>OY979666.1:17400931-18696669 GCA_963855955.1 Luperina nickerlii | reverse complement strand
AAATGTAATCAGGCGATATGCAATGCTAAACGCAGCCACATTCTAGATACGAACAATTCTTCCTCTTCTGCCAATATTTGGAAATTTCTTGGAACTCTTGGTATTGGCAAACAGCGACATTTAGATCTTCTTAATTTAATTGACTTGGATAATCTCAACCGTAATTTCTCCACTGTTGCTACCATGGATCGTCTAACCAAGCAACAAACTCTGTCCCTAATTTCTGTTTCATCTCGGTGACAAACAATTGTCAAAAATGTAAAAATGTCGGGAAATTAAAGGTATTTCCCAGATCTTCAGACACAGTCTGATCTCAGTCTCAATCTGTCAAAAATACCTTTAATTTCTTAAATTACGTGATTTGTCCCCCTGATCTTACGCGTGTAGGTCGTCTCACCACTCTCTTGAGTTCTATATATACTATAAAACAAAGTTGGGTTAATTTATAACTCAAGAACGGCTGGACCGATTTCTATGATCTTTGATTTGTTGGATTTGTCTCCATCTCGAATAGCAGAATAACTATAAAAACATGGGAATAATTGACGAAAAAAAATGATATTCATTTTCTCAAACATTTTGTATGGAAATGGCACTATAAATACTATCATGGTTTTTTTGATGATATTTCGAGAACGGATTGACTGATTTCGATGGGGTGGCGGTACGAAGTTCGCCAGGTCAGCTAGTATAAATATATAAATAACTTACCTTAAAATGGTGTTAGATAGAGTTTTTACAATAACCAGATTTAAATCTTAGGATTTTGGATAAAAGAACACAGTTTTTTTAAACGTGACTGTTCATTGGCCATTCCTCCTAATGCCTTCTATCAGACTGTAATATTTGATCACTACTGATATGGGTCTTCAAAGCCCAAATATTTAATAAACCTGCATTTTTTTTGTTTCCAGAAAGAGCCTCATTCCACACGTTCAGGAGTCCGTGTACTAACACTATGCTTTGGCTGCACCGACACAAGTTTGTTCAGCACATCCAAAATGGGAGCCTTTGATAAAGAAACTGATGAACTTCTCATGGGTAGCTTGGGACAGCTGCCAATGCAAAAGTGAGTTTCTTATTCAGTAGTTTCTAAGAAATCAAATCAAGGTCACAGATGCAATGACTTCTACTGGTAAGCAATTTTTTGTGAGGGTTGATTCTTTAGTTGGATATCATCAGATTCCAATGGCTGCAAGTCATCATCTGCCATCATCAGCCTAGCCTTTTCCCAACTATGTTGGGGTCGGCTTCCAGTCTAACCGGATGCATCTGAGTACCAGTATTTCACATGGAGCGACTGCCTATCTGACCTCTACAACCCAGTTGTTTAGATTGTTTAGACTGGTTGTCAGACTTTCGGGCTTCTGACAACGCGTAACGACTGTCAAAGATTCACGAATGACAGCCGGGACCAACGGCTTAATGTGCTTTCCAAGGCACGGAGGGATCTTGGTATGTAAAGATGGTCACCCATCCACGGACCTACCGCGGCAAGCGTAGCTTAATCTGATCGATCGACCCGTACGGCTGTTATTAGGTACTAACCCACAAAATGGCTTTAAAAAAATTTTCGACCAAACACTTGTAGGTAAGGTACACATAAATCATAAACCTGCCAAACAAAAATAAAAAAAATATGGCAAGCTAAGAAGTTTATTTTTTGGGAACATTTGGTCGAAAATAAGTGGGTTAACAACAATGCTGACAAAGAAGTACAGACACCAGCACATCAAGCTACTACAATCTGTCAAATTTCTTTAATAGATTTTCAACTTTATCGCTAAACCATAGGGTTCAATGTTGATTGGGGAAACTTGACAGTTGCGGGTAGTTTGATGTGCTGGCGTCTGTACAAAGAAAATTGTAGATGATTTTTTACATCGTTGACTTTTTATATTTTTAAGGTCTAGTCTAAACCAATCACAAAATTATTCTTTCAGGATTGAATCAGCAGTGGAAGGCCTCATCCATGCTTACAAACACGGTGAAACCGCAAGTACTTGGCTAGTGACGTCAGACAGACCTGCTGAAGATATCACCGGGAACGTCTCTAAGGCATACGAAATTATGAGCCAGGGAGTGTTTAGTTAAGATTATTTTTTTAAAATGGTTAACGGTGTATTTTAAAGTTATTTAATCCATTTATATACGTATATAAATGGATTAAATAACTTTAAAATAATATATTATAGTGGCATCCTAAAGTTATTTGACATTTTTTTACTTCAGTTGTGAAATTGTGACACACCACATTATGATTAAAAAATTCTAGTTCCAAGTGTTTGAACTTTACACTTTACCCCCTTAATAATAAACATTGTATAGCGTCTATATAGTTACACAACGCTTTATCTTCTTCTTTCGAAAGTCAAATTAGCATTATACTGAGCGATGGCCGTTTTGCGTAGATGTGACGCATGTTTTCTCCCAAATTGTTATCTTGTTTTTTTTTTTGATGCGTCATGTATGCCGCAAATAAACATATTTTTTTCTTTTTTCAAATTACTGATGACTGAAAGAGAGAATTTGGTGTGTAACTATTCATCTGATATAATACGTTTATTAGTAACGGCGTATAACTTTTTTATTGACTAATAGTAGTAGCTGACAACCCGGATTAACATATAGGCTACATTTTATATCGGGATAAAATGTAGCCTATATGTTAATCCGGGTTGTCAGCTACCTCCATACAAAATTTTATCAAAATTGGTCGAGCCGTTTGAGCGTGAACAAGTAACAAACATATAAACACACACATACCCACACTCACAAACTTTCGCTTTTAGAATCACATTCACACTATAACTTACCATAAAAATAATCAAGTAATCCCACAAGATAACTTGATTATTATTTTTATTTTAAATCATAATGTGACATCACAGCTGAAACGGAAAAATTTCTACTAACTTTTGCAGGCCACTGTACCTGCCATGTATCGTAGAAACAAAGACATGTAGTTTTATGTTTTATGATGGAATGTTACGGCTAAAATTACTTAATGGCTATTTTTAAGCCGGAGACAAAGTACGGACGCCAGCACATCAACCTACCCGAAACTGTCAAATTTTCGCAATCAACTTTGATCCTTATGCTTTAGTGATAAAGTTGAAAATCTATTAAAGAAATCTGACAGATTGTAGTAACTTGATGTGCTGGCGTCTGTACCTACGTATAAAATAATTTTGATATTAGGAATTTTACCAAGTTATAAAATTGACATTGATAAACGAATTATATGTTACATTGAGGCTCCTACAAACACTCGCGACATGCGATAAAATCGCGGGCGACGCAAAGGCACCGCAAGTCGCGCAATAAGCGGTGCCTTTGTGTCGCGCGCGATTATATCGCGTGTCGCGCCTATTTGAAGGAGCCTTTATGTGTAAATAAGCAGTTTGCCAAATAAAGTAATTTTTAGCAAAACCTTTTGCTCATTTTACTATTTGGTAATAATAACATTAAAGAGCCTAACAGCTGTGTTTTGATAATTAGATAGGTTAGGTTAGGGCCTATACAGGGTTCAGGACCCGAGGTGGCAGCGCGTAGTGTTCCACGCGCGCCCCTCTTAGACGTCGCGGGGGGAGTCAAACACCTCACTCCCCCCCCCCTGACCAGAAGAGGCCCGCAGTGGCGGGCCGGCACCAGTCGGGGGTTGCGGAAGGATTGTACGTTCCCGCGAACACCAGCGTAGGTGTGAGATGGAACACCGGAGTGGTTTTTAGTCAGTAAGAGTCTGCCAGACCCCGCCGCCCGCCCAGGGCGGCGGACATCCAGGAGGATTTCCCACGCCGGAAACAAAAAAAAAAGCACCTATACAGGTTCAAATTATTATTTTTTCAAATTATAATTCTAGTTGCAACACTAAAAACGGTTGTTGATACAAAAAATCATCAATTTTTTTTAATTTTGTAGTGTTTAGATATTTAAATCCATCATGTCTGCGGAGTTTTGCTAGCTAATTTAATTTGACCCTGTCAGTTTATCAGTTGTCGGTATGTTCAAGGATGACACCGCAATTTTATTATGCAATAAATCGAAATTTTGTCCAAAATAAACGCGCCATTTATAATCTATGCAAATAGACAAAATTAACTTTATAATGACCCTGATTTTTCACATGTCTAGGCCTTTGGATAAATTGACCTCTAAATACTTGGTCAAGGTTTATTGAAGTAGGTGGAGCGCCATGTTTGGTATGTTAGGAATTTTGCGATTGATGGTGTTGCAAGATTTGTTAACAACAAGTTCAAACAAAAGACGACGTGCGTTTATAGTAATCTGTGTTTTGTTTTGTTTTTGACAATAAAGTGAACGGTTTTAAGAAGATAATAAAGCAAGTAATGCTAATTACAGTTACCGCGTTCAAATATTTTTAATTGGTAGTACCCAATTGTGTAGGTCTAGGTAATAAGAGAAGCCTAGTGAAGTTGGGCTATGGATGATTATGAATTGTGTACTGAAGTAGGTACAGACGCCAGCAAATCAAGCTACTACAATCTGTCAAATTTCTTTAATAGATTTACAATTTTATGGCTAAATCATAAGGTTCAAAGTTGATTGGGAAAATTTGACAGTTTCGGGTAGCTTGATATACTGGCGTCTGTTGCTATCTACACCTCTTACGGCTGGCAAAATGAAACACACACCTCATGCAGTAAATACTTTTATTTTTAAAAACTTCTTATTATCATCATAACTTTTCGTAATCATTGTTTTGAACGTGAAATTATGTACCTCTGCCTATTACAGCTATTATCCATCATTATTGTCTTCCAGGATAACACCTGATTCTGTTTAATTAGTATCCGTATTCAATTATCGTATCTGATATGGCGTAACGAATTGGAGGAAAAAAAATCCGGAGTTCTCATTTACATTATGGAAGACGATACAAACGTTCTACTCCATTTTGACTAATAATCCTTATAATTACAATTACCTAAATATAAATTATTAAACTTATTATAAAAACAATTATCATGACAGCGATATTTTTCTAATTTCTAACAAAATTGGCGCGCACTTGCCGCCATTTCATTAAATGTCATAAAAAGGCGCGAAATTTTACAGATCATAATTTATTATTGAGCTGCCATATTTATTTACCTACTATATTAATAAAAACTAATGTAACAAAGTAATAAATTAAAAAGCGCAAAAGCCTTAAGAAAATCAATACATTTCTTCACAAAAAAAACATGTAATTAAGTACCTATTTCCATCAAAATATTAAACAACATCTTGTTAACTAAAATAATATTAATAAAACTGTTATAATAATCAATGTTGTTGTTTTCAATATGACCAAATTATTACCTAGATTTTCATTAATATATAACGCGATATAATAAACTTTAATAATTTCCTTGGGAAACAAACATATTATATCACTTCAATACGTTTCTAAGATATGAATAGTTTTTTTTTTGTTTTATTTACATCGCATTTTATTCGATAGGATAAATACCATTATTCTTGATGTTCCTACTATATGAAAATTCTTCGAATGTTTTAATAGGAATATTTATAGAATATCTCCGTTATTTCATAAAGCTTGCGATATAGATTTAGTTTATTGTAAGTTTAATGTCATCTGTTGGGCGGTAAACGCAACAAGAGTTCCAAAAGTGGTCCAAAATAAATAAAATTGAAGAATCATTCATCAATACATATAACAATTTGCTAATTTCGTTAATTGAACATGAATATTCTTATAAAAATGGCAGTTTTATATCACGTATACGAATTTAGAGTAACATTTAGAACACAGGTCAACGTTTATTCGATTCCTTCAATTAATAAACTAATAGAAATTATTGCCGCGAATTTATTTAACACGATCTTTACCACGAAAGTGAGACACGAACATATTAATATCATTCAATTAATTATTTCTACATATCTAACTAATTTTATACACCCACATTAATATTCACCACAGAAAGTCAAAAAGTTAGAGATGTCTAGACACCTACTGCGTTCTCCCACACAACGTAAGACATCAAAATCTCATAGCAATTCACAACACACAAAGAAAGAAAATTGGTGTGTTTATTTGCGTTAAACATGACGCAAAGAAAGAACACAAAAAAGAACAAGTTGGGGTAAAATATGCGTCACATCCACGCAAAACGGCTATCGCTCAGGATAATGCTACAATTTACATAATATATTAACGTAAATTCGTCTGATTACGTGTGACTGTTCGAGCTTTATGATTTTACAATATGAAATAATAGTGTCCCCTTACTCGCAAAGAACTTTCTCAAAGATATCTCTATTTTTTGGAACGTTCTGTGGTATCCTCCTTACACAAGCATACTAACCATGAATAATGTTCGTGTGTCACTATTTGGCAGTAGATTCCAATATACCTATATAACGATTAACAAACCTTGATTAAGAGACACTACAAATATTTACACCATGCCAATCAATATCATAACTCAAATTGTGCCTCGTCCAATCGGTCAATCATACAAATTGCTTGTGCGTAACATCTATCTGTGAGTAACCATTATATCTTGACATCTCACGGGGGTGCTGCTTGTCACGGCAAAAGTCAACTATACGTCAAACTCAGTCCATTTTCTAATTTAGTTCCTCATTTTCCCGTGTGTCAAGATTTACGGGCCACACAGTTTATTTCAGGCTTCTTCGCAATATTTTGTCTTATTTTTTCGAATGAACACATTATTAGCAACCTTGCATTCTTGATGCTTTCAGTATTCCGATACATTATTCAGCATAGGTCACGCGATAAGTGAAAAGGAAATACAGAAATTCATAATTTGAATTTATGTAATTGTAATCATCGTTAAACCGTTAAAATAAAAAGTGATATCGCGAAACACTATGTTGAATACAATAACATATTTACGCAATGTATTTATTATTTTGGTAGTTTGGCGATGCTTCTTGCATCTGCATCGACAAAGGCAACATAAAATATCAATTTCATCATTAGCACTTTAACATCCTCGTCTCACCAACTACTACCAAGATAATAGATACTGACTAGATTCTTTATGGTCTACAACATTGCCAACTTGACGAACCGAAGCCCCTAATGATCAATTAACTCATTCCTAGTTAACATTCTCCTCTTGAACGACATCATTTGAAACAAAACCATCAAACAACTCATTTACATGAACGACCCGAGTTCGGGTCAAGCCAAGTCTTGGCCACCGATCGACAGCACTTGGTCCAAAATTTATATCCGCACTAACATTATCTACTTTATTATTAATCACATTTATTTACATTATTCTCATAGACATCGTTCCCGAAAAATTTATCGTACAATTATCTATGAGGACTTAACAATTTTGTGTGTCCACAAAACTTCAATTCAAATTCATTATGCTATACCCTCAATCAACCAACAATTGACCCACTACTTAGAGGAATCGGTCAAACATATCTGACTACATGGCTACCTTTGGAAGTGGTTGTCCACTGTCTCGAAACTTGTATAAAGTATTGTTTGGACTCTGCGCTGGAGAGCGGTCACACAGTGGTGACGCGATCTATTTCCACGTATCGCACAGAGTCCTCGCTTGGTCAGCAAATCACTTCTTTTTCATCAAAGATGGCGGTGTCGGAGGAGAGACTCTTGAGCCGCTGTTGGAGAGCGGAGCGACGCCGCCGGCAGGAGCGAGCTGCCGCTATCTGCAAAATTGAAATATTTTATAAGCAAAAGCATTATTACATGGTAAAAATACTCATTCAACGCATACGAGAGTTGGGAAATGATTCTGAATGTTGTTACAACGCTTTTAGCAAGCAAGTATACTCGTGTATCCGCAAAAGGGACTCCTCTAAATCGACTGCTATCATGCTTTTATCAGATGAGGCTTTGCAGTAACCATCTTTTAGCGTAGTGTGACTGTTTGGGGAGATGTAATCTGATAGAAAAATATACATATGTTCAGTGGAAGGTTGTTACTTACCACAGCAAAAGCCGCGAGCATGGTCAGCGCGAGAAACATGACCGCGTAATGCGCTGGTACTCGCAGAAGCGCAGAACAATGAGCTAGACGTTCATCTTCTCCGCGCGGGCAGTGCGGTATGCCATCGCACCACAGCGCGGCCGCGATGCAAGCGTCCAGAGACGCGCACCTGTACTCGCATTCGCCTGACAGCGCGAACACGCCGCCGTGGGAACTTGCATGTCTGAAAAAATTAAACACAAAGTCATTATTGTTTATGCTTGTCTGCAATTTTGTTATTTGTATGAGTATGTGATGAGGGTGGCTGAAACGCAAGTGCCTAAAAGAGAAATGGATGGATGCGGAGAGATAGACAAAATGAAAGATGAATGGACTATGTGAGGGATGTGAATAATGAAATGGAAGTGAATAACGTTACAATTAACAGGGGAGAATAGAATATTTTGCGCCGGCCCCAATTTAAGTGACATGGGACAAGGCAGAAGAAAAAGCTTTATTCTGCAATTTGTTTCTTTTGTCTGAAAATATATATGAAGTTTACCTTCTAGAAAGTTCCAACCAAGTGACAAAGTAAGAAGCAGGTTCTACAGCAATCAGTTCTACACTCAGTGCCCTCGGCCAGTCCAAGTCGAAATGATCTGATGCCGAGGGTGACGCGAACACGTGACGAGCTAAGGGATCCACTTCCCTGGACCAGCCGTCGGAGAATACTTCTACCATGTCTTCTATCTGAAAGTAGTAAAGTAAAATATGTTTGATAAAATCCTAATAAACTGAATGTGTATAGTGGAGGATCGCGGTGTGTAATGTGGTCAAGGAACTGGTGCTCAATAGAGATAGTTGGAATGTTGCGGCACTGACAAGAGTAGATGAATATTGAGATCGCTCTTAGCGATCAGACCATTTCTGTAATTTATATGATGTAGGTACGTAATAAATAGGAATCTACTGCGTTTTCTACATCTTTAGAAACTGGTTCTTTGGGCACGCAATGAGCATACAATTGCCTTAATTTTTATTATCAGCCTTTAGTCGAAAAAATCAATAAAAATATACTACCGACTGACAGTTGTTATATTCCCAACCAATTATATGTATAAAAATGTCGATTGCTCACTAATTATAGTAACCATTCAGTATTTTGAATTTTTTACAGTTATTTCATACAGAAAAACCGTCAATCGTCAATTTTATTCCTCGAATAAAAGTTATTTGGCGATGGAAAATCAGCCATAAGTGCTGTTATACTTCCCCATACTTCCCTTCTATGCATTCCACCACCATACCATACTGCGATATCCAACCCGCCTGCCAAGCATTGCGATTATGGCAACCCCAAAGAGAATGACAAGCACAAAACACTTGGCCCCTAGTACCCGGGGGCCCGCCTACCCTTGTCTACGGTAGCGGCCAAGGCCATGGTGAGGCAAGGGGTGCTAAGAATCCCCGGAAGAGCAGGAACCCGTTGGATGCGAGAGGCACAGAACCGGTCGAAGTGAAGGTGCTTGGGGAGGAGGCCTATGTCGGACGTCTTTCAGCTGAAATAATGAAGCGCTGTTATTATGCTTGTGGGAACTATAATAACTACCCAACGGTGGTCTATCCAAGATTTGCATATATCAAACAAATATTAAAACTTAATTTGGTTGTTCATGCTTGGTTGCTTGGTTGTTGGTGCATTATCTGGTATGGTGGTTTGTCATTATTTGTTCTGCTGGTTTATCTGGTCTGATGTCGTGGTGGTCTGGTCTTTATTCTTCCTTAACGAGTAGATTACGAATATAATTTTAATTACCTGTTCTTCTGGCGGTTCTGGACAAATAAAAGTAGGTATAAGTCCTCCGGTGTACACTGCTATTCTATTCGGTGTCCTGCATAGATGTCTCATGTCTGGAGCTACTGTGATGTTGTTCAAGAGAGTGAAGTTGTCCAGTTCTAGTTCTCTGATGATGCTGCCCCGGATTTGGAGGTAGAGGTACCGGCCGGGGGAGGGATCGATCAGCCATGGACGACGCTCGCAGCGCTCCTGGAAATAACATATTAGTAAGTCAGGTAAGCTAGAAGTTTTATTTTATGATTTTTTTCATAAATCGGTTGCTCATTTCATAACATAAGTAAGCACTTCAAATTTGATGAGTACGTGAATCAATATTATTGTTATAAAATGCCTGTTTTTTAAGAGAGGCTAAATGTACAGACGCCAGCACATCAAGCTACTACAATCTGTCAAATTTATTTAAAAGATTTTCAACTTTATCGCCAAAGCATAAGGTTTAAAGTTGATTGGGAAAATTTGACAGTTTCAGGTAGCTTGATGTGCTGGCGTCTGTATCATGGAAATTATTATAAGATTTTGTGAAACACTTTTTATTATAACTGTACTTTTTACACCACAAAAATACATAACAAAAAATAGATAAAACACTACAAAATATACAATTGGTGGCCATATCGCTTTCTGCGATCTCTCTTTATACTGTTTTGAAATATAATCTAGTAAATAAGACATTAAAATATCTTATTATATTTTATGAGATTGTGGTATAATTCACTTACCGATTCAGCCATCGGATTAGCAGACGCAAGTCTCATTTCACCACTGGCGCCATACACACGGTGTGAGGTCTCGCATCCAGACTCCAATCTGACAAACTCCACGGAAGCTTCGAAGCCGAAAGACCGAAAGTCGTCGGAGGCAGACATGTTGACCACATCGAATCTTAGTTCAGCAACCGTGGCAAGCGATGTGAATTCATAGTCGCCGACGTCACTGGACAGAAAAAAGAATTACGATTTTTTTTTTATTTTAATAAAAAAAAATAAACGTAAAACTGGTGTACTTAGTAATTATGAGTGTGGTCATAGTCTTCAGTTTTTCCACTAACTTCAAGAATGGTTACATAATTTATTAAATTGCCCCAGCGTCTCACGGGTGCAATTTTTTTTTCGAATTTCCACAAATTTTCTTTCATACAAACCTTGTCCTGGCAATACCGAAAGCAAAAAAAAATATCCAATTTGGTACAGTCATTCAGAAGCGCGCGCACAGACATTTTGGCGACTTTGTTTTATACTATGTAGGGATAAGTATAGGTAGGTACACCAACTGCATATTATGCATTGAATTAATAATACAGATGATCTGCTTATAATGTTTATCCAATTGCAGGGACACCGGGCCTCCTCTTTGGGAGAGGGAGTGGACCGTAATTAACCACCCTGGCCCCCGCGCGGGTTAGTAATAAGGGTTGACTGATGACGAATTATTTTGTGTAGCTAAAATATTTTCTAACGGTGAAAAAACAGCACGATTGTTTCTTTAATAATAATTATTTTATTTTATTTTTTTATTTTATTATCAGGCAACTAAGGCCCATAGATAAATCAAATGGACAGATGAAGGAGAAGGTTGAATGGAGATGTTTTCTTAAGTATTACCTGCACAAACAATCCCTAGGAATCCTCGAGCCACCTTCCTTCCAGGGTTTGTCGAAGATCCTGACGGCAGCAGTAATATCACCAGCGCAGCGGTACCACGGCGAGTGAGCCGAGTGGACAGACCGGCACAACCGACCACCGCTACGAATGCCCCATACTCTGACTCTGACGACTTCACCAGGGTTGGCTTCAAAACGGTAGGTGCAACTGAAAACATTGGAGATCATTGATGAGATTATTTTGTCAATGATGCCTTAGCGCGTTGAACTTGAATGATTAATAAGAGAGCGTGGAGATTGGCTCAAGCAAAGACGGGCTGTGGGTATATATTCGAGCTGTATATAATGATAGAATATAATAGAACACTCTTCATTATGTACATCATATGGATGATGCCATTTTGAGAACACTTCGTCCGGAGTTTATTTCATTGGAGATAATTAGCAACTCTGGTTTTTATGGATACGTACGATCATACGCTTTGCCTCAAAACATTTTTTCTAATGTTATCGAAAGATTGCCGAATTTATGTTGTTGTTATTTTTGGAGCTTACCGATTTACAAACATAAAACAATAGTACATAAAACTATAACATTTATAAACAAATAACATCTTGCTTGATTTCCTCGAAGAGTTAAGCAAAGGTGTGAGGTGTGTGTGGTGGGGTGGAGCTTACCTAATATTTCGATTTCCTCCTCTGCCATACAAAAACACATCTCTAGGCGAAGAAAAAGTTATTGGAGGATCTGGAGGTGCTTCTGGAAACGATCGTGAAGCAAACCGTCTGGAACATAATCCTCGACCCCAAGGTTCACCATCTTGGTGCAAGTCCACAAATTCATACAGAGCCTTGAAGTATACTGGCCTGAAAAAAAAAAAGTTTCATGAACCTTTAGATTAGGAAGCAAGTAATTGAAAACAAACGACTATCGGCAAAACGAAACTGTAGACAGCTATTTTCAATATCGGGAAATCGCATTCCTATAAAATCGCTTTCAAGAATGTACGCCTTTTATCGCAGCACAATAAAAATAAAAAAATAGTCTAAATTGTATCGGGATTCCATGGAATCTTTTTACACATTGAGTTAATACTATAGATATGTACAATTCTTCGTCAGTAATCGAATAACTACGGACTGGAATAGATACGGACGGATAACTTCGCAATCATGTGCATTATAAATATCAACTTACTTCAATGCGGTTCCCTGCGTCAGTTTTAGTTCCAAAGTCAAGGAGTCTCCTTTCGAGAGGAAGCTTTCGGTTTTTGCACATGCCCTGGATCTTCGCAAGAGTGCATGTTCACAGGTCCTCGGGGCACGTTCACGACAGAATCTGGCGACTAGTGTGGCGTTTGTTGGCGGACGACCCACGATCACTGACTGCGGGGATGTGGCTCGAGACATTTGGACCGACCGTTCTTTATCACTGAATAGACAAAAATACATTAGATATTAGTAAGTACCTTTTTGTGTTGTAATCAAAATGATTTCCATTTTCTTTATATTCGTACAAGTTAAACTCAAAATCGAGACATACAATAACAAGATTTAAAATATTTGATTCACATACCTACATCATAAAACTAACTGGCGCCAAAGTAAAAAATGACTCACCAAAATATATCGCTGCAACCGGGCGATATTCTCATCGGACCGTCCCATATATTCAAATGGCTTCCACAGTACTCATCCTCAGGCAAGTTAGGATTCAGAGCGTTTGTCACATAAAATTTCAATACTGAAAACCACACTCTGAAACGTGGAGCTGAAAACGACGGTCTCCTGTAAATTATGTTCCGTCCCGACGGCCCCGAGGTGTCTATGCCTTGCATGTGATAAAGGCATGTGGTATTCGGGGGTAAGGAATGTTGTGGGTGTTCCAGAATCCCGCGGCCTGTCCCTCTGATCCAAAACTCACATGCCCTTTTGTTCTTTGCGTATGTCGGTGACTGTTGGTCCACGAACCTGACCTAAAATTGATTAATTATGTGATAACCGCGACATACATCCCTAACGGTCCTTTATCATTACTAATGAAAGGTTTAATAACGGAAGATTAATTATTTATGGCTTAATTTGCGTACGCGAATACGTTTTTCATGTAGCTTTCAACGATATAATAACCTATAAAGTTTTACATGACGCTAGAATAATGTAAAATTTTCTAGATTATTTTCATCAGAGCAAAATTATAATTAAAACTGGTTTACCCTCGTCCGTATAAAAGGAACATCAAAAAGCGTAATAAAAAAAAGTTATATTGAAATTTGAAAGATGGGGGTCGTGCTAATTTCATAACTTTAAACAATGTGGGTTGGTGCAGAGTTCGCTCGCTTCATTATTGTGACCGGCCGTACGAGCCTATTTTACTAATTACTCTTTGGCTGGGACCCAAACGAAGCCTCCCGGGCACTACTTGATTTATTATTGTTCACTGAGAACGAAACACTTTAAATAACACTCCATGATGATATATTAGTCCATTAACCCAATTTTAGGATCATATTTGGACCGATTAGATTTAGTTTTAGACACAGTTATTGTCGGGAAGTGCCAAATTCATGCCTCTTCTCTAAGTTGCAGATGGTAAATCAAATATTCTTTGTTCACTTCCGTTTTATTGGTGGGATAAGAAAATTGCATCGAAATAATCCGCCACTAGTCAGTAATTGAGTTGTAGGAAAGGGATTTCCACATTCAGTCGAGATAAAAGCTGAGCCGATCGGATCTATTAAAGATAGTCTTAGTTGAGAACAAAAGCCAAGCGTGGAAGAAAATTATAGTTGCCAATTTTCATAATCTATGGCACAGGAGCGCTTATCATGAAAAAGTTCCGACCGTTTTCCTGTAATTCCAATTTGGCCGGTGTCCAAATATAAACTGGTTTTTTCTTTTGGGAAACTCGTATTAAAAGTGGAAAATGGAACCATTACCGAGAATGGTGAATATACCTTTGAGTTTCTAAATTAAGAACAAAATGAGGAAAATGTATGACTTATTAATGTCGGCGGATCGAGCAACAGTAATTAAGATAAATTGTTCCGGTGATTATATAATAAAATTTGGGTACGTCTGTAATCATATAAACCTCTGTAACTATATTATTTTATAAATTAATGTTACAGGCACTGTCTAAGGGCTGGTTGTTTCACGTCCACTTGACGCACGCGTATACGTAAAAATGACGCTAACTATCGTCAAACCAAAAAAAGCGTTGTTTCAAATTGAAATTAAAAAATTATGGCTTTGCCGTACGTCAAATACTAACGAATACGTAATCCCATATTGTTATTCGTTAAACCAACAGTGATGCAATTACTAAAATATAAAATGTAGTTCTCAATAAATTTTGTACGCATTTATTTTCAAGCTTCGAGAGAGTATTTTCGCCATACTCGTAACTTTATGATAATGACTCACGCCCTATGCAAAATATAAGTTGGATTCCAAAACTTTTTCCATCTCTTGGCAAGTTACAGAGGTGCATAAATTCTGTGTTTTCCACGCAATATTTTATGAAAATTAAAATATTTTGGAACTGTTAAAATGATAAAGATATACTACCTCGACTTCCAGCTGAAATCCATGTAGAGATTGCGATGTAACTGGTTGCAAAAATGTTCCAAAAGGTGATGTCGTGAATTCCACTAACAATTCAGGACCGCTCGATATAGCTTCGGGAACGGACACGCCTCCTCCACAAAATCTCAAAATCACTGGGTCTCTTGTTGTATAGCCGTCGTAAACTGTGACATAGTCCTGAACTTCGTCACATTGTTGCCAAAATTTCAGCTCCCGTCCATTGTTCCCTCTTTCTTGCTGCGCCGCCGCGTACATTGCCTTCTGGCTCCTAATTGAAACTAGTTGGCCGTTCGGCTGTTTGACAACGATCAGGGCGTGTTTTCCTTGAGGCACTTCGTGTTGTCGCACGGCGTAGTAACATGTCAAGTTTCTAGGGTACACGCCAGGAAAATTGGGCGACTGTAACCTACAGTTTTTACGATCGCAGTCGCTGAATATCCGGGAGCAATAAGTTCCGGAGATCAAATCCCCGAGGTAATACTCTGGAGTTTTTGTCGTCTTCGCTACATTCGTATCCTCGCGTGATATGTTTACGGGATAAGGCATTGGTCTCAGTTTGAAAAAAGGCCGTTCTGAAATGAGATAGGTACTGATATTAGATAGAGACATTGATCTTCGAATTTTTTATGACACGAGGGAACGTGGAGAGGTGAGGTCATATTTTATTTAGACTTTTCTATGCCTTCTGTTCAATACATTTAGTGAGTCATTTATTTATTTATAGGTATATACTTTATTGCACATCAGAAAATACATATCATAAAAATACGATTATTAACACAAAACATACAATGGGCGGCCTTATCGCTTTCTGCGATCCTCTTCTGTCATTTTAGAAACTTATCTTTAATATTAACCTACACTATGCGGATCTAGATAAACAACATGATTTGGCAGAATTACCAATTTAGTATGTTCATTACATCACAATTTCGTAACGCGTCTGCTATCAGTATAACCCGTCAAACATTTTATCAGGCACTTTAGTTGCCGCTCAAAACACACGTTTTATCCGAATGGTATGCACAACAATGCCCAAAAATATCTTTAGCAATAGAATATAAAGCTGGCCATTTGTCAGAATGAAGATGATTTACGTACCCGAAGGAGGGGACCCTCCGTATCGCACCGTGGCATATTCCCTTCTCAAAACCTTGTAAGCCATTCTAAAGTCGAAGTTATAGTTATTCTGTTCCTTGGAAAGATGCAGGAGTCGTATGATAAGAGTGATGGATTTGGTTTCGCTGTAGTATATTGAAGGGCCCCAGGATGTACCGCACCAGGAGCCACCCACTTGTGGTCTGCTTGCCTCTTGTATCTGCATGTAACCGTCTGGACAGCCGTCTTCAGTGAAGGACGTGAAGCGGCCAAGGGTGAAGCTGTCGAAGAGGACCTGGAAAGAGGAGAAGATATTCCTTGAAGGTACTGTAAACGAAATAGCAGAATAGGTCACGCCCGGCGCCCATAACGTTAAATGGATGTCGCAAGAAGATAATGTTATTTATTGTATCAGTTTCATAGATAGTAAGTAGATATTGCAAGTAAGATGATACATCCAACATTATTGCTTTTGATAATATTAGGCAACTATCAAGTTAAATTTATGGTCAGAGTTTTGGAAAAATTACTTAAGTACAGTCTTTCTGTTTAGTAAATAATTTTAAAGATACTGGCAATAATGACAGTAAAATATTTAATTATTTAAGATTTAATATCTACTTAAGGTGAAAGCGCCAGGGTAGCCCGCGAAATTATATTTTTTTTAGGTTTTTTGCAATTTGCTGGTCAGTATTAAGTTGTACGTTGATTAATATATGATTCGCGGCCATAACAAATATGTATTTTTTACAGAATTATAATCATTAAAGTCATCAACACAACTCTCTTAGACCACGTAACCCCAAAGAATAACTGTTTCATGAAATCGTCATTCTTTGGGGTTACGTGGTCTTAGAGAGTTATGTTGATGACTTTAATGATTATAATTCTGTAAATACATACTTGTTACGGCCGCGAATCATATTTTGATCGACGTACAACTTAATACTGACCAGCAAATTGCAAAAAACGTAAGAAAATTTGAATTTCGCGGGCTAACTTAGCGCTTCACCCTTAAGAAGATGGCGGGACGAGCTGAAGAAAACAAACGACCAGTGGTCCACTTTAGCCCTGGATCTAAAGAGATGGTAGTCATGGGGAGAGGCCTTTGCTCAGCAGTGGGATGATGCAGGCTAACAGTAACAATAATAGCAATAACTACTTTATTATGTAGTAGGTACAAAACAGAGAAATTCTCTAAATACATTAAATGCTTGGCCAGACTGGCAGCGCGGGGCGGGGAACGGCGCGGGTGCGAGATCGCGCGCGGTGCCTGTCCGCATTCGGGCGCGGCTTCATTCTGAGTGTTGTCGTATCCAGTGTTTGCCAAAATATAATATGGATGAAGAAGACAACAAAAAATCTCGAACTAGTTTGACAATCCCGGTCCCCGCGCGGGCCCCCCTGCGGCCTCACTGCGGCCAGTTGTATGAACGAGCCATGGAGTGAGTTGCCCGCGCGCTCCCCGCGCCAAGCAGCCCGAGCCACTCACCGCGCCCGCGCCCGCGTGCCCGCTATGAACGCTCATATGAAGTTCATGTGTTTAAGTACGCCGCGTCACGCCCGCCCCGCGCCCGCGTTTGCAGTCTGACCAAGCACTGAGAACTTAGTTTCGTCCGTTATTAGAACAAGGGCACTCGCCATTGGGCGAAGGTTCAGTTTTAAGAGCAACTTGCGAACTTCAATGCTGCTTCTAATAGTACCTACAGCAGTTATACGGTAAGTAATGGGTTCTGATATATGGTGTTTATTTGGAATTTCTGAACTCGGTCGCTTGATCAAGTTTGAATATTATCAAGTAGGTACAGACGCCAGCACATCAAGCTACCCGAAACTGTCAAATTAACCCAATCAACTTTGAACCTTATGCTTTAGCGATAAAGTAGAAAATCTATTTTTAGAAATTTGACAGATTGTAGTAGCTTGATGTGCTGGGGTCTGTACTACAAACATCTCCTCACTCACAAACTTTGATTGCCTAAACTTTTTTAAACTATGCACCTAAAACAACTACAGGGATTCCCGTAGCCATAGACTTTTACCAAACAATATCAAAATAAGATAATATGCTGGCGACTACCTGATAACTAGTCAATGCTTAGTCAATGTGGTTTGACTATAAATGTGAGAAGTAAAAAAAAAACAATTTTCTTCATTATACTGGGTAGAGTTTTGAGACGGCGCAGTAAGGAAGGAGACCGTTATACCTGCAGAAAAACAGTCTTAGGAGCAATGACGTATTATATATAGACACGTTATCAACCAACATCTCGGCGCTTAAAAACGGCGAAAATACTAGATAACTACTTATACGCGTAAAGAAAGGGAAAGAAAATATGACACCGTACGGCGGGATGTCTGTTGCTAGAGGGAGATAAATAAACATCTTCAGTTACGTCACAGGATAAGTAATAGTCAAATTACATGCTCATTGGTCGAGCGCATGAGTGACGTAGCTATCAGAGGCATATGGGGAAAAAAGGACATTCGATTTTCTAGAGTTAATAAAATAATTGATAATTGTACCGTGTTACCTACTTTACGAATAAAGTAATACCAATATTATATCTTTTAAATGTTTAAAATATATATATAACAATCCGGTTATTTCACAAAAACCAATACTTTTAAATAATGTGTTTTAAATGACGTATAATTTTACCATAATTATAGGAACTGCAGTCTTTTTTGTTCTTCGATAAATTTTTTTCGTCACATAAATATCGTCAGCTGAGAAATGCTTTGAGCAAACTTTAGTATAGGGAGTTGGTAGCCAATCGTTTTCACGTCTTTGAACCCTTATTATGTTAAGCCACTTTTCTTTTATCAGCCCATCTGTAGGCAATCTAAAATGAAACGGAAAACAATAATGTATATTCATAACATAATAAGTGCATAATATTATATTCAAACAATATTATAAATTCTAACAACCAAAAAACACTTGTGTATTAGTGTCCCAACCTCCCCTAACGTCACGTGATTACTAACTTCATGCGCCGGCCGCCATTAGACGCAGCGTCGTACAAAATAAAATAAAATAATCTAGTTTCGTAAACTTACGCGTGAAATGACACATTTTTGTCTTTAACTTTTGGGGTATAATTTTTACATCCTCTGAAAACACACGACGGCATATTTTCTTTATGTTTTGCACAGGTTTTCACATACGATATAAATTAAAAACAAACAGCGTCGCGCGACAGGTTGGTGCGTGACTGAGCGCAATGTGGCCAATTTGGCTTCATTTCATGTTGCCATTTTAGAGTGCGGACAACGTATCTATAGTTTTATACATCATTGCTTAGGAGACTATCCTTAACTTTTTGAGAAATCTCAGTTTCAGTTTAATGTTGATTTTACAATCAGCGAGACATTTTTCAAATACCTACAACTTTTTTGATGAAATATCTCTATCGGACCAACTGGTGTTTGAGTACTTGAAAAGTCAGAAATCGCACCTAATGGCTGCATTATAAAAAAAAAAATGTAAATTGTCTACTCATGTACGGTACGGTTTTATGTCTTAACAAAACATTGAGATTTCTTTATTGCGTTAGTTTAAAATTAAAGTCTGTCATACACTACATTACATATGCCTTCCGAAATAAAATATAATGAAAAATCCATTGTGTAGTTTAAAAAAATAAAACGGTCACATAGACAAAGACGTTGCTTGCAGAGTAAGCAAACTGAAGTGGCAGTAGGCTGGCCATGTTTGTCGAAGGACCGACGGCCGGCGGAGCAGACGAGCGTAGTGTGGGACGCCCCTCAGCTAGATGGACGGACGACCTAAAGAAAGTGGCTGGGACAGACTGCATGCGGAAGGCGGAGGACAGGGTGTTGTGGTGCAGTCTGGGAGAGGCCTATGTCCAACACGGCTGTCCCATTTCAAAACCTAGTAAGGGACACTTTTTACAAAAATCGTTTTATTGCATAATCTTGCTAACCTAGAAGAAGGTCTCTACCAAATACAAAAACACCAGCGTTTTAAACTTACATAAAAGGAGATATATTTAAGCATCGATACCTAGTAAGTGCACCTTTCACTCCCTAGTGACCATTTAAAACCTAGTAAGTCAATTTAACTAATTTAAAAAATACATTCCATAGGCTGATCAATATTACGTTTATGCGTTCTCCTGTAAAATTTCATTTTAAGTCCTTACTAGGTTTTGAAATGGGGCAGCCGAACAGTGGACTGCAATAGGCTGAGTTGATTGACTGATTGACATAGACAAACAAGAACAGCAACTGTAATGTAGGTAATAATAATGTATAGATAGAGATATAGAGAGATTAGACAGTAGGTTTGCTCTTGCAAAAAAAGCAAATATTAAAGAAATCTACCTTTTATTTATTTGTTTATTTATATACACTTTATTGTACACCACAAAAATACATAACGTGAGAAAAATACATCAAACACTACAAAATATACAATTGGCGGCCTTATCGCTTTCTGCGATCTCTTCCAGACAACCTTGGAATGGACAGTGATTTTCCTTGACATAAAATGGGGCTGTTGTCGGTGCAAATATTATGTATACAATACACTAAAATAGATACACAGATATATACACATCCAAAATTATACATCATCATTAATAGGCATCTCATCTAAGGTAAATGCACAAAAAAAGAATTCCTTACGTTTTTTGCAATTTTTAGGTCAGCGTCAGGTTGTATCTTGATCAACATATGATTCGCGACTATAATAGATATTTATTTATAGAATCATAGACATGAGAATCATTAATATATCTCTTTAAGTTAGATTTGTTCCATAATCACTGTTCCATAAGAGATTGGTTCTTATCGAACAAATCTAACTTAGAAAGCATAATTTCAAAAAATCTGTTGATTGGACTAAAAAATTAAAACACTAGGTATTTTAGTATGTTGCTTGTACATACAATAATCTGAAAAAAAAAATCACATGCATATTAGTATGGTTTTTAGTGTAAAAAGAAAGTTTTTAGAGGTCTCTTCATGATTTATTCTATCGTACCAAATTAGTTGTATTATGTTTTCAACACACTATCTACCTAGCAAATATGAATCATATTTTGATCAAAACACAACCTGAAAATTGCAAAAAACGTAAGAAAAATTGAATTTCGCGGGCTACAACTACGCATTCACGTTAATGATAAATGTACGAATTTCACAAAATATATACGTTTCCACGAAATGGTGTTGAGGACTTTGGCAGCGAAAAGCTGGAATTGGAAAAGTAATGGAATTGCATTTCGCACGAGTTTTATTTCGTTACCTAGCCTATAATGTTCACCGGATTGACATGTATGTCTTTATTATATTTTATGATATTTTTATCAGTTCTTATGACTTTTTTATCAAACATACCAGATCGACAATTTGCAAAGAAAAACCAAATGAGAACACAACACTAGGTACTTCCCGGTGTATTTGCACAAAAAAAAGACAAAATATTTTTACCGTTCATAAGCACAACGGCCAAATCTTTCACAGACATGTGGCTACAAAAGCCCTTTATGACCTTTCAAGTTTCGCTAATGAGACACAATTGATTTTCTATTGTATCGTGCCACATGTAGTAGGTACCTACGCGCGGGGCTTGACCGGTTAAACATGCCTCACACGAAACTTTTTTTCATATAGGTAAACTTGTTAACATACCACCACCCGTTCCGTAACAATTTTATTAAAAAACCGCGAAACTGGTATTTGCGTACTCCGAATTATGATTCACTTTCGCTGCGCTGAAAAATCCCGGGAAACTGACCGAAATGGGAGTAGGCAACGCGGGAAACGTAATTTGAGGTTGCAAATTGCATCTGTGTGTCTATGGGATAAAGTGTCGATAAGGATTCAGCTCCATTGAGAATTTATGCTTTGCTGCAACAAAGAAACCCCGGGTTTTATTTCATTGAGCTCCGGTGCAGCACTATTGCTCTCTAGCCTTTTTATTGGGTATATTTCGTAGACGTGTCGTGTCGGTAATTTTCTTGTTCAGAATCCGACCCGAATCGACATTTTATTTCCAGGCTTTGGCAATATGTGATTGGAAAATTGATAAAGTAGGAATCGTGTCGCATTGTTATTAATATGGCGGTGATTGGGGGACCTGTAAGCACAATCAAGCTATAAAATTCCCATTGGTAGGACATAGGCCTTCTCTTTCTCCGAGGGATGAACCACGTCCGCATCATCCATCATGCAGGTCCAGTGCTGATTGGTAGAGGTCACATTTATGTCTTCGATATTTTGGCACACCATATTTTCATACATCGCTTTGAGAGCGTTACTCTCGTTAAGCACTGATTATGATTGTAAAACTGTAGATACTGAGTAATTTTAGGAAGGCTCACAACGAAAGTACGTAACAAAAAACAATACCGAGAACCAAATAATCCAGAGAGATCACTAACAAAACGAAATCTGATATGTAGAAAATGAAAAACGAATCGACGATGAGGACTCGAAATGTGAAAGACATGTCCCTTCATATTCGCTCCTCTCAAGCAGAAAATACAATTTTGCACCGCCAGGGATGCTCTCGTGGGTCTCTTGATGAAATTTAAATGTGCTTCTGGCGTCGGAAACACGTTGTGGCGTTTCAATTTATGTTGCCAGAATATGTGAAGAAAAAAATCATATTCCTGTCTTGACTTCGGAGTCGAAATGCAGCTTGCAATTCAAGTAATATTGTGTTGAGAAGATTTTTAATAATAATTACAAATTAGCGAGTTTTTTGGGAGTGTCGAGTATAATAGTCGTCGTATTATTTATTCATAATTGGTTAACAGTTAAAATAATTATAGGTTGGGCTTACGTCATAGTGCATTTCATCATACCGTAACCTATAGGTAAAGTAAAAGAAACCAATATACATTTTGGCCATGAAATTATAAAGTTATTTTTGGTTTTTTGGTAGCTGTATGTAGTTCCTTTGAAAATATGAGGATTTCGACGTACGTCAATTTCTGTAGACTTTTACGTACGTCGGAATGACGTACGTAAAAGTCTACAGAAATTGACTTTTCGAAATAACTGAATTTTATGTCGCTTCATATTATCATTTCATTTCGTTCTCAGGCACAAACGCTAAACATTCAAAGCATTTCGCCTTCACGAACCCTATTTATTCAAATACTTGGGGTTCGTTCTATATTCTGCATTCACGACAATTCTCAAGATTTTCAATTTAGTTTTATATTGTTACGCTAATATTAAAGTGCACACAAATTCTTAACTTTGAAGCAACGTTCTTTATTCCAAAGAAACTAGTGAATTCAAGAAAATAGTGGAACTAATGTAAGTTTCGTTGATGATTTCTGAATAGTGTGCTATTTAGAGACTTCGTTTTATTTTTCCTTTAATCTTTAAATAAACTTCTATCACAAAGAAACTTGACAATATAGCACTGAAATTTCGTGACTTTTATTGCCATATTTTTATTGGAATTATTGAGAAAGTATTGCACTTCCTCCAAATAATAGTCAAGACATTGACCTCGAGGTAATTCGGTCGAAGATTTTGGTGCCAAGTATTATTTTTCAGAAGAAAATACCGACATCGTTTTATTTTAAAAATAATACCTGCATGTAAGTGTCATTATATTAAATTTAAAGAATAGAAATATAAATATTTTTATCCTGGTAGTAGATACAACAATATGTCACAGGTACATGGATGAATACCTTGGGATTACCATCGTACCTAACAGTTATACAAAAACCAACTTGATAAGGGCAAATAAAACAAAAATGAAGTCGATTAACAAATGAATGTAATTAGTTGAGCGTAACACTGTTATTGAACGAAAGACGAATCACACAATCAGTGCAAAACTATATAAAAATGAAGGCAAAAATTATTGTCATATTATAAAGTTCGATTTATTGCCCCTCATGAAACACAATATCACCCAGATACGAATGTAATAAACGTAATACTGGTGCAATGGAGCCAGAAAGTAATTACTAGGGATAACTGCATCCAGAATTCATATTGAATGCCCCGATTTTTTTAGACCATTTTTTTTTTTTGAGGATGGGAAATCATCAATTGACCCCTGCCGCTCTGGGTGGAGCGGAAGGAAGTGTCAGACTCTTACTGACTAAAACCCACCCGTGTTCCTTCCTTAGCCCTTTATGTTCCGAGCCAGCGGTAACCCTTTCGGACAATCCCGCTGACCCGGCATGTTTTAGACCATCGCTATTGGCTACCGCTTCTGGGAATATTGCTGGTGAATTTGTGACCTGAAAAGAATCGTTTTACACAGGTAATTGTGTGAAAAATCAGCACCAATAAATTGATTTACGAGTAAATGGAAAGTGATCGATTTCAATCGTCAGGATTTTTAAAGCTTTTATTTTCCTTCACTTTGTTTTTGTATAACTACCTCTTAGCCTATTAAAGACAAATTCTGGTTTCGTTCCGATGATACACATTATTTTGGTAGAGATGATCTGATGCTGCAGTTAGTCTTTGCATGAGAGAATTCTCTAAAGTTTTCTGATAGACCTATTGTATTATGAGATTGAGGTCGGATAGGAAAATGATATAATATATAAGTACATCGTTTATTAAACAAATAGTGTTCTTATCTAAAGTAAACAAATAAAAACTGGCCAAGTGCGGGTCGGACCCGAAGACGAAGGGTTCCGTACCACACGGCAAAAACGACAAAAAAAAACACGTTTGTTGTGAGCCCCCCTTAAATATTTATTTTATTTGTTGTTATAGTGGCAACAGTAGGTAATACACCATCCGTGAAAATTTCAACTGTCTAGCTATCACGGTTCATGAGATACAGCCTGGTGACAGACGGAAAGACGGACAGTGGAGTCTTAGTAATAGGGTCCCGTTATTACCCTTTAGGTACGGAGCCCTAATAAACTAAAATTATTATTAGAAGGGAAACATAATTTTAATACAGGGTGTTCAGTGGCAGATTTCAAAGTTTGAACAATCGTAATTTCTGAACCCAACATCGCCAACATGTTAGAGTGGCGCGGGGGGCGTCGTTGAAAGTGTGAGGTCTGCGGATTTTTTAGCTGCCATGGAGCGGTGGTGTAGAGTGCACCATTGCGTTCTTCTCCATAGAGATCTACATATGTTTTGGAATGGGCAACTAGCTTCAACTTTCTGACTAAGTGACAGACTATTTAATTTTGACAATTCGAAAGAGCCTTTAGAAGGTTTAATTGAATTAAATGCTTTGAGTTTGACCGCGCGTTTGCGATCGAGGCGTACATTTCAAGTGCATTTTCGCTTACTGAAACACGTCTTCGACTTAGTAATCGTTACGAAATTTGTCGATTACGTGATGGACCATCAATCAGCCTTATATAGTCTTGGGTAGCAAAGTTCAGAGCTACAGGATCAACATTAAACAGCCCCAGACCAGGACCTATACCAGCGGTAGCCACGTACGAAAATGTTGAACTTGTTATGGTTTCTTCGTGCACGTTCATCTATATTAGGAATTACAAAATCAACCTTACAGGTTATAATGCGAAAAAAACTCAAGTTCCATCCGTATAAAATTCAAATCGTTCAAGATTTACAGGACTGTCGCTCTGTAAACGCGTTTTTGAAGACATGCATGTTGGACAATAAACATTCTTTGTATTACAGTTGTAGTATTTTTTTTTAATTTTTCAAACTTTGAATTCTGCTGGATACCTCCTGTATTTTAACTTGTAGACTACACTAGGTCGAGCCTGTGTACCCTTGAGAGTTTTACACAATTTGCAATTTCAGGGTCAATACTGTATTGTAGATTTATTTATTACATATTGTATTGAACATTTAACGAAAAACAAAGGGGGTTTTAGTCAGTAAGAGTCTGACACTCCCTTCCGCTCCACCCAGAGCGGGAGGAGTCATTTGATGATTTCCCATCCTGAAAAAAAAAAAAAGGTGTGTCGGATAAAAAATAATTTATGTAAGACGATAATGGTGGTCGCATTTAAATGAATAATACTATTATTGATTACATAAGTTTTTTTATAAAAGATCATCCAGCAGAACAATAATGGCTGGAAATAGTTCACGAAGAATTTATTTTAAAGTTTTCGAGTAGAGAAGAATCGTCTATTTACAGTAAAATGCTCAAACGAGATTAGAATTCTCGGGTGTACCATTCAGTGCAGTGCACAAATGAGTCTGGATTGTTTCAAAGCTCATTCTTTTCTATTTGGCTTAAGATAACTCGGGGTAGAGAATAGTTTGGTCAGAAAGATAAGAGTGTAGAAAATGTAACTTTTTTATTTTGCTAGACAGTTCATGTGAATTACGAACGAGCTATTTACAAGGAGATGGGCAGACGACAATGTTGCCAACGTGGGCAAAACCTGGATAAGGCTGGCACAGTAGTGGGCAGTAGTGGGAAAGTCGGGCTGTGGATGAAGAAAAGATGATTTACAAGGAAATAAAATTTATTTTACACTTTTTTTTTATTACGGCGAAGGTGGTGTGACGATCTAACGAGGTTTGCAGGGCCAACATGGCCAGAGATCGCAGAGGTTTGGAAGGAAAAATTTCAGGCTTTTGCCCAGCCCCTGCTAGGCAAAGGCCTCCCCTAGACACAGTATAGGCTAACTAAAGAAAAAAAAACTAATATTCATGTTTGGTAGAACCATTCTCAAGTGTAGAATTCGTCCAAACTTATCTCTAAAATGATTTTCATGCCGAGTACCTATCCACTCCAACAGATTCATTTTAAAGGAGAATCCAGTGTTAGTTTTGAAACTTCAGAACCGAAATTCCTGTTCTGCGACAGTGCTTGCATTAGAACCGCATCAACAACTCGCTAAAACTTTACCTATCTGGGTAAGTTCGGCCATACAGCGCTTTAATCACTGTTTATTTGTTAGAGCGAAATTCGATACGAGAAACTTGTGATACCTCAGTTATGATGAAAGCTCCTTCAAATAGGCGCGACACGACACGCGACACAAAGGCACCGCAAGACGCGCAACGAGCGGTGCCTTTGTGTCGCGCACGAATTTATCGCGTGTCGCTCCTGTTTGTAGGAGCCTTGAGGTGTCTTTGCTAGCGGTAGCTGGGTAAAGTTTGCGGAAAGTCTAGGTAGCTGTAAATATTGGTTAACGCTACGAACTTACGTTGCGAAACTCACCCGTAAGACGCAGATTTTGTTATGGTTTCTCCAGACCTCCTCTTTAAGTACAGCTTTACAGTTGAAAAAAAGAATACCTAGGTTGTAATTAATTTGTGATGAAACATTGAAGCTGAGATTGTTAGAGATTTAGAAATAAAGAAAATATGTATATTCAAACTAAAGGATGGAACAAAAACAACATGAATAAATAATATCTAAACAATTTATTTCAGTAAACTTTCTATAAATATTAAATCTGTTACGGACTAAACCCCAAATACAATACAGCCTTTTCATTTTGCAGTAATAAAATATTCACCATGTTTAAAATTTCGGTATTATTTAGTGTTGGAGTGCAAAGTGCTCTCAGTGCAGTGTTTGCACACACCGCCATCTGTTGAGTATTAAGTACTTCACGTGAATTATTTACGGAGTGGTGTAACCTCAGCATTATAGTACATTTTGCATTATATTTTCCATTTCCTCGAGGAATATGTGGTTAAGAGTATATTGTGATAGAAACTCATCTCTCGTTATATTTTAATGCAAAAGGATTAAAGTCTTAGCTGTCGCAAACAATGTTTTTGTGTGTTTTCGTTTTATTTTAGATAAAACGAAAACACACAAAAACATTGTTTTCAAATAAATAAAATTGAAGTGTCTGTTTGTAATATCAAAATAACAGCTTTTTGGGAAATATATAATTATGAAAGTTTATACGCATTACATTATTATAAAAAAAAAACATTTTTTTAAGTATTTTAACACTTATTCCCCTGAGAGTCTATCAGAAACCTGCTGACTAAAATAAAATAACCATGTTTAAGACTCTGGCTCCTCTTGATATTTTAACGTCCACAGGGGAACTGGAGTGTGATGTGTAAATTACAGCGCCAACCGCTTGCACTGGTGTACCCGAGGTTACAGATTAAATAATACTTACTGTTCAGGGAGCTATCGGAATAAATGCAGTAGGGAAAACTTGTAAGAAAAAGTATGGATAGTCTAGATTAGGAACTCTAGAAGACAAGTTGATTTTGTTAATGTTGGTGTCGAAATGCAAAAATTATTTCGAGCGTCATGTGAAAGACTAATAAAAGTTTCAAAACTAGTGCATTGTTTGTTATTTCGATATTTTTAGATATTTACGACACCGGTTACGGTTGAATGCCGTAGGTACCTAATGACAGAAATAATTAAAAAGCCATTATGTCTTGCGTGGATCCACCTTTTGGCATACGAAGGGTAAATCTTAGCCTGAATATAAGGCATGAATAGGAATTTCATATCTTGTCATTCTTTAGGAAGAATCCGCGAAACCACATCTTGTTTAGGAACGAGATGCGGATCTCAAACAATACTGTAAATATATGAGTAGTAAATACAACATTTTTTCGAGAAATACTCTAAAACATTTGCATTCCTTTGAACATCTTCAACCGTTTTTATCCAAGCACCAAACGCTCCCACAAACCGCAAATTTCAGCAAGGCATTACAGTACAGCACGAGGTATACCGGAATTCTTGGAGCTAAAGTTCATTTTCTAAAGCTTTTCTCCCGAGATCTCCTTCGGTGTATTTGTTTTCTGTGCACACATAAAAGTCAGGAGCCCAAGGCATTTTACGGAGTGTTGCGTTTTTGTATTTGCGTATCTCACTTCGGCAAGGACAAAGACGGTACCTCATCTCAAATAGGGTTGGAAAGCGTAAAGGAATCTTTTGATCTAAACCTTAAAGGGAATTATTTAATAGAAGTTTGCCGTAGAGTAGGCATCATGAAAGAAAGAAAGAAAAAGTATTTATCGCGAGTCGTACAGGAGGATCACAAACTAAATTAGACACAATCAAAAATAAAAAACCAAATGATATTAAAAAAGTAACAATAATTAATAATAATAGCCAATATTGTCTATTATTATATACTAGCTGCGCCCGCGGTTTCACCCGCATAAGTTTCGATCCTGTGGGAATAGCGGGATAAAAAGTAGCCTGTATATTAATCCAGGGTATCAGCTACCTCCATACAAAATTTTATCAAAATTGGTCCAGCCGTTTAAGCGTGAAGAAGTCACAAACATATCACACACACTCACAAACTTTCGCCTTTATATTAGTGATATATTTTTTGTGTTTATATAAACACAAAAAAAAATAGTTCTTCTAGAGGAGCACTAAGAAGTTTCTTCTATTTGTAACAACAAGCAGTGTTGGTGTGTTTTAATTTTAAGGGTAGATAAATGAAACATTCCCATGTTGTGCTGGAAATTAATCGGAGATCCTTCCCGATTTTGGAATTGTGTATAAGCGGCGGTTTTCAACGTAGCTCGTTTGTTTGCATATCACACACTAACGTAACCCACGCTCATTTCAGCTGCATTTTTATAGGCAATAATAGGTACCTACTGAAACTAAATAAAAATAAGTAGTTCATTTTGCTAAAGATTAAACAGTAGTGAGAGCATTCGCAGACGGAATGCAATCGGTGGCCAATTTTTGTATAAGCTAAATGTAACAGTAGAAAAATAAGTGGCCGATTGTAGACCCACAAAAAGTATGCCATGTGCGAACGCGCAAATAGTACTTAGAACGTCCAGGTCCACAATTCTTTCAGCCTAAAAACATTTTTTCAACTAGTGATGTGATTATCTCGGCTGAGCGGACGGATAAAGTTAAATTCTTATTTTTTCCATTGTCAACCCTACGTGTTTTCAGCTATGAGATTTTGTTTGTTGGGACACCCACAGACCTCGCCACCGCCAGCTTAGTTTGACTTGTGCCTCGTTCAAACGCTTTTTCACCAACTGTATTTTGTTTTTTCATTTGTAAGTTCTTTCGTTCTTTCTTTAGCACTTTGTTTTAAAGAATTATGGACAGCTAAAAGCGTGAGTGGTTTGTGGTAGAAGTTTAGAAGAAAACATTGTTGGTGGAGCTTAAGTTACGGGTTTAGACCGCTTGACTTTGTTGCAGTTCTATGTGGAACGATATTTTGCTACAAATAAGGATTTTTTTTATTTGACAACAGTGCGTACAATTGTCATCTGTGAGAATTTCTAGAAATATACAGGGTGTCCCAGAAATCGACTTCAAGCCGGAATCAGATAATAGGCCAAGTCAATTCTGACTTGGCCTGTTATCAGAAAACTATAAAAAAATCTAAATTTTGTATCTATTTAAAAAATAATTGGCATAATAAAACCTATTGTGTGGACTAAAAAATTAAAAAACTAGTATTTTAGTATGTTGCTTGTAGAATACTCTGACAAGAATCAGAATGATTGTATATATATATTAGTATGGTTTTTATTGTAAAAAGAAAGTTTTTAGAGGTATATTCATGATTTTTTTCTATTGTATCAAATTAGTTGTATTATGTTTTCAATACACTATCTACCTAGCATATATCCTCAAGAATATCATATATGTTTCTGATTTTATTTACTGTAGTCGATTATATAATTTTATTGTTTCTAAAACTTGCATTTTTTGTGTTTAGGTTCTGTAAGCCCCTTAAGCTAAGAAATTTTGTACCCAAGGTTCTGCGCATAACTCCAAAAGATAAGTATCAGTACCTTCTCTTAAGGGATTTGCTCTAAAGATTTACGAGTCGTAATCCATGCAGTGGGTCCTAAAAATGTGCGATTTATGACAGACTGCCAGTGGCGGTATAAGTTGGATTTATTATATCACTAGTTCTAGGTCGTAACTCTAGCACAGTGTGTGTGCAATGATTTTTTCACTAGCATAAAAATATTTATTGCTGTGTCCTTTTTTTACCCTTGGGATCACCCCCAAGGGAGATGAAGTGAAAATAGTTATCTTCCAATATCCAAGATGGGCAGAAGTACCTAATGTTATACTCCTAAGACTAGTTTATCAATAAATCTGTCTAGCCTTTTCCCAAATATGTTGGCGTCGGCTTCCAGTCTAACCGGATGCAGCTGAATAGCAATATTTTACATGGAGCGAACGCCTATAGATATGACTTCAAAGTCAAAGTCAAAGCATTTATTTCAAATAGGCACATAAAAGGCACTTTCGAAAGTCAGAAACGACAACAAATAGAATTGATTCTAGTCGCCCATTCCAAAAGGTAGTTTTCGTATGGAGAAGAATGGGCAAGAAACTCCACCGTTACTCTTTTAAAATGTTTTACAATATTTTGCACACATTAATTAATAATAATAATATGTGAAGACGAAGCACCTAAAATAAAATTACTAAACCACAATAGGTAAAAGAATTAAAAATGAAACCATGACATATAAATTAATTATCTGATAGATACATGGTGCTCACATATTTACAAACATGGTAAAAGTAAACGATTTTCATTTAAATAAAAAAAAAGAAAAATACAAGTAATAAGTCAGGGTGTGAGTTGAAGTAGTTACAGAATGTAAATCAATTTAAATAAAATAAAAAAAATAATTACAATAAAATTAGCAACCCGTTTGATTTTGTCTAGACTCTAGATTGTCCTATGGAGCAGGACCAGCATGTTTCCAAGCGTTCTAATCTTGGATATAATCTTCTAATTTATAGTATGCTTCCATAAATAAGTTACTGGATAACATGATACCCCTTGGTAAGGCTGGTTGTCAGACTTTTGGGCTTCTGACAGCTCGCACCAACTGTCAAAGATTTACGAATGACAGTTGTGACCAACGTGTTAACGTACTTTCCGAGACACGGAGAGGTCTCGATATGTAATGGATGGTCACCCATCCACGAAGCGACCGCGGCAAACGTAGCTTAACGTTCCATTATTATTTATATTTATATTTTGTATTCTTATGAAATACAGCAAAAACTTTAACTATCTATATCCTGTTTTATTACATTATTTTAACACAATGTTATTATGTAATACGCGGTACATTCATCCATCATTTTACACCATACCTTACCCGAAAAGCGTCAAACACGTCACATTCCTTTTTACCCTTACAAACCAGTCACGCGGAACGAACATTTTTCTTTGAACGTGATAGTAACATATGCGTGCCCACCTATTATACTGTAAGCCAGTACTGGCTCGGGTGACGCAGCACTAGTTACTACCCTGACACCGCACGCAAATCACGTGCTTGGATGTGGTTTTGCGAATATCAGGCCGTTATATTATTAGTACTACCTTCGCAGTGATGACTCGGTCGCATTTCCTGAAAATCTCGTAGAATCAAAATTCTTCTTACAACGCGCTACTGGAAGCCACAACTGGCTCGTGTAAAGCAGCATTACAGTATTACCGCCATAGTGATTACTCGGTCGCATTCCCTGAAAGTCACGCAGAATGAACATTTTTATTTTAACGTGCTAGTAAAATATACATACTGTAAGCCAGGACTGGCTCGTATAAAGCAACAATACTGCTACCCTCGCAGAGATAACTCGATCGCATTCCCTTAAAGTCACGCAGAATGAACATTTTTCTTTCAACGAGCTAGTAAAATATGCGCACTGGAACTACTGGAAGGCAGTAATGACTCGTGTAAAGCAACACTAGGACTACCCTCGCAGTGATGACTCGGTCGCATTCCCCGAAATTCACGCAGAATGAACATTTTTCTTTCAACGTGCTAGCAAATATGCACACTGGAACTACTGGAAGCCAGTACTGGCTCGTGTAAAGCAATACTAGTACTACACTCGCAGTGATGACTCAGTCGCATTCTCTGAAGTGCTGCGCTTTGTTTACCTTGTATTATTTCACGAGGTTTGCGTCACATGTTAATAAAGAGGGAATGTATACGAGGCAGATATAATTAAAATAAAAAGTGGAATGTAAGGGTTAGGTAATGTCTGGAAATGAAAATGTTATGTTTTTTTTTACCGAGAACGTCACACGCTATGCCGTGGAATGTGACGCGAAACGTAAAAATTGTTTACGAGGAACAATACAGGAATGTTGTGCCAGATTGCAAAAAGATTTTATGAATGAGCGTTTTGTTTTTACTTAGATTTCTTTAGATCAGCATGTTCATGTTTTTTTTCTTACATAATTTTAAAGCTAACAGTCTTAAAATAATAATAATATTAACAAGTATATGTATAAAAAGGAGGGGCAATAATCAAAGACCATCAAAAAATTCGTCCGTATCGCTGTCAATAGCAAAACTGCCCAATAGGCTGGCAGCATTGCCACGTTGTATGGCAATGCAGATTCTTTGGCCAAAAAATATACCAGCCTTCTGCAGTGCGATTCTGTAACCATCTCACCGTGAAAACTTAGGTGAAGTGAGCGTGGAGTGAGCTGTCAATAGTGTCAATTCCTAGTAAAAACAAACTCACTTCACTTAAGTTTTCACGGTGAGATTTTTACAGAATCGGCCGGCTGGTCACGTATCGACTAACCACTTGGCGTTTCGAAAAACTAAGTGGGCACTCGGACCTCGTTTCAACCCCAAACGGCTCGAACATCCTAATCCTAACTAATATCATTATAAATGCGAAAGTAAGTTTCTTTGTTTGTTTGTTACCTTTTCACGCCTAAACCACTGAACCGATCATCCAGAAACTTTGCATAATTATACTTTGTCAGGTGTACAGAAACGGACATAACCTTTGACCGAGGAAAACACCAATAACGTTATTATGATAATAGATGGCGCCACGTGTCTTTAGAATCAAGAACAGGACAACGTCTGCCGGGTCAGCTAGTATAATATAAGTTCCAAAGAGATTGGAGGTAATTGCGCCGTTACTCATGTTTAGCTGTAAAATGTCTATCTATTTGGTTAAACTAAAGCCTTTCAATTATTATTTCTCTTACAATATTGCCTAGATAGTAATCAGGTGAAGTCATAATGTTTTTTCCATACGATATTACCTGCTTTCCAGGCGAGGCAAGATAAAGAAATCTCAAGACGAACGGAAAACGCCTGGAAGAGCTACTGGTCCTTGAAGAAACTATTTAAGGGTAAGATGCCTATGGCATTGAAACGCAGGCTCATGGATATGTGTATTCTTCCCGTCTTAACCTATGGTGCACAAACATGGTCTTTGACTAACATCCAGAAGGCCAAACTCAAGGTTTGCCAACGAGCACTGGAGCGCAGTATACTAGGCGTTAAGTTAACGGATCGTGTTCGAAACACAATACTGCGCTCCAAAACAAAGATAGCTGACGTGGCTCAAAAGGCTGCTGAACTTAAATGGGATTGGACAGGACATGTCTGCCGCATACTGGTCAAACTGTGGGCCCAAATAGCGCAGAATTGGTGCTCTGAGACAGTGAGGTGGGATAGGTTCCATCAAAACTGGAAGGAGGACGCGCGGGCTCGCGAAAGATGAAGGGAGGCCTTTGACCAGGAGTGGGACAGCGAAGGCTAAAAAAAAAATTACGTGATTTCTACAAACGATTTTATATTCGAAATTTTTTCTGAATGCAGATACCACCAAAATGTTTCAATCTTATTTCTTAATCTCACATCACGGCCCGGATAATCCGGAAGGCAATCAAGATTAGAAAAAAAACTTCACCAAAATTCCTTACCTACTTATAACCCCTATACAATTTTTCAGGCCGAAAAAAGCATCGTTAAAGCTGGCCTGCTATTAGACGTTATTGTTGCGTAGTCAATGGCTGCAACACTTCACAGCGCTTTAGCCGCTTCGCCACGTCAACCCCTCGACTCGAAATGAGCCGCCACAGGGAGGATGTTGAAGTACCAACGTGAGATTGATATAGCCTTATAGATCACTGAGGAGTTTTCAAGAGAACATTCGGAAAAGTTAAGGACTAAAGATAAATAAGTAATCTGAAAGAGAAAGTAAAAAAAAAGTGACAATGTCGGTACCTATCATTTTATCGCTAAATTGAATTATTATGATAATTTTTATCGTTTTAATAAAACAAGCATAAATCAAGACCGGAACGATATCATAAATACATACATAAACTAACACCTTCTTCCCATGAGGGTAGGCAGAAACTACAGAACTCCACCTGCTCATGCTTCCTTTTTCCTCGTTTACGTTAATTATTGCACCACTCAATTCACTCATAATGCGAAGCATTAGAGAGTGCTTTACGGTCGAATTTTTTTTTTGCCTCCTTTTGCAACTGTTTCTATTGTTATACTCCTGCTAGTACACAGAACGTACTTAAATTATATACCATTTTATAGATACCTAATTATAATGGTGATTAATTCTGTACTTCAAAAATTTATTTAATGCAGTAGAAACGAAAAAAACATATTTCTATAAAATTTCCAGTCAATCAAGTGTGAAACCTAAAAACATTGTAGCTTGCGAAAAACGAATTAATTGAGTCAATTTTTTTTTTACACTTAGCACTTTTTATTTTTTTAAATCTTCATTCATACGTTGACGCCAAGAAGACCGCATGTTCTTCTTGCCTACCAAAGTAGACAAATTATCATATTTCATCTCAATCAAACAACTCAGCATATCTCGGTATATGTCGGTAACTCCGGTTCTCTTCCGAATAACTTATTTTCGTCTCATAAAACTATTATTCAAACTGAAGACGAACCACAAACCCAAAGATTAAAATAAAGCAATAAAATCCGTTTCCAATTTCTTCTTATCACATTGATACAGTTGATATCAGCTTAGAGAAATTTGTTCGATAACACACATTGTTTTGATCAGTCAACCGTTACGTTTAGCGTTCCACGGTGACTTATATCTCTTAAGTGATGAAATAGAATTATTCTTAAAGTAAAATGGCTGCTAAGATGGTAAAACGTGTGTTGTGTGTCGAGGATAAAGTGTTTTTGGTGACAGGAGGCGCGGCTGGTGTGGGGGCAGGCATCGTCAGGGCTCTGCTTCGGGAAAATGCTAGGGTAAATATTATTTGATGTTTTAAAATAGCCGGCACGCATGTAGCGAGAAACTCCGGTGAAAAGTAGAACCTGATCAATTATAGTATGTGCTGTTATTTTAGATAAAGGAGTGGTAAACAGGACGACCCACAAAATTATTAGGTCGAGGATGGTTTACCACCTACTAACTATGCTAAACTTGAAAAAAAAGAGGATAATTGTCTGATCTACACCGTTTCAAAAGGTCACTTCCAACATTATGTTGGAAGTTTTTGCTGCCATGTTGGTATTGAGTAATGTTACTTAATACTTTTTTTTTCTACGACTACCCATGTTTTGCTAATCACAATGATGTGTGAAAAGAGTTAGCGTGCTTATCAGCATAGAAAAAACATATAAGAAAGCCAACTCGAGCCCCGAGCGAGCGATAATAGCCTAACCACGTAGGGCTGTCACTTATAATTTATCCAATCGTCAAAAATACATAGTCAATCTCTATACAAAACAATTTTCCCCTATAGGGTAAGCATCAGGGATCTTTAATACAAAGTTTTCTTTAAATTATTATTTCTACATAGACCAGGGGGCCTAAAAAGGCCACTTTGGCGAATCATAAAAGGATACGTTATATATCAAAATATGGCGAAGACAGTCCGTGTTTTTCTTTTTTACGCTCACTACGTAGGTATAATCAAAGAGAAAGGGATTGGATTTGGATTGGACTGATTAGTATTTTAGCACAGACAAAAAAAATAACTGAAAAATCCTTCATCAATGAGATTTGATTCGATTAACTTAACAGTTAACTGTCCATTACGATTCATAATGTTATCCTTTTATGATTCGCCAAAGTGGCCTTTTTAGGCCCCCTGGGCGGCAATTGCGTAACATATTATCAATCGGAATCGGTTTCATTTTGACAGTTCAACAACATTCATTGCGTTATTTACGCGTTGAACAGACAAATTTTTCGAACTTATGGATCAATGGATTAGCAATTTGTTTCAAAATGATTCAGATTACGTGTGTTACGCAATTGGGGTGCAGGAGCTGACTACATGTTTTTCATTACGTCTACGTCATGTAATCTGTTTAGTTATTTGAAAAATTACGATCGAAATATGATTAATTAAAACGTGGCTTTACTGAATCATGTACTCGTATTTATTCAAGTAAAATAAAATGATTATGAAATTGTATTATTTACACTACATATAAAGCATTTTTTACTTTTTCATTTACCATGAAAATTATAATCTTTAAATTCGGAAATTGAATATATTTTTACAATAACCTCAAATAATAGGCATTAATTAAAGTAGTTATTAAAATTTTCTAGACCGTTGGTTCGATTCCCACTTTAGATAATTCGATTTTTCATTTTATCGCGGGCGGTATTACGTACGGCGTAGCCACGACTGGCGCACCTCTAGCAGCGATACATTTTGTCAGCGTGTGCGACGACGCATACGTACGTACGAACGCGCTCACGTACAAACCGTGTTCGGTGCGTATGTATAAAGATATGATACCCTACTCATTTGTATTTACACTGCTATCAGCGAACACGCCTAATTAGTAATTATAATGAAAGATAAATGACTTGATATTGACCTAGCAATAAGTCATTGAATCGTAAAACCATCACACGCATACTAAATTAGTTACTTGTCGTTTAATGAAGTAATTCGCAATCAGAACCTTGAATTTATATATTATATTATATTATTTATTTATATAACTTTGAAGACAAACGAAAGCAGTTTGTCTGGTCAGCGGGATTGTCCGAAAGGGTTACCGCTGGCCCGGAACATAAAGGGCTAAGGAGAACACGGGTTGGTTTTAGTCAGTAAGAGTCTGACACTCCCTTCCGCTCCACCCAGAGCGGGAGGGGTCATTTGATGATTTCCCATCCTGAAAAAGAAACAGGTTGTCTACGATACCAACACTAGGTACGGTTAAACAATAAAATAATTTGTTTATTATTTAACAATAGTTTCTGTTATGTAACCAAACTGGGAGCAGTGGTGGCACAGTGGTAACGGCCGCGACTTACGAGTTGTAGGTTGTAGGTTCGAAGCCAGACAGGCGCTTTACTTTGTGTAAATTATTTCATCACTACTGCTCTCAAAACGGTGGAGGAAAACATCGTGAGGAAACCGGCATGTCCTAGAACCAAAAATTCGAAGACATGTGACATCTGCCAACACGCACTGGCCCCGCGTGGTGGATTACGGCCCACTCCCACTCACCGAGAGGAGACCTGTGTCTCAGCAGTGGGAACATTGTAGGCTGATTATGTTATGTATTTAACCAAACTGAACTGATAATTTTCATTTCATTTCATTTTTGCTGAACAAAATGCAAAACGATACAAAGTCAAAATGTGAAACTAAAATCGTGAACTTATTTCTAATTCAACTAACATTTCAGTTTCTAAAGTTAACCCTTCCCGTTTAGAAACACAAGAGTATGGTTAAATGTAAACCGTATTTAATTTACAAATGTTGCATTTTGTTCCGACACCGCAGCTGTTACTAAACGGTCCGTTTTCCGGGGACTCTGTGGTCAAAAAGTTAAGGCATGTTGAATGAAGTAAGTCCCTGTAAAAGTTGTGGGAGTAAGAACAAAATTTCAATATTGGGCGCTAAGTATGCCATCGGTCCACTTTGAAGCAAACTTGGGTAGGAAGCAGTTTCTGATGGAGTGTTTTTAGACTGTAAAGTATACGGAACCATAAGTTTATAGGTACCTACTTAAGTTTTTACTTTGAGTGATTTTGAGGAAAAAGAGAAACGGCACAAACGACAAACGCGGCAAACGTAACTTAACCTGCCGCAAATAAACGTATTTTCTTTCTTTCTTTCTAACCTGATCGATCAACCCGTGCGGCTGTTATTACTTAGCCACAGACCCCTATATACAGGGTGAATTTTTCAAGTGGGCGTAGATGGCCAAATCCGAAAATATGAGGAATAGCGAAAAGTATTCAATGGAGTCAAAATTTTGACTCCTTTGAGTACCTTTCGCTATTCGTTAATTTCGAATTATGCCATCCACGCCCACTTGAAAAATTCAGCCTGTATACTCGTAGGTAGGTACTAGTAACTGCTATCAAATGATGTTCAAATTATTTTAGGTCATTGTCCATTTTCTTTTTTTTTTTATTAAATTTTATGTGAAAAAGTGTTATTATAAAAATAATATATGTATGTTAGTATTTAGAAAAAAAGGAGCTACGTCTGCCAACCAACTGCTTTGCAGTTTGGCGGAAGTAAATATATTTTGTAAAAAATAATTCTGTGAATAAACACTTTTTCATTGTTCATATTTTTTTTTCATTTTTTTTTATGACATTGTTTAGTTAAAAAGTTTATGTTCACGATCCTAATTACAAGGACTATTATGGTCTAGACAACGGTGGCCGAAATTGCAGAAAATCTAACATGAATTAACAGTTCGGGTATTGGCATTCATTTTAACTGCTAATGGAACCAGCGGGATAATGCCTTCCACATTGACGGTTCAACAACATTCATTGCGTTATTTACGTTTTTGCGCAGACAAATTTTTCAAACATAATTATGTAGCAATGGTTTAGCAATTTCCTTCAAAATCTTTCGGATTGTGTTACACAATGAGGGGTCAGGTTGCCTCGTATTACTCGATGATAGGAACACATGCAAAACAGTCCTACGGCCAACCCGTTAGAGGCCAAGATTATCAACAAATTGCAAAACATTTACTATGATTTATTTCTCAAAAATACCTTCAATTTTATTTCCAGCATGTCGCCTTCCTCGACGTGGCGAACAGAGAAGGTTCCGCTCTAGAATCGGAGCTTTTGAACATGTTTGGAGCTCTAAAAGCCAAGTTCATAAAGTGTGACATATCAGACGACGCTCAACTAGCTGCGGCTTACAAACAAGTGCTGGACAAGTACAGAAGACTCGACGGGGTGATCAACAACGCAGCGGTGGTGTCTGTCGACGATAGATCGGTTAAAAAGATGGTGGATATTAATTTTGTAAGTATCTATTACCGTACGCAAAATACGCGCATTGACGAAGAGTTGCGGACACCAGCCCGTATTACCTATTAAGTATCTATTACAAAATTATATTATATAATAGTTATTTTGTACTTGTCATTCTTTGGGTTTGCCATAATCGCCACGCTTGGCAGGCGGGTTGGTGATCTCCTCCGGTACGACCCTCAGTCGCCTTTTACGACACCCACGGGAAGTATGGGGTGGTGCTATTCTTTAAGTCCACACAGACATGATGCTTGGGGGAGGCCTATGTCCAGCAGTGGACGTCTTTCGGCTAAATGATGATGATGATGATTATAGTTATTAAAATTTACATGGTATACTTATGTTACAATGCACACAACCAAGTTTTGTCGAGAATTGGATCTGACAATTGCGAAATTCTTGAAATAAAGTCAAACAATATGGTTGCTAAAGTTCATCGATTGCAGGTATGTAGATAGTCAGTATAGTTGTAGTTGAAAAAGTTAACACTAAAGACTATGCGGTCACGAATGGACAATAAAATGAGCGAAATATCACAGTTATTCACATTTGATTTAACAATAGAATAGAATACTCTTTATTATGTACACCATAACAACACAACAACAACAATTCCTTAATTCCAGAAATTAAGTGTAACTACACATTGGTATATTTCTTTCATCGTTTGCAAATAAATAAGGGAGGCTCAATAGATTGAAAGCAGATTTATAATAGAGGCTGAAATGTCACGTACAATACAATGAGCGAAATATAACTCACGTTTGATCTTAAAATTCCTCAATTCTAGGAAGAGACTCAAACAACATAATATATGTATATTTATGTTATCGTTTGTAAGTAAATATGGGGACTCTTAGAAATCAGGTTACAAATAGAAACTGAAAGGTCACAAAATTACAACACAATGAGCGAAATGTTTCTAACAATTTCACGTTTCATCTGACTATTCCGCAGGAACAAGGTACAGCTACATACATTGTAGATATTATATTTGTTTCATCATTTCGAAGTAAATATGGACGGCTCGAGGGATCAAAAATAGTCAATATAGTCAGCTAAAGGTCTCTCCATCCATATTTAATTGTAAGAATAAAGCCAAATTACGAGTATATTATTATAGATATACTTTTTTCATCGTTTTTAAGTAAATAAGTGGATTCGACAGAGCTTCAAGAGAAGTTATTACTAGAGGCTGAAAGGTCACAAATAGACTACTCAATAAGCGAAATGTCGCTACAGATATATTTGTTTCGTAAAAAAAAAAATAATAGAAATATCTGGGGCTCGACGGAGTAATAAAACTAGAGATTGACATAGCTTAGACAGACAAACAATTTAAAAGGTCCATATATTCATACACGAAATATTTTAAGAGAAACGTCTATAGGTGGTAAAGAAGCTATAGCAACGAATTTAGTTTTTATCTAATTGTTTTTCTCTCATCTTGATATGTTTAATACCAAAAAAGTTATATTCAGGAAACAATTAATAGCATCAGTAGGTATGTGACGAATTGACAAATAAATCTAAATTAAACTGAACTGAATAGAAGGTAGGTATACAGATAATCACCACACATCACTATCACATACTCACACACCCATTTGCAACTCCTCATGCACACTCCTATACACTCACACTGTACCTACACTAAACTTAGCAATGCTTATATGGTTCTAGCAGTTCATTCTGTATTTTTGTTTCTGTTGCATGTATTATATAGTTATTAAATTTTAAATCCGTAATTGGCTGTAAGACTAACTTATATATCTTAAGATAAAATTTCAAAGAGCTGTGGATTTTGTGATTAATAAATAAATAAATTATAATTTTAGAATTGCTTGATACATGTTGCATAAACACTTTACTCCGCTTCAATGACAGTAAATACTACGTAGAAACTAGCTAAATGGATGTGAAAAAATAATAAGAAGCCAGTGTTTATTAGGTGTGTCAAGTAATTTTTGTAAATAATATACTTAAATACTTTTTTTTCGTTTTTATGGCTTCTTTACCACCTATAGATGTTTCTCTTCAAAAATTTCGTGTATGAATAGATACACCTTATATTTTTTTTCATGTTTGATTCTAAGAGCTAAGTTAAACGAGCAAATTTTTCAATATATACTTTGGAAGTAAATATTCGGGACTCAGTGTAATAAACTACGCTGCGGTTTCGATTGTCTACGAACGAACGCACAAGAGGATGGCCGATATTAATTCTGTGAGTTACGAGGTCTCGCGTGAGTTAGAATGAGTTATTTGATTTTGATTCGATTAGATTCGGAATGCTTTTCGTATTTGGAATTGTCGCATCTCTTTTGTTCTCTTTTTATAGAAGTTAACATGAGAAGTCTTGGAGCCTATTTAATTTCAATTTTAGAAGTTTCCTAGACATAGAATTACTGCTTGGTTAAACCTATCATAAACGTGTCTATTATGTGATTTTTTTAATAATATGTCGCATTGTCAGTTTTATTAAACGGTGTCCTAAAGATTCATTCGTAATTATAAAGGTTGTTTATTCTACTTTCCAAATATAATTTTATATCCGAATAGGTACATATCCGATACAAAAAGCGATCTATGCATATAATACTTATAGGTAATGGCAAAAATGAATTTTGAAACTCGTAAAACTAAACAATTGGTAAATTAAGGAAGAAGGGAAGACATGAATGCCTTGTAATTAATGAACTTATGTTTCGGGCTTTTGCGTAAAGTCGGAAATTGCTTGGCAGATTTATGTAATTACCTACATAAACAATACAAAAGAAAGTAAACTAGCTGAGCAATCCAATTAATTTGAGTATTTCGAAAATTAGAAGTTTTTGTACTTGATAAGAAAACATACAATATTGACCTAAAATTTTTCGGTACACGTGATATCATTGAGATCACGTGTAAAGGATCTAGCTAGCTAGTAACTTTTACTAACTATTTAACCATTAGATATTATTTACATATTTTATTTTCCACACAAGTGTGTAAAAGAAAAATAATATCTAATGGCTGAATGGCTGATTAGATCTCAATGACGTGTCAACGAAAACGTGTAACGGAAAATGTAATAAAAGTAAAATTTTATGAAAGTTACTAGCTTGTACCCGTGGCTCCGCCCGCGTGGAAGTCTGAATAAAAAACCCTATTTATAAACCTTCTCCATGAAAACTACGTATATTTGCCAACTTTTATTGAAATATACCAACACCCATTTTTATACCTTTAGAAAGATAGTTTTTCTATTGTTTAAAAAAAATAGTCACTATTAACTTGCACTAATCGATGCCACATAATATTTCAAGTATGTCATTTCTCAGTACCCGTCTACAGTATCATCATAACTTTTATAGTTCTCTATAAAAATTCCATCCACTTTAACAGCCACTAAATTACCCGAGACTTCTTCCAGACTGCAACGGTCAACAGTACAATGAAGGCTCTTGAAATTATGGGGGTCAACAGAGGAGGCGGTGGCGGCATCATCGTTAATATATCATCGTTATTGGCATTTAACCTTAGCACCCAATTGCCCGTGTATACTGCGACGAAGACTGCTGTGTTGCACTTCAGTATTGCTATGGGGGTAAGGTCTTTTTTCTTTTTGTGTACTGCTGGCAAATATTAAGATAAGGATCAATGAAGGGTTACTGCATGAAGCTGAGATTCTCATCTCAGCTTCATGCAGTAACCGTATACGAAGGAATGGATAGATTTAGAAAGGATTGGAAGGAAAGGAAGAGCAGTGGTGGCAGTGGTGGCAGTGGTATCAGCCCCGACTTACGAGTTAAGATCCTGAGATCGAACCCAGCCAGGCACTTTGTGTATTTAATTTCAACACCACTGCTTTCGAATCGGCAAAGGAAAACATTGTGAGGAAACCAATATAGCCTAGAGCCAAACATTCGAAGACATGTGACATCTACCAACCCGCACTGGGCCCGCGCGGTGTATTATCTCTCACTGAGAGGAGGCCTGTGTCCCAGCAGTGGGAAGGCTGATTATACTTATGGTTATGCTAGAAACGGTTACTTAATAAGATGTTACAAAGAAGCGCTGGTGAATGAAAAGTAATGTGGACATTGGTTGATATGGTATAATGCTATGGAATAATGAGGGACATGTCATTGGAAAAGTATTGTGTATGAATGTGGATGCCTGTAAGTATAGGGAAAGACCAAAAGGATGGAGTAAATACTGAGATGACAGCTAATAAAGATGTATGAATGAAGAAGACCTGCTGAACCGACGTCACATACTTTGTGACAAGGGCAAGAACTTGATGAACTTTAAGATCATAGACTATAGATCTAGGTTAATTAAAAAACTTATCTAAAACCTTTTGTGTTAGGATTTTAAAAGGCGTTTTTAGGAACGAAATTAAATGCTCGCCTCTGAATTTTATTTTCAAGTATTTCATTGCCCAGCTAAGGTAAGGTTCTGTGTTTTCTTCAAAAGAATCTGTGGCCAAACGTTAAATTTTTTCCTAAAATAATTATATCTAAAAGTATCAAACATTGTAACTTGTATTATTTAGTTTTTTTTTTTACATTCACTATATCAGTGTCGCTGTCGGAGGAAATAAGGCTCATATTCCCGGCTATTTTTTCCAGAGAGAGAGACTATATTCAGAAAGCAAAGTGCGAGTCATCACAGTGTGCCTCGGACCAACGGACACGGCTATTCTAAACAGAAGTGACTTCAAAAACTTTGACAAAGATTCAGCTGAGCCAATCGCATCCCTTGTGCCCGTGAGACAAAGGTGAGGATAGTTATAGGCTGCGTTTATTGAGTAGCGGAGCGTGGAGCGAGCCACTTTAGAACGCAAGCCAAAGTAAGCCTTGTGGGGAAGTAGTCAATGGTCCGGAATACGCTGACAAGCTAAAATTTCTAGTCAATCTTGCATGCTATTATGGTATTTATGAAGTTTTGTAAATATTTCAGTCTGTATAAATTATTTTAGAACCCAATAATTTACTAACAAAGTGGATTTATTTTAGGATGTTACTAAAATAACGTTCTATGAAAACTATGATGGTGCGTCACACATGATCACTCGCAACAAAACTGCTTATTTTAACCGAGCCAGCCATATTCTTGAGGCTCCTACAAACAGGCGCGACACGCGATATAATCGCGCGCGACACAAAGGTACCGCTCGTTGTGGGACTTGCGGTGCTTTTGAGTCGCGCGCGATTTTATCGCGTGTCGCGCTTGTTTGAAAGAGCCTTTAATCATAATGTTTTTACTCTCTCACAGAGAGAAGGCCTGAGTCCCTGCAGCAGGGCATTAGGCATACCTAACGTTACTACCACAGTGTTACTACCTAAGGTTACCTAACGTTACCTAACGTTATTCTGTAATCACATCATAAACAGCCCATAGGCTGTTTATGATGTGATTACAGAATAACGTTTACAAAGTAGAATGTAGTGTGTGGTTGAATGACAAATGGCGCAGCATTAAGCAATGATGATGCTCAATGTCCATCGCTGCTGCATTTCTTGTCCGTGAATTTGACTTCGTTCAAAGTTCGACCCAAAAACGATAAGTACAGTGCGTGCCACGTAAGAAGAGACTTGACCCCGCCTCCCCCGCCTCTTTCCGCCGCCCCTATGACGTCCGGTCCCGTCCCGCACTCAGACCTCATACCGCTAAAGATACCTAAAATCGTGTTCTGCGCATGTCAGACCACGTGGTGTGTCAAGTCTCTTCTTACGTGGCACGCACTGTACTGTTTTCCGAAAATCGCAAAACGCTCCACTGTCTTGTATATGCAGCCTTATTTATATATTCTAGATGAAGTTCGTGTTGATGAAGATAGTTTGGTAGCAACGAGTTTTGTGATAAAATTGAGTAGTGGAAGTTTCTCTTTGCGAATATGTGTATGGATATTAAAATAAATGCCTGAAGAGATACTAGAAATATAGCTTTTTTATCATAGTTTGTTTGGTTAGATTACGATTAACAGGGTTAAAATAAATTAGCTAGCGAAACTCCGCAAAAGTGATGAGTATCAATAATTAAACATGATAAAACAAAAAAAAAATATGTGAAGATCTATTTTTTGGGGTCAACGCCCTTAGTGCAGTGAAATATCAGTTTTAAAAATCAATTTTTTTCTTAGTTTGTTTGGTCATACTTTACATAGAATAAAATGCCAAAACAATTTAACATTGGAATACGTTCAATAAATTTGTATCAAAATCTATTAGTACCTATAAATACCTACGCACGTACAGCTGTATCTGTAAACATGTATCGATAAAATATTTGCACGGACAAAGGTAAAATCTAAATATAAAGTTTTTTTATAATAAGTTGCGGTTTTTGGTTTGGTTCATTCCTTTTGCAGGAACTCTCAAAAGTTTATTGAAAACGGACAGTATCTACTTATTTTGGTGTTTGAGTTCGTAATAAATTCCCTCAGAATTTTGGAGAAAAACAATATCTAGCTGTTAAAATTGTAAAGAAAATGTAGGTAACAACGATTTAAAAAAAATACAATATTCTTCTTCTTCTTCAAAAGTTCATCTTCTAGAAGTAGAAACTTCTCCATTCGCGACCGCAAAGGACGTGTCTCTAAATTATGCGGTGTTCTGCAGTGTGGACCGCTCGGTAGATGCTGCCTCCAACAGCCTTCTTGATCGCGTCTGACCATCTTGCCGATGCTCTGCATGGAATGCCTTGCCCGTGTCGATAAGACGTGCTCAATCATAGTCCATTATTTAAATTATCATAAAAAACACTAACTCTCTCCTTAAACACCATTTTTCTTGTTCTTTGCAATTGTTTCATGATTATTATTGTATATTTTTATAGATAAGACTAAGTATGATATATTTTAGGTATTATGTATTTATTTATTGTAAATGGTACACTACAGACTACTCGTCTCTGCTTCTGCCTTAACCCACCCAAAGGTCGTCATAAAAAGATCGCTATTACCAATAATACCGCCCATTGTGTCACCCGTCATTGTAAAATCTCAACATTTATATCTGTAATTTTTATGGAATACATAGTATCGAATTTTCTATCTTCTATCTCATAATCTTCATAAAGAAACTTAAATGAAAATACTTCTTTTCAGGGTCGAATCAGCAGTATCAGGCATACTAAACGTTATGGAACAAGGGAAAACTGGGTCCACATGGATTGTAAAGGATGACCAGCAAGCGTACGACCATACAGAAAACATAAACAAAGCTTTTGAATTTCTAGCATATACCTAAATCTGTAACCGAATGTCTCTGTTTTGAATACAAGGATCTTTATACCTATAGACTGAATGAGATATGTGTATTTTAATTAACTTGTTTCGTTTAAATATCAAATCATCCTGTATTCTGAAAACAGAATTTTGTAAACCTACGATTAAACAGTCATATTTGTTTTAAAAATGCCGTTTCAGATTTTTCTATCACTTTATCCTTTAATTCCGCCAACCTTCAGAAGTGGCTCGTGGCTAAATACATAAAAGCAACCACAAGGATCGATCGAAGGCTACGCTACACCTGCTGAGGCCGGTCCGTGGATGGGTGACCATCCATAACATATGAAGACCCTGCCTTGCCTCGGAAATTACATTAAATCGTTGGTCGGTATCATTTGTATATCTTTGACAGTCATTACGGGTAGTCAAAAGCCCGAAAGTCTGACAACCAGTCTTACCAAGGGGTATCGTATTACCCAGTAACTGGGAATGTAAAGGTCAGATAGACAGTCGCTCCATGTAATACTGGTATTCAGCTGCAACCGGTTAGATTGGAAGCCGACCCCACAGATTAACCAGAAGTAATTGTTAACAGAAATCACACCTCAAAAATAAATAACAAAATCTTCGATCAATAATGTAACAAAATGGTAAAATATTTCCTACTAGAAACGGAAATATATTTTCGATAGTCGATAAGTATGTAAATAAAAATAATTTTCCCACGAATTCTCGATATTTGATCGCTTGAACATTGAGCGATCGGAGTCATCAATAAACCATCGGGTTACCACGTTCTACCGTTCCATTTTTTATTTCGACATGTCGATATTGGGTGTTGTTGTTTTTAAATCCGGGTTTTGTTTTAAAATTTATAAAATGGATCAAGTATTAATGGGCCTGAATTATAAAAAAAAATAAGATCATTTAAATTGATGATAATTTTCATGAAACGGAAAAATACTATAGCTTAAAATCTTTATTAACATTGCTACGTGCTAATGATATTTATTATTATTATTAGTAAGGATTAAAATAATATGTAAGTAAATAACGATTAATACCAAATTCATTAATAAAATAACAAAATTATCGATATCCTAACTTAACTAAAACTAATCACAAACTAAAATATAGCGTCTAAAAATTCATCCGCATCGTTGTCGACTGGTAATTTACCCAAGAGACTGGCAGCATTGCCTCGTTGTATGGCAATGCTTAGCCTCTGGATAAAAGACAGCCTTTGGGTCACGGGAAGTGTCAACCAGCCGTTTCGAAATTTACGTAAAAAGGCCATGAGCACTCGGACCACATGGCCCGAGGGTTTCAATAAACATTGTTAATTTACATTGTCATAGGTAAGATGTTGAGGGGCCCGTGGCTCAATAATAACAGTCGCACAGGTAGATCGATCAGGTTAAGCTACGCGTGCCGCGGTGGGTCTGCGGATGGGTGACCATCTTTACATACCGTGACCCCTCCGTGTCTCGGAAAGCACGTTAAGCCATTGGTCCCCCGTCCCGGCTGTCATTCGTGGATCTTTGACAGTCGTTACGGGTAGTCAGAAGCCCGAAAGTCTGACAACCAGTCTTACCAAGGAGTATCGTATTACCCAGTAACTGGGTTGTGGAGGTCAGATAGGCAGTCGCTCCATGTAAAATATTGGTTTTTAGCTGCATCCAGTTAGACTGGAGGCGGACCCCAACATGGTTGGGTAAAGGCTAGGCAGATGATGATAAGGTAAGATGTTGATTAACAAAACATTCTTCCGTTGTGTTTGGGAAGCTTTCTTGTAGCGACAGGTACTAATTTAACTTTTGCGTTTTTCAAGTTAAGTCGTGTTTCTATTTATGGAAACAATAAGACTACCGATTCTATTCAAAACAAACCATTGGATTCGATTATGTTTGAAGTATTAAGTATCAACATTGTTGGATTTTGTTTTGTTAATATATTCGATTCGGTTTTCTCGTTTTTTCTTTAACCATATTAATCAAAATAGCAGGTGCCTTCACCTTACGTAACTTTGTCTTACGTAAGTAGGTACTTACGTGGGTTTCATTGTTTGCCATCTCACTTCACGCAAGCAACCTCCCCTCGATCTACCTCCTCAAAGTGTTGCCCAACTTTATCCTTCTCTCAAATCCCTCTCTCCTCAAATCTCCCGTATTTAGGACGAACAAGAAACGCAATCATGGGACTAATTTACTATGTGTTCGTAGCATACCACACAGTTGAAACTTGGCAGGCAAAATGCAACTGTATCTGTCACTGCATTCTCCTCGGAGAATCGGCTAATTTATGCTCTAGATTTGTCGCTAATCCACTCCAGCAGCGCAGTGGTAGCCCGCGACTTACGAGTTTTAGGTCGCAGGTTCGAACCCAACCAGGTGCTTTACTTTGTGTGATTTATTTCATCACCACTGCTCTCAAAACGGTGAAGGAGAACATCGTGAGGAAATTGGCATGTCCTAGAACCAATAATTCAAAGACATTGTGACATTTACCAACCAGCATTGTGACATTTACCAATCCACCACGCGGGCCCAGTGCCCGCGTGGTGGATTGGTAAATGTCACGTAATTACGGCCCACTGCCTCTCACCCAAAGGAGGCTTGTGTCCCATCAGTAGGAACACTATAGGCTAATTATGACACACTCCGACTGTTCCGGACTGTTCGGACGCAGTCCTTTTTTAACTTGAATAATGAAAATTGGAGATAGATTTTTTGAAACTTTTCCTAAGCTTAGGTACAGACGCCAGCACATCAAGCTACTACAATCTGTCAAATTTCTTTAATAGATTTTCAACTCTATCGCTAAAGCATAAGGTTCAAAGTTGATTGGGAAAATTTAACAGTTTCGAGTAACTTGATGTGCTGGCGTCTGTACAGTCTTCACAAATGATACGGTAGAGTCAGCCTTCAAAGTTTTCTTTCGCTTTTAAGGTTATCTTCAAACTTGAGTTTGCTTAACATACATGTCGTACGGAAAATGTTTCGCTTATATTCAGAATAATACTGACCTAGATTAATTTTTTACTGTAGGTACGAGTATTTGTGTCATACCGTTTCTATTTTCATAAAATAAAACAGGCATAGAGAAAATTGTCCAGATAAGTTTAACAGAAACTGGAAGTTATAACTTATAAGAACGCGCTGAAATTGGATAGTCTGCACAGTGCAGCTGTACCGGGAATTCTCACGTTACCTTTCCGTTACCCGAAAAATGTTGGTGATAAATCCTATCTTTTTATAGTGTTATAAATGTGAAATTTTCTATGATTGAATGTTTGTTACTCAATCATATAAAAACGACTGAACGGATTATGATGAAATTGGCCAAACGGGGAGTATAATCTCTCCGTTTGCCCAATTCAATATCCAATATGTTAAATCCTGGTTATAAAACCTGGATTTAACATATTGGATATTTTTTTAACCCAGTATTATTTATGTTCTGTGGGATAATTTCCAATCTCCACGCTGGCGAAACCGCGGGAAAAACTAGTATTCTATATAGCCATTATATGGAAAAACTAGTATTCTATATAGCATTAAATAAATTTATATATGCCTTGTCACATGCCATGCAGCTCAGGCGAAAATGTTCAGAGTTTTCGTTAGCATAACTCTGGTTACACACGAAAGGTTGACGTTGAAATATTATCTGGGGAATATTTTGCATAAGGATTGAACTTCAGGTTGACTTTAGGGAAAAACTGAAAAGCTTTGATTTATTTTGTTGGATGATGGAAGGTGGAAGATGGTAAAATATTTAAAATAGAAAAATAGGTATGCTGGAAGAGATTTCTTATGAAATAAGCATCCCCTTTGTACCTATTTTTCTGTTTTATTTCGTGTCTCTTTATATTATATGCGTGTACATAAATGGTAAAATAAAATAAAAAAAAATAAAATACCAGATACCTATTAGAATAATAAGAAAATATTTAAAAATAAGCACATCATAACTTAGGTAGGCACCATTGCTGTGATAGTGGTCAATCGCGAGCCTAACGATAATAATAACAAAACGAAATCGAAACAAACAATATTTTTTTTAAACAATATGCTGTTTATGAAAACTTTTCTATTTTTTAACAACGAAAATGAAAAAAAAAACAAATAGAAATGAACAAACCAAACAACTTACACCTTAATAGCCACCCTGCAATATAAATTTATAACTAAACCACAAGTATCCGAGACAAAGGACCATCAGAACTGGTAACGGGAATGCGTAATTATAAAAAGTTTTACAAACGCCGCTATATTGTTTTAGAAAACTTTTAAATTTTTAAATAAAGGCAATGAAAAAGAAAACGAATAAACAACACGAAATTACCAAACCAAACAAAATTTATATATAACTGTATCACAAGTACCCGAGCCGAAGGACCATTAGAACCGGTAACGGGTATCCGTAATTATTAATTCATCGGCGTTAAGTCGAGGCACATCAAACGGGCACGGATTTCTACTGAATGTTTGCCAAATCCGAGCTCCGCAGTGTTTAACTATTCACTGGCATGTTTCAGCAGATCTGAATTAGAGCTCTGATTCTGCATAAACGTGAGCTGCTTTTTGTTTGGGTTGGTTACTTTCATTTGGTATTAGTTTTAGTTAAAATGTTTGAATTGCTCTTTAGACTTTTCTTCCACTTCTTTTCGGTTTCGGGGTTAATTTTATTTGCAGTTTTCCAGAATTTTAATGAAAACATTGCAACTTTTGCGATACAAATTCATGTAGGCCAACTATTATTTCCTCTTTTAAATATTAGTCGCGGTCCCGGATGTCATTCGTAGATCGACCGGTCGGGTCGATTCGTAGTTCTTTCTTTTTCTTCTTCTTCCCAAAAAGTCTGACAACCAGTCTTATCAAGGGGTATCGTGTTACCAAGTAACTGGGTTGTGGAAGTCCGATAGGCAGCCGCTAGTACGTGTGTGTGTGTGGGGCTACAAAGAGATCCAAGCTAGAACAATTTCTATAGTAAAAACGTAAATAGTAATAAACATTAATGAAATTATTTCACTACTAGCTGCGCCCCGCGGTTTCACCCGCATGAGTGTCGATCCCGTGGGAACATCGGGATAAAAAGTAGCCTGTATGTTAATCCATGGTGTCAGCTACCTCCATAGAAAGTTTTATCAAAATTGGTCAAGTCGTTTGAGCGTGAAGAAGTAACAAACATATAAACACACACACTCATAAACTTTCGCCTTTATAATATTAGTGTGATTAAGGGATTACAGGACCTAAACGCAAAAAGCGCAAGTTTTATAATGCTTAAAAGTATATGATCGACTACAGTAAACAAAATCAGAAAAATACATGATATTCTTCAGGATATAATTATGCTAGTTAGATAGTGTGTTGAAAATTTATTACAACTAATTTGATACGATAGAAAAAAGTCATGAAAATACTTAAAACTTTCTATATACATTAAGAACCATACTAATACACATAAAATCATTTTGATTTTTTGTCAGATTATTCTACAATCAACAAAAAGCACTAGTTTAATTTTTTAGTTCAAATAATAGATTTTTTGTAAATAGATAATTGCTTCATATTTTGCAATAAATTTTACCAGCGTTGTGTCATCGCGCTTCTCTTTCTTTTCTATGCAGTCCGACAGTAACCGCGCTTTAGGTCATGTTCCAGAATTCACTACCCTTAATATTAAAATTACACCCCATGTAACATCATAATGCCTTGATACTTCAAAAATAAATTAAACATTCAATTTGCGTCTCGAACTTGAAGGACAGTTTCCATCTTATAAATGAATGTGTAAAATTGGGGAGAAATATTGATATTCTGTCCCAGGGGCCCATTTGTGCGCACGACAGACTTCAAAATTTTGGGAAATTATGTCATGGGAACCCCTAAGTGACGCGGCATCGTATGCTGGATTAGTTCTGAGTGTTTTTCTATAGGTTGGTGTGATATCAGTTTTTCATTTCATACGTTAGAGTTGCTATAGCTAAAAATGTTTTTTTTTGTGTAATTCCAATTCCCCCCTCCCTCCCCCTGAGTCCTACATCGAGGCCGTTACCACTAAGCCACCACGGCTCTCGACATTCAAGATACCGTCACTACACTGAAAGAAATAAGCAGTTTCTAAATAAAATGAAAAAAATAAGTTTCATATGAGCCTAACGTTCAAAACAGTATTTTTTACTGAACCGAAAACAGTTAAAGCTTGAGGCAAAATTTTACCGTCATGGCAGTAAACTTTAACGTTTTAAGTAGCTAAAAGGTCACAAAATTAACTGCTTTATTCAATGGTGATATCGTTCAAACCATTGAAATCTACTTACATTACAGTAATGGTGGTTTCCCTTTTTAGGGTTCCGTAGTCAACTAGGAACCCTTATAGTTTCGCCATGTCTGTCTGTCCGTCTGTCCGTCCTCGCTTAATCTCTGTGACCGTTAGCACTAGAAAGCTGAAATTTGGTACCAATATGTATATCAATCACGCCGACAAAGTGCTAAAATAAAAATTGGAAAAAAATGTTTTATTAGGGTAGCCCCCCTATATGTAAAGTGGGAAGTGATTTTTTTTTTAATTTTAACCCTAACGTGTGATATATTGTTGGAAAGGTATTTAAAAATGAATAGGGGTTTACTAAAATCATTTTTTGATAATGTCAATAATTTCGGAAATAATCGCTCCAAAAGTAAAAAACAATGTGTCCCCCCCCTCTAACTTTTGAACCATAAGTTTAGAAAACATGAAAAAAATCTGCAAAGTAGAACTTTATAAGGACTTTCTAGGAAAATTATTTTGAACTTGATGGAAACAACAGTTTTTGTACAAAAAGACAAAATAATTTCTGGACTAAGTTTGTAGTATAATCGTATATGCAAGCAATTTTTTAACTTCGTTTACATATTTTATTATCCTGAACGTATCCCTTTGTGTTCGCGCTAAAAACCGTCCCGAGTCGGAGCGTGCAATGTTGCACGCTCCGTGTTCGCGCACGTACCCACTACCGGGAGCAGTTGCAGGAGCGCGGAGCGCTGCTGGAGCGCGAACATAATGGATACCCACTTTTAAACTCATAAGTGGGAACACTTATTGTGACGGACGGGAAACTACGGAACTCTACACTGAGCGTGGCCCGACACGCTCTTGTTTTTTGTTGTTTTCTTCAGTAAATAGTATTTTCTTGTTGAAGTGAAAACTTCTTTAGCGGCGTTGTACACTTTTTTTGTAATGGGTAAAAAATGTTAAACTCGCGTCAGGACACGTGACCTGATCGAAAATTCGTAAGACGGATGGCCGTAGCCGGTACCGCGCGTGTATAGTTTATAAGACGATTCACAAAATACACACGTACTTAATTGTTCAAGTCTTCTGTCGGCACTCCCGCAGTGCCACTGTTTTTTAGTTACTGTTTTACAAATATTTTTTCTTACTGTATGTATGAAAGTCAGTAAGTCTTCATAAAATCGCTGTAAGAAATAATTTTTTCAGTGTACTATTTACGTGTGACAGGCACATGACTTCCATAAGAATTGCTAATAGGCAATAATGATTTGTATTGTTGTTTGGTATTTATGATCATTCTAATAAATTATGGTGGAATAAACTCACAAACATACATGAACCCTGAAAACATAACACTCCTTTTTTGGGCAGTCGTGTAAAAAAAATCAGACAGGTTTTTGATTAGTTTGCCCTTTTAATGGAGTAACACTGGTGCTAACCTAATTCATGTTCATAGGATAATGAGATATTTTATGCCACAAATAGATACGTAAAACGGGGTGAATAGGGATGCAGGGGTGAATCGAGATGAAACTTTATAATGAATTTTAACATTGAAATAATATAGTTTTTTGCCAAAAAGGACTCTAATGTGTTTACTATATATTATAATTAACGATTATGCGTCTGTCTTGGCAACAAACTATAATACAACAACGTTAAAATCCATTTTAAAGTTTCGTTCCGATTCACCCCTGCATCCCTATTCACCCCGTTTTACCCGGTATATGATTTTGTCTACTTTGATGTTCAAAGTTTTTTTTTAAATAGAACGTCCTCAAAGTCTTACAGCGTTGAGTTGAAGACAATTTTGCTTCGACATGCTTGATAAAAATAAATAACTCGGTTAGGGAATATTCCCAAAAAAATGTTTCCTCTTGCTTACTTCAATAAGAGCAAGGTACTTAAGAGTCTACACAAAGTTTCTCCTCGGGAACCTCCGCCAATCACACGGAACTTTTCACTGATTTCAAAAGGAGAAGGAAAAAAGGCGAGTAATGAGGGACCCTTGAAACCCGTTTTTGTTTTTTCGTCAGAATTATTTTGTAAAGAGTTGAATTACTTGAATAATAAAGCATGCCTTTATTGTGGTCGTACAAAGTGAAAATCTTCTTTTTGTAGCGTTTTTCTTTTTTAGAAATATTTTTAAAGGGATGTTTTATTTTTGGAGGGACATTTGACTTTTACGAATAAAAAAAACCAAAAACCTCCTTTTTCTCTTTGAGATAAAAAATGAACCTCCAGAATTCTAATAATTTCAAGCTTTTAAGCAATTTTACTGTATATTCTGAAGGGGAGTGTTGTTCAATGTGTTGGCCCTTCGCCTACGAACACTAGGCACAGATCCAAACACTAAGAACTATTTATTAGTATCTAAACTTTTACATTTTTTAATCTCGCAAAGACATTATACAACTTGGATGAAGTTATTGTCTTTGTCCTAGGTAATGTTTCAGACCGATCTACTCAGTTAGTCAAGGTTGGTGATAGCGAGAAACCTTTCTACTTTTTTGTCGTGATCATTTTTGTATCCGACCGACATAATTATTTTTTTAGAATAGAATTGACGTGTGTGAAGCAGTGAATAATCACAGAGCTAACGTGCAGCATTTCCATAATAGTATTCGCGTTTGGAAAAAATGGCCCAATTATACTAGCGCTTCGTCCTCGAGATTATAACATAATACACATGTAGTAACACATAAGTGACACCACTCAGACACTGTAGTTGAGAGTTTTTTTTTTTTCTACTGCAAGTATCTTTGTTTTCCTGATAACTTGGCTTGGAATCTCTCGTCATTCACATTTTAGTGTTCAGCCGCTCAACACGTTTAACATTCCTTGTGCTAAACATCATGTCAAAAAGAAAGAGTGTCGTTGATTATGAACATCTAACGAAGAAAATACAAAAATATGAACGCAGATTACGGCGTCTATATCCGCCTTCACAAGACTCAACGCCTCCGATCGCGAGTACTTCGTATGAACAAGCAGGTTAGTAACAGTGTGTACGTGTTCCTACCGAGTATTAAAATAACGTATTTACGTTAAAATTTAAGTTTTGCACTCCGGGCTGCCTATGGGTTTTCCGACGCACAAACTTTACTACCGATACTCAATAACACAATCTTATTACTAAATGTATTTACGTTTAAATAAGTCTTGCACTCCGGGCTGTCTGTGGGCTGTCCCGACGCAAGGACTAATTATAAAACACCCGATTACGTTTTACGGTAACTACTCGTTAAACGTGTTGGTATCATTGGGCCTTTATTGCTGTGCGGAAATTTTTCCAAACAATAATTATATTCAAATCTATTTTAACGTTAAACTATGAAAGTAGATATTTATCTACATTCCTTCTACCTACGAGTAAATTAAAAAATATATTACTTACCTACCTATGCTATTCTTAAATCGCAATTGCTTCTACTTCCGTGTTTCTTTCTAGAATACACGGGTATTGAGCCCGAAGATTGGTTACAAGACTCTCCGGAGATCAGTAATCTTCTTGACGAGACTATCACGGTTCCTAATGACCCAACTGATCCTGAAATTTCGGTTAATCCTATCGTATCACTGGATCCCGTCATATCAATCGACCCTGAAAATCTGAAGGACAAACCTAGTACCTCACAAGAGGCGTCAGGTCATGTCGACATCATCGACACGGACCTAGACCGGGACACGATGGTCATCCTGGGAGAAGACCCGTCAACAACTGTGCAGTACGGACCAGATTTACATAAAGAAATTACTAAACGCTTCCAGCACATCGCTACCGAGGGTTTCGACAAGGATTATAGGAAAGCATTAATAGCTAAATATTTGGTTCCATCGAACTGTAGTTATATTGCTGCCCCGGCGTTGAACGCGGAGTTGAAAGCAGCAATACCCGAAGCCGCAGCAAAGCGTGACAAGGCCATAGTTGTCAAACAAGAACAAATGGCGAGTGCTATCTCCTGCTTAGGCCAGGTGATCACTAGTCAACTCATTTCAAAAAACAATGAGCTACTACCGAAACTAATGGACGCTGCGCGAATCCTTTGCGACATCCAACATTATGACTCACTTACCCGCAGAAACTTTATTTTGTCTGCGCTAAAAAGGGACATGAAGGACGCTTTAAGTAGCACTAAGATTGATGCATTTTTATTTGGCGACAACCTGTCAGAAACAATAAAATCGGCTAAAGCCGTAACAAAATCGGGTACTGAACTGAAGCCCGATACTGTCAATAAAAATGTACCAAAACGACCAAACAACCCGTTGCCTCAGAGGTATTTAAACCGAAGAGCTCCTGCTCCAGCGCGCAGGCCGCTGGGAGCCGCGCCGAGGAGCCGCGAGCCTGCAGCGCCGCGGCCGCTGCCGCCGCCCGCCAGCTCATCGAAGAGGTTGCCGCCACAGCGCCAGCCGCAGCGCCGCTACTAGATCCAGTTAAGTATGCGGGTCGCTTGACGTACTTTTATAAACAATGGTCGCTTATAACCAGTGATCAAATGATACTGTCGTGGATTGACGGATACAAACTCACATTTTCCTCCCAAGTAATCCAGAAGGTAGTGCCTGCTGAGCAAAGTTATTCCACTTCTGAGTTCGCTAATTTTTCCGAAGCAATTAATAGCCTATTAGATATAGGAGCCATATCGAAATGTGACCCGTGCCCAGGTCAATTCGTATCTAGCGTGTTTCTCACTCCTAAACCAAATGGAAAAATGAGGTTCATACTAAACCTCAAAAATTTAAATAAGTTCATTATTACACACCATTTTAAATTAGAGGACCTAAGAACCGCTATAAAACTTGTTACTAAGGACTGCTTCATGACGACCTTAGACTTAAAAGATGCTTATTTTTCTATTAAAATTCATGAAAGTTCTCGTAAATATCTTAGATTCTCGTTCAATAACCAATTATTCAAATTCAATGCGTTGCCATTCGGTTTGAATACAGCTCCATACTTGTTTACAAAAATAATGAAACCGGTTGTAAAATTATTGCGATCGGCGGGTTTTTTATCTACCCTCTATTTAGATGATTGGTTATTATTAGCAGATACATATGAAAATTGCAAAACAAATGTTGCAATCACAAAGAAACTTCTTTGTTCCTTAGGTTTTATAATTAATGATGACAAAAGCAGTCTGTATCCTTCTAATATGTGTAAATTCTTAGGAGTATTCATAAACTCGGCAAACTTAGAAATTAGTTTACCCACAGACAAAAAAGTGCGTATTAAAAACGAAATCCGTAAATTTATTAATAAGAGAAGTTGCAAAATTAGAACCTTCGCGCAATTAGTAGGTATTTTAGTATCAGCATGCCCAGCAGTGGAATACGGCTGGGTACACACTAAACAATTCGAACGCTGCAAATTTTTAAATCTTATGGGTGATGAGAATTATAACAAACAAATGATTCTCCCTGATTCATTAATGCCTGATTTTCATTGGTGGTTAAAGGTTATTGATAATTCAAAACACCGTATTACAGATGACAACTATAGCATCGAAATATTTTCTGACGCCTCAACAACGGGATGGGGCGCTACCTGTGATGGTGAAAATGCAAGTGGTCAGTGGTCGAATAGCGAACGTGGTGAGCACATAAATTATTTAGAGCTATTAGCCGCTTTCATCGCTCTAAAACTTTTCGCTAAGGACTTATACGACTGTCAAGTACTACTTCGTATAGACAATTCGACTGCTATAGCGTACATCAATCGCATGGGTGGGGTCCAATTTCCCCACTTAACTGGTATGTCAAGGGAGATCTGGAAATGGTGCGAGGAACGCAAACTTTACATATTTGCCTCATATATACGATCTTGTGATAACACAATCGCGGACGCTGAGTCGCGTCGTAATCATCCAGACATAGAATGGGAGTTGTCAGAGGGGGCCTTCAATACTCTTACGTGTAGGTTTGGGCAACCCGATATCGATTTGTTTGCCAGCCGTATCAATAAAAAATGTGCGAAATACGTCTCCTGGCATAAAGATCCGGACGCCTATGCCATTAACTCATTTACAATCGATTGGGGTTTATCTTATTTCTATGCTTTTCCCCCCTTCTCAGTTATTTTAAAAAGTCTTAGGAAAATTATTAACGATAACGCTCAGGGAATTTTTATTGCTCCTTTATGGCCTACGCAACCGTGGTATCCTTTATATAGGTCTCTGCTTATATCAGACCCAATTATATTCACCCCTAATGAAAACGTTTTGATATCTCATTCTAGCAACCGTCAGGTGCAGTCGACGCTTACCCTGGTTGCCGGGGTGTTATCCGGGAGGCGTTTTCACGACGATGCCTGCCGCCTTCATCGATAGATATCATGATGGCTTCTCTATCAAATAACTCGATGAAACAATATGATGTTTGTCTAAAAAAATGGTGGACCTTCTGCAAAGAATCAGGTATTAATAAATACGAGGCCTCGGTTCCATCAGTAATATATTTCCTTACGCAAATTTTTAATAATGGTAGTCAATATGGGACTTTAAATTCATATCGATCAGCTTTATCACTGATTTTGGGCCCCAATATGTCTAAAGACGATCGAATTCTTAGATTTTTCAAAGGTGCTTTTCGCCTACGACCACCTAGGCCGAAATATAATGTAACGTGGGATACTAATTGTGTGCTAAATTTTTTACGCTCCAAATTCCCCAATGACCAACTGTCACTCGATGAAATTTCAAAAAAATGTGTAACATTACTGGCCCTTACCACGGCTCATAGGGTACAAACATTTTCAAAAATTAATATTGAAAATATCAGTATAATGCCATCCAAAATTATTATAAAAATTCCCGATTTAATAAAAACTTCTCAAGTGGGGTCTAAGCAACCCCTATTAACTTTACCCTTCTTTAATGAGAGTGTAGAAATATGCCCCGCTAACACATTAGTATTTTACCTAAATAAAACCAAAGATCTTCGCAAATCTGGCATTCTTTTCATAAATCCAAAAAAGCCACACAGCTCTGTAAGTACGCAAACACTTAGCCGCTGGATTAAGTGTGTGGGAATTCGTGACCGTGGTGGGCGAGTAATACACTGAAGTAAGTTGTAAATAAGTAACGATTAATTTATTTAAGATATCAAGTTACTAAAGCTAGTAGTTACACTTGACACAAAAAGATAAAATTAAATAATGTTATAATGAAGAGTAAAACGAATAGAAACACTAGGTTACGGCGAGCTTCAGCGAGTAAAATATGATCGGGGTCAGAGAGGACCTCGCACGATCTTGGTTAAAAACAGACTGAAGCTCCGAACCAAAACTCTCCCAAATCTGCCGTTCACTAGACAAAGGAAGCGGCACAACGATTTTACACAAAGGACGCAGCAAAACGATTACATTTTAAAAGTACAATAATAAAACACGAGAAATAATAAAACACGAGAAATACAAATGGGTACAATACAAGACAACTGAAAATAACAGAACAATGAACCTTAACTAAAAATAGCAAATGGATACAATACAAGATAACTAAACATAATAGAACAATGAACCTTAAAAGTAAAGAATCATGAAAGACAATAGTACCTATAACTTAAATTGCTTGCAGATGTTCAACGTGGGAAAAACACAAAAATGAAACTTTCTAAAAATAATTCGCTCCCCCCACCGAATAATATGGTAATCGACAAATCAAAATTTTACAGGAAAAATAAAAAACTGTTTTATGCGTATATCTCGGCACGGGTAGATCGTAAGGTAGACATTTAAACGTCAAAACAAAGCTAATTTTTTTACAATCTAATTTATATTATGATTTTTTTGTAATACTTTTATAAAATAAAGTTATTCACAAAAATAATGTTACTGAAATTAAATGGCAAAAGTATAGTATGCAACGCATCATTACCATATTATTCGCGTGTAAACGCAACAATATCGTAGTCAATATTAATGCATTATAGTATTATTCGTTGTAATACAGTGTCAAAAAACCTAACGGCAATATGATATTACGATATTATTCGTGTGAAATCCAAGCGATAGTGTATAATGTAATATTACATTACAGTAATATTCGTCGATGTGTGGTGTCAAAAGATTAACAGTAATATAATGTTGCAAATACATGTTTTATTAAATAATCCAGTACTTATTATTTGATTTTGCAGAAAAATAACAATAATAGAGGAAGTTGATATTAATACTGGATAATTTATAATAGCGTTTTATTAAAATTTATGAAATAAAACAAAGGTTTTATTATTTATCATAATCAGTCCTTTTATTTATTAACTAGCTGTGCCCGCGACTTCGTCAGCGTGGAATAGTGACTTTTCGGGCAGCATATATTTTGAATTACATATACCGTCGTTTGGGTAGCTAAAAATTTACTTTACAGTAATGCTTCTCTGTATACGATATTTGACGTATGGCCATCGGGGATGAAAGCATACAGGCTCCTAGGATTGCTAACCCGTGACAGAGCCACATACAACTGAGCGTGCGAGAAACAGCTGATAATTAGATCTACACCTACAACTTTCAGCGTCTGACCTTGGGCTTTATTAATTGTCATCGCAAAACATAGACTGACTGGAAACTGGACTCGTTTAAAACTAAATGGAAAATTGTTTGGAATGAGAGGAATCCGAGGAATGAAAACACTTTTACCTTTTCCACACCGTGTTAAAATCTCTGCTTCTATCAGATTTCTTTGTAAATTGGTCACTTTTAACCTGGTGCCATTGCTAAGTTTTGGGGGGCTTAAATTTCTAAGAAGCATTATCGGTACGCCTACTTTTAATTTTAATTTATGTGCTGGTAGTCCAGGAGCATTGAGGGATTCTAAAAATTCTACTGGGTAGCTTGTAGATTTTCCTTCTTCCATGACTCTGTTAATGGAGATATACTCAACATAATCCCCCGGAACATAGCTCAAAATTTCAGCGTTTATTGTTGCTGCTTGGTCGTTTCGTGGCGTCAAAATAGCTCTTTCGCAAAGCCAGAAATTTTCGCAAGTTGGTATTTGCGTTGCGTTTCCATACACAGATGATATGAGGTCTCGCATTGATGAAACTATGTTGCATAGGTTTTCATTAAGAACAACTTTTCCTTGTTCCTGCGGTAACACACCGTTACCAATCTCAAGTAGCAAATCTGAAAATTCTTGAGCATTTTCGTTGCCTCTAATTTGCGCACGCATATTTAATGTCAAATGCAAAGGTATAATGTAATGCCACAGTCGAGAACTCTTTAGGCAGGCTCTAACTTCAACAGCCCTTGTTCCACGTGGTATTACAGGGAGAGTCTGACGAAAATCGCCACAAAAAAGCATAGTAATGCCATCCATGGGTTGATCATTTTGGTTGACATCACGCAACGTTCTGTCTACTGCTTCTACTGCTTTTCGATTGGCCATTGTGGACTCATCCCATATAATAAGGCTACAATCACGAAGAACCTTAGCTTTATCGCTGTTTCTTGAAATATTACAAACAGGGCTTTCTGTGCGGTCTAAATCGATCGGAATTTTGAACATTGTATGAGCAGTTTTCCCACCTGGCAACAATGTGGCTGCTATGCCTGATGAAGCGACAGCAAGCGCGATTTTACCTTGGCTTCGTACCTTCGCCAAAATAACTTTCGTAAGAAATGTTTTACCCGTTCCACCGGGTGCATCTACAAATAGCATTTCTTCCAAAGTACTATCAACGCTCACCAGATCAAATATCAAACGCTGTTCATCAGTTAGCCTCGAGAGTGCGCGTCCATGTACGTACTCTGATAGTATACCTTAAAAATGTCCACCGTGATTCTTTAAATTGACATAACTTTTTTATTTATGAACCGATTGACATGAAATAAACACTAAATGTTAAGTGAAGCTTACTACAATATATTAGTGAAAACGGCATCTAAATCGAATAAGCCGTTTCTATTATATTGTAAACAAAAATAATACACAAATATAATTGTTTTATACTTTACGTGGAAAAAGGCATGCATTTCTTACGCGAATATAATGGTAATCGTCGCTTACCGAAAAAGTTAACGATTGCATGATCTGTAATAACATGTTATGGTATTATTCGTGCAAAAAGTGTGTTTAGATTTTAAGGGAATAATGTTGTTATGTTCATTACGGTACCATTGAAATTATTGTACTTTTATAAATATACATAGAAAAAATACAAAAATAATTACAAGATTGTAATTAATGCTTTAGACACCGAATATGCAATAAAACGAAAACTGTCGTAGTACCACATTACCATGTTATTCGGTGGGGGGAGCGAATTACAATAAGTTCCTCTATAAAAATATTACATTCTTAAAACTATGCAAGGGATGGGTACCTAAGACACAGTCCCTACAGTACCCCCCTACCAGTGATAAAGATCACGAAACACCTGCCTGATAGTAATCAGGAAATTTAACTCGCCTACCAGAACGGCGAGGAATATGCTGTTGCTGTGGTTGCATGTTGCTATCTGCATTAAGTGGTTGATCAGCAGCAGCGGTTTGGTGATCGTTTTGCTTTACAATATAAGTTGTGATATTCTCGCTAGGCGCAGATTGACCTTCTGATAGTATATGAGCCGGTTTTAACCTGTCAATTGTGACTGTAACGTCACGGTCCCTAATTCGAATGACAAATGTTTTGTCATTCCTTGTAATGACTTGGTAAGGCCCATCGTAAGGCTGTACTAAAGGGGCTTTAACAGTGTCATTGCGCAAGAAGACATGACTGGCTGTTGCCAAGTCTTTGAAAATGAAGCTCTTTATATCACCATGTGCAGAGCCATTTACTGGTTTTAACGAATTGAATTGAGTTCGAAGTTCTTGAGCAAAGTCTGACGCCACTGTGATATTATTATTTACCGAGGGTGCTAAAAACTCACCCGGCAATCTAATACCTTGACCGTATAACATTTCAGCTGGAGTAGCTTGAAGATCTTCCTTCCAGGCTGACCTAATACCTAACATTACTGTTGGTAAAATGCGTACCCAATTTTCAGTTGGTAAGTGACATTTTATTGCAGCTTTGAGTTGCCTGTGAAGACGTTCTACCATTCCATTGGCAGATGGGTGGTACGCAGTAGTACGAAGATGCTTGGTTCCTAATAGGGTATTGAGATTCCTAAATAGGTGCGATTCAAACTGTCTGCCTTGATCTGTAGTAACACGTAAGGGAACACCGAAGCGTGATATCCAGTGAGTGTAAAATGCACGAGCAACGGTTTCAGCTTCTTGGTTTTCTAGAGGTATGGCTTCAGGCCAACGTGAAAAACGGTCGACACAGGTTAGACAGTATCTGCATCCATCTGAATAGGGCATTACAATTAAGTCTAAGTGGACGTGCTCAAACCTAGCTGAAGGAGGTGCAAAAGTTCCTGGTATTGAATGGACATGTCGTGAAACTTTAGCACGCTGACAATCGATACATGCCCTAGACCATTGTTTACAATCTTTATTCATAGAAGGCCACACAAATCGCTTCGACACTAGCTTCGTTGTAGCTCTAGCACCCGGATGTGATAGTTTATGTACGGAGTTAAAGGCTGCTCTACGAAAAGATTCGGTTATAAAAGGGCGAACGTTTGGTGTACTAACGTCGCAATAAATAGGTTCAGTTGTTCCAGGTAGACATACATGCTTCAGTTTCAAGGAAGAATTATTATTTCTTAGTAGTGATTGCAAAGATATGTCACTGCTTTGCGAAACTGCCAACTCTGACCAATTTATACATGAGTCGATTGTTTCGATCCGCGATAAGACGTCAGCTGGTACATTGTCTGTACCTTTAACATGGCGAATATCGGTTGTGAATTGACTAATGAAATCCAAATAACGAAACTGTCTAGGCGTATTTTGCTGATCTTTCTTTCTAAAAGCATATGTAATTGGTTTATGGTCAGTAAAAATAACAAAATTACGCGCTTCAACATGATGTCTGAAATGTTTTACTGCAGCATAAATAGCGAGGAGTTCGCGATCATACGCTGAGTACTTTTGTTCAGCAGGTGATAATTTTTTGGAAAAGAAGGCGATAGGTTGCCAATCATTACCTACTCTTTGTTGTAGCGCGGCGCCTATTGTGAAGTCAGACGCGTCAGTAAAAATGGCTAAATCTGAGTCTGAACGCGGATGAGCTAACAACGCGGCTTGAGCTAAACTGAGCTCACAGTTTTCAAAAGCATCTTTGGCTTCGTCGGTCCAAGCGATTGGTGTTTTGCCTTTGAGGTTGCCTCGTAAAAGTTCACATAACATAGCTTGACTACCGGCTGCATGAGGTATAAACCTTCTATAAAAGTTTAACATACCTAGGAACTGACGCAGCTGTTTTGCTGTGGCTGGAATCGGGTAAGTACGGATCGCTTCGACCTTTTCAGGTAGCGGGCGCGTACCATCGGCTGACACAAGATAGCCGAGAAACTTAATCGTTGATTGACCAAACACACATTTAGACGGGTTTACGACCACGCCATAAAGCCTTAACCTATTGAATACTGTCTCTAAGTGTTCCAAATGTTCTTTTTCACTACGCGAGGCGATTAAAATGTCGTCAATATAACAATAACAAAAGTCTAGATCGCGTAGCACTTCGTCCATAAACCGCTGGAAGGTTTGGGCTGCATTACGTAAACCAAACGTCATGTATGTAAATTCATATAGTCCAAACGGCGTAGTTATCGCGGTTTTGGAAATGTCTTCTTCCGCGATTGGAATTTGATTAAACGCACGCACTAAATCTAGAGTCGAAAACACTTTTTTATCACTAAGGCACTGTGCAAAGTCTTGGATATGACGCACTGGGTATTGGTCCGGTTCCGTCCTGGCGTTGAGTGCACGATAGTCGCCACACGGTCTCCATTCATCATCCTTCTTAGGCACCATGTGTAAAGGCGATGCCCAGGGGCTTTGCGAAGGCCGAGCGATGCCTAGCTTCAGCATCGCGTCGAACTCCTTCTTTGCAGCGCTGTATCGATCCGGAGCAAGACGTCTGGGTTTCTGCGCGACGGGCGGTCCAGGAGTAACAATTATATGATGTTTGGTATTATGTTTCACTTGAGCCTTGCCATCAGGGCGTGTGATATCTGGGTATTTTGAGAGCAGCTGGTGATACGGCGATGAGCCCGTTATTGTTTTTATGGATGGCTCTTGATGGCCAGCTACCTGTCCGTTAACAGACAATGTGGTTGTACCATCAATGAGTCGCTTGGCTTTTGTATCGACCATAAGGTTGTAGTGTTCTAGGAAGTCGATACCTAGTATTGGCTTGCTTACGTCGGCAACAATGAATACCCAAGTAAAATCTCTGCGTAGGCCCAAATTTAACGTGAGAGTTATGGTACCATAAGTTTTGATGGGTGTGCCGTTAGCCGCCACAAGTTCGTAGTCGGTATTCTTTCTAAAAGGTAGAACTAGCTGGTGAGGAAAGACACATAGCTCTGCTCCAGTGTCTACTAAGAATTGTGCTTTCGATATACAGTCGTAAACGAAGATGCGACGTGAGGTGGGCTGGGAATGTGCGTCATCCGCCGCTAGTGACTCCCGCTGGCGTTTCCCGGCTGCGACTGGTTTCGTTTGTAAGCGCACGGCTGTATACACTTATGAGCCTTCGCGCCGAAGTTGAAATGATACCAACACAAGCCCTGACCATTGCGGCTCTGCTGCGACGGTGATGCTTCACGTGGTCGGTAGCTGGATCGTGATCGTGACCTCTGTCTAGGATATCTACGATCGGTCTGCATTATTTCTCCCAACATGGTCATGGTTTTTACCAGCATTTCTGTTAACAACGTATTATTGGGAGGAGGCTCAACGTTAACGGCTGCAATGGCTGAGCTGCTGCTACACTCTGGCATTTGTTGCGTCTGTAATATGGTATCCGCAAGCTCTGCGGCTTTCTCGAGCGGTACATCCTCTTGAGTGGCCATTATAACTCTCATGTTCTTGGGTAAACCTTTGACCCATACTACGCGCAGCGCGTCTTCTGTTATCGAATTACCACACTGATATTTAAGGTGACGCAAATATTGAGAAGGCGTTCGATCACCCATCGCTTGATCTTGAAGAAGCTCACGTTTTTCGAGTCGGTGAAGCGTTTGATGATTCTTTCTTTAAAATATTGATATTCGTCTCGCCCAACAGGTGTTTGTTCCAGCACAATGTCTCGTATGTCTTTCAATACACGGTAGTCTATGCTGCGTAAACAGCATGTTAACATGTTTGCAGGGTTTGTTACCCCAGACTCCGCCATTGACCTTTCTGCTATTACAAACCATAAATCTGGACAGTCTGGTGTGAATGTCGACAGCTTACAACACGACACGTTGCCGATCTCTGGACCGTTTGCCATTTTAATACGTCCTTTGATTTAACACTCGCGAAACTCTATACGCACTGTCACGAACTCACGCTATATGATAGTTTTGATCACGTCGGGGTCACCACTGTGGGAATTCGTGACCGTGGTGGGCGAGTAATACACTGAAGTAAGTTGTAAATAAGTAACGATTAATTTATTTAAGATATCAAGTTACTAAAGCTAGTAGTTACACTTGACACAAAAAGATAAAATTAAATAATGTTATAATGAAGAGTAAAACGAATAGAAACACTAGGTTACGGCGAGCTTCAGCGAGTAAAATATGATCGGGGTCAGAGAGGACCTCGCACGATCTTGGTTAAAAACAGACTGAAGCTCCGAACCAAAACTCTCCCAAATCTGCCGTTCACTAGACAAAGGAAGCGGCACAACGATTTTACACAAAGGACGCAGCAAAACGATTACATTTTAAAAGTACAATAATAAAACACGAGAAATAATAAAACACGAGAAATACAAATGGGTACAATACAAGACAACTGAAAATAACAGAACAATGAACCTTAACTAAAAATAGCAAATGGGTACAATACAAGATAACTAAACATAATAGAACAATGAACCTTAAAAGTAAAGAATCATGAAAGACAATAGTACCTATAACTTAAATTGCTTGCAGATGTTCAACGTGGGAAAAACACAAAAATGAAACTTTCTAAAAATAATTACAATAAGTTCCTCTATAAAAATATTACATTCTTAAAACTATGCAAGGGATGGGTACCTAAGACACAGTCCCTACAAGTGTACATTAGGCAATAGTGGGTTAGATGTGTCTATGTTCTCGGCGCATAGCACGCGTCACGCGGCTACGTCGCGTGCGCATGCCCTTGGGGTTAATATTGATGAAATTCGCAGGACTGCCGGCTGGAGCGGTAGTTCTGAAACGTTTGCTAGATTTTATAATCGCACCATCACTGATTATGATGAAAGTTCTCTAGCTAGGTCAATAATCAATCAATAAGAAAAAGAATAGTCCTCATTTCTCAATAATTGTCGCTGTTGCAATTTCTTGATATAAAAATAAATTGTACTCATGCACAAAAATACAATTATTTTTTGTGATCGTTTATGAAACTTTAATTATTGAAATCCTTATAACCTAAGATTTTATTCATTTTTGTTATTTGATTTTTTGTTTCCAGAATAAATGATTCTAAAATGATAACAGCGCGTTTTTAATATTTCCAGAAAATACTCTCAATATCTACATGTGTATTATGTTATAATCTCGAGGACGAAGCGCTAGTATAATTGATGATTAAACGAACTTACCTGTAAGCGAAGTTCGATCATAATTATACGAAGCGCTTCGTCCGAAGAGATTAGCTCCCTCCCACCCACGCTTCCGCTACACCCTTACTTCTCTTTCAGAAAATATTAAGCAACGCTTATTCCTTTAAACTAAATGACGAGAGATTCCAAGCCAAGTTATCAGGAAAACAGAGATACCCGCAGTAGAAAAAAAAAAAAACTCTCAACTACAGTGTCTGAGTGGTGTCACTTATGTGTTACTACATGTGTATTATGTTATAATCTCTTCGGACGAAGCGCTTCGTATAATTATGATCGAACTTCGCTTACAGGTAAGTTCGTTTAATCATCAAGAATATTTTTCCAAAACTACCCTCCAAACACATAATTCATCTACAAACCAATAACGAATATAAACTACGGTTTTGAATCAAAAATTCCACTATCATCGGCATCTAAGTAATATTTATCGTGTGGAGGGTACAGACACAATTTCCGGTCACTGCGTGGACATAGCAAGTGACCCACTTTCTGAGGCGACTTGAGCGTAGCAAAGTCTCGTGTATTGTTCAGGACACGACTTTTTTTTTAAGTGAATGGTGTAGCGATGAAAATTAATAAACGAGCGTTTTTTGTTAATCTGTGTATAGAAATACTAATAATGAAGATGAAAAGTTTATTTAAACGCACCAATCTCTGGAACATCCAGTCGAATTTGAAAAAATCTTACTATATTCGACAGCTTAATTCTTAAGGAATGTTATAGGTAATTTAACAACTTGCTACGACCCCTGAGAGGCGAGTAAAAAGATAAAAATCAGAAAGAATTCTAAGCGAAAAAAAGCAATAGCGTGGGCAGACGATGCGATGCGACGAGGGTTGGTGATATAAGAAATTTCACGCGGTCGAAGTCGCGGGCAGAAGCTAGTCTATTATATTTATTTCATTCTTTTTCTTGCAGACCTACAGCTAAACAAATGGAATAAAAATAGTATCCTAATGTCAGCCAATCGCAACTTCCAAAAACCTCTTTACCAGAATAATTAGAAAGAGTCATCCGATCTATTTATATTTGGAAAATCATTAACACAATAGTGGACAAGGGAAGGAAAGTGGAGAACAAAAATGGCACAGACAGCCAAAATAATAAATTATATTCACTTATTTATTTATTTAAAACGGTTTAATACCAATTATTGTTCTTAAGTAACTTTTTAGACCTTTATATCCTGCTTATGCGTACGAAGTTTCATTAAAATCGGTTCATTCATTTCGAAAAACAAGGGCTTGAAAGTTTGTATGAAATGCCGTACGGCGTAAACGCTCCGGTAAAAAATTGACCTTCCAAAATAAATTCTCTAAATTGTACAGAAAACCGCATCATAATCTGTTGTCTTGTTTACAAGAATAACGCGGTCGCAATCGGCCTTATCTTCTCAGACTAGTCAGATTGGAGACGCCGACCTCATCTAGTTTTTAAAATGATTGACATGTATAAGTGTTTGTGCTACTTACAGAAATAAAATCATTTATAATAACAGACAGATACGAAAAACGAATTTAATTTATAATATGTAGGTATAGATTTTTCATTTCTATTTTAACTAAATACCACGTGAACATAATTATTAAAAGCATCACGTATGAGCTTCGCCAAATGACATGAACTTTATGTGGATAAAATAAAACAATGAGGAAAGTATTTTCCAACAAGAACTACATTACATTTTATGATGACCCGTGTATCTGACGCAATCGATTTATTTACGTCACTGCCCTTTGGTGAACCCTGCTCTAATTAATAAAGGAAAATGTCAAGTTCCTTTCCTAGCTCATTTTTTAATCTGGAACCTGAAAAAAGGGTTAGGTGGACAAGTAAACAATGTTCTTGGGTTCAAAATGTGTTATATATGAAAGTCACTGATGCATATAATTATAATCTAGAAAGGGGTACCACGAGTAACCATAACAGTACCCACCCAATACCCACCTAGGTATCTACAATTAGGGTTTTTTTTAAGTAAATCGATACCCTACGAGAATTTGCGTGTTACAGCCACTACACAAATGTGTAAAGTGCCTTAAAAGCTCCTACAAACAGGCGCGACCCGCGATAAAATCGCGCGCGACACAAAGGCATCGCATGTCGCGCAACGAGCGGAGCCTTCGTGTCGCGCGCGATTCGCGTCGCGCGTCTCGCCTTTTTGTAGGAGCCTTTACACAACTGCCAATGACGACTGTGATTTCAATATACGGACAATTTAAGATATGTTTAAAAACACAGAGGGCAGGTGCAGAATAGTTTACGACACACTCCAGATACCTTGTTGCCGTTTCGTTGAGGTAGCCTCACTTTACCAGGTTGGAATTAGTGACCTCTGCGTTGCCACCGAAGACGACATGGAAGTAGCAAAGTTTTGGGTCAACAAGACTTGAAATACTGTCCTGCCAGCGACACGCAGAAGAAGAAGGCGGTAATGTTTCTTACCAATTAATTACTCTAACTTTACGTTAGGCACTTCATGTCAGCCTTTCTACCTTGTTGACTGGCAAATCTTTTAATTACATCACGGCACGACCTATTAAAGTATGGGTCGTGTTGACAAGAGAAAATAAACGACAACAATAATATTTCACAACTATGTATATCTATAGTTTCGTATTACCCAGTAAAGGCTCCTTCAAACAAGCGCGACACGACACGCGACACAAAGGCACCGCAAGTCGCGCAACGAGCGGTGCCTTTATGACGCGCGCGATTCTCATCGCGCGTCGCGCCTGTTTGCAGGAGCCTTAACTGGGTTGTGGAGGTCAGATAGGCAGTTGCTCCATGTAAAATACTGGTACTCAGCTGCATCCGGTTAGACTGGAAGCCGACCCCAACATAAAGCTAAGCTAAGGATACTCATGCCAAGAGCCAGCGCAAAAGTCTGCAAGTAGCTTGCATGCCGTGTGCCATAACAAATTCTGATTGGTGAATACCTAATGACATGCAAGCTACTTGCATACTTTTGTGCCAGCTACTGGCATGTGCTGTGCATCCTTAGCTTTAGGAAAAGGCTAGGCAGATGTTGATGATATTATGTATATCTTTAGGCACCATTACTGAAATCCTATTTAACACTGAATTCGACATTGAGTCCGCATATGTACAGTATTTTTTTTACTTGTGCATAAAGTTTTAATAAATAAATAAATTCGAAATGACTGAATATTGTAAATGAATATTAAATAATGATGTGCTTAATAAACACACAAACTGTAATAAATTTGAACGAACAGTTAGGTAGTTTGTATAGAATATTTTAATTTAAAACTGTATTGAAAATTATAATTTGTATTTCGGAATGCGATTTAAAATTACATTCCGTTCATTTCGATCATTAATAATATTAATGTATAAATAATGTTGCCAAAATTACACAATTTTGGCAACATGCTTGTAAATATAATAGTATTATATCCTTATCTGAAGCCAGTATGTGATATTACTAGGTATCCTATATTAAACACTACTTAATGAAGAATTAAATAACTCGAAGAAACCATGACACACCAATTTAAAAAAAAATTAACCAATGCGCAAACTGTAACCATTTATTCAGTATATGATTCTAGACCCCCCCCCCTAGCGCAGAAACATGTCGTCGATTATAAAAAAAAACAGCTGTTTCACAGAAAAGTGCAAAAACAACTTCGCGGTCAAAATGTATGAACAAGTCATATTTTTTTAAATCCGACTAAAATTTTCTACGCTACAGTTCGCGCACTGGTTAAATTAGGTATGGTAAGCAGGTATGTTATTAGATGTGTTGGTTGAACAGTTGTTTTTGACCTCAAGTACATATTAGCAACGAGCTACCAATATTTTCAGTAATTTCAGGTTTCGTAAACACGGATATTTCTCCTTCGTTATGTTCGGAACAGCCCGTAAAATATGCGACACCATCTCAAGTTAGCACATGACTAACGACTCCCAAATTTGTTACTGCCAACAATTTATTTGCATGCAAAATGTTTGCAGCCACAGTAGCGTCCGGGCTACATCCAACTTTATGTGGGTTGCAGACGACCGACAAATCGGTGACCGAGCTGAAGTTGCATGACGTAAGGGTCGTCGAATCACGGTTATTTATTTCGGGTTCATGAGATTCTAATAAATCACAAAGTGATCTCGCGAATAATCGGGACGTTGTTCTTACCAAATTGGAGAGTTTGTTACGCCATTTCTTCTTTACAGCTAAAGCACAATGAAGTGTTGATGGGCGGGCGTTTTGGAGACTATCTTATGTAATTATGACGTTCAAAAACTGCTGATTCTAAGCCTATTTAAATAAATAACTTTTCACTTTGATTTTGAAATACTGACGGAGAAATTTAATAGAGCCGAAAGAGAAGTTTGTCGACTTTCTACTTTTTGTCGGTGGAGACTTCGAACTGTAATCAAACTTTCACAAACTCTCATCTGTAATCAGCCTTAATGACAGAACACCATGAAAGGTAAGGAAAAACTTCGATGAGTAAACCCTTTTTAATTATATGCAAATTAAAGGGTGAGGACTCAGTTTGAAATGGAACAACGTCGAGTTTAAACAACACGTAATGGGCTGTAATGAGAGTGTACCTGCAGAGTAATTATAAAGGTTTTGTTGCAGGAGTTTGTATAGCCATGTCGCCGATATAACGACAATTATTGTCAGGCTTACCAACGAGCTCACCCCATGTGGGGTGCTAAGGGAATATAAATGTTCCTCTTAATTTTGTTATGGTACGCATTGCAGATTAAAATTGTACGTCTGTTACGTATATTTTGTTTTCCTGCTAAGTCATCACCTGGCTAGCTAGTAGCTAGTTTGAGTTTGAGACTTCCAAACTTCGGACTGTTACCAAGAAATTCCTAATGGAAAAACCCAATAATACTTTGTTTGACCTGGGAATGAAACCTAGGACCCCACGCTCAGCAGTCATGCTTGCAACCACGAGACCAACGGGGGAGAAAATTGTAACACTATACGAACAGGTGAGGGTTTCCTGAAATGACGTTCGCCAGATGGCAGCACTGACACGTCAGGTCCAGACATCTGTCAAAGAGCCTATATTATCTTTAGTCATGACTGAATGATGAACGAATGAACGAATCGAATGATGAACGTCATAATATATTTTATATTGGAAGACCTCTTGTCACAGTGGTGCCAACTGGTGTCGTAAATTTTCACGAAAACCCTCATTGTATAGTTCTCTTAATGCTAATGAAAGAAAAGAATATCTATACTTTTACATAGATCTCCTCAGCCACGAGACGCTTGAGTGAACCTATTCTACAGTGTATTCCTGAATAGGTTTACGTCATCCAACCTCAGAATTCAGTAATAATAGATACCTATTTAGTCTACACAATGTAAGGAAAACTGTTGTGCATTCAACCCTAGGCAACCAGTTAATTTTGATCTCTCATACAGACGCTGATTAGTTGTAAACTTGCAAACATGAATGTCAAAATTGTATTAACAATTGATTTATTTGGCAGTTGCCCACTAGACACGACACCCGTCTGGTCGGGATGAGTTTACTTTACACCCTGTTCCTCATATAGGCTCCTTTAAACAGGCGCGACACGCGATAAAATCTCTCGCGACACAAAGGCACCGCAAGTCGCGCAACGAGCGGTGCCTTTGTGTCGCGCGCGATTATATCGCGTGTCACGCCTGTTTGTAGAAGCCTTATCTCTGTAAGCTGCGTTTACCGCGGTCTGTTCGTGGATCATCCCTTACATATCGAGTCACGAATGCGCCTCAGAAACACCTTCACCTCTTTGACAGTCGTAACGGGTAGTCAGAAGCCCGAAAGTCTGACAACCAATCTTACCAAGGTGTATCGTATTACCCACTAACTGTGTTGTGGAGGTCAGTTAGGCAGTCGCTCCATGTAAAATACTGGTATTCAGCTGTATCCGGTTAGACTGGAAGCTGACCTCAATAAAGTTGGGAAAAGGCTAGGCAGATTTATTGATTTCATATTTTTGCTTTAATTTTGTCTTTCTTAGTGGAGAAAGCTTTCAATCATTTTAGTTCTCCATTTATCGCTCTTTTATCAATTCATTCTGGAAATTAAGGGAAACGCATTCAATATGCATTATTCACCTAGTCATGTTTTTTGTTGTTTAGTCCGCAAACCTTGTAATTCCTTTCTTTTTTTCCAATCTACAATGCCACTTGCGAACTATATATACATCACACTGACGTCAACTCCTGCATCGCGCAAACTGGCATTATATACAGGGTTATTGGTAAAACATTAACAACCTCTTAAGAGGTCATTGTACTCATCATTATGAACAACTTTTGCTTTGGGACCAAACCTGAAGTCGCGAAAAAATAATCAGGCGTTCGCAGCATTTTGACGAACGTAAATGTACGAACGTAAATACGAACGTAAATACGAACATAAATGTAGGGAACAGCAGATTATTTTTACGCGATTTCAGGTTTGGTTCCATAGTAAAAGTTGTTGATAATGATGAGTACAATGACCTCTTAATAGGTTGTTAATGTTTTACCAATAACCCTGTATACAACGCCCCGACATCAACCGTTGTATACTTGTCTCTAAAGGTTCAATAGAAAACCAGCGTCAGACTGCATCTGTCTAGCATTAATGCTGAAATTAACCTATTTGTCGCAGCCGTGAGGCACACACTATTGTTGTTTGAAACATTATTTTTATTTTGTTAATATGTATTTTGTTTCACGAACTGTGTCCAAATAATCTTTATTCTTTCTTTCTTTCAATCGTCGGGCAGTTACCCACCATACACAACACCCGTGTGGTCAGAGGATCCTGCCTTTTTTATTGAGGCTGAGTGAACTTTACACACACCTAGTACCTCGCGTCAGTTTAAAGCGGTCATTTCTAGATTACTGTGGTGAAACTGCGACATAACTGCTGTATGTTATTCGCGGGTATTAACGGGAACGTTGTAATTAATGCGCGTACAAGTGGTTGTGGGAATAATGGAAGATGTCTCGCTAATATAATAATTTAGCGGTACTTTACAAACTATGTAGGTATTTTTTATGAGGGAGTAAGACGACCCTGTGATGACGATTGCTTTAAAGAGAGAACTCAACAATAAGTAAAGTAACCATATTGAAGTACGCAAAGATGCACTAGTTTTGTTTCGTACTAAAAACTACCGAGATTGACGACTATAGACAGGATCGCTCCACACTAGCTCAAGACAGAAAGCAGTGGAGACGAGAAAGAGAGGTCATAGCTCCGAAGGGGGCCAACTAAAAAAAAAACAACCGCACATACCTGTTTACCGACTTTAGTTATTTTATGCTATCTAATTTTCAGGGTATTACTTTAAACTCCTAAGCTGCAACAAGCCTGAAAAATATATCCGCACTTAAATCTGGCCACAAGCCACATTTAAGAAAAATATTACACCATTTACAAACACGCCTATAAAATAACCGTACTTCCGAGAAATTGTAACATTCTAGGCAGTATTAACTTCGCCATTACTCAATTTGATGGCACATCGTATGTGAGTTCGTAAACAAAGTGATAAAACAATAGGAATGGAAACAAATGCCGAGCGGCATGTTCAATTTCAAATGTAATAAGCAAAACATGGGAGGGATTTAATCATGTTTCGATTTTGCGCAAACGACTCGTTTGATTGTGACTTTGTGCTGTAATTTTGAGGTTGATTGTGATGGCTTTGTAATGATGTTTCTTATTTGCAGTACACTGCAGAAATCAAACTCGTTAACTAATATATTTTGTCCGCGGCTTCACCTGTATATAGCTCCGTAATTATCACACAGAATCGTAATAAAAATCCTAATGTCCCAATTCCTGTCATTGTGCTAAATATTACAGAAATCCGTTCAGCGGTATCAGATATATGTACAGAGTTGCTTTCGTATTTATTATGTGTTGTGTTTTGTTTTGTTTGTTACATATTTTTAAGGATGATTTTTTGTTTTTCAAACCTTTATCTTTTACACAACTCATAATGCGAAGCATTAGAGAGTGCTTTATGATCAAATATAAATATTTTATATACCATTGTATAGACAATTTAATGGAGTATAATTCTGTACTTTTCAAAAATTGATTTAATTCAGTAGAAACAAAAAAACATCATAATATTTCAAAAAAAAACCCGTCAATCAAGTGTGAAACCTTAAAACATTGTAGCTTGCGAAAAAATCAATTACTTCAGTAATTTTTTAATAGATTCGTTTCACCCATTGGAGGAACCCTATTGAAAATGGCTCTTTTATTCAAAGTAGTTTATATTATAATTAATAAAAAACTAACTTATCCAATATCTATATCTATGGTTTTTTATACGATCAAAGGAGTATTATAAGCACGTTGCATTCTGGATTTTCCAAATGTTTTCTTTTAATCTTCTTCGATCAGCACCTGTGTTTTGCCTCATTCAAATTTAGATAATATACGCAATTTCCGTTCCCAGTTTCAAGAATAATCGGCATCTACAACGAAACAGTGACTGGCGTAGCCGTGTGACATCTTCGTAGCTGCTACGCGGTATCAATACGTAAGAGGCCGTAACATCACGCCTGTATCCCCTAAGGGTTTAGCAGAGGTATAGTAGTGAAGTTTAAGTTCCATCCAATAGAAGGCATACTCGCCCTCTATGTGCCTCTATGTGTGTCTCTGTGCGCAGTGTAGTTACGTAATAGACAGACTGATTATTTTTAATTTCTTTTTACTGTGTTACAAATATCAACACAAAAACCCGGACACAAATGTGGCCGAAAGCCTTGCGATTGAAATAAGGTTATTGCCCTTCCCTTTGTCATTAAAAAAGGCTTATAAAATAGTTAATAATGGAAAAGGTGTGGTTGAAACGTAATTCATGTCAACCATTTCATCCGCGAATTCTGTGCGGGTGAGAGTACTTTTTCACCAACCTAATTCTATTTTTATTATGTCTATGTGAGGTTTTTTTTTATTTGGCCGAAGAATCAGCTGACAGCATTTTGGGGACTTTTCTTTTGACAGCGATGGGAACTAATTTTTTGATGTAGTTTAGTTCTTCCACCCTTTTTAGGGTTCCGTACCCCAAAAGGAAAACGGAACCCTTATAAGATCACTTCGTTGCCCATCAATCTGTCCATCTGTCAAGACCCTTTTTCTCAGGAACGCGTGGAGTTATCAAGTTGAAATTAATACCAAATACTTAGGGCTACAATTCCTTGAAGCAATGAAAAAATCAAATTTCTAAGTCAACGGAATCAAAAGATACGAGCGTTTATGTACCGTTTGTACCGCATATCTTGACACTCGCAAGGGAATCAAAACCTATAGGGTACTTCCTGTTGACTTAGAATCATGAAATTTGGCAAGAAGCAATGTCATGTAGCACAATTATAGGAAAAAAATCCGAAAACCGTAAATTTGTAGTGACATACCTACAAATTTGTACGGAACTCTCGGTGCGCAAGTCTGACTCGCACGTGACCGGTTGTTTATATACATGTACGGTCACCAAAGGAAATAATAATTATTTATTTATTTCAAAAAAGTGTGGGACATCCTTTTACAATAAATATAATTGTACAATTTAGGGATAAATCGTAAATAGAGTAAGGATTAACTGAATTGAATCTAGCGTCCTTGCTAGGTTACATGGTAACCTGTATTAAGCCTACTGCAAACAGGCGCGACACGCGATATAATCGCGCGCGACACAAAGGCACCGCTCGTTGCGCGACTTGCGGTGCCTTCGTGTCGCGTGTCGTGTCGCGCCTGTTTGAAGGAGCCTTTAAGGTTCACCAGCCCAGGTTCCCACAAAAGGAGTAATTTTTTAAGTGAAAACTTCTTTAGTGGTATTGGGCATTTTTTGAGATGGGGAAAAAGCTATTGAACTCGCGCCACTGTTACAGTAAACGACACCGCTTCGGATGTGTTCGGCTGTCCTCGGGATGTACTCGGTTTTAATTTATATCCGATATGTCAGTGAGTTATGGCAAAGTATTCTGTTTGTGTTTTGTTTTTACTTCTGTCGGAACTCCTGGAATGCCACTTTCTTTTTTTTAATTGAGACTGCTAAGGACTATCAAGTACTAAAAGTTAATTTAATTAATAGAAAAGAAACTGTCAATTTAACTAATCGAATTTCATTTGAAAACATCCGTCGGTTTCTTACTAAACTTCAACTATGAGTATATCCGACGACCCTGGTAACTTATCTCTTTCGGTGACATTATTATTTTACGACTGTTACGTAGCTTAAATATATTACCTTCTTGTTAAAATTGAAAAGCAAATATTTGAAAGGAAATAACAATACCATTGAAATAAGATAGATCGATTGATACTATTATCGGTAGGCAGCTATTCTATCGAGTGCCTGTCATTGACAGCCCAAGGGGCCAAGATGTATCGATTGCTGAGAACCAATCAACGTATTGCAGAGCTGTTTACTTCGAGAGAAAGAAAGCGTGACTTTTATACACTTACTTAGGTACTTACAAGTTACATTTTGTTAGGGTAGGTACGATGTTTGTTGGTTTGTTTGTTCTGAAGGTGTGCAACTTGGAATGTCAAAGTTCGTGTCGAAGAGTAAGTTTGTGTTTTGTAGTGTTACTTCAAAAAATACTGAGCGGACGTTTGTTAGAGGTTTATATAAACTCACGAATCCTTCTCATGAGGGTAGGTAGAAACTACATACGCCACCTGCTACTATCTTTACATACTCCTGCTTCGTTTACGTTCATACACCAAAAATTTAGTTTAACTTTTTATTGTTTGCAGAGAAAGCATTCGTTTTACATACTCCGCACTTTCAAGGAAAAAATTTCCAGCTTCTATATAGATATTTAAAAGAAACGTACGTAACGTACTGTGTTAAAACAATATCGGTCAAGGCCCGCTAAGGAGACACAATTGATTTTCTATTGTGTCGTGCCACATGTAGTACGCGCGGGGCTTGACCGGTTAATGTTATATAGATGCAGTCACGAGCAGAAGTATGTATACACTTGGCTTTATTCAAAGACGATTTTCTCCTTTAGTTTGGAATGAAATTTTATGATATTACGAACAAAATATTTTCGAACCCATAGGTTTGTGTAAAGTGTCGTATTTCAACGTTGCATTCGTTATTTCACGAAAAAATCACATTTGTAAGTTGCCAAGTGTTGACATATTAGTGCTCGTGACTGTACCTAAGATAAAAAAATTGCCTAGCCTTTTCCCAACTATGTTGGGGTCGGTATTCAGTCTAACCGGATGCAGCTAGTTCAAGAATACGTTGACCATCGGGCAAATTTTGCAGTTTGGTACGAACGCACTTTGAGATCGGCTTGCAGTCACGCTTGTAATGACGAGAACAACGGAGCAGTCAAAGTGTACCATATGAATGATGGTATACTTGTAATTTGTCTATTATCGTAAGTTTAATGAATTATTTCGGCATAGCGGTATTGAAAAGCTTTACATTAAGGCTGGTTTTATAGTCACGCCGCTAGACGCGCCGCTGGACAGCACGCTGTTAAGGGGCTTACATGACCTAAAGCGCGGTCACTGTCGGACTGCATACATAGAAAAGAAAGAGAAGCGCGATGACACAACGCTGGTATTTTATTGCAAAATATGAAGCTATTATTTAATTACAAAAAATCTATCGTTTGGACGAAAAAGTTAAAATACTAGTAAGGTAAACGCAGCTATCAACGACCTATCGAAAATCTGTAGTTATTACCGACCTATAAAAGTAATTCGAAATCTTTACGTTTCCAGAACTATTCTAGCTATAGGAGGCAAAGTTACACACGCGTTTATTCCTTGAGCATCGTATACTTTTACGTTAGTGTAAGTAGCTGTGCAAAAAAGAGATAAAATACGTCGGTTACTGCGGGGCAGCGTGGACGCAGAACGTTTCGTACTGTTCCCTTGTTCCTTCAAGTAAGTACGTGACTTTTCTATCTGAGACATTTATAGAAACAAATGACGTCTATACTTTATCTTATATTACTAAATGTATTCATTTAAGTGTCAACTCTTGATTTCTTACGACATTTTATTAATAAAAGTAATTTGAAACGATAAAACTTAAAATTAAAATGGGATGGTGTTAGCTTCATCAGTTTTAGTCGTGGCAGCTATCAACGACCCATAAGTCGGCAATGGCAGCAACGTAACTTTTCGTTTTATTTTTCTTTTATGTTATTATATCACACTAACACAAGTATTTTTATGGAGTAGTTTCAATCTAAGCTATCAGTCTTCATAAAAATCTATTAGCGACTAAACTTTTTTGTCTAGTTTTTACTTTTTAGCGTTGTCAATTTAACCAAAGTTATGATATTTTTCGAAGATCGATATTGAATAGTTACAGTAATAAATTATTGTTTTTGTGTTTAAAACAGTGTGCATTTGTTCATATTTTTTGTGACATTAATCAATTATAATCTATTTTATAGTCCGAAGGTCAATTAAATTAAAATAACCATTTTTTTATGAGTCGGTAATACAATTTATGTTTATACTTACATACTTTAATACCGACCCATGAGGGTCGGCAATAGCAACTATAAGAAGTCATTACCGATCGTATATAGATTATTTAGTTTCTCACCTACTTTTATGAGATAATAGGTACCTATTAATAAATGCTACTTCTTGGCTAAAGCAACATAAAACATACAATTATATTTTTTTCCAGAAGTATGGAGCCAAAAAAGCGGCGAAAAGTATATAGTGAAACACAACTCGCTGAAGCAATCAAAGCAATTAATGAATATTATAATTTTCAAAAAATGATTATGATCTCAATAGCATAAGGAAATATCCTAGAGTTTGAAATCCTTAAATTAAAATATATATGTGTATTAAAAGTATTATGCTGATTAATTTAAAAGTTTATAATTATTTAGTTCATAGGTTCATACTAAGAAGTACCTACTAATTTGTTTTATTGAAAATAAGGATAATAAAAAAATACGAATAAGTATTTGCATTTTTATTTTGTTTTATTTGTTTAAGATCGGTAATCATCATCATCACTAGCTTATATACATTCCATTGCTGGAATAAGGCCTCCTCTTTATACACGATCGGGAATAGCTGCATAAAAATCGTTAATAGCTTCACAGCCGTTTTTATGGGTCGGTAATTGCAACAATCGACTAAGTCACATTTTAAATTATTTTTTACAAGATAATCCTTTATTTAAATGTATTTGATTCAGTAAATACATTTTTTATACATAACACTAGCATATAAAATTAAAATATAAATCTTTAGAGGAACCAGTATACTAAAAAAATATGGTTGATTTTAAAATTGCCTTAGGGGGGTCGTTAATACCTGCGTTTACCTTAGGTACTTTAGTATGTTGCTTGTAGAATAATCTGACAAAAAATCATGTAGGTATATTAGTATGGTTTTTATTGTAAAAATACATTTTTTAGAGGTATCTTCATGATTTTATTCTATCGTATCAAATTAGTTGTATTATGTTTTCAACACACTATCTACCTAGCATACGAGTATATCCTGAAGAATATCATATATTTTTCTGATTTTGTTTACTGTAGTAGATCATAAACTTGTATTGTTTCTAAAACTTGCGTTTTTTGTGTTTAGGTCCTGTAAGCCCCTTAACAGCGCGCGCTTGTACAGCGGTGCACTGTGAAACGAAGTTAGTACCGCGCGTTCCGCTGCTGTGAGATGTATCCAGTATAGATGTCATTCATTTTGTAAACAAATATATTACGGCGTGTCTCAACGGCGTCACACTAAAACGCATACTGGCCGTAGAAGCGCACGAGCGGTGCGCGCAACTGCAGCGCCGCCGAACTGCTCGCGTTTACTGAACGGCGGCGCTGCTCTAGCACGCGACTTTGAAACGCAACTACTATCCCATACAGCACCGAACGCGCGCGCTCCAACGGCGCTGCCGAAACGCGTAACAATAAAACCAGCCTTAAACTGTTCAAAAATAGATTTCCCAATTTAAAACACGAGCATGTTTCAAAGGGTCTAACAGGCAAGTGATGTCGGAAATGTCAGTGTATTTCCAAAATCCCAAAATATCTCTCCTCTTTTAATGGACTTGTGACCCAAATTTTATTGTAAATGATACTAGAAATTAAAACACCCTCTGTGCCCTGCCCGCCATTTTGCAAGCCAACAATTAATGTAAAGATCTAAACCCCGATCCTGTTACGAAATTCAGAATAATAGGCTTCCCGAGTGTAAGGTACCTTTGAAAATAAAATTATTTTACATTGAAATGAAAGTCCAATGGGTAATGTCCAAATAATTTTTTGAGTGAAGCAGAGTATTTAAGTGATGAGTAAATACAATCTTTTTCAACAGTGAATGGTACACAAGGCTTTTCAAAATTTGTAAGAATTATAAAATTTTTCAATAAGTTTTTTCTTGATATCAGACAAATTGGTTTTACTCCATTTTCCTTTCCGTTTCACTTCACAATACTTGACCTAATTTTTGTGAATAAGTAATGAGTTTTTGATGCCTTCGATTACTTTTGAGTAAAAGTTAGTCATCATCTGCCTAGCGTTTTCCCAACTATGTTGGGGTCGGCTTCTATTCTAACTGGGTGCAGCTGAATACCACTATTTTACATGGAGCGACTGCCTATCTGACCTCTACAAACCAGTTAGTGGATACGATACACCTTGGTAAGATTGGTTGTCAGATTTTCGGGACCAACGGCTTAACGTGCTTTCCAAAGCAGGGAGGGGTCTCGGTATTTAAATGTGGACCCATCCATGGACCGACTCTGGGAAGCGTAGCTTAACCTGATCGATCGACCCGTGCGGCGGTTATTACATAGCCACGGCTAAAAGTTAGTCTAATGGACAAAATGCTTCTTCTATACATTACAAATCCAAGTCGCTTTTCGTGTGTCAGTATCACCGCGTTGTTCTTCTAAACCGCGCAATGTATTTTGGAACGGTTTTCACCATCGCTTAGAGAATTCATTCCGGAAGGTATAGGAAGAAATCTCGATGTTTTGTCAGGACGTGACAACTGTGCAAAGCAGGGATGGGTCGCAATTTTTATATAAGGTTAGTCTTCAAAGTCCAGCCAAATTTAAGGGTGTGGTACAGACCATGAAACTGAACAACTTTCTCCATGAGACCAACATCATAATCGCGATAAAAAAATTAAGCCGTCCCATACGTTTAGGTCGAGTAGGTATTGAAGTTTTCTATGGGACAGTTGATAAATTTTTCGCGATTACAATATTGGTCCAATGGAGAAAGTTGTTCAGTGTGATGGTCTGTACCACACCCTTAAATTTGGCTGGTCTTTGAAAATAAACCCTGTATAATATTGTACGCTTGCTCACTGCATTTTGGTTATTACGATTATATTAGATTATTATATAAAATATTATTATTTTATATAATAATCTAATATAATTAGATTAGATTATTCTAATATATTATATTAGATTATTATTTTTTATGTTGATTATTATTTTTTATGTATTCCGTGGAAAATGTTGTTGGTTACACATTTGGCCGTATCTTTTTTGTATTTCTTACTACAAAATGTAATGTGTCACTGTTTGTTTTCCCTAATAAATAAAATAAAAAATAAAATTACGGATATACAGGTATCGCTACCCGAAAAAAAATGTAACAAATATATCTATGTGAACTCTAAGATTGATTAAAAACTGAACTTTTTAAAGATAAATGTATGTAGCTATGTAATACAGGGTGGCAGGACATCGATGCGCAACCATGGACTTAGTACATAATTTTGGAACGCCTGCGTTGAAATTTTTCGACTGTTATTTAAAAAAAATTTGCTGTGCCATACATTTTGAACGCGATGGTATTCTACAGATCTTTGATAACCGGTAAGAAATGTCTACACTACCCCTCTAGAATCATGTACTGAGTTCATTGTTTCAGTTTGCGCGTCAATGTCCTATGCCTATGCTGTGATGTCTTAGATGGATTAAAAATTACACTTATTAAAGCTAAAAAATGTGTGTAGATATTATAATACATCTTATATTTTTTGTCCCTTCCTTAGTAAGGCGTGGGAGTTAAGGTAATAACAGCATCCTCTCCTCATTAAAAGTCCTGCTGGAGCGTTAATAAAGTAGGAATATTTCATTGAAAATTATAGTCACTTCAATGAATCAGGGAACAAAAACTGTTCGCCGAAGGCTGAAGTGAAGTTAACGCTACGTTTAATATTATGGAACTAGTTCATTGATCAGGTAAGCTCTACTGTAGTTTAATTAGGGATGGGATAGATGTTGCAAAGAAAGAGGTACGTAAACTTTTCGCCAATTATGTTAGTATACAACGGTGGGTGACCAAAAATACGAACAAAGGTAACCTCCAATGGGCCCGCGTGGTGGATTACGGCCCACTCCCTCTCACCGAGAGGCCTGTGTGTCCCAGCAGTGGGAATTTTATAGGCTGATTATGGTAATACTCATGTAGGTATGAAATATTAGTTAGTAAGCCATAATAAAATAATTCCCATAATAAAATACTGCCTCGATAAGGCTCCGACAATCAGGCGCGACGTGTGACGCGAATCGCGCGCGACACAACAAATCGGAGGTAAAAATCAAGTCCGCGCCCACGGCGCCTTCGCGGTGAGTTTGCCGCGCGCACACTGCGAACTTGCGGTGAGCTCGCTGCGCATTCGCATCGCTTTGGGCTCGCTAGCAGATCGCCAGTGTGATAAGGCCCTAAATGGACTGCAGCTACGCGGTCGATTATTCTTTATTAAACAAAAGAATATTTTATAGATCGTAAACATCTTTCATCATCATCATCATCAGCCTATAATGTTCCCACTGCTGGGACACAGGCCTCCTCTCAGTGAGAGGGAGTAAACATCTTTGTTCTTTAATAAAACTGAATAAAATGTTTTTTCAAATTAATATACTACACTATACTACACAACTCTCCCCCTCTCTCTTTATCTGTCTACCTCTTTCTACGTTACACAATTTCTTAGGCAAAGAACATACGACACGACTCGAAATCTAGGTAAAGTAAAATGTCGTGAAGTCGATGTCACCGTTGGTTGACATCAAATCCGTGAATGTAGGAATGGAGAGAAGTACAAGATGTCTTAGGCTGGGGTTACACTGCCCTGTACTTTACCGTAGGTATAACTATTTCGGATTTCTGTGAGTGTATTTTGGTATAATTATTGTACTTAGACATAAAATAAGCAAAACGGATTACATACAATTTTGGTAGGTACCTACAAGTAATTGATGCGTAAGTACCTAACTACATTAATATTAAGTATATTTTTTGTAATGGCAGATAAAGTCTCTTACTAACAGGCGCGACACGCGATATAATCACGCGCAACACAAAAGCACCGCTCGTTTCGCGACTTGCGGTGCCTATGTGTCGCGCGCGATTTTATCGCTTGTCGCGCTTGTTTGAAGGAACCTTAAAGGTAAGCGCACCTTACAGCCATTCGGACCGCATCATGATGTTGCCTATAATGTTTGCACTGTTTTTTTTTTTAAGAGAATACACAAAGTAAATTGTCTGCTTGGGATCGACCCCACTACCCACAATTCGTAAGTCGCGGCCGTAACCACTGGCCCACCAGTGACCACAGCGCAACGCATTATCATACATACATGTAAAATATTTTTTTACAAAAAAAAAAAAACAACCGATTTCCAAAAAACACTAAAAAGTGAAAAATGACTTTAATTTCGGAAGTCGGTGTCTTTGGATCTGTATTTTAGTTTTTTGCCACCGACTTCCGAAATTAAAGTTATTTTTCACTTTTTAGTGGGTCAGTTTGTAATTTATCTAAGTTACAATAGCCTAATATCAACTGCTCATCACCTTTTACAAAATATGGCTTTTCCCGAAGCAGGGACGTTAATTGTTGGAAAGTTTTCCTAGTAAGTAAGAACCAGGAGAACTGGAGCTGATTGAGAAGTCACCATCAGCTTCACTTCACCATACGCATTATAACGAGCATAAATTGCTTAGCAACCACATTAAAGTACATAATCGAATCGCAACCCGTAAAATACTTATTATTGAGTAGTTCCGATGGCTATCTGTCATCTTCATCATCAGTTCCACTTCACCAAATGGTGCTTTCCGAGAGCAAATGCACAAGTTACTATAAAAAATACCCATAGGTGTGCCTATAAAATTTGAGGGTTTACAATAGGACCACCTCGAGAGCATACCCTTTCAAACAAAAAAAGAATTTTTAAAATAAGTCCACAACTGACGGAGAAATCGGTGAACGTATATAAAGTCGAACATATAACCTCTTCCTTTTTGGAAGTTGATTAAAAAGCGCGATGCAGTGCGCCTGTAGTGGAAATGTACGAAAGTGATGTACAAAATGTACGAAAGTGAAGTACAAAATGTACGAAAGTGATGTACAAGGGACTTTAGCAATGCGGTGCAGAACGCTTGAAGCCTAAATCTCAGTCAGCCTTAAAATAGCATGTTTTTACTTCACTTTAGCGTATGTATGTAACAAATCAACAGAAAAATACGACATCGAAAAGTCACTCATAAAACCCTCTTCACATTATAGGCACACGACCTAAAAAGCTGAAACATTTTAAAATGTCACACAATAATATAAAAATATCCCTCTACGTCATGCCCGACATTGTACCCTCTCCGTACCGGGTAGATGTAATGGGGTAACTTATAAGTACCTACTATAGCTAAAGATATAAAATACTTCCCTGAAAGGACATTTTTCATACTCCAGCCATTCCACGGGTCCCTGAAAAAGCTCGACTTTATTCCGCTTTATGTTTTTGGTACAGTCGCGAGCATAACTACCTTAAAGTTACACAAGATTCAAAAGCGATTTCCTTCTAAAGTATTGATGTATACTCCATGTTCTTACGAGCATAGTATTATCGAAACCATACTATTATGAAATAGGTTTTTTCTCAAACTTGACATTTTTATTTTGCGAAACTAAAAAAGGTATATATGCTCGTGACTGTACAGCCAACTTCACTTTGTGAATAAAAGTAAACAAGACAAAAGGAGTGTAGTACATGCTATAATTTAAGCCCCATAAAATATTACAGGAAAATGTATTTTTTATGAAGGTAGAGCTATTGTAAGTAGGTATTTTGTTATTAGAATGGAGTGAATCAAACAAATTATTTAACAAATCATTTTCTTATAAAAAAGATTTTTTACTGGCTCTGGCTCTGGCCCTAATCAGAAACAGAAAATGTTCTCTTAACAATAAATTGAAATCAAAATATGTTTGATTTGCTTTCCCCTGGAAATTGAGTATTACCACAGAAATTTCCGAGTGTTAAAACAGTACTATAATGATAATAACCACAGACCACAAAACCATTATTAGGTATCTGTGAGAAATATTACAAGCAAATCGTTACACATCAACACACACACAGGTACGCAAAAACATTTGTTGTTTTTAATTTCATTCTAATTTTGAGCTTAATTTTGATTTTAACTTTATAAGTTTGCGATTTTATTTTGATTTGATTTACATGTATATTTACATCTGAAATAAATAATTTGATTTGTAATATTTTAACTATGGCCCGGCCGTATACACTACAGAAAAAAAAATAACAACAGTTGATATACCTAACTACTAGACAGGAAAACTTGCCATTCTTCATACTTCGCTGTTATACAACGAAATTAAATAGTACGCGCAGCTTTTAGAACAAAAACAATAATAAACATTTAAATGTTGGCAGACATTCTAGATACAACAAAACGACATAATCAGTCTATAATGACCTGCTCCTGGGACAAAGGCCCCTTCTCTGTGAGTTAAGTAGTTTAGTAGTTAAGTTAAATTTGTGAGTGGGAGCGGGCCACAATCTACCACGCGGCCGGCCGCGGGGCCCAGTGCGGGTTGGTAGATTTCACATATCTTAGAATTTTTGGTCTTTTTTTTTGAGGATGGGAAATCATCAAATGACCCCTCCCGCTCTGGGTGGAGCGGAAGGGAGTGTCAGACTCTTACTGACTAAAACCCACCCGTGTTCCTTCCTTAGCCCTTTATGTTCCGGGCCAGCGGTAACCTTTTCGGACTCGGAAAAAATGGGAATTTTTGGTCTTAAGACATGCTGGTTCCTCACGGTGTTTTCCTTCACCGTTGTGAGAGTCGTGGTGATAAAATTAAAAACACAAAGTAAAGTGCCTGCCTGGATTCGAACTTACGACCCATAACTCTTAAGTTGGGACTGATACCACTGGGCCACCACTACTTTCGACTCGACATTCAAGATACCGTCACTCCTATTTACGAGTGATAGACGTAATATAGTTCCCATAAGAATTGCGGTTCCTCTTGAACCAAGTTCCCTGCAGTCTCCTGGGTATTTATACAGGAATCCGTGCTTTTTACCTGACAGACTTTCCCTTTTTGCTCCAGAATGTAAACCGAAGAGTTATGATTTTGAAAGTGGTAAATGGAAATTTTAGATCAGAGTCGTCGGAGTTACCCCAGGAGAATTCGTCAGTTGTCACCTTAATATAGTCAATTTACTTTAGGAAGGTAGTTACCCAATTTTACTAGCTGTAAATGTACATACTGCTGTATACTTTGTGTGTGTGCATTATGTTGTTAATTCTGTGGCGGCATCTACATCGCCACATACAAACTACGCGTCACACTGACGTCACGCAAAATCCTGCATCGCGCAAGCAGAATTTACTGCTCGACTGATCGGAGGATTCTCCCTTTTCTATGGGAGATGAGAGAACTTTACACCCTGGTCCTTATCCATACTAATATTATAAATGCGAAAGTGTCTGTCTGTCTGTAGGATGTTACCTCTTCACGCTTAAACCGGTGAACCGATTTAGATGAAATTTGGTATAGAGATTGAAGTTTGAGTCCCGGGAAAGGATATAGAATAGTTTTTATCCCGATATTCCCACGGGATGGAAACTTATATTTTCTCAATTATATTTTCGCATAAAATTATTAACGCATATTTTTTTAAGCATAATTTCTCTAATCATAATAATGATTAAGCATAACATTCTAAAGCATAAATTTTGTATGTTGCATGTTTTATTTCTAACGACGTCAGGTCGACGCTGTCTGCAGGGTTTAAAGGAACCTAGCCGAACAGAACCTCGGGATGCCCTTCGCTCTCTCTGCATCCTACGTCGCCTAGTAGCACAACATATTGTATTTTTAAGACAATAGTTTAATTTTAAGTACTTTAGTTTAGTATTATGCGAATTCAATTTATGCCAAAACAAATTAGCCTTCGAGATTATTATGCCAACATAAACATGCCAAAAGAAATATGACAAAGTACTATTATTGCAAAACAAATTATACCAAAATAGTTATGCCAAAGTATATTAAGAAAAAGAACATAATGCGAAAATAAGGGATCCTGTTGTGTACCTTGTGGTAGTTTTAGTTTGTACTCTTTTAGTCCAACATTGTGTAAAACTTTAATATTAAAATAGTTGAAGTACTAACACTAAATTTAGATTTCCATGCAACGTCACAAAAAGTTTCCATGAAAAGTGTAATAGATATTGCGAATATTATTCAATATTTATTTCTGAAATGTTAGTCATGTTTCAGAAAATATTCTAACATATTCATATTATTATTCTATTCATATTCTCTCATTGTTTCAAAATTTTTTTTCCAACTTTTTGGATGTTTTTTAATACTGTATTTGTGTCTTTTGTTGCACTGAATAAACGATTTATCTATCTATCTATCTAACAAAAAATTTCCTCATAATACCAGCCTGTAACTGTCCTTTTGTAGGGCAAAAGCTTGTTCTCATTCAGAAAACGCAAGAGCATTAATCACCAAGACTGCTCAAGACGGTTTGGCGATTTGAAACTTATATTAACTACTAGCCTCCGCCCGGAATACGTCTGCGTGAAATTTCTTGTTCCCCGACCAAACCCATCGCATCGCATCGCCTGCCCGCGCTATTACTTTGTTTTCGCTAAGCGTTCTTTCTGACTTTTTTGAAGTGAAAACTTCTTTAGCGGCGTTGTAAACTTTTTTTGTAATGGGTAAAAAATATTAAACTCGCGTCAGGACACGTGACCTGATCAAAAATTCGTAAGACGGATGGCCGTAGCCGGTACCGCGCTTGTTTTGTTTATAAGACGAATCACAAAATACACACGTATGTAATACGCAACACACACGTAATTGTTCAAGTTTTCACTTCTGTCGGCACTCCCGAAATGCCACTGTTTTTTTTTTGTTTTTGCTTTGCTCCTAATGGTCTTAGCGTGATGTGAAATATAGCCTTCCTTAAGAATTGGGCTATCAAATGCATAAAGAATTTCCCAAATATGACTGGTAGTTCCAGAGATTAGCGCGGTCAAACAAACAAACAAATTCTTCAGCCTTATTATTAGTATTAGATAAGTCCGGATTTCCTCACGATGATTTTTTTCCGTCACAGATGTCAGTGATGTCCAAGATAAGCTTAGAAAGTACAGACGCCAGCACATCAACCTACTACAATCTGTCAAATATCTTTAATAGATTTTCGACTTTATCGCTTTTTGTTTTGTTTGGTTGGGAAAATTTGACAGTTCCGGCTAGCTTGATGTGCTGGCGTTTGTACATAATTATGAATAGAAAAAGTCACATTAGTAGTCGTACTTGCCCGGAATTGCACCCACCTCCTCGTGCATGAGAGACGAGATTTAAAGCACAGGGCCTGTACGACTTCAAAAAACTTCCTCTAACGTAAGAAGAAGTTCTGCAGCAGAAAATCCAATAGTGTTACCCGCCACTCACAATATAATTAATTAGAACAGCTTTCACAGGATGAAAGACTTCGTTACCGAAGTTAAAATGTTCTAAGTAAATATTAACAGGTACTCTTACGAGGTTTTTAATTTAATTTTGCACTGAGTGAATAAATACCCTGGTAATAGCAGCTGTTCATATTTTAAACAAGTTCAACTGAGGTTAGAAAGTTATTGAAGTGGTGAATAACTTATACTGACTATGATGAAAAGAATATTTTTTGGTTAATTCATAACTATTTCATTTTTTTTTGATCACATAAAGATACTACACAATGTGTTCACCAGTTGGTGCCACTGTCGAGTAAGATTTTAGAGACTTAAGTATTTACAATGTAACTTAGCATAATGATCCTGAAGTGTAAACTTCATTGATAAGCTGATATAATGTAAGATGATGTTTCCAGGAGTCTGGAGGTATATAATTTATGTGTCTAGCCTTAATAATATATAGTCAGGTTGTTCAAAGGTAAGATAGAATGCATGAGGGTCTCTGAATAGTTTCGAAACGCAACTAAGGGTTAGGTATTTTGTTAGGGTGGCGAATCGGGAAGTGGCGAAACGGGAAGATTCAGTATTGAAAGCAGCTGGATTTACATTATTGCGCTTGGAGAGAAACCCTAATTATATCCAAAATACGCGCTTGGACGTGGAGTTGCAAACACCAGTCCGTTAATTTAACAATAGAATACATATAAATTGTTAGTCAAATATTATGTTACTAACTTGAACCAAGTCTCCATGGATCCCTCCAGCAGCCGTGATAGTGAGCAGACAGACGTAAGGCACCAGGTCTTCGCGAGGTCGATGCAGTTCCAGCTCGTAGGTACGGCCGATGTCGCCGTAGTATGTCTTGTTGCAGCCTGGAGACAAAGAAAGGTTGGTTATAGAGTATCTGTCTAGACTGATTTTAAGGACTTGAAAGGTACTTGGGTAACCGTAGGCTTGCCCTTTTACTAATAAACGTTATATAGTTATAAAATGCTTTGTATTCTTCTTTCGAAAGTCAAATTACTGACGACTGAAAGAGAGAAATCGGTGTGTAGTCAGCGAGCGGCTGCCTATCCGATCTCCACAACCCAGTTACTGGGTAATACGATACCACTTAGCAAGTAAGACTGGTTAACTTTCGGGCTTCTGACTACCCGTAACGACTGACAAAGATCCACGAATGACGGCTGGGACCAACGGCTTAACATGCTTTCCGAGGCACGGAGGAGTCTTGGTACGGAACAGACCAACAGCGGCAAGCGGAGTTTAACCTGATCGATCGACCTGTGCGGCTGTTATAATTTAGCCACGGGCCCCTCGATACGTTTATAAGAAAGAAAGAAAGAAAAGAAAGAAAGAAAATACGTTTATTAGTAAGGGGGTTAATAAAGATGAGGTGTTTTTATTAAGGGGCTTACAGGACCTAAACGCAAAAAACGCAAGTTTTAGAAACAATAAAAGTATATGATCGACTACAGTAAACCAAATCAGAAAAATATATGATATTTTTCAGGATTTATGCTAGGTAGGTAATGTTGAAAACATAATACAAGTAATTTGATACGATAGAAAAAAATCATGAAGATACCTCTAAAAACTTTTTTTTTACAATAAAAAAACCATACTAATATACATACAATCATTTTGATTGTTGTCAGATTATTCTACAAGCAACATACTGAAATACTAGTGTTTAAATTTTTTAGCCTAAAAAATAGATTTTTGTAATTAAATAATTGCTTAATATTTTGCAATAAATTACCAGCGTTGTGTCATCGCGCTTCTCTTTTTTTTCGATGCAGTCCGACAGTGACCGCGCTTTAGGTCATGTAAGCCCCTTAAACACATAATATAACATCACGCTTGTATTCCTCGAAGGGTTAGTCAGAGGTGTACCTTTAGTACACTCACGTTTTGCCAGTTATGTTTAATTCCCATGTAATGCGGGGGAGCCTAATTGCTATCAACCGGGTTTATATCCCGGCTCCGGGCTGCGGGTTTTTATTTAATAACATTAAGGCCTGATTTTTTCAACGCCATAATTTATCGGAGGATTAATTTGAATTTTTGACAGTTCTTCCATACAAAAACTGTCAGACGTCAATTTTATTCCACGAATCCAGCCCTAACTATAATTATTTTCCTTGACTACTGTAACCGTGACGCTGTTTACATGCCTTTGCTTGACAAGAAACATACAGACTTCTGGTAATAATTCAGTCCGCTAGGTAGGGAGATATTTCGATTGACTACCCAGTGGTAGTCAGTTGAAATACCTCCCTACCCAGCTGATTGAATTATTTTTTTATCAAGGCTTCAGCTATTCTCGTTTAATTAAAAAATACAGAAATATTATTTAATTTTGTCTTTAAGTAATGTAAAGTAAGTAGATAAATAAATAAATAAAGTCTATTATTAAAATATAACGTACAACGAACTTCAGTAACGTTTTGTCAAGACATATCCTTTCAAAAGGATATAAAAACTTTCTTAAACGTAATCCTGTGCCGGCGAAAACTGGCATTTTCGTGATAAAAAAGTGGGGAGGTCGAGAGAGGTCAATTTTGTCTTTTGATTAAATTTGTAGCGAGTTATGAAACAATGCTCGAGGTCCCTTGTGTTCTCCTTTTTTGGCTGTCCAAGTGATCTTCAAAAGATTGGACCCGAGAAATCTTGTTTAGACTGGCTTTCCTATCATATAGGAAAAAGATATTGAAAATAAGGGTTATGAGAGTTGGCATTGACTCATAAATAAATTGGTTCGTGATATAAATCATAGAATAGAAGTAAACATCATTACGCCTGTATACAACAAAGGGTAAGGCAGAGGGGTGCCTAAGGTAGAGGGGTGCCTAAGGTAGAGAGGTGCCTAAGGTTGAGGGGTGCCTAAGGTAGAGGGTGCCTAAGGTAGAGGGGTGCCTAAGGTAGAGGGGTGCCTAAGGTTGAGGGGTGCCTAGGGTAGAGGGGTGCCTAAGGTAGAGGGGTGCCTAAGGTAGAGGGGTGCCTAAGGTTGAGGGGTGCCTAGGGTAGAGGGGTGCCTAAGGTAGAGGGTGCCTAAGGTAGAGGGGTGCCTAAGGTAGAGGGGTGCCTAAGGTAGTGGGGTGCCTGGGGAACAGCTGATGTTTTTTTCGCGATTTCAGGTTGGTCCCATAGTAAAAGGTGTTCATAATGATGAGAACAATGACCACTTAAGAGGTTGTTGGTGTTTTTCCAATAACCTGGTCTATGTAGGTACTAAGTATAAAAAGTAAAAAATCTATTTGTGAGAAAAGTGTCATCACACACCCACTCAATAAAAACCAGCCCCCTCGCAATTAGGGGGCTGGTTTTAACACAGTTTCAATCATAATGAGAGGGTTTGTAAGGAAATTTATAATCCACTGCTTCATAGGTTTGAAAAAATCGTCTGTTCCACAACTTAAGTAAAGGCTCCTTCAAACAGGCGCGACACGCGATAAAATCGTGCGCGACACAAAGGCACCGCAAGCCGCGCAACGAGCGATTATATCGCGTGTCGCGCCTGTCTGTAGGAGCCTTAATACGTTTAGGTGGAAAGTTTTCTAAAACTTTGCTAGGTGTGGACGTAGACCTACTTAAGTACCAAGTTGCTTTGTGTCTCCTGATAAACTTTAAGTTCGAAATACACCTTAGGGACTTCTTAAGTCTTCTCTGTTGACAAACAAGGGCGATGAAGGGATTTTATCTTGGTGTATTTATTAAAGAACTAGCAGCGCCCCGCGGTTTCCCGCATAAATGTCGATCCCGTGGGAATATCAGAAAAAAAAAATATCCTATGCCCTTTCCCGGAACTCAAACTGTCTCTGTACCAAATTTCATCAAAATTGGTTCAGCGGTTTAAGCGTGAAGAGAGGAGACACACAGACACATTTTCGCATTTATAATATTAGTATATTGGTTTTAAAGTCAGTTGCATACTATTCGAAACCGGAGTGCGTGTATGACTAGATTTATGAACGTAAGGGAAGTAAAAGAATTATCTATGGATCGTAGCAGGTGGCGTTCTGTAGGTAGGTACTGCTCTGCTCTCCTCCATGGGAAGAAGGCGTGAGTTTAAATGTGTGAGTTTAAGTGTGTGTGTTTTATTATTGGTTGAATAAATAGGTGTCTAAAATGTATACATTACTTATTTTCGTAGTCACTTTATTAATATAAATAAAAAAAAAAACAGCATGTGTGCAATTCACACGTGGTAGAAGTGAAACCTTCAAAAACACTGTATAATGCTTCCAATTTCATTTTCTCCCACGTTAAATCTTATGAATTTACATGTCTCTTTTTACTGTCGCTTTTTCGTTTCATAAACTTTCAAATCACAACGATGCTAAAGAACATACATACATACATCCATCCATCCATCCATCCACATCCACATCCACATCCACACATCCATTAAATGTGATGTCATTTGTATTAATAAAAAACAAAAACACTGTATAATGCTTCCTATCTCATTTTCTCCCACGTTAAATCTTATATGTCTCTTTTTACTGTTGCTTTTTCGTTTCATAAAATTTCAAATCACAACGATGCTAAAGAAGTATTCACTTCAAAAAAAAAAACGACGCACAATGGTCCACTTGGAAGTCTAAGTGCGAAAACTAAGCCCTACCGCTCAAATAAAAAATAAAAATTTGTTTTATAACAATAGAAATTCAATTGTGACTCATTAACCACAGTTGAGCTAAAACATACAAATTCTTGAAAATTTTAAACTCTATTTTAATTCTGTTTAACGACTACCTACTGTTAACTTTCATTTGAAGTTGTTTAACTTATTTGATAGTTCACTTAATCGACTTTGTGAAGAGTAAATTAAATTTCAGTCACCTAACACCATAAGCCGGGGAAGCATGGCGTAGAAGGCAGGAGGCCTATTATACTCAGCAGTGGTTAGAACAAGGCTGCCAATGATCGGCTGCCCCATTTCAAAACCTAGTAAGGACTTAAAATGAAATTTTACAGGAGAGCGCATAAACGTAATATTGGTCAGCCTATGGAATGTATTTTTTGAATTGGTTAACGTGACTTACTAGGTTTTAAAATGGTCACTAGGGAGTGAAAAGTGGACTTACTAGGTATCGATGCTTAAATATATCTCCTTTTATGTAGGTTTAAAACGCTGGTGTTTTTGTATTTGGTAGAGACCTTCTAGGTTAGCAAGATTATGCAATAAAACGATTTTTGTAAAAAGTGTCCCTTACTAGGTTTTGAAATGGGACAGCCGTGATGGTGATGATTAACACCATAAACAGCGTAACACACTATTTTTGACGGATTTTGCTAAACCATTGCTTCATAATGTTCGAAAAAAAATCTGCACTTCAACGTAAATAACGCAATGAATGTTGTTGAACTATCAAAATGAAAGCTATTCCCACTGAGAGTGTGTTACGCAATCACCCTGTAGGCCACATTTCCTCAAAAATACCTTTCAATCTCCGAAAGTATTTTACCTGCCTCAATCCTTAAGGCGAAAGCGCCAGGGTAGCCCGCGAAATTATTTTTTTTTTAGGTTTTTTGCAATTTGCTGGTCAATATTAAGTTGTACGTTGATTAATATATGATTCGCGGTCGTAACAAACATGTATTCACAGAATTATAATCATTAAAGTCATCAACACAACTCTCTAAGACCACGTAACTCCAAAGAATAACTGTTTCATGAAATCGTCATTCTTCGGAGTTACGTGGTCTTAGAGAGTTGTGTTGATGACTTTAATGATTATAATTCTGTAAATACATATTTGTTTCGGCCGCGAATCATACTTTGATCGACGTACAACTTAATACTGACCAGCAAATTGCAAAAAACGTAAGAAAATTTGAATTTCGCGGCTACCTTAGCGCTTCCCCCTTAAGAAGATATTTTTGATATGAATCTCCGTATTTATGCAAAAGAAAAATATCCTCTTGAAACTAAAAACAAACAAGCTGTATCACAAACAAAGCGAAGTTCGTGATGGCACGCGCAACTTGCAACATGATATAGGACAGAAAGTTATAGCAACGCTTTCAAGTTGATTGCCTAAACAATAAATACGCGTCGAGCTGAGCATCGTGAGAGCGAGGGGGAATTAGCCTGAATAGCTTAGTACATATTATAGATATATTGTAGGTGTAAGGATGAGAAAAGTTGTCTTTCTTGCAAAATATCCTTTATTTGGGTTATTGAAGTGAAAACTTTTTTATGCGCGTTTAACGATTTTTGGTAGGGAAATATCTTATGAGCTCTTATGAGCTAGCATCACCGACATACTGATAAAACAGTATATTAATAGTTATGCATAGTTTTAAGTTTTTACTTCTGTCAGCAGTCTCCGTGAATGGTTTTTTAAAATAAAATGTTAAGGTATTTATTTAGGCTTAGAAGGTCAATTCGTTTCGAAACAACAAACGGAATTGTAATGTAACACATTAAACGTTGCAACGTGTTTTACAACAGTTGGTAGTCTTAATGGAGAGAACCCGACCAGATAGCAACAAAATCCGAACTAATATTAAAAATACAAAAGTGAGTTTGTTTTTTACGCTTTCACGTCCAGATTTTGATGAAATTTGGCACACAGGTCCACCATGACCTCGGTTAGGACACAGAATACTTTTCATCCCAGTAATACGTTTGCGTGGAATAATTTCGCGACCTCCACGCGGGCGGAGCCGCTGGCAAAGGCTAGTCTGTTCGATTTTTAGCTGTGTAACCACTGTAAAGAAATAAGTCCACCACTTAACCACCCTACTATCAGAGAGACTGATAGAATGCGCAGTGAACATCAATAAAGACGTTTACTACGAAATCCATTCTCGTCAAGAATGTTAACATATTACCCCATAAAAATACCTCATTTTGTATGTTCAGCAATATGTTCTTGTTACAGTTTTAAAGGGTTAAAATTAATGGCCGCTCCATTTTTCAATGACGTACAGCGATAACTTAACTCCTCTTATTTTTCGCGGCACGTCAGTACCGAGGAAAGCAACGGAATTTTTCCGACGACGTCCATTTTGAATCTGACATAACAAGATTAGGTGGGGCGCTTTTCTTCGTCTTTGCTTTTAATTTTCTAGTGTTGAGTGATGTTATCAGTAATATTTTTACTGAGATGGCTGAGTGGAATAGCGTTGTTTAAAAAATAAATGTATGGAGTGCATCAGAGAGCATTGAAACGTTATATAGAAATTAAATACAGTCAATTGAAACGTCTTTTGAAAAATTGTGATGCATCTTCGAGTATTTGATGCCGTAGAATGTGCGAGCAAGCTTGTATGATCATCGGAATCAGATGCTCTGTGGGCAACCACCACCATCTGGGGACCTACTCTCTAAGTCCGTGAACGAAGATACTGGCCTGTATTTCTACTCCCGACCGGCCTGTATTTCTAGCTTAGTGAGTGGCGGCTTCAAACAGAATACCAACAGAATTATCTCAATTACTACTATGCGGAATACTGCAGTGCAGCCTAGATGCAACAGAAACGGATACAGGGAGTTCTATATTTTAATACGGTGTAAATAGTTTAGTATGAACCACGTTCTAGAATATTTAAATGCCAGAGAGTTTGTGTCAATGAAATCAAACCATTCGAGGAGATGTGGTTTTCACAGACAAACTTCTGCATAAAATGGTCGGGGAGTATTATAAAGCTTTGTCATGTTATAACGGCCGTTATAAAAATCTGACATCGCGTCAGTCGCGAGCTCGAACTCACTGGTGGTCATGGCCAAAAAGCACGCTGTCTCACCTGGCTTCGTGTCCGACAGAGATAGTATCAGTGATAAGCGGTTAGACGCTAGTCTACATGCACTACGTCTAGTTCTCACGCACAGAAACACAGGTCTAAACTGAAAGGCGCGTGAAAAAATTCTAAAAGTCCTTTGGAAAATTAAGTTTTATGAAAAAACCACTGCATAGATCAATTACAAATAAAGTTTATTGAATTCTTCGATAACTGAGCTTTGTCGGTACTTTTTTTGAAGATTTTACTGTTCTTTTATTACTTATTTACATCCAAAGTTATGTTAAAACTTAAAACTAGCAAGAATAACGATAAAAATTACAAAAAACCATAAACATTATTTTGATAGTAAATTTTTTTGTTATCTTTTTCAAATGTCCTTTACAATGCGCACAGCAAAAGAGTGGAACTCTTTACCTGCGTCTGTCGGTCTGTGTTTCCGAGCGCATACAACCCGAATCTCTTCAAAGTAAGAGTGAACAGGCTTCTTCTGGGTAAGCTCACTCCATCGTCGTCGACTTTGTCTCTGTCACCTCTGACCTAGACTAGAGTCAAGAGCAAACCAATTACAAATAAAAAAAAATATGAAGAAAACCCAAAGGTTTCGGCCCCGACTTAAGGCTCCTACAAACAGGTGCAACGCGCGATATAATCGCGCGCGACACAAAGGTACCGCTCGTTGCGCGATTTGCGGTGCCTTTGTGTGGCGCGCGATTTTATCGCTCGTCGCGCCTGTTTTAAGAAGCCTTTACGAGTAATAGGTCATAGTTTCGAACCCAGTCAGCCGCTTTGCTTTGTATAAATTATTTCATCACCACTTCTTTCAAAACGGTGAAGGAAACCATCGTGAGGAAACCGGCATGTCCCAGAATTTAAAATTCGAAGACATGTGACATCTACCAACCCGTACGGTGGCCGGGCCCGCGTGGTGGATTACGGCTTACTCTCCCTCTCACTGAGAGGGGGCCTGTGTTCCAGCAGTTAGAAAAATATAGGGTGATTATTGAAATAATGACTTGTATCGTCTTTGTAGGTACTACCTACCTACTCAGACTGATGTAAATACTGCAGTAAGCGAATGACTGACATGAAATTCATCAATTCATCATCCTCTACCTAAGCTTTTCCCAACTATGTTGCGGGGTCGGCTTGCAGTCTAACCGCATGCAACTGAATACCAGCATTTCACATGGAGCGACTGCCTATCTGACCTCCACAACCCAGTTAATGGGTAAAACGAAACCAAAAAAAAAACATCAATTATCCAAGTAAATTAAAACATGTACTTGTTACAGTTTTAACGAGCATTTTATTCGTAAACACGGCTTCAACGGAAAATGCAATTACATTTATTTGAATATTACCTAGGTACCGTTAATGAAACATAGCACCCTCACCTGAAAATTCGTATGTAAATAATTATTTAAATGAACCAAAATGTTTTAAATACGAATGTTGTTTTATAAGAATAGCAATTTGAGTGAACTTGGCTCAAAAGTTATGGTAGTAATTGCTTGTAAGTAGGTAATAATGTAATGCATGTAAGTAATAATTGCTTCATGGAAATAAATAAAGTAAATCTGCGATTTTTTCAGTTGATTGGTTCATATAAAGTAAAACTGTCGATTAATAGCGTTACGTATAATAAGCACAATGTTTTGCGTGTGATATATTGCGCACTACCGCAAACAGCAAATTTTCACACCAAAAATAAAAGTCGTTTCCAACAATTATTTTTGGGCAATGTTACTTAATTTGATGCATAGTTGACGGCTACGTGATCCTTCTACACCCTGTATATTTTAATCTGACTTTTGTCTCTGACCGTAACTGCCCATCATTTCAAATTAAACCTCTCGAAACAAAAGAATTCTTCCACTGTCCAACCCAGTAATTCCGACGTCCTGAAAGGATACCTCCCCCTGCTACTTTGGGACTCTCAAATGAACATAACTGTCATATTTGAGTAGCGTTCTTGTCCCATACAGAGAATAGCGTGATGTCATTGTATATGTAAGTACAAAGGTTTTGTTTAGCGCCATGTAAGTAGATGTGTGGGTGTGGAGGCAGGGTTGATACCTTTGGTATTTTGATTACAATAAGAGTAAATAATTACAAATAACATAATTAACTAAATATAACTTCACACTTGCATTTATGGGTTAGGCAGAAGCTGTACAGTCAACAAAAGAGATAAGTATGCAGGATCGTCGGATATAGTTGATGTTTAGTAAGAAAGCGATGGATGTTGTCGACTGAAATTTAATTTGATAAATGAGCTGTTATTAATAAAATTAAATTTGCCTAAAAGTCTTATAATTATAAATTTGCTGTCAGAAACAGCTGTCTATCAAAACAAATTATGCTTAATCTATACTAATATTATAAAGCTAAAGAGTTTGTTTGTTGGTGGTTGAACGCGCAAATCTCTGGAACTACCAGACGGATTTGAAAAATTCTTTTTTCATTTGTAAGCCCAATTCTTGAGGAAGGCTATAGGCTATTTAACATCACGCTATGACCTTCAGGAGCCGAGTAAAAAGAAAAAAAGTCAGAACGAACGCTAAGCAAAAACGAAGTAATAGCGCGGGCAGGCGATGCGATGCGACGGGGTGGGTCGGGGGAACAAGAAACACGCGGACTAAGTCGCGGGCAGAAGCTAGTATAAAATATGAATACTTAAAACCTAGTAATATATATGGAAAGGAAGAAAGAAATACATCATTCTAAACCACCTAAATAGTATGACTATTATAGAAAAATATCCTAAATGAAAAGTTGCCAAACTCAAAGCATTTATTTCACTAAAAAAAAAACAAAAAAAACTCTTGAAATGTCAAAGGAGTCGGAAAGATCATTCGGAAAGATGAAGCTAATTGTAGATTAGTGTAGGTACCCCAGAATAGAAAAAAAAGGCTATAAAGGCTCCTACAAACGGGCGCGACACGCGATATAATCGTGCGCGACATAAAGGGACCGCTCGTTGCGCGACTTGCGGTGCCTTTGCGTCGCGCGCGATTTTATGGCGTGTCGCGTCTGTTTGAAGGAGCCTTAAAAAGAAAGCTCAACTCGATCGATAAAAAGTTTCGGTAATCATTTTACAGGCCAGTCATTATTTGGTAATCTTTCAACCCTCTAATAATAGCGGCTTATCAAAACCTTTACAACTTGCCGCATGCCCGTTTATCAAATTACCGTCATTACTTCGCCTTCCGCGGGACATTTTCTTCAATTTTCACGAACTATAATGCAATAACGAGTGGAAAATATTTCCAACGACGCGTAAGGTTAGGTAATCTAATTTTTGTTAACCTTGCACTTTCCTATTTTTAGATACTGGGTCACATGCAAATTAGGAACAAGTTTAGGTAAAAAAACTAAGGTTTTGTATTAAGGCTCCTTCAAACAGGCGCGACACGCGATATAATCGTGCGCGACACAAAGGCACCGCAAGTCGCGCAACGGGCGGTGCCTTTGTGTCGCGCGCGATTATATCGCGTGTCGCGCCTGTTTGTAGGAGCCTTTAAACATTTTCTATTTCAGAGATTTAGGTTTTGCAAAGATTTCGGTTACCTATCTTCACCTTCAGCAGTAAAAGTCTAATCGAATCGAATCCAATTGAATCATCTCTCCTAAATACAGATTACCCAGTAATCTAGCTAGGAGAGCAGCGATTCACCCAGCAATTCAGCGTACCTACCATGTAATTAATAATGCAGACTTTGTAATAGTCACTCATGTACTACAAAACCTTTATGTACAGACGCCAGCACATCAAGCTCGTACAATCTGATAAATGTCTTTAATAGATTTTTAACTTTATCGCAGAAGCATAAGGTTCAAAGTTGATTGGGAAAATTTGACAGTTTCGGATAGGTTGATGTGCTGGCGTCTGACCTATCTTAATAAAATTATTATTATACAATCATTGGCCTATAATGGAAAAAGTTTATAATTTTTATTTATAAGCCTCTTTATTCTGAATTGTTTTTTTTACTCGGTTGTATGTTGTTAAAGTAAGTTTCTCAAGTCAGCTTGCCTCTTGGCAAAGCCCTCTAACTGTTTCTATAGAGTTCTATCACAAGTCACTCTCCTCCAGTTAGGGCCTGCTGTAAGTTTTATCTTGTCCTCCCATCTCCTTCGTCGTTTTCCTCTTTTCCGTTTCCTATTTCTGGGATACCAATCTGTTATTAATTTACACGATTTTTCCTGTTTTGCCCTTATCATGTATCCAGTTCACCTCCATTTTGGCTGGTCGATTCTCGCTCGGAAAAGTTTATTATAGGATGTTAATATTTACTGCTTGGAGTTTCCCTGCGTGATCGAATCAGAAATGAAGAGATCCGCAGGAGAACCATAAGGTCACCGACATAGCCCGAAGAATTGCCAAACTTAAGTGGCAGTGGGCAGGGCACATTGCTCGCAGAACAGATAGCCGATGGGGCCGAGAGGTTCTGGAGTGGTGACCGCGTACCGGAAGACGTAGCGGTGGAAAGCCTCCCACAAGGTGGACCGACGACTTTGTGAAGGCCGCAGGAACTCGTTGGATGCGTGAAGCACAAAACCGGTCGAAGTGGAGGTGCTTAGGGGAGGCCTATGTTCAGCAGTGGAAGTCTTTCGATTGAAATGATGATGATGATGAATATTTACTGACTCTTTCAAATTTAATTTCGAAGCAATTGAATATCTTTAACTGACTTTGAAAAAGGAAGCGGTTCCCAATTAATATGTCCGAGTATATTTTTTTTAAATGTAACTTTAACTGAATTGTTTTATCCCTCTTAGGTCGCATTCCACCAAACTTTTATACCTAGAATAAATCTTATCCTGGGAATAAATTTTGAATTTTTGACAGGTTTTCCATACTAGAACTGTCAGACATCAATTTTATTCCACGTATAAAAGATATCTGACTTTGGTAAAATCAGCCCTTAGGGTTTTATCGGGTTTTACAAAAGTCAAATATGTTTTATCCGTGGAATAAAATTGACGTCTGACAATTCTAGTATGGAAAAACTGTCAAAAATTCATGATTGATTCTAGGTATAAAATTTTGATAAAACTCACCCTTAATGCCAACAACCACAAAAGTACAATCACCGACAAACACGTTAAACACACCCATATTATTTTAACTGAGAAATTCCTGAAACTTTTCAACTCAACATGCAAATTCGACAATGACGTAATGAATATCATTTTAAACGTTCAATTTCATCCTGACGATCACATTTGTTCATTTTAAATTATTTTGCACTCATTATACGCTTCATGCATGCTACGTCATGAATTTTAACAGCAGTGTAAGCAGGAGTTTACCGTCATGCTGGTTAGCGAGGTTGGGCTGAAGGGATCTTGGTTTCGATTCCTGGGGTACACACTATTGTTGTTAAAACATTATTTTCACTTTTTATTTTGTTTATATGTATTTTGTGTTTCTCGAAGTACGTCCAAACAAAATTATTCTTTCTTTAGTTTTTCTTTCAAAGTTCGTTGGCAGGGACTCAAACAGTAACCCTTTTAAGTGTTTCTAACACTGTTTTTTTAAAAAAATAAACTTCTAAATGTAACAGGTACAATCATGTTACAAAATCAAAGTGTAACCTTTTATATGTGTTAATATGACATGTGTAACAGAAATAAGCATTTGTAGGTATAATTGCACGGTACCACAAAAACGCGAGGTGGACGGACAGACGCGGCGATGGCAAAATAGCCTCTATTCAGTAGGGACTGCGGCTATTTTGGCATTGCCGCGTTTACCGGTTACACTTATTAACACTGTTAACACATTTATATCGGTTACAAATATATTACTGTTACATTTTTAAAAATGTTTTGGGTTAACACATTGAATAACATATAAAAGGGTTACATATTTGATTCTGTTATCAATTCAATATGTAACACTTATAATTCTGTACCTAATCTTTACGAAGGTGTTTTTAAGTACCAGTAGGTGTGTTAATGGGTTTTGTCACCGGGAATTGTTAAATAGTCTAGCTAGAGTATGGCTTTTTGCCTGGTTAATAGTAGGCTTGCTCCCCATTAAGTAGATGGGACTAAAATATAACAAATGATGAATGTGGGTGTAGGTACTGTAGGTACGCTCTCCCTTCAGCGAATACTGGCGTGATAATTATAATGCAGGAACCTATTGTTATGATTTCCATTGAATCAGATCCTAGCGAAACTATCTCGTTAAACAATTAAAAAAGAAACAATCTGCCTAACCTTTTCCCAACTATGTTGGGGTAGGTTTCCAGTCCAATCGGATGCAGTTAAACTGGATAATACGGTACCCCTTGGTAAGACTGGTTGTCACACTTTCGGGCTTCTGACATCGCGTAACGACTGTCAAAGATCTACGAATGACAGCCGGGACCTTCCAAGGCACGGATGGTCTTGGTATGTAAAGATGGTCACCCATCCACGGACCAACCGCGGCAAGTGTAGCTTAACCCAATCGATCGACCCGTGCGGCTTTTATTACTTTTCCATAAGCTCCTCCATTGCGTTAAACAATTATGTGCCCAAAATTGCATAATGAATAATGATTTAATTATGAAATTACGCTGTATATTCATTAAGCATACGTATTTCGGTTCAGCGGATTAAACATACTCAATAATAACAATATTTCAGTAACCATAATAATTTATAAGTAGGTAATACTCGAGGCTAGAAACACTAATTATTTTTAGACTGTTTAATCACAAAGTAATAACTAAAAGTATTTGTTATTTTTGAGCCGACTGATTGCAAAAAGAAATAACTTCAGACCATTTCATAGGAGGTACGAAGGAAAAATCGGTTATAAATATCCGCCTGGCCTCAATTGGACCCTCATAAATTGGTAAGTACCTATGAGAACCCACACACCTGACGCATTCTACGAGCAAAACTCGGTTCTTTATTGTATTTTTCTAGTGTATTGGCAACTCCAGTAGGCATAAAAATAACCAGTCATCACCTCTTTCATTCAAAAATGAGAGCTTCGGTTCTTAACGAGGCGATTGTCAATTTTATTCGAGTGTTCGAGTATTCTAGAACGTTGCTGAGTTTTAAAACTGACAGATTTCATAATAATTTTAAGGCCAGATTTTTCAATGGTTAGATTTTTTTTTCTGAGAAATAAATATTGCGGTTTGAAAGCTTTTTTGTATAGAAATTATGTCAAAATGTATTATTCATTCTTCAAATATAAGTTATCTGACTATTGAAAAATCAGCCCTAACACAAATAATAGCAAAATAACAACCGAGTCTAGCGGTATGAATCTGTGAGTGAAGATAATATGGTCTAAACCACATAAAAGATTAAAGAACCCATTTGACTTATATCACACAAAGACATCTTATGGAATGTCTTCAGTTAAATGGAAACCAAAAGAAACCCAGCTTTTCACTACCCAAATCGAATCCTCACAAAATGCGGCAACTTTGCAAGCTGACAGAACAAAGAGACAAGCTTGCAGTATACTAAAAGCTCTCTCTTTGATTGCAGGAGCGCGGTATACACATGGTGGTGGTATCGGTATGACAGTATGTTTGTAGGACACGGTACGGCCACTTGGCAGCCGAGAGCCCTACAGTTGATGCATTTCGGTACTTCTAGTTTCCGTGCTAGTTTTTATGTTCGTGTTTTTTTCTTTACGCTGTTGTGTTTGCGGATGGATTCTTCTGTTCAGCCAGGTTTGTGTTCTATTTTTGAAATCTTGACAAACACTATATTCTGTCTTTGTCAGACTCCGCTGAATGCAGGAGAGAGGAGGGAGGCCGAAATATACGATAATTAATTTAGTTGAAAGACATAACATCACGGCTTGTTTCCCCAAAGGGTTGGGCATAGGTGTAGTATAGTACGGGACCCACGTTTCGCCAATTATATTTAAGTCCCAGTAGGTGAATCCTGACTGCGGGTTGCTACTGAGAAATTCCAGATAGAAGAACCAAGTAACACTGCTCGACTTGGGAATCAAACCTAGGGCCTTATGCTCATGCGCAGTAATGCTTGCGACCACTAAACCAACGAGGCAGTTAACGTCGTCAAAGAGTGGCTGAAAGACGTTTGTTAAAAGTTTAATGCTGGGGCCACACATTGGACATAATTTGAGCCAAGATGTAGCCTTGGAGCATCGGCTCCAATGTGTGTTTCGAGTGTGGAAAGATATTAGACAGGATTTTACTGTTTTTGCTCAACATTGGATGTGGTGCCAAGTCTGAACCAATGGACAAGGCCAATGTGTAGCGCCGGCGCATAAGAAATAGAAGGCTGCAATGTATCTCTTTACATTGCTGTAAAATATCCTACTTACTACCACGTAAGCTTTGTCTCTTCCTGAGGGTTCCTGACTTAAGGGTTGCCTCATAAACTGTTCATAATTAAGTAGTTTCGCTTTTATCTTTTACACTATTAAAACCTCTTTGATTTAGAGCAGGAAATAAATTTTTGATTGCCTAAGAAAATGGAAATCGTATACCTACTGAAAAGAGCAAGAATATATATATATATAAATATAAAAATACACCCAGTAGGCTTGTTCGTAATCGCTACAGTTGTAAAGGCCTCGTAACTTTGGAAAAAATATTAACAATAACAGTGTAACGAATCGTAGAATGAATTATGTAGCTGTAATTCCTGCCTTTTGTTTATTATAGGCCGCTCAGAACTTACGGCCAAGATACAAAGCGACTTATTTTTTTTAAATATTCTTTGCTCAGAACCTTTTTTATCAGTAGGTAAACAAGGTTTTGAGCACAGGCCCAGGTAATATAATATATAGGTACTCAATACTCAATCATTTATTGCAATCCACAATGTATATGCTTAGGTGGTAGGTAACATTTGTTGTAACAATCATGTACCCTGTCGGGCTCAGAAAAACAAAAATTTTTAGGAAGTGGATTTATTTATACATGCAAACTAACTTAATCTAAGTACAATTTAAGGAAACTTTTAATTAATTATTAATTTAATCTAAAAAAAATATTATTAATTTATATTATTATGTCTGTTCTATGGATTTGTCAATTAAATATTCGTTTATGCTATAATAACATTTAAGTTATATGTAATAATAGCAATCTTTTTCATTTCTCGAAAAGCGTACAAAAATTTGTAAAGTATAGATTTTACTTTCTGTACGTGTGGTGTCCAATTGATGTTTTTTATAGTTAAGCCAATAGTGGGAATTCATTGATAGATTATTGAATGAAAAATTTACAAAAAGAGATTTTTTTTGATGGGAGTGGTAGGTTATTAATTTAGTTTTAGCATAATTGATTTCCAGATTATGTTCGTTCATCCAGGTGATTGTTTTGGTGAATATATTATTAAGGGCATTATTTAAAAGTACGTTATCATGACAGGGAGTACGAATATAAATATCGTCCGCAAACAAAACGCATGGTCCGGATCCCTTTATGGTTTTTGGCAGATCGTTGATGTAGATGAGAAAAAGAAGAAATCCAATAACGCTCCCTTGGGGTATTGAGGCCTTTATTGCTTTGTTGACGGATCGAAAGTTTTGAAGTTTCGTTTTATTGTTAAAGAATTCTACTTCTACTAATTGCGCTCTGTTTTCTAGGTAAGATTTAAACCATAGAATTCATATGATTTGCCGCGGATTCCCACTCCGTAGAGCTTAATTAATAATATTCTATCTTGCATATTATCGTAGGCTTTAGTCATGTCAAGCTATACCGATTGCGTATTGTTTAGTATTTATAATATTTAGGGCTTCCTGTATAAATTTGTCAAGTGCTAATGATGTGGATCTGTTTTTCAGGTTGTTGGCAGTAGCCAAAACCTATGTATTATATTACCTATTTTTTATTATGTATTTATTTCTGTATCTGCCCGTAAAATCACAGCGGGCCCTACCAAAATACCAGCACCGCGACATTTATTTTAAATTTCGCAGCAACATGCTGTGATGGGACGTACAGGACTTTCTATTTTTTATTTATGGTTGTGTTAAGTTTAGTTTGTGATCTTCCTGTCTTCCTTTACGAGTCACAATAAATACTTTTTCTTTATTTCAACCTCACTGGTTTGCCAAAACATAACAAGGTAGTGTAGGCTAATAAAATTGTACTTGTTGTGCGTCGCCGAATGCCTAGGTACTGGGTCCGCGAGGCAAATAGCTCACGCGAAGCACTTCCAATAGCAAATTTGGTTACGTAATTCGGGCGCCGACACACGTGAACGCGTGTTTCCAATTTTGAGTACAATGACACTCTGTATCCTGATTCTCGAATCCAGGTTACACGACAGATACACAAGAATAGTAAATTGGTCTATTGTGCAAGTTATCGAACACAACTCCTTAATTAAACGGGTCCCTAACAATAATTAACCGACCAATTTAAAATACGATATTACATATGTACTATGGCTACACATGCTATGTTACTAATACTAAACATTCGGAACCCGCCTTCAACGATAAACATCAACCCCTTTAAATTAACAGTCACAGTCATGTAAATATTTCACAAAGTGGGAGTTGAGAACAAAGCGTATAAACCCGACGCAGAAATCCGAATCTCACCTCTTTTGTTACCACTATTTTGTATAGAGGGGGAATGTTCCTCGTGCCTTTGTTATGAAGTTTCCACTGCACAGAATCTACAATACAACTCAATGTTTCGATAAAAAGTTTGTACACGATTTTACCGCGTCGTTTATCCGACTGATTGGAAATTAAATTGCTGACGTAAAATGTGACGCCATTAAATGTTAATTTTAATTGGTGTAGATCGTTTCACACGTGTGTTCCTTTTTGCTTAAATAATAAATGGTACGAATTTAATGGAATTCGGATACACAGCAAAGTTTTCGAAGAGGAGTAATGCAAGCCTTGAGGTTTTCAGGTGTTAATTAAAATTCCGACAAATATAGACCGTGCTTTTTCGAGAAAATACCGAAAAATTGCAACGCAGGGTGTTCAGAATCGTATATATACTGAATCTATGGTGTAAGCGACGCGAACATATATCCGGCTCGAAGGACCAACTGTCTTAATAGGCTCGAATGAAAGAAAATGACGGACGTATAGCGAAAACGAATAAACAAAACTTAATAACAAAAAAATAACAGGTCAGTGGTTTTCAACGAAAATGACAGACAGATAAAAAAGTGCACATCAGTTTGATGGGTAAAAGAAGAAAAGTATTTGCCATTCTACAAAAAAGTCTATAGCAAAAAAGTTCTTACGCTAGTTGCATCGCTTACACAAGATAACAGGTTGCGCGACTATGTCGATGCTACCTTGTATAATAATGAATAAATAGCTAAAGAGCTACAAAACATTATATTAATTAGGTATTACTTTTTCACAAATCAACAGATGCAAATGATATTGCCAGCATCCCAGTTCCAACACTCGTGTTCTGGGAGACATCCAAAACGACACGATGTGTGCCGGCAAACAGATCGCGTCAGTCGAGCACAATAGATCCTTTGCGTTGTATTTGAGTACCCACCTACCTACATTACATACCTCTGTCGATACAACCCACTGATTTTCAGTATTAGAATTTCTGTTGTTTACCAAAGCTGCTAGAATTTTGGTATTGGTCTGGCTAAGCTTTTTGAAGTGAAAACTTATTTAGCAGCGTAGTACACTTTTTTGTAATGGGTAAAAAATGTTAAACTCGCGTCAGGACACGTGACCTGATCGAGAATTCGTAAGACGGATGGCCGTAGCCGGTACCGCGCGTGTTTTGTTTATAAGACGATTCACAAAATACACACCTAATTGTTCAAGTTTTTACTTCTGTCGGCACTCCCGGAGTGCCACTGTTTTTATTTAGATTTAATAAAGCCCAGTGCAGTCTGGAGTCTGGTTTTGTGCCCATTGATGGAAATAGGCTCACCACCTATTAGATAAATGCGACTTAAACATGACTAGCTAAATCTGTGTTTTATAGCTACACCCCTGCCTCACCCTTCGAGGATAAAAACGTGATGTTAGGTTATATACAGAAAATAATAAAGAAACAATCACCAGAAACAATCACCAGAAGCAAATGAAAGTTCAAAATTCCAAGCATCCCTGTTCCAACACACGTGATCCGAGACAAAACACGATGTTTGCCGACAAACAGATCCCGTGAGTCGAGCACAATAGATCATTTGCGTTGTATTTGAGAAAATACCTACAGTACCTACCTCCTACCTCCGTCAATAAAACCCGCCTTTTCAGTATCAGAATTTCTGTTGTCAAGCTGCTGGAATTTTGATATCTGTCCGGCCAAGCTTTTTGTCTTTAGAATTAGTTTGACTGGTAGAGAATGCCTTGTGGCATTTAGTCCGCCATAGTGCCAAAACTGTAATTGAAGTTTAAATTAATTCATTAATATAAGACCATGATGTCTTTGAAGAAAGTATTGGTGTTTTTTAGGGTTCCGTATCTCAAAAGGAAAAACGGAACCCTTATAAGATCACTTCGTTGTCCGTCTGTCTGTCTTTTTTCTCAGGAACACGTGGAGTTATCAAGTTGAAATTAATATCAATTACTCAGAGTTATAATTTCTTGAAGCAGTGAAAAAATCAAACTTCTAAGCAACGCAATCAAAAGATACGGACGTTTATGTTCCGTTTATGCCGCATATTTTGACACTCGCTAGAGAATCATAACCTATAAGGGTACTTCCCGTTGGCCTAGAATCATGAAATTTGGCAAGAAGCATTGTAGCACGAGTATAAGAAAAATCCGAAAACCGCTTTGTAGTTACATACTACAGTATCAGTAATTACTGCATGTTATGTTTTCAACATTCCATCCTTCTTTAAGATTTTAGCCAACCTTATTCTGGTAATTTTTTCCTATAAAAAAAATCAAACTTTTGAATAATGAACTGCTTCTGTCAAGTGATTTTTTTCTCTTGAAGTTCGTGTCACTTGTTGATTGAACACCACTGCCGACGGGTTGAACAAAGTGTTTTCTTTCGCCTTAACGTGATTATGGTCGTAAAATTGGTTTAATCTCACTGTGTGTGATAATAATACCTATGTTTTATATTGCGCGTGTGTTATATTTTTGAACTGAGATAATATGTTTTTCTGTGTTTCGTTTATTCAAAGATTTACCATCTTCTTTTTTCATTTTGTTTATCCAATTTCTTTTCATTGACTTAGGACAGCCTACCTCAAAAACCCAAGAGATGCAACTCCTGTTGGAGAAACTAATATTTTAATTCCATTAGTTGCCAGGTATGAGTAAAGGCTCCTCCAAACAGGCGCGACACGCGATAAAATCGCGCGCGACACAAAGGCACCGCAAGTCGCGCAATGATGTGTGGAAGAATGAAGAAAAGAATGAAGTCGCAAATGATGGATGGATGGATGGATGGATGGATGGATGTTCTTTAGCATCGTTGTGATTTGAAAGTTTATGAAACGAAAAAGCGACAGTAGACAGAGACATGTAAATTCATAAGATTTAAGATTGAAGGTTTCACTTCTACCACGTGTGAATTGCACACATGCCGGTTTTTATTTTTTATTCGTGTCAGAATACGCATGTATACCTTTGGTGGAGCAAGTCGATCTAACGACTTATAAATAGTTATTTATACAACTGTTGTTTAACAAGGGGCATTAAAACACGAATAATAGTATCACATGAGTTTTTTAATACCTAATTATGTACAGTTGCATGCAAGACTTTATCTACACCCATGATATGAATCCTCTATAAAAGGCTCTGAAACAGTTTTTTGCAATACAGATATTAGTAACTAATATTGAACAAAAATGGCAGCCGGTGGGATACGACGTGAATTTGAATAACCTATTGTTAGGACAGAACTGAACTCACAATTAAATAGAAGAATTATTTAATATCGTAAAAACTAATTACATGAATTATAAAAAGAATTATCAACCATAGCAAAATTACAATCAGAGGAACAAAATCATCACTAATCAAATTAAAGAAATCAACAAGAGATTATTGAGATACCAGAAGGCCAATTCTCGTAATTTAAAACGTTCAAAATCTAGTCGCAGTCTCATCTCAGCGACAAAGAAATGTCAAAAACTTGTCAAAATGTAGGGAAATTTGAAGTATTTTTGACAGATTGAGACTGAGATCAGACTGTGAACGTTGTTAAAATTAGTAGAATTGCCCCTCAGATTACACCGAACGGCTGACAGCTGACGGATAGCGCTTCTGCACGCAACGCTGTCTAAAACCATAGACCGTCAAACAAAGACCAGAGAGCCTGGCCTGCCGCCTGCGGCAGCCTCCTTGTAGTGACCGCGTCCCACGCGCTCCTGGGCCGGGTAGTAGTATCCAACATTCATAATAAGTTCTTTTTTTAAATTACGGCGCTATGGTAGTGAAACGCGCGTGCATGACAATATTCTTTTTTTGAAAAGGAGTTGCATAATAAAATTTTGTAGAACATTGTAACGATTTGTTCCCAACGAGTAACACCCTCAACTGTCACACTGTTACTTGATGGGAAATTTTTAAGAAAAAGTTCCCAACCAGTCACACTGTTACTCAACGGGAACTTCTTAATAGTAATTTCCCAACCAGTCACACTGTTACAGGTTTTAATGAAAATCACAATTCACAATAAATAACGGTATAAATATGTTGTTTTGGATGATGTTAAGGTTACTATGACACTGGTTGTTTTAATGTTGGCAATAAGCTAACTGTTTTGGAAACTTTTATAGAGGATTTATAGCATGGGTGTAGATAAAAGTAATTAGCGCCGGCGTTAGTCATCCTCTAAGTACATTGTCACCATTCTCCTGCACTTATCCCGATGTATTTGGGATTAGCGCGACATATCTTTTTCTTGTCTTTTTCATTTCTTTTTTTATTAGTCACCATCTCGGTAATCACTCCCTTTCTAATCATAATCATCATTCACACAGTTCATTCATCGTTTCTTTGGTCAGCCCCTACTCTTACAGTCATACATCCTGTATATCCATACTAATATTATAAACTCGAAAGTAACTCTGTCTGTCTATGTGTTTGTCTGTCTATCTGACTGTCTGTCTGTCTGTATGTTACCTTTTCACGCCTAAACCACTGAACGGATTTCGATAAAATTTGGCAGAGAGATAGATTGCATCCCGGGGAAGGACATAGGATAGTTTTTATCGACATACCTCGCGGGCGAAGCCGCGGGTGGAAGCTAGTTTGGAATAAATTGATTGATGTATGATTTTAAATTGTTATGCATAAATAAACAAACATACATATAATTTTAAAGTAACAACAACAATGAACAAACACCAAACAGAAAACAATACAAAATATACAGATAGGTTAGGCTGCTGCGGATAAATTCACTTGATGATATTAATCCTCTAATTGCAATTAACAACAAACGGGCGAATCTTATATAATAAATAAGTGTTTTAAAAGCGTCTAAGAGACTTTTATAGCAGTAGTGGCTCAGTGGTACAGGCTCCGAGTTACGAGTTGTAGTTTGTGGGTTCGGACCCAGCTTTACTTTATGTAAATTATTTAATCACCACTATTTATACTCTCAAAACGGTGAAGGAAAACATCGTGAGGAAACCGACATGTCCTAGAACCAAAACATTCAAAGACATGTGACATCTACCAACCCGCACTGAGCTTGCGTAGTAGATTACAGCCCAGTCCCTGTCGAATGGAGGAGGCCTGTGTCCCAGCAGTGGGAAACATAATAGACTGATTACGTAATGTTTAACACATTCCATAACGTGCTTGCATTAACCTTTTTTTTTTGTTTTTTTTCAGAATGTGAAATCATCAAATGACCCCTCCCGCTCTGGGTCGAGCGGAAGGGAGTGTCAGACTCTTACTGACTAAATCCCACCCGTGTTCCTTCCTTAGGCCTTTATGTTCCGAGCCAGCGGTAACCCTTACGGACAATCCCGCTGACCCGGCAGGCTTCGGCCCTGACAGGCCCCTTCTGCTGATGCTGACATCTCTTTGAGGCGTGGAACACGTACGCGCCGTCCGGCACGGGCCTGGTCCTGATCGGACGGTGAGCTACCCATTACTCACCGCCCGCAGGCCCGCGCCTACGGTGCTTGCATTAAGAGGACGCATTGGTAATATTGGCGCCAATGATCTCAATTTTTCTCAGTAAATACAAAACGGATCAAAATATAAGTTGGTGACCTGAAAGTTCATGATAAAAACCTTATTTTGTCAGTTTTCAATACATGATTAGGTAACTTTTTTAACAGAGAAAAATATATCAAACATACCTCTTTTTAAAAAGAGATTCACATATTATGGGCAAACGGGACCGATTTAAGCCTCTTAATTTTCTATGTAGATGAGTCTATACATACTCTTTAAAATGTCAGAAGGAATTTCTCAAATTATCGTTTCTATCTATAAATAAAACAATAAAAACCATTTTGTCGCTTACGTCCTTTAGTTATACGCTAGCGCGCGTATGCAATCCTCGCCCCACTCAGACTCTCAGTCCCCTCTTGACCTAACCTAACATAAAGCTTATGCTATCGCACTAATATTATAAACGCGAAAGTTTGTGAGAACGGATAGATGGATGTTTGTTAAACTTTACTCTTTCACTCAAAAACTACTGAACGGATTTTTATGAAACTTTACAGTAATATAGCTTATATGTATATACATCAGAATAATACATAGAATACTTATATCCCGATATTCCTACGGGATCGACAAAAAACAAACCTAGTATAAAATAAATTAACTGTTATAAGCACCTTACCACATAACCTTTAAAATTTTCGTCCGCACGGGTTTTTTTTTTTTAAACGCAGGTTAAGAAAAACACTCGATATCTACTTTTACGGCCGCAGCCTCTATTCATCTTATCTCGGTGGGTATATAGACGGGGAACGGTAATGGTGTTTACCCACAGAGAGCTGCCCCCATCTGACCAAGAATTACGTTCGTTTTTTATTTATTTATTTGTAAAGTAGCTTCATTATCGGACCCCTGTTTATTCTTCTGCGCGTCGCTGCGACAATTTTGTCTGATAACGCTTTTATAGAACGACTTGCTGGCTTCCTTTTTTTATTTATATTCGGTTCTCTTTGTGGCTGTATTCAATTACAATGGATTTTTAAGGGGAGTGCGTTCTCTTGACCTATTTCGAGTTACGATTATTTGAGAGCGCAATCAAAGTGAATTATATTAGGGCTATTGTTGGTTTATTTTATTACTTTTGAAATTAACTGCCTACCAACAGATTTGACTTTTCATCTCTTTGTAAAATAATTTCTTTTTCACAAGTTTTATCTATACTATAAATAAAAATTAATAGCTGTTTGTTGGTTAGTGCATCAGTTGAGAATGGGGCTCGACCGATTTGGCAATTTTTTGTTTTAAAATGTTCATAATATTCTAAATTAGGTTTTTCTGGGGGAAAAATGTGAAATCCCAGAAAGTCGTAAAAAACTGGAATGATTATGGGAGAATGTCTGTCCGATCAGCTACTGTGTGAAATTCCCGTTTGTTTTTCATGAATCCTTCGTTAATCTTTAGTAGCTACCTAATCTAGAAGGTTAGGTACAATTACTGATACCTTTAATTTGTTTTCTAGTATTTACTTACGTGCTTCTAATACAAATGAGTGAACAGAAAAATCCAATAACAATAAACATTTCCTTCGCCGAGCCAATGTACCGTCAACAGCACGTAGTTGTAACATTTGCAATATGAAAACCTCCTAACTGCTATGAGAAAAAGGCGTTGTCCAATTCACATTGTTGACAGGGACGTGTTGTAGACTGTAGTGCAGCTTTGTACGCATGTGTTATTAGATTTCCTTTGGGAACAATAAATCACTCGGTTCATACTCAATCTAACCTTAATATTCCCTGTGACATGTTTGCTAAGTGTACCTATGCATCAAATGCTTAGACACCCGAAATCCGAAACTCTTGATATCTGCAGATTAAACAGTCTAAACTGTGTAGTTTACCCATCTGACAATTCCATACTCCTTGATTTCGACTTCAGAGAAATATCAAATTTATTTCCGTGTAAATTGATTTCAGAACGAGTGGTACAATTGAAAAAGTTGTACCGTAAATTGAACTTATGTGTGGGTATTAAAGTTATTTATCCAAAAATCACATTTTTGTTTACGTGTTTGGAAACTAAAATGCAAACGCAAGATACGATATGATTGACTTGGTTGCAAATGCTAGGTTCGTGGTAGGATTTTGGTATAAAACCCTACTTTATTAATATAATAGAATTTTTCGAACGTTCCATTTCATAACAATGGTTCTAGATAATATACAAAAAAAAAAGTTATCTTACACGTGTTCCGTCAGTAGATAATAATATTATATTGTTTCAAGTTACCTCGATACATTAACATAGCAAAATTATATTTACTACGAGGTCTTGTTATCTTAGCTTATTTAAACAAGATGTCTGATATTATTTCGGTGTTCAGCTGAACACTGAGAGTTGAAAATCCAGTGCGCGATAAAATCCCGCCGCGATATATTTACGTCGGTACGAACGTGGGCTTATAGTACAACATTTCAAATTTCAGCGACGCTTATGAGAATGACACGTCTCGTAGCAGGTGGCTGCTACGGAATGTGACGGTGTGACGGTATCTCGTGATAGATGAAAACCAGAAAATAATTCTTCTCATAAATGAGAAAGTTAAAAAGCTTTCACTGAATTTAAGTTAGTGAAGCGACTTCATTACCTGATCACACTGAGTAGGGCAGGGTATCCGTATATCGATATCTCGAAGAATATCGATACCTACAGATATAGATTATATTTAAGTATACGACTTTCAGGATGAAGCGGATAATAAACTTTATCATAGGTATATAAAATACAGACGAGAGTATCTTATACAACGGGTTTGAAAAATATAAGTAAAGAAAAAGGTAAGTTAGAGCATGAAAGGGATTTTTTTTGCATGGGTATGTAATCGTTTGTATGAATATTATATGAGGCTTGAATCGGAGTACTTGGTTCACTGTCTCTTTGTGTTATAACTATTGAGTAGACGCATCATCTGTCTAGCCTTTTCCAAACTATGTTGAGGTCGGTTTCCAGCCTAACCGGATGCAGCTGAATACCAGTATTTTACATGGAGCGATTGCCTATCTGACTTCCACAACCCAGTTACTGTGTAACACGATACCCCTTAGTCAGACTGGTTGTCAGACTTTCGGGCTTCTAACTACCCGTTACGACTGTCAAAGATCCAAGAATGACAGCCGGGACCAACGGCTTAACGTGCTTTCCGAGACACGGAGGGGTCTCGGTATGTAAGTAACGAAGACCATCTTTACATACCGAGACCCTCCACAGACCAACCGCGGCAAGCGTAGCTTAACCTGATCGATCGATCTGTGCGGCTGTAATCAATTAGCCACGGGCCCTTCAAAGGCATATTACATATGCATATGCTTATATGTAAAATCTAAATCATCATCTTGTGGACCTGTGCCGGACTTTTACATCACAGCTTCTTACCAAATGGCACAACAGTGACGGCAGATGTTTATTGCCAAGAATTGCAAACAATGATGGAGAAGCTCGCGATTCAACAACCAAGACTGATCAATCGCTCTTCCCTATTGATTCTCCACAACAACGCGCGAGCTCACACTTCACGACAAACCATAGCAAAGCTACAAGAGTTACTGCTGAAAGCTCTCTGTCACCCACCATACTCATTGGACCTTGCCCCAACAGATATATCCTTTTTTCAAAATTTAGACAATTTTTTAAGTGGGAAAAAATTCAACACCCGAGAGGCAGTACAAAACGCTTTCGCTGACTTCATCGCCTCCCGTCCGGCAGACTTTTACAGTAAAGGGATAAACAAACTGCCAACAAAATGGCGAAATTGTATAGATAATTTGTGCCAGTAGGTACTTTGATTAGCTGAAATAAAAAAATTACCAACATTTTTATATTTTAAAATTTTCATACAAATCTCCAATTTCATATGTAAAGACCTAATATATTTTAAGTGCTCTGTAACGTACTTGTGTAGGTACAGAACGCTAAAAATTATACAGCCCTCGAATGCGAGCGCGTGTTAAAGCTATTAACCCACAACTGCTGACCGCAAGGTGTACTGTCGCTTGTAATATGCAAATATACGGACGACGCGGCGCTTAGTACCCATGCATTGTAAATACCTACAGTAATGCTGACTCTGCGAACCGGATCGTTTGTTCAACAAATTTGATGAAGGTTATTGATGAGCTGGCCGTTAAACTTGGAAATGAGGGAATATTCCCGGATAAATTAATGCAGTAGGAACTGTAGTGTTGTCTTCTGGCTGATGAATAGTGCATGAGTATTGGGTCGATTCTGATAATAGCTGTTTTGTTGGTTAGGTTAGATCACCTGCCAACCATCAGTCTTAAGGTTGTTGACCTGATCTACAGGATCAAATTAAAATAAGCTAGCAAAACTCTGCAGTCGTGACGGATGTCGATATTCATCAAACTGTGAAGTTTACACACAAAAAAAAACATATTTCAAGTGTCTTCCACAAACTGCAGTCCATGACGAAACATAAAGGCTTCTACAAACAGGAGCGGCACGCGATATAATCGCGCGCGACACAAAGGCATCGCTCGTTGCGCGACCTGCGGTGCCTTTGTGTCGCGTGTCGTGCCGCGCCTGTTTGAAGGAGCCTTAAATCATTAAATTAATTAATTTTGTTTATCTTGTTTAGATATCAGTACCCTTAACGTCTGCAAAGATTCGCTAGGTAATTTAATTTGACCCTAAAGATTGTTGCTCTGATCAGAAACCGTGATTTTGGCGAGAAACTGTCCATAGGGTTTTGTTTTATTTCGTTCATTGAATAAACGAATCGAAATGTTTAGCTTTCAAAAGAAAAGTCATTGATTTATATAAAATAAACTAATGAATAAACTTTACCAACCCGCATTTATTAAAATCAGGCACTTGAAATAAAATACACCTGAACAAACAACATTAATTTAGTTTTCCCACCACAAGCAGGGATCTAAAACATCTTCCCAAGCGCAGTAAAACTCCCCACATTTCGTTTCACAACAAAAGTATAAATTAAAAACATTTCTAAAAAATACTGCGATGAAAAAAAAATACGTAAAATTAGTTTCTTCCCTTGTAAGTACCAAGTTCCTCTTAAATTGCCCACTGTGCAGGATAGGCGCAGGTCTTTCCGAATTTCAATTTAACTTGTAATAAGTTGGCCAAGTTGTCGAAATTACCCCGGGGGTGAATTTACGAATTGCCGACGAGTAAACGATACGCCGTCTGTCCAAAATATTATTTGTTGTAATTATACCGGTCGCCCTTTGTTGAGTCAATTCTTGCGTTTATATTTTGGAAGTCCGCAGAATAATAAAAATAATAATAGTAAATTGTATCTATGTGTACAATTACCTATTAATGTATTTGTGAACCTAGTTGCCATCTAATCTCTTTACCACCCTTGGTTGACTGGTAGAGAATGCCTAAGGCATTATGTCCGCCTTTGTACTTTTAATGTTTAAATAAATAATTAAAAACAGTGGCACTCCGGGAGTACTGACAGAAGTGAAAACTTGAAAAAGCATAGTAATTTTATAAATATGTTTGAAGGTCATTAATTCTTCCCAAAGAAAATGTACCGCGCGTTGATGTCTTTATAATGGCCAAAACTTAAAACAGGTGTGTCATTACCGTAACAGTGCCGCGAGTTCAATGGTTTCTCAAAAAATACCCAATGCGCCTAAATAAGATTTCACTTCAATAATAAAAAGAGACGTTTCGTCGTAAATTCATTATCATATTTTTCCTAAACTTCTGCATTATAATTGTTTACTGATTTTTTAATACCCAGTAGTGTCCTGTAATAAGGCAATCAATGCGTTTAATTTCCTTCATGGAGTTTTGACGATTTTTTATGTTACGTTTTTGGTTCACCTACCTATATTAAGAGGGTCTTCACGAGTGACGACACATATGTACTTACTGCCGGTGCACTCTGATGTGTACCTTGCTGATGGGGTCGTTTAGGAAATTAAGTATCAATGAAAAACGAAACGTTAGGAAGCAACAATTACAATAGTTATAGATTATGACTGATTTAGATTAATGTTTCAAGAGAACGTTCAAATGATTGTTTGTTCTATAAACTGCTCCAACAAGAAATAAACATCAGCATGCACTATATCAGCCTTTACGATTCGATCCAGCCTTCCCTCCGCCATCGACGCTATAAGCCGAGGTCCGTACCTCACAGGGGGTGCCCAAAGCGTGTTGTCGCTTAGTTTATAAGTTTTAGGCCCTGGCTGGAGGTCTTAATGTATCAAGGCATCCAAGGATAGCCTGGTTAAGCAGCCGTCCAACCTCTAGGCTGACCGGCAAGATGCCATAAACAAAAAAAAAATATTGCCTTATGTAGTTAATCGTTTCTACCTAATTTTTCCGACCTTACATAACAACAAGCACATGCCAACTTTGCCTGTTTTCAACGTTTGCCAATTTACTAACTGCAAATAACGTATCAAATGGAGCAAACAAACTAAGATTACTTACAGGGAAAACATTTTAGTTTGTCGCAGAGGCATTTTTTATGACTATTTATGTGCTACTCTGTAATGAAAGCAACGCGGCAACAGTTTAGTAAGGTTTGTCGTTTGCTTGGAGCAAATATGTTGTGAGTTACGCTTTATAATAAGAATATTCAACATGTGTAGGTTTACGTATTTACGTGAATAGTAGCTATTTTTAATCAACTTAAAAAAAGTGGAGGTTCTCAATTCGGTTGAATTTTTTTTATATATAATTAGTTTTTGCCTTCAAGTAACAGTTCATGTTCATGTATAAAGCGTGTAATGTGCATGTAATAAGGCGTTTTCCATGTGTCTGTGTGACCGCTAAGTTCCTCTAATGTTCTTCTAGTGAAAATTTATTCCAGTGCCATTAAACTTAAATATAATAAATAAATCTCGATGTTTGTCACGTCGTGGGAAGCGGGAAAAGTCGCATTTTTTTGTCAAATAGCTTGAAAACACCTCTATCATATATGCATAGTAAATACGCAGATAGTGTGAAATGGCTGCACTCTCCTAATAAAATGATGTTGGAAAATTGATTTAGTTAAATTCTGCAAAAAAAAGTTTCCATGTTTTTTCCACAAATATGAAAAATAGCTATCAGGCCGGCAGTCAGATTATTCAACCGTATCAGCGAGTTCAAACGGCAATAAATTGCCCGTAGCATGTTCGACGTACGTTATGGTTGCGGGCTATATAATCAAATAACTCTTCTATATGGCCACTAATTTGATGTAGATGTTTATGATCAATTAGACGTGTGCATAACGATGTATTGTTTTTTTTATTTTATTTACTAGTTTAGTATTTAGGGCAAAATCCGAACCCTATGAGGAAGCAGTAAGAGATAATATTAGCAAAAAGAGTCATGAGAGATCGATTTTGTATAAAACAAAAACTACATTTTAAGTCACGTAAGTGAAAAAGTAAGCCAGTATTAAATCCGAAATAGAGAATAAGAAAAATATTTGTACCTACGTTACAAATGAAACCAACCAACCCAATTAAGGGGACTACAGGATCTAAACGCAAAATACGCAAGTTTTATAATGCCTTAAAGTATATGATCGACTACAGTAAACAAAATCACAAAAATATATGATATTCTTCAGGATAATGCTAGTTAAATAGTGTTTTGAAAATATAATACAACTAATTTACTTAATACGATAGAAAAAATCATGAAGATACCTCTAAAAACTTGGTTTTCACAATAAAAACCATTGGTACTAATATACATACAATCATTCTGATTTTTTGTCAGATTATTCTACAAGCAAATACTAAAGCACTAGTGTTTTAATTTTTTATTCTAAACAATAGATCTTTTGTAAATAGATAATAGCTTCATATTTTGCAATAAATTAACAGCGTTGTGTCATTGCACTTCTCTTTCTTTTCTATGTAGTCCGAGAGTGACCGCGCTTTAGGTCATGTAAACAAAAGTGCCTGTACAAGGTTTAATTGAAATAAATGCTTTGAGTTTGAGTTTGAGTTAGGGTCTGTGCTTAATAATAGCAGAACTCCTTGGGGAAGTCCTGGGAAAATACGTGCCCCTCACTGTGTTATTATTTGGAAGGAAAATTAGAGGGACCTCAACATTGCGATTTTAGTTTACAAATGTGAAAGATTTCGCAAACGATTTAGTTCATGGTACTTGTTTTACGATTTGTCACTTCGAATTACTTTTAACCATATAAGTTGTATATATTTTGTAATCACCTTTTCAAGCCCTTTATTTTGATACCCCACACGATAGGTTTTGAGAAAAAAAAATTTTTGAAGACAATATTACGCCAAAAAACATCCATTTTAATTTTTTTCAATTTTGATATACCCAGTATCACTCTTATAGTAAAGACGACTCTAACGACACTTCTCAAGCTGAAATCGATCAAGCCGTTTAGGCTACAGAGCGTGCCAAAAAATATACATACCTACATACATACACTCGAAAAACATAACCCTCCTTCTGGCGCAGTCGGGTAAAAACAAAAAGCAACATTTTTCCTGTTCCACGTAGTTCATAATACGAATAGAGGGAAATTTCACGATAATAACATTTAATTTTCGCTTTATATGCAAAGTGCTTGTCCACTTATACTGTGTCAAAGTAGGGAAGGTAGCCAGCGTCCCCTTTGCCATCCTGTTACTTTATTTATTTAGAAGTTTATTTAAATGCCTATCTCGCTTTTAGTTTTTGCCTAGGTTCGAAATACACATTACATTACAGTTGAAGATACAATTCGTGTATTCGTCATGCGTTGAATAATTGTGATATTTGGAAGGTAGCAATTTCTTATAAATTCTTACATTTTTTCTCTGATACGCCTGTTATAGTTTATTTGCTCCTAGTAGGCATTTATGTGACTTAAAACAATAAAGAAGTAGTTTATTTAAATACTACGTAACAAAAAAAAACATTTAACACTACAAAACATACAATGAGCAGCCTTATCGCTTGATGTTTCTTACACGTAAAGAATTGTGGACCTTTTTTTTAATTGACATCTAAAACGCAAAGTTAGTTTTAATTTTTGTGACCTGTTATGATTTTATCGTTTCGATAAACGTTCATTCAGTCAAAGTATACACAATGCCTTTGGATGAAATTGGAGCCGTCTGATTTAGAGGACTTCAAATGGTTATTTTTCACAAAAACCGGTATTTGGTGGGTATATAGTGAATAGAAGTCACAAAAACAAACAAATGACTCCAAAAATAAGCAAGGCGCAGTTTTGTGTAGCTTAGACATAACTTGAAACTACTGTCATGCGAGTTTGTAATCAACATAAATTAGTAACTATGTTGATATCACAAGTAAACTAAAACAAATGAAGCCACATCACGAAAGCCTACGTTTATAATTTACTTAGAATTTTAGTAGGTTACCTAGTTTTAAAATACAACGTCCTTGGTACATTTTCGACGTAGAAAAATCTATAGCCTAGAAACGGTGCTGACAAATGAAACTATGTTACTTAGAATGTACGGTCAGCATCAAAAGTCGATTAACACTTCAGTTTTTTTAATCTCAGTTATTGAGCAAAATATTTATTCAAAATTGCAGCAGAAGTACAATGCAATTTTCAAAAAATATTTTGCTCAATAACTGAGTTAAAAAAACTGAAGTGTTAATATTTTGCTCAATAACTAAGATTAAAAAAACTGAAGTGTTAATCGACTTTTGATGCTGACCGTACATTGATTTTCCTGCAAAATTTTAGATTTTTGTTTTTCTTTTTTTCGCTGCACTACATAAGTATTGTTACGAGCTTGGGGTTCGTGACAATAAAAACTGCCGATTTAATAACCAAAAAAATGACACTTTACTCACCAACACTAATTACAAGTCAAACACATTAATTAAGAAATACAATTGCACTTACTGATCACTCTTAAGTCGCTCTTAAGTCGCACTCGAATATCGCCTTCGATGTTATCGCTCGTATCGCTTAATCGAAACTATATGTGTTTCGCGGCCCACCCGGCCTTATTATAGTGCCGCAGAGCTAGTACATAAACATCTAGAACGTTCGAGTACATACCGGTCCCGACTGACTCGACGTCGATAGTTCTCGGAATTACTAGTACTTAGAAAAAGGTCAAGTAGGGTCAAGGTCCTAGTACCAAGGTACTAGTTCCGCTACCCGATACTAGATGGCGCTAGTGGTAACTAATGTCGCCATGTATCAAGCATTATTGGTGGCGCGCAACACTGCCCCCTCCTAAGACATGCTCGTCCCGAGCATTATCGGCCCCATAATAACGCGCCAGTCGATCCACATGGACGATCTTAGGAGTACCTCTTGCACCTTTCTGTATCCGATAGGTTACGTCATTGATCTTTGTCACAATCCGGTACGGTCCGTCCCATTTTGCTTGAAGCTTAGGAGATTTCCCTTTGCTGCGGACTGGATTGTGCAACCACACGAGTGAACCTTCCTCGAACCCTTTATTATTCATTTTGCGGTCATAACGGGTTTTCATCTTTTCAGACATTTGCTGACCCGATTGTCTGACGTGCTCATAAATGTCGTTCATTTTGTTCCGCAAATCATTCGCATAATCAGTTACACTGCGTGGGGCATCAGGTGGTATTCCGGTGATCAGGTCTGCAGGTAGCCGTAGTCCTCTTCCGAAGTTGGCGAAAGCTGGCGTCACCGATGTACTCTCGTGAACAGCGCTTCGATATGACAACAAAAACGGTTGTATGTGCTTGTCCCAATCTCGTTGCCGATTTTCCACAACTTTCGCTAGGTACCTCTTCAGTGTCTGATTAAATCGTTCCACCATTCCATCCGATTGTGGGTGGTAAGAAGTCGTTCTTGTTTTATGAGTACCCATCACTCGACAAGTTTCCTGGAATATTTGTGACTCAAAATTCCTTCCTTGATCACTGTGAATCTCCAAAGGTACTCCAAAACGACAGAAGACTTCATGAACCAATTTATCCGCAACTGTCGAAGCTTCTTGATTTGGAATGGCGAAGACTTCCGGCCACTTCGTGAAGTAATCCATCACAACCATGAAATACTTGTTACCACTTTCACTCTCCGGAAACGGCCCCGCAACGTCAAGGGCTATCCTCTCCCATGGTGCACCAACATTGTACAATTTCAATGCACCCCTACTACGAGTCTGAGGTCCCTTTACAGCTGCACAACTTGTACATTTGCGACACCAATCCTCGACATCGTCCCGACAGTGGATCCAGTAAAACCGTTCTCGTATCTTCAGTAGAGTCCGTTTTACTCCCAGATGACCTCCTGAACAACCATTATGGTACAGCTGTAGAACATCCGGTACTAGAGCTTTAGGGACAACCATTTGCCAATGACAGCTGTCGCCCCGAGCATTTTCCCATTTACGGCACAGGACTCCATCCTGAACCACCAAGCTGTCCCATTGGGCCCAATAGCTTTTTGTGACCGAACTCATCGCTGAGACGACGCTCCACCTGGGCTTAGGAGCTCTGGCCTTCATCCACTCCAGAATCGGCTTGATGTCTGAATCTTCCTGCTGTGCACGTTGTAGGCTTTCCTTCCACTCGTTGTTGAGGTCTGTCTTAAGCATCCTCACAGGTACCACTTCCTTACTCTCCTGCCTTGTACAATGCTTGCAGTCTTCAGGACAAGGTCTTCTTGACAATGCATCTGCGTTGCCATGAGATTTTCCGCTGCGATGTTCGACCACGAAGTCGTATTCCTGCAGTAGTTCAATCCATCTCGCAACTTGTCCTTCTGGGTTTTTGAACTGCAATAGCCATTTCAGTGCAGCATGGTCAGTTCGTAAGTGGAATTTCCGACCCAGAAGATATTTGCTAAAATACTGCAATGACTTTACCACAGCAAGCAGTTCCCGTCTCGTAACACAATAGTTCCTTTCCGGCTTTGACAACGACTTGCTGAAGTACGCTATCACAACCTCTTGATCACCATTCCGTTGGGACAACACACCGCCAAGTCCTATGTCACTTGCGTCTGTGTCAACTATAAATTCCTTGTTCGCATCAGGGTACCCCAAAATAGGTGTTTTGCACAGACGGTCCTTTAGCTCCTGGAATGCGATGTCACAACTATTATCCCAGCAGAAATATCGCTTCTCCTCGGTTAGCTTATGCAGGGGTTTGGCTATATCTGCAAAGTTCTTGACAAATCGCCGATAATAGGAGCACAAACCCAAAAATGCTCTGACCTGCGTCTTGTCTTTTGGAACTGGCCAATCCTTGACAGCGGCGATTTTCTCTGGGTCCGTGCGGATACCTTCTTCAGACACTACATATCCCAAAAAGCTAACTTGTCGTTTGAATAGTGAACACTTCTTCGGACTTAACTTGAGGTTGGCACTCTGGATCTTCATGAGCACGCGTTCCAGGTTTTGCAGATGTTCTTCAAACGTACGGCCTACGATGATGATGTCATCCAAGTAGACCAGGCAGGCATCGCCAATTAACCCGGTAAGTACAAGTTCCATCAACCTTTCGAACGTTGCCGGAGCATTGCACAATCCAAACGGCATAACTTTAAATTGCCACAGACCCTTTCCTGTCGAGAATGCAGTTTTCTCCTTGTCCTTGGGATCAATTTCTACTTGCCAGTAGCCACTTTTCAGGTCCAGCGTGCTAAACCACTTTACGCCAGTAAGCATGTCCAGCGTGTCATCAATTCTTGGCAAAGGATAGCTGTCCTTCTTCGTAACGTCGTTCAGACGACGATAGTCAACACAAAACCGCATGCTGCCGTCCTTCTTTCTTACCAGCACTACAGGTGAACACCATGGACTAGATGAAGGTTCAATAACACCATCCTTCACCATTCCCTCAATCATGGTTTCCACTTCCTTTTCACGTGCTACCGGCAATTTTCTTGGCCGCTGACGGATAGGCAATTCTTCTCCTGTGTTTATTTTGTGTTGAACTATGCCAGTCTTTCCGATGTCAGCATCGTTGGACGAGAAAATAATGGCGTACTTGAGTAACATCTTCTTTGCCTTGACTATTTCATTTTGGGACAGAGCGCTGCGGCAGTCTTCTAAAAGGGTGGTCACTCTCGTTGGTGCATCCTTGCTGAGGGTCCCAGTCGATAGATATTGGCATCGACGCAACCAATCCACTTCCTCGCAAGTACCAACTAATGTGCCTTTTTCTATAATGTGTTCCTGATCACAAAGGTTCAGCACACGTACCCCTGAGATGTCGGTGGCTCTGACCAAAGTTCGTGCCACTTTCCATGGAAGGTCATTGTCTACCCTTTCCACGAGTACACAACGATGAGTTTGACCAGGATTCCGAGGAAGACTAACCGGCACAATCGTTTCCGATCTCGGCGGAAGAACAATCTTCTTAAGGCTGTACACATTTCCTGGTAACGCCCCTTCCACGAAAAGTTCCTCTTGTCCACATTTCAAAACACCTTGCTTGACGTCAATCTCGCAACAATTCTTCCTCATAAAGTCAAGGCCCAGGATGCAATCGTCCATTATATCAGCCACGATGACATTATGCAGGTAGATTCTGTTGCCTAGCTTCAACTCTATCTTCTTCTCTCCATGGACGGGTATGCGCTGACCGGTGGCTGTAACCAAATTAATGTGTTCTCGGTTGTGTGCGGAGTCCCCAAGGAACCGACTTAAAAGTTGGGAACTGACGACCGTACGAGAGGCTCCAGTATCTATGGTCAGCTTACACGGCGTGCCGTTGACCTCGCCCTTGATGATTAGGCTATTCCCATCATGGGTTTGTGTGATCGAAATCCTTGGGGCTCTTTGCACATCAGCCAGCACCCGCCCCGCAGTCCTGGCTATTACTCGTTTCCCTGCTGCTGGTGTTGGGCGGCGCTGTTAGCTGCACTGCCCTCTGGAGATCGGCCGTCTTCTCTCTCTGCAGTTCGCTTAGGGCAACTGGATCGAAGGTGGCCCCTTTCCCCACAGCCGTAGCATCTAGGGCTGTATCCTTTACTGCGCTCGCGAACTGTAGCCGCTGCAACTTCCCTGACGCGATGGGAACGATGATCCTGCCGCACAGCTTCCACCTCCAGTGCATGGGCCAAGGCGTCCTTCAGCGTCCCGTGGTGACCGAGCCTCACAGCAGCTCTAACTTCAAGGTCGCGGATGCCGTCGATGAATGCCTGCACCAGGTTTCCATCAATCAGCGCAGGTACGGACTGGTAAGCTTTGCGAACCAGCTTCTCCACTTCAAGTGCCCACTGCTGCAGGTTTTCGTTGTTGCGTTGCACGCGATCCTTGAGCTGCGCCCGAAACACGTGTTCCAGGTGAGCGTCGCCATACCGAGCCTCCAATGCCTCAAGGAGCTGCTCGTAAGTCACTTCCTTACCGAGAGCTTCCAGAACAGTTAAGGCCTGGTCGCGCAGGCCCAGGGTGAGGGCAGTCATGGCCTGACTTTTATTCCACCCGTTCGCCTTCATGACAGCCTCAAATTGGATTTTGTAGGCCGACCAGGAAGAAGTTCCATCGAATGGTGGCACTTTGAATCCACGTAGCGAAGGTGTTGTAGCTACGGGAGTTGCGATTCCATCCCCAAGTTTAAGGTTGTCCAGCGTTTTCTTCATGTCAGCCATCACGTTGTCAACCCGATTATTCACGTGGTCGATTCGGGTTTCAGCTTCCGACAGACGGTTGTCGTGTTGAGCAACCTTATCCTTCACCTCCTTCATGTCTTTCCCGAAGGTAGCGTGAAGGTCCTTTATAAGGAACATCTGCTCTTCCTGGCGGCGCGCCTGCTCCTCCTTGTCCCGCTGGAGCTGTTCCTCCAACCGACGAGCCTGTTCCTCCTGTCGGCGGGCCTGCTCCTCCTTGTCCCGCTGGAGCTGTTCCTCCAATCGACGAGCCTGTTCCTCCTGTCGGCGGGCCTGCTCCTGCAGCATCATCATCAGAGCAGCAAAATCTGGTGCTGATGATGCCGGAGCAGCTGTGGACGGACCGGCCTCCGTGGTCGGTAGCTGGCCTTCCGACCCCTGTGGCATTGCTCCACCAAATCGCCTCTGATCCGTCTCTTGCTGGCGTTGACTCCGGGTACGGATACCCTCCATGTCGTCTTTGGGTAAAATCGGCATTTTAAACCTCGCTTCTGACACCAATTGTTACGAGCTTGGGGTTCGTGACAATAAAAACTGCCGATTTAATAACCAAAAAAATGACACTTTACTCACCAACACAAACACATTAATTAAGAAATACAATTGCACTTACTGATCACTCTTAAGTCGCTCTTAAGTCGCACTCGAATATCGCCTTCGATGTTATCGCTCGTATCGCTTAATCGAAACTATATGTGTTTCGCGGCCCACCCGGCCTTATATAGTGCCGCAGAGCTAGTACATAAACATCTAGAACGTTCGAGTACATACCGGTGCCGACTGACTCGACGTCGATAGTTCTCGGAATTACTAGTACTTAGAAAAAGGTCAAGTAGGGTCAAGGTCCTAGTACCAAGGTACTAGTTCCGCTACCCGATACTAGATGGCGCTAGTGGTAACTAATGTCGCCATGTATCAAGCATTATTGGTGGCGCGCAACAGTATAATCAAAGAGATGGAGATTGGATTTGAATTGGACTGATTAGTATTTTAGCAGAAACAAAAAAAAAATAACTGAAAAATCTTTCATCAATGGGATTTCATTCGATTAACTTGACATTTAACTGTCCATTACGATTCATAATGTTATCCTTTTATGATGCGCCAAAGTGGCCTTTTTAGTCCCCCAGTTCAGATTGGCAGTTGCTCAACGTAAAATACTAGTATTCAGCTGCATCCAGTAAAAATGGAAGCTGACGCGAACATAATGAGGGTTTTCTGAAATGACGTTCGCTAGGTGGCAGCACTGACACGTTAGGTCCAGGCATCTGTCAAAGAGCCTATATTTTCTTTTGTCATGACTTAATGATGAACGAATGAATGAATCGAATGATGAACGTCATCATATATTTTATATTGGAAGACCTATAGTCAAAGCTGTGCCAACTGGTGTCGTAAATTTTCACGAAAACCCCCATTAACAGTTTCGTATTTAAACGCAACAGAAAAGTATTTAAGCAAATAAGTTCTCCTACAAACGAACACGAGGCTTGCAGTCGCGGTGCGGTGTGGCGTGTGGCAAGCCTAATGTCCCGTGGAGACAACCAGACGGAATATACAATGCAAACCACGCTTGCTTAATGCAGAATTTATTGCTTTTTCCACTCCGATTTGTGTTGGATTTATTTTATGATTTTCCACTGAATGTTAAGTACCTAAAAGAGAATTGCTTACTTAGTATTTTAAACGAATTTTGACATTCAGTGCAAAAAAATATGGAAGGTCTTTTGAGTCATGTTAGTTCATTTTGGTGGAGAATATTTTATGCAAAGTCCGTTTTCAATGCTCACAGTTAGAATAAAAATAAAAATTCGGTAAGATTATATTCAAGTGGGTTGAATTTCTACCTCACACTAGGATTCCCTGTATTGTGAGATCCAGCCTCCTTCGTTCCGCAAGCATTTTTATAAAATCGGTAAAAAAAAATGTGCATGCGTGGTGGTAATTTGTGTCAGATATGTGTTGTAAGAGAGTGTCTGTATGTAGTATATATGCTCAAATGCACACTCGATTAGTAATCTGTGCCTTACTCCCCTTGGTGAATAAATAGCTATTGTGAATTATCAATGTGTGCACTGTGAGACTCTACTTAAACTAAGACGTTTTCTGTCATGTCGTAACCTAGTGTGACATGAAGACAGATGTAATACAACATATCAACATATTGCACGTGGGTCCTACGTATTTTGGCTACTATAAAGATTTCGATGAACGTACAGACGCCAGCACATAAAGCTACCTGAAACTGTCAAAATTTCCCAATTAACTTTGAACCTTATACTTTAGCAATGAAGTTGAAAATCTATTAAAGAAATTTGACAGATTGTAGTAGCTTGATGTGCTGGCGTCTGTACATAGTATTTATTATAATTCCCTTAACAACCTTGTTTCAGTCACACAGAGAGATCAGTCGATGCACAATAGTTCAGGTTTCCCACCTTAGATATATCTATTTATGAATTCGCACCGGTACCTACATAAAAGAAAAACCTCACTTTTCTACATATTTTTTCACTAAGTAATTCAACTGAGTTTCTATACATTCCACGTGTCCTTGGACGTTACGTAAGAGGGTACTCGACTCATTCAGCATATTCATGTGTTATGTAACCACACACAAAGGTAGACCTCAAATCATTACACGAGTGTGCGGAAGGAATAGTAGCGTACTGATTTATTCAAGGAAAACTTATTCAATCAAAGACTTTGATCAAAGAAATTAACTACTTTTATTAATAAATCCTAACTTGCTTTATTAAAATCACTTCAAAAATCAACCTATAATTTTCCCACTGCTGGGAAACAGGCCTCTTCTCTTCGAGAGGATTAAAACCACTTACAAAATATATTAAAAAAAATTAGCTCTTCTATAATAGCTTCTCCTTTATTTAGCTGGTACATTTTCACAATTTGATCCATTAAATTATCAGACGTGGGTACAGTATTTTTATCACACGAGGCGTCGCGTGCTTTACTTGTGGTTACCAAGTGTAGAAACACGCTGTAAAGCTCTCAGTACTGTCCGAGACACGGGCGAAGTCGGAAGTTTGTGTGTGTGTGTGTATGTATGAGTTATTTGCTCACGCTACTCGTCTTCACGTACACATTCACGGCGTGTTTGTACACTTGGTTACCACAAGTAAAGCGCGCGTCCCTTCGTGAGACAAAAATAATATACTATGAATGGTCAAAAAGCATAATGCTACAATAAACAAGCTCGGTTGACGAATTGGTTTACGGAGGGCCTAGAAGGAGTAAAATTCTATTACCGATAACAATGATGGAAAAGACAAAAATATATTGCAAAGTCCCTCGGGTGTTGGTTTTTTGACAGAGGACGCTCCCTAGCGGTCCTAGGACTGCTAGGGAGCGTCCTCCACGTATTTTAAAAAAATAATGATTTTTAGAGGTTGGGTTGCTACCAACCTCTAAAAATCATTATTTTTTTTAGAGTAGGTTTCCTAAGAAACCAAGATTATTCAAATTCATCACAATCAGGCTATAATGTTCCCACTGCTGAGACACAGGCCTCCTCTCGGTGAGAGGACATGTGCCATATTCTTCTAAGCGGGCCCAATGCGAGTTGCTAGATGTCACAAGTCTTCGAATTTTTAGTTCTAGGAGATGTTAGTTTCCTCACGATGTTTTCCTTCACCGTTTTAAGAGAAAGAAAGAAAGAAAATACGTTTATTTGCGGCAAACATGACGCATAAAAGAGCAGTGGTGATGAAATTAAATACACAAAGCGCTTGCCTGGGTTCGAACTCACGACCATCACTCGTAAGTCGGGGCCGATACCATCACTAGGGCCACCACTGCTGTACTCAAATTTATTACAATGCCTTATTTGTTAGACAATCATTATGGCAATTCCGATGGTTGATGAAAAAAATTGCTAAATAAATTGCAGGTTGCTTAAGACAAACTGCACTGGCTTGTCATGGAAAATAAATTGTAGTTTTGAATAAAATGAAAGAAGAAAATCGCGTGCTAGCTAATGAGAGCATAGCAATTTCTTTAAAGCAAAGCAAACTGCAATAAGGCGTAATAACGCTGAATATAAAAGATTAACCCATTTTCTTTTATGGTAGAATGACACACCCCTTTATCTATAAAGAAGTGAAATGATAATTGGATTTCCAAATTACATAAAGGCTCCTGCAAACAGGCGCGACGCGTGACGCGAATCGCAAACGACACAAAGGCACCGCTCGTTGCGCGACTTGCGGTGCCTTTGCGTCGCGCGCGATTTTATCGCGTGTCGCGCCTGTTTGAAGGAGCCTTTAGTTTAGTTTTATTATTTCTAAGATTGCTGGCAAACCTATAATTGGCGATTGTAAGACCGAGGCTATAGTGATCTATTTAAGATAAATTATACATAGCAGCTGTTGGTGTACCTTTACAAATAAACCATCAATTAGCATATTGCTATGCAGCATCGTATACTACTCGCTTTAAAACGGGAGCTCGCCATTTTGTTTTTAAAGACGTCAGCTGTGCTTGCATTCAAGATAAATTCACTTTGGCCAGTTCAAAAATTTCCACGATTTCAAGCTGCAAAACTTTGAAACTTCTACTTGTATTTTCTTTCCTGAAAGTTTTGTTTCTTTTTGTATCGGTAGTTTCTTAATTGCAGTATACTGTTGCAAAATGCTGGACGGTAAATAAATCTGAAGCGACAGTTTAATTGTTGAGAAAGCGTAGAAAACGCTTTTATATACATTTTATATGCCCTGACATCAAGCAATGGACAAAATTGACAACTTTTTATATGCTTTGAATACGGGGTTTTTAATACGTTGTTTGTGTACAGACGCCAGCACATAAAGCTACTACAATCTATTAAATTTCTTTAATAGATTTTCAACTTTATCGCTAAAGCATAAGGTTCAAAGTTGATTTGATAAATTTGACAGTTTCGGGTAGCTTGATGTGCTGGTGTCTGTACCTACATTTTGTCTTTTTATTTGTAATGTGCGTTTTTTTGTGTAGAATAATAAACTTTTCTTTCTTTCTTTTATATAACACTGAAGTACCAACTATCTAGGTACTAATAATAAAGCGATCGAGCTTGTTTATTTGAACGCGCTAATCTCTGGAACTAACAGTCGGATTTGAAAAAAATATTTTTGCTTTTGATAGCCTTTTTAAAATCACGCTAAGACCCTTAGAAGCAAGAAAAGTCAGAAAGAACGCCGGTGATGCAATGCGGCGACGTGGGTTGGGGGAACAAGACATTTCACGCTGACGAAATCGCGGGCAGAAGTTAGTTATTTAATAAACGTTTGCAACAGAGATATTATGGGAATATAAAATGTTGCCGGCCTCTGCCGCTTTTAAAGAGTCAAAATGTTTCTGAGCAAGAAAGCTCGGTGAAAAGCTTGGATTCTGCGTGGAGGTAAAGGGTCTAGATAATAATGTTGCTTTGTATTTTTAAAGTTCAGATTTTTAAGTATGAGCCATACGTTGATTTTTCAAATATTTGGTGTGTGTTTGCAAACCACTATTGTATTGGGATCAGCCTGTAAAGATAGTGTGTGTAAGTTTTATAAATAAATAAAAAAAAAACATTGCAGTTTGTTGCTTTATTATCACTAGAATAAGTCGTAATTATGTAAAGTGAATTTTGGAAATACTTTGTAACAATACGAAATAATCATAACATCCAAACTAAAACTTTTATCGTTAAAGATTACATAATAATATGCTTTATGTAGGTACGTGTTGTATTAATTTTTAAGTACCTAAATGTGATACTACTACCTGCAGTATTGTATCTTCTTGTCTCTTTAAATTCACTAAATATTGTCTCACCTTATGTAAAATTTCAACATTTATATCAACTGTAATCTGTGTAGGTACATAATATTCTATTCAAATCAACAGAGGCTATAAAATGTATAATCCCAATTTTGTCTAAAGCTATATTTTAGACTCAAATCGTATGGTATGAAAGTATATCCACTTATTTAATTCTAAGTGTTCTAAAAAAAAAAGGGCACGCTCAACTCATACATCAGCAGTAACTCACCATTAAATCTAAGCTAAAAAGATTCTACCACTTAACTAACTTTTAAAAGCACTTCATCATTTTCAGAAACTTCCATGTATAAAGTTCGCTTGGCCTTAAGTGATTCTCTAGCGGGTGTGGTATCGAGTACATGTACACTCAAACAAACGGATAAGTATACAGGCACCTTACTACAACCTACTTAAAAAAACTGTTACAGTTTGAAGCTAATTATAACTGAACTAATATTGTGTACAATTTTGCTTATCTATGAATTAATTAAATAAATGAACGATGTTTTGAATGTGCTGAAAAGTCAAGGTTTTCTAAATAATAGATTTAAGTGTGCCTGTGTAAAAGATTTAAAAGGACAAATTAAAATTTTCCATATACTGGAAATATGAACCTTTTCTCTTGTGTACAGTCACGAGTATAAATACCTTAACCTTACGCTAGACTCAAGAGCGATTTTCTAAATTTTATGGGGCGATGAACATTGTATTCTCAAAACATACTATGTATTACGCAAAAGTGCGCTGGTCTCAAAGTTGACATCGTTATTTCATGAGAGAATCGTTTTTGAATGTTGCGTAAATATAAGTTATGCTCGTGACCAGGGCTTGGTACCAAAAGTACAGGTTACTTAGCGGTTCTTGCTATTTCGGTGCCTGGGTACCAGTACCTAATATTTTTTTAATGCCTACTAACTATCCTTTTTACTTAATATATCTATTTTCTCACTCTAATTTACAGAAACATTTGTTTAGTATCGGTTTTGGTACCAGTACAGTACCGATACTGAATAGAAATACCAATAGAGCAAGTACAGACGCCAGCACATCAACCTACCCGAAACTGTCAAATTTTCCCAATCAACTTTGAACCTTATGCTTTAGCGATAAAGTTGAAAATCTATTAATGAAAGACAGATTGTAGTAGCTTGATATGCTGGCGTCTGTACTACGTCTAGTACCAGTACCAATAGTACAGGTACAAGTCTGGTACCGGTATCACACCAAAGCCAATGTATCGGTTCCCAAAAATACCGGTATTTCAAGCCCTGCTCGTGACTGTACCTAACTCTCTGTTTAACTGTACAAAGAGATCGAACTTTGTATTGCCAAGTTTACTTGATTTCGTACCGTAATATCGGGTTTATGGTATTCTGGAGGCAAAGATCACGTAATATCGCGGGCCCATGAACGTCAGGGCACGAGACAAGAAATATGATTCAGTTCCTTTTACGTGTGCTGTCGAACGGATACGTTTGTTTTTACACAATGATAAGTGAAAAGAAATGTAGATATTGACCTTTTTACTCGTTTTGCTGTATGTATTTGTATTTTTACCCGACTACGGAAAAGCCAGAAGGAAAGGTAGTTGTATGTAAGATTATTTTTACAGTACCCGGCGATAAATATTGCACATCGACTAATTAGAATTGTTGTATTTTATATAAAGAATAAAAATAATTATCAAAAGAAGAAAATCATAATTGTTTTAACAGCTCCTAATAGATACTGGACTGTTTGTATTTCGTGCGACAGAGATAACGCTCTACGAAGCCGAAATTAGCCCATTGTCTCTTTCCAAAGGTCGATGTGCAATATTTATCGCCGGGTATTGTACGTATGTTTCACCGCTTGCCAAGGTAGTGTGACGAACTGCGCAAGTGCTCCAGCAGCTCGGCCATAGGTAGTTGAAGAACACCGTGTGGTTTAACGACCGAACCCAATAACCTCATCATCTGCCTTGCCTTTTTGCAACTATGTTGGGGATGGCTTCCAGTCTAACCGGATGCAGCTGAATACCAGTACCTATTTTACATAGAGCGACTGCCTATCCGACCTTCACAAATTCACAATCCAGTTACTGCGTAATGCGGATACCACTTGGTAAGTAAGACTGGTTGACTTTCGAGCTTCTGACTAACCGTAACGACTGTCAAAGATCCACGAATGACAGCCGGTACCAACGGCTTGACATGCTTTCCGAGGCATGGAGGGGTCTCGGTATGTAAAGATGGTCACCCATCCACAGACCAACCGCGACAAGCGTAGATTAACCTGATCGATCGACCTGTGCGGCTGTTATTATTTAGCCAGGGGCCCCTCATCACCCAATAACCTATATTCAGTTAAAGACAGATCTGTATATATATAAATATATAATATATCTGTATGTATATATATATGGCTGTATCTCATGAACCGTGATCGCTAATGATGGTAGTCAGTATAATCATAACTGCCAATATAATTATTATCATACAGATCGCTACTGACATAGATTATTAGAACGTTACAACCAGATATAGATAGAGTTTTCTATCTCCAGTATGCCAAAACTGGTGGTAGATAAGTAACTGGGTTCGGCCGTAAGTCAGAAAAAGTCTGACAGAAACAGGACGGGGGACAGCCAGGAGAATAAAAACACGCACAAAAAAGGTACCGTAAGGTAAGTTAGACAAGCGAGACAAGATAATCAATCATTTTATTATTAAGGGGTTTATTTATAAACGTTGCTAAAAGTTATGTAATGATTAGCGACTGTTTAACCATAATTTTTGACGTTTAAACCGTTAAACGTGTCTTAACTTTAAGCAACATTTATAAATTAAAGGGGTTAATGTTTTATGGGTTTTTGGGTTCCGTACCCAAAGGGTAAAAACGGGACCCTATTACTAAGTCTCCACTGTCCGTCTGTCCGTCTGTCACCAGGCTGTATCTCATGAACCGCGATAGCGAGACGGTTGAAATTTTCACAGATGATGTATTTCTGTTGCCGCTATAACAACAAATACTAAAAACAGAATAAAACAAATATTTAGGGCTCCCATACAGCAAACGTGTATTTTTCGGCGTTTTTGCCTTGTGGTACGGAACCCTTCGTGTGCGAGTCCGACTCACATTTGGCTAGTTTTTTCTTACATATTTATCAACAACCAAAATAATAATGACATAAGTGGGTAGAAACCTACCTGTATCACTGTCCTAATCTTTACTCTATACATTAATTAGATCTCAAAAGGTAATTCTGAAAAAGAGAATTACTTAAGTCTGAAAAGATCTCGTAGCGAGTCTTAATTGTATCTTTTAATAAGTACAAGTTGCTTTCTTGCTGATTCAATTATAAAAGTTTTTTCTTTGAACTTGTTCTTTCAATGAACGTAGAATATTAGTAGGTACCTACCTAGTTATTTTTAATTAATTATAGCTAATAGAATTCCAATTGCGAAACACGGCTTGATATTAACACTTACAGTAACAAAGTTATTTTCTTTAAACGTTTATAGTCTACCATTTAGACTTGTATTTAAGAAAGTTTTTCTCTTCTTATTTAGTTGTAAATCGAGACAAAAATAGCACACTTAGGGTTTATTTTACCAAAGTCTATGATAGATATATGTTATCCGTGGAATAAAATTGATGTCTGACAGTTTTTGCATGAAAAATCTGTGTGCGCATCACGGATTAATTTGTATTGTCAATGTCAATTAATGCGTGTTGTCTTTGGCCCCTGGCCCTGACATCAAGCAATGGACAAAATTTACAACTTTTTATAACTTTTTGAGTAGGTACGAGGCTTTTGACTACGTTGTTTGTGTATATTTTGTCTTTTTTTTTGTAATGTGCGTTTTGTTTCAGCAAATAAACAATTTTTCTTTCTTACTTATTTCTATCTATGAAAAATTCAAAATTTATTCTCAAGGTAAGACTTATTCTGAGTTTAAAATTTTGTGGAATTCGCCTTTAGTACACAGATAGCGCCGTCCACGAAGACGCGCCCCACTCTTCTTCCTAATCGCTTAAAGTACAGACGCCAGCACATCAAGCTACCAAAATCTGTAAAATTTTACCAATCAACTTTTAGCCTTATGATATAGCGATTAAGTTGAAAATCTATTAAATAAATATGACAGATTGTAGCAGCTTGATGTGCTGGCGTCTGTACAAGTGTGCAACATTCCGCTAGTGTTTTAGCTTTGACTTATTAGTGGGTAATTAGTGTGTATCAAAAAACTAAAACACCAGCGGAATTAACTAGCGATAACCACTCGCGATTAGTAAGAAAAGTGGGGCACGGTCTTCGTGGATCTATCTATACCTATGTACATTAATTATTCCAATCGGTATTGCAATGGTATTCATTTATTATTTCTAATTCCTTTAAACAAGCCCACTGCTTAGTATACATCTCTCCCCTTTTGTGCCATGCCTCCCTGGTACGTGCGAGTCTCATCCAGGTTTTCCCCGGGATTTTCTATAGGTCGTCCACCCACCTGGCTATTGGTCCGCCAACGCTACTTTTACCGTTTCTCGGCAACCATTCTGTTAGGGCTCTGCTCTCCCTGCTATCACCACGTCTAGCACAATGCGGCGGGCGTCTAGCATGTACATTCACGAGCATAAGTATGTATACATTTGGCTTTATTCAAAGACGATTTTCTCCTTTAGTTTTGAATGAAATTTTATGCTATTACGAACAAAGTATTTTCGAACCCATAGGTTTGTGTACAGTGTCGTATTTCAAGGTTGCATTCGTTATTTCACGAAAAAATCGCAATTGAAAGTTCCCAAGTGTTGACATATTAGTGCTCGTGACTGTACGGAGCAGTAGGGGAGACCGGGGTTGGTTGACTATAGGGGTAGGTTGACTAATTATCAAAATCTCGTTCGAGGCAATAGCCTTGAGCTAACCAGTGAGACACGAGAGTCCGTCACCTCCACCCGCTCAGACACCGGGAACACGGCGTCGCGCACGCACGTCGTTTGAGAGAAGGAACATAATATTGAAAAACAACACACGTAAGTAATTATTTTTGACGAAATATTATTTGTAATAATGCCTATTTATTCATGGTTATTGATTGTCAAAGCATTTATAACGAATATTTGATTCATGTTCTTTCTTTTATGTATTATTCTATTTGATGTCGTCGCAGTTTTGATGTTATGTCATGTGGTTAAAAGTTAAAAGGTGGTTCGGGGCTAGTAGACTAATGTATAACGGGGTTGGTTGACCACCTGGTCAACCAACCCCATAATATTATGGATATTACACACATAAAATGAAGTCGGTATTTTTTGATATTTTATCCTAAAATTATTGTTTCAGGACCATGCGAACATACTGTAAAAGAATGACTAATAGAGGGAGTAATCCAAAGATGTAATACATAGATAGAGCATGTCAAAAGGTTATCTTTGTCAAAAAAATATTAATTCTACGGCGAAACAGTTCGCTATACCGTATAAAACACTCCAACGCCACGTCGTAAATATAACGAAAAAATTAGAAAAAAATCCCGAATTATCGAAATCCGAATCAATTTTGGACAGCGTTGGCTACAAAAGATATAGACAAATATTTAGTGACGAGGAAGAGCTTGCTTTAGAGAGTTACTTGAAGAAAGCAGCAGATATTTATTATGGATTAACACCTTATGAAACACGAAAGTTTGCATATGAATTTGCAAAAAAAAAATAAAAAATCCTTACCTGACTCATGTAATACAAAACTGATTGCTGGTGAATATTGGTTGGGGCATTTTCTTAAACGTCATCCTACAAAAGCTTGTAAAAATTTATTTCGTTTTGTTGTAAATACTTAATAAGAAAGTTAATTTGATTATTTTTAGGTACTCAAATTGCCTAATGTATAAATGTCTGATTGTTTATTCTTATAATTTGAACTTTATTGTGTTTAATTAACGTGGCGGAAGATCGCCTATTGATTTCAATAAAAAAAAAATAGTGATACATTTTTGTCTTTTATCCTATTTACTCGTTGATTTTGCCCTTACAACTTCATAGGTCAACTTACCCCAGGTGAGTAGTCAACCTACCCCAAGCATGGGGTAGGTTGACCAGATTTTCCTATTATACAAAAACTGGCCTGTACTCTATATCATAATGAATAACGTGCTTTTTGCCACTTTTTTGCAAAGCTTAATAGTAAATCTATTAATTGAACCTGTTTTTAAATGAGTATACTCTAAAGAAATAGAAATAGAAACCTTTAACCTGAAACTTGGTCAACCAACCCCGGTCTCCCCTATATTTTATGGAAGTATGGCATTCACCACCCAATTATACTTTTTAATTTCAGTTTAATCCGCTGAAATTTCACCATACAACGACAATTACTGCACAATGAAAGCAATATTGGAAATAATTCTTAAAAGGGCTTAATTATCGACAGTGTTACTTATCAAGGTTCAATTATGCACGAAAATGAACGCTTTATTGCCCGTTATTGTTTTATTCTCATTCAGATTTAAATTGAAGTCGTATATTGCAACGGATTAATCAAAAATTTGTTATTGTGGTGTTTCATTTTGTGTCCTTTTTAATGTTCAGTGATCTTCATTGAATCTATAAGTATAGATAATACAAAGTCGGGATACTTACACCATTTTATAACTCAAGAAAGGCCGGATCGATTTTTCTAATCATTGATTTGTTGGATTTGTCTCCGCCTCGAAGCAGAATAACTATTAAAACGTGGGAAAAAAATCACGAAATAACAAATTATAAAAATAATTAAATTTCTCATTATTTTTTTAATATTGATTCTGAGACTGTATCTACAAAGTCTGAAGGTCAGCTAGTTAATATCAGAATCCGTGTATTCTATTGAAAACATAAAGGTAGGTAATGATGTCCTTGAATATTATTTTCCAAGGTACCTATTCTTTTTTCACTTCTGATTGAATCTATGTCTCCTTCTTACATAACCGTGTATCGATATATTATGTACAAATACCAGCTTTAACCACAATACCCAGCATAAAAAGTAGTTACCTGTAACAACAAACTAGCTGTTATTAGATCAAATGAGCGATATAACGCGTCGCGTTAAGGCCCCTTCAAACAGGAGCGACCCGCGATAAAATCGCGCGCGACACAAAGGCACCGCAAGTCGCGCAACGAGCGGTGCCTTTGTGTCGCGCTCGATTATATCGTGTGCCTTTATGATAAATGATTTTATTTTAAATCTAAATATAGAAAAAACTGACTTCATGTACAGACGCCAGCACATCAATTTACTACAATCTGTCAAATTTCTTTAATAGATTTTCAACTTTATCGTTAAAGTATAAGGTTCAAAGTTGATTGGGAAAATTTGACAGTTTCGGGTAGCTTGATGTGCTGGCGTCTGTACTAACTATGTAAGTATCGACAGTACCAACACCCAATGAACCGACATTTTATCAATAAAAAAAAAAAAAACAAAAGAGCAGCATGATTAAACATGCCTTTCCTTTGCAAGCACTCAAGTCGATATATGGGGCAAGAGTTCAAATCCGCGCGAATAATCCGATTAGACGGTTGAAAGGATCGGAAGAACGCTTTGTTGTCCAGTCGGTCGCGTGTCCTGGACTAATTCAATTATCATAGCTGGTGACCCAGTGGGGTCACTGTATAGTGATACAGTATTATGAGCAGCCGTTAGTTCCTTGTTCGTCCGGCACGATAAACGCCTATTTACGGACTCAGGGGACGAAATAGCCCGCCTAACGGTTAGTGACGCTGTTAAAATTTAGTTGCAGTTGAATTTGAGTGTTGTCAGTGAATATTGATATTTCTCAGAGTCGGAAATGTGGACACTATTTTTGGATGGACAAAAGAATCACATAAGAAGAAAGCACGGGTTCATTGTAGGTTATTTAAGTCTTTCTAGATGGTACTGCGATGATTTTGATTGTGATGGTTTTGTGTAAATGTGACGCATATTTTCTCCCAAATTGTAATTTTATTTTTCTTTTGTGTTTTTTTTTATTTTTATGCGTCATGTTTGCCGCAAATAAACGTATTTTCTTTCTTTCTTTTTTTTACTGAGGGATATTTTATTACAATTGTAATAAATTTCAACTAAATTCAGATTTTTACCAACTTCAATAAAAGGAGGTTATCAATTCGACACGTATGTATGTAATATTATTGGAACTACATTATAGTCACATATGACAATCTATTAGGGCTTCCAAACAAATATACAAAATTTTATAGATGTATGTACTTATGTTTTTCCACGCATTTCTCCGCAACTATTAATCGAATCGTGACCATTTTTATATTTACTTCAACTTAGGGAACAGTGCAAGTTTAATCAAAATCGATTCAGTAATTTTCAAGATATGGACTAATAAATACGTGTAAGTGTGACGGCCTGGCTTATTGATACGAGCTACGCGGTGTAGTGTCAAAGGGAAAACATCTCAAAACCTTGCTCAAATTCTAGTGCGATAAGTATTTACAACAAAACTATTACCTACATTATACAAACAAATATTCCAGTTTTTACTTAAAACTAAAAATAAGGAAATAAACCAATAATTTAAAAAAAATTAAACGACTTCAAAAAGAAATTAACTCAAAATTATGTAATAAATTTAATTTTGGAAGTCGGTGGTAAAACAAAACTAAAACTAAAATACAGATTCCAAGACACCAACTTCCGAAATTAAAGTTTATTCATCATTTTGATTTGATTTCTTTTTGAAGTCGATTAAATTTTTTAAACTTTTTTTTTTGCTAGACTAAAATGACAGCTGCTTTCGAACTGTTTAGTTACATTAGTATACATTTGCTGTCACTTTGTTCCAACAAATTAAAAATCAGAGTTTACTTTCTCATCTTTATTTAATCAAATTGAATTGTTTAGTCATAGTTTCGCACATCTGATGAAAGGTGCGTTACGTATCGTCGGTTGATTAATTTAATAATTAATTAATTAATTATCGTTGCGTGACCCCTGAACGTGAAATAGATAAAAAACATTCACCTCACACTCTCAACCGATGATGCTGTAGCACAAAGTTTGTACAGACGCCAGCACATCAACCTACTCCAATCTGTCAAATTTCTTTAATAGATTTTCAACTTTATCGCTACATCATAAGATTCAAGGTTGATTGGGAAAAATTGATAGTTTTGGGTAGCTTGATGTGCTGGCGTCTGTACGTCGGGCGTAAGTACTCTGAAAATTAACCGATGCATCTCCCGTCAGACGTGCGACCATCCTAAGAACAGCTATTCTATCGATGCATGATAAGTGGCAAGTCTGGTTCCTGCTACGATCATACTGGCCCTTAATTCACTATGACCACTCAATGATTCTTTACATCGAAACCACCTCAATTCCTTAGCTAATCAGGTCAATTTTGCGTTCGTTTCGCGCGATTTCGTTCATTGTGCCATTAGAGAATACGGGTCCTGATCTTCAATAATAAATTACCGGTTAAAACATATCCTTCGCTTGTAGAAAATAAACTTGAAGCTACATATTGCATTTACATTTTCCATTTGAAGATCGCGCCGATCTACTGCAGTTTACCAGCAAGTATCGTAGTTTCAAGACGACCCACAAAAATGTGAGCCAGCAAAACACGAACGAGCTCAAGGCATTACTGCGTACATCGAAAAATGAGCCTTTTTAGTGCCGGTTTTTTATACCAGTTAAGAACGATGTTTAGCAAAATGGACGTATAAATCGGGAGTATCCTGAGTAGATATCAGCGTATAAAGTGGCGGTTTATCGACAAGCTTTCACATCTTTCGACCGGCAACTCCCTAGGGGTAATTCTGCTCTTGATGTTACGTTATATACAGACAAGCCCAAAAGCGTTTGTGTATGTAAATTCGATTTGGTTAGGTATTACGCCAGTCATTTGTCCTCATTAATTTGCTATGGGGATACGTTCATTACGTGGTGCGGATATGCGTCAGCTAATTTAGAGGGAAGTAGTTTTGGGCTCGATGCTACTAGTTCACTTTGAGTATTAAACCGAGTTCGATGCTCAAAGGAAGTTCGTGATTAGGTAGTACGTACTTCAATTTTCGTTAATTGATGTTGCGACTTTCGGATTTCAAATCTGCTAAGAGTATTTCTTATTAAAAGAAAAAATACATTTTATCAGAGTTTAACGCAACATCAATCAACATCACGCCTGTAATCCTCGAAGGGTAAAGCAGAGGTTTACCTAAAGATACCCACATTTTGCAAGTTATGTTTAAGGCCCATGGATAAGGGGGCGTCCATAAATTACGTGAGATGTTTAAGGGGGGAGGGGGTCGAGTCAAATCTCATCTAATCTTACGTTGGAGAAAAAAAAACAAATTATACTATTTTGGTCCATTTAATCCAGATTATACATGCTTAAGGTGAATGGGTAGTTGAGACCGCGAAATTCAAATTTTCTTACGTTTTTTGCAATTTGCAGGTCAGTGTCAGGTTGTATCTTGATCAAAATATGATTCGCGACAATAGCAGGTACATATTTAGAGAAGTATAATCATTAGAATCAATAATCCATCTTTCTAAGTTAGATTTCTACCACTAACACTTTTCCATAAGAGATTGGTGGTTGGTGGTAGAAATCTAACTTAGAAAGATATATTAATGATTCTAATGATTATAATTCCTTAAATATGTACCTGTTATTGTCGCGAATCATATTTTGATCAAGATACAATCTGACACTGACCTGCAAATTGCAAAAAACGTAAGAAAATTTGAATTTCGCGGTCTACCACTACCCATTCACCTTAAGATTTAATCTTAAGCGTATATCGTAATACGATTAAGATCATTCAATAATTCGTTCGAGAGAAAATAATTTCATTCATACTTCGACGTTATACATCTACTGACTGTCAAACCACCATATTTGTGTAAATAAAAGCACAAAGCAATTTTTGTTTTTCTTTTTATAATAACAATCCAACGCGTTTACGTAACAAACCACATTTTGAAAAATCTCACGTGAGATTGGGGGATGGGGGAGGGGTTGAATAAAATCTCACGACATCTCACCACGGGGGGAAGGAGGGACAGAAAATTTAAAAAAACACTTCACGGAATTTATGGACTCCCCCTAAGGGGGCGAGTTTATTGCTATCAACCGGACACAAAATCCAGACTTCGGGCTGCTACTGACAAATTCCAGATGGAAATTGAATCTAGGGCTTCATGCTTGCGACCACTAAACCAAAGAGGCACACAGATTTAGTTTAGTAACTGCAATTTTTTTTTTCTTTTTGTAATAACAATCCAACGCGTTTACGTAAGAAACCCACGTTTTGAAGAATCTCACGTGAGTTTGGGGGATGGGGGAGGTGTTGAATAAAATCTCACGACATCCCACCACGGGGGGAGGGAGGGACAGAAAATTTAAAAAAACACCTCACCTACTTTATGGACTCCCCCTAAGGGGGCGAGTTTATTGCTATCAACCGGACACAAAATCCAGACTTCGGGCTGCAAATTCCAGATGGAAATGAATCCAGGGCTTCATGCTTGCGATCACTAAACCAACGAGGCACACAGATTTAGTTTAGTAACTGCATATTAAGTACAGTCCATAAAGATTTTAATCGTAATACAGCTTTTAATGTCAACTTACTTACGTCTAAGTAAATGGAAACTTGTGACATTAAAACTGGCTCCGTTTTTATAGTTGTCAGGTAGTTGCAGGACCATGAAACACGGTTACTACCAAGTGCTGCGGTAAATTTTCTTGCTCTATATCACTTTAACCGTTAAAGCTCCGCGCATGACCGATGGATGGGTCACGAAATAATAGAAAATCAATTGTGTCTCATTAGCGGAGCTTAAGGGGTTAATATACAAATAATTACTTAAAACGAGAATGTTGCTTGTTTTTTAGACCACTTTCATTGATAAACTCCTAAGTGATAATTTGGAGTCTCTTGTGTTTTTGAGTGTGATCGATCGTAGAAATAGCCATATCGGGATCTGCCTGGCCATTTTACGATTCGAAACGGCGACGATGACATATACAAATGTACTCCGTTATGATGTAAATACAAATTAAATTTCCATTTTGACAGTCGTTTTCTCGCTTGACATAAGTATATACATATATCTAGATAAGTGATATGTCTTTTAATTTACTCTTCCATCTAATAACACACATTCATACACCTACCTACCACAACTAACCTAACTACTAACTAACAAATACTTAGGGCTGATTTTACCAAAGTCTGATATCTTTTATCCGTGAAATAAAATTGACGTCTGACAGTTCTAGTATGGAAAATCTGTCAAAAATTCAAAATTTATTTTCAGATAAGACATATACTAGGTAGAAAAGTTTGGTAAAATTCGCCCTTAGCCATAAAAATTACATGGGGAAAAAGGCCAAAAGGTAAACACCTATGTATGTATTACTTAGGCTGGTTCTTTCACGCCCACTTGATGCACGCGTATACGTCAAAAATGGCGCTAACTATCAAACCAAAAAAAAACGTTGAATCACAAAATTATGGCCTTATTTGGTATGTTACGTTAACCAACTGTTTGAAACAACCTGCCTTAGTCCCTTATGTCTTAGCCACCTTTGCTTCCGAAGTAATGTTAGTGTGCGACTTAAAAACTTTGTTGTAGGTATTGAAAAAGTTTTCTATTTGTTTTGATCACGAACGCGTGTGTTTTTCTGATTTGTGGTTTACCTTTATGGTCGTAATTTACGATAATCCTTCTTGTGGGATTTCTTTTGAAGACATCATACAAAGTGTTCGAGAGTGTTACAGTAGCGAAAGTTTTAAATTTACTATTTGTCATCGTCATTTCAACCGAAAGACATCCACTGCTGGACATAGATCTCCCGCAAGCACCGCCACTTCGACCAGTTCTGTGCTTCCCGCATCTTATTATTAAGCTCTTACAAATACCTAATAAGCAATAGACTAACTGCTAAGTTGCTACACATTGTCGGGAAAGTGAGCGAGTTGAAAACCGAACCATTGAGGTAAAGAGGTATGAGAATCAGGGTGTAATGTTCACTCATACTCTATAGAAAAGGGAGCATGCTCCGACCAGACGGGTCTGGCGGGCAACTGCCCAATGATTCATGTCGGGTTGTTGTATTTATGCTAGTAGCGCGGTAAACTCTGCTTGCGCGATGCAGGATTTTGCGTGACGTCAGTATAACGCGTTGTTCGCATGTGCCGTTGTAGATACCTCTACAAAGGTATTGGCGTAAACACACTCCTAGGACGTATGCAGTCAGGCGTAACGCGACGGTGTGACGCAATTCTGGTAGAACATTTTCTACGAAGTTTTCATATAAATTGTTCTACTAGAGTCGCGTGGCGCCTTATTGTCCGGTTAAGTAGTCACGACCTCACAAGGTCAACTACGAGATGCCATATTATAAAAAAAAAAAAAAAAAAAAACGCGTGGCGCCTGTCTGCGGGAGATTTTAAGGAGACTGTATTGATAGCATAAAAGTTAAAATAAAACACGATGAAAAAAATACAGATTATACCAGCTTTCAAACAGATCACTTCACTCAATAATAAACCAACAACAAAAATAACGTTCTATCATAAAAAAATATTCTCTGAGAGCCCTTTAATAGAGCGCGTTCGTCGTAAACTGTAAAATTCCTTTTATCGAAGGAAATGTTTCTGTTTTCTAACTTAAGGCGAGTTTTATGGTGGCACATAACTGACTTGGTCGGTTGTAAAGGCTTTCGAGTGACGACTTGGACCCTGCGGAATGTGTTGCCACAAATGGTCAAGAAAGGGTAGCAGTATCTACTGCTCGATTTACAAAATGCACCAAGCATGACTGTGTGTGCTGATGTTAGCGGCTGATCAGAAGGCCAATTCTCGTAATTTAAAACGTTCAAAATCTAGTCGCAGTCTCATCTCAGCGACAAAGAAATGTCAAAAACTTGTCATAATGTAGGGAAATTTGAAGTATTTTTTGACAGATTGAGACTGAGATCAGACTGTGAACGTTGTTAAAATTAGTAGAATTGCCCCTCAGATTTTCTCACATAAAAGCGAAAAGTTGACGAAATTCCATGCATCCCAACTTTTCTTTTATCATCTAACTCCATTGGGAGATGAATTTTCAAAAATTCTTGCAATACTGCACTTATAAAACCAGTGGTTTAGGCTGTGCGTAGTCCGTCAGTGAACGTGTAAGATTTTCATTAAGTAGACTTTATTTGGTTTATTCATAAACGTTGTTTAAAGTTAAGTAGGCAATGATTAACGTTTACTTAACCATACTTTAGCTTTTTTATATATTCTAAGAATATTTAATAGATTGTCATCTTTTCCTCTTACATAATCGAGATTGATAATATTGATATCGTGACTAAGCACGTCCTATGGCTTAGATGTTACCGTCTCTATCCTGGGACTTGTAGTTTGACAGTTGAGTGACACTCGACAGTGATAGGAAAAATGCTTTGTCAAAGATTTTGCTAATGTAATAGGTAGGTAATACGGGCTGGTGACCGCAACTCCACGTCGATGCGCGTATTTTGCGTACGGGTGGAAAAATCGATCATTCAATCCACCCCAGCTCCTCAAGATTTTTGCTAAGTAACTTTTATTAATAGCCTTAGATTTTTAGGAATTTATTTCAACTTCCCAAAAAATTTACTCACAAAGAGTAGGTACTCGTAACTTCACACACACAAAGATCCGTCCAATGCGTCGTCGTCAAAATTACGAGTCAGATACGTTTTCCGAGATGAGAATCGAAAATGTTAGGACGTGTGATAGGATCGGAAACAAGATTACTTTATGTGTATGTAGTCTGTACTAGGAATTTCGTTTGTGTTACATTTCAAAGGGTACTTTTACGGACACAAATCTTGGATTCAAAAGCATCGAGACCCGCAATCGCTAATAAACGTTATACAAATGTTGAGAAGCGTAAAAACTAATATTTTAGTCAGTGAGTCAAACTGATTGAGAAGTATTTCAGTCAAATATTCTTGTTAACATCTAAAATTGAAGAACTTTTAGTTATTTTTTAAGTGGGTTAAGGGGTTTACAGGACCTAAACTCCAAAAACGCAAGTTTTAGAAACAATAAAAGTATATGATCGACTACAGTTAACAAAATCAGAAAAATATATGATATTCTTCTGGATATATGCTAGGTAGGTAGTGTGTTGAAAACATAATACAACTAATTTGATACGATAGGAAAAATCATGAACATACCTCTAAAAACTTTCTTTTTACAATAAAAACCATACAATAATTACATACAATAATTCTGATTATTTGTCAGATTATTCTAAAAGCAACATACTAAAACACTAGGGTTTTAATTTTTTAGTCAAACCATACATTTTTTGTAATTTAATAATTGTTTTATTTTGCAATAAATTACCAGCGTTGTCATTGCGCTTCTCTTTCTTTTCTATGCAATCCGACAGTGACCGCGCTTTAGGTCATGTAATCCTCTTAACCACAATAACTCAACAGGTAGACTTGAACTCAGGATCGTCAGTCAACGTCTTAACCGCTAAGCTGTTTTCACTTCGTGTATGGCTTCATCAAGCGGTCACTAGAAGGTTGGTTTATATAAATCACGGAAGAAAATGGTCTAATCTGCGTGATGTGTGTGTATTTCGCTACTATAAATGATTTCTAAAACAATGACGGTCCGTGTAAAAACAGTCTCAAGTCAAAGTTGTCAAAATGTACCAAAAATACTGTTATCGACAACTGTGATGGAACCAGATGGCACCATGTAAGACGCAAGAAAGACGAAATTAAGCGGAAACACACGACAAAGTACGAACATACCCGAATCGTGCGACCGTAATGGGAGGCAATACGAGGTGAATTTATACTCATGCTTCCACATTTTCATAGCAAGTCCCCGGCGGACTAGATAGAGAAAAGCGAGCACAAACGGCGATCTTTATACAAGTCGCTTGCGCTTTTTACATTCGTACGGTATGAATGCAAAACACCAAAGTGCTGCTCCGCATTTTCCAGTAAATGTTTCCAGAGGACTAAGAAAATATGATTATAATTACTTCTTTCAAGTTTTAATGTTGCGCATTTTCGTATTACTGTGTTCCCTCGTCTGCTCATAAAAATTCAAAATCCTCGTAAGGCCAGAGAACAAAAATGCGAATAATTTCAGCATATTCATTTGAATTATCGTTTATTATGCGGTGTGGAGAATGCCGCAGCGGATTATCCCGCGAATATAATATATGATGTTTGTGTGGATGTGTGGTTTTTCAAAATGGGATACTCTTTTCACGCTGGAGTCCTGGTAATAGCGACGTATACACCCAATATTACTCAAATTCTAACGGAATATATTACGCGGATTATAATATTTTGACCACTATTATTTTATTCGTCCAAACATAGCAATAAACAGTATAAAATTTCAATACAAAATATGGAATGAATAAATTTTCTAGTAGGTACAATATTTTCGTGTTATTTTTGCCACCGACACACGAAGAAGTAGCGAATAATGTGACTTTATGTAACTTCAACTTTGATTTTTGCGGTGATATTCACCTTTGTTTATGAAGAACGAATGAAACTCGATATTCACCTAAGTACCAATATTTTTTTTACAGGGCACGACAAACTTGGTCGATTATATTCGAAATATACAAGTACATCGTTATACGCACATTACCACAAAAACTTCTCGCGGCTTAACTCGTGCATAAAATTTGGGCATTTATGCTAAGAAGTTTTTTAACAATTTGGTTGCGCGAGCATGTATTGACTGTGTATTGAGTGTGTTAAAAAGTATTTGGTAATATATTTGGTAATATATTTACACCGTGTTCCGGACGATATACATAAACTTTGAACAGACGTTCAGACCATGGAAATAAACATTTCTCATTATGAACACATTAATGAATTCTTATTTTTTGTTAATTTTCATACAAACTAAATACCTTGACGTAAATCACCAGATATTCATGCCTCTCTTTATCCGAATTGGCAACGACGTATTTTCATTCATAAGATTTGGCGGGCTGAAACTTGTCAATAACTAAGTTAAGACCCTTTCTTACTGCATAGCTCAATTAAATTTAATTAAATGAAATTAAAAATAGATTTGCAACAAAGCCTTTTTATGTACCTACTACTTCCTTTGTTAGATTTAATATGTTAAAGCTATAGAAGCGTTTGACAAAGTGTATGGATAACGTGAAGAACACGGTATATACCTATATTTATAATTTATGAAAAGTCTTATTGCAATTTTTTACATTTCCGTGAAGGTGCTTATAGACCGCCAGTAGGTATTCAGTTCTGCAGCGAGTGAGTCAGATCCAAAATCATCATCATCTGCCTAGCATTTTCCCAACTATGTTGGCGTCGGCTTCCAGTCTAACTGTATGCAGCTGAATAGCAGTATTTCACATGGAGCGACTGCCTATCTGACCTCTACAACCCTGTAACTGGGTAATACGATACCTCTTGGTACTGGTTGGCAAACTTTCGGAGTTCTGACGACACGTAACGACTACCCAAAGATTTAAGAATGACAGCCGGGACCAACGTAATCCAATCAATCCAATCCAATCCAATTCAATCCAATTTATTTTTATAGAAAACCTTTCATTTTTATTCCTATTTGCTCTTTATCTTTAAAACTTGCAAACTTTCCGAAAGCTCGATTTAGCTAGCTTTTGAAGAATTTGCACTTTATCGCTAAAACTAAAGTTCCTTCGAACTATGCTTCAAAACTTTCATTTACCCACTAATGTATAGTGATTAATGAAAAAATATCGCAAAGTCATTCATTCGCCCTCCATGATAAACTCACGTTCATTCATTTTAATCCGGATTTCTAAAGAATCTTCGTAGTTTGAAGAAAGACCCTTACATTTTGATCGTTTTCATCGTTAAAGGGGGTCATTGTAGTCATCATTATGAACAACTTTTAGTATGGGACCAACCCAAAAATATCAGCTGGTCCATACATTTATGTTTGCATAACTCATTTTTCACAACATGTATTTTTTCACGATTTCAAATGAATGAGATCAAAATGTAAGGGTGTTTGAACTTACGACTTCTCATTCCCTGACAAAAACAGAGAAAGAGGAGAAAGCGGAGAAAGAGGAGAAAGGTATGTACCGTTCTATAATAATTTGGCAAGTATCAAAATATTGTAATAACAAACAGTTGCTGAAAAAGTGCGAAGCACTTGGCCGCTTGGTGAATGTATACGCTGCGTTTACGAGACACATCGTCAACGCGATGGTTGTTTCAGTAACGCCCAGCTAGCTAAAAATAATGGTAAAAACCACAGAAAATGGACGAGTTCTAACTTGAATGTTCAGTTCCAAAAAATAAACGCCAACGTAACGTTTTTACGTCCCAGCCACTGCAAATCCTATTCTAGTTTTCATAGGACCTTTGAACAATTCAGTCCAAACTGCCGTATACCTAACCCAGTAACTATAAAGGCTGCATTCACTACGTTTTATGAATTAAGTTGATGATGGAAGTATTAAAGAATAAAGCTCTTAGTTGCAGCACTGGCAGGATGCCAAGCTTCCTTGTGCCGAACGATAATTTCCATTTTGACCTATTATATAATATGTAGTGCTGGAAACGTTTTAATGTTACTATCTTATGGCGGTTATAATGGAATGTAATTGGGGAATGTGTTTTGTGACTAGTGTTTCTTCGGTTTTTTAACAGGTAATAATATTATGTTGTTTATGCACAGACGCCAGCAGATCAAGCTAATATAATCTGTCAAATTTATTTAATAGATTTTTAACTTTATCGTTAAAGCATAAGGTTCAAAGTTGATTGGGAGAATTTGACAGTTTCGGGTAGCTTGATGCGCTGGCGTCTGTACTTCTAAATACAAGGTGGCATGGGACATCGACGCGCAACCTGTTACCATGGGATTCAGAACATGATTTTGAACTCCCCAGCGTTGAAATTTTTCGTCGTTTATATAAAAAATTACTGTACCATATGTTACCAGCCGACCGCGTAGGCATTTTTCTATAAAACAGCTTATTTTTTTTTTATAACCGACGACAAAATTCTTCGCTAGGGGGTTTAGAATCATGTGATGGATTCATGGTTTCAGGTAGCGCGTCGATGCCACCCTGTTTATTCTATTCAATTTAAGTTTCGTATAAGTTCCGTTATTTCATCCATAGAAGTTAGCACACAACAGTAGGGTACATATTAACTTACTGGAACTAATCAACTAAATTCAATACTGTGTTTGACCCAAGATTGATTCCAGATTTAATTGGAACAGTATCCTCGTCAGGGAAAACTATTTTCTAAAGAACCACATAAAAACAATATCACAATTGGGCTTATGTCTTTACTTTTTACAAGTTGTTTGTTTCAAAGAAAGTTTTGTAAACAACAATCAGAAAAAGCAGACACCAGAAAACATGAAAACACTATTTAGCTCTAACACAGGTCCCACTCCAACTTCCAAAACGATAATGAAGCCCAATAATAATCAATTTAAAGACTTAATACCACCACATAGGTATTGGTCTGAGAACAAAGTTTTGACTCAGTCAAGTGAGACAGACTACTAGGGAAGTTTGTAAGACTCGCGTCCAAAGTAAGCGTATGAACTTTGTTGCTAATTATACATTCCACGCGATAGTTCGAAACCCAATCTATGTTTACACCAACACGCCCATTTACTTCGTACATTTAAACTGTGTGTTATTAAGCTTTGATTGGATTAACATAATAAGGCGGTTACCGCGTACCGGAAGACGTAGCGTTGGAAGGGCTCCCACAAGGTGGTCCGACGACCTTGTGAAGGCCGGAGTCGCGCGCGATTCGCGTCGCGCGTCGTGCCTGTTAAGTAGGAGCCTTAAAGCGGTTTGTTAATTCCGTTATGTTTGTTGAGAGAGGATGATGGAAAAACGACTAAAAAAAGGTTGAACTCTCTCTCTCTCTCGGGAGGGAACGCCCTAGAAGAACATCAATTTACCTTATTGATGGATGTGTTTTAGAAAGATCAGGTGCGTAGTATTCACAACCGGCGTGCACGTATGACCAGATTTATGAACGTAAACGAAGCAAAAGGAGTAAGGATCGTAGCTGTTGTTGTGCTGTCTCCCCATGGGAAGAAGACGTCAGTTTATTCAAGCATTGTTTGGGAAAATTCAAGGTTGTCGCAACAATGCGATTATATTCCCTCGCAAATTAATGTTTATTAAAACTTATACCATAATTTCCAGCAGTAAGTTCTTGTTAACCAAATTATAAATAAATTAAGTGACGTGCCTAAAGGATACCTAAAAAAAATTATTTACAACTGCATTTTCAGAATTTTGTCGCGACAACATTGGCTGGCTAATCAAATACCTATCAACATTAATTGAAAAAAAAAATACCTTTCACATTGACAACGACAGCTCGTTATCTCTTTTTGATATATTATACACTCCTTTCATAGTTTTTTCCACACAACTCAACAGCAACCTTTCAATAACGAGAATAAAGATAATTGTGATTTTGACAGACTTGTCAGTGGCAACAACCCAATAGCAACCTTATCACAAGGAGTATAAAGATCACTGTGATTTGGACAGTGATGCAAAATCAAAGGTAAACAAACTGAATGAAATGTATTGGAGCAATAAAATGTCACAGAACATCATTACTCCATTCCATTTTTTTTTTCTTTTATCTTATCCAAAGATCCCATCTAAGTTTGAAAATAGAACACAACTTTCTCTTTATTGCTTGCCAGTGCCAACTGTATATAGTTCGGCACAAACTAGTTTTCTTCCCATCCTTGCCCTCATTTACCTGCAGATGTTGTTTTGTTCATCTCCATCACGTATGGCCAGGGGGCCTAAAAAGGCCACTTTGGCAGAATCATAAAAGGATAACATTATGAATCATAATATGGCAAAGACAGTCCGTGTTTTTCTTTTTTTTGCTGCACTTCGTAGGTATAATCGAAGAGATTGGGATTGGATTTGGATTGGATTGATTGGTATTTTAGAACAGACAAAAAAAAAAACTGAAAAATTCTTCACCAATGGGATTTGATACGATTAACTTAACAGTTAATTGTCCATTATGATTCATAGGCAGATTTTTAGCATCTTTTTAAGCCCCCAGGTCAGAGTAATTACATGATGACGATTCAACCTAGTTTTCTTGTCTTTGGCCATCTAAGTTAAGGCTGAAGCTTTGTATGTGAAAGTTCTTTTGTTTTTTAGGTGGTGTACTAATTTGTATATTACTTTAATTCGCATAGGTTTTTTTTAACAGGATTTCATTTTACGGTAATAAACTCGCACCTTATACCTATATGGGGGTTGGTAGAAACTAAAGAACACCACCTGCTACGATGCATATAAAAAAGTTTTAAGATCTAAAAATATAATTGGAAGTCTATCTCACCTTCCTAGCACATGCTATCTTAATCATAGAGGTTTACAGAAGTATTCCTACTCGTAATGAATAACTTACTTTGGAAGTAGAAGACTACTTTATCTAACTTTAATGTATACGAGTCGCCTTACAAGAAATGGGCACAAACAAATGCATACTAAGTAAGTAAATGTCTGCACGTTTCTAACCCTCCCGTGCCAAGAACATGCAATCAACCCTGATTCGTAAATAAGTTTATCTTGCCAACCTGTCACGTCCCGATCACAACACGCGCTCGTCTAGTTGTGTACCTCTTTCGTTTAGTAATCACGTTCCCTACTAATTGTTGGAGGCCTCGCGTCACAAATGAGGCGGTTACTAACTAATTGTCTTAAAAGAAAATGGATATAATTATGCTTGTTCCATTATAGACTTCATCCATCGCTTTCGATCAGGCGTGATCGAGGTCAAGAGCGGGTCCATTGAGCAAACATTTTTTTTTTAATTCGTGTATGAACTCCTTGGAGTAATTTTTTTAAGAATAGAAAAGAAATCGCGAAATGTGAGTGTACTATAGGTACAAATCTGCCTAACCCTTTGGGACATACAGGCGTGATTTTATGTTATGTTAGAAAAGAAATCTCTAGCCAATTGGGGCCAATTCTGACTTAATTCTGCTTTTAATGACTATTATTCAGTAAATGCATATTTCCTGCGGTCGCGAATTATATTTTGATTAACATACAACCTGATACTTACCTGCAAATTGTAAAAAAACGTAAGGAAATTTGAATTTCTCGGTTTTTCCGTGGCGCTTGCCCCTTGAACTACAAAAATATCAATTCAAATCAAACTATATCCGCAGAGATGGCGGTATTTTTTAGATAGTTTGGTATGTAACACACACGTTCAAGTGGCTTGCCAACGTGTCACGTCCGAACACAACACGCGCTCGTATCGGTGTGAACCTCTTTAGTTTTGTAATCACGTTCGCTACTAATTGGCGGAGGCCTCGCGTCGCAAATGAGGCGGTTACTTATATAGACTTCAAGGCTTCTTGAGGCCCGAAGTGGTGAGAACTATTTAAGTGGCTTTTGGAACTATTTTAGGATAAAGTCTTGTCGGCAACTAATAATAGTTGAGAGATATGAAAGTTTGGAGGTACCTTTGTCAGAATGTTCTACGAGAATAACCACGCAGCATTCAAAAAGGAAAAAAGAATAAACTACGGACCTAGGACAAGACAGCGAAAAAAATAAAAATAAAAATGTAAGTACAAAATAATTAGTTTATTGAAAGGTCTAGGTTAGTTAATTTAAAGGTCTCAACTAATTAAAATTTTAAGGTCTCCACGATTTTCATCGTCGTATCTCCACGATGAAAATCGTGGAGACCTTAAAATTTTAATTAGTTGACTTGTCTGATAACCAAGTCTGTTCATTTTACACTAAGCTGTAGGTAAGCTGTAATTTTCCGGAAAGATAGAATACAGCAAAATCCAAAAAAAGAACAATTAAATTCCACTTAGCATAATTCTTCTGGCAAACCGTTGTACCATCAAAGAGAAAAATATTCAAAACGTTAGCAGAGATCCTAGCATTTCGAACATCAAAAAGTGCACACACACAGACGAGACAACTGAAATTCCTCCATCTACACATACATGGATAGAATTCCTTGCATAACGTAATTAGGAAAGTGGAACGTTGGGTACACAATTTAATGTGTTCATGTGTGGGAGATGTTCTTGTGTGCATGTGTTAAGAATTTCCTCTGGATTTTTGAGTGAGGCATGACACATATATTTGAGCGTTCTATGTAAACGAATACAATATAAGTCAAATGTCAAGTTTATACAAAGTTTATACCATTTGAGTTTGAAGTTTGAGACATAACTATCTCTGTCTCTCTCTGCTAATGGTTGTCGATGAACCTATGTATCTGGCTCTCTGAGATTACAATCATATTTAATCAAAGTATTGAGTTTACTTTTCGCCATAAAATCAACAACATATTTTTGCATTCAAAATGTCGTCAGAAGATAACATACACTAACAACATTAGTTTAGTTTACTTGTTCTATCTCATCGTGGAACAATAAAAACTTGGGATAGCAAAAACTTGCCAGAATGTTTTACTAGCGCTGCTCTATAAATCACTTCATCACTATAATATCTCATTTCTGTGCGTGGGGTTCTGGGTCCGATTCCCGGGGTCGGGCGAAGTGTTATTGAGTTTTTCCATTAGGAATTTTTTAGTAACAGCCCTGAGTATGGAATTTGGCGGTGTCATACCCCCGTGCTCGGAAAACACGTTAAGCTGTTGGTCCTACGCCTGATCTCTCTCCGGTCGTGTCGGATTGCCGTCCCATCGGACTATGAGAGTGAAGGAAGAGGGACTGCACCAGTGTCTGCGCGTACACTTGCGCACTATAACATCTCCCGCGCCGAAGGCTAGTCTCCGTTGAGATTGGCCGCCGTGGCCGATATACGGTCTGGACGACTTTATTTTATTTATCTCATTTCGTTACAAACTACTAGGTACCCAGTATAACTACTACTCTGCTACAAATTCTCGGCTACGTCTCACTTAGCTTTGAACTTCTGCTTTGGTACGACTCGCTCAGCTACGTACCATGACTTTGCTTCGCGAGCTCAATTACCAACTACGTCATCGCTACGCGAAAGCAAAGTTACAAACTACCCACAGCAATGCGACAAAATATCAAACTAATATTGCTCCTATTTTTCAATCAACTACGAATCATTTTTCTTCACACCACTATTGGTTTTCATTTAGCTACAAACTGGCGAAGTGACAGTTTGTCGCCAAATGATACAGGTTTATTTCGCTACGTTCTAATGTGCTACGAACTACCGGAGGCATCGCTACGAGATTGTCTTCGTAGCCACCTTTAATACGTACAACTTCTTGCGTCCTGTGATGAAGTTCTCTGACTTAACAAAAACTTTATAATTATAAAACCGCATGCATACTGAAAACATATATCTGTGAATTGTTAGGCTACGTACGCATTGACAGATGGCTTGTTTAGCGCCTAAAGCCTTGCGAGTCACCTTGTGAGTAGCGAAGTGAAACGAACGCTCTAGAATGTTCGCAACCGGCCGCACTGCGCGCTTGGTGCCTTCGCTAATCGCCTAGCGTGTATCGGATGATGTTAAGTCATTAGGCTCAGGTGCTAAGCCTTCCACCTGTCACTGTCAGTGCGTACTGCGTACGTAGCCTTAGGGAATTGGGACATCCTGGTATTGTGACCTGTGATATGAACAAAAAGTAGTATATTACAGTTAATTAAAAATTTCAAGTGGTTGGCTAATTTATCAATGTTCTTAATTAATCAATAAACAGCGTATAGAAACCTAACTTTAATTACGTAAAGATATTCATCTATCAACTCACAGATAACTTAATTCCAAACTAAAATGTATCCGTAAATGGTTAAATGAAACTTTTAATTAAATTAACACAACAAAATTAAACTAACAGCTGGATAGTTATCTATCGTTCAGTTAAAAGTTCCAAGAGATTAGCGGCTACGGCCTAGTTTTAAAGGCACGTAAAACCTATTAATTTTCCGAGTAGATTCGAAGTTCTGGAATAAAAAGGTTTAATGATACCTTTTAAAACTGTTAAACTTCTAGGGTGAAGTTGTTTTTTTAATTTACAAGTGATATTATACAGGGTGTAAAAAGACTCACCACGCATCCGTCATCATCTACTCATTGTGTACATCAAAATAAGTAGCTTTGTGCAAAAATAATTGCTCGGAAAGGACTTTTATACACCTAGGTGTAAAACTTGCTATTTATTGTAGTGTGCAATGTAACACATGCAAAAAAATGTGCTTGTGGGTGCATGCAACGACAGAGGAATCGTGGGAGTATTTAAAGTTAAGATTTAAAACAAGTTTTCGTAAAATCATTAATAACAGTTGGAATTTTGACCTTTAATATCTTTGTAACCAGGTTTCCAGGTATAGTCCAACATAATAAAAACGATCACAATGACGGAATGAATAGGTAAAAGTCTCAGCTCCGCCAAGCGTCTTTTACACCCGGTATATATTTATTTTTTCATTGAGTCGGTTTTATTCAGCCGATTTTTATTTTAAGCCAGTATCTTTTTTATCTAATGCATACATTTTATATTAAACTTAATGGGAGACATTAAAACTCTGTGGCAAATGTATATCTAAATAAATAAAAAAAACATTACATTAATAAAAAGACTGTGCAACCATGACATTTCATACAACATTTCTGCACTGTTTTCGTTCTAAGCAAAAAATACGTCCTTTGTGATCGGTTTTGTAGTGATTAATGATAACATTTTACGTAGTTGAAAGAAAAATAATAAACCCAATCGTCATCAGAAAAAGACTCTCAAAAAACACTTTACAATCGCAACACCAACAAATTGATCACTTAACTCAATCCTTAACACAAAGCAACACGGCAATTTCAATCAAAACAGCTCCACATACAGTTTAAATTGGCACGCACCGTATTGTAGCACTCGCAAACAGCTTGGGGAACTAGGTAGCGATCCTAATTAACTCTCTACCACTACAACTGGCGCTTTCATGGTACATATTTAGTGCTCCGCTTCGAAATTTATACAATCGCTGAATTCGAAAACTTTGCCAATATAACAGGCAACGCAATGGAAACGGTGTTGTTGTCTATTAGACTTCGTTGTCGACGGGAAATGACTTCTATTTATTATCTAGGATATGTGTGTGCTTGTTGTGCAAATGTGCACCATTATTAATGCAATAGAAGTGCGAAATAATATTTGATTTATTTTATTATTTATTTTAATAAACATGCACTAAATTACAGACTAAAATATATCTCTCGCATGTGGATTGTAGAATCCGCCGTTTTACAAAATGTTATGTAAAACAACTGAACGACGTTTAGCGGTTTTTCATAATGATTGAACTTTAACAAGCAGAATTGCATAAACGTTTTGCATTTATCAATGCAGCGGGTCAACAGTTAGAGGTTACGTATAACAGCGTGAAATGAAACGTCAGATTGAATATTTTAGTTGTAAATTTTGTCGCTCGTGGCCCTATATGTCATTACAACAATAATGACGTCCGAAACAGAAATAAATAAAACGAGTAATAGAAACTCTTGTGAAAACAGTGATTTTAAGGACAACGAGGAGTCAGTCCAAAAATACTAAATATTAGTCAAGTAACTGCGACCAATTTGAAGTAGCCGTTGGTCACAGATCTACCACGGTACTGTGGTTCTACCCAACCTAAACCAATTAGTCAGGATGCCCTAGCTTAGTTACTGCGGCCAATTGAGTATTAGAAGCCACACCAAAGGCTTATTATGACTAACGGCCATTCTGCATTTCGTCTAAACGTCTTTAGTTGTTTTTTTAAACGTAACGCAATTTTAATCCAGCTGAACGTTGTTCAGTTGCTTTTCATAATGGACCTGTTTTGTTAAACGACTAGCGGTTTTGTAAAACTGCGGATTCAACAATCCATCTGCAACATAATATCCAAAGCGTTGTACAACACAATTTAGAAACTAAAATGTTTTTAAATAGGTTCGTTATTAAGGGTAAAAGAAACATGAGATACTCCTGGTGTTCTTGTCGATTACTTTTGTTGATGACGAAAACCGACTTCGATTTTGTGTCTATGGTGCGAATTTCACTAATATGCACCATTAGTTAATTTAAGTGAGATATAGGTGCCGATTCTTTTGTTCACAAAATAAACTAAATTTAAGTTCAATTTATCTTTTTTTTTCTATTTCATTGTGAAAAGGACAGAAGATAAATTTTAGTTTAGTCCTGTCAAATTATCAGCGCCTGACGTAAATTGACGTAATTTTAGTAGGTAAGTTTTTAATCACGTCTAAACTTGTATGGAGTAATTTCAGGCGATGATTAATTTGACAGGACTGAACTAAAATTTATCTTCTGTCCTTTTCTTAATGAAATAGAAAGAAAAAATGCACTGAACTTAAATTTAGTTAAGGCTGTGAACAAGAGAATCTGCACCATTATTTGCTTTAATGAGGAAGCATTTGAGGAAGTATTTGCTTTGAAGGACACTGAAAAAAAAGAATTGTTGAATGTACTAAAGTAGCGTAGGTTGAGTAATGAACTGCCATAGTCAACCCTTTTCATAGTTAATTTTACCTTTTCATAGTTAATTTTACTATAACAAGAGTGAATTTAACAAAATCTACTTTGTTGATTTTCATAATCAACCAGTTCTATTTGGTAAAATCAACAATTTCGTGTGTAGGACCTATATAACCCGCGGATTTGATAAAATTTACGCGGAATTTAGTAAAATCAATCATTCTTTTTTTCAGTGGAGTTGGTTCTTTGTTGTCAATAGAAAATGACTTCGATTATAAGGCTAGATATATTATTATGTGCGAGCGACCGTGCGTGTCTATTTAAAATAAAAACAGACAAATTAATATTAACTAATATTAATTTGTCTGTTTTTATTTACATTTACAAAATATCGCACTAGTGCGATATTTTGTTCTAAAAGCGTTTGCGCCGTACGGAATTTCATACAAACTTTCAAGCTCTTGTTTTTAATTGTTTTTAATAAAACTTCAATTCATAAGCAGGATACAAAGGTCTAAAGTTACTTAAGAACATTTTCGAAAAATAGTGTTACAGCCAAATTAGACTAATTTTAAATTATCCATAGAAACAGAGATTTCTGGTTATTTTTTTTTTATAAGAAATTTAAAAATGTTGGAAATGGTGAAAAACAACATTGATAGGAAATAAACTACATAAATAGAATAAAGTAACAAAGAATCCCACATCGTTTTTGTCTTGTATCATTATCTCCTTAGCCATTCCCAACTATGTTGGGGTGGGCTTCCAGTCTAACCGCATGCAACTAAATACCAGTATTTTACATGGAGCGACTGCCCGTCTGATCTCCACAACCCAGTTATTGGGTAATACGATTAACACTCAGTAAGACTGGTCGTCAGACTTTCGGGCTTCTGACTGCCCGTAACGACAGTCAAAGATCTGCAAATGACTGCTGGGATCAACGGTTTAATGTGCTTTCCGACGCACGGAGGGGTCTCGATTTGTAACGGACGGTCACCCATCCACGGACCAGCCTCGACAGGCGTAGTTTAACCTTCGATCAAATCATAAAACTGTTATAAATAATTTAGCCATGAGCCCTTTGTCTTGTATATTACGGATTAAAACTGATAAGTTTCCATCGCAGTAATTTGTGAGAAGCAGCAAGGCGCTACCTTCACAAAATTTAGGCTAAATCATAATTCACTTCCTGCAAGTAGCTGATAAAATATCGCAACATTTTAGTAATTTACGATCGTAATTTAATTAATTGAAACAACAAAACAGCAGTAGCCTTTGTTAATTAAGGACTTAAAATAAAATTGACTGTTCTTTCCTGAACAACTTGTTGTCATTCTTCACTTAGCTCTGAAAAAGCAATTTATTTTCACTTACCGTCAATGTTCATTTAATAAATATTGTAGCTCGGGAAACCGACAAATGGAAAATATAATTTAATAAAGGTATAATAATATCCTAAATGTTTGATAGAGAAGGTATTTTCTTTATTGAGAAGAAAACTTGGGTTCTATTTGGTGGTTGAGAAAAATACTTTTGGCAAAATAAATTACGTTTTCTTGTTAAAGCAGGAACTACGGGGTAATTGCGTAACACATTAACAGGGGTAATGGATTTCATTTTGACAGTTAATCAACATTCATTGCGTTATTTACGTTGTTGAACAGACAAATAAACGAACATACGACGCAAGAGTTAACAATATCCTCCAAAATGATTGTGAATGATTATATACTAATAATTGGTGGGTAAAGGCCTATTCCAATAAATGGATACCTACTAGTGTAATTTCCTCGTGACTATTGTTCGCCTGAGGCTAAGGCTAGACTTCTTCATTACGTTTTTGCATTATAGGTACAGTTTTTTTTTTCTGGATTCCCATCCAGAAAAAAGCCATCAAATGACCGACTAAAACCCACCCGTGTTCCTTCCTTAGCCCTTTATGGTCCGGGCCAGCGGTAACCCTTAGGGTTACCAAGTTATAGCCTTACTTAAATTCTTACACATTTATACAGTACTATGGAGCACAAATTGTAGACAATCAAAGAAATTCTTGTTGATGTGAATACATCAACAAGAATAGGACAGAAATAAATTAAATTAAGCTTAAAATCTAACATCAAGCTTCCCAAAACTGCGATCTTCAATCCGTATCTTGGCCCAACATTCCCTGTTATTGGCCTGAACGGTACGCAAGACGTAAACACAATACGGCCCATACTAAACTCGGGTTTGTATTAAATTTGCATCAGTAATGAGAGTGGGATTAGTATCTGCTACACTAGCAGCTAGTAAACATGAAACGTGCCAAAGTTCGCGTCGAAAGCAAATTAACCCAAAGGGAAGGGTAAGTTCGTACACGCCGTGGCCTGAACGAATGCGGTAAATTGTTTTCTAATAACAAGAAAATCCATAAGTAAGTATTGGGAGTATCCATATTTCCATACTTAATATTGGAAATACGAAAGTTGTCTGTTTCCTTTTTACGTCTTAAGAGGAAATTATTTTTACAGAATAATAAATATTAACTAGTTGTATGTACCTATGTTTTCCTTTTTGATGATACATTATTTTTATAAGTACTAGAACCCTCAAAAAATGCCGATTTAAGCCGCTGTCAACAGAGGCCTAGTGTAAAAATTTGACAACTATTAATGAAAAAAGAAAAACATAGGGCCATAGTATGTATACTTCTTATTCAGTTTATGAAATATCTCTTAAATTTGTCTAATATTGGAGAGGAAAATAGGCGAGAGCCAAACCTCGAATTACGACTTTTTACTTAGGATTTTTCAAAAGTCTCTCCGACCGCATTTTATCTTAATGGCTGCAAGGATTTGGCCTACAAGTGGACCATGACCTGGGTTAGAACATACTTTTTATCCTGGTATTACATTCCCGTGTGATAATTTATATGCTTAAGTACGAGACTTTTGACTACGATGTGTATTATTTTATGCCTTTTTTATTTGTAATGTGCGTTTTTTTTGTGCAGAATAAACAATTTTTCTTTCTTTTCTTTTAATTTCCGACAGCTACGCAGGCGAAGTCGCGGGCAAAAAGTAGTCTTTTAAGATTAAACACTTCCATAATACAGGTATCTATTAATAGCGCAAGGGTGGAGTTTACGCATTATCGAACGAAAGATGATAAAAGCAATATTTATCCTAATCCAACTAAAATATATGATAATCTCTAAGATTATTTTTTAAAAGAGGAATTAACAAAATCGCTGTCTAAAGTGTCTAGTGGAGTCGAATCGTTTGGCAAATATCCGCTATCCGCATTCATGTCCCACTTTAACTTTATTACCAGTGATAAAAAACAGCCAAAGAGTTTAGAATTCAGAACGTTGCACATTCCAGTCCAGGAACTGGTAGAAATGTTCAAATAAAAAAAATCTATCTGCAAACGGTTACTGAAATTCCAACCAGCCACTTCTGATACTCTTTAACGCGCACACGTAGAACTTGCACCGTTTAAACGTATTGCTAACTCGCTCTTTTTATGGCCTTTGTACACTCTAGGAGGCCAGGGTATGGCCTCAAACAGATCGTACGAACAAACTGCTGTCTGTGAACGGCTAGTGAAATTGCAGTGTTGCACTCCTCTAGTGAGTTTTACGAGTGTTCGTGATGTCGTGCGTTCTCTGTGCACGTACACAGCCACATGTATCACTTTAGAATCAATTTAGGTTCCCTCTGTGAAACTGCTCGATTAATGGCACGACATTCTGCGATTTGGATGTTTTATTTATTTATATACTAGCGACCCGCCCCGGCTTCGCACGGAAACATTATTATTATTATACATATAAACCTTCCTCTTGAATCACTCTATCTATTAAAAAAAACCGCATCAAAATCCGTTGCGTAGTTTCAAAGATTTAAGCATACAAAGGGACATAGGGACATAGGGACAGAGAAAGCGACTTTGTTTTATACTATGTAGTGATACTTTATTGTACACCAGAAAATACATAACAAAAATACGATTATGAATACAAAACATACAATGGGCGGCCTTATCACTTTCAGCGATCTCTTCCAGGCAACCTTGGTATGGACAGTGACTGCGTGGATATAAAAAATGGGGTTGTCAGTTTTAGTGATGATTTCTAGGATAGATATTTTGGGAACAAGTTTTATCTTCGGAGAAGAGCAAATAATATTTAGGCATCTTAAGAATGTTCGATTTAGTATTGGAGCTAAGACAAAACTCGTTTCGAAATAAAAATAAAATAATAAATCCATAAACCATCGTTTTATGTAAACATCATTTATCTTATTCAAACTATCTTAAGCTTCAATTTATTTTCTCGACAGTAACATCGCATCGATATACATTTTCCAACTTGATTCATATTTAATTTCAACGTCTCGAGATTACACTCGCGGGCGCAGGCGGGTGAGTAGATTGCGATTGCGGTTATTTATCTTATTACGAGCGACACAACGGCCATTATCCTTTGTTTATCGCCTGGGGGCCTGGCATTGTGGTCGACGTCATTAAAACTTAATAATGCTGGATTCAATCCGCCGTAGGCCGCGTTTACCGTCCAACGACCATGTGTTTATTGTGAAAACGGGAGGAAAAACCCTTTGTGATTTCTATTTGCTCACGTTTCTGTGGCACACGGAACAGACAGATGGGCAAGTCGGATAATTGAGTTTTTAATCTTGAGCTTGACGTCACGTTTCGGACGCCGAGCCGAATGAATTTTGAATGTCTGTGGAAGTTATGTAACAAACAATCCTCATTTTTTGCTGATTCCGAGTTGTTGATTTACTATGTCTTAACAAGACTAAAAGTTGTTCTGTTGTTTTCTCTAACTTTCTGCTCAATTTAATAAAATGTCTGTGCCGGGAAATCTTGTTTAGTACCGCACAGGATTGTGATCATATCTTAACTTTAGCCATTTTCACAAGGAGGGTAATCTTGGTGCAGTGTATTGGAGCAGAATGGGTCATATCCTTTCAGATCCGATCATGCATGGTTATTATACCTGATACCGCACGTGTCTATTGATGATTCTTCGAGAAACTTTTATCTTAGCATTTTTTAAACGTTAATGCAATTATTCTCCTTCCACCAGGGACTTAAAAACACCTTCATAAAAGTTACAGAATTATAAGTGTTACATATTGAATTGATAACAGAATCAAATATGATTTTTAGATGTGTTTTTCAATGTGTTAACCCAAAAAACTTTTAAAAGAGTAACAGTAATATATCCGCAATCGATATAAGTGTTAACAGTGTTAATAAGTATGACCGGTAAACGTAGCGTTGCCAAAATAGACGCAATCCCGACAGTATTGAGGCTATATTGCCATCGCTGCGCGCCGCGTCTGTCTGTCCGCCACGCGTTTTTGCGGTACCGTGCAATTATACTTACAAATGTTTATTTCTGTTACACATATTAACACATATAAAAGGTTACACTTTGATTATGTAACAGTATTGTATCTGTTACATTTAGAAATGTTATTCTTTTAAAACACGTTTAAAAAACAGTGTTAGAAACACTTATTACGGTTACAGTTCGAGCCCCTGCCTTCCACGATACTTTATAGCTTAAGTTTAATTATACCTCCCGTGATCATTAAAAGAAACATAAAAACTTGTGCCCATAAAATTGGATTAGCTTCCAAAAAATATACGAAATCAGGAACAGAACCCGCAGTTTATTATTTTCATTTAAGTACAGCCCACCTTTTGGTAAATTAGTGAGGGGAGCCAGGCTAAATTAACGAACCGCGTGATCTTATTAGCTACCTCACTCAAACCATTAGGTTGCTCTAGCTGGGACGCCATTGTACTTTACCTGTTCAAATTTAATAGAACCCTTAAAGGATGTAAATTTTGCTGGAATTGTCTTAGCTGGCAAATTGCGCCTCAGTTTCGTCATTAGTGCACGAAACTGAGAACTAATTTTGCAGGAATTAACAGGCGCAAATCGCTACTTGTGGGTGCTGATGGTCAATTTCTGTTCATTAGAGACTACCTATAGGACCAATTCGCATCAGGAATTGCTGTGGTTGCTAATTGAGCGACAAGTCCCGCTCGAGAGCCCGTTGGCGTCCCGGCATTATAGGAATTTAAACCGAATGCGCAATGCACCAAAGTAACAACATCATAAGTTAGAACCGTCTCTGAAAACGAACTCTAAACTAGGTTACATGTTATTAAAGTCCAAAATCGGTTAACGGACTCCAACAAAGTATATTTCCAAGATGAAAAATATGAAGTTTTCCAAGTAAACACGTCAAGTGTCGGCAGAGTTGAAATTAGTTGGTGTACTCCCATTGAAGGCTGTGTGGGTGAACAACAAAAGAGGGCAAAATAACGTGCTATCTACCCAAGCGCAGGCCAGGGCATTTTTTTTTGTTTGTTTTAAAGTAGGTAACTACTTATTTTTTAAACGGCAGTAGGATGGAAGGTTTTGTTGTGAAGTTAAGTCGTGCCTCAATTATGGTTATTTTGTTAAGAGTGTCATAATTCCATAGTTATTTCTATCTATTATCTACACAGGAAGATTTTTACAGGGTATCACAATTTTTACAGGGTGTTCTACCCATGAATATGAACAACTTTCACTATGGGACCAACTCTGAAATCACCAAAAAAAAATCTGCTGTTTCATACATATTAGTCAAGTAGGTATTGAACTTTTGTATGAAACAGCTGACTTTTTTTCGTAATTTCAGAGTTGGTCCCATAGTGAAAGTTATTCATATTCATGGGTTATCCAAATTTTTACATATTGTTCACCCTTTAAAAATTTGGATAGTGATAAAAATATCTTCCTGTATGTATAATAAAAAAGAATGAACTGCTGTTCGTGTTTGTAAGCGTATCGCTTGAGAATGGCTGGACTGATTAGAATAGAAAAGAATAAATTTTTCTTTATTAAAGTGACCAAGACTCAAACTCAAACAAGATTGTTAGTAAAACTTACGACTATATTAGTAAGCACAGATACTAAACAAAAACACAAGAAATAACAGTTGGTCACCGTTGCGACATCGCATGAGAGACGGCACAACAGTGACCCACGTAAACACAGTCAAGGCGACTCGTAACCATGTTTAAGACATTGTTGGTGCCGCCCCACACCTTGCGCACCAGGGAAGCGCACCTTTTACGCATTGTTGCGTAAAAGCAATCTACATGCGCATCTGCGAACATCTCTAACATCCCTGATTAGGCTATTTTTTTTTAAATGTCCGAATAAGGTTTTTATGGAAAGAAAATTTTAGAAATTTTCCTGGAAAATTGGAAATTTTAAGTGATCTTTGTATGAACTATTGGACAGGATAACGTCTGCTGGGTCGGTAGTTTGAAATATTATGTTCCGAACCCTCCAACACTGCAATAAAGTATTTCATATCATTAACACTCTTTCACATGCTGTCTACATCTCTCTATTTATTGTCCTATCGCAGGTATGCTGCAAGAGATTTCTTATGAAATAAGCATCACCTTTGTACCTATTTTTCTGTTCTGTTTTATTTCATGTCTGTTTATATATGTGTGTACAATGTACATAAATGGTAAAATAAACAAATACAATTAAAATATTCACAGTTGATAAAGTTATTAATTATAGGTTAAGTTAGGTTAAATTGTATTAATAATTACCTATATCAATGTAGAGGGTTATTATGTAAACATGGATCGATATTCCTCCAGCCGATATCGTAGAAACCCTTTGAGGACGTTAAACTATTATTAAACAATATCTAGCCAGGGCTGATCTAGCAACAAAACATTTTTCAATAGATTTTTTTTTCATACCTGTTGTCTACTGACAAGTCTTTTCACAACAGCTTTTACTAACGGTTAAGAGCATTCTAGCCGTGCGGGCTGGCATCGTCGCATTTAATATGGTTTAAAGTTAATAAAATAATCACGAAAAATCACTGGAAATTCGACGTTGCCAGCCCGCGCGGGATGAACGCTCTTAAGGCTAACAAAGAAAGTAATATAAAAGTTTCCACTAACAGTATTTTTAAAAGTTTTAACCATCTTATTACCAGAAAAAAAACTAAGTACTATTATAAACGAGCGGCATGCGTCAACGGCAGAGTCAACTGCAGCCGTAGACGAGTGTCGACAGCCGTCGTCGACGCGTCGGCAGCTGCCGTCGACAATATACCGCTCGAGTATTTGAGCATCGTACACGAATCGCACAAATATCCTTGTTATTATAAGACGGAATATAATTTGTAGTCCACCCCAGTTACAACTGTTAATGTTATAATTACAAGTTGAATATTGTTGTGGGTACTTGCTCTCAACTTAATATGCAAGTACCTGCATATATAATAAATCAGTTGCTAACTCGGACTACGGTGTTTCATTACATTACAATATTAATTCCTTGTACTGTCGAATAAATCTTAATTAACAGGATAAATGAGGAAGAAAATCTATTTGTTTTTCTCCCAAGGTACACGTAATTGATGGATCGCTTTGATATTTGCATACGCATAATTTATTTCTGCAAAGCGGATTAAATGGAATGAAAATAAACCCAACTGGTTTATTTTTATTTTGACCACAAAAATAACTTTAATTTTGGTAGTCGATGTCTTTGGTTGTATATTATTTTTGTTACCACTGACTTTTTTTGTAAAAAGATAATTATTTTTCACTTTAAGTTGTGGTACTGACTCCAGCACATCAAGCTACCCGAAACTGTAAAATTTTCCCAATCAACTTTGAACTTAATGCTTTAGCGATAAAGTTGTAAATATATTAAAAAAAATTACAGATTGTAGTAGCTTGATGTGCTGGCGTCAGTACCTACCCCACACAGAGTCGTATACTAGTATTTGCCATGTAATTAACAGTGACAAGAAGTTCTTATAACATCATTAACATAAACTAAGTGGAAAAAATACGTAAGTATTAATAAAGCTAATTCAAAAACCAGTCACCAGAACTTGAAAGAATTTTCCAAATCTGTTCATAAATGACACGAGATCTTCTCCATTTTCGAAGTCTGTTCAAAAACAAAAGTATCGTGACGGTCAAAATGTTACACATTTTTCGTTCTGACTCTCGCTAAGATTCGGTTTCATTAACGTTATTTCTCATTAAGACAATCGTCACTTACATGAGAACAATAAATCCTATTACTAATTATATTATATTAATTATAAGATTCGCCTGATTCGGCAAGTGTCAAGACTATACCGTGTATAAGAAACTTCGTTCAAACAAACTATAATGCACAAGACGCAAATACAATGCCTGCTAAAATGCAAAAATCAAGTTGTCTACACAGAAAACACTCTGCCATTCCTACAACAAAATAAAATCCAAAACCAGCAAAGTCAGGAGCAAAACTATACATAAAATAGTATCTTTATATGGTGTTGCGGCTAGAACAGATCTACTTGGCAGAAATGGGAACAGAATTGAATTGGGACCTGCGCCGTGTCCCCCGCATTCCCAAACTCAATTATTATATTCTCTGGTTCCAAACTTGGGTCGAGCCACTTGGCCATGATATTCGTGGTTCCATTAGTAATGTGTTATGATTGTAATGTGGAGTATGAGAGATATTTTTTTTTGGTTATTTTTACTAATTCGTAATATATAAGTACAGTACCCGGCGATAAATATTGCACATCGACCTTTGGAAAGAAGACCCCTCCATGCCTGGAAAGAAGCTTTTCCTTTTATACCTAGTACTAGCTTCTGCACGCAACTTCATCTACGTGAAATTTATGGTCCCCCGACTCACCCCATCCCATTGCCAGCCCACAAGCCGAAATTAGCCGATTGTCTCTTTCCACAGGTCGATGTGCAATATTTATCGCCGGGTACTGTACTTATGGACTGCCTCGTTGGTTTAGTGGTCGCAAGCGCTAATGCTGAGCATGAGGTACTGGGTTCGATTCCCGGGCAAAGTGTTATTAAGTTTTTCTATTTGGAATTTCAATATTTCTATTTGCACGGAGTCTGGATGGATGGCAATAGGTTAGCCTCCTATTACATAGATAGATAGATAGATAAAACGTTTATTTAGTGCAACAAAAGACACAATACAGGTATTAAAAACATCAAAAAATGTGAAAGATTTAATAGATAAATTGAACCATAGACACCTAGCTCATAAACATCTATAACGTCGATCACTACTGGGCGGTGTGTGTCTTATGGTTGCACCAAATGGGAGTCCAGCTCAGCATATGCCAGGTACAATACCTGACGCTGGTATTCTGCTGCATCCCGTTAGTGACATAAATACGTATGTCGAGAAGACACATCTGAGTTTCAACAAAATGGTACGTACATACACATGGACACATGGGACTCATACATAACTGCCGAAAGTCAGTGTACTACAGGTACATCTCTGCACCAAACCTTCGGGGTGACGCCTGATTTTATGTTACTTTTAGTAAAGAAAACAGTGTATTTGGTGACTGACAAATAAAAGCAGTAACCGTTTCAGATAAGGCTGTGTCTGACGATGTATTGAAATATTGGAAAAGGCAGCCTCTGACCATAGAGACATACCTAAATCCATCAAGAAATTACTCAGAATTGCTATACATTCCTACATGTATTTGTCGTAGGTACACCGATACAGTCCAGCCTATCCGATTTCCTACTGTGAGACGATAAGAATAGGTTATCTATCTACCTTACTAAATTGAGTTCTGGAAAATAGTTTCCGTATACAAAAGTGAAATTTAAACTTGGTGCAATATGATTTATTTAATTTATTTATTTCAAAAACAAAATTGTTACAAAGAAACAACAAAATAATATCATTTCAAAACCATACCTATAATTGATTTAAGATCCAAGCAAAGATATTCAGAATTCGACAAAGCCTTTCAATAGGCGTCTTCCCCATAAAATGAGGAAGACATTTCTCAAAATTATAATTCCTTCCATCTGGCTTTGACGTCTAAATAAAACGAAGGGAGACAATATTATGATATTGCAGTGATAAATTTGAGAAATACTGGATGCATCTACATATAAGCTTTTTCAATAAGATTGGAGGTAAGGAGGACCATCAGTCTTTGAGGCAATCGGAAGTGCGGGTCGGTCGAGGTCAGTTTCAAGATTACTTACATTTCCTTACTTATATTGGAAGGAAAAGGATTTTCTGAAAGCTATGGAGGTCGGCAAAATATACAGCTTTAGTGGTTTGCTTTCATACTACGTACAGATGCAGGTGAGTGAGCGGCTAGAGTTTGCGAAGAGGTCGATTTATATTTTTTAACGTGCCAGTATCACAATTTGAGATAAAACTTTATTTTTTTCACTCTAAAAAGCAAACGTATTTTCAAGGAAAACAATTGAATGCTGCATTGGTTTGGCAATTCATGAAACATTAGAAGATGCATTGTCACGAAGATTTTTCCCGAAATATCTATATTATTCTAATAATAATGCTGAAGAGTTTGTTTTTTGAAGTGAAAACTTCTTTAGCGGCGCTGTGTACTTTTTTTGGAATGGGTAAAAACTTCTAAATTCGCGTCAGGTCACGTGACCCTGATCGAAAATTCGTAAGACGTAAAACGTCAGACGTAAAACGTAAGACGCGCGTTGTTTTGTATGCGCTAATCTCTGAAACTACCAGTCGGATTTAAAACAATTTTTTGCATTTGATAGCGATGCGTGCAACGGGGTGGGTCGGGGATGTAAGAAACATCACGCGGACTAAGTCTCGGGCAGAAGCTAGTGTTGTTATAAAATGGAACAGTATTTATTATTATTATGACCCTGTGTTGTCCCACTTCAGGGCACAGGCCTCCCTTCCCTCTTTCTTTTTTATTGGATTTTTTTGTAAGAACTGCATTTAATTGTTAATTGTAACTTGTTTTTGTATACCGTTAAAACGGTGAGACATGTAGCACTATGCAATGTTATGAAGACCTTTGTAATACCATGTTTCTGGCAAATAAATATTCTATTCTATTCTATTTCCACTTTTCCCGGTCTACTGCGATTGTGGGCCAATCCTTTAAGAAGGAGTCCAGCTCACTCATCCCGCCATCTCTTTCTGGTCGCGCGGTCGTATCCTGCCATTTGGGATAGGTACACTAAGTGGTGGCTTTTGCATATTCCTGTTCCGACATGCGACATCTAAGGCCAGCCCAGTTCCACTTTAGTCCAGCAGCTGTGTGGCCAGCGTCCGCTATTTGTGTTTTGGAACGAAGTATAGAGTTCTTAATGCGGTCTGTGATATTGACACCAAGTATACTTCGTTTCAAAGCCCGTTGGCAGACTCCAAAAGTGCGTGACTTAAATATCATATAGCTCCAAGAATATTACTGAATAACATTACATTATCCACATTAATGTTAATGAACACAGTGCGATGAACGTTAACCAAACAGACGTGACGTATTTCAGCCGTTTGGTAGATATTACGCTCGATTCATGATAGGAATTTAATACTGCGGAACGTATTCCCATTAAATTACCCGTTTACAGTGTTACGGTATTACAGACAGCCTAGTTCGAGAAGTATTCGTTAGTGTAAGGCCTGACGTACATAAAGTGATGTCGGTACCGGTTTAATTAACTTAATAATCTGGAATGTTATGTTAATTAACTGTTCTATTAGCAATCAATACATGAATTTCGGGATTTTCGATTGACTGATAGTTTTAAAATCTGTACAAAATTTCTTTAAATGCGATTCTTTCTAACAGAAAGAGGAAGAGGTGAAGCGTTCGAGAACGTAGATAAGAGAGAAAATATTAATGTTGAACTCATCACAACATTATCATCAATCAAATAATAAATCGATGTACAAACGCTAGCACATCAAGCTACTACAATCTGTCAAATTTCTGTAATAGATTTTCAACTTTACCGCTAAAGCATAATGTTCAAAGTTGATTGAGAAAATTTGACAGTTTCGGGTAGCTTGATGTGCTGGCATCTGTACTATGACTGTCTTTTAATTCACAACCGTACAATTTCGTGCATAAAGTTAAGAATAGAAAAATAGGCAATTAATATAAAACAAAAACTACAGGGCTACGAGAACGATAAATCATTGGGCGACGACAGAGTTTAAATCAAAGAGGGGGAATAAATTTCCATTAGCAGATCATGAGAGATTCCGGTCGGGGTAGCGGCCGGCCCGAGATTGCCGCAAAAACTTGCTAGATGGAGAATACATTTACTACGATATAGGATTATAGTTAGTATAGGTATAGATAGAAGAGGATAGTAAAAATATAGAAGGAATAGAGGCGTTTTTTGAAGTTATGGTAATAGTAAATTTTGTATTTGTCTCATTAAATGCGTATTATATTTAAAGGGCTTACAGGACCTAAACACAAAAAACGCATGTTTTAGAAACAATGTATATGATCGACTATAGTAATGAAATCAGAAAAAATTATGATATTCTTCAGGATATATACTAGGTAGATGGTAGGTGTATTGAAAATATAATATAACTAATTTGATACCATAGAAAAAAATCATGAAAATGCCTCTAAAATCTCTCTTTTTACAATAAAAACCATACTAATATACGTACATATAATCACTCTGATTTTTTGTTAGATTATTCTACAAGCAACATACTAAAATACTAGTGTTTTCATTTTTTAGTCCAAGAATAGATTTTTTGTAATTAAATAATTGCTTCATATTTTGCAATAAATTACCAGCGTTGTGTCATCGCGCTTCTCTTTCTTTTCTATGCAGTCCGACAGGGACCGCGCTTTAGGTCATGTAAAGGGTTTACGTTTAAGAACCAGAAAAGCGGATGTACGCACGACGATATTTCATTTCCATTTCCAGTATGAGCTGACTTCTCATTGTATGAAAAGCTTATACATCGGGAGATCAGCTAAAACTGGAAATGTATAGCTTGATATGTCGTCGTGTGTACCTACATTATAACGTATAAAAATTTTTTATATGATGCAGAAGTACACTCTTTTGTCTAACAGGCGACGATCACAGTTTGTTTGTAGGAATAGCAATGAAAACACACCTTAGTAGGTCCTTTAAATTTGTACTGATGCCTAAATGTTTATAGCGACAGACTTTAAAAGATGTAAGTAAGAGATCGCCCTGTGCGACAAGACAAGTATTATTTAGTAGTTAAAATATACACATTAATTACATAATACATAGAAGAAAACCGTTGTTTTGTCCTCTTTCTTTCAGAATTTGTGAAATGGCTCTATGTTTTGTTGTAAGTGAAACCATCTAACTGCTTCTAGAAATAATTCAAAACAGACATGTCTTACGTAAAATCGGTGTTAAATTGAGAGACTAAATTAAGTAACAACAAATACCCGTGCAAGCTATAAAATAATCCTGTAACACACTTCGTCACACCGTATGTTAAGCTCTTAAGCCGTGACAGGTTATCAATTCCAAGCGTGAATTAAATTTCCAGGTGAACGTGTAAACCTTCGTTCACAGAATATGGTACTTAACATGGACTTAAGAGCGTTTACGACGTACGGCATTCCATACAAACTTTCAAGCCCTTGTTTTTCGAAATGATTGAACCGATTTTAATGAAACTTTCTACGCATAATCAGGATACATCGAAATATCTTATTTAAAAAACGATAACTGGAAATCTCTGTTTGTATGAAAAAAATTAAATCGGTCTATTTGGCTGTAACACTATTTTTCGAAAATGTTCTTAAATAACTTTTTAGACATTTGTATCCTGCGATCAAGCGATAAGTTTTCAGTACGTATTATTTTACTAAAAACCTCCAAAGCATATTTGTACACAAGGGCTTACTCTCTAATTCCGTCAACGAAGATACGGGCCCGTCCGAATATAATTCGTAACATCAGTGTGAACCATACACCCGATTAACTATCTTTTCGGTCGGGTAAAACTAAAAACTCTTTAGGAGTAGTGACAACTGTCAAATTGTGGAATCATACATTCGCAGGTCGGGCCCTAGCTAATCTTAAATCCGTAGGTGCTACGGAGTAGAATCGCCCGTAACTTCGGCCAAACCTACGGATTCCGTTTTTTGGGAGTAGAGCTCCAGATACCGGAAGAATATGACGGAATCTTAGTACTAAATAAATATATTATACTATTTTTTTTTTAATGAAGACCGAAACACCGCACATCAACATTTTCACTATCTACAACAACATAACAATGAAAATCAACGATGAGTTAACACTCAAAATCCTTAAGAAAGTCCTATGAGGAAACACTTATAAGAAAACAGAATCCTTTCTCCGAGGCTCTTGTATACGGAAATTGTGCATCTATTCTGCCACTCGCTGTTTCCTTACAATTAATTCGTTACGAATTCCGCCAGACTTAAATTTCCCTCGGGGAAGTGTATTTAACAAACCGTTACCATTCTGTATCTTTGTTAGTTTGGCGTATATACTCTTGCTATTTATAAGGCGGTATCAAAATAAAGGAATAATAAAAGTTTTGTTTGTACTTTGTTCTTCATTATGTTGTGGACTCATAGTTTTGAAACTACAAGCTATTCTCAGTTCATGTTAAACTTTGTTAGTTCTAGATGGTTTTGATTGGATACGGTCACGAACATCATATAAGGAAGTTGAATTATTTAGAACAGAAATTTATCTAGTCTATTGGAAGATTTGGTACAATTCTAAACTCTTAAATTGTATCCAAGATTTTCGCAACAGGAAAACTGACACTAAAATCAGACTACAACCCCAAATATTTTGATGTGCTAAGCACATTATGTTCATTCAAACGAGTTTAAGATATCCAAATAACCACTCACTTATTGAAATCGCTTCTGAAATAGCTATGAAAATTGTAAATGAAGAAAACTTTAGGCAATAAAATGTCTGGCTTTTCGGAAACATTTCGGATAGACCCTTTCCAATAATCCTTAAAGTTTATTGGAGTAATAACACTTCAGCCGGTCTCGGATAGATTCGTGTTGTTTGAACAAAACTTGAAATATAAATCTGCTCTCTCTTTAATTTTACACAAGTTTCTTAACCTTTATCTAAAGCTACTTTTAGTTACATATTTACGCGACCAGAAAAACTTTGATCTACAAGAAAAATATTATATTCCGCCGGCTCCACTCATTTCTATTCTAGTCTGTGAATTCAAGTTATATGCATATTTATATGGATAAACTGTACCCTTACCTCCTCTCAGCTGTTGCCACGTCATGTAGGAACCACTTCGTCGGAAAAGGGATTATAAAAGTGCTAAAATTTATGATCGCGTAGAGAGGGACTATTATTACGTTCTACTCTACTGCTGTTGTTAATGTTTCGTTTTGCGTGCTTTTGTTTATCGTTTGTACTTTAGCTGTTAAATGTACTTTGTCTAGTTTATTGTCTCCTTGCGCCACAAATTTGAAACCAATAACTATAACAAAGTACAAGTTATTCTTAGATTTTCCAACATTATTTTCCTACATAGTACCCAGATTTTGGAAGAGGATATTTATATAGGACACGTGTAACTAAATTAAATAATAATCTACTTACGTGTACAATGCCTTGGCTCATCAGACGAATCCCCACAATCGTTCGAGCCATCACAGTATCGATTAATCGGTATACACTTCTTATTCGTGCACAAATACTCAGAGATGCGGCATCGAGTATCGTTCCCGTGTAGTACAGGCAGTGATTCAGGTTCTGGTATATCTTTGGGACTATCCCTTTGGTATATATTGTTGTATATTTCTTTGGTTTTCGGTGCATCGGTGACGATGTCGCAGTCGGTGAGGTTGAGAAGCGTAGCAATGATAATTCCAAGGCCTAAGGCTATATTGCTAAAACCTGAAACAAAAGAAAGATCTGGTTAGTTTGGGTCACATTTTAAAAAGGAATCCGAAATGTTTTTATGTGAAGAAATACCTGGACCCATTGGTGTAATTAAAAGTAAGTATAATTAACGTTTTTCGCATTAAAGTAATCAATCCTAATCACCCACATTTTTATTTTGAGACAAAATATAACGTTACACCAAAAGGATGCTACAAAATGCCAACAGACTTCTTGCGGTTAGTCTGGTGACACGACTACTAATTTCATGAAAAACGACACAATGAAAGAAAAAAACTAAAAAGAAAGAAAGTCGCATGGAGTTAACGCATTAAATAATGGACATATCACTTTTTCGTTATGTGACGATTCCTAACAATTGTGTTCTCTGTGGCTTAAAAGACATTTAAACCGAAATCTTCACGAAATGTTTGTTACTCTATTCTTTACAATTTCAAAGATCTTCTTTTCTCTTCGCTTTCTTTTATTTCTACCGCTTATTAACTGTAAACAAAAGAGTATCGACCTCAGCGTATTATGGTACGGCAAATATAGGAGCAGGTTACACAAGTTGATTAGAAACACAAGCAAACACAGTGTGCAAGATCATGTTTGCTTTTAATTTCGTTTTGTTGTAATCATGCCCTTATTTATCGCCGTCCAGTCTTATTTGATCTTGTGTGATCACAATATTGTTTTTAAAAGGGATAATGGTATCGTCCCTTTTTTTACGTCATTATTTATTCTAATAATGTACCTATGTATGTCGATATACTATACTGTAGAAATTGATCATTACAAAACGATATTGTTTTATTTACAAAGATAAAAAATCTGTTTTAATTAATAAATGTGTTTAGATTTAAACATATTGATTAGTACCACCATAAATGATCAATTTTTTATTGTTTAGATATAACTTCTTATACGTCATTTTTGGAACAAAGTTTCTTATCACGGTTTGCTGTAGGAATTAACTGGTAGAAATCGTCATGCTGAACATTTGTTATGCCCCCTCCATGCAACTTTCTCTCTCTCTGTGTGTCTTTCTATTATATACGATATTAGTGTGTGTGCTTGAGAGTATCGCGTAATGAACTTCGTTCCGGAAGGAGGTCTACCAACCGCAAACGTTTTTCATTGAAACTAGCTGACGTATTTCTTAGCCGACTACTCTAAGAAACACCGAAAAAAACTCAGAGGTCAAAGTTTCTTTTAAAATCCATACAATTACTTTGCAATGGTCACAACTCAATCATTTATGACTTAAACTAAAAGATTACAAACCAGACATCAACCACCAATGCATTTAAACCTGCTGGTTTAAATTTAATAATGTTTTATGAAAATGTTGTTTGTGGAGCACCACAAACAACATTTTCATAAAACATTATTCAACAGCTCAACAAAAAACAACTTTTCAATATAACCTCGTTCATCTCTCACCAACTAGAAAAGTTCTTGTGCCCCCGGGTTTCAACTGAATAGCAGTATTTTAAGAGAAACTGTCATCAATCTTGCTTGGGACTGCCTCAATGACATCTTTTCATGCTTTCCATATTCTGTATTGAAACAAGATGAATAGACTAATTCGGTGTTTCTCAAAATTGTCGACTGCAGATTTGACGTTATTAATAGTAGCGATGGACGATAGTGGGCGAAGCTGAGAGGTTCGATTTATGGTAACAGTCACTAATGAGACACAATTACTTTTTCTATTGTTACCGATCTATAAGAGATTTCACGACGTGGACAACTTTATCGGAACTTTGTACCTAAGTGTTATCGATATGTTTATAGGAATTTTCTACGTCGATACGGCATCATGCCATCAGACTGTAATGTTCTCATTGCTGGGACAAAAACGTGTGTGGGCTGTGATCTACCACGAGAGTTCAGTGCGGCGCGGCGGGGTGATTGCGTAACTCACTAACAGTACCTACCCTGAAAGAAATAAGCAGTAAATAAAAATGAAAAAACATTGATCTGAACTGCTTTAAACAGTTCCATAAGAGCCTAACGTTCAAAACAGTATTTTTTACTGATCCGAAAACAGTTAAAGTTTCAGGCGAAATGTTACCGTCATGACAGTAAACTTTAACGTTTTTTTTCAGTAAATGGTATGTTCAATCATTAAATGTTACTGTTTTGTCTTTTATTGTTTTACATACATACATTACATACATATACATTTCTTCTTGCTGCATAGAGCCAGTTAATCTTAATGAAATCTCTTTAATGTGGTGTAGTAAGAAATTATTTTTTTCAGTGTAGGAATTATTTTCATTTTTCCGTTTCCAAATCAGTTCAATACGAACTTAGTTCCAAAAAGGACACATCAAAGTGAGATCTATTTGACAGTGAAGTGGAATCGTTACTTTAGTGTGAGTGAGACGATTAATGTGATTTGGACATTCCCTAGATTACTTTGGTCTTAATAGAAACTGCTGTAAAGTGAAAAATAACTTTAATTTCGGAAATCGGTGTCGTTGGTTGCGCATTTTCTTTTTTTGTCAACGACTTCCGAAATTAAAGTTATTTTTCACTCGAGCTTAAAATAGTGTTACTCCCGAGGTGGACAAGAGTATCCACTTTTTATCACCCTCTATGAAAAAATACGTACCTAAGTGCAACTTATGAATACATTAATAATAATAATAATCTTTAATAATAATAATAATCTTTATTACACAAGAAAGTGGTTACAAAATACTAGTGTGAAGTCCCTGACTCCTGTGCTAGGTTATAGACCTGTGTTACAAGAGCCAGAAACAAATACAATTTTACAACAGTAGCCAATTAATTTATTCACATGCAATTACTTGAGGAAGACATACTCATTTTTTAGTAAACAATAACGAATGAAGGCAGAATGCTTTTCACGCGTTTTTTTATTTTTCACAAACTTTTTTTTTATTTGACTCGCGCGTGTTACTTTATCATACAGCCTTTTACTTGTTCATACAATGTTCGTGATTGATGTCTTTGGTGATTGGAACTTTGATTAATAATATCCACATTCCAATTTCAAATCACTTTTACTCCCTAGGGATTAAAGAGCAATTTTAGTCCCTGTTTACGAAGAATACACTAGCTCTTTTTGAATAAATGTGATAAAAAGTTATTTTTCACTTTCTAGTGTTTTTTTTTTTTTTGAAGTCGGTTGATTTTTTGTAAAAAACAATAATTTCTTCAAGCTACAAACAAGGCAATATAATTTATTACTTCTTTACTAGCACCGTGCTTCGTTCAAATAACGAATTAGATATTATTATGCTAGTAGTTGCAGGTTACTAGTCCAACGTTTTATGAACTCTATGAAAATATTTTCAGCTTGTGATTTCCCAGGCGACTCCATGAAATACATACGGATAAGGCTGTTTTAAAATTAGCATGAGTTTGCATATAAACGTACCAGGAACGTAGAAACTGATGAAAGCTCGCGTTTGTATTAATGGACTTTGCAATGTTTCAGTACCTACTCACTAAAAACACATTTTTTATTTGAACATGCATCAATAACAAATTACCTTGTTTGCAAAGTAAAGAGGGAGTAATTGGGTAACTTTTTCTTCCGATACTTAAGGAGAATACTATATTAAAAATACGCTCATCAATACAAATAAATTGGCAAGCAGTCGAACAGCATTTTTTAAACTGTGTTCGCAACAGCACCTTAATTGCGTAACACACTTTCACGTAAATAAAGCAATTAATATGTTGTTGAACTGTTAAAATGAAATTCCATACGTTTCAAAGAAGATGAGATTGCCAACTTACTTTTTAATGATTGACTGGCCGCTACAACGATGACAGGCCGAAAATCAGTTTTTGAACGAATACGTGTCATAATTTTGTTTGTTTTAGAGCAAAATCTAATTATTTTGTTGGCACAAACAACATTGTGATTTGACATTCTGTGTCAAAAATTACGTCAAGTAATTTAGAAAACGTTTAAACGTCAAGGTTCAAAATCTGTGAATGCAGATCAAAATGTCTCACAAAGGACAGTCTCCTAAAACCGTTTGCCTGTAGCTATGATTGTGTTTACTGTCCCATCTCATAAATTCACCATATTTATATATTAAAAATGGCAGCCTTAAAACAAAACAAAAAAAACATTCTATTATGTGAAACTTTAAGTAACAGTTTTGGAAACACTGGTGTCATAATAAATAGAAAAGAGATACTTAAAATTCCTTGGAGGAGTAAATGATTTTATTTCTATGTATAAGGACTGATCAATTAGTGTCTGATATTGCTTTTATGGAAAAACTGCCAAAATGTTTTTAATTTTCTCAGGATAAGACTTATTCTAGGTACAGACGTCAGCACATGAAGCTACCCGAAACTTTCAAATTTTCCCAATCAACTTTGAACCTTATTCTTTAGCGATAGTTGAAAATCTATTAAAGAAATTTGACAAATTGTAGTAAAATTATGTGCTGGCGTTTGTACCTATATAAATTTGGTGAAATTTGCCCTAAGTAGGTTTGTACAAGGAGGTTTGGCAAGCCTCCTTGCCGGACTGCCGCCATGGGATCTGGAGGCGATAGTCCTCACGCGCCTGTATGAGTGGCGTGCGGAGGCACTACGCCGGGGGGAAACTCCGCTCCCTTGACCTCTCGCGTCCGGCCCTTTTTTTTTTTTTCACGTGGAGATATGCTTATGCATACTGCACTACCACGGGGAGATAGTGCAGTTATGTGGGACTTTAACCCACTAAAACTCCACGGTGTCCTCCTCTGCCGCTTACGGCGAGAACACGGGCACGCGTTAGCACTCATCCGTGAACCCGCCGCGGCCGTCCGTTACCAGACCCTTCTCTGGGGAGTGCTCCCCATCACCGGCGCACCAGAACACATAGCACGCCGTGACCACCCCAGGGTCCAAACCAGCACATGGGCGCCAGACGACCCCGTGTCTGGGCACCCTTGGTCCCCCCTGCGACGGGTTTGGCCCCGCCGCCTGCCAATTTTCGGCTGCAGAGGATAGGGAGAGCGGCCAACGCAATACCGACACTCCTCTTCCCCTGCAGCCCCACCGCGTCCGCCATCTAACGGTGGCGACCCCGTCAAGGCCACAGAAGGTAGGGAGAGCGGCGCACCGTAATACCGGCACTCCTCTCCCGCCGCGGCCTTCAACCCTCAGCCGCGACGCCCCCGTTACGACATCGCGGCCCGCCTCAGTTGCGATGCCGCCCAAGCGGCACCGCAACCTACTTTTGGCCGCTACGTCGTCGGCTTGTCAGCAAAAGCCCTGACGAGCGGCCCCTCCTCGGGTTCCTCTTAGCTTCACCGTGGGTGTCCAAGCCACAACTACTGAGCCCCCCCGCCTCGACAATGCGGGAACCCACCGGAGGGGCTCGCGTCCGGCCCTGGTTCAACTCATGGTCGGGAGCGAGAGGGAGTGGGAGGCAGTCACCTCCTTCTGCGAAGCAGTCATGCTAGCGAAGAACGTAGCGGGATGGCTGAGGGAAAGAGCCTCCCGTCCCAGCCGCCGCGGGAGACGCTCCGGGCGTCAGGAGTCGCGTGACGACTCCCGGCCACCGTAAGCGCGGGCCTGCGGACGGAGAGTAATGGGTAGCTCACCGTCCGATCAAGACCAGGCCCTTGCCGGACGGTGCATACGTATTCCACGCGCGCCTCAATGAGATGTCAGCAACAAAGAAGGGGCCCGTTAGGGCCGAAGCCTGCCGAGTCAGCGGGATTGTCCGAAAGGGTTACCGCTGGCCCGGAACATAAAGGGCTAAGGAAGGAACACGGGTGGGTTTTGTCTTTTTGGTTTTAGTCAGTAAGAGTCTGACACTCCCTTCCGCTCCACCTAGAGCGGGAGGGGTCATTTGATGATTTCGCATCATAAAAAAATAGGTTTGTACAAACACTTATACACGTCAATCATATTTTAAAAACTAGATGAGTTCGGCGTTTTCTATCTGACTGCTCTGAGAAGAAAGGTCGAAACAAACAGAAAAACAAACTCGGTATAGGTACGGCGGAGCGTGAGAGGGTCGATGTTTTGATTACAGAATATAATACTCTACGCACTCTCTGTAAATAACTGGAATTGAATGACGTCACATGTGTTATCTTTTCTATGAAACAAGGTTTAGTTTATGTAACATGAACCTGTTAACTTAATTACTTAGGTATAACAGCTGAAGTCTGCCTTTTATAATAAGTATCTCCCACTAATATTATAAATGTGAAAGTATGTATGTGTGGGTGGATGTTTATTACTCAATCTGGCAATTTAAAAACGGCTGACCGGATCTAGATGTTCCCGGTTCTTTGGAAGGCGTATGAGAGGCCCGAAGCCAACTCATAGAGCTATTCCTGTATGCACTATGCAAGTGCAACCAATTATTAACGCTATTACTATACTACATTGCTGCTATTCTGTTAACTAAAATATACTGAAAGCTTTATTTTTTAAACTCCCAGGGACCCTACAGATTTGGTCCCATAATAAAAAATGAAGAGAGTAACATATTGTAACGGAATATAACTTTTTCTTCTTTGGCTTTATTATTTTCATAGTTTAGCACAAAATTAATGATCTCCTTTAGCACCAGATAGCTTATAATCTGGATTAACACATAATGATACTTTTTATTCCGGTAAAATCTTACTCATTTTTAATTTCTCTCTGCACCCAAAGAAGTCCATAAAATATTTCTGACTGAACATGATGACTTTAGTAGGTATTTTATGACATTTCGATTAGCAACATGCTTCAAAATCATTCAGATTAGTACTGATCATTTTTATTCAAGTAAGTAGGTATAGGTACCTTCATAAATTATGTTCGTAGGTAGTTACTTATTACTTCGCAATACAAGTATCAAAGGGACATTATTATCCTTATGAGGAGTAATACTTACATGAATAATATGATTTCTGCCATTTACTAACAAAAGTAAGCAACTTTTACTACAAAAAGCCCGAGGTCGAGCCAGACCGACATTTCCGCACGAATAAACAGAAAAATATCAATTAATCATAACTTCTTTTGTTTTCCCACTCTATTGTCGTGTATTCACAGAATATCTTTATTACACAGAGTGACTGGTAGTTTTAAACATTTGGCTGCTGGAAACCTAGCAACAAAGGTGAAGGGTTTGAACCAGCACTGATTTAAATATAATATCACAAACCTTTTTAATTTTGGACTGTGATTTATTTTTGCAAACAAAATTCCAAAAACCTGGCCAACTGAGATTCGGACTCGCACATGAAGGATTCGTTCCATACCAAAAGGCAAAAAAAGCCGAAAAAAGCACGTTACTTGTATGGAGTCCCCCTTTTCATTTTTATTAAGTATATGTTTTGACGTGAATACGTCTTTAAAATTGCTTCCATAACGGGAGGTAATTAAAAAAAATACAAACATCCGAATTGAAAACCTCCTCTTTTTTTGAAGTTGGTTAGAAAACCAATGATAACAAAATCGGGGGATACAGTTTGGTGTTGCAGCATAAATTTCTCATCTCCATCCTAAATTCAATTACACTATTAGATAGCTAAAGGATCAAATAATTCATTACATCAATTGAGTACAGTAACGCGTAACGCGCGGTGGAGGGAGAAGAGCCGCCATTTTGAGGTCATTTTGCTGCGTATCGAGTTTTCCACTTACTATAACTTTTGGCTCGAAAAAACTACGACATTCATTTAAGCTTCAATCGTCAGCTCTCGTCAAAATCTATCGATTGTATACAGAATATTAGTGTAAAATAGTGACAGTGAATATAATGTGTTAAAATAAAAAGAAAAATAACATCAAAAATATATATAATGTCGGCCTATACGCGTCAAAAAGCCATATCAAAATACAGAGATCGTATACGGTTGGAAAGGCTTCTCAAGAGCAATCGAATGGTACCAATAAACCATATGACCGTGTCAAGCAGTGCCGGAAACGTAAAATAATGAACGCGACCGAGCGGATCAGCCCCGTTACGTAAGCGTATTCACATACAACACACGGCCCTGTCCATGACACAGCCACACCACATTTTTTTTTTATAATTGGTTGCATGCGATGTGATAGCGGCAATAGAAATACACCCTATGTGAAAATTTTAACTGTCTACTTATTACGGTTCATGAGATACAGCCCGCTGACAGTCAGACGGACAGCCGTACGGACGGACGGAAGAACGGACGAACAAACGGGCAGCGGAGACTTAGTAATAGGGCTCGTTATAACCCATTGGGTACGAAACCCTAAAAATAATGGTTTAAATCATTTAAAATAGCAGATATAAATTTTATGCGTATTCTTCCATAGATTGTGATAAAATAAGTTAAGTTCTAGCTCTAAATACGAACATGAAACATACCAAAAACAATTCCCTCCTTTTGGGGCTTCCCTGCTGAGGATCGTAGTTTATTTAAATATGTCCCGTCCATGTACCAGGAGTACATAACGCTTATTAGGTGTCCACGTCCAATCACGTCATCTAAATAGGTCCCTATTCATTCCATTCAAGGCAACGCATGTCAGACCGCCCTACAATAATTGTATGGACCACATATACCCTTGTCAAGGGAAGTTCGATCTTGGAGTTATAATTAAGTCATTTGGATTGATAGCAGCCTCAAATTCAGGGGATCTATTTACGAGTTATGTGTGACAGTTGGTGGATTTATTATGTTTGTAGCTTGTATATTGTTTTGCTGTAGGTATGTCAGGCAACTTTAGCTGTCAGGTACTTTGTAGATAATTAATTGAACGTTGGGGAAATTTAGGAGTACGAATTATTTGATACCGAAGCTCTGCTCTCTGAAAAATATGACACTATTAATTTCGGTAGGTATTTTGCTAGTGCAAATAAAAATAAATAATTACAATTACCTAATGCAGTACAATTGATTCAATAAAAACAAGCCATTTTCTGCTCCTAAAGTTACAGAAAATCGTGATTTTCGAATCCCACCAAGATGCCAGTAAATAAAAAAAAGTTGGTAAAAGTGATAAATCTGTCATTTGCCACACAACTAGTAAGTGCATAGCCGGATACTCATATTTTAACAATTACATACGACCTCATATTTTTCAACACAACAAATACTGGCCACTAAAGAATGTAAATTAGTATTAAAAATAAGTTGCTAGTCATTCGAGCAATATTCTGGTTTTAAACTCAAGTAGAATACAACTTTTGCGGTGCACACGCGAATGCTGGCAGCTTTGTAGAAGATGTTTTTGCGGCCACGCGAGCAAAACTAGCCTTAATTTTTAGTAAAATTTATTTTTTATTTGATGGTTATTTTAAGACGCCAAATGGAAAACACTTTTGGAAAGTATTCTTTTGAGCTAATTTTGTTATAATGTGGGATAGTAGGGATACCCAAAGATATGGGTGATGACCTGTACCTACGCGTACTGCGAGGACTGGTTTGATGTGGCGCGGGAAAAGACTTCCTGGAACGTATTGGGGTGGCTTTTGCCCAACAGTGGGACAGTATAGGCAAAAAAAAACAACTGTGAATAATGGCCAAAAAGTTAAAAAGTAGCCCAATTATTTAAGAGTTGTTCATCGTATAAAAAACAGTTTTTAGAGGTTCTTTCATTTAAATAAATGTCCATCTTAAGAAGGTCAATAAGTTTTTAGAGGTTAATTATTTCACAATAAGTCACCTCTGACAACCACCAACGTTCCCGTGTAAAAGCAACATTTAAAAATTTAATCTGTTAAAAGTATCAACTTCATAACATCTAGAAAAAATCTTCCTTGTATACGTAGCCTACCAACTGACCCGCTCGGTGTTTGCTTTGTGTGTCCACTAGGCCAGCGTGTGTGTAATTCATGGAAGTTTGCCCACACTTTCCAAGCTGGTGTTTGTTCAGCCGATGAAACGTGCAGCCCGGTAACAAAATAAAACTGTTAACAAATGAATAGCGTTTTTAATGGCCACACATTGTTGTTGTTGAATTGTTTTTATTTTATTAGGGTTACGTTTTAGTTAGTATACCTAATATGAAATGGGAGCAGATGTGTTTTATTAGTTTTAGTATTTTAATAGAGCGCAGCATTCTGTGCGTAAAACGTCTCCGAGGCTTAGGAAGAGGTGGTGAAACAACATCGACTCGAATCGCGAGGGTTGGATCGAAGTGATTCTGAAAAAAGAAGCTCCCAGACTTCTTTTTTCAGAATCACTTCGAAAAAAAGCCTCTTCTGAACAATTTCAAAACAGGCCTAAGATCAAATTAAAACGATCTGCCTATTGCAGTGCAGTAGAACTGGTCCCAGCCTGTCTTTTCGAATTTATGGTTCCTTTCCTATTAAATCTTAAACGACGAAACTTGTTAATATTTAATGAAAAATTCAACATAAGAAAATATAAAAACCGATTACCCAGCAAAAACCCTTAGCACTCGCTCTGCAAAACCTAAAGGACTTAGGTAACGAGACGAATTAACACGTGAAGCTCGTATTAACGACCATTAAGCAAATTGGATGCTAATTCAAGTACTGTTCTGCCGGTATTAGTTCTGCCGGTTTTACGGGAATGCGTGTACGGATTTGAGATAAAAGTATCAAACTATGTTGAGCGCGCTATGCGCTGTGCCGAGTTTATTGAACGCACCGATGTAGAGTGATGGAAAGAGCTTAGGCGGATACAGACATTGCAAATCATGCGATATGCATACGCATAAAATATTTGTTCAAAATTTGCAGCAGAAGCACAATGTAATTTTGAACAAATATTTTGCTCAATATCTGAGATTAAAAAAACTGAAGTGTTAATATTTTGCTCAATAACTGAGATTAAAACAAACTGAAGTGTTAATCGACTTTTATTGCTGACTGTATCTACGTACATCACAAAAAACCATAACAAAAAATAATTGATCGAACACTAAAAGTAGATATACCTATAATCAAATGGAAGGCCTTATTGCTTTCAGCAATCTCTTGCAGGCAACCTTGGAATCGAAAGTTATTTGCCTGGACATGAAAGGGTTTGACGTTGGTGCAATAATTAATTAGCGTATCTTCGTTGACTAACTTTGCTAAAAGTACGCCCAAAGAAGTTCTTACATCAAAAACCCAATCAATTCAATGATGATTCCAAAGCAAATAGGATGTTACCTGAAGGAGGAAAATGTTCATCCTTCAGACGGCATCACAAGATTGCGGAGCGTAAGCACGGATTGGAGATAAAAGTATCAAACCGTGTTACGTGACCACCGTTTTACTGCAAAACTTATGTGGGTAAGACTTTCGTGTTGAAAGGGTATCTGATTTTCTCCTCCCTAAGTATTTTAGTAAGAATATTATTGCGAAAATAGAACCATTTATGTATAATAATGTAGATTGTAGTCGGTTTAGCTCTTGATAACATTGAAACAGGATCATAATAAAAGACACCTTAAATGGTCGAATATGGATTTATGGATTAAGATCCTACCTTACCATTTATGAGTTCTAACGTCTATATCTAAGACCTTTGGCCAGGAGTGGGGCAGCGTGTGCTAATATTTTTTTAATAAAAGTCTATGTTATTGTTCCTACCTGTATTCTGCAAATATACAAATAATAAAAGAAATGTGTCAGTATATTTATTACGAAAACTATAGACACCTAAAACTTGTCAATGGCGTTCTTTTAAGAATTCTTTCTTTTATAGGGTTCCGCATCTCATACGGAAAAACGCAATTACCCTGCTGTAATGAAAGCTATAACTATTATAATACTCTCCTGTCATCGATGCATTACGTCATCGGATGGCTGCATCTCAGGTACGCCAGCAAAACCAATAGAAATTGATAACTCTGGGTAGCTGGAATTCCAAGCGATTGCTTATCCACGTGAATCTAATAGGTATGGTATTGCGTAGTTCTTGATAGAAAATTAAATATCATCCCTGAAAAATTAAAGGTGGACCAGAATCATGTGTTATGTAAATACCTACCTACCTAACTCAACTGACTGGAGCTTCAATAAGAGATCCAGCGTCTCGGTAGATTGTTTTCCACAATAGTAGATAGGTACTTCATTGAGATAACAGTCTAGTCTACTAGCGTCATTTCAATTTAAATTCAACTGACAGTAAGTAACTATATTAAGAAATCGTCCAATAACGTTTCTACTAACTTTATGAGGACGATTTTTTGTACGCCCTGTGATTCTTTCTCCTCTTTTTTGTAGTACATAGGTAATAATAATATATTAATAAAATATATATAATAATAATATATAAATTTTTAATAATTTTCACTACAACAATGCTTTCATGAGTGGGTACCGTGATTTATCAATATTGGCACTTTTTCAATATCTTTAAGTCTCACGAAAAATTATTTGTAACTAAAACATTAGGTACTGCAAACACTCAAATTTTAAGTAGATCAAGTTAGGGCTCTGCCACAAAGATATTTTTTACTGCAAATAACCCCAACTATCGCCCTGTTTCGTTTGATCCACGATTTTTGGCCCACCCTATATATTCGAGATCAGTGGTGGCCCATTGGTAATTACCTACCGGCCCCGATTTACGAGTTGTAAGGTCGTGAGATCGAACCCAGACAGGCACATTACATTGTGTATTTCATTTTATCACCACTGCTCTCAAAACGGTGAAGGAAAACATCGTGAGAAAACCGGCATGTCCTAGAACTAAAAATTTGAAGATATATATGTGACATCTATCAACCCGCACTGGGGTGGATTACGGCCCACTCCCTCTCACTGAGAGGAGGCCTGTGTCTCAGCAAAGGGAACATTATAGGCTGATTATGTATGCAAAACCCATACGATTACTTCAAGTTTATTAAACAGGCCTTCACGTTAGATACATTAGATGTAAAGTTCTGCAAATGTCGGCTCTTAAAACTTAGGACCGGGCAATAAAGTCTAATGTGCGACCGTTGATAAGGACCTTTTGAACCTCAGTAAAAGGAATATAAATTCCTAAACAGCAGTATGAACCAAGAACTACGGCTCCAACTTTTGGTCATAAAGCTCCAAATAAATGATGTATTTTAGGACCTAAAGAGGGTTTTCTTAAGATACTTGGAGAAGCTACTTGAACAAGGGACCTTTTCTAAATACTAGGTCTCTTTTTAGGGTCGTACGTCCAATTGAAAGACCGGGACCCTTATAGGATCACTCGTGTGTCTGTCTGTCTGCCTGTCCGTCTGTTACAGCCAATTTCCTCCAAAACGTATGGACCGATTACGTTGAAATTTGGTGAATATAAGAATTTTTGTGGCTCAAACACGGACATGTAACGTAAAATTTTAAATACCTACGGCAGTCACTTTTGGAAAGCAAAAAAGGAAATTTAAAAAAAAATGCAAATGGCTTTGAAGATACAGCTACTTGTCCGACATTTCGATTTTTTATCAAAATGGCGGCCACGCATGATACCTATATTAATCGATAGCTGACATCAACGCAAACAGAAATCATAATAAGACCAAACCCCGTAGTGTCACGTTTCCGAGTTTATATGGGTATTATGCGTAGGCGCCATTTTGAAATAAAAAAACAAAATGGCGCGACAGTAGATATGCCAACCTCCATATAAAAATCTACAATAAAAAGATTTTTATCGTAATTATTTTGATCGTAGGTAAGTGAGGCAAAGGATATGTCAAATATCCCTTTGCCTCGCTTACGTTCATTTATGATAATCTGTTAATAACCGGTTAAGTAACAACGACCGCGAATGAGTCCAGCAAACGAGTTTAACCGACAAATATTAATTACTTATCGTATAATAATATCATCACGCGAGTGAACAATTACCCTCACTTATTAAATATTCAAACCAAATATAATTTCTTTAAATAAATTATTTTCCAACGAACAGTAACATAGTTTTGTAATAAGAAAATAGTATTTAATTGATTTACGCGTAATTAACGACCGTAAATGGATGATTCATAATACTTTTTTCAATTACTTATCTAAATAAAATTTAACGTTGTTTTGCTACGAAACTTCAATCAAGGGCTGATTTTTCCAACGCCAGATAATTTTATCGGAGGAATAATTTATAATTTTTGACAATTCTTCCATACAAAAAACTGTCAGACGTCAATTTTATTCCATGAATAAAAATTATCTATCGATTGAAAAATCAGCCCTAAGTAACACTATACTCTAATACTCAATCTTATACTACTAAATTTACATAATTGCCTGTGAATCATTTATCTACTTGAATGAATGGCCGTTTGTAATAAAAAAGTCTTATTATAAAATTTGGTTCCAATGGAAATTGAACTTTATTTCATATGACACTGAGTTTGTGTTTCCAAAAGGCCAAGAAGCAGATAAGAAGAGAAGAAATAGAGGATCTTAAATTATTAATTCAAAATATATAGAATGTTCCAGAAATATGAAGTTGGTAGAAACAACGCTTATCGAATGAACAAAAACGGTAGGGTATCGAATTCCCAATGGAAATTATGGGAAATCTGACATTCGACGCCACGCTCAATGGATCATTGTGTAAGTGAAAGAAGCTTATTTATGATTTTATCTCGATTTTTTTTCAATCTTATTGTGTGGCTATGAAATGTTTCATAGAAAATATATGGAAATTCTATTGAAGCTGCAAAGCTGCTTAGCGAATTCTTCTTTCATATGAGTTTTAATATAAACATGGTTTTTGATGTATACTATAATAGCTGCGTGTTTTTCATAGTACTCCACTTACATCGTTTGTTTGTGTCATCATTTTAAAACAATATTCAATGCCCTATACTTTCATGTCATTTAATTCATGAATCAAAAATCCACGTTTAATCTGTTACTATCTGTTATTTAGATATTTATAGGATACCAAAAAGAGTACTTTGACCATCGGTAGCCTAAGTCTAGGGTATTTTAGGAAGGCATGTATAATGTATCCTTAAATATACTAGTATAATTATTATTTTGCTGTCCTTAAAATATTATTGAACACTAATGTAATGAATGCAGTAACAATAACCAGTCTTACCAAGGGGTATCGTATTAGGTACCCACTAACTGGGTTGTGGAGGTCAGATAGGCAGTCGTTCCATGTAAAATACTGGTATTCAGCTGCATCCGGTTAGACTGGAAGTCGACCTCAACATAGATGGGAAAAGGCTAGGCAGACTCTAATGTAATGTATGCGCCTCTTTTTGTGAACCTCTAATAATTATAGTTATTTTGGGGTCCCAAAAATACAAAATAGCCAATTAACTGCCACCAACTGGGATGTAACGTATCGGTGTCACAGTTTTAACCTAACCTAACTCGTTTTTTCGGGGTATCCTAGCTTAGTTACTGCGATTAACTGTGAGAAAAGGACAGAAATTTAAAAAGTGGCTCACATATTTGCTGCATGCATAATTAGAACCTCAAAATTTTAGGAACAGTCGTGACCACACTGTCAAACCCGAAATCAATACCTACTCACAATCAAAACAAAAGACAGTAGATTTGACTCGACCCCATTCAAGACGTCTTCAATTTTGATAAAATCCACATGCTCCCATTTCTATCTAAAGTTATTGATAGGCTATCAGATCTGTGCAAGTTCCTTATTGGAAACATGTCAAACGGGAGGTGTGATGGGTCGCGGAAATGTCAGAGTCGAAGATATCTTGTGACATCTGTCACATGGTTTGGGAGGAGCTTCACTTGCAGCGGAAAAATGTCCGACGTTTTAGAGTTATGAACGTTTCCCATCTGTTGAATGTAACTTACGCTTTGGTCCAACTAACAGCCCGAATGTAACGGGAACGTGTCAATATATGTTTTTGGAAATGGCTGGCGTAAAATGTCAGCGGTGTTGGTGTGTAGATTTTTTTGACACAGTTTTTTCTAGGTACAGACGCCAGCACATCAAGCTACTACAACATGTCAAATTTCTTTAATAGATTTTCAACTTTATCGCTAAAGTATATGGTTCAAAATTGATTGGGAAAATTTGACAGTTTCGGGTAGCTTGATGTGCTGGCGTCTGTACATTACCATGCAGGTATAGATTGTGATGACGAATTAAACAAAATGGTAAAGGAGCTTATGGCTAATTAATAACAGCCGCACGGATCGATCGATTAGGTTAAGCTACACTTGCCGTGGTTGGCCCGTCGATGGGTGATCATTTTTACGAACCAAGATCATCCGTGCCTTGGATACCACGTTAACCCGTTAGTCGGTACGGGTATTCAGAAGCCCGAAAGTCCGACAACCAGTCTTACCAACAGGTATCGTATTACCCATTAATCGGGTTGTGGAGGTCAGTTAGGTAGTCGCTCCATGTAAAATACTCGTATTCAGCTGCGTCCGGTAAGCCTGGAAGCCAACCCCAACAAAGTTGGGAAAATGCTAGGCAGGTGATGATGATAAAGGTATGTTTAGTGGTGGACAATAAAAAATGTATTTGAGACGAGAATTCACTTTATAAAACAGTAATTACTTTGCATATTATGAACGACAATATTTTAAGTACAAGAATTTCTCTGTCCCGAATTTCTTAGCTCATAAAATCGTTTGCATACGAACCCAACCTTATTCGTGGTACAGCTGTGGCATCTTATGAACTGATTCGGAAGGTCTACGGTTTGATTAAATAATTCCATTAACAGTTTTAGCTGTAATGTTATTAATAAAATAGAATATATTTGGAGATAGCTATCGCACATTGGTGATTGTTATAGAATGCTGACGGTACATGATATTTTAGTACATCTCGAAAGTTTTGGGCCTGTCTACCTACATTCGTTGAAGATTTCCATTCAGGTCCACTTGAAAACCAACGTAAAGCACCAGTTGTTTGGCTTTTTTGCTGAACTGGGCCTTTTTGGCGCAGCCGTAAGGTACACTTTCCTGCAAATTTCGTACATCGATTTTTTCTCTCTTTTTATTTATTTTTGTCTGATGTACAGTCAACAAAAGAGATAACTATGCAGGATCGTCGGATATAGTTGAAGTTTAATAAGAAACCGATGGATTTTCTCAAATAAAATAAAATTTTATTAATAGAAGACAAACAGCTCATTTAACAAATTAAATTTCAGTCAACAACATCCATCGGTTTCTTACTAATCTTCAACTATATCCGACGGTCCTGCAAACTTATCTCTTTTGTTGACCTATATATAACATTTACCTTTTAGTCTGTGCTAAATAAACGTATTTTGTTGATTTATTTCTTTCTTTTTTTCTAGATTTAGACAGGCTAGTAAATCGCTGTTTTCTGATTACCAGAGTTTTTTTGTAGACTTGACACTGTTCAAGTACCTACATTATAAGATAGTGCCTTAAGGAGCCTACAAACAGGCTCGACACGCGATATAATCGCGCGCGACACAAAGGCATCGTTGCGCGACTTGCGGTGCCTTTGCGTCGCGCGAAATTTTATCGCGTGTCGCGCCTGTTTGAAGGAGCCTTTATTCTCCACCTCAGATGTTTCTCTAATCACAGGAACACACACACAGTATCCTAACACAAGCCCCCTCACAAAGACTCATTCATACATTTCTTTATTCTCTGTCTGATAAATGGCAAATGATAAATGATTTTATTTTTGTAAGTAGGTTTGCACAAACACTTTTACACGACAATCATATTATTTATTTATTATTTATTTTATTTTTATTGTTTTTCCATACTAGAACTGTCGGACGTCAATTGTATTCCACAGATAAAAGATATCTGATTTTGGTATAATCAGTCCTAAGTAAGTTTGTACAAACACTTTTACACGTCAATCTTATTTTAAAAACGAGATGAGGTCGGCGTTTCCTATCTGACTACTCTGAGAAAAAAAGCCGAAACAAATTCAGAGGTCACAGTCTCTTTTATAGTCCAGACATAATTTTGGTCAGGTTATATGAAGACCATGTAGATCGATGTCTGAGATGGTCTTTTGAGGAAAGAACCACACAGATTGAGAGGACCTTCCCAGTCAGTGTACCTACGCATTTGTCAGAAATCGTGCAGCTCAACTCAAAACTTAAGGAGCTCAACAATCCGACGAACAATACCAAAGAAAGGACATTTGTGTAGGCCACATAAATTAATCAAACTGCCAGACCATGACAAAAACTAACAGAACAGAGAGAATAATAAAAATAAAAAATATAGAAAATTATCTAATGTAACTAGCCTGTATTGTCCCACTGCAGGGCCTCCCTGTCCCTTTTCTTTTCTTTCTTTTAACACTCACAAACACAAATGAAACCACATTCCCAATACTTCTAAAACAGAAAATTACGCTGCTAGTATTTGGCTCCCTCCAAGACTTTTCCTCGTGATTAATGAGTGAGTTTCTCCTTTCAGTTAATATGATCACGAATGGTACGAAACAAAACGAGTACTTTCCAAGTTACGAAGTTACGGAAACGAAGTAACTTCTCTGTAGAATTGTTGAAAACAACACATGGGATGTTGCTAGAGGCATGAGAGATAAAAGTAATTAGTTGACGTGTTTAATTTGAACTTTTTAAGGTGCTTTTGTTGCTGGGAATATCTAAATTCCAAGCCCGCGACTACGTCTGCAATTTCGTTTTAGAAGGCGTCGAAAGAGGCAGATAAAAATAAAGACTGGCTGACTTGGCTCATCGCCGCAAGGTTGCCTGCTTGTCGGTCTTCTACAGATTGTACTTCGGTGAGTGTGCCCAAGAACTCCACGACCTCATTCCACCGGCCCCCTTCTACCTTCGGACATCCAGACGCACTGCAAGTTACCATCCCTACCGAGTTGCTATTCCACCAATTCGCACTAAGCGTTTTCAAATGTCCTTTATAATGCGCACAACAAAAGAGTGGAACTCTCTACCTGCGTTTGTGTTTCCGAGTGCATACAACCCGAATCTCTTCAAAGTAAGAGTGAACAGGCTTCTTCTGGGTGAGCTCACTCCATCGTAGACTTTGTCTCTGTCATCTCTGACCTAGACTAGAGTCATGAGCAAACCCATTTCAAACAAAAAAAAGACCATAATATTGATAGATAAATACATAGACATTGGAATAATGTTAATCCAGAGATAAGAAGACCCAGATGTGAGGCTGTATTGGCTGAATATGTTAATTGTGGAAGAATGATGTACAATACCATTCACAAACCCGCACTGGGCCGCGTGGTGGATTACGGCCCACTCCCTCACACAGAGAGGATGCCTGAGTCCCAGCATTAAAGCCTAATTTATGATGTACAATACAAAGTCTATCATGAATCAAAGCAAACATCAGATATGCTACTGTTCCTGAAGAATTTTGTGACAAACCTTTTAATCAAAATCTACCAGGCGTGTAGGTAGAATAGGAAGTATCTCTAATTCTAAAGGTCATTCAATAGCACGCTTTACAAAATTGAATGAATTGTTAGAAGATAAAACAGATAAGGAACAAAGACCGGTAACATCTATTGAGATTACAAAAGTCCCGGTTTAAGCATTTTGGTGCTTATCGATGTTGCTAGCTACTATAAATAACGCTTGTACTTTCGCATAAAATCCTTTTGGCAGTTAACGGTTGCGATTATTATTATGTAGATAAATCATGGGCTTGCATTTATTTATATGTTTGGTATATTTTAATTTTCATTTTTTTTTATACGCGGAGTCAAATTAAATTCGATACGAAAACTGTGCAGACGTAATGCACGATGTGATCGCATACCTAATAGTGGATAAGGTTTTCCTTCTAAATATTAACTCAATTCTGTATACCATTTAATATTTCTCATCTATAAATTAATCTTCTATGAATAAATCAATACGAAACTAAGTAGTTAATACGCATGTACCTACTCTTATTGGTAAACAACAGTTGTACTTGTTATTCTGAAGGATTTTATAGGAATGAGGCGAATCTAAGGCTTGCGGGGGAATCTCAGGGGAAGCGATTTAGCTGGATTTCGACTTAGGGATACTCATTTAAGGGGTTTGATTGGCGGTCATGGGGTTATCGAAGAGATAAGCGGTCGGAATCGATTCCTAGTTACTGTGAGAATTAAGCCCTTTTCTCCTGATAGTGTATATTGCCACTCATTTGGCTTACTACGTTCTTATGTTAACCCTTTCGCAGCGGACGTCATTTTTTTTGTTATACGACAACCGGCGGGCATTCGCGGAAAATCGCGGTACTACTGCTTAACGGCGTTTTACCGTTAACCAGTATGGGTTAATCGACGGTGAAGGGGTAAACCATGACTATTAATAGGTGTTAGATATCTAGAGGTTTTGCTTTTAAGTAAAATAATAGGTTTTTTTTAATGTGAGAAACTTTTCAGGATCCGCGTTCTATCTAACGATTAAACCTATCGAATATACAGGTTCAATATAAAGTGACGACACAGTTGGCGCAGTGGCTGAGCGATCGACTGCTGCGCTGCGTGTCGCGGGTTCGAATCCCGCACGGAACAAATATTTGTATTACCTACAGGTAGTTGTTCCGGGTCTGGCTGTCTGTGCATGTGATTTTAAATGTTTGTAAACGCACCCACGATACAGGAGTAATTCCTAGTGTGGGGCAACGTTAAAAAAAAAAAAAAAAAAATTAGCTAGCGAAACTCCGCGGAAGTGGTGGGTATCAATATCTAAATACAATAAAACAAAAAAATTACCCTTTATAGGCAGATACCGATGACACGGGTTCCGCGAGGTGTTCCAATTGCTATTTAGTTGAAAAATCTTGCATATCGTTGAGTGCTTTGCTGAATAAATAACAACCATAAACTATATAGTTGAACCTTTTTCAACAGTATCTGAGCTTTCAGAATCGTAAACATTTCACCGTACAACACACAAACCGTTACATTCATGGATACGTCACATAAAACCTATGCTTTACGAGGTTCCCTCTAATGCTCTGTTTTTTATTGCAACGAATATGTTTGTCCTCGTACACGATAACTATACGTGTGTTTTTTTGAGTGATAAACCCTTTTAAAAAATGGCATTCCTGAGCGTTTTTTTTTTTTATTTATTTTATTATTTATGTACACACAGTGGAATATATAGAAATACCAAATGAGTAGATAAACGGAATTCCGTGTATGTTATACGACAGTAACTTTTGAGTACAATGTTACTGCTTATTTTTAAGAAACTGTTCGTGTGCTATGATGAGATGAGGTTTGATGGTCTCATTCTATTTAATCGGTTGATTGCCGTGATTACAGAAATAATTAAAAAACCATTGTGTCTCGCGTGGATCCACGTTCACCGGGTAACCAGCATATGAAGTTTTACAGACAGATGTGCTGCTGGGGAGTTGGTTGCGCCATTTCTTCTTCCTATCGAAAGCACTAGGAAGTGGTAATGGTTGGACGGTCTTTTGTAATTTTGACGTTCGAAAAGTGCTGATTCTTAGCCAAATTTGAATAAATGACTTTCAATTTTGATTTTGAAGTGTTAATAAAATGGAAGTTATGAAAGTTCAGAATCTCATGAAGGTCTAATCATCTCTTAATAGATCCAATCAAGAACTCCGGATAAACTTCAAGGTTTAGGGGTCCATTATATGTATATAGGCCAACCAGCAACCCGTTTGGTATAGTAATACATATCAGCCGTTGTTGGGGTTAAGACCTCCTCTGATAAAAAGTGGCCTGTCAACCACCACACGATCCAAGTCCGGATTGGTAGTATAGCACTTATAGGCAAGCACTCAATTTCAGAAACTTCCTTCTATATCTTCTCAATAACCAGTTAAATAAACACTTCATTAAAAATACATACAAAATGACTCAAATCTTTTTGCTGAGACTAATTAAAATCGCATCAGGTATTCTGTAGTTCGTAGGTATCGCGTGACAAAAAACAAGGGCTCAGCTAAAACAACATGGTAGGGTATTAAAACACAAAGTACGGACTTCGGGGCGACCAAACAACATGAAATTTGAATAATCCGGCTCGCCTGTCCCGAACTGGGCAGTGGAATAACAGCATAGCAACATAATTATTATATGTACTATTTTCTGTTCAGCGACGTCATATTTTACGGGTTTGTAGTGTGTTGTTACACTATATATTTGGTACGAATTGTATTCTAGGCGAAAGCGTCAGGGTAGATAGATAGAATACTCTTTGTACACCATAAAAATTACAGATATGAATGTAAAAATTTTACAGGGTGAATACTGCAGGTAGTTAGAGGTGAAAAAAAAACAAATATTAGGTTTATTGCAATTTGCTAATGTGGAGAGAGTTGTAAGTATAGATGATTCATATGATTAAAATTCTGTAAATACATATTTGTTCAGATCGCGAATCATATTTACGCGGAGTATTTTAGGGCATCCCCCTAAGTTATATATAGGTATGTATATAGATAAATTATTATATGAGTTCGTTTTTTATTAATTATATGACGGAGAAGGTATGTGTGTCTCGTTATTATCAGCCATAACTACTGTGGGCGTACTGTGGGAAGTGTTGGTTACTGCGCAATAAAAAAAAGCGTTTGCAGTTCAAATCAGAATATAATTTCTCGCACAAATTAATCATACTAGAGCGAATCACACACTGTAGGTACACGATACAACCAGATATGGAACGCGGGACAGTTTCTGAGCACATGTTGTTCGTACGATGTCCAATGTCCAAGAGCTCCACATCGTTCTGTCGCGCTGTCACCGACTCCCACGAACTCAGGCTAGACTGTCAAGCGCCACCAGATGGCGTTAGCGTTCCGGATAGTCAAACAAATTACCGGATGCGACATAATTATAAGAGCCATTTTCAATAAGGTTCCTCTTATGGGCGAGACGAATCTATAAGGAATTTTAAAAAATTTACTCAATTAATTGATTTTTTCGCAAGCTACAATGTTTTCAGGTTTCACATTTGATTGATGGGATTTTTTTTTAAATATTATGTGGTTTTTTTTCGTTTGTACCTACTTACTGCATTAAATCAATTTTTGAAAAGTACAGAATTAATTTCTATAAAATTATCTATACAATGGTATATAAATTAAGTAGGTTCTGTATACTAGCAGGAGTTATAACAATAGAAACAGTTGCAGGAAAGAGCCACAAAAAAATCAATCGTAAAGCACTCTAATACTTCGCATTATGAGTCGTGCAAAAGTCTTCAATAATAACAAGATCAAAAAGTGTTTTCATTGAAATTTGTATAATCCATCTTCTTGTGACGCGGGCGGCCCGTCGAATCACAAGTATTATTTCACAGTTGCTAACAGAAGTGACGGAAATTCTTTTGGCAACATTATTTTATTTTTTGCGTTTGGAAATAGCATTCGTCGAAGTGGCGGCATCAAATCAAAAGTAATTTATTCAAATTAGGTTGAGAATCAACACTTTGACGTTCGAATCAAAGTTACATAAGACAGTCCCCCAAAAGGCCTGCCTTTCACCACGTCCCAGTACTTTCGCTGGGAAGAAGAAGTGGCAACAAACTCCCCAGAAGCACAGCTGTCTGTTCAGTTAAAAAAAAAACTTACTTCTGTACAATAGTAGGTATGCAAAGTAGTTAATATTACGAGACACAGAACATTACATTAAACTATTTGCCATATGTCAGCTAGCCACGCAAATATACCAATAAATAGAATGTAAACAATACTCAAGCAAAAAATTTTAAAATATTAATGAAGACAAAATTTAACACCTAAATAAAAGCGCTTAAAGGGCGTGACAGCTTACATATATTTATGCAATACTAGGTTATGTTTACATAGCTGTCACTGGAAGTCACAAACGATAAACTAGGACCATCGAAGTAAAATAAATAAACAGAAAATCACACACACACACACACACACACACACCCCAACACACACACACCCCCCAACACACACACCAACAGACTATTGATAATCTTTTCTTTCTTCTTCTTTCTTTATTTTTCTTTATTAACATGTTGCACTAATTATATAAGATATAAAAGAGCGGCGCCTCCTGGCACAGGCATCTATATGCTTAAAAGGAGACGCCACCAACTGTATAATTTATAACGTGTAATAATGAAATAAAACCTTTTTGATTTTTTGATTTTTGAAAATCACTAATAAAATAACAAAACCATGGTCAGCAAGACGACCAGTCACCACAAGCAGCACCCGTTCACGAGCATAACGAATCAATAATAATAACAAAGATCAGCCATTACTTCACCATATTTGAGGGAAGGAGGTAATCCGACCCCCGACGCTACCACAAGCAGTGACATCGAATCAGTATGACGAACTAACTGCCGGTTGCTCAGGCAAGAATAATAATGATCAATATTGTCGAGGTCGCTAGCTAACCAATTATTGCAATACAACTCATTAGAAAACATTGAATTGAAGTAGATTATGTCAATAAGAAATAAAATTAAATTGAATTGACTTATATTATCAAATAAAATATAGAATTATATGAACTCATAATATATATAAGCTGTCAGTAAGTAATCTAATTCGGGAGAAAAAACATAACATTGTCTTGAGTTAATCACAAGGACCAATTACTATTCTTATCGTTTAGGAAGTAGCTGATTGAATACTATACCTTTGAACAAAAATTGGATTTTACTTGAGCTTTAAACGCATTAAAAGGCAAATCTAGCAAGGAAGAGGATAATTTGTTATAAAAGGTTATACTAAGCCCAACAAATGAGTTATGAACCTTATGAAGCCCGTGAAACGGGCTCGTAATTTATCCTTATTTTTAGTATTAACATTGTGAATATCACTGTTTTTAGTGTATATTTTGCCTAATATATAAGATTTTGGCTAAGATGAATTGTGATGCAACCGTGTGAATACCAATATCTTTAAAAAAACCATTTAGAGAAACTCTGGCACCTAGCTGGTAAATTTTTCGAATAGCTCGTTTTTGTAAGAAAAATATATTTTGAATATCAGCGGCTTTTCCCCACAGCAGAATACTGTAGGATATAACGCTGTGAAAATAACTAAAATAGACCAACCGAGGTGTATCAACGTCAGTATACCTATTGTCTTACTTTCCTGACGGCGTAGGCAGCCGAACTGAGTCTACCTGAGCTTGAGGTATATCTAAGCGGGCCCCACTGAAGTTTGGCATCTACTGTTATGCCCAGGAAAACTGCCGAGCCCATAGTTCCAAGTAGGTACCTCTTTATCTAAGACGATGTTGGGTCTTAGATTTCTAACATTCGGTAAGGCGAACTTTACACATTTTCTTGGCATCGAGAACTAGGTTTCCTGTACTCTGAGCAGCCAGCTCAACCTTATCGACTGGCTTATATTTTCACCACGGCAAGACCTATTCTCTTTTAAGCCCTGGCTGGAAGCCTGACAATCTCTTAGGTTGCCAAGATGCCATTTATATATAAAAAATAACAATTATCACATAATTGGTAGCAGTACTATTAAATATTAGCTTCTGCCCGCGACTTCGTCCGCGTGAAATTTCTTGACCCCACGACCCACCCCGTCGCATTAACTCGACTCCTTAGGGTCCTAGCGTGATGTGAAATAGCCAATAGCCTTTATTAAGAATTGGGCAAACAAATGCAAAAATATTTTTTCAAACAAACGTACTCTTCAGCGTTATTAATAGTATATTAGTATAGATTATTACGAGAAAGAACGTTATTAATCGCAATCCGTGTGCCCAAAGGGATTTCTCATCGTAAAAATTGAGGAATTTCCAAAAAACTTTCTTGTATTTAATTTATTCCCTTTAGGCATTAATTTTCCGAAACCCAACTTTAGTGCTACCTACATTATATAAAGGAACTCTTGAGAACAATTTTATGATTCTAGACCAGGCTGTTTAGGCTGTGCGTCGTCTGTCAGTGAATGAATTTAATATTTTTAATAAGTTAACAAAAAATAACGTCATTAGTCATAATAACAACGTTGGGGTTTATTTATAAACGATGATTAAAGTGAACTGACATTTAAACGTCAAAAATGAATGGTTAAACAGTAGCTACCTACTTAACTTTAAGCAACGTTTATGAATAAAGGGGTTATGGTTACGCTTCAATTCTATCAGAAAGTCTCCATTATTTCCACGAAAAATAAGAAAAAATACTTAACGGACCTCTCATAACTCGCCTTTACTAGACTAGGTAACAAATATCTCGATACACTATTTACTATCCCCAATCGTTCAGCTTCAGAAATACCTATTCTATTTTCCGCCACATCTATTTTCTATGTGCCTACAACTACGGCCCTAGCATATTGTTATAAATTATAACACGGCGGAGTATTTTATCAGTAACGTATGAATAACAAGCTGTCATATTCAAACTGTGTTTCATTTCTTACCTTTTGTTTGTTTCTTTTATATTTTTGCCCGAATTGATCGCAAAAATAAAGAAAGGCTTTACGCAGTCATAAATCACAATCCTTAAAGTTTCGCCAAGTAATTTTATTTGACCGTGTATAGCTAAAGTGTCTATTGTTCTGTACATTGGTGATTTGACAGGCAGCTGTTGTATTCATCAGTAAGTTGTTCATCAGTCAGTTGGTGCACGACCCTAAAAAACATGTTTAACGCATGGCAAGGGGCTTTTTCGACCTGTCCAAGGCATTCGATTGCGTTGCGTTTGTGTTCTGATCAGGTTAATTAACTCAGTCTATTGCAGTCCACTGCTCGATATAGGCCTCTCCCAAGATGCGCCATTTGCTCTGTCCTCCGCCTTCCGCATCCAGTCCGTCCCAGCCACCTTCTTTAGGTCGTCCGTCCATCTGACTGGGGAGCGTCCTACACTACACTTGTCGATACGCAGCCTCCACTCCAGGATTCGTCTGCTCCACCAGCCACCGGTCCTTCGTCAAATATGGCCAGCCCACTGCCACTTCGGTTTGCTTACTCTGCAAGCTATGTCGGTAACTCCGGTCCTTTTCCGGATAATTTCATTCTTGATTTTATCTTTCAAAGAGACTCCGAGCATAGCTTGCTCCGTAGCGCGCTAAGCAATCTTGAATCAGAATGATCAGGTTAATGCAAACAAATTGATGCCGTCTCCTTTTAAAAGAGAAGAAAAACCATTGACCATAATGCACATATTGTATTTAAGCAATTTCGGGTAATTATACATCAAAAAAGAAAGAAAATATGTTTGTTTGCCATAAAACATACCTACACAAAAAAAAACAAGTTGAGGGAAAATATGCGTCACATCAACGCAAAACGGCCATCGCTCAGCATTATGCTATAACCCTATACAAGACACAGCTCCAGCGCTGGTTTTCAGCGACAACAGGCGTTGACGTGATGATGTCAACCGGTACAGTATACGTTAAGGTATAAATAACACAATAAGAACTAAAATAAATAAACAATACCTAGTTCTAAATGTTTATGTAAACATTATGTTTATAAAATGATAATATTCCGGGCAACGACTCAAGTCATCGCAGCAGTTTTCTCATGTTCCTTCTTTTATCATAAGTCGGTGTTGTCGTACATTGACGGAGAGTCGAATAACCGCATAAACTTTTAGCCACGAATTTTTTGGACTGCGACAGGATTAATAAAATCATGACGAGAAAACCCAACGCAGGAAAATTCTGTCTCACTATTCGCAGAGGAATCGACGTTAGGTTCCGTTACTCTAGATTGAACAATAACCAGCCAACAAACTCATTTCGTTTTCGATCTAGAAATCCAACTTTCTACCTTATTTCCTATTTATTGATAAAGTTTTCAGGACGCTTGTGGCCAGTATCAGTTTCAATAAGTGTAGGTAGGTACCTATAGTTATTTTACCTCTGATTTTGCATCACTGTCAATATCACGATGATCTTTAATGTGTGACAAAAAGGTTACTGTTGAGTTGCTGCAACTGTAAAGTCTGTCTAAACCACAGTGATCTTTATAGTTGTTGTAATAAGGTTGCCATTGGGTTGCAGCTATCAGAGGTAAAATAACCGTGAACAGACTGTACTTTAGTATCATCTGGGCAGAAATCTTTACCTAAGCAATGACCGGAATTTAATTCCAATGAGATGCCAATATGATTCCAATGTTAATTTTACAGTCACGTGATTCGGTACCTACTCTTGAAAACAATATTGTCAACAATTACCCCACGCCAAGCCCGAACCCAATTCCACTTAGTTCTCCAAAATGGACACCCAATCTAAAATCATTTGGCGCTAGCATCGAACTCAAGAGTACGAAACGTCACAATTCCAATGTCGATCTATCGGAATTAAATTAAAGAGTAAGCACCCTGATATTATTGACTGCAAATGAACCCACTGTGATATAATTTAATGTGTTTACTGTTCTGACACTGTTTCTTCCACTTCTAAGTAGGTACGTTCAATCCTAAGTACGAAACTCTATATTACATTAATTCAATTTAGTATGATATTATGAAATGGGGAACATGGCTGAATAATAACAGGCTTTTTTTTTTCAGGTTGGGAAATCATCAAATGAGTCCTCCCGCTCTGGGTGGAGTGGAAGGGAGTGTCAGACTCTTACTGACTAAAACCCACCCGTGTTCCTTCCTTAGCCCTAGGAAGGAACACGGGTGGGTTTTAGTCAGTAAGAGTCTGAATAATAATAATAATAGCCTCACGGGTCGATCGAACGTTAAGCTACGCTTGCCGCGGTTCGTGGACAGGTGACCATTCATTACATATCGGGATCTCTCCATGTCTTTGAAAGCACGTTAAGCCGTTGGTCCCGGCTGTCATTCGTAGAAGAAATTAAAAAAGAAGTAACTGGATTGTGAAGGTCAGATAGGCAGTTGCTACAAATAAAACATTGTTATTCGGTTGCATCCGGTTTGACCGGTAACCGACCCCAACATACCCGGGAAAAAGCTACGTAGATTGATATAAGTACATATATATGGGATTATCAAATAATCTCTCCGATATTTATATTTAATATAAGATATTATTATACAAATACATAAATCAAATAAATGAAACATACAATCGGTATAATGAGGGTATAATGGCGGTTAAAGTAGGTCTCTGTAATTAGATACGGTATTATGAAGGCAGGTAAACAAGCTAACGATTTGTATCGATCCAGCTCCAGACCATAGTTACTGCAAATAGCTAAACTTACTAACCCTACCGATATTCATACTAATCTATTTAGATAAAATTCGCCGCTGGTCCTAGAAACATGAAATTTGGATAGTGTGTTCTTTGTGAAAAGTAGGTATACACTAAGAAAGGGTTTTTCGAAATTCCACCCCTAAGAAGGTGAAATGGGGGTTGAATTTTCTGTCAATATTTTTCCGACCTCCACCCGGGCGATGCCGCGGGCAAAAGCTAGTATAATTATAAATGCGAAAGGAGTAATTATGGTTCTGAATTTTACAACATCTACATAAAGTCTGGTCGTTATAATTAAGAGCAGTCTTAAAATATAGACGTCTATAATTTCTATTTACATTTGCACAACTGAAAACCGAATATATGGAAACCATCTCCATGGCATACATTATTTATATAATTATTCTGGCAAATAAATCAATCAATCATTCATCAATTGTTCAACGTCGACAATCATGGTTCTTGTTAAGTATTTCCACCTATTTCCTCTATCTCTTGATATGAATCCATAATAATATGTTGAAACAATCTACGATAGTGAAATTTTAACCGACTTCTAAAAAGGAGGAGGTTATCAATTCGGATGTTTGTATTTTTTTTTATGTATGTTCGGGCATAACTCCATCGTAAATGGACGGATTTGCAACTTTTTTTTTGTTAGAAATAGCTTTATTCCGAAATGGTCCCATTATATTTCGTAAAGATCTGATGATGAGTTTCGGAGACAGACAACGGAACTCTGTAATAAATGCCAGAAAATCAACCGCGATTGCTGCTATAGCAAGCGTGACTGCTGTGCGTGGGGTCCCGGTTTCGCCTCCTAGTCCTGGGTCGTGCAAATTGTAATTAGGTTTTTTCCTTAGGGGATTTCTTAGTAACGTTGACGGTTTCGAAGTTGGCGGTGTGATACTCCCTTGTTTCGGAAATCACGATAAGCCATTTATTTATTTAAACTTTTCGCACAAAAAGGTACAAAGGCGGACTTAATGCCTTAGGCATTCTCTACCAGTCAACCAAGGGTCGTGAAGAGATTGGATGGCAGGTGCTTTGATTGAGAGGAACAATCATAAAAAATCTATTAAAACTAGGTACTTACACAAATACATACTATTTACTACAATATATACTTATAATATACTAGCTTCTGCCCGCGACTTCGTTCGCGTGAAATTTCTTGTTACTCCGACCCACCCCGTCGCATCGCATCGCCTGCCCGCGCTATTACTTCGTTTTTGCTTAGCGTTCTTTCTGACTTTTTTCTTTTTGCTCGGCTCCTAAAGGTCATAGCGTGATGTTAAATAGCCTATAGCCTTCCTCAAGAATTGGGCTATCAAATGCAAAAAGAATTTTTCAAATCCGACTGGTAGTTCCAGAGATTAGCGCGTTCAACCAAACAAACAAACTCTTCAGCTTTATAATATTAGAAGTATGGATATTTAATATACAAATTCAAGGGAGAGAGGTGTCGAGAGAGGTGTTCTGCGCTCTCTCTCCGGTCGTGTCGGATTGCGTGCCCTCCGATCGGACTATGAGAATGACGGAAGAAAGAGTGCGCCTGTGCAGACACAGGCGCACTCTTTCTTCACACTTCTGCATACTCTTGTGCACAATAATATTTCCCGCGGCAAAGGCTAGTCTTTGAGATTGGCCGCCATGGTCGAAATACGGTCTAAAGGACTATTTTATCGTTTGACGAGCTAATCATGAAAATGTATGTACTAAGCTCGTAATACCACAAATCGATGATCCATCCAATCAGATTACCTAGCCCCGTCACCTACGTCACACGCTTATCGCGATGCAAATCAACCAATCGTTAATCGGTGACAACTAGCTAATCCATTTAGGAGGATTGCCAATATCGAGGGCTATTACTATTTGGTTTAATTAAAATATGTTCCATAATTACAAATACGTTGATGAGTATGGAATTAGTGGATGTATTTTGATACTAGCAGCGTCTCGCGGTTTCACCCACATAAGTGTCGGTATCGTGGGAATATACGTATAAAAACTATCCTATATCCTTCCCTGGGGTGCAATCTATATCTCTGCTAAATTTTATCGAATCCGTTCAGTGGTTTAAGCGTGAAAAGGTAATATACAGACAGAGTTACTTTCGAATTTATAATATTATTAGTATGCATTTGATTATGAATGCAAAAGGATTGACTTTAAAACTGTGTTTTGAGGTGGATTTTTTTCTTTAAAATTCTTTTCTTTAAAACTGTGTTTTGACTAAATTAGTATTGTTAATATTTGCGCGTATCGTGTTATTTGCTTTAACTAAAATAAACTTACTTTATTAATGATTATACATTGATTGCACATACCTACAATAATGACGATAATGACTGCATAATTTGTGATTAATACCTAAGTAAAGAATATATATACGAGTACATACATAAACTCATGCCGTCTTCGCAAGGGCGTATACTAGGTACTACAGAAAGCCACCTGCACGATTCTAATATATAAATCTTCGTGTCTATATATAACGTGGTCACCGAAGATATTTAAAACTGATTATGTATTCTGATTCAAATAGGTAAGTAAGGTAGGTTAGCCCAAAGACGTTGTAAAGTCGGCTAAATTAAAAGTTAAACATATTTACTACTGTCACTCCTTGTCAGCTGAATTAAATAGTTATAACACGACAAATTTATATAGAGTGCCAATTTGTTTAAAGGCTCCTTAAACAGGTGCGACACACGATAAAATCGCGCGTGACATAAAGGCACCGCAAGTCGCGCAACGAGCGGTGCCTTTGTGTCGCGCGCGATTCGCGGCGCGCGTCGCGCCTGTTTGTAGGAGCCTTAACAATTAATTTCCTTTACTGTACTACGAAAGTTAATTTCCAACAACTACAAAAGAAAATGCACTGATCCCCGTCCACCACGGCTCACTTAGCTGGTAATGTGATTCAGTATGTCGGACCCTCCAGATCGAGTACTCCCGTGGGCCTCGTTAAGGTAACTCCTGACTCGACTTAAGGATGACGGCATAAATGCCTGGATCACAAGCTCATGTGAGTTGGGAGTGTGGTAAGGGGAGCAAATTGCTTCAATATAATGATAGATAATGCTGGTTATGGTGGTGATATAAAAATGGATAGAATAAGAAATTAGTCCATAAGAAGTCTGAAAGTGGCACCGGTTACTGAAAAGTTTTGTAGAAATCGGTTGTCATGGTATGGGCATGTGATACGGAGAAATGAGGAAAATATCGTAAGGAAAGTTTTCCTGTGAATGCGATGGCTATAAGAGTAGGGGAAAGACCAAAGAATTGATGGACTGTGTGAATGTTGATATGGTTAGAAAGGAGGTGATAACCGAGATCATCATCATTCCCGCAAGCTTTAGAGTGGCGAGTCACCCAGCCAGCCAGCACCCACGGTTTCAACGGATACTCTGACCACCTGCATGCAGCTACCGCGCATACCTGGTCATCACTGTCAGCCTCATCAGCAACCTCGGCACAGCACACTGCACTTTCAGCCGGTCCACAAGCAGAGCCTTAAGAACCCTTTCCTGATCGACGCCATCAGTCAGCCTCAACCCGGCGCTGTACCACATCCGACGCACTGGAGCATAACGCACCGCCACCCCGACTCACAGGGGCATCTTTGCAGATACACCCGAACCCGAACTTTATACCCTGTTTGTTCCTCATACCTCTATAATAATAATCACATTTTACTGGGATCGATCCATCATCACTGACAGGACTATTGTTGCCAATAAGCCTGTTGTAGTGGTCATGGATCGATGAGAGCGGCTCGCAATGATTGTTGACATAACGGTCCCGCATGATGACAACCTCGTGAAAGCCGAGAAAGATAAACAAATCAAGTACCTTGAGTTGGCTCGCATAGGTTGTAAATATGTAGGATGTGGACTCAGCGATCATTGTGCCGACAGTCGTGACCGCCAATACCTGAGGAGGTTCTCTGGGTAGATGGGATCAAGGGCTTGATTCAGAAAGCGGTACTCCCGGACACGGCCCGCATTGTCAGGAGGTTCCTCTCTCTGGAGCCCTGACTGTCGGTAGCTTGGACCCTGTTCCCGATACCGGTGGACTACTATTTTTTATATGTTTAAATGCTTTTATATTCTATTTTTTTTAATACAATTTGTATGTATTTAATTAAATAAAGAAGATAATAATATAGGTATATATGTATGGGGTGGATCGAATGACCGGTTTTCCCACCCGTACGCAAAATACGCGCATTGACATGGAGTTGCGGACACCAGCCCGTATTACCTATTACCTACCTAGGTATATATGTAAATATATGTATGTAGATCGTTAACTAATCACATATATTTACTAATTGTGCTAATATTGACAACATTACAGAAAAAGCTAAAGAGCTCTAATATTTACTTAATTTTCTAACTCACAAATCGTTTCCGTGTAGATTCACAAAGTTTTCCTTCCCTATCTTATCAAGTCCTCAGTAAATATTTATCAAGAAGGAAATAGAAAATCAGATAGAAAACCAAGACTACCTACTCACTGTGATTAGATCTGCCTGTAAACAAGAGAGATGCTAAATTAGGTCAAATTTCAAGTCGAGAATAAGTCACTTTAGTCCGACGGCGATGCTTCTTAAGTCTTCGTCACATCGACTAAGCGAGCGAATATTTTGCTTGTTGGGTTATTTACATAAGCTTGGATAATTATAATATATAAGGGGAGAATTTGCGTTGTGCTTCAATTAAATATTAACCCATTAATAATAATCTGTCTAAAACGTGATTTTTCAACAGTGAGATAACTTTTATCTGAGGAATACATATATTGCCGTTTGGCAGCTTTTGTATAAAAAAATATGTCAAACTGTCACATTTATTCTTCAGATAAAAGTTATTTGACCATTGAAAAATCAGCCCTTAGGTACCTACTTATAAGCTAGATATAATTCTATCTTAAAAATTGTATAATTATGGGTACCTATCACTCCAATAGGTATTTTCGCAATTTTTTTCGCTTTTTATGTACTTAGTTATATTATTATTCTATCAATGGAATACAGATTTCACGTACCTCTCAATACAGTGTTAAATTTAAAAAATCTAAACAACATACAGCAGCAAACATAAACTCTTCAACCAACTAAACTTATACAACAACATGGCTCAAAAAAAAACAATTTCACAAAAAGTAATGAATTGCCCATACAATAACGACGCATCTGAGTCTCAGAATGAAGTCAACGAATTTACGCAGACGGGCCGCGAATAACCCCAAATATTTTCTCTGTAGCAATCTTGAGGACGGCTTATTTAGATTAGCGTCTCGTCAACTGCCTCTCAGTATTCATGACGTGCCTCCGCCGGCACTTTTCTCTGTATGGGATATCTCGGAGCCTCAAAACTCGGAAATATATATAATTCCACCGCGAGTCCCAAGCAATCATCCCGACGCTTTGATATTGAGCATTCATGCGTTTCAATGTGACACGATACGATATATATGTCCGATATAAGCAACGAAGAATAAAATGGAAAATTCCCGATCTCCGATCATAAAGTCTGTATTAAAGATAGAATAAAATTAATGACTGAGAAAACGTGCCTCACAAAGGAATAGCGAAACAAGACACTTATATCGTTGAGAAGAACTGTTGCTGAATTGAAGATTTTGTAAATTATTGCATTGTATTCATTAATAAGGACTAGCTTGATTGCGATATAAAACGGGAAATCATAAAAGATTTGCATAAGACTGAACGAGATGTTTTATAGCTCATTAAAATCTGAAAGAATAAGGGCAGATTGTTCAATCGTCAGATAACTGAGAGGCAAGTCTCGTAATCTAAAGAACGTTCACACCCTGCTCTGTCTCAATCTGTCAAAATACCTGTAAAATACCAAAATGTTTGACAAGTTTTTGACATTGATTGTCGCTGAGACGAGATTACGACTAGATTTTGAACGTTTTTAATTACGGTATTTGACCTTCTGTTATCTTCAGAATAAATATGGCAGCTTGACAAAGAAAATATGTCAAACCGTCATTTTCATTCATAAGTTAAAAGTTATCTGACGGTTGAAAAATCAGCCCTAAGTCTTCTACAGTATCTAACGAATAAAAACTAATAGTAGTAGGTACCCTAGTGCCTAATTGATATGTTCATAGGAACCACAAATAAAATCAACCAGCAAACCGCACTCAATCAAAAGTTGAATGAAAAAGAATCGATATCAATAAAACATAAAGTATGCACCTGAATATTAATACAACTGATTTGACACATTTCAATATTAAAAAACAGCTCCTCGTGTAAATTTCACACGTTTAAAAATATAAAATTAATATAACTGAACAAGCTCTAGGTATTAACAATATGCAATCCGAACTTTATTCAAATATTTTCTGAAAAATGTTTTGGATTGTTTAAACGGAAAATCGCAATTAACAAGCACGCTCTATAGCTCTGTTTTCGTCAATTCTCTTTCATGACATCAGTCAGTTTTTTGTCTTACTCCAGGCAAAGCGGCTGTTTTAAAAACAAAGACGGACCAAACATTGTACACCATGCTCGGACACCGAAACTTGGCAATTTTAGTTCACGACATTTTCCTTTAGGACATGCTTTTGCTTTAGGTTCGCCCCCTCTTAGATGAGACTAATACATAACTATTGAAATATAGGTACACTTCGGGCTTACCCTTCGAGGATCACAGGCGTGATGTTATATTTTGTTATTTTCCTTTATCATAAGTCAGAAGAAAATTAAAATAATAGGTACTGAAGAAATCGATTTGGTGGATGGCAGTTTACCCGTCAGCTGGTTCAAGAAAACGTGTTATGTATGTAAAGACAGATCATCTTTTCTAAGATACAAGTGACCCACACAACAACAGTATAATAATAGATATCATTATTTTTGTCAGAACAACAGTCAATTACCAATTACCGAGTTTTGTTTGACTTTTGCTAAGTGAAATTGAACTTAATTGACATTGTTGTCTCGAAACAAGGATTAATACTTTCGTCGTATTTCGGCAATCTCGTTACAACTTCGAAACATTCATCGCATTTTCTAAAAAAAAAAGAGTAAAAACTCGAACAGACAATGGTAGTTTAGGCTTGTCAGTATAAAAAATGCAACAATAGTTAAGCAAAAATCAAGTTAGATTGTCATTCTGTGAGTCCGGTCTCAAAAACCGTGAAGGAAGACATCGTGAGGAAACCGGCATGTCCTAGAACCAAAGATTCGAAGACATGTGACATCTACCAACCCGGACTAGGCCCGTTTGATGCCCACTCCAGGCCCACTCCCTCTCATCGACAGGAGGCCTGTGTCCCAGCAGTGAGAAAATTATAATCTGATTATGATTGTAGAGTGACAATCTAACTTTCATTTGATATTACATGTGCATCTTATAGAGTCTATAAAATAGACAATATCAAATTACCAATCTGGGGGCACGGTAGTGCCTCCGTTAAGACGAGCAAATTTTTTTTTTACTGCTGAGTGGGCCTGCTCTCGTCCTCGATCACGCCTAATGGAAAGCGATGGATGAGGTCTATGATAGAACGAGCGTGCCCAGAAAATGCCTAATGCACTGGAACTCCCACGCAGCGACGAAACACAGCAGGCTGCTTGACGACGGACTCCGGTGGGAGGGTGGTCGCAAACCAGGCGGGCGTTAGCCCTACCACCGCATGGGAAGAATTAGCCAGTCAAATAAGGTGTTGGGTGTGACTGTCTAGGATGCGTCGAGCGCTCGGTTCAGTTGAGTAACTGGCGGAACAAGCTACGCTACACGAGGAAGCTTCTTCATGCATCCGAAAAAAACAACAAACTAAAGAAGAAAAGTAGGCAGTGCCCCACTATCTTACTTTTCTCGAAGCATATCGTCATATTTTCAAAACCTCATAGCTTTGACCTGGATAGTGTTAGGAAGCTAAAATTCTCAGGATAAGATATAGTTAACAGATTTATAAAACACGCTAAGTTTCATTTGTCTAACTTTTATACTTTGGATTTTATTAATACCTAAAATATGTCGACTTTTTCACAGACTGACTCACTCATCAAAACCTATATATAGGGCCCTTTCCGAAGCTAAAATTTGGTATGCAGTATATAAAATGCTGTATATAAAATAAAACCTCTGGGGTACTTCCCGAAGACCTAGAAAGCTAAAATTTGATATGCAAGCTAGGATTTGCAAACAAACAACAAAAATATTAAAAAAGTCTTCAACCCCCTTAAAGGGAGGTGGAATTCTATATTGCTTACGGATAAATAGGTATACCTACTTCCATTTAGTATGTATAGCGAGAAGTGAATGGCTTGGCAGTTCCATTGAACTATTGCATGACTATTAATATATACAATATTGATTGACACAAAAAGCAAGACCAGTGATTTAATTTCTTACCATTCGATTCGCCCAAAGGAGTGTCTGTGCGACTGTCGCGAAATTTAAATTTTGACCAAGATTTAAGGCTCCTACAAACAGGCGCGACACGCGATATAATGGCGCGCGACACAAAGGCACCGTTCGTTGCGCGACTTGCAGTGCGTTTGTGTCGCGCGCCATTTTATCGCGTGTCGCGCCTGTTTGTAGGAGCTTTTAAGGTTTGTAGAGTTAGGCCTTGTAATGTTAGGGGCTTAGATCTGATTTCTTTTAACAGTGAAAGCGTTACATAAGTCTTACTACTTCACATGAAATGTTTTGTGTGGGATTAATAATCTCCCGTACAAAAACTCTCGCAGCTCAAAGTGTTGTCGTATATTTTTAAGGAGACCTCTCCAACATTTGGGTACATCCATCAGGTTTTACGGTCGCATAAGAAAATACATAATATTGTTTACGTAATAAATTGGTACGCACGAAGACATTATTCTGATGACCCCCAGTATAAGCTGACCTCTGATTCTACGGAATGCGTATGCTTTGGGAGGTCATCGTAAACTGGATTTTTATCGTCATGTGTACGAGATACGAGTGTAATTTGGGCTCCATAAGCGATGCCCAGGTGTGGGGAGAAATTTAGATTATCTTTTACGTAAGGCATGTTTGATGAGAAGCCGAGTCAGTATTATGAATCAATCTTCGTTCGCAATTTTCTTTTGTAATTTTAGATGTGCCTGAAATTAATTGTTGAGGCGTAAGCTGTCAAAATCAAACTAAAACTCAAAGCATTTATTTCAATTAAACCTACAGGCACTTTTGAATTGTCTAAATGAAATAGTCTGTCAGTTAGTCAGAAAGTTGAAGCTAGTTGCCCATTCTAAAACGTAGATCTCTATGGAGAAGAACGGGCAAGAAACTCCATGGACACTCTTTTAAATCAAGATATTACAAAATCCTGGGTACATTATTCTTGTTGCTTCTATATGTGAGAACAATGTAAAAAAGACACAAATGAAGAAACAATTCAAAAATAAGCCTTGGCAGTTAAGAGATGACCAGTCTCAACTGACGGCGCCCGTTCACGAACAATGCCCGTTCACGTTCTAGAATCAATTCAATTTTACTGTAAGTTTTGACGTTCAAAAGTGCCTTCAATGTGCCTATTTGAAATAAATGATTTGACTTTGACTTTGAACATGACGCGTGGATCAGCACCATTCAGCTCAACCATTTTGTAGGGAACCGAATAATCCAACACACGCGCCACAATCGATGAGACATTTAAGCGAGCATGACACGCTCTCAACTGCCATGCTCTTTCAAGTCAACATCAAAAAAATCATAATAAACGGAAACATGGTTCTTACATTTACAAAATTAAAAAAAATGCTTCTACGAGTTTTATACAAAACTATAGTTTGCAATTTAATAATGAGATTAATAGAATTTTACTACCAAACAGGAAATAATAATGAAGTATTGAACAATTAAAACTTGATTAAATAAAATAAAAAAATAAATTATGTTCGTAATGTCAGAAACACTAAACAAGAAGAAATCAACAAAAATATGAAGCAATTATTGAATAACAAAAAATCTATTGTTTGGACTAAAAAACTAAAACACTAGTATTTTAGTATGCTGTTTGTAGAATAATCTGACAAAAAAACAGAATGATTGTATGTAGGTAGTATATTAGCACGGTTTTTATTGTAAAAAGAAAGTTTTTAGAGGTATCTTCATGATTTTATTCTATCGTATCAAATGTGTTGTATTATGTTTTCAAAACACTATCTAGCTAGCATATATCCTGAAGAATATCATATTTTTCTGATTTTGTTTACTGTAGTCGATCATATACTTTTATTGTTTCTAAAACTTGCGTTTTTTGTGTTTAGGTCCTGTAAGCCCCTTAATCTAAGTTATTCTATTTACAACAAACCAAGTAAATAAAATATGAGCACATTGTACTATAGGATATAAGTAAGTATACTCCATTTGAAATAAGATTAGATATTTAAATAAACCTTTCTTACAGTCCGTTCAACCGACTTTGACTTCTATACCTACCGTAGGCATAAGGATGGTATTTAAAAGCAAAAAAGTGGTTACAATACCAACTGTTTACTGCAGCTGCCATATGTCATGCCACCAACGCAATAGAATTAAAAATCGGTTGAACGGACTGTAAAAAAGGGTTATTTAAATGTCTAATCTTATTTCAAATGGAGTGTCGGTATGTACAGTACTTACTAGGAAAAATAAACCACTAAGTAGCCACGGACTTAGCCAACACAATAATATTAAAAATAAACAGTAGCGTTCCGTACAAACATAAACATGAATTACAATAGAAATTAAATGGAAACTTTACTAAGACACAATTAATTGTACATCTTAAATAGGCAATTAATTTTAACGAGCTACCAAACAATTCGTAGATAGTGCTCCCGAAATTAATTGTCGCAATGGTATTCGGTATAGGCTCAGTAGCTTCTCTATCACAAATATTTCTGACGTCTTTATTACGTGTGCCAAAACAAAGTACTTAATTGCTTTTTATAATATCATGGAAATTGTATATTAATGTCACTATGCTTATGTCATCATCTGCCTAGCCTTTTCCCAACATGTTGGGATCAGCTTCCGGATGCAGCAGAATACCAATATGCATTACATGGAGCGACTGCCTATCTGACCTCCACAACACAGTAACTGAGTAATACAGTACCCCTTAGTAAAAGTTTAAAAGTTGTCAGACTTTCCAGCTTCTGACGACCCGTAACGACTGTCCAAAAGATTCACGAATGACAGCCGGGACCATCGGCTTAACGTGTTTTCCAAGACACGGGGGAATCTCGGTAAGTATGTAAAGATGGTCGCCCATCCAGGTACCAACCACTGCGATCGACCCGTGCGGCTATTATTAGGTACTTAGCCACGGACCCCTATGCTTATGTACAGACGCCAGCGCATCAAGCTACTACAATCAGTCAAATTTCTTTAATATATTTTCAACTTTATCGCCAAAGCATAAGGTTCAAAGTTCATTGGGAAAATTTTACAGTTTCGGGTAGCTTGATGTGCCTGGCGTCTGTACTTTCAATCAAGAAACACCTTCAGTAAAGTTTGAGATGATAATTCCCAGTAATTCCCGTGTAGGTATGAATGGAGCAGTCCTAATGAATATAATAAAGACAGGGGTAAAGTTGGGCCAAGTTATTTCAAGTTACACGTCACGGAACAGAAACAAACAAGAGAACATACGACAAAATCAATTACGTCATCAAGACAGTTGTTTAGTTTATTCAGCAAGAGAAGACATATCAGCGTAGGGTAATTCCGGCTAACGTCAAGGCTACGCCATTAATATTACTCGGTGCGTCGTTTATAAGGATTACGTTGATGTTTTTGGGACCAATTCCTTTACATGCGACGGCTTTCTGTAAGGTAATCTGTTGATTAAATCGGATAAATGCTTCCGTCCTTATATGAACGGTTTTCGGAATTGGAGACGTATGTGACAACATGTTTGTTTGTGGGTTCAAAGAGATGGTATTTCAGGGTTATTCAGGGTTATGTCGTCGAGGGATGTGAAGTGAAGATACGGAATAGGGAGGTTTTAGAAAAAGTTCTAATAAATTGTATTACTGCTTTTGAAGTTATAGAGGTATGAGGAACAGAGTGACTCATCGTCCATAGAAAAGGGAGAATCCTTCGACCAGACGGGCGTTGTGTCTGGTGGGCTATTGCCCGCGGATTGATTTCGGGACATTGTATAGATATACCAGCTTCTGCCCGCGACTTCGTCCGCGTGAAATTTCACCCTCCCCCCATTCACCCTCTTAGAGGTGGAATTTCGAAAAACCCTTTCTTATTAGATACCTACTCTTCACAAAGAATGAAACTTCCAAATTTCATGTCTCTAGGACCAGCGGTTTAGGCTGTGCGTTGATATACCAGTCAGTCAGGACTTTGAATTTTATATAATATATAAGCATAATCTATATATTACATAGATTATGGACTCTTTGTCAGCTTTACCTTTCCATGATTAAACATTTTGGATATCGATTTATTACAATAGGAATGGGTAATAATATAAGAATAATATTGATAGTTAATCCGTTTTAAGTCAGTGTATGGTACAGACGCCAGCACATCAAGCTACCCGAAACTGTCAAATTTTCCCAATCAACTTTGAACCTTATGTTTTAGCGATAAAGTTAAAAATCTCTATGAAGAAATTTGATAGATTATAGTAGCTTGATGTGCTGGCGTCTGTACATACAAACAAAACCAATATTACGTAAATGCATCCTAATGGCATGTTTTCAGCTTGATCCAACAAAATTCCTTTTGCAAAAACCCAAGCTTTGTTTTCACAAAAGAACATAACTTCGGGCGTCAATGGAACCAGAACAATAAAACTAGAAAAAATGAAGGGTTTTTCAATAAAGTGCTGCAAATAGTGGACCGAAGCAAATGTTGGCTCAGTGATGCCTGAGGCTTAATCAAACTCGAGTGTAAACATTAAATAACGAGGGAATTGAATTGTCTGAGGGAATTGTAGTGATGTCATTTGACATTCTAGGACTTAATTTTTTTTTAGGTAACTAATTAAGTAAGTAAACATCATTTAACGCTAACGCTGGCGAAATGTGGGTGTACTATGGTACACCTCTGCCCAACCCATCGGGAAACAAGGCGTGATATAATAATGTTATATGTGTATTATTATAACGTGGGCTATGGAGTGTTTGTAGACGAGAGTTGTCTTTATTTTTTTTTCATGCAAAAATAAAACGCAAACCACTATAAAAAGTCATGCATAGCAGTTAAACCAGAGCCGGAGAAGGAAAAATACTTCGCAGTGTATATCTTTCTGAAAACACGTTAGGCCATCGCCGCGGGGTCACAGCGGACCGATAGGATTTCCTGACCCACCTACTACCGGTCCATTCCGCCCCAATCTTTCCCTGACCCGCGGTAAATGTCATCAAGTAAATCTATCTCAAGTAAACAAATAACAGCCCCCAGCCTTCCGGTATTCGGACAACCCCGGAAGAAGAACCTACGCAGTTTTCTGTTTGATTGATTTTGTAGGAAAATATGGCATTTTGGGCGTGTAGGTAGGACGTTACTAATGAAGTTGTAGTTTGACATTTTCTAAGGAAATGTCAAACTGCGTGTATGTTCGAAGTAACGTGTGGGTTGTTATTAAGTTGATTTACTAAATGGGCATTTTGTGTGTGTGTGTACACACACACACACAAAAATAGCCCACACACACACGTGTGTGGGCCATTTTTCATTAAAAGCTATTGAAATTAAATAAAAACAGAAACAACAGAATGGATTCAGTAGGTACTACATGATTCTGTTGAAATATTTCGTCAATTTTTTTTTTAAATCAGCTGTGTCCTACAAAAGTGCTACGCGGTCTAAATTTATGAAACAGCTTTTTTTTATTTATTATTTTCGTTTATTAACCAAAAAACAGTTACAAGCATTTGTTGAAACTTTAAACATAAGTACCTACTATACAAACCATCACAGGTTTAACAGCGGTATGGCCAGACTCGGCAACTCGGTGCCACTACATATTAATTAATAAACAATTCGGTACCTAGGTACATAGATAATTTTTTCTAGATCGCACTGCAATCTAGAAAGTACCTATAAATAGGGGTATTGATAAAACCCTAACAACCTTGCAGGACTGGATTACTAACATCATAAACAACAACTTTTGTTCTATGACTTTTTACAAAACATAATATGTATATGTACCAAAAACAAACCTTTGAGATTTCGTTGTTCTATTTATCCCGCTCCCCTTCGGTAAATTTTGTACTAGACACGGCAGTTTTGTTTACCTACCTAGCGCTTTCTTTGCTTAGCATAGAGTTCGTAACCAGAAAATGTAATAAGTACTTCAATTCGTTGAATTAAAAATAATATAAATAGGTAGTTTATGATATATATAGTTTTGTATGAAAGTCTGATGAATTAATAAAAGTCATGGAACAAAAGTTTTTATTTATGATGTTAGTAATAGGTATAGTCCTGAATAACCATGTTTATTAACGGATGATTTTCAGCGCTCGGGGGTCCAGAATCTTGGACTGAATCTATGGAAACAGGATATGCATCGGTGTCCCTGGCACCCTGCTTAGCCACCCAGGCGGTCATTAATAATATAAGCGGTGATATAATAAGATTAGTATTCGAAGATTAAAAAATCATTCTTATCGCTATCGCTAAAATAAGGTCACTATAAACCCTTTGAAATGAAACTGCTAGAAACCAGGAGCACAGTTTGATTAAAAGTTACCCTTTATAATATTCAAATATTCAACAAAAGGAAATTATTAACCTAATTATTTAAGACCAAAACTTTGTGGATTTAACTAAAGTTTTAAATTAGACTTGGTTATACTTTAGATCTGGTATTGTACTTTATTTTATTGCATAAAATAAGGGTATTGAACTTGAATTAAAAATGGATTACGCCGAGTGAAATAAGTCATGAACTTTGAACTTTCTAATAAGTGACTTAAAAACGCTCGAAAGTAACGCTCCTTCTTAGTAATTCTGAATTAACTGTCATTTGACTTAATTTGGCAACTGTTATACCTAATTGTTTACGTAGGAAAAGATCACGACGCTGCTGATGCATTTCAAAGCAATTTGAGCACATTAATGAGAGGCTAGTAGCTAAATAATAACAGACGCACGGATCCATCATAGGGTTAAGATGCGCTTGCGGCGGTCAGTTCGCGGACGGGTGACCATCCATTACATATTGAGACCTCTCCGTGCCTCGAAAAAGCACTTTAAGCCGTTGGTCCCGGCTGGTCGACGGGTCTTATCAAGGAGTATCGTGTTACCCAATAACTGGGTTGTGGAGGTCATATAGATAGATAGATAGATAAATCGTTTATTCAGTGCAACAAAAGACACAAATACAGGTATTAAAAACATCCAAAAAGATGAAAAAAAAAATTAAAAATAACAAACATTAAAAAGATAAATTGACCCATAGACACTTAACTCATAAACGTCTATAACGGTCGATCACTACTGGGCGGTGTGTGTCTTGCACCAAATGGGAGTCCAGCTCAGCATATGCCAGGTACAATACCTGACGCTGGTATTCTGCTGCATCCCGTTAGTGACACACGGATGTCGAGAAGACACATCTGAGTTTCAACAAAATGGTACCCACATAGTTCGGAGCGTATATTATAAAGGTGGTAAGTACCCACAGTTGACTTGCTTTTAAAAACCGACAGAAAGAAAGATTTTGAATTTTTTGTGTAGTGTCTACTGGATTACTTGATTATCATAATGTAGTTAATAATATGTTATGTAATGAATGACTAGTTTAGGTTTTTAAATGTGTATGTTTACATGTTGGTGTATAATAATATATTGTCATGTTATGGTTTTATATAGGTAGTCACTCCATGTAAATTACTGTATTCAGCTGCATCCGGTTAGACTGGAAGCCAACCCCAACATAGCTGTGTAGGCTAGGAAGATTAATGTTGCTAATTCAAGCTTTACATCCCCACTGTGCCAGGTAACCAAACAAACAATAAAACAGAGCAGCACTTACTGTTAAATAAATCTCTCTAAACGCTGCTATTTACGTAAACCCCAAAGTTACGTGAACGTCACAACAAGCGCGGCATTATTCAAGAAAATCTATTATTATAATCCGGGTAAAGACCGGGAACCACTGTGACCTCCTTTGGGATCCCCAAGGTCAAAGTGAACCGGCTTAATTGGAATGTACGCTCCTCATAATAATTTCTTTTGATTCGTTTTTTCGCTTGTCACGCTAAAATTCTCAAAGGAAATGATGAATGACTCTTTGAAATTAAATGAAGATGGCGAAATAAGAGCTTTAGTATCGTTTGTCGTGTTAAGCGTATTTTCTTGTTGAGTTTGCGGCTTTAAGTACTTGGTTTGTTAGAAATTGACTATAAAAATCAAACTTCATAAAAATGTAACTTTTAAAGAAATGCCTTTTAATTTGCTACTTAAATACACACATAATGTCACGCCTTCCTTCCATGAAGGTAGGCAGAAACTGCAGAACGCCAACTACTATCCTTACATACTCTTTTTGCCTCGTTTACGTTCATACATCAGAGGGGCAATCCTCGTAATTTTAAAAACGTTCAAGGCTCCGGCGCGACACGTTACGCGACACAAAGGCACCACAAGTCGCGCAACGAGCGGTGCGTTTGTGTCGCGCGCGATTATACCGCGTGTCGCGCATGTTTGTAGGAGCCTTCAGTCTGATCTCAGTCTCAATCTGTCACGTCACGTCAAATACCTCTAATTTCCCTACATTTTTTATAAGTTTCTGACATTGATTGTCGCTGAGATGACATTGCGACTAGATTTAAAACATCTTTAATTACGGGAATAGCCGATCGGTTCTGTAAAAATCTTACTATTGACAGCTCACTCCACGCTCACTTCACCTAAGTTTTCACGGTGAGATTTTTACGGAATAGCACCGCTGGCCTTTAGTCATACACACACGCCGGATGCGAGTACCAGGTACGCACCTTACCTAAATAGGTCAATGTTATAAAATTATGAGAAAACGGCTAAGTATCCATACAATTACTTGATCCAAAATATAAGTATAAAAAAATAAACAAAAAGCAATTCGACATTAAAACATAGGTACCCGTAAAAGACACTCGAAAACTGAATGATTTATAAAAAAGACGACCATGCTATATTTTTATTTTAGAATACAAAACAAATTCTAAACAATAAATAACAATCCGATAAACGACTTTCCATTCATTGCAGAAATAAAATGTAACGCGAAAAGTGTACGACAAAGGTCCAATTGATAGCAATAGGACCTTTTGTTTGGTTTTTTTGGACAAAACGAGGCAGGTATGAGTGGAAACGCCGAGAGGGGACGCTCTGGAAGGACATTGTGAGTGACCTTATCGGTGATGTTCTTAAAAAAAGGTCAGACTCGCAACCGGCGTACAGTGCGTGCCACGTAAGAAGAGACTTGACCCCGCCTCCCCCGCCTCTTTCCGCCGCCCCTATGACGTCCGGTCCCGTCCCGCACTCAGACCTCATACCGCTAAAGATACCTAAAATCGTGTACTGCGCATGTCAGACCACGTGATGTGTCAAGTCTCTTCTTACGTGGCACGCACTGTACCTACGTGTAATACCAGAGGGGCAATTCTCGAAATTTTAAGAATGTTCACAGTCTAAACTTGGTTTCAATCTGTCAAAAATACCTATAATTACATTACAATTTTGACAAGGTTTCGGTTTCAAGCATTTTATTGCTCTAGGGGCTGATTTTTCCATCGCCAGATAACTTTTAATCGAGGAATAAAATTGACGTTTGACAGATATTGTATGAAATAACTGTCAAAAAATAAAGTTATCAGATGATTGAAAAATCAGCCCTAAAAAGAATTAGGAATTAGGTTTTGACATTGATTGTCATGACATTGCGACTAGATTTTGAATTTGTTCAATTACGGGACAGATTTATGAAGTTATGAACGTAAACGAGGCAAAAGGAGTATGTAAGGATCGTAGCAGGTGGCGCTCTGTAGTTTCTGCCCCATGGGAAGAAGGTGCGAGTTTATGCACGTGTGTTACGACTGTTGAATTCTAAACATAGATTTATGCGACCATTGTTTTTTTTCGCCTTTATTGGCCCAACATTGGCGTATAATTTATTTGGGCAATGTATACATAACTGTATCGTTTTGTTCCTAAACAATACCCCAGTGACTTTAATTACAAAGCTGAAATGTTCGAGTTTTAAATAAAACGACTGTGTTCGGTACAATTAAGTTCGTAAAATACGGTCACATTAAACAGATTTACTAAGGAGACTGAATTAAAATATGCTAAGTACCTTAGTAATTTAAATGATTGTTAGGAACCTAGTACTATATTTTAATAAAAAACTGGCACTCCGGTAGTGCCGACAGAAGTGAAAAGTTGAACAATTACGAGTGTATTTTGTGAATCGTCTTATAAACAAAACACGCGTGTTAAGGTGTGTTCCTTATTTTATAGGGTTTTTTGCAAATCAGAGGGGCAATTCTACTAATTTTAAGAACGTTCACAGTCTGATCTCAGTCTCAATCTGTCAAAAAATACTTCTAATTTCCCTACATTTTGACAAGTTTTTGACATTTGCTTGTCGCTGAGATGAGACTGCGACTAGATTTTGAACGTTTTAAATTACGAGAATTGGCCTTCTGGTATGATGACCAAAGTGACTGGTTTATTCTTCTCGTGAAAGGAATTTATTCAGATTTACAAATAAGCACACAGGATAGACTTCAGTTCGTGGTGTTGGTCGCGGCAGTGGTAAGAGAAGCAAGCCCATGGAGCTCGTCGTCAGTTATATATCCGTGGTTCAGCGCCATCTCGTCGTTGTTGGATGAACTACGTAGTTAGTACGCGAGGCCCTCGTAGTTCTTCCCGATGTGCATAGATGGCGCTGTCCTCAACAACGCGCGTCTTTCGTTTTACGTCTTACGAATCTTACGATCAGGGTCACGTGACCTGACGCGAATTTAGAAGTTTTTACCCATTCCAAAAAAAGTACACAGCGCCGCTAAAGAAGTTTTCACTTCAAAAATTGTTTATTTTTTGGCTATTTGCAACAGTAGGTAATGGACTCTAATTAAATAGGTTGGTATGCGTGATTCTAATCATATTTTGAAAATTTTAATTTGAATTACGTTCAATTTTGTGTTCTACAGGGTCCCTTAAATTAAAATAGATGGACAAATTTTAACACAGCGCTCAGTTTGTCTAACTAAAGATATCCAAGCAAAAAAAAAACACGGATTAAAGTGATTTTATTTTGACCTTAAATATTAAATTACATTAGTGTATTTTCGTTAGCTGATTATTTTTCTTGTAATCTATGCGTTTTTCTTATATATATTTTTTACTATCGTCCTTATTTTGGTGGGCTGAATGATTTCTAAAAGTATGTCCGTCTATTTTAATGGGACCTTATACTATATATCATCATCATTGCTCTCAAATCGATGAAGGAAAACATCGTGAGTTAATCAGCATATCCTAGAACCTGGCACTCCGGTAGTGCCGACAGAAGTGAAAACTTGAACAATTACGAATGTATTTTGTGAATCGTCTACATCTCGTCGTTGTTGGATGAACTACGTAGTTAGTACGCGAGGCCCTCGTAGTTCTTCCCGATGTGCATAGATGGCGCTGTCCTCAACAACGCGCGTCTTAAGTTTTACGTCTGACGTTAGTACGCGAGGCCCTCGTAGTTCTTCCCGATGTGCATAGATGGCGCTGTCCTCAACAACGCGCGTCTTACGTTTTACGTCTGACGTTTTACGTCTGACGTTTTACGTCTTACGAATTTTCGATCAGGGTCACGTGACCTGACGCGAATTTAGAAGTTTTTACCCATTCCAAAAAAAGTACACAGCGCCGCTAAAGAAGTTTTCACTTCAAAAAATGTTACATCTACCAATCTGCACTGGGCCCGCGTACTGGGTTATGGCTTCTGGTGGAGGATGCCTGTGTCAAAACAGTGGGAACGATATAGACTGATAATGTCAGTAGCCTCTGTAAAATAATGAAACTGAAGTTAACTAAGTATGTCCAGACGCCAGCACATCAAGCTACTAAAATCTGTCAAATTTCTTTGATAGATTTTCAACTTTATTGCTAAAGCATAAGGTTCAAAGTTGATTGGGAAAAACTGACAGTTTCGGGTAGCTTGACGTGCTGGCGTCTGTACATACCTTCAAAAAAAATTTATTTTAATTTTACCCTTGTGAAACTGTGAACCCGTTATCAAAACTAGAATAAATAACAGAGTTAATCATTACTAGAACCATTGTGACCTAAAATTGGTATAGCATCCCATAAGGAACAGTCCTCTCGTCCCAAAACATACCCGTTTTAGTATCAAAATTAGGAAAATATTGACGTGTCAGAACGAATTGACATCTACGATTACATCTACGAATATAATAACACACATGTCCATCATTCATGTGTGTTATATACATTTTAATGGGTCGTGAATTAAAATTAATTAAAACGTTTGCCATATCATATTTCAAATTCTAATACCCTATTAAATAAATAAATATACGAACAACAACAAAGCGTCTATCATTGAATATGTCGTATCCGGTCATGCATTTGACTATTCGGAACGCTAGCGCCACCCGGCGGCGCTTGACAGAGTCTAGCCTGAGTCCGTGGGGGTTAGAAAACAGCTCGACAGAACGATGTGGGGGTCACTTTTGAACGAGGAGTTGACCATTGGACATCGTACGGACAACATGTGCTCAGAAACTGTCCAGCGTTCCGTATCTGGTTGTGTCGTGTACCTACAGTGTGTAATTTGCTAGTGTGACTAAATTGTTCGTGAAATTATAACCTTATTTGAACTGCAAACGGTTTTTCTATTGCGCAATAACCAACACATACCCACTGTACGCCCACAATAGTTAAATATGGCTGATAATAACGAGACACACTATACCTTCTCCGTCATCAGAAGTGGGATTCGTGTTGGTTCATGCGCAAAATGAGAACGCTAAAAGTGAAAGTGACCGTTGACATTTTAAAAAACAAAGTGCAAACTGCGAACGCTTATTAAATAATCGTGTGGACCTGTTGGAGTTGAACCCAGACAAGCCAGATACGGATGCGCGATCATAGTGAATGTTGTTTTCGGCATAGGCTGTATGCAGAAATACTTTTGCCCAGTGACGCGCCAGTTGCGCCCTACCGCCATGTTAGGAAAAAAAAGTGTCTAAAACCGGCGTTTGAGTTCCCGTTCCCGTAATTAGAAAATGCGATAGGACACGTGTGCAAACGTAACAGCACACAATACAACAGCTGATTTGTTTTGCTGAAAATTCACTGCAAGGAGGTCAACTTGTGGCCGTCATTAAGGCGCACAAAGGAAGCAGTATCAACGTGGCTATCGTAAATAGTACGAAGGACGTAACGTGGAGCTACCAGTGACGTGGGGTGACTTCAAGAATCGAGCCAAGCAGCCCGCAGCCTTCGGTGAAGCCCTTCGTGTGCTGCAAGTGAGGGCATCCAGGACATGTCGCGGCCCGGTGCACGAGAAGTGGCAGCCAAGCAGATGGTGGAGGTGGAGCACGCGCTGCAAGCAGCAACGGCGAGTGGATGTTTGCGTCGTACAACTACGCTCAGGCACGTTATAACAAAGGTGAGCTGTATTGTTTTGTGTTACGATTCTGGTGCTGAATGCTCGTTAGTAAAAGCGAGTTGTGCAGCCAAATTAAGTGCCAAACGAGTTAATAATGTTGTTGCGTTGACTGGTATTGGTTAAATGCGTGTATTCAGCACAGAATGAGATTTTATGGGCAGTGGGTCGTCGTAGGGGCGGAGTGATTTTATTACATTTCTACACGACCGACTGCGTAAAATAACTGACGTTGACATGTACGTAGGTGACGATGACGAGACTAGCCATGACGAAAATGATAACGCTGACAAGACTAGTTGAATACTAAGTAGTCAACTTAAGATTTAGATTACCTAGCATAGTAAGAGTTTTCTTATAATCTGTAACGTTATAGGAAAAATAAAGTAACATGTTGAACAAACCTACTTTAAGAATTATTTTGATAAAGGCTCGAAATGATTACCTTGATGGTGTTGTTTGTAACCGGATGGAGGTTATAAGTGTGATGACGAAGACCGGATGGAGGTCGATTGGTTTGATGCTTATGACCGGATGGAGGTTATAAGTGTGATGATGAAGGCCGGATGGAGGTCAGAGTATGAGCATTGCAATATTTTAATGAGTTTCCTATTATTTTAATGAGTATGGGTGTTGTTCGACATGTCGGCTTTGAGAGAAAGAGTTTGTTGTGATTTTCATCCGAACCTGTAATAATTTTGGTCAGAATTGGCCGAGTGGAACATGCACTGCTGTTGATTTTTTTTGGTTACAGTTTAACACACAAGGACTTATGCAAGCCGGATGACAGTGGGGGACAGCGCTGCACTTTTTGGATCTCCTGTACGAATAATCGCTGATCAAGGACAGTGCTTTTCGAGCAAGGAGTTTCAAGACTTCTGCCAAGGAAACAGTGGATTGCAACCACTACAGCCAATAAGCCAGCTACAGATTTATTGTCTACTGAATTTGGTGAGTCGTTTTCATTTTGTTTTGACTCGGGGTATCGAGTGCTTCCCTGTTAAACAACAGCAAAAAACGGTTACATTGTTAGGTATAGCCCAATCTAGTTAACGATGCAATTTTTAAATACGCTCACGATATGTTATGAATGATGTCAGTAGGTTATGTACCAGTCGAAGTAGATTGTGATCACAGTGGTAATGAGCTATGAGCAAGCCTAAGTAGTGGGAACCGCGCGAGTAGGGGTTCTCTATCGGCCGTAGTAAAAAGTGTGTAGTCACAGGGGTGATACACATGGATCCATGCGCTGAATGTGTGAGAGCAATGCGATTGCTGGTCGGCCGGAGTGCCGTGGCGTTAGAGTGGTTTACTCGTCTGTGGGTTCCCAGGTGTCTAAGGCTCTTAGTGAAAAAGATTGTCGTTGTAATGTGGATAACGATGGTACATGGCTCTGGTTGATGATTTTTTTGTTATGATTGATTAAAGTTTGATTACATGGCTCTAGTTGAATCAAGTACGCTCATGAGGCTAAGGCATATGTCATGGCACAGGCCAAGGGATCAGAGTATTAATGACGAATTTGAGCAAACCCAAGTAAAAGTCTTGTTGATGAAACAGAGTAGATATTAAAGTCGAGTAATAGTGGTGAATCTTAGTTCGGCTGGTCGATAGGACAGTGCCGTCCGGTCCATGCCATGGGGCTGGTCGAAGGGACACACTTGTCTAGACCCTGTATTTGAGTGATTGGTCGAAAGACGGTGCCGTCCGGTCCATGCCATTGGGGCTGGTCGAAGGGACACACTTGTCTAGACCCTGTCTGTGATCTGGTCGATAGGACAGTGCCGTCCGGTCCATGCCATTGGGGCTGGTCGAAGGGACACACTTGTCTAGACCCTGTATTTGAGTGATTGGTCGAAAGGACAGTGTCGTCCGGTCCATCCACGATGGTCGAAAGGACACACCCGTCCGGTCCAAAACCTGTATTTGAGTCATTGGTCGAAAGGACAGTGTTGTCCGGTCCATCCGCGATGGTCGAAAGGATACACCCGTCCGGTCCAAGACTTGTATTTGAATAGAGACCATAGAGTCCGTGGGACTCGGAATTCAGGGGGAATTCAAGGTAACAAACATGAGGTTTGTTACCTTGGGCTTAATGAAAAGCCACAGGCCACGAATGAGATTCCTGCTGTGTTTTGTGATGCTCTAAGGATGTTTTATTAGCTGCTCTATCATGTTTACTTGATTATTTGGTTTGTGATCTTGAGATTTGGGTATCAAATAATGATTAATACTCTGAACTCTGCAATTTTTTTAGTTTGTGCGAATTATCATTGTTGTTGTGCCTGTACCATATTTGGTCAGGAGTGACCGAGCTATGAGATACTTTGCGGGGTATGTTTGTTTACAGATTAACACACGAGGACGTGTGCATCGCAGGATGGCCGTGTCGTATCCGGTCATGCATTTGACTATTCGGAACGCTAGCGCCACCCGGCGGCGCTTGACAGAGTCTAGCCTGAGTCCGTGGGGGTTAGAAAACAGCTCGACAGAACGATGTGGGGGTCACTTTTGAACGAGGAGTTGACCATTGGACATCGTACGGACAACATGTGCTCAGAAACTGTCCAGCGTTCCGTATCTGGTTGTGTCGTGTACCTACAGTGTGTAATTTGCTAGTGTGACTAAATTGTTCGTGAAATTATAACCTTATTTGAACTGCAAACGGTTTTTCTATTGCGCAATAACCAACACATACCCACTGTACGCCCACAATAGTTAAATATGGCTGATAATAACGAGACACACTATACCTTCTCCGTCAAATATTTTGCAAAATACCACGAAAAATGTTACGCGAACGTGCTATGTTTCGATTACCATAATCTCTACAACGATAATCTTCTAGTTTAAAACCTTTTCACTTGAAAAACCCTCTCATACACTACAGTTTCTATACAAGTTTTTTTTTATACTTAATTCTAGACGAGATAATTCTGAGAGCTGTTGAACTTTTGATAACTTTCCTCGTTTCTTTTATAGCTAAAGAGAGTATGTATTTATTACTTTGAAAAGGGTATCATCTCGTGTGAAACTTTTTATATATGAAGGCTTACCACGCTACGTTTCTCAAGGAGTTCTTATTTCTTATTTCAAAGCGTTAGAATTGTCCATTTCAGAGACCAACTTTGCATAGAGGAAGAGAAAGACCTTTGTACCCGGCACGGTTTTTTTACAGTACCTACGGACGGCGTATAAAACGCACCGTAGAAAAAAACTGGCCAAATGCGAGTCGGTGTCACACACGAAGGGTTCCGTACCACAAGGCACAAAACGCCGGAAAAAAATGTTTGTTGTATGGGAGCCCCCCTTAAATATTTATTTTATTCTGTTTTTAGTATTTGTTGTTAAAACAGAAATACATCATCTGTGAAAATTTCAAATGTCTAGCTATCACGGTTCATGAGATACAGCCTGGTGACAGACAGACAAACAGACAGACGGATAGTGGAGTCTTAGTAATAGGGTCCCCTTTTCACCCTTTGGGTACGGAACTCTAAAAAGTGTCCATCAACAAATTTCTATAAGATGTTTCAAAATTAACCCAACAAATTTTAAGAGGTGCTTTAGAGCATCGAACTGAACAATTTTCACTAAGAGACCAACTCCGAAATCACAAAAAAAAAACAGCTGTTTCATACATTTTGGTCAAGTAGTATTGAACGTTTGTATTAAACAGCTGATTTTTTTTTTCGTCAGCAATATAATTCTATTTTGACTCAACAGAAATTCTATTGAAATCAACAAAGCAATTTCCAAATCCTATTTACACTTACACCCTGTGCCACCCTTTTCCCAACAAATCAAACTGTAATAAACTTCTCAATCGAGTCAGCCCTTTCTAAAACAAATGACGATCGAGTGGGGTCTTCATCAAACTCGAATCATTTATGTAAACTGCGACGTTGGGATCTTGAATAAGTCGGCAAACGAAAACAATTGCAGGATATCATCAAAATATGAACTGAAATTACATGATCGATAGTCAAGTTATTCTGTTAAAGCTATGGGGGGAGACCTTTGTTTAGGGATCATAGAGGTGCACAAAAATCTTTATACATTATCTAGGACAGAAGGCCATTACCCAATTTCAGTGGGTAATTTACGATGATGATTTTGTTAATCTGTTTATCCTAGTGAAAAAAAGATGATGACTGAAGAATATTTATGAAATTAGAATCGAACATTGCCAATAATGAACGAGCTGGCTTGTTTCAGCGGTCGGCAGTACCTGGGGATCAATAATAACCTGCCAATTTTGACGACTTCGATATTGGAATCAGTCAATACGATTCAGCAATCGTATCGAGCGATATAGAATAATAACAAAACCCTGGTGTGTGCATGGATTGACACCAAGTGATGAATGTTGCATATCAGGTAGCACAATTACAGTTATAACCCTTTCAATTCTGCTCTATTCATGAATAAGCAAAGAGTGAGAATTCATATCTTAATTCACGTCAGTCATGAAAATTCACGGTGAATTACACTTCAACGGACCATGTATTATATGCCTCGCTAAAACATCTCCAGGGTGCCTCCGTTCAACCCCGAGATCTGACGTGGTATCTCACATTTCAAAATATATATTTAGACGATATATTCTTCACGATATAGGTCTTCAGACAAGGGTTTTTATTGTTAGTGTCATTGATTGATCTGTTGTCAAAAACGAATCGTACCTTTTTTATGAGTTTACATTTAGCTTTCTGCTAAATTCCATTTACTTTAATAATAATATCGTTTATAGCGGATCACGTAGAAAAATACACTCGATCCATAAAGAATTAGTAACAACCACTTAAAAACTATGTTAGTAAAACTTATAAACTAACCTAACAACAACTAATAATTACGTGGCTCAACACATGTCGGCACGTGCCTCTGCACCCAGTGCCTAATAAAGGGGCTGTTCACCTTGTCAACCAATGTCTTCAGGATGCTGTCACTTCACGCAACCTACCCATAATTGACACCACCCTCTTTCTCATTATGGCATGAAAATTGTCAACACGGGCTTCTGCGAACATCTGCGAAGCGCTACTGATGAAGCCCCAGCAACACTGCAACATCCTAAATCCATTATTATACTGAACGCGTAGGACCTTGTAGGCTCTCTATGTAAACTTCACCCACAATGACAAGCTGCACGTGTAGAAGGTTTGGCAGTATAAAGATACACCTTCCCATCCCTACTACAGCGTGCAAACCTGCGGGCTAACATATTGCACCCAACCGCCAACGCCCTACGCTCCCTGTCCAAATCTGCATCATCACATAACTCCTCCGTGACCACATGTCCTAGGTATGTACTTCACCTGAGCACTACGCTGCAATGGTGTTCCGCTAATAGTTATAGGGGAGACAATTGATTTCTCCATTCTAGAGGGATACGGCACTGTTTCCCTTTCCTACAGGCTATTATGTAGCCTATCTAAGAGGACAGTTACAACCATTTTTGTTGTATACCAGTGTTCAATTGTAGTGCAACTGTTTTTAATGTATTTATTGCAACACCTTTTATGCAATAAAGTTTTATTATTATTATTATAATAGTCACTGAAGGAACGTTACCTAACGAAGCATGTTTGGTACGGAAAACCACCATTTGCGATTTCCTGACGTTGTATATACGTTCATGCGTCGCCGCGTCGCCGCATAGGATTCACATAGAACTAGCAATTTCCGGAGTACACTGATTGATGGGCTCAGCAGCACCATAAGCTTTAAGCATACTAATATTGACATAATCAGTCTATAATTTTCCCAGTGCTGTGACACAAGCTTCCTCTCTTCGAGAGAGTAGTGGCATTTTCGTTAAAAGCATTACAGTACCCGGTGATAAATATTGCACATCGACCTTTACCTTTTTTGTATTTTATACAAAGAATAAAAATAATTATCAAAAGAAGCAAATCATAATTGTTTTAACAGCTCCTAATAGATACCGGACTGTTTGTATTTCGTGCGACAGAGATAACGCTCTACGAAGCCGAAAGTAGCCGATTGTCTCTTTCCAAAGGTCGATGTGCAATATTTATCGCCGTGTACTGTAAATATCTAATCGACCCCGGAAACATTCGTAGTGTAAGTTTGATATTACTTTTTACGCTTTCTAAATGAACATTCTAAAGTTTGAAGAAGCTAACATTTCGACCCAGATTAATCACAAAATCTTCAAGTAGGTATTCTCTACTTGAGCATTAACTATCATTTTATGCTGCCTTTTTTTTTCAGGATATGAAATCATCAAATGACCTCTCCCGCTCTGGGTGGAACGGAAGGGAGTGTCAGACTCTTACTGAGTAAAACCCACCCGTGTTCCTTCCTTAGCCCTTTGTGTTCCGGGCCAGCGGTAACCCTTTCGGACAATCCCGCTGACCTATTTTATGCTGACTTGTTTCCTTTTTCTATTGTTTTTAGGCAATGAACTAAGACGAATTCACTTCGTAATCAGCCTATAATGTTCCCACTGCTGGGACACAGGCCTCCTCTCTGTGAGATGGAGTGGGCCGTAATCCACCACGCGGGCCCAGTGCGGGTTGGTAGATGTCACATATCTTCGAATTGTTGGTCCTAGGGCATTCCGGTTTCCTCACGATATTTTCCTTCACCGTTTCAAGAGCAGGTGAAGATATAATTTACACAAAGTAGAGCGCCTGTCTGGTTTCGAACCGACGACCTACAACTCGTAAGTCGCGGCCGTCACCACTTGGCCACCACTGCCCTTTTTTTTTTTCGTTCTCGGGTTGGAAAATCCTCATGGATGTCCGCCGCCCTGGGTCGGGCGGCGGGGTCTGTCAGACTCTTACTGACTAAAAACCACCTCGGTGTTCCATCTCACACCTACGCCGGGGGTCGCGGGAACGTACGATCCTTCCGCAACCCCCGGCTGGTGCCGGCCCGCCTCAGCGGGCCCCGTCTGGTCGGGGGGGGGGGGGGAGTGAGGTGTTTGACTCCCCCCGCGACGTCTAAGAGGGGCGCCCGTGGAACACATCGCGCCGCCACCTCGGGTCTAGGTGTGTGGGGGGCGACGGACGTCCCCGAGTCCGTCGCCCCTGGACCCGTTTAGGGGGGCTGGAAGAGGGCGTTGTCCGCCCTCCGCCGACGCCCGGTGCGCCTGCTGCGGGCAGGGTGAGTGGACGAGATCTCCCTCTCCCTTTCCGCAGCCTCCTTCTGCGAGACGACCGTTTACTTTACTTCATCATATACCCGAAAACCACAGCTACGTATCTTCCACAATATTTTCATTAGGCTCACTAATATTATAAAGGCGAAAGTTTGGTATGAAAGAGTGTGTGTGTGTTTACATGTTTGTTACTTCTTCACGCTCAAACGGCTAGACCAATTTTGATAAAATTTGGTGTGGAGTTAGCTGACACCCTGGATTATCATATAGGCTTTTTATCCAGATATTCCCACGGGGTTGAAACGTATGCGGGTGAAACCGCGGGGCGCAGCTAGTGCTAAATAAATTGTAGTGTTCATTATACTCATTTTTGGTGAATTCCTCCCGTGAGATAGATTAAAAACTCAGACGTTAACAATGGACCAGTTTCGTTCGTATAACTAAATATAATGGTCTTTATAGCAGTAATTAACGGGAGTCGTTAATAATAATGACTTTCGGCATTTAATCGAGAATGTGTTAATGTTTATGGGTTGTACGAATAAATAATCACTTAACATTTATTTTGTATGGACTCATTTACGTTTAATAACTAAAATAGTAGAAATTCTCTTGTATTAACAGATTGTATAACTGCTGGGACACAGGCCTCGTCGCTGTGAGAGGGAACGAGCCGTAATCCACCAGTTCGGGTTTGTGGAGGTCACATGTCTTTGAATTTTTAGTTCTAGGTCATTCCGGTTTTCTCACGATGTTTTCCTTCACCACTTTGAGGTCGTAGATATGTAATTAAATAATATTTTTCTAGTATGCTTAAATTCTATTGTTTCTTTTAATGGGTACGTACGTTTCTATGTATATTTCAGTACGAAGAACAAAAGCAACACATTAACGAGGACCACCATAAGAAGGGATTACTATGGAATAATCACTGCAATAGCTAGTTTGCTATGTCCGAAAATGAAAGAAAAACTTCAGACCGTGACACGCTCCCTGAACACAACTACAATCACTATAGTTGTAACCTTTTTCTTGGGACTTGGGGCGTTTTACGACTCACGGTAAAAAATATGGCACTTTTTCACGACAAGGCAACAGATGCGTGAAGCAATCCAATATACAATCTATATTACTGCCAAATCTTAAACCAGCCAACCAGTCTCACCAAGGGTGATCGTGTTACCCACGTGGGTTGTATAGGTCAGACTGGCAATCGTTCCATGTAAAATACTGATATTCAGTTGCATCTAGATAGACATAAAGCCGACCCCAACATGGTTGGAAAAAGGCAAGCAGATGCTAAATGTTCAGATTTTCTGACAAAACCCAAACCTGTGCTGCATCTACCTGGAAAGGAAGGAGTCATTACTCGTTTTCTACATAGACATCAAAAAGGAAAGATGACCAAAGTCTACAAGGACCACCATGGGGTCAACCAGAAGACCTCCACTGCTAGATTTAGGGCCAAAAAGGCCTGTTATACAATCTCCGAAAAGGAATGACTCTCAAATAAATCAAAATGGAACAGAGTTTTCATTAGTAACCAAGAGCTAATTTGGAGCTGGTAAAACAGATCATTAATATCAAAGTTCAAATTTATGTCAAGATAATATCAAGATTATTACATCTCATAAAGAAAATTATATTAGAGAAAGGAAATGGAAGGAAACACAAAGGAATTTGCGTAAGTGTACCTCAAAGTAAAGAGTGGCATCAGACTGACATTGATCGCTGCTGCTAATATAAGGAGTGCGAGTATGCAAGAATGATAAATGGATGTAGACAAAGATATATGTGAAGGACAGCGTGGAATAGATGGAAATAAAAGCAAGTTGATGCTCTGGTAATCATAATTTATCACCTCTGTCTCCCTTGAGAGTTTTCCTCGAGTGGTAAAAGCTTTAAGATGTAGTTGGAGTATATGATATAGTTAAGTTGTTAAAGGCTAAAGAGAATACTGATACGTTGACACGTGGAGATTTTGTTGAACCCGAATACAAATTAGTAGCAAAGACAAATTTACACACCACACACACTACCACACCACATTAATGTTTAGACAATTGCAGCGAAACTGACAAATGGTGGCTTCTCATTGACTACAGCCTCCCATGTACACGATTAAGTATTTAACGAAGAAAATTATTGGATAGCTCGGTTTAAAGACAATTAATTTAATCTAATTATCCAATAATTTTCTTCGTCTTTTGTCTTCCCTAAAAGACGTAAAATCGATAGTGACATGGCATTCAAAAGCTATTTTAGATACCACCACGTAAAAAAACATTTTTTGTAGTCCCCGCTGAAACTCTGCTTGTTAAATTTCAGCCGTATAGTTGAAACAAGTTCACTTTGTGTTTGGCCTGATAAAATCTGATCAAACACGGGGATAATGAAAATACTTTCGCATCAAAATCTGACCGAAATTATAGCAGTTATATTAAACACGATAGGCATACCTCTAGGGGATATGTTTGGACCCAAATTAGCTTGCTAGTAAATCCAACTCAAATGAACTTCTTAACTCATATATTATTATATAATTATTGTATCACAGATACAATAACTATATTATTATTATTTGTATGTCAGATGATTGTTCAGTTCATTTTCTTTCAGCTTAACTTTAGAAGCGTCGCCTTTATCAATCTCTAAATAAAAACTTAGAGGTGAATTAAGCACATTTTTGTAAATAGCCTTTATATAAAATGAAGGTAATGTCACCTTCTGGTAGTTCAACCAACCGCAAGGTGACCGCAGGGCCCAGGACTATCACGCTTATAACCCTGCCTCCTCTTACGTATTTAGCAAGAGTGCATTAGCATTTTAAGCAAGAGTGTCTGGCAGACCTACAAAAAGTTTGCTCAGGTTTTTGATAAATCATTTTATTTCTGTTAGGGGGAATTCCACCAAACGTTTACACCTAAAATATGTCTTATCCTGAGAATAAATTTAGAATTTTTGACAGTTCCATACTAGAACCGTAAGACGTCAATTTTATTCCATGGATAAATATATCAAAGGGACAATTCTCGTTATTTTAATATCATTAACAGTCTGGCCTCAGTCTCAATCTGTCAAACATACCTCTAATTACCCTAAATTTTTGACAAGTTTTTGACATTGATTGTCGTTGAGATGACATTGCGACTATATTTTGAACGTTTTTAATTACGGAAATTGGCCTTCTGACTTTGGTAAATCAGCCCTAACCTTTGAGCGCATTATGTCCAATTCGCAAAATGTCCAACTGTCTAATTCTAAGTAGGTTTTAACTTTTACACGTCAATCATATTTTAAAAACTAGATTAGGTCGGCGTTTCCTATCCTACTAGTCTGAGCAAAAAGGCCGAAACAAACTCGGAAATCACAGTCTCTTTTTAAGAAGCGACTTTATTACTTACTGTCAGCAAAATATTTAAATAATCTAATATATAATATAATTCTCGTATCACAGTGTTTGTAACAAAACTCCTCCGAAACGGTTTGACCGATTGTTATGAAATTTTGTGTGTATATTCAGTAAATCTGAGAACAGGGCGTAAACTATTTTTCATGCGGTCATGCCCCTAAGTAATAAGGGTGGTCGACCCCAAAATTATTTATTTCATTTTTTGTACATAATTTTTTTTATGATTTAGCATTAAAAAATACATGCAACCCTAAATTTTCACACTTCTACCACTAACCCCTATTTTTAATAGCGATATTAGTACTGTAATAATTTTATACTCTAGTCAGTCGATAATAAATTGATCAGTTGCCTCTCGATCAGTTATTCCGCGTCTACCGCGGTCACTTCTCACCCCGTAAACAGCACAGAGTAGGTATGAGAACGAAACCGGTGTCCTGTCTTTCTCTCACAATAAGCTTTCTCTCACTCACTAAAGTTTAGGGCCTAAACCGTTTTCGGACATTATTGACATCTATCGTAACAGTGACGTTTATACTTATCATTTTTCTTTCTCAGTGTAACTCTCTTTTTAAGTATATTATGTAGCTTAATATATGTATATTTTCTTGATATTTTTTCTTTTTATTATTCGTGTAGGGTAGGGGTAGGGTAAGAGTAGGGTAGGATAGGGTAAGGGGTAGGACCCCACGCGAACGAAATCGCCCCGGTAAGCTAGTAATATTCTATAATTACACCTTACCTTACATAATCTAATATTGATATTCAAAGGTAATAAATAACCTTTGAATATCAATATTAGATCATAATTATGTACCTACTCATATTCCGCTCCAGTGGTTACTCGTAGATCACTTTTTCTCAGAATCTATCTCGAAGTCCTGGGAATATCGAATGATAAACTTTGAGGTTGGTTATGATACGGTTATAAATAAACGGTTCATTTACACGATAAACTTAGAAGATCTAATATTAGCAGGGAATTTGATATATTTAGATCTGAGATATTGTGACGTAGTAAAGTCAGGGAAATGAATTGTTTAGTAAATTGAATACCGAATTAAAACTGCCTGTAAATTCAAATCAAAACTGTCATTCTTTGACATTTGTTTGAAATGGCTAGGTGTAATATGAAAATTAGCGTGGTGCACGCAAAAGTGCACGTTACTAATTTAAAAGTAACTAGGTATTATACTTATAACATTCATAATGGATGATGGATAAGCCATGTAAGATAAGTTTATTATTTATTTGATTTCTTAGTCTGTGTTAGATAAGTCTAAGCGAAAATAAAAGCTCGTAAAAAGGTCATTTGTTCGTTTTTATATTCACGTTAGAAATACTCGTAAACTTAGAAACCCTTTTTCGGATCAGATTGGATTTGAATTTTCTCTTCTAGACTAGCAACTTATCGAAAGTAATTGGACTCTAAATACATTTATGCCAAAAGGCAAAACACTTATGCCCAATAACCTTGTAGTAACAACAAAAAGTTTGTTACATTTTATTTATTTCATAATATTAAATCCGGGATTTAGCCAGACCTTAGAAGGAGAAGGTATAAGCGCAATCGACAGATCGGACACTCAAGGCATAGACAAGTAATGAGGTTACGTCTGGCGCAGATCGAAAAATATTTATTTTTTATTTTATTATTTGCTATTATTTACTTATTATTTTATTTATTCCTGTACCTGCCCGTGACATCACAGCGGGCCCTATCAGAATACCAGCGCTGCAACATTTATTTTTTAAATGTCGTAGCATCATGCTGAGATAGGAGACTTTCTGTTCCATTTTCCTTTTGTTACTTTTTTTTTATATAACTTGGATTTTTATTTTGCTGTATTTAGTTTAGTTTGTGATCTTCCTGTACGAGTCGCAATAAATACTTTTTCTTTCTTTCTTTCAATATTTTGAACAAAAAAGTGTGTCACTTTTTGCGGGAGACGCGGTAGCCAGACAGACAGCCTGCCTTCATCCTCATCATCTGCCTAGCCTTTTCCCAACCATGTTGGGGCCGGCTTCCAGTCTAACCAGATGCCGCTGAATAACAGTATTTTACATGGAGCGACTGCTAATCTGACGTCCACAACCCAGTTACTGCGTAATACTATACGATACCCCTTGGTAAGACTGGTTGCCAGATATTCGGGCTTCTGACGACCCGTAACGACTGTCCAAGATCCAGCCGGGACCAACGGCTTAACGTGCTTTCCGAGGTACGGAGGGATCTAATGTAAAGATGGTCACCCATCTACGGACTCACCGTGGCAAGCGCAGCTTAGCCTAATCGATAGACAGACAGTTTGCTAATAAAGTTAAAATCTAAATCCCAAGTCCACACTCTTCAGTATATACTTATCTATTGGCTTTAAAAAGTATGAATGAACTGAGAATGTATTTGTATTGGCGAAGTAACGGCCCTTGCAAGGTTGGCGTCGAGGTTAGACCAAGGTGATGTAAAGTTCAGGGCCCCAGACAACCTGGGGTTTATAACCTTGATTTAACGAGCGTTTCATACTTTATTTTTTGATGGAGAAAAAATTGCACCCTTAGCGACAGTTTTTAAAATTAGATCTTTGATTTTATTTCTATTTTATTATTTTTGCCCAGATAGGAAAAGACGTGTAGCTGTAGGTACTTACCTATTTTAATGTTGTTTTTTCTCGTTCCTGGACGAATTGCGTCTGGTGACTCATGAGAAAAGTAAACTCCCTCGTGGCTAAATAAAAACAGCTTCAGTTCGTAGATAGGTGACAATTACACATTAAGACCCTTGCGTGCATCAGAAAGCACGTTAAGCCGTTGATGCCGGCTGTCATTCGTAGATCTTTGACAGTCGTTACGGGTAGTCAGGAAGACCAAAAGTATTACAACCAGTACTAGGGGGTATCGTGTTACCCAGTAACTGGGTTGAGGAGGTCAGATAGGCAGACGCTCCATGTAAAATACTAGTTTTCAGTTGCATCCGCTGAGAATGGAAAAGTCTAGGCATACTGATTTACTTATAATAGGAGAACCATGAATTAATTGGTTTAGAAAGTGATTATGACCACAACAATGTATTAATATTCGCTATGTAGGTATAATGCGTGGTAAACAGAAGCAATTAACGCGCTATTGTGTCTCCAGGCCTTCATTAGATATGAATTGATGGAGACCCCATCCTACTAGCAGTCGGATGTTAAAGGCCGAAAATGATGATAATGTGGATGACTATAACTGATTACGGCCATTTAACAATGCTGCCGTTTCAAAAGGATGCCCTTTGACTAGAACTCGTGTGCTAGCCTTCCTAAAACTCGTTGTGCCATATTATTGGCCAGGTTCACTCAAATCTGTGTGATTCTTTCCTCAAAAGACCATTTCAGACACTAAACTACATGGTCCTTACATATTCTGACCAAGATTATGTCTTGACTTTAAAAGAGGCTTTGACCTCTGAGTTTGTTTTGCCATTTCTTCTAAGGGATAGTCAGATAAGAAATGTCGACACCATCTAGCATTTTTTTTGTTATGACGCGTTAAAGTTTTCTTCTTTTCGTTTTGACGGTACATCTATGTTTCTTATATTTTTGGGCCCAGTAAGTGGCAACATTTATATCGGGCGTAGGGCAGGTAAAAATAGTTAAATAACAATGTTTTTAGGATGATGTTGAAACTAGGGAGTTTCAACATCATCCTAAAAACATTGTTTGAAAGTCGTGGCTGAGGACCCGAGAGCTCCTGTGCTGAGGCATCTCATGCGGAATCATTGTCCGCATGAAATGCCTCGTAAGTACATGACTCACTAACTTGTTTGATATTCTAAAGTGTTACTAATCCTAGTGTATAAGTTGTACTATCTAATGTGTTTACTAACAAAAATGGTTCCTATGTTGTCCCAAATAAAACAATTAAATTATTAAAATTAAATTATATTATTTATTGCTACGTCAGAGGCGTTGCATTATTTCTGAGGCATAGTCAGATAAGAAACGGCACACCATCTAGCATTTTTGAAGTGAAAACATCTTTAGGCGCGTTAGGCATTTTTTGAGATGGGAAAAAACCATTGAATTCGCACCACTGTTACCGTAAGCGACACCGCGCATGGTTTGTTTATAAAACGATTCATAAAATATCCGCTTCGGATGTGTTCGGCTATCCTCGGGATGTACTCGGTTTTAATGCATATCCGATATGTCAGTGAGTGATGCAAAGTATTCTGTTTGTGCTTTGTTTTCACTTCTGTCGGCACTCCTGAAGTGCCAGTTTTTTTTTAATATGACTCGTTAAAGTTTTCTTCTTTTCGTTTCGACGGTACGTCTATGTTTCTTATATTTTTGGGCCCAGTAGGTGGCAACATTTATTGCGGCGTCAGAGGCGATGTTCAGCCGGTCGATTCTGTAAAAATCTCACCGTGAAAACTTAGGTGAAGTGAGTTTGTTTTTGCTAGGAATTGACACTATTGACAGCTCACTCCACGCTCACTTCACCTAAGTTTTCACGGTGAGATCTTTACAGAATAGCACCGCTGGTCGTCAAGGGTGCAGGTGATCGGACATTTGGGACATTCTAGCAGATGCGGTATAGTCTGCTCAGGAGCACCGCACGGCACTCGCACTGGATGTTTGATGAATCATTTCATTTCATTTAACGACCGGGTACTATAGAGTTATCTGGCAATTATACAAATCATCGCGTCTCCGTGATGATACAGAAATCTACGTCTTATAAGAATAACAGACATGGAAATTAAACATAACTGACGAAATGTGAGTGTACAGACGCCAGCACATCAAGCTACTACAATCTGTCAAGTTTGTTTAATAGATTTTCAACTTTATCGCTACAGCATAAGGTTCAAGGTTGATTAATTATAATTTATACTTTCAGCCTAATCTTTTAAGTAACAATTTCAATATGCTACGCTAAATTAAACAAAACGTAAGTAATAATTAAAACATAAATAAACATAGGAACACAATTAACAATTCATTGTCAAAGTTTTAGTCTTTGTTACTGCTTTTGATAAATTCAGTTTTCTTGATTCCCTCGGCAGCAGTTGGAAATTGTTTAGCGTTATATTATTTTAATTGTAATAGTTTCATTGGTTTCGCACGAAATAATAATCATTATGAAAGTTAATCCTTTAAGTTAAAATGAAGGGAAAATTTATTTGATAGATTATTAATAACTTATTGTATTGAACTGCATGAAAATTTCCGAAATAGCACTAGAATGCTTGGTAAGTATCCTGTCTTCTGTATAGATACGTAGTCTTCCACAGCAGCTTTCATCGAGTTCTTAGGTAACTACAACTATAAGTAGGTACTTACTTACATGACATAATTGAACAAACAAGCACCTGTTTATGTAAGGTGTCTCATTTGAGTCCAGTAGTTCATACCTACGAGTACGAGTACGAGAACGAGTAAATTATGTAAACTTAAACACATAAGTAGGTGATTATCTACCTACTTACGCTAAATCGTTTCCAATAAACTCGATCACCAAAAAGGTACCTCTTTTGTAATAAAATGAAAGTAAGCTCCAATAAAAAGCCCCAAAATATAACTTGGATAAAAAGGAACTTACCTTTTGAAATTCTCATTTTGAAGACGCTGGCTCACTCCTCACTCAAGCGGTCACAAGGGTTCCATTATTACGAACTTGATTATTAATTCTACGTGAATTATTATTTTAAACTATATTTTATGCTACGAACATGCTACAATCGTTTATGACGTCACTCATCTTGACTAAACTACACGAACCCTAATAAACTACTGAGAAGACTATTTACTTTCATAATTACAATCTCCAAGGAGTATTTTATTCACAGTAACTCTAATTAGCAAAAGAGAACCCGCTTTTGCGGTAAATGTCAAGAGAGAGTGCAACTGAAAACAAGGTTGGGGTGCTAGCGCGGGAAAACGTGTCAAGGTTATACAGATACTGGCACTTGAATGAGAACGCGGCGGACACTGCAATCAAAACCACCACGCGATCACGTAACCAACCTACACATATAAGCACTATTACTAACTAGTTTTATTTAAATACAATAAAAATATCCCCGCAATCAGTCATTTTAAAATCCAAACACTGGAACTTAACCTAAACACACAACACTAGCTTAGTTTCGACGTCGTCAGCCGAGAACGCATCGAAACGTCAAGTTTCATACCGCGCTGCACCACTTCCAAACTATGGCATTTTATTCTTTTTTTAAAATTCCCGTCCGTGAGATGTTACCACGCGCGATGCAACATCCCTCCGCCGAGCACCGAGTGGACTGGGCTTTCCGCCGGCAGAGGCCGCTGCCCGCGAAATTGGCGCAATTTCGACGCATGCGCGTTGCATTTGCGAACCGGCGGGACCCGACGCGACCCGACGCCCCTCGCTTGATAGAAAAATCGAGGACGTAATGTGACGTCAAGCACTCGTACACAATATGGGTTAATCGGACGTAACAAAAACAACTTTTAGAGCTGATGCTAATTCCGCGGCCTTGCATCTTCCACCTTGTTACGTCACCGCAGTGGGATGAGGTAACTTATTAACTGTCTCTTTCCATCCTTGTCTGTGCACCCTTATCATTCTCTTCGGTAGTTCGGTTGCTTCCATTATTTTTAGAAGGAAAAAATCTCTTTTCTTAATCCCGGTGGAGGCAGAGAAAGATTGTTTTGAATATTCGACCGCTCGGCAGCCTACCATGGCCACCGAAACACTATTTCGTTTCATATCGCATTCGCCCCGGGGATTGTAAGATAGGGGGTAGAGAAGCTTCCGATACCTATCAAGATTACGATTAGGGAGGCGTTATGCTTATTAGTAAATAGCTACATAATTTGATAAATCTCGGAGGTCGGTATTGCGTTTTTAGGTGGATTTTTTTTTGTTTTTATAGATTTTTAATTACACGGATACCAGTCTTCAGAAAATTCAAAGCCATTTTCCTTATAGCCTGAGGACTAGTAAAACAGAACTTTCCAGAAAATAATAATTTCAGTAAATTTATGGAAAGCTTTCTTTAATTACTTTAAAGGTCAAAGTTAAATAACGTCTGAATAAAGTTTTCACAAATAAAACGTCAGATATAATAAAGAAAATGGAAAAATGGAACTCACTAATTAAACGCCTGATAGAAATGTCACAGCAAACTTACTGTTACAACATTGCCTTAAAGGGTTTCAAAGGAACTTTACTAACACAAGAACTGAGTAAAGCAGGTTGTAGATAGTTTGAGCAGTTTACAAAGCTTTAGTTCTCGTAAACAGGGATAAATTTGCATATGGGGACGCTAATTTGTCTTCAGGGTCTTTTTGTTGAGAAGGGGGGACAGAACTCTAGATTGCAGTTTCGTACGAAGATTACTACGAGACTAGTTTAGTATTGAAGCCGCAGATTGCAGCCCGTGTGTGTGTAGTGAACTTTGTGCTATGTTATAATAATTATATTTACTTAGTCGACGACCTTGTGAAGGCTGCACGAACCTGTTGGATGCGAGAAGCACAGAGCCGGTCGAAGTGGAGGTTCTTGGGGGAGGTCTATGTCCAGCAGTGGACGTCTTTCGGCTGAAATGATGATGATGATGATGATGATGATGAGGTAAGTAAATTCATGTTTTAGGTATGTACGGTCAGCGACAAAAATCGATGATTAATATTGCTATTTTAACATTTTTCTTTATACAGGGTAGCAGGGACATTGTCGCGTAAACTGTAACGATGAATTCAGCACATGATTCTAGACCCGTAGCGTAGAAAATTTTCAACTGTTTCAGACGGAAAGTTTCAACAGTTTCAGACGGAAAGTTTCAACAGTTCCAGACGGAAAGTTTCAACAGTTTCAGACGGAAAGTTTCAACAGTTTCAGAAGGAAAGTTTCAACACCCCTATATAGGGGGGTCTATCATATACCGAATCGGGAATCCATGGTCACAGGTTGCGTGTATCGTAAATGTCCCTGCACTGTATTGTATTTCAGCATATAAAATGCCAACAGTCAAAAGGTATTTTTTTTAATTTTACTTCTGTTCCGTTCCGCACTCCAATCGCGTAACACACGATCGATCACAATCTGAAAGATTTTATAGGATGTTATTTATTTATTTGTTGCTAATCCATTGCTTAATATGTTCGAAAAGTTTGTCTGCTCAACAACGTAAATAACGCAATGAATGTTCTTGAACTGTCAAAATGAATACCATTGCTACTGTCAGTGTGTTACGCAATTACCCCGCTGTTCTGTTTTCATTAAGTAACAGCACAATAGTTAAGATTACAAAAACTGAAGTGATTATGAATTTCTTCGCTGACGTAGGTACGGCATTGAAAAACTACCAAAATCTTGAAAGATTGCATTAAAATAAAATAGTATTTTAATTTTTAATCGACTGACTATGTATTAAGCCACGGCATAACTACTTTTAAAGAAAAAAGATTAAGTATGTCCCTAAGTAGATACCTTTGTCCAAAGGGTTGTCTTCCATACTTGATTTATGTTATGATAGATTTTGAAACACTACCAATCAAAATCAATATGTCTAGTATCCCAACTACATCGGGGATGGCTTCCATTCTAATCGAAAGCAGCTGCATACCAGTATCCATACTAATATTATAAATTCGAAAGTAACTCTGTCTGTCTGTATGTTAACCTTTCACGCCTAAACTACTGAACGGATTTCGATAAAATTTGGCAGAGAGATAGATTGCATCCCGGGGACGGACATAGGATAGTTTTTATCGACATACCTCGCGGTCGAAGCCGCGGGCGGAAGCTAGTTTTACATAAGCGACTGCCTATCTAACCGCCACGACCCATTGTCTGTGTAATACGATATCCTTGGTAAGACTGATTGTCAGACTTTCGGTCTTCTGACGACACGTAACGACTGTCAAAGATCTACGAATGACAGCCGAGACCAACGGCTTGACGTGCTTTCCGAGGCACGGCGGAGGTCTCTATATTTGTATAGATGGTCACCCATCCATGGACCAACCTCGGAAACGTTAGCTTAACCTGATCGATCGACCCGTGCGGCTGTTATAACTTAGCCACGAGCCCCACCTACCTTAAGACACTGCCGTTCGTGATAATTAGTTTTTCCTTCCACTAACCAATATTTAGGTCTAAGGGTAGGTACTTATAATTTGTAAGGAAGTAGTTGCAAGTGCCACTTATCTAAGCAGAAATCTACTTAAGCACTAGTCTTGGACTTGAAACCTGTGACTTAAACACCACAAAATGGTCCTAAATGGACTTCAAGTGGTTCGAACGGCCGTAGTTTTGTTGCTATTATTACCCATAGCTAAAGCCTAGCCAGCCTACATTGCAATGGCTGCAGTATATAAGCCTTGTTGACACGAACTAGATATTAGCATAGATATGAAGCATTGCGCCGCGTTTCATAATAAATGGTTAAGGAGTGGCTTTAGTTGGCCCTTCTAAATTCTCTGTTTAATTGGCATTAGGTATTATTAGCCGTCGTGGGCGTATGATTGAGATAAACCTGGCGAAATCCTTATTAGGAGATTATTTTATAGTATTAATGGCTAAGCGGTCACATCAGCCGCATGCACGTTGTCCGCTGGGCGAAAGTCTCCACACAATGGGTGCATGGTCCGGGGCGAGAGGGAGTGGAGGGCAGTCGCCTCCTTCTGCGAAGCAGTCATGCTAGCGAACGAGGCACCGGGACGGCTGAGGGAGAGAGCCTCCCGTCCCATCCGCCGTGGGAGATGCTCCGGGTGTCGGGAGCCGCGCGACGACTCCCGGCCACCGTAGGCGCGGGCCTACGGGCGGAGAGTAATGGGTAGCTCACCGTCCGATCAGGACCAGGCCCGTGCCGGACGGCGCGTACGTGTTCCACGCGCACCTCAAAGAGATGTCAGCATCAACCGAAGGGGCCCGTCAGGGCCGAAGCCTGCGGGGTCAGCGGGATTGTCCAAAAGGGTTGCCGCTGGCCCGGAACATAAAGGGCTAAGGAAGGAACACGGGTGGGTTTTCGTCAGTAAGAGTCTGACACTCCCTTCCGCTCCACCCAGAGCTGATCATCATTTGATGATTTCCCATCATGAAAAAAGAAAGGGTGCCTGAAGATGGACGGCGCCGCAGAGAGATGGCGAGATGACCTGGACGCGTACCGCGAGGGCTGGTTCGAGGTGACATAGGAAAAGAGTTCCCAAAAGGATTTGGTAGAGACCTTTGCTCAGCAGTGGGATAGCATAGGCTAACAAAAAAAAAATTGTTCAAGCGTGGAGATTCCCAATTGAGTATGGTTAAGACCCCATGATGGAAGGTGAGTGGGATAATAACCATTACATTGTGTAATATTTTGCATTAATTTTTCCAAATAAAATAAATTTAGAAATACAAATAAGTAGGAAATTCTTAGAATAACCTAAGTATGTTTTGCAGAATTTACAAAACTTAAACAAAATTCACAGTGATTTGCAATCAATATTAAACTGTGTAATATTTTACATTTAGGTACTACTTACCTACTCAATTTGATTTTAGGAATAACATTTAACAATATATGTGTAGACATATATTGTTAAATGTTATTCCTACTCCCTTGGCAAACAATCTACTATTTTACTAGTAGTAGTAAAATAGTAGATTGTTTACCAAGGGAGTAAACAACAATTTTGAAGGTGAGAGTGACACTCTACTTTTTATCCCCCTCTACGAGTATGAAAAAATAAGTAAGTGCAACTTAGGAATAAGAATAGCACGTTTATTTATTTACATACAATTTTAAGTAAACGCGCGCGTTTGTCTTTGTAATACAGCCTGATACTTGTTCATACAATGTTCGTAATTGATCTTTTTGGTGATTGGAACTTCCAAAATCAAATTCAACTCACTTTAGTCCCTAGGGATTAAAGAGCTATTTTAGTCCCTGCTTACGAAGACTACACTAACTCTTTTTGAATAGATGCGATAAAAAATAAATTATAATTGCAACTCTGACTCTTAGTTCTATCCCCACTTACATTTTCATTTTCATTTCATTTCATTTATTCATTTTGTGAACATAGGGTACAATTATACAGATGTTATACAAAAAAAATGTTACGAAACAGTTTTTTTTTTTCGCATGGCGTTTTTTCTCTCCGTGTACTATTCTGGGCGGAAATGATGATGACGATTTTATGCCCAAAGGGTGGTAGGAGGCGGTGTAGGTTTTTCTAAAAATAAACTATTGATCTGTACTCATTTAGATATTTATGTAGGGATTACCAACTAGATACATTACAATTATCTTTTACAATAATAAAACTAATAGGTACCTAAGCAAATAAAAATAACAAAATTAAATCCTAACTTAACTAAAACAATACACGAACTATTTTAGTTTGTGTATATTTTTATTTGAGTTAGGATTTAATTTTGTTATATTTTATGGCGTCGAAAAATTCATCCGCATTGCTGTCGACTGGTAACATTTTTTACCTACTAGACGTAGGTAACCTATTACTAATGACAATCACCAATTTTCTCTGAGCACAAATTGAACGAGGTTTTATCAAAACACCTAAATAAATATGTGACGCACGTAGACGAAACGCTAATTAATCACAGTTTGTGTACTATGGTTCGTTCTTTTCTCTTGAAGTCTAACGAAGCTTGCGTTGCTTAACTTTTGTAAATAAAATAAGGCTTTTATCGTTAATCGTATAGGTCGATACAGTAAATATGTAGCTAATTCCAATCTACGTTAGTTTTCTTGTTAAAAATACTTCTACACTAGATTCCTGGCGTTAGACCAGAGAAGTAGGTAAGGAATTTATCGTGCCAGGGCCTTTCATTAGGGCCTTTTGTGTCAAAACCGCAGATATTTTGCCGTTTAAAACTTCAGACGGTAATGTCGGTGTAGTCAGCTTTTTAAGATTAAATTCTCTGCTATGACAGGAGAGGTATTTTTGATTTTTCAACAATCCTGCTGGCCCGCGAGGGCCGAAGCCTGCCGGGTCAGCGGGATTGTCCGAAAGGGTTACCGCTGGCTCGGAACATAAAGGGCTGAGGAAGGAACACGGGTGGGTTTTAGTCAGTATTGTTACGGCTACACTACCTTACCGTCTACCGGGTTGTTACCGCAATAATTATAGCATTTAATTACCGTTTAAATTACTGCGTGAAGTGGTATGGTTACACTAGAGTTTACCTAGATATGTCAATAAATTAGGCGGTAAAAATTTCATTTTTCAAGATGGAGGTTGAAGCTGCAGCTGTGTTGTATTTTATGAGTGCCAATTATTTTTACATGAATCATTTAAATTATTACACTACGATTTTTATGGGCTTTTTGTCGGGTATCCCAAAGAGACGGTTCGGATTGGAATAATTCCAAAAATTCGAGCGCTTTTTCATTTGACCACTCCATGTCGCATGTCGGTCGATACGTGCGTCGACATTAAGCTCATGTTGCCCACTGGACAAACGGTAGTGTGGCCATAAACGCAATAATTACTGCGGTAATCTTCTTTGATGTGCGAAAAAAGACCGCCGCTGGAGCTATTGTCTACCGTCATTTGCCATATTGATTGGCATTGTAAAATTATGACCATAAATCGTGGTTACACCTAGGCGTTATTGAAGTTATGGCAATAATAATTGGCATATCACAGTAGTGTGGCCGTAACATAAGAGTCTGACACTCCCTTCCGCTCCACCCAGAGCGGGAGGGGTTATTTGATGATTTCCCATCCTCAAAAAAAAAAAAAAAGGGTCGTAGTTTCTGCTTACCCTCATTGAAGAATGCGTGAGTTTATGTTTATGTAACGGCTGTAACTTATCTTTGACTAGCAACGCCCCGCGGTTTCACGCGCATATGTTTCGATCCTGGGGAAAATCGGGATAAAAGTAACCTATGTGTTAATCCAGAGTATGAGCTACCTCCATACCAAATTTTATCAAAATTGGTCCACTCGTTTGTGCGTAAAGAACTAACAAACATACAAACACACTCACAAACCTTCGCCTTTATGTGACTAGTATGATAATCTAGTTGAAGAATAGCATCATGCATCCGCTGTACTTTCTTATAAATATAATAATATCAGCCCATTATTTTTCCACTGGCAATGTAAGTTTAGTAATTAATCTAGTAAAAACCGAAAACTAAAACAATGGATGGCATTGTCCCAACAACCACCCACACTGCTAATAAGCCATTATTTCGTAAAATCAAATTGGGATGAAGGAGCAGAGAACAAAAAGATATTACCAAAGATATCGCGACTCCATCATTCATACATCTTGCCGACAGCCGCCTTCAAAATCTTAGATCAACACAGATTTTATCGGCGATTCTTTTAATAATATTAATTGTTTCGACTTCAAACTTTCCAAAGGAGGTTGGGCGATTATTCATACAGTCGTAACATGGTCCGTGGCATGGATCTTCAATGTTATCTCGTGTCGATCTAGTCAGCTTGAATGACTATCGCTCTTCGTTCATGTGTATCGGTAGTGTAGATCCGTTTGCTTCGCTCCGTTGACAAATAGTCTCGTTGCTTTGTCATTAATCAGTGTGGACTGCAGAATGCAGTCGCAGTTCATGCTGGCTATGTGTGTTCAAATATTTGGAAAAGATGATGCGTCATTATTATTTTATTATATTTGAAAGTCAACTGACATTTTCCAAAAATATTTTTGAAAAAAAAGTCACAATGGCCTTCTTCGGTATTGGCAGCTGTTTTAAATTTATTTCTTTTAAGCACAATATTGAACACAAGTAACTGTTTACACTAGGTACTAAATTAAATGACTATCTTACTAATTTTACAAATAAATGAAAAAAACAAAACAAAAACACACTTGTCGTCGAAGTACTCGTCCGTAACGCTGTTATCCAGACACGTGCCCAGAAGAAGGCACTTGCAGCATTGCCACGTTTAAAGACAATGCTAATCCTTTAAAAATGTAAACCCCAGGAGGTGAAGAGTTTCGGTGCTATAGCACCGAATATCAAAATTACGGAAAGAAACTGGGTAATACGATACCCCTTGGTAAGACTATAGTCTTACCAAGGGGTATCGTATTACCCAGTAACTGTGTAGTGGAGGTCAGATAGGCAGTTGCTCCATGTAAAATACTGGTATTCAGCTGCACCCGGTTAGACTGGAAGCCGACCCCAACATAGTTGGGAAAAGGCTAGGCAGATGATGAAACGTATTATTTTCCGAGGCGCGGAGGGGTCACGGTGTGTAAAGATGGTCACCCATCCATAGACCAAACGCGGCAACCGTAGCTTAACCTGATCGATCGACCTGTGCAGCTGTTATTATTTAGCCAGGGGCCACAGAGCCCACCAAAAAATACGTTTGTAAAACGCAATAGTGTACGAGAAACGATAATACAACTTGTGCTTCTACGTTTGTAAATTTCCAAAGTTTCCGTGAGTTTCAAGCTTCAAGCAACTAAGTTCTGTAAGTTATAATTTAGTCATACAGAGATCCATACTAATATTACAAATTCGAAAGCAACTCTGTCTGTCTGTATGTTACCTTTTCACGCCGAAACCATGCACGGATTACGATAAAATTTGGCAGAGAGATAGATTGCATCCCGGGGAAGGACATAGGTTAGCTTTTATCGATATACCTCGCGGGCGAAGTCGCGAGCGGAAGCTAGTAATTATATATACTTTACACAAGTACTTACTGAACTGTATTTTTTAAGCCTTTTTGTTTTTTTAAGCGTCCCATTCTGAATTTATTGAAAAAGAAGTGGGATGATTTCTAGAATATTTTTCTGCTTCTTAGTACTTAGTAGACTTTCTCTTCAAAGGCTTTAATAGCATCAGACAAATTCAAAATTCTGTTACCTAACAGATTTTATATCTGAGACCGGAAAGTTGTTTAAACCAGAAAATAATATCTACCCATTGTGACGAGAGTTTTACGTGGGGAGATAAATTATACCCATGTAAAAAACTATAGGCCGATAGCAAAACTCCCAGTACTTTCAAAAATATTTGAAAAAGTAATTTATAATTCAATTTATGTGTACTTTGAAAAGTTCAACCTATTCTGCAAGGAACAAAAAGGATTTCGTAAAAATCATACTATTAATATGGCACTGTACGATTTATTTTCTCATCTTATGACATCAGTAGATGCAAATAATCCAGTCTGTGTAGTCTTGACAGATATGACTAAGGCATTTGATTATGTAGATCATAAGATATTACTGCAAAAATTACATGGATATGGCATAAGGGGCAATGTTCTGAAACTTATTGAATCATACCTTAGTGAAAGATATCAATCCACGGAAATATCTAGAATATGTCATAAGACTAAAACGCAGATCATATATAGGTCAAAACCAAGACTCGTAAGATATGGCGTGCCCCAAGGTAGCGTGGTAGGGCCGTTATTATTTCTGATTTATATAAATGATCTGCCAAAAATAATACCACACAAAATGATCTTATTTGCCGATGATAGCACAGCTGTTATAAAATGTAATAATGCGACAACTTATCAACATGATATTAATAAGTCCCTTCTCGATATAATCCATTGGATGAATAATAATAATCTCGTAATTAATTTAAATAAAACTAAGGTGATGCACTTTCATCAACGGCAACCACATCCAAATATTGATGTAACTTATAATAACCACAAAATAGAAGAAGTTAATAATGCTAAGTTTTTAGGTATTACCATCGACAGTAAGCTTACTTGGAAACCCATGATAGAGGCACTTTGTAAACGCCTGAGTAAATCTGCTTATGCACTCTTTCAGTTATCAAAAAAGGTGAATAAAGATACGTTACTGGTAGCGTACCATGGACTTGTAGCTTCTGTGTTGCGATATGGCGTAATTTTTTGGGGGCAGTCGACTGACCGTGAGCTTATATTTAAGATGCAAAAAAGATGTGTCAGAGCAATGTGTAATATAAAAACAACGGATAGCTGTAGACCCTATTTTAAGTCTTTAAAAATACTTACCCTTCCAGCATTATACATATTGGAAACTGCGTTGTTTATGAAAAGAAACACACATTTATTTAAAAAAATATCTTCCACTAGGGAAACTCCATTGCGTGCCCAATACGTAAATAAAATATGCAATCAAAAATGTAAGACCGCATTGATGAGAAAAAGTTTTTTTGGTATAGCACCTAAAGTGTTTAATAAAATTCCTAATGACATAAAAAACATGACGTTATGTAAGTTTAAAAAAATTCTTATCAAATTATTAATTGACAAATGTTATTATAATCTAGACGAATTTTTGAATGACCAATTATTAGAATAATGCATTATTTTTTACCTTTTGATAAGATGTATAACTATTTATAAATTTTTTGTTGTATCCGATGTTTCTTTTTTGTTTTGTGACATAATGTAATGACACCTAATGGGTCACTTATAAATTTGTATGTCTTAATTATGACAAAACATAGCGCACCCCTTATTTATGTAAACACCTATGTAAACACCTATGTTTCACAAATAAACTGATTGATTGATTGATTGATTGATTGATTGATTGTAAAGTGTCAACATAAAAGAATATAATTTAAAAAAAAACCGGCCAAGTGCGAGTCGGACTCGCGCACCGAGGGTTCCGTACAAACCTGCAAGGTTTACAAAGTTCGTTCATTACGACAATCGAGTCATAACTATGGTATTTTTATTGTTCATGAGGAAAAAAGTAATAAGTTTATATTTATTAAAAAATAAATATATATTTTGTAATGTAACTAAAAATTTAAGGTTTTCGGAATTTTTCCTTTATGTGTGCTATAAAACGTTGCTTCATGCCAAATTTCAAGATTTCTAGGTCGACTGGAAGTACCCTTTAGGTTTTGATTCCCTTGCGAGTACTTGCGAGTTTCAAAATATGCAGCTTAAATTGCTGTTTCTTTTGATTGCGTTGACATAGAAGTTTGATTTTGTTACAGCTTAAAGGTATTATAGACCTGAGTATTTGGTATGAATTTCAATTTAATACCTCTACGCGTTTATGAGGAAATGGGTAGTAAGTTTAAAATTATTAAAAAAAAAAATATTATGTGATGTAACTAAAAATTTATGGTTTTCGTAATTTTTCCTTTATCTATGCTATAAGACGTTGCTTCGTACAAAATTTCAAGATTCTGAGTTCACGGGAAGCACCCTGTAGGTTTTGATTCCCTTGCAAGTGTCGAAAATTTGCGGCATAAACGGCTGTATCTTTTGATTGTGTTGGCTTAGAAGTTTGATTTTTTCACAGCTTCAAGGGACAGTAGACCTGAGTAATTGATATAAATTTCAGCTTCATACCTCCACGCGTTCCTGAGAAAAAGGGTCTTGACAGACGGACGGACAGACGGACAACAAAGTGATCCTATAAGGGTTCCGTTTTTTCCTTTTGAGGTACGGAACCCTAAAAAGGTAAAAAAAAGAGTAAAGGTGTGGGTAGGTTTATGGTCACAAGGTTCCCTTAGTTTTCCCTGGGAGTAACACAGTACTCTCCTGGCTCAGCTTGGTGAGGCGATGACCGGAGCGGTGTGCCATGCTGCAGACGCCAGGTAAGGTGCCGGTCGGCGGATCATCTTGCCAGACCCGTTGAGTTCGACGCGCGGCCACGCGGTTAAAATGTACTCGGTGCGGAGCTCGATGGTAATGGGGTTTGCCGGAAGATGGTGGTTCGGTGCTCCGAGCTCGGATGCCACCGATAGCACCGGATGGAACCCTGATGATGATGAGCCGGAACTTTGGACCCCAGCAGTGCGATTCTGTAACCATCTCACCGTGAAAACTTAAGTGAAGTGAGCGTGGAGTGAACAGTCAGTGTCATCTTACCAGATACTAAGGATTGACCAAGCATACATTTACAATCATAATCGAGATTTTAATAATATTTTTTTAGCCTAATCCTATTGATATTTTTATATAATTCAAAGCTAGTATTTTAGTGGTCAAAACATTAATATTTTGTGGGGTTTTACTTACAATAAAATAGCAAAACAGAAGCGCAGTCAGAATCTCAATCCTGTTTTTTTTTCTTTTTTCCCTAGTCTAGTAAGTCCTTATATAGACTGAGGCGCGAGCGCGTCACGCACGAACAGTAAATAAAATTAAAACATTCACGTTTATGACAGCTAGACTGATGAAAATACGCATCGACATTGTTTGGTTATTATGAGCAATTGTAGATCGAGTCTAGTAAAGACTGCGACGATGTTCAGCGTTGTTATTAACCCAAATCTATTGAATTAGAAGAGATAACCGAGTGTGTCAAGTCATCGAGTGCTAACGGATGCCTAGCTGACGGACCATAGAATGTAGTTTGTGTGGCGTGATCACTTCACCCGATTCACGACACTAAATGTCGTAAATCGGGTGAAGTGAAGGTGAAGTGATAAGATCACGCCGCGCTTGCGCGTTAATCACTGTCATTATCACATTGCAGATTGCGTGATCACTTCACCTTCACTTCACCCGATTCACGACATTTAATGTCGTGAATCGGGTGAAGTGAAGGTGAAGTGATAAGATCACGCCGCGCTTGCGCGTTAGTCACTCATTATCACATTAGAGATTTGTTTTTACATATTTAACTTGTAAGGCGTCATGTATAAGAACATTAGGAAAATGCAATACCAACGTCAAATAAGTGCAAATATTTTATCGCTCATCGCGCGCCCGTGTTTGCACTGCACCTCTAGTAACCCTTAAATGAAGAAGTGGTTGGTGTCAACCCTGAAGTGTATGTATGGTCCCTAATAGTGCATAACGTACTAAGTACACTCCTTTAGAATATAAGTAAGCAGTTTACATCAATGCGCATTGTAACATAAATTCACTAGATATTCATTAAAGTACATTCTATCAAGCTGGTTGTCTAATTCTAACGACCCTTGAACCCCCAACATTTCATGGCGACCCTGCCTTAGAGTCTGCCAAGGGGCAGATTAAGCAAAGTTTTCGTTGAGCGATTTTCAAAATGTGTAACTAAAGTAGAAAAAGACGAGGTATTCGCCAATCAAAACGCGGCTGGTGGAGGTGTTGACGCCGAGGTGATGTTGCCATGGTTACGAGATTCGAGTGGAGTGATATATGGTACATTCCGAATTGCACTGTAATCGACTACAGCGTGCTTACACCTTGACCTCAATTCTGCTGTATGGTATTTATCTATTATTCCCCGCATAATCTTACCACGCCGTACGGTTGTCAAGCGTTGTATTTTGACAGTTCAAACCGGTTTCGGTCATTGTGTCATAGAGAATACGTTAATAGCAGATGTAGTGATTAGGTTATTAAGGAATTGGCGTGGTTTCGAAGTAATGAATCATTAAATGGTCAAAGTGAATTAGGGCCCTTTTCTGAATTAACGTGAACGCGAAGTGACATGAAGTCATGGCATGTGCCATCTTGCGATAACGCCGACTACCGACCATGCCCTAAATTAATAATTATCACCGATCTTTAAACTAACGTGGCTTTTTCGAAATTGTGCTTCTGGCTACAGTCGCCACCTTACCAAAGAAGAAGAAATTCGTGGTGTATACACAAATAAATACTATAATCCAACCATGAGTAACTATTCAAGTGAATAGGTATATTACTGACTCTCAGCTGCCATAGTGGTGATTTATCTAAATCGAAAAGCAAATTATTCATGTGAGCGATGATGACTTAATTCGGAATGAGCCATATTTCACGCCGCGCAAGCGCGTTAGGCGCTGGCGCTGTCTGGCTATATAAGGACTTACTAGTCTAGGGAAAAAAGAAAAAAAAAACAAGGTTGAGATTCTGTTTTGCTATTTTATTGTAAGTAAAACCCCACAAAATATTAATGTTTTGACCACTAAAATACTAGCTTTGAATTATATAAAAATATCAATAGGATTAGCATTAAAAATATTATTAAAATCTCTTTTATGATTGTAAATGTTTGCTTGGTCAATCCCTAGCATCAGTAGGATGACACTGACAGCTCACTCCACGCAAGTATTCACGGTGAGATTTTTACAGAATCGACATGCAGTATGGGGTTACGAAAAACACAGATTTTAATAAGTTGATTAGAATCAAAAAACTGTTGCCCGCTAAATGGTGGAGACCACGTATGTAATACATCAAGTGAACGTGCGTCTTCGAATGTGGTTTGAAATTGTTTTTTAATTGTTGTCATTTTATTATTTTGTTGGAAGTAACGATACAACGTTACACCATAGTATTTCTTGTTTCACAAAAGCTGCTTGCGAGAAGACATGAAACACAATCCCTATATAAATACCTATATCTGCCCATTATTTTGCCACAATTCCCTGTAACTTGTAACTAAAAGCGCTCCATATTTCGTTTTATACGTAAGAAAGAAATACTTCTCCGCCAAATAGTAAGGTTGTAAGGCTCCGTAAATCTTATGTTATGTGAAAGGTTGGGTCTGCCATTAGGTACCTCCATCGCATCTTGTTTATATCAACGAATAGGCAACATCTATCTATCAGTTAGCTTTTGTGTCACAATAGTAGCAGAAAGCTAATTGGATTTAAAAATCAGCAATGTTTATGTTTAAGGCTGAAGACTGAATCAACACGTGAAATTGTAACAGTAACATCACAAGCACTATTTGTAACAGTAACATCTCAAGCACTATTTGTAACAGTAACATCACAAGCACGATTTGCGACTTTAAGTCATTATATTTTAGGAGCAGTGGTGGCCTAGTAGGGTCGGCCCCGACTTGCGAGTTGCTGGTCGTTGGTTCGAACCCAGGCAGGCACTTTACTTTGTGTAAATAATTTCATCACCATTACTCTCAAAACGGTGAAGGAAAACATCGTGAGGAAACCGGTATGTTCTAGAACGAAAAATTCGAAGACGTGTGACATCTACGAGTGCGTGGTGCGTGCCTGCGTGGTGGATTACAACCCACGCCCTCTTAAATAGAAGAGGCCTGTTTCCCAGCAGTGGCAACATTACAGGCTATAAATATGCTTCTTTATGGGATGAGACTTCTCCTTATCACAGGTTTTCACAATCTAGCTAGGAGAACTGCAGTATTCATCCACAAGATTGTAGATATTGTACTTATTTAGTAAAACTGTTTTATAACATATTTGCTCGTAAAGGGTCTCTTATTTCACCAATTTCAATATCGTAATGTATCTTATTACGCACTTGTGCGGTAATGTAAAGTAAATCGCACGGTTTATCAAGATGCTCCGTCAAAACGAACGGTACTTTTTTAAATCTTAGCAAAGAGTTTTTATTTCAGAAAAGATGTCAACATTTTATGAATAAAATTAACTTTGGGAGATAAAATATAATAAATAAACATTTAATTCTTTAATTTAATTAATTTTGCCAATAAATTACAACCATTAATATCTGTAACAAAAACAAAAATATTAATTTACTTTATTAATAATACTGGCTGTTTTGTGCCTATGCCTGAAAAAAAAAGCGCAAACCGCGCGCTTTTTCTTTTCGCTGTACTTTTTTTATTTGAAAATGTCGTCAAGTAATGATGAATTTATTAATTCCACACCGCCAGAAGTCTCAGAGGCAGCGAAAAAGGCTACTCTAAGCCTCGCCCGAAAAATCGACCGATAGATACTTGCAAGCGTATCAAAATTTCATCATATGGAAAACAAGCAAATATGCAAGTTCAGTCCGAGTTTTATTTATTTCCTCGCAAATATGTTATAAAACGTCGTATGACATACGTGCGATTTGAAAATTACAGCCTCTGCTTTCTTTTAGCCCTCGCCTACGGCTCGGGCAAGCAATATCGCCTCGGCTGTAATTTTCAACTTACCGCACTTATATCATAATGTACTATTACAAAATAAGTACTCAATATGACCTTTGTTTGAGTAAAAATTATAAACACGACTGAACTGACTCTTATTTCTTTGTTAATTGATGTGTTTAAATCATATTAGGTAAGAAGTTATTTGGCACGTTTTAATCGAGTTATTTAGTATAACTCGATTAAAACGTGCCAAATCCGCAAACAAGGAATTAACTTTCGTTTTATAATTTTAATAGATTGAATTTAGGCTAAGTACACAAATTCTATGAGTCATAAGTTTTAAGCAAGAAAAAAACTGTAACACGAAAAAAATGTCGCCGAATGCAAAATTTTCATTCTTTTTGTTAAGTCAATTAAACAAAATTCTTGTTGGAGATTTTCTTCGCCTGAACACAATCCTCGTAACCATAGAACCAAAGTATATTCAATCTTCATACGACATTTTCATAAAAAATTATTCTATCTCGCGTCTGAAATCACATTTAGAAAGTGCGGCAGACGTGTGCAACCCTAGGCAATTGTCCCGGCCAAGTGTTTCCAACTTCCGCGCCCCACCTTTGTGAATCCTACAATAGGAGAAATGAAAGGACATTGTGTACTTTATTTATTTTACGTAAGTAGGTAAATTTTATATCTTGGTGTGAAAAGAATGGACTGCTACCGAGTACCTACGTGTAGATAATGGGAATGAATGGGGATGTCCCTAACTGAGGATCGCACCATAATGAGAGCTACCGCGTATGAATTCGCCGCTAGAGGAGCTAGTGTAGCATGAGGTCACGGTAAGTGAGGTCTCCGAAATGTCAAATGTCACTGTTGGTTGGTTACGCGGGCTTATTTCAAAATAGAATAATATTGTGAATATTTTGCAATACCTGAGAATAATTATGGCAAATAAGAGTTACGGGTCAATGAATGTCAGTGCTTTAAAAGCGGAGCTAAGAAAAGAGGCGCAAAATCAAGCGGGCTGAAAGAACAGCTTTTTCAGCTAATTCAGAGGTTAGTTGTTTACTGTTAACAAATACTGTTTTTTGTTATTTAAATATGATTGAAATGTAAACTTTGTTTTCGCGCCCGTAATACACTAAACTACCACTCACCACACCACCATCACCACCACCACCACCACCACACCACCACTACCAACTGTCATTAAACTAACTAAACTAATAACAAACTTTGAGAGCTACGAGTTATATACTTCAGGACCTTACTCGACAATGGCGCCAACTGATAAGTACAAAAACGGTAGCCCTCAAGCCCTCATTGCGTAACAGACTTTCAATCAGAATCTAAATCATTTTGAAGGATTTATGGTAATCCATTACTTCAGATGTTTGAAAATAAATAAATAAATAAAAATTTGTCTGCTCAACTACGAAAATACGTAATGAATGTTGTTGAACTGTCAAAATGAAACATATTCGAGTCGCAATAAATACTTTTTCTTTCTTTCTTTCTTTTCTTTCTTTCTTATATTGCTACTGTTTGTGTGTTAAGTAATTACCCCGCTGGTATAGATCAAGCCGTAGATTCGCTGTTGGTGATCAAGAATAGACTATTAGATAAATTAGTTCAAGGAAATAGTTCAAGTCTTGAAAAGTTCAGATTTAAGGCTCCTTCTAACAGGCGCGACACGCGATAAAATCGCGCGCGACACAAAGGCACCGCAAGTCGCGCAACGAGCGGTGCCTTTGTGGCGCGCGCGATTATGTCGCTAACAAACACATCACGACATTGATGTCTTATAATTTCATTTATTAATAACAAAACGACATTGATGTCTTATAATTTCATTTATTAATTCAAGTTAAGGCTCCTTCAAACAGGCGCGACACGACACGCGATACAAAGACACCGCAAGTCGCGCAACGAGCGGTGCCTTTGTGTCGCGCGCGATTATATCGCGTGTCGCGCCTGTTTGTAGGAGCCTTTACAATGACTCATAGACAATATTCAATACATTACATACACAACAAACATTAACATTACAATACAATACAAAACAGAAACCACCGTACCTCCAACACTTACATATATGAATGACCGACGACTGTAGGAGACGTCAAGTCACTGGCGTGGTATGTATGGACAGTGGAGCCTGCCAGCTATCATCATGAGCTGATATAGACCTTGCAAGCACTCTACTGGACATACACAGGCTTACAAGTAGCCCTTTAACGTAATCGTTTCCAACCTCCGAATTCTACCGGCGACTTTTCCTATTCAAGTCCGCCGGCTGATCCAAACGACTGAAAAGTGTCCACTACATTAGGAAATTCGCAGTCTCCACTCGGCTGGCTCAACAGCACTCCAGCACACTCCAGCTTGCTAATTCTGCACAAATCCTGACCACTAGTAAATACGGGAGTAAACTAACTAGAGGTTTATATTCCGTACCCCGTAAGCGGGTCACCGCAATCATGGTTTAAATTGTGGCTGCAATAATGCCAAGTTACTTACAATATCCTGACTTATTTATTATTTATTTTTTTATATTATAAATGCGAAAGTAGGTTTGTTACCTTTTCACGCCTAAACTACTGAACCAATCATCCCGAAATTTTGCTTAAAACGTTGTCAGGTGAAAAAAAGTGCTGTACCCGAGTAAAACAACAATGACGTTATTATGATGGCACCACGTGTCTTTCGAACGGGATCGACACTGCGAGTGAAACCGCGGGACGCTGTTAGTTATTGAATAAATTGCTTCTGCTCGCGACTTCATCCGCGTGGAATTTGTTGTTCCCCGACCCACCCCGTCGCTTTCTTTTTGGTCGACTCCAAGGCTCTAGCGTGATGTTACATAGCCTGCAGCCTTCCTCAAGAGTTGGGCTAACAAACATATTTTTTTTTAATCTGACTGGTATTTCCAGAAATTAGCGCGTTCAAACAAACAAACAAACTCTTTAGCTTTATCTATACTTAATATTATAAAGCTGAAGAGTTTGTGTGTTTTTTTGGTTGAACGCGCTAATCTCTGGAACTACCAGTCGGATTTGAAAAATTCTTTTTGCATTTGATAGCCCAATTGTTGAGGAAGGCTATAGGCTATTTAACATTACGCTATGACCTTTAGGAGCCGAGCAAAAAGAAAAAATATATAAAAAATGTATAATTATACGAGTATGTAAATATTATGTTTTTTTTTTTCAGAAATATCCTGTATTCATACAAAAATCTTGTTTATTTTGATGCTCATTTGAACTAGTCAAAAGCCATTTAAACTACTACGAAAAGTAAGTACTTACTACTGAAATACATTTCCCACATTTTATTCCAGATAAAATTCAGAACTTATAGTGAGAATTTCAACAAAGTATTACTGCTTCATAAATATGAACGTAGGTAACAAAATGGAAATATAAAATCTGCACCGAGTCGCAGTTTATCCCACAAGAATATTATACATCTTTTTTTTTTTTTCAGGATGGGAAATCATCAAATGACCCCTCCCGCTCTGGGTGGAGCGGAAGGGAGTGTCAGACTCTTACTGACTAAAACCCACCCGTGTTCCTTCCTTAGCCCTTTATGTTCCGGGCCAGCGGTAACCCTTTCGGACAATCTCGCTGACCATATTATATACATCTAAAATGTTTTTAATACTAGACGTGCTCGTGGCTAAGCAATCATAGCTACACGAGTCGATTGATCTGGTTAAGCTTCGACCTTCGAGTCCATAGATGCAGGGCCGTCTTTACCCGGGGGTGCAAGGGGTGCGTGGCACCCGGGCGCAGGGTCTTAGGGGGCGCAAGCCAATCCTTAAACCTACATGTACCATGTGTAAACCTTCTCGAAATTGAAATGAATAAAAAACTACTTACAATTAACTATGACTCAAGTTAAGATAGATTGACAATTTTGGCTATAGTAGTATACCTATCGAATTGAAAGTTGATTACAAAACAGACGATATCATAAAAAAGATTGTCGATTTAAAGCAGGAAAAATTTAATTTGATGTTTGAAAATGTACCTAATTTTATTGTAGAGTAACTATTAAATAAAAAAATAAAATACAAAAATTGGGGCGCAGGCTGATTTTTGCACCCCGGCGCCCAATATGATTAAGACGGCCCTGCGTAGATGGGTGACCATCTTTACATACTGTGACCACTCCGTACCTCAGAAAGCACGTTAAGATGTTGGTCCCGGCTGTCGTTTGTAGATCTTCGACAGTCGCTAGGGTCGTCACAACCAGTCTTACCAAAGGGTATCGTATTACCCAGTAACTGGGTTATGGGCGCCAAATAGGCAGTCACTCCATGTAAAATACTGGGGTTCAGCTGCATCAAGTTAGACTGTAAGCAGACCCTAACATAGTCGGGAAAAAGCTTGGCAGACTGATGATGAATGTTCTTAATACTTAGCTAGTTTTATGATAGTTTTCATATAGGTATGGAACAACCCGAGTTTTCAAATTCAAGATCATAATGTAGTAAATTAAACTGCAGTAAGTAATGAAGTCTCAATCTTGAAGTTTTCCGTCTTCTGATTTCGATTCCTTTACGTTATATTCGAAGTTTCTGGTTTAATATTGATTTGTGAGACTTGGCGCTGGCAATATTTTTTATGTCCCGTTTCGAGTTGGCGATTTTTTATTCCTTTTTCATTCCTCCAGAAGTCTATGTTCTAAAGTAGAAACTTCTAGTAGTAGAGTCTTACTTTAGAACATAGTTTAAATAAGGATTGACATTGGAGGTTATGTTTGAGGGAAATTGTATACTTAACATGAAAAAAAAGCGGCCAAGTGTGAGTCGGACTCGTTCATTAATAGTTCCGTAGCAGCAAACTACTTACTAGATCTCGTTCAAACCAATTTTCGGTGGAAGTTTGCATGGTAATGTACATCATATATTTTTTTTAGTTTTATCATTCTCTTATTTTAGTAGTTACAGGGGGGACACACATTTTACCACTTTGGAAGTGTCTCTCGCGCAAACTATTCAGTTTAGATAAAAATGATATTAGAAACCTCAATATTATTTTTGAAGACCAATCCATAGATACCTCACACGTATGGGTTTGATGAAAAAAAATTTGAGTTTCAGTTCTAAGTATGGGGAACCCCCAAAATTTATTGTTTTTTTTTTATTTTTGTGTGAAAATCTTAATGCGGTTCACAGAATACATCTACTTACCAAGTTTCAACAGTATATAGTTCTTATAGTTTCGGAAAAAAGTGGCTGTGACATACGGACGGACAGACAGACAGACATGACGAATCCATAAGGGTTCTGTTTTTGCCATTTGGCTACGGAACCCTACAATGTTTCCCAAGTTACTTTCACATCATCTTAGGTCGACTCCCGGGGTCGGGCAAAAGTTTTATTAGGTTTTTCCATTAGGAATTTTTTGGTAACAGCCCGAAGTTTGGAAGTTGGTGGGGTGATACCTCGTATCTCACCCTGCGCCTGATCTCTCTCCAGTCGGATAACTGTCCCATGGGACTATGAGAGTGAGGAAAGAGAGAGTGCACCTGTGCCTGCGCATACACTTGTGCACTATAATATCTCCTGCATCAAAGGCTGGCCTCCGCTGAGATTGGTCGCCATGGACGAAATTCGGTCTGGAGGACCGAATAGTAAGTACCCGGCGATAAATATTGCACATCGACTAATTTCGGCTTCGTAGACCGTTATCTCTGTCGCACGAAATACAAACAGTCCGGTATCTATTTCCTAATAGATACCGGACTGTTTGTATTTCGTGTTAAAAAAATTATGATTTGCTTCTTTTGATAATTATTTTTATTCTTTTTATAAAATGGTTTTGTGTAAAAAGGTCGATGAACAATATTTATCGCCGGGTACTGTACATCATCATGAATGTACCTACTCTTTTGAAAGAGCCTGAAATAAAAGGTTATCCACACTCACAAATTATTACCAACAAAAAGATGCCTCAGTAAAAGCATTTTAATATGAATGTGCAACTCGGCAGAAGTTCGGAATACGCACATTGTTGAGCACGACAAATTGCACAGCATGTATGTCGCTGTGTTGCCAACTGCGAGATATAACAAACATAACAATAACAGTAGCTAGGTATCTACTTGAAATTGTTGAGAAATAATTTCACTGCAGTAGAAAATAGGGAGGGGGAGAAAACTGTTAACGGAAAATGGATAGTGAAGGTAAATGAAAATGTTTTATCTATAAAGGCGAATATGAGAAAAACTCTAGATTGTATCTAAAAGCCCGTTTGCACAACAAATCACTAAATGCGTTTAGCGTTACAATCATGTATTTAAAAAACCGTTCTATTTCTATCAATCGTTTGAAGATGACAAAGACAGATTGATGTTTTAAACATATAACGGCTTCCGTAAATATTTTGACCGCGTAGATATTGAAAGAAAGAAAGAAAGAAAACACATTTATTTAGCACAGACTAAGAGACACACAATACACCAGATAGTTAGATAATAGTCGTACATCAGATAAAAACTAAGATAAAAATAAAAAGTGCAAAGTCCGATGTAAGAAATTAGCAGGAGAGTGTGCCTCACGGCTGCGCCAAAAAGGCCCAGTTCAGCAAAAATGCCAGACAACTGGTGCCTGACGATGATTTTCAAATGGACCTGCAGTGCGATTCTGTAACCATCTCACCGTGAAAACTTAGGTGAGGTGAGCGTGGAGTGAGCTGTCAATAGTGTCAATTCCTAGCAAAAACAAACTCACTTCACCTAAGTTTTCACGGTGAGATTTTTACAGAATCGACCGGCTGATGTGTGTAATTGATGGATGTAAATCAGTTTTATACTGCATCGTGATGTGTGTAATGTGTATGCATAATTAAATAAATAAATAAAAATAAATTAGTGTCACATAAAAACTGTAACGAATAGGTAGGTATGTATAAATAGCGTGATATTGAGTAACATTGCAAAACTAAATAAAAAAATATTGCAGTTTTCTATGAAACAGCAGATTTTTATTTGATAATCGACGAAAATTGTTTATGCTAGGCGGTCTAGAATCATGTGTTGAATTCATGGTTATAGTTTCCGTGTCGATATCCCTGCCACCCTATGTAACGGCGCAGGATATATAGTACAGACGCCAGCACATCAAGCTACTACAATCTGTCAAATATTTTTAATAGATTTTCAACTTTATCGCTTAAGCATAAGGTTCAAAGTTGATTGGAAAAACTTAACAGTTTCAGGTAGCTTGATGTACTGGCGTCTGTACATGCTAAATCCGTGTTACGAAGTTACTGGTATCACCAAAAAGGCCGGATAAGAGTGACACTGGCTGGTGACAGTCACTCTAGCAGAGCCTCGCATCGATGGTTGCATGGCAGCTGTCTTCTGATGACAGACGAGGTCAGGTATATATTATTATCTACGAGGTCAGGGGAGCCCTCCGCTAGGAGTAGGTAATAGTGTTCCGTGGGGGAGCCGCTGTCGTACCACGTCCACGTCGAACTGCTATATCTTGGCACAATCCTGATGATATTGAAGCTCTCGTGAACCTCTAATAAGATGACCACTTACAGTAAAGGCTATCCTGTGCCGTTAGGTATTACAGTAAGAAAGTGAAAGGAACTGAGAATTAAGACCACGCCCTTGATTCAATTTAATTATGAGTCATGACCATGTCATCAGCGTTTACAGTGTAATTAAGTTAACGATATAAACTATGAAAAGATGTAGTCCTTTGGCTTTAGAAGTTAGGATTGCAATTCGGATTTTGACTTCTTCCTTTAAAAGATATCATCTGAATTGCACCTAGGATCAGTTTCTTTAGCTTCCTTGGAATAATTTTCATATTATTTAAATCGTGTGCCACTGAATATGTTGAAAACTTGAATGTCTGATGCCTCCATCTGTCTTGGATGATCAATCATTCTTGGTGCGTTTTACATCTTCAATGGGAAGTTGAATGAAACTAAGTAAATAGCTATCGGCAGTGATGTAAAATGTTAATGTCCAACATATATTTATCTAATGTTAGGCCTTTGTCCGTGTTATTTTAAAGATTTTTTGCATTTTACAAAGTTTCATTCAGCACTTTGATACTTTTTTCACATCAAAATCTAGCTTACAAGTGATTTAAATATAACTTAAGCTGCTAAGTAATTATAAAATTAAGGAATTGTCCAATAACGTCCTTCTTATTGACTTTATGTTATGAAGACACTTAATCTTCACTTGTTCTTTATAATAGTCAGAACTTGCACGGCAGTTTAAAAATCAAATCATAAACAAAAGTCATTTATCAAAATTAGGCTGAGAATCAGCACTTTATCAACGTCAAAATTTCTTAACACAGTCTCCCAAAACGCCTGTCCTTTAATAGATATGTTAAAGTATATTTTGAAGACTAACAGCAACATTTATTATTTTGCTGTTAGTCCTGGAAATATAACAAGTTGATCATCTAATTCCCATTTACAGGATTCCTGTAATAGGTACGAAACAGTTTCCGGGTCTCTCACTTTGGGATTATGCGCTAACGAACGTGAATGAGCTTTATTATTTTATACTATCAGCGCTGTATGCTTTCAAAATAGATCTTACTAGATTTAGACTGAGTTTTTTTGATGCCGCGAAAGAATTAACTACTGCCGGTAATGTTGCAGCGTTTTAGACGCTTTTCTATTGACAACGACGCGGACGAATTTTTTAATGTCCTATGAACGTTTATCATTTTTTATATACTAGTATGTAATATAAAATACCTATTTGGTTATAAAGAAGATCAAAAATACAAGTCCACTCAATCTGTGTGGTTCTTTCCTCAAAATACCATTTCAGACATCAATCTACATGGTCTTCACATGATCTGACTAAGATTAAGGGGCTTAAAGGACCAAAACGCAAAAAAAAACATGTTTTAGAAACAATAAAAGTATATGATCGACTCCAGTAAACAAAATCAGAAAAAAATATGATATTATTCAGGATATAAGCTAGGTAGATAGTGTGTTGAAAACATAATACAACTAATTTGATACGATAGAAAAAAATCATGAAGATACTTCTAAAAACTTTCTTTTACAATAAAAACTATACTAATATACAATCATTATGATTTTTTGTCAGATTATTCTACAAGCAGCATACTAAAGAACTAGTGTTTTAATTGTTTAGTCCAATCAAAAGATTTTTTGTAAATAGATAATTGCTTTATATTTTGTAATAAGTTACCAGCGTTGTGTCAACGCGCTTCTCTTTCTTTTCTATGCAGTCCAACAAAGACCGCGCTTTAGGTCATGTAGTCGCCTTAAGCTGGCCTGTAAAAGAGACTGTGACCTCTGAGTTTATTCGGCCTTTCTTCTTAGAGTAGTTAGACAGGAAACTCTGAAACCTCATCTAGTTGTTAAAATAAGATTGAAATTTTAGTGTTTGTACAAACTTACTTAGGACTGATTATACCACAATCTTTTGTCCATGGAATAAAATTGACGTCCGACAGTTCTAGTATGGAAAACTATCAAAAATTCAAAATTTAATTTCAGGATAAAACTTATTCTAGGTATAAAAGTATGGTGGAATTGGCCCTTAGAGAAATAAAATAATTTCCCTATCATTTATCATCATTTGTAAAGGACTCATTCGATTAGAGTAAGTATGATTTTCACGCCATAGCCTACATTTTTTACTTATGTGCAACAAATCAAGAGGTTAAGTTAATCGTGGCAGGTTTAGTACAAACCCTGGAGTGTACCCTTCGATTTCCAATAAATAACAGATTAGCTGCCTGAATCGTTCCTGGGGGTAATTAAATTTAATTGTGCTGAGTAAAATCTATGACTTTACGTACGGCATGTTCGTTCGTATACCTAAAAGATTAGGTATGAATTTTTTCATGCCAAATCTACCTTAGATTTGGCATGAAAACATATACCTTAGATTTTACCATTACATATCTAGAGCCCTCCATGCCTCTGAAAGTACGTTAATCCGTCGGTCCCGGATCACTCGTAGGTTTTTGATAGTCATTACGGGTAGTCAGAAGCCCAAAAGTCTGACAACCAGTCTTACAAATGGGTACTGTTTTACCTAGTAACTGGGTTCTAGAGGTCTGATAGCCAGTCACCCCACGTAAAGTACTGCGGTGCTATTCTGTAAAATCTCACCGTGAAAACTTAGGTGAAGTGAGCGTGGAGTGAGCTGTCAATAGTGTCAATTCCTAGCAAAAACAAACTCATTTCACCTAAGTTTTCACGGTGAGATTTTAACAGAATCGGCCGGCTGGTATTCATCTGCATTCGGTTAGACGGAAAGTGAGCCTAGCCTTTACCCGAGTATGTTAGTTGGGAAATGGCTAGGCAGATTGGTGGTACATTTTTTTGAAGTGAAAACTGCTTTAGGCGCTGAGCATTTTTTGAGATTGGAAAAAAGCATTGATCAATATCAGTGAGGCGACAAAAGATCCTTGTGGTACTAGAGTACCACTAGTAAGCTAAATGCTCATAGACACGAGCGACACGCATTGACGACAGAGGCAACTGCAGCCGTCGACACGCGTTGACAGCAGCTTCGACACGTGTTGACGGCAGCCGCCGACACGCGTTGACGGTAGCCGCCGACGCGCGTTGATGGCAGCCGTCGACGCGCGTTGACAGAAGCCGCCGACACGCCTTGCCTTTGTTATTGACGCGTGTTGCTCGTGTGTATGCATATTAAAATACCACAGTAAATTAAAATTTACTTTATGAGGTCTACCTCATAATGTAGATTTTATTTTACTGGCGAAAAAGTTATCACGCTACATCCAAATAGAGCTTCGTAGGTTAGGTAGATACTTAACTTCAGAATAATATAAGCTCATATCTACCAACTACTACTTATATATCTACTAATTATATTAATGAGCTATTCTAACTAAACACCGATCACGTCTCGGTCAATTGAACCGGTATGAATGTCCTAGATGACGTAGTTAATTCAGTTTGTATAGCTTTTGCATTAATTATTTGGAAGCCTTGTGCTCATCAGCCTTATGCTAACCTAGGTATGCATGACAAGGCAATCAGTAGGTACCTAGGTAAACCAGTATCCGCTAGAAAGTCCGTAATATAAACTCAGTTATCCAGCTTTTTTGTTATGAAACGAACCGTTTTCCGGAGGTAACGTACTTGTTTTCACCGACGCTAGGGCGACACCTAAACTTATGCTTAAATAAGTATTTCTTTCTTTCCAACTCGAACTCAAAACATCTAAGGGCTGATTTTTCCAACGTCAGATAATTTTAACCGAGGAATAATTTTGAATTTTTCACAATTCTTCCATACAAAAACTGGCAGACGTCAATTTAATCCACAAATAAAAATTATCTGTCGATTGAAAAATCAGCCTTTAGTCAATTAAGCCATTTACAGACATTTGAATTGTCAAGGAGTCGGTCAGTTAGTCAAAAAGTACCAAGCTAGTTGCCTATTCCAAAACATAGATCTCTCTATCAAGAAAGATAGTGGCAGATTTACGTTTATTTTTTCCGTCTCGGAATCGACCCGCGACTGACAATTCTTCAGTCACTGCTGCAACTGCAAGTTTAACATTTTCAGTGTACGTATATTCTGCCGCCTTAACAAAAACATGAAACACTGAAAATGTTAAACTCAAACTCAAGTTTGAGTTTGAGTTGAGTTTGAGTTTGATAATACTGACGCCTTAAGTAAAAAGGGCGCATCTGAGGAAAGGGAATAGAGGAAAATGAGCCTTAATGGATGGTGCCTTTTTGTTCCATTAAGGCTCATTTTCCTCTATTCCCTTTCCTCAGATGCGCCCTTTTTACTTAAGGCGTCAGTATTATCAAACTCAAACTCAACTCAAACTCAAACTTGAGTTTGAGTTTAACATTTTCAGTGTATTATCAATTACCTACCTAGAGGTGCTTGTGGATAAGTAATAACAGCCGCACGGGTCGATCGATCCGGTTAAGCTAACGTTTCTGAGGTTGGTCCGTGGATGGGTGACCATCTTTACATTCCAAGACCCCCCGTGCCTCGGAAAGTACGTTAAGCCGTTGATCCCGGCTGCCGTTCGTAGATCTTTGGCAGTCGTTACGGATCGTCAGAAGCCCGAAAGTCTGACAACCAGTCTTACCAAGAGGTATTGTATTACCCAGTAACTGGGTTGTGGAGATCAAATAGGCAGTCGCACCAAGTAAAATACTGGTATTCAGCTGCATGCGGATAGACTGGAAGCCGACTCTAACATAGTTGGGAACTTGGGAGAAGGCTAGGCAGATATCACCCAGTACCTACCAGTTTAATAAAAACACTGGAATGAACGGATCCATAACCCCAAACACAATAAAGTCAATACAGAACTCAAACCAAATATTAACCAATCAAATGTAAGCAAATATTTCACAATGAACAGCAACTCCAAATATTTACTGTGTCATACAACACTGACGAGCGTGCCTACAAACGGCGAATAAACCGTAGTTTTTCACGGCAAGAAAAACGTGTGTTTAAACAAAGGGCCTTCCCTACCTTTTGGGGAAAAAAGCGTGTGCTATGTCATGTCATGTGAACGGATAGGTAACCCTAAACACAATAAATTCAACAAAAAAAACAAACCAAATATAAACCAATCAAATATAAGCAAATATTTCATAATGAACGCCAGCTCCAACTATTTATTGTGTCGAATCAATAGCTTAGTTCGTTGTAACAAGAGAAAATATTCAATGAACGATCGAATGATTGAATATTTCTATTCATAAACAAAATGTTTACGTTCTTTTAACTGAATGAACTTGAGTAACTACAATGGGTTCAGTGGAGCTGTTATTGGATTTGTTTGTTCGACTGTTTTGATTCCGTGTTGAGGTAATAATTGTTTGTGTAAAAAAGTTGTGAAGGTTTTGCTGTTACGAGTGAGTTTTGATCTAATATTTATATTCAACGCTGATTTTCTATGATGAGGGAAACTTCTTTGTAGTTTTACGCGAGAAATAGAACTCTCGTAGGGACTTACATAATGAAAAGTTTTCTTCCATTTCATTATAATCAATATACCTAAGTATGTAATTTAGTTCAGTGATAGAGAACAGAGCCTTTTAAACCACTGCAGATTAAAATATTCGTTCGGCTGCCAGGGTATGTAGAAACTTACTACATATCTAATTTTTTTAATTAGTATAACCTGCCTATAATGTTCCCACTACTAGACACGGAGAGGAGAATGGGCTGTAATCTCCCACGCGGGCCCTGTGTGGATTGATAGATGTTACGTGACTTCGAATTTTTGGTTCTAGGACATGCCGGTTTCCGGACATGCATGTTTTCCTTCATCGATTTGAGAGCAGTGGTGACGAAATGTTGTACACAAAAGCACCTGCTGGATCAAACCCACGACCTACAACTCGTAAGTCGAGGCTGTTACCACTGGGCTACCACTGCTCTCAATTTTAATTACCTACCTATTATAGTAATATAAGCTCACCCAGTCCAACCAGTCTTCAACATCGAATAAAATTTCAATGCCAGTATTTAGCTGACCTCGAAAAAACCGGGTAGGTATTTTTACTTATTTATTTATCCAAAACCCTTTGGTATTTCACCTAACGAGCATGGGAACTAAAAGGAGCCAATAAGCATAGTTTCTCGTCCAGATTACAAAGGGACCCGGCATGTAGGCGGGGCGGGTACCCGCTCCTAGAATTTCAGCCATTCGTCCTGTGACCGGCTCCGAACAAAAACACTAACGACTCGTCAAAATAAAGGAATCGTTGAACGATTTAAAATTGGAAAGCAAAAGATGGCCGAGGTTTTATCACTGGCTGAAAAGAGGACTGATTGCTTCGAAAACTGTGTGTGTGTGTTTTGAGAATTTAAAAAGTGTATAGTTAGGTTCTAGTTCTATTATTCTATGGTATTTTAATACGATTTTATTTTAGCTTCACTTGTAACCTACAAAGAATGAACTTAATAAAATCTTGGAAGTAAATTTTAACCTACATCAAATTGTTGTATCGATACGAAGTTTGGATGACAATACTAGAATATGGAATCTTAGAGCTAATCTGATGGTGGGGAGTGGAACTCTTCAGTGGCTGGCTACTAGTAAACCTCTCGAATTTGGGGTCATTTTATTCGTTTTGATAAATCTTAGAATGTATTATGTAGTTTGGATGACAATACTATAATTTAATTTTATGATAAATCACAGCAAAATACCTTTCAAATGTATAGCAGTATTTCTTTTCACTAGGCTGCATAATTTAGGGTTGATTTTTCAATCAGACAGTTTTATATGCAAGAACTGTCAAAAATTCAAAATTATTCTTCCGATAAAATTATCTGACGTTGGAAAAATCAGCCCTAACTTTTTCATTCTAAATCTGGCTCAGGCCCTCGGAAGAAAATAATGCCTGGATTTTAAAAGTAGAACGTATTCGGGGATTTACTGACTAAACAACAAAACCTCTTAAGTCTTTTGTTTTAGGGATCTCAAGAACCTTTCTGTAGAAAATTATGTAACACCTGTATTTTAATTGAGGTTTTAGACGTATAAGTTTATATAGTCCGCGCGGAACTAGTTGGCCGCGCCTTGGGTGGGGACGGGGGTGAAGGCGGCGGGAATGCCTATTGTTCGCAAAGCACGTACTGAGTAAAGACAAAGCGTCCCCCGCCCCTCCGTCGCACCGCTCACATACCTAAAGCGCGGCCAACTAGTTCCGCGCGGACTATACCTATTATCGAACAAGGCACGTAAAATACATAGATGTTCCGAGAAACATAATTATATTTTATTCTTTGTATACCTACCTAATGTTTATCTTCTAAAATTATACATACTTAGGTGCTGACGTCAAATACGCAAGGGTTAGTTCACCTTTGACATTACTGAATAAGGTCTACTTTATTAAATTAAGGGTTGATTTTTCAATAGTCAGACAACTTTTACCTAAAGAGTAGGTAACTAAGACAGTTTGACATATTATTTTCTGTACAAAAGCTGACAAACAGCAATAATTATTCTTCAGTTAAGAGATATGAGACTATTGAAAAATCAACCCAAGGCACATCCCTAAGGGCTGATTTTTCCATCGCCAGATAACTTTTATTCGAGGACTAAAGTTGACGTTTGACAGTTTTTGTATGAAATAACTGTCGTAATCTCAAAATTATTCCTCGAATAAAGTTATCAGATGATTGCAAAATTAGCCCTAAGTCTATTAAATAATAGTAAATTAATAACGTTCCAAAATTAATGTTCAGTTCTTAGGTAACCTAGAGCTGCGATGTAACTACGTAACAATAGGAATGGGTTTCATTTTGACACTACAATAACATTCATTGCGTTATTCACGTTGTTGAGCAGACAGATTTTTGTAACATATGAAGCAATGTATTAGCAATATCCTTCAAAATGATTCAGATCAACATTGATAGTTACGCAATTAGGGTACTTACTGGTTTATGTTTAATTTACCCAGATTCTGGCACGGTATACACACCTTTTACAGCAAAGTAGCTATAGAATTCCAACGGCTAGTTAAATAGGAAGAATTTTATTAACAAAAATATTATGACACATGACACTTTTATGGATTAATAATTAAAATTACATGACACATAGGTGTTTCTACTTACTCTAATTTAAGTACCTACTTATATATCAATAGCATTAATATCAAAATTTATTACAATAATCTCCTATTAACAGCTTTAATAACTCATAATTCAATATTCAACAATTAGTTTCAATACTACCCACGATAATATCTTAGAACCCGCCCACACGGCTCCCAAAATATATCCCAACCTTTATCTAAATCATCGAATTAAATTATACGCGGTACAGACGACAGCACATCAAGCTACCCGAAACTGTCAAATTTTCTCAATCAAGTTTGAACCTTATGATTTAGCAATAAAGTTGAAAATCTATTAAAGAAATTTGACATTTTGTAACTCGATGTGCTGGCGTCTGTACATACCTTTATCTGTCTATGCCTCTATGGTCTAAAACAAGAGGGACTCCCGACTGGGCGCACCTCTAATTGGTCCGGCCTGGGACATTTAGACTCAGCAGGTATTCGGCCGCAGTGTCACCTTTCACTTTGTTTGCGATTAATATGCGGCCAAAAGTATTCCTATAGTTTATTGGTGTTGTCTGTTCCACGGTCTGAGTGTGGTCTGTATAAGGTCACCATACTACCACTTTACGTGTGGGTGTTTGAGTAATTATTTTGAAGGGACGTTCCTTTATCATCATCGCGTCGTCATCGGGGGGCCTAAAAAGGCCACTTTGGCAGTATCATAAAAGGATAACAATATGAATCATAATATGGCGAAGACAGTCCATGTTTTTTCGCTGCATTACGTACGTATAATCAAAGAGATTGCGATTGGATTGATTGGTATTTTAGCACAGACAAAAAAAAATACTGAAAAATCCTTCACCAATGGGATTTGATACGATTAACTTAACAGTTAACTGTCCATTATGATTCATAATGTTATCCTTTTATGATTCTGCTAAAGTGGCCATTTTAGGCCCCATGTTCCTCACTCTGTCTGTTCATGAAAATCCGACTGTCAGTGATGGATGCCAATGCAAACAGCTATTAATTAGTTTTACTTTCATCATCATCCTAGGCTTTTCCCAACTATATTGGGGTCAGCTTCCAGTCTAACCGGGCGCAGCTGAATACCAGTACCTACTTTACACACAGATTTCACATAAAGAGAGTGCCTATCTGACCTCCACAATCCAGCATTTATTTGGTAATACGATACCCTTGCAGCCTTTGTAAGACTGGTAGTTAGACTTTCGGGCTTCTGACGATCCGTAACGACTGCCAAAGATCCACGAATGACAGCCGAGTACTTTCCGAAGCACGTAGGGCTTTTGATATGTAAAGTTGGTCCAAGAACCAACCGTGGCAAACGTAGCTTAACCTGATCGATCGCCCCGTTCGGCTATTATTACTTAGCCAAAACTCCCTCCAATGAGTTTTACTTTGATTTTAAATAAACTGTTTTAAATTAAATGAATGGATGAATTAGTTTAGAGGAAAACAAACTAACACTCCCTATACAAAACGACATCCGGGTTTACGAAGCTGAAAAGCATTTTATATACCTAGCCAATACACAGATAACAACGATAGTTCTTTCATAAACTAACTTCAAAAAACACCGCCAGCGCCAAAGTAGTTCCAATCTCAAAAAAATAACCACGGCATCGTCTACATACATTACCTCTATCGAAATAATCAAATTAACATCAGTAAATTAAATCCCAACAATATCATGTCACAGCAACTGTCGTACTAACGTCATTTTAATCCAAATCCTCTTAGTAAGATCGGAACCAGTTTAATGGAACGTAGTAACGTACCTCTTATAACGAAACATTTCTTTTTAATGCGATTAACACGGCGCAACTTAATATGTAGGCTGTGGTAATTAAAATATGGTGTATTTATTATTCGAGAACTGTCACTCAGGGATTTTATGTGTTTGGAAACGAGGATCGAGGATTAATTTTGGGATAGTTTCAATTTATAGTTCAATGCAGTTCAACGGATCGAAATAACTGATTCGTCAGTCTTAAGGCCGCAAGTGCGACTGATGGTCACGAGAACTTGAACCATAATTTCGTAACACACTTTAAATTACAATTCGGAGTTTTTGAAGGAAATTCCTGATCCATTGCTTCATAGGTTTAAATATTTTATCTTCTCAACAGCGAAAATAACGCAATGAACGTGGCTGGACTGCCAAAATGTAAGAGGCATTGCGATCGATTACCATTGTATGTGTTTTACGCAAAATTGCCCCGCTGGGTTCGATCGATATGTCATGCAGTATTATTGAGTGTTTCAATTAGGATTTTTTTTTTAATCTGAAGCGGTATGTGTCCAAATGGATACATATATTATATTTTTAATTTAAATATAGCAACTGTTGGCAATTTGCCGTGGAGTCGATAACCTGCACAGCGATTTAGTTACTTTTTTTCAATTACAATTTTATTACTTTTTTAATTAAAATTGGTATTGGTGGTGTTGTATAATTTTCATTTGGGTAAGTAGGTAAATTAGTTTTTTAGATTAAATGCTGTTTTTTTTTGTTGTTTCTCATAATTATCGTGCTGCAGTGGCGAAGGCCATCCATCGGTTTCTTACTAACCTTCAACTATATCCGACGATCCTGCATACTTATCTCTTTTGTTGACTGTACGTACAGACGCCAGCACATCAAGCTACCCGAAACTGTCAATTTTCCCAATCAACTTTGAACCTTATACTTTAGCGATAAAGTTGAAAGTCCATTAAAGAAATTTGACAGATTGTAGTAGCTTGATGTGCTGGCGTCTGTATATAAGTAAGACTAGCAGTATCAGAGATCTTGGTGTAGTACACGACAGCAAATTACTTTTTGTCGATCACATAGAAACCATTGTCAAGAAAGCTCTCAAGGCCCTGGGCTTTATTACTAGAGCTTCCTCTCGCTTTAGGTCTCTAAAACCAGTAAAAGTAATGTACTGTTCCCATGTGCGTAGCCACCTCGAGTACGTTTCTCAAGTCTGGAATCCTCAAAGGCTCTTTCAAACAGGCGCGACACGACATGCGACACAAAGGCACCGCAAGTCGCGCAACGAGCGGTGCCTTTGTGTCGCGCGCGATTATATCGCGTGTCACGCCTGTTTGCAGGAGGCTCAAAACGAGATTAACAAATCTCGTATTAAATACGTTCAGGAGAAATTTTTGCGTTACTTGGATTTTAAGACAAACCAATTCTCAGTGGACTATGAACTCCGTTGCAAGCGATATCATTTCTTACCGTTGAACATAAGACGTGATATTAGTGACATATGTTTTTTGGTAAGCATAGCAAATGGCTCGATTGTCCGGAACTACTCAGCAAATTGACTTCTTCGCACTAATTAAAATAACCTACGCAGACGACCTATGCTGCAGGCACCATGTGCATCGACTAAAGGCTCCTGCAAACAGCCGCGACGCGCGACGCGAATCGCGCGCTACACAAAGGCACCGCTCGTTACGCGACTTGCGGTGCCTTTGTGTCGCGCGCGATTTTATCGCGTGTCGCGCCTGTGTGAATGAGCCTTAATGACCGGCGCAACACCTTCTTCATTCGTAGTGCAAAAGCCTTCAATAGTTTACCTGGAGATCGACCTATTTTGCACCAACGCATACGGTATTAGAAAGATCCTAAACAAGGAATATTTCGGAGATAGTCATGTCACTACTAAATAATTCGGCTTATGATACCCAATGTATTGTTATGTGGTTGCTCATATAATGTGATTTAAATGTTTTCTTTTTGCACGACTCGACTATTTAATTAACTTTTAATAGACTTACACTTTATAACCTTTTGACTTATTTTTTTTTCTTTCTCTTCCTTGGTTTATAAATCGCTGTTAACGAACATAGTCAACGCTAAGTATTTGTAACTAGATGTTTATATGTGGAAGTTTGTAATTAGCAAATTTTCCTACCTTCGAATGATTTTTAATTGTGTTTTTAGTGTGCAAGCTTTCTGTAAAAAAAAATAAGTCATTTCATGTCTCCAGGATGCGACTCCTGCGATACCTTCGGTAGTGTAGATGTTCAATTGTTCATAGGTGGTGGTGACCATACCTACATAGCGGTAATGACTACTATCATAGGGCGAGAGAGCATCTGCTTCTTTCCATTCAATGTCAAAAAAATCTTTGAACAGTAAAAGCCGTCCTAAACTTTTATTTTCCGCACAAGCCCTAAGCTTTTATTATCAAATTAACTTCAATCTTCCTTACAAAATCGCATCTTTTATAACTCAATCAGCAAAGCACTAAGCGGTATTGCATCCACAGTAAACAGATCACCGCCGCGTTACTCGCTGCAAATTCGTATAAATTGGATAATGGTCGGGACGGGTCGGTTCGGGCCGGACGTCACCAATCTGTCCATTGCCGCAAGTGTGGATAAGTGGCGTGTAATGTATCGTTTTAATGCGTTAATGTACGACATCCGATACGAAAATGTTTTCCCACAATGTTGTTTTGGTGACGCTGTTTGGATAGTACGGGTAAGATAAAGGTTTTCCGTTTGTTTTAGAACGTCGTTGCTATCTGGTGAACGCGCATGAAATATAGGTAGGTATTTTTTTCAGATTGGGCTGGCAGACGGCTTAGGGAATGGTGAAGAGAGTTTAAACCGTCTATTTGCATTGGTATTTTATGTGATTCTTCATGGACTTCAATATGTAACAAGATGGTATCATCAGACATCGGAATTCCTGCATTGGCTCTGAGTACGAATCCATAGAGGGTATTTACTGATGAATCATTCCTGATGTGAAAAATAAAATGCACCAAAGCTCATACCTAAGGAATAAAACTTTTTTTTTTTCAAGATCACAAGATACATTACCTAATTATCACCTAATGGCACTTTTAAGACACTATCAAACAAACTTCAACTTTAGAGAAGGTATTTAAAGACATGAGGATACAGACGTTTAGTGTCGTCTTTCAATCACTTAAATACAGTAGCACCTGTGTACATGATCATAAGATGGACATACCACTACTAATGCTCGTTTAAGTGCAACCAGTGATCAAACACACTCACTTACAAACAGATACATGAGTGTATGTGAGTGCATCGGCTCCTCGTGAGCCGTGCGAGTTGAAAGAGTCAATTGAGTGAATGGGTCATCGACTTGTGGGCTGATATGTCTACAAGGGGGCAATGTGTGTCTGTGTAACTGATTGACTGAAGAGCTAAATAATGCTTTGCATTTGCAACTTCTGTTAAATACGGCCTAATAGGATGACATAAAACACACACTAAAATCTAAACTGCAGTTTGAAAAGTTTTTAGCATTATCCCACAGCTGGGACACAACTGGCCTTCTCTCTTAAATAGGGAGTGGGCTATAATATACCACGCGGGCTCATTGCGGGTTGGGACATGTCACTTATGTCTTCGAATTTTCGGTTCTAGGACATGCCGGTTACCTCGCGATGTTTTTTTTTCACCGTTTGAAAGTCCTTGAAACGTATAAACTGGAACTATGTCCACTACAGTCAACTGCACGTCCATATTAATTAACAGTTTGACATTGACAGCAACTTTATTTCAAAGTAGTAGGATTGTTTTTGCTACCGCCGATTATTTACTTGGATCCATAATAATTAAATTATGAATTATCCAGTGATAATATAATTTTTATTTTATTTATTATAAGGACTTTTACACATTGTTTATACCAGTCCCATTATACCCTATCCACATCTGACTGCCAATAGCTTATACTAAAAAATAATATAATATTAAAATTTACTTCGTTGATTTTTTATTATTCCATTAATTGAAACAGACACTTTGCTACTTGAGAATTGGGTTGACTAAGAATCACATTGAATGTGCCAACATCCAGTCTGTTTAATTCAAAAGGCATTTGCTAGACATGTTCTCTCAGACTCAAATCGAACACATTCCAGCAATAAATGATATAGATCCTCCCAGACGCCACAATCTTCACAGTTTGGTGAGTCAATTTTCCTCATCATAAAATTAAATTTTCACTTCTCATGCTCTGAAAGTGCTTCTTTGTGCAGGGTATAGGCTGCACAAAATCGAATTTTGTGCACAAGGGCATTAACGTATCTACTCATAAATGTATTATATTAAGGCAAAGAAAATGAGCCATACAGCCAAATGCAATAAGAAGTTCATAGATAGAATTTGTTATTATATAATATTTACTTTAATTTATTTGCCTATGTGTTTTTTAAGATATAATAGATATTAAAATTTTAATTCAAGTACGGTAGGTTAGTTGATTTAAGAAAATTATTATTACAAAATTAATTTAATAGTAGGCTGTATAGGTGTGCAGCCTAATATCAATGTCGTAAGATTTAAAAAAAAAAAAATTCCTTCAGTATTCAAAACTGTTCTAATTTTACTTTGAATTTTAATTAAAGAAATGTTATGTTATACTACTGTTTTATTTCCTCGCAATCGAAGTGAAAAGCAGAGTTTATAACTCGTCCACAAAACCATTTCTATCCTCGACATTACTATCAGCCCTCGCCTTCGGCTCGGGCTGCTAAAAGTCTCGGATAAAAATGGTTTGTTTTGTGCACTTGTTGTAAAATCTACTATTATTGTATGGTATGTGTCCAGATCTGAGTCTGTGAGCTGTAACAATCAGTTTTCTATTTAAGTTAATGTTTGTGCACCAGGGGATAATATTATTTTAAATGTATAGTGAAACTCTAATTAATCTAAGCTTTGCTCTTGGGAACTAAATAATAGCGGTATTTTTACCCCATAGCACAAGAAATGTCGAAGTCTCTGTGAATGAAAAAGGGGCCAACTTTCTTTTGTCAGTGATTGCGTCTTCGACAGATTGGAATCAACACTTTTTTCTACGGCTCTTTTAGAAAACAAAGAAGCAAAGAAGCCGTTTAGTTCCAGGGAAAGAAAAAAGATCACAATACCAACAGCTTTCCATTCACCAAAATGTGTACCAGTAATTTCCTCCTCTGTTCATAAAAAAAAAACACTGCAATCCAATAACCCCACTTAGTTGGAAAATTACAAACAGAAGTTTTAATTACAATGAAAAGCAAACATTTGAGAAAGCTTTAAAAAAAGCATTTGAGAAACTAAAAACGTACAAAATGTACACAATATTATGTAACCACTCGTACCCAAGGGCGATTTTTTTATCGCGCTTTCGGTTTGCAATGCACGTTTAGCGCCGACAGTTGAAAATTCACCAGTGTATTTTTTTCACCAGTGTATGTTTTGACACGCTGGGATGGACTCTGTTGGATTGTCAACTCTCGGCTCAATACCGAGGGTAGAAAAACCAGTGGGCGAGAAAGTCTTTGCGTAAAAAAATCACGGTCAAAAAGACACGGGCGATTTTTGGCGACCCACGTGGGTTCATACATACGTTCATCGCCCGTGCCTACCTGGGTTCATACATACGTTCAATCAATCAAACAAATAATCAACTATTACTATCGCAGTCCACTGCTGGACATAGGCCTCTCACAGGCTACGCCACACCATACTGTCCTCCGCCTTCAGCATCTAGTCTGTACAAGCCACTTTTTTAAGGGCTGGATCTACGCCATTGACCTTGCTCATGTGGGCGTTACCAAGACAAAGCCCCCCGCGTGCGCCTCCCCACCCCTAACAATAACTTCGTGCAACGCGAATATAATTTTGTGCTAAATGTTGCATCATCGCAGCGCCCGGCGCCCGGCCCCCGCCGCCCGCCGCATGCTATCGCTATCGCTTCCAGTAGCTGTATCTAATGCAGAGGTGTAAAACCTTTTGAATGTCCAAGACCGAAAGCAAGGGAAAATATAATTATGTATATTGTATAATTTATAGTTTTTACGCGTTTTAGGTTTAACTATGATGAAGAGACTTTTACATGTTACCATTGTATATCTTGATTTACTCGATAAAATTTACTACTTACTTTAAAAAAATCTGGGAATTATGAACCTGGAAGGACCGGTCAGATTTACCAAAACTGTCAATCTGAATCCATCCTTCCGAGACCGGGTTACCTATAACATCGCCAATTTGCGTGATTTTGAAGGGTTCTATTATACTAACAAAATGTATATGATGTTGCTGTTGTGTTACCATGACAACAAAATTATACCGTTGTCAGACTACTAAAACTGTTAGTTGAAAATATCTATTACTTATAATTACATTGGTAAAACTTATTGCAGAAGTATTAAAGGAAAATAAAAAATCATGGAACATAATATGTATATATGAAAAAATTAAATTTTTTGTTTACAATGTTCATATGATAGTCGTACATTTTAGGCCGGATGTGATGTAATTTCTTGAAATTGATCGTGTCCACATCCTGCGACTATTGTACCAACCACACCACATGTATTTAGGTTATTTTTTTTCTGGACTATTGTTTCCATCGATTACAAAATCATATTGCATAAACGACACTTCAGCGTCAATTTAGTCATTAGGCCTGTCAGTGGTTCAGATATAATTTCAATCGACTGTAAGCCGCAATTCAAAGGCTCATGGGATGATAATTATATTCTGTAGTTCTTTAAAAAAATGGCTTACATTTACAATACGTCTACCAATAGATTTTACTCTGAAACAAAATTAATTTAAGTTAATGGAACAAACTGTTCTATCTATTTCACTCAAGATTGTTAAAGAACATAAAGAACCTGGTATCTTCTGTTTCTTTATCATCTGTTATTTGGTTTCGATCTTGTTGCAAACTATGTTCAATAAATAGGTGGTGACTCTTGAGTACTTGGGGGACTCTTGGTAGTAGAACTGAAAAGTCACGAAGATCATTGTGTAAGTGTAATAAATAAATGTCGTTGTTGCTATTACCCAATTTCTTTCCTCAATCTGTAATATCTTGAGTCGTGAGTTTATTTAAAACAAAATTATACATGTTTTCTCCATAATTTATTATATGCACCGATTTTTGTTGTACGTTGGGTGATAATAATTTATTTATTTAAACTTTTCGCACAAAAAGGTACAAAGGCGGACCTAATGCCTTAGGCATTCTCTACCAGTCAACCAAGGGTGGTGAAGAGATTGGATGGCAGGTGCTTTGTTTGAGAGGAACAATGACAAAAAAAAATCTATTAAAACTAGTCTATTTATTGGCAGTGGAGCTGTAAACAAACAACGATTTTATAATGCAAAATGTTGGGTTCAATCACGGAATAGAAAAAAAAGAGTGAAACTGTCGATATTCATAAAATAACCGCTGTCACCAAACTGACACAATATTTGAGTGTACGTCATCATTGCGAAGTTCATTACCGCGATGTACGTTACTGCGAAAGTTTGTTATTGCAAACTTACGTTGCAATAACAAACTTTCGCTGTAACGTACATCGCAGTAAAGAACTTTCGCGATAACGTACTTCGCAATCAAGAACTTTCGCGATAACGTATTTCGCAGTAAAGAACTTTCGCGATAACGTAGTTCATAGTAAAGAACTTTCGCGATAACGTAGTTCGCAGTAAAGAACTTTCGCGATAACGTACTTCGCGCGCCTCAAAGAGCTCTCAGCAATCTGACGGAGCCCCCATAGAGGGCCAAACGCCTGCCCGGGTCGTGGGACTGTCTTATCAGGTAACCGTGACCCTGAAAGGGCTATTGATGAACTCATTGGATGATACCTAATCGTACAGTGATTGTATTGTAATTCATTAATGATTGTATTATGATAAAATTTAATTAAAATATTTTTGGAACAAAATATAACATGGGTGTAAAAATTATTGGAATCGATTCAGTTACTGATTCTGAACAAACTAGTATATTCAGGTTTCGCATATCCTAAAAATAATGTTGTAGATATCTACACAAACTTTATAAAAGTAAAATTGACAAAATGTTTAACATCCATGTTCGTTACTTATACTTTCATACTTTTTGTTGACATAGTTTTACGTTCATAATACCGAAATATCAACCATAAATGATTTACAAAATAATAGTGCCCTTCAAAACATTTTTGTGTGACAATGGCGGATTGGCGGTGGCTAACGGCTTCTACAAAGGCAGACAATACGAACAGAATAATAAAACGTTTTTCCCGTCGAAATAGAGTTCATTATTAGTTGCGAGGTGCTCTTTTCTATGAAAATATTGGGCCGAAATAAGACCTTATTTTTATAAAGTTAACCGTGTAATTCGATTGTGCATCGGATTCTCAGAATAATTTTAGTAAACTGCGTACTTACCTAGTTTAGAAAAATTTTTAGTTTTCACCGTTTATGGTTTAGTAATAAAGACCTAATTCTCTTTTCGTATTAGTTTATGTTATAGAGTCTGTACCGTATACCTACTAATTTTGTGTATACCTACTTTAAAATTCTAATTGGTTGGGCTACCGACAATAATTTTGTTTCTTTCTTTCTTTTTAAAGAAAACGTTGCCCGACAATAGTAATTACTCCTGTATCGTGGATGCGCGACACAAACAGCCAGACCCGGAACAACTACCTGTAGGCAATACAAATATTTGTTCCGTGCGGGAATCGAACCCGCGACACGCAGCGCAGCAGTCAATCGCTCAGCCACTGCGCCAACCGTGTCGTCAAAGTGTGTTTGCGGAGAAAAGTATCACAGGTCCGTTCAGCACAGCGTCTCGTCCCGCACTGATTTATTGGGCGCCGGAGGGGTGGCTACGCGATCTGCGAGTAGCGATTACGTAAAAAAATCGATTATAAATAATTAAGAAAGTTATTGGCAAAAATAAGCCGAAGGGGACATCGGCGTTACTTAATATAATATATTGGTGCCAATTAAAAGATCCTGTGATTGATAGTTTAGGAGAAAAATGGTAGTAAGTTACAAAAACAGAGGTCACTTTGCGTATTTATTTATGATATTTCAAATATATTTTTATTTTTTTTGAGCCGAAGAGGACATGCTTTATATTGTGTAGATTAATATATATTTTTTTGAGAAAAATTCTTGTAAGGATTACGGAAAAAAATGGTTCTAATGTATCCTAAATGAAGCCCAATTCACATATATCGACGCCTTAAGTCTCCTTCAAACAGGCGCGACACGCGATAAAATCGCGCGTGACACAAAGGCACCGCAAGTCGCGCAACGAGCGGTACCTTTGTGTCGCGCGCGATTATATCACGTGTCGCGCCTGTTTGTTGGAGCCTTTAAGGTCGTCGGTCTATCTAGCTAGGGCCATACGAACGTTCGTTCAATTGCGTACATACATACGTTCTATAGTTTAAAACTCTCTACAGTACGTGGTCGTCACGCGATCGAAGTTTCGTCTAGTCATGTTTAGACATTACAGCAATTTGGCTTTATTAGGTTTTTTACGAGCAATTTAAAGCTAGATAATACAAATGGTCAGCTTTTACGGTGAAATTGATCCATTAATATGGAATGGTACTTTTTAACTTAGTAGTAGGCGTGAGTGGATTGGAACAAATCACTATATTTTACGTTTTTAAACTATCACGAAGACATTATAATTATTTCCAAACGACGTAATCAAACAAAAATATCAGAAATAAATAAAATACATTTATTTAGTACAGACATAAAAATCCATCGCAATCTCATCTCGGCGACAAACAAATGTCAAAAACATGTCAAAATGTAGGGAAATTAGAGGTATTTTTGACAGATTAAGACAGGGATCAGACAGTGAAGGTTTTTAAATTACGAGAATAGCCCCTCCGACACATACATTATAAAAACAGCCAGTTTAATATCAAACTAGCTGCGCCCCATACACAATTTTATCAAAATCGGTCCAGCCGTTTGAGCGTGAAGAAGTAACAAACACACACACACACTCACAAACTTTCGCCTTTATAATATTAGTGTGAAGTGTGATTTATGCACACATTATAACAAGAAAAAACGTACAATGGTGATTTCAAAAGAAATCTCTTCCAGCATACTTGCTATAGGAAAGTAGTTTGGTGGAGTTGTACACACCGTTTGTAAGAGTAGGAGAGAAAATAAAATACATAAAATCCAAAACAATTCACATACTACATAATCAGCCTAAAATGGTCCCCATGCTGAGACACAGGTCTCCTCTCTTAGCCTTGTGTTCACCAACATACAAATCAATTTCTTAGGAAATTTGACATAAGCCAACTGTTTAGTACCCGGCGATAAATATTGCACATCGACCTTTGGAAAGAGACAATCGGCTAATTTCGGCTTCGTAGAGCGTTATCTCTGTCGCACGAAATACAAACAGTCCGGTATCTATCAGGAGCTGTTAAAACAATTATGATCTTTGATAATTATTTTTATTCTTTGTATGAAATACAAAAAAAGGTAAAGGTCGATGTGCAATTTATCACCGGGTACTGTAAATACCTAACCGGTGGTTTGAATGTTGGTGAACTCTCTAAGGCATTAGAGAGGGAGGGGGCTGTAACCCACCACTCAGGCCCAGTGCGAGTTGGTAGATGTCACATACCTTCGAATTTTTGATTCTAGGACATGCCGGTTTCCTTAAGATGTTTTACTTCACCGTTTTGAGAACAGCGGTGATGAAATTATTTACACAAAGTAAAGCGCCTGTCTGGTTTGAACCTAAGACACACATCTTGCAAGTCGAGGCTAGTAATGTTTATTTAATTCTGTGGCTTTTGTGTAGAACTCTTCCACAATTTAGCCAATGTCACGTACAATGAATGCGTGCCACGAAAGATGAGACTTGACCCCGCCTCGCCCGCTCTTTCCGCCGCCCCTATGACGTCCGGTCCCGTTCCGCACTCAGACCTCATACCGCTAAAGATACCTAAAATCGTGTACTGCGCATGTCAAACCACGTGGTGTGTCAAGTCTCATCTTTCGTGGCACGCATTGTACTATAAACCATCAAATATCGTAAAAGGGACACTTGTTACTAGTAAAGTGCCAGATATGGTCATCTGTCTCTCACACATTTGAACGTTCACGTCAAGTGTCCAAATGTCCCACAAATTGCTTTGACCCAAACAAAAACTAATCGCTTAGATGATGACTACAAAAAGTATTATTACACAATACTCCCATCTAGCCGAATAAATAACCTGAACCAATTTAAGGGGGAAGCGCTTAGGTAGCCCGCGAAATTAAAATTTTCTTACGTTTTTTGCAATTTGCTGGTCAGTATTAAGTTGTACGTCGATTAATATATGATTCGCGGCCGTAACAAGAATGATGATTTTATGAAACAGTTATCCTTTGGACTTACGTGGTCTTAGAGAGTTGTGTTGATGACTTTAATGATTATAATTCTGTAAACACATATTTCTTACGGCCGCGATTCATATATTAATCAACGTACAACTTAATACTGACCAGCAAATTGCAAAAAACCTAAAAAAAAATTGAATTTCGCAGGCTACCCTGGCGCTTTCGCCTTAAGGGCCTTACTCTCGTTTAGTACCGTAACACGGTCACTTTATGAAGCTTATAACTTATTAACGGTTTGGTTAGAAGGTCTGTAAAAAATATATGTTTGCTATAGATTCATGTACAGCATTTTTGAAACAGGGTTTTTTCATAAAGCTAATACTTTTGCCTTAAAAAAATATTTACCAAAACGCTATTTTGGCTAATATCTCCTTATAACTTCTAAACGGCTTTGATGTTTGGAAATATTTTTACACTGAAAAATTGATGGTTAGAAGTACTACATATTTGAAATAGCGTTTTTAAATCAATCAACAGTTGCAAAGACAATGCCCCATTTTGAGATAGAGCTTCAGAGGTGCTCTGCGCGGGCGCGGGCGGCAGTCGTGCGTTAGCACTGAGACGGGGTGGCTGTGTCGCTCGCTGCTCCGCCCGGCTATCGATCGACTACGCGCGTTTGGCTGTGTTAGTGCAAATATTTATGAACGAATTGTATCAGTATGCGTTTATAGACTAGCTCGCTGCAGAGGGCCCATTTCTATTGTCCGCGTGGACGCTTTATTAGTGGTGCCATTTCTAAATACTGTTTTTGTTTATATTGTTTATTTTGTAAATATAAGATAATTTGTAAATAAATAAAAATGCCAAAGCAAAGCAAGTCAAGAAAAATACTTTTTCTCTACGACGACGCACCGTTTTATAGATATTAGCGAAAAACTCAAATGTGGGAATTTTTATACCCCCCACTCCGGCTCACCTCCTAGACGCGGGGACTTTTAATACCTATGTTCACTCCCTAAGCACTCTGAACAACTTTGTGAAGAAATCGCTCAGGGCCCAGCTCACGCACTCTACACCTCTTATCTCTATCTCTTAATAGTTATTCGTTGAGTGGACTAATAAGTATCTATCTATCTATACGAATAAATAAAATTGGAGTGTCTGTTTGTAATATTAAAACAACCGCTTCTTACTAAATGCATATGAATGTATACACGGTACAGTCAACCTCTAGACGTCCACTTACACCGCAATGACCATTATCGCCTGCGCTATACGGGCTGCGGCGTCTATACACACATGCGCATATTTATCCGTGTGAGTGATGCTCCAACGCTAACAAATTAACATGCCGTGTAGCATCGCTACGAGTAGTTACAAATGCTAGACAAGGATGACAATATCAGTAACTTGTTTTTTTTATCACCGTCTGATTATTTTTTTCATAGTAATGCAAAATTTCGATAACATAACATAAGTAAACATTAGCTAGATCGGTAACGAGGCTGCACTCGCTAATGTGATCGGGATAGATGTGAGTTCAAATCCGAGTTGGGCCAGTTTTTTTTGATGTTTTATATAATTATTATTATGTGTTAGTAATTTATTTTTGTAAATTACTTTGAACAAATAGATATTACAATTAAGGTAATTTATTATTATAATATGATAACAAATGAAATAAATTTTGATATGGTAACATTGTAATATTTTTTATACATAAGAAATCCTTTACACTTACTTATGTTATTATTATAGTATTGAATGTTAAAAAACACACCTTAATTACTAAATAACGGAAACAAATAAAAGTAAACAACAGAAACATAAAGCAAAGTATATAAAAAAAAAACAATTAAAAATAGAACAAAGTATACCAAAAAACGAAATAAAAATAAAACAAAATGTCTTGATTGACGCAAAGAAGATCCTCCGACTGGGATCGAACCCACGGCGAGAAATCTTAACCAGGCACTATGCCCCGAGACCAACTGGTTACTTGTATCCCGTGGCGAATATGTTGATCACTATTTCACGACGAATCGAAATAAGGCAGCTTTATCAATTGAGGCCGGAATACTTATGCCTGAACTATAAGGTTTTAGGTTTTTTAGGTTTTATATATTATGGATATTATGAAAATTCTGATATCATTTATATCATTTTTTCAGCTTAATTATTCATTTTCTCAATGAAAAGAGGATTGAAACTTAACCTCAATATTACAATAATATAAATACTAATTTGGTAAGTTACGACCACTATGTCCCCTGACACAAAATTACCCTACCTGTTTAGGATTTTTAATATTTCGTGTGACCTCCGTTAGCCTCGATACAGCTAATGAGACGTCGACGCATAGACGCTACAATATTTGCACATATATTTTTGCCGCGAATAGTGGAATAATTTATGTGAACTAGTAAAGTAGTTAAAAAATTAGGATAGATTTGAAACAGAGTGAACTTAACACTTTGTTTGAAATCTACCCTCATGTTTTAAAAACGACGCTAAGATTGAAAATAATTGTAAAACAAAAGAATCTTCGTTTAGTTGTGGAATATTTAACATAATTATTGGTTAGCAACTCGGCATTCTAATTTCACATGTAATACTTAAAAAATATTTTTCATGTTCGATGTGAGACTCGAACCCGAACGTTCGCCATGCGAGGCACAGTGCTAGCCACTTTGGCCACCGTAACGCTTACGAAACTTTTTGAAATTTGTAATAACAATCATGTTGCCAATTTGTAGTGTTGTCAAACGTTCTTATAGAAGAAGGTCATAAGTACTAATATTGCTATGCCATAGTTTTGTGAGATTGCTAGTCGACTTCTGACTGTTAAATTGCACATATACCAAAATATTTTTTTTACAATTTTTGTCTGTCTGTCCGTCTGTCGTCTGTTTGTTCCCGCTAATCTCTGAAACGGCTAGACCGATTAAGACGGGACTTTCACTAGCATATAGGTGAATAAGGAGTTACTTAGACTAGGTACATTTATTTTAGAAAAAAAACAAAATAGGTTCCAACGAAAAAAAATTAAAATCAATGAAATGAAATATTGAATAATATCCGATTCAAATAGGGAGGTTGTATTATACTCCGTTTAATTAGGTACTTCCAAATGTAATCAAATCATAATAAAGAAACGGAGTATAGTTATGTTTATAAGTGGATCCTATACGTGAAGATTCCTTAATCTCCATAGAAATTGATTGAATAAATAATATAATAATATACTTAGTGTTTTTGTTTAAGAAAATCGTACACCAAATATTGTATATAAGAAGGCTAATACGAAAAACTAAAAATAAATAATAATTAAACTAAAAATGCAAAAACGATCAAAAAGAACTAAATGGAGAAATATTAGAAGAATTTCATTAAAATTAGCATAGGTATTTCTTTACGCGGAATACAGAATTAATAAGTTATCGTAAACTCTGCGAACTCAACAATAACTTTTTTCTTAAATTCCACGCGGACGAAGTCGCGGGTAACAGCTAGTACAAAATATATCAGTCTTGCATTCGCCATTCCCTTCTGGAATCGTAGGCAAAAATGGCGACCTACGTGCGGCATGTCTGCGCCTCTGCATATTCTTTGATCATCGTTTTAGTGTAGCGCGCCACTGCAAGCATCGGGAGTAGGACGCTTAGCTCCGCCCACATGCACAAGGTCAGTGAGCCATCTTTACACCTTAATAAAAGTCCCTAAGCGTGATACACAGTTGATAATAAAAGCTTATTCAATATTGATGTAAAGGTCAGCGGGGTAATTGCGTAACAGACTGTCCTTAGCAGTGGCTTGCATTTTGACAGTTCAACGACATCCATTGTATTATTTATTTTTAATACAGTTGCTCAAAAAGTGGCGTATTGCAGGGATGTATAGCGTTCGGGATGTGGGCTATTACATACTCGTGCTTTTTTTTTACCTTTCCCGAACTCGTGCGTTCTCTTTCCCAACTGTCAAAATAATGTCTATTAAAAAGAAAAACCAACCATGAAGTTTTTACTAAAAAAATTCATGGAAGTATTTATGATTCATGCAAATACGTATATTTCTAAAAAGAAGCTACTAATTTGTTTCAATATCAGATTTAATGAATTGATTGAATGAGTTAGGTTAGGTTTCATTTCATTTCATCTCATTAAATTTCATTTTCATTACATATCAATAAAAAAATCTACTGAAGACTTGGCTGTATGGGCATAGTTCCCTTTGCCTACCAGAATGGGTGAAGAAAAAAAAACTCTGCTTATATTCTACGGTTGGCGCCATTGGTTAGTTGAGTTTATTGTGTTTTTATTATTTCATTAAATTGCTTCATTTTTTCGCAACTGTATTAAAAATAGTCGTTCAGTACACGTGCGAAACCGTCATTGCAACTTGTTCCGACTGTCAACCCTCGCCTTCGGCTGCGCCTCGGCTCGGGTAGACATTTGTCGGAACTCTTTGCAATGACAACCTTTCCGCACTTGTAATGAAATATACTATTATAACATATTTGCTCGTAAAGGGTCTCTTATTTCACAAATTTCAATATCGTAATGTATCTATCTCATTACGCACTTGTGCGGTAATGTAAAGTAAATCGCACGGTTTGTCAAGATGCTCCGTCAAAACGAATAGTACTTTTTTAAATCTTAGCAAAGAGTTTTTATTTCAGAAAAGTAGTCAACATTTTATGAATGAAATTAACTTTGGGAGATAAAATATAATAAATAAACATTTAATTCTTTAATTTAATTAATTTTGACAATAAATTACAACCATTTATATATGTAACAAAAACACAAATATTAATTTACTTTATTAATAATACTGGCTGTTTTGTGCCTATGCCTGAAAAAAAAGCGCGAACGCGCGCGCATCGCCCATTTGTTAAGAAGTAAAAATTATTCCGAAGTCCTAGTTTTATTTATTTCCTCGCAAATATGTTATAAAACGTCGTACGACATACGTGCGGTTTGATAATTACAGCCTCTGCTTTCTTTTAGCAATATCGCCTCGGCTGTAATTTTCAACTTACCGCACTTATATCATAATGTACTATTACGTTGTTAGGCAGACAAATTTTTCGCACATTATGAAGCAATGGATTAGCAACGTCTTTTAAAATGATTCAGATTGAGACACATAGTGCACGCGGCTAGGGTACAGTTCAAGGTTACCTTCAGATTGACCTAGATCTGGCAGAATCTGTAACTTATGTAGCTGTTGAGGCTCCTTCAAACAGGCGCGACACGACACGCGACACAACGGCACCGCAAGTCGCGCAACGAGCGTTGCCTTTGTGTCGCGTGCGATTATATCGCGTGTCGCGCCTGCTTGTAGGAGCCTTAAAGCTACGATTTCCTATAAGAGCAGTGGCTGCCACATAGCGTCTGCAATTTACCGGTGTATGGTGTTACTGAAACTTATATTGAAAGTAAGTTGGTCTGTTTTCCTTGAGAGCGTTTTATGACACCGTAAAGTCAAACCCCGCTGCCATCATTATTAAGACAGCGGTCACTGCGACCGTTATGTGGCGGCCTCACGCACCTTTGCAGGCCGAAGTGAAACCACTCAACAGCCTCATTGTTTTATGTGCAAGCATCCGGTCACACCGTATCTAACGCAGGTTTTTCTACTCAGATTGATCGCTATGACAACACAATACACACAAGACAACAATACACAACACCCCCAAAAAAAAAAGATTAAAACAAAGAAAACAAGAAATAATTTTCTAATGATAAAAAAAGGACTTCTAAGGGAATATGCACAGCAGTCTCACTTTCATCATAAAACCAAACAAACCAAGCTGTAATTATTGTTTCTCAAAAAAACCATAACAGTAACCTTAATACATTTTTAATCTGTTCATAAACGGCGATTACATACGTAACAACTTTCTGAGAAACGTAATAATTTCAATTACAAACTTCAACGAACATGATCTGAACTATAATGTAATTTTGTTTAATTAAGATATATTCGAGTTTTATCCTTGGCAGAGACTCATTAATCTATCAAACAAGGTCACAGGCGTAGCCGTATCTACCCGTATACAATCCTGAAACTGTAATTACTCAGACTAATTAATTGGCAAAACAAGTGTAGGTCCTTAAAAACTCATTCTCAAACTCAAAGCATTTATTACAATTAAACCATTTACAGACTTTTGTGTCGTCAAGGAGTCGGTCACTCAAAAATATGAAGCTAGTTGCCCATTCCAAAATGTAGTAGGTACTATGAGAGCTCTTGCGAGCTCTCCGTACCGGGATGAGTAAATTAAACAACAGTTTGTTATATAACATTGATAGTTTTATTATTACTAGAATGAATTTACGTTTTTTATTTATATTTTTTTAAATTTTCTGTCTTCCCGATTGTCAACTAGACCGACCCCGATTTGTCTTTAGGGTTTCGTATCCAAAGGGTAAAAATGGGACCTCATTACTAAGACTCCACTGTCCGTCTGTCTGCTGGCTGTATCTCTTGAACCGTGATAGACACTTGAAATTTTTACAGATGATATATTTCTGTTGCCGCTATAACAAAACATACTAAAAACAGAATAAAATAAATACATAAGGGGGCTCCCATACAACAAACGTGTTTTTTTCGGCGTTTTTGCCTTGTGGTACGTAACCAATCGTGTGCGAGTGCGACTCGCATTTGGCCAGTTTTTTATTCTAAATTTAAACTAAATTAATGTTTGTCTCGTATTTCTTGCCAGCAACTTTAAACGGACTCGCGGAGGTTTCATGTAAGCACCAAATAGGCTTCAATCTCTACCCAACTCCATGGACACTCTTTTAAACATGTTCATGCTCATTTTATTTTACAAACTATACTGTTCATAAAATCCGTTCCTTAAACTACCATCGAATAATTCAATTAATTGGAGCTTGTCCAAGCGTAAAAATAATAAAGTCTTACAAGATCAGATTTATACGGTCCACTGAACTTCATAGCACGATTCAATACTAAATAATAGTTACGTTTTGACATAAAGCTAGGTTAAACAAGCGGAATTGATGTGTTGATACCATCTGCATCTGTGTGTACAAGACTTTCGAAATTTATGTGCTGCAGATAAAATCAGTGTTGCTTTATTTCGAAAGTGATGGACTCTTTGAGATTGGTTATTAGACGTGTGTTCGTTGATACTGAATAATGTATCCGTTCTGATTGTAGCAACGTTTGTTTATTTATGTTTTTTTAAAATTTGCATCATAGGCGGGGAGCCACCAATCCTGAAAGCTCCGTGATCACGGATTCTAATATTTTTAATAAAAAATAAAAGTTAACGTTTAGACGAACAAGATTTGCTTGGTCGGCGTGGATTTGATTGGCCGGAAATATTTTAAATAAATTATTTATTATTAAATTTCCATAATTTTTTTTCCGTCATCACGGATTTTGATCAATCTTATATAGAATTTTGTGTGAAATTATGTTCAACAAGAAAAAATCCGGCCGACCAATGATTTTTAGCCGGAAAGGTCACGCATACCTATTTGAATGGTGTGATAAGGGGTAAAATTTATCCATTATCACGGAAACCTTTTTTATTTTTTTTAATTCATGCGTTTTAATGTCACATTTATGATTATCTTGGTATGCGTGCTTACAAACTGCCGAAAGTATCGCGCATACCAAATTATATTGTGTGAGTGAGGATTATACTGTTATAGATTTCACTTACTTGATGACATTTCTTTTAGAGTCTTTCTTCTACCTCTGGTCTCTTCCTTAAGTTTTTAACTATTTATTATACTAATTAATATGGAAAAGAGGAAATACAGGAAAAAATTTATTTGGGTTGATTATATAATAAATGAAGGTTGATATAAAAAATATGTTCAATTCAAGTTTATTAATCAATAATCATCTACATCATTATCATCAAAATTATCATTTCTCTCTTCTTCTGATTCTTCGATTTCTTCCTCATTCTGTTGGCAACTTAATATTTCCTCAACCTTTAACGGTGCCGATGGGCCAATGTACCACAATGGTTCGAGTACCATTGTGGTACCATCACCATTTTTTAAAAGCGTCTTCCCTTCCAGATAACGGATTTTTTTTCTCTTTAGTTGATGTATTAGAAATAAAACACTTCATATTGAAATTGTTATGATAAAACGCTGAGATTGGATCTAGTGCTTTAAATTATTAACCCAAAAATTTTTAGTGTTGAGCGTTAGGGCGACTATGGCAGCCTCACTGTCTTGTAAGTACACTTTAAACGAGTTTTTATCTGTGAAACTTTTCGAGCTTCTTGAGTGTGCCACTAGATGACACTATATTAAATAACGGGTCTAAGCGTCGACAAAACAGAAAGTCGGGTCACAGCAAGATTTTTTTTCTTTTTTTTTTCAGGATGGGAAATCATCAAATGAGAAATCGCTCTGGGTGGAGAGGAAGGGAGTGTCAGACTCTTACTGACTAAAACCCACCCGTGTTCCTTCCTTAGCCCTTTATGTTCCGGGCCAGCGGTAACCCTTTCGGACAATCTCGCTGACCCAGCAGGCTTCGGCCCTGACAGGCCCCTTCCCTTGATGCTGACATCTCTTTGAGGCGCGCGTGGAACACGTACGCGCCGTCCGGCACGGGCCTGGTCCTGATCGGACGGTGATTTACCCATTAAGGCTCGTACACACAGGCGCGACGCGACACGCGACACAAAGGCACCGCAAGTCGCGTAACGAGCGGTGCTTTTGTGTCGCGTGCGATTCGTGTCGCACGTCGCGCCTGTTTACAGGAGCCTTTACCCTCCGCCCGCAGGACCCGTAAGTCCGCGCGCGCGCGGACTTACTAAGCGGTGGCAGCTGTCAGACTCGGACGTTTGAGTGGATAACGTATCTTTGAGGTAGGTAAATGTTAAATTCGTAAGGAATAGAAAGAGACGAATGAGAGGTTTCAACTTGAACCAAAAATCTGCCTCACTCACTCTTTACAGAAATATAGAAATCGTTAAAAAGCGAAGGGTTAAAATTTGGTATGCGCGATACTTTCGGCAGTTTGTAAGCACGCATACCAAGATAATCATAAATGTGACATTAAAACGCATGAATTAAAAAAAATAAAAAAGGTTTCCGTGATAATGGATAAATTTTACCCCTTATCACACCATTCAAATAGGTATGCGTGACCTTTCCGGCTAAAAATCATTGGTCGGCCGGATTTTTTCTTGTTGAACATAATTTCACACAAAATTCTATATAAGATTGATCAAAATCCGTGATGACGGAAAAAAAATTATGGAAATTTAATAATAAATAATTTAATTAAAATATTTCCGGCCAATCAAATCCACGCCGACCAAGCAAATCTTGTTCGTCTAAATGTTAACTTTTATTTTTTATTAAAAATATTAGAATCCGTGATCACGGAGCTTTCAGGATTGGTGGCTCCCGGACCATCATGAGAACCTCCGGTCACTAAATTAAAAGCTTTTGCTATTCTCAGAAAGTCTTCAATTAAGTTGTGATTAAAAGAACTTACCTGAGGTGAGTTTATCATAGTTAGGTACAGACAGCACATCAAGCTACTACAATCTGTCAAATGTCTTTAATAGATTTTCAACTTTATCGCTAACGTATAAGGTTCAAAGTTGATTGGAAAATTTGACAGTATTAGGTAGCTTGATGTGCTGGCGTCTGTACACAAAGCTCCTTCTCCAAGACTTTCAAGTAGATAGTTACTTATGCTGTATTTTACCAGGGTTGACTTGGGTTTGGAACAAATAAAGCTTTCATGTTGTCATTTAGCATTGTTATTCATTTCTCTTTCGCATCGTCACCGGCTGATTGACTCGGGACCAAAGAAAAGAAGCAAATATCATAACACAAACATTACGCCTGTATTATTAAAAGGGTTAGGTTAGTCAGAAGTGCACTTATAGAACACCCATGTCCCCCGAGTAATAGGGGGTAGACCTATTGTCATCAATCGTGCACAAATCCAGACTTCGAGCTGCTACTGAGAAATTCCAGACAATAAAACCTAAGAACACTGCCGGAGCCGGGAATCAAAAGCAGGACCTCTTGCTCAACAGTCAGAAGAAAATCTCCTCACTTAAAAATGTGTATCAGACACCAAAAAGTGCACCACAATCTAGAGTAGTAATTGCAGAAATTACAAATAACGGAACATAATATCCATTAGCAATTACCTACAGAATTAGTGATGGACACCGTTCGACATTGGGCACAACTAACAAGTAGGCTTTTGTTCAAATACTTTCACAATTGAGGGCTATCGATAAAAATAGTCGGCTTATTATTGTTCCCATGCTGCATCGGCATTGGCGTGTGCGATGCTCATTACAACATGCTTCCGCAATTAGTGATGGGCTCTGGGCTTTCTCACTGCTCAATGCTCGATTATTTGTGCCGATACATGCGTGTGTTCCAGAAAATGAAGGTGTTCTTTCGAATTATTGTTTATACGTTTATTTTCGTTATCTGGAAGTTCAAAAGTCAAGAGTAGGTACTTGGGTTTACACTGTTTTATGTCGATGTTTCGACATAAAATAGTTTCTAGGTAAAGGTCTGAACTATCTTCATGTTAATAGAGATTCTGTCGATAAACAATAGTTCGACCAAAAAAACAAAATATTCGACAGAAATTTTATTATCTGCGTATATTTTATTTAAACGAAAGGCCCTATTGAAACTTTCAAGTAATAAAATATTTAGATCACAGACAAATAATCGTTTTTCTAGCAAGTCTAGAAACTGTGTGTGTTTCAAAACAGATGTATGTGAACGTTCAAAATGACATTTTATGGTAATGTGAGCTTTGCACATGTTTGGAATAATATTATAAAACCAGGCGTCAGCGTGTGGGTATGTCCTACAATAACCTCGAGATGGTTGTCGATTCTATTGTAAATCATTCTCCATATTTTCCATCGTATAGCAATCACGCTTTTGTTGTCCTTTCAGCTACTACGTTCGTAATGTTATCACTATTTCCTAGCAGTATTAGTGAAATAAAGATCAAAATTGCTTACATTTGCTGATTGTTTCATCTAATAAGGATGAATTTCCGAGGGCAATGAATCTACTTTACCTTCACAATAATACCATCTTGCAACTTAAACCTTTCTTTGAAAGCGCTGTGGTCAGTCAGCATTTACTTCACTGTAAACCACAAAGCCACATTATGGATGAAGCTACTGGTCTCATGCTTTTTTATGAACAAGTTGGTGTCTAAATCAGGCGAAGTTGGATAGAAGTAAAACGAGCTACGATAGTCGGTGTTCTCCAGGGATTGTTTTAGGACCCAAAATGAATAAGAAATAAATTCAAAATAAAAAAACCGACTGGAAGCAAGCAAGTACCCGATTCAACGTCACCGACCCAAGCGTGATGGTTATGTTTTGTTCACAAAGAACGCAACGTGCGCCTAAAGAAGTTTTAACTTCAAAAATTGCTGTGACCATGTGCTATCAAAAAAGTTAATTCTCATCAGCTTTCTTTAGAGTATCTACTTACCTAAAAAGCTATAAACCGTAGAATCAAATGTTAAAACTTGTATCGGTGACATTACAACATAAAACAGGACCGCCCACACCGCGACCTTTTTACATTTCATGGCTTTATTCAGAAGTAAATTGGTCATAGCTAATTAACGAGATAACAGAACTATTGGCTTAGCTGAATCACTTTTAATGGGATACCTACCTCTAAACCGACGGGGAAATGGTTATTATACGGAATCAATTTTTTGTTTTATTTATAAGATCTTGTTTTGGATTTTATATTATTTCTTCAAGATATGGAGTATTGTTTATCCGAAGACCAATACATAATTGGTCTTTATTTTTGTTTTTGACTACGGGAATTATTCTCGTAGTTAAAAACGTACATTTAGTTGCAATTTCGTCTCAGCGACAGTCAATGTCAAAAACTAGTTAAAATGTAGCGAAATTAGCGGAGGTATTTTTGACACATTGAGACTGTGGTCAGCCGGTCGATTCTGTAAAAATCTCACCGTGAAAACTTAGGTGAAGTGAGTTTGTTTTTGCTAGGAACTGACACTATTGATAGCTTACTCCACGCTCACTTCACCTAAGTTTTCACGGTGAGATTTTTACAGAATAGCACCGCAGACCGTGAATGCTCTTATGATTACGGGAATTATCGTGAAATAACGTGTAGTGTAGGTAAAGCATGATATTTAGTTCCGGATATTAAGATGATGTGTTTTTTTTTAATAGGGATTGTTCCACCCTTTCTCTAATTACACCATCCCGATTTAAGGATCCTTCAAACAGACGCGACACGCGATAAAATCGCGCGCGACACAAAGGCACCGCAAGTCGCGCAACGAGCGGTGCCTTTGTGTCGCGCGCGATTATTACCTGAATATCGCGTAGTGAAATAAGGCTTTTAGTTTGTTTAATGGAATTAGTAATTACTACATATTGATTTGAATTTGGTTTGAATAGACTAGGTACATTTTTTATGATAAAATACTTCGTCGTTGACAATCGTAGATGACATCACTCTGCTCCATTGTCAATGATTGCCAAACCTGTGACATTGAATTGACAGGTTATGCTTATGACATGACAATGTTATTATTGTTGTAATGCAAGTAAATAATCTAATGACTTTGTTGTAAAAGCCATTAAACGAAGAGAAGAAGAAGAAGACTTTGTTGTAATGTATTGTAAATAAATTAGGAATGAAAAAAAATTATGAAGAGAAATATTACAATTTAGTTTTGATATAGACCCTACATTGTGGTAAATTATACATAACAGATTTCAGAAACGATATAAGATAGTAGCTAAGTACGTATCGCTATTGTAACCTTTGATTCAATAGAAATTATTGTTTAAATTCTAAACTGCCTTTGGGATGTACTTTTCTCCTATAAAGAAATGCTGCAACAAATATTTGAACTGTTGGAGAAAACCTTCACAGCTTACCACAATTAATTTGAAAGTGTGAGAAATCTTTAATCTAAGAAACGTTATTTCATTGTTATTTTATCATTATTGGCCTCAATAATATGTATGAATGGCAGTGAGAATGGTTTGTTGGAGCAATGGGAAACAATTAATATTGCTGGTTTAGCCATTTTCAATTTATGTTAGAAATAATTGCTTCGTTTCATACAAACTTAACGACTTAATAAAGAAAATGAAGTTTTTAATGCGAAAGCAGTTCCAACATTTAGATGTAAAATGTAAGTACCTAGATGAAGTGTGAATAATGTGAAGCTTTTATATGTATAATGTCGGATCTTTCAAGTGTATGCGCTTAAAATGAGACACAGGCGCCTTTGTTTAGTGTTGTGCGGAGTCTAGGAATGATTATGGTCAGGTATGGTGTCGGATACGGAGTTACTGACCATGGAGCGACAGAGATCGTTTTGAGACGTGGTCGCGACACATAATGGCCTAGGAACTGCTCAGTGTTTCCTTTAAAGTTCAGAGTATTAAATTAGTACAATAGTGTTAGTAATTGACTCTGTAACAATAAACTTTGTAGAAGGAGATAAAGGAGCTATTTCTCTCGTTTACCCGTATCCCAATTCTGCACCCACCACGACTGTATATCTGACACTATGTATGTCACTATAAGTATGTCTGATCAGTGATCACAATCCAATAGACCTGACTAGACTACATCAATTTTCAGCAAGCACGTGTGTGACGCATATTTTCCCCCGACTTTTTTGTGTTTGTGTTCCTTTCTTTGCGTCATGTATACATATAGGTATTTAAATTATCTTCTCTTGTACAATGCACCTATATACTCAACATTCATTTGTAATTTTTCATTGTCTAATTAAAACACAATGAATTTAATTAATTTCAATTCTCTGTGACCGTCTAAGGAATCACGCTATTAATCTCGGTTGGTAACCAATTTCTTCTCTCATTATCTAATTTGAGTGGAATTTAATGCAACAATGACTGGCTCTTAATTTCATTACCACCCACGGATTTAGGAGTGGTCGAAACCAGTGAACGTCCATCTACCCAACAATGGAGTATTGTCCACCGATGGAAACAAATTAGGACGATGACGTAGTGAAATTTTGTATGTGAAGGTTCTGATGCTTCGGCTAATTAGGATAAATTACAATTACTTACCGTGAATGGAAATACTGTAAAATCCAAAAATATCTTAAAACTTAAGTCTATGCAATGTTTCTTTTCCGAATGCTTTATTTTTTTAGCCTGCATTGTATTGCTGCTGGATAAAGATAGACATGTAAGCTTCCACTATTTCCTGTGTGATAACTTCTCTGGTCAAACTCCCATGTATCTGTTTTTCGTGAGCAAAATCAATCAAACCACCCATCTTCCGGCATCCACTGCATGTCGATCCTCTCTGGCACATCGTTCTCAACGCCATTCTACATGTTCTGATATCTCTAGAAAGTAAAGAAGAAAACATTAACGGTATGGGTATACCATACACACAATTTTATAAAACCAAACGCGAAACGCTTATACCGTGAAAAGCTTAAAATTCATTATACAAGAGAAGAGAAATTTAAAAATGATTGGGCATAAAATTGGTCGTCTCGGGTCGATTTCTCGATGTTGTAGATAACTACATATTATGTGAACACTTGACAGGGTGTCGCCGCCGCGGGCATGACGAAGGAGCAGGCGCACGCGCAGGTAGACCCTTCGGAGAGAAGAAGTGACGCTATCGCTCCTCTCACTCACACCACGTGGTGGGGGCGGCCGGGCGCGGGCGTAAGCTTGCCGTCTGTTGTGCTACATTTTATTTAGTTTATAACCGTTCTTTGGCGCCGGAGCACCGTCGACACGATTGTTGCATTTGACACTGTTTGTCAATAGTGTTTCGATAAGAAAAACAACAGATGAGTGAAAAGGTTTTCAGGACTTCGCAAGCTTATCGGTGCGTTGGCGCCAGCCGCCTCTGGCATGGCTCCGCGCAAGATGCTTAAGGCTGCGGCTTTACTGATAACTCTGGGATACTGCAGCTTATTAGTATACCAAGGTGGCGTTCCTTTTAACTTCCAAGAATCCCGCGCGGGAACTGTGCAAGTGTCTGACTTATCCGTGGAACCCGTGACCACCATAGATGAAAGTGCAGTTAAAAACATAACTTTAGATGACATTTTTATAAGTGTGAAAACGTCAAAACATTACCAGGATTCGCGGCTGCCAATAATTTTGAAGACATGGTTCCAATTGGCAAAAGAGCAGGTAAGCACATAAAATACTTTTTAATAGTTTTAGGAATCAATGATAATAAAACTGCAGTTGATTATAATTAAGTTTATGTTGATGTTTCTAATTATGATATTAAACACATATTTTTAATTGTTAATGTAACAGTAGCATTAGAAGTAGCAGTTACTAGTAATAATGAATGTATCATTGAAACCAAAACAACAAAACAACCTCGATAATGTTTCGACGTTAATGATGTTTGAATAGAAAGGATAATGTGGTTTACTAACCAGCACGTCCATTGTAAACAAATAGTTAATGATTGTCGAAAGATACGTTTCTGATTACGATTAGTATCTATTTGAATTTGGAGCGTTTGGTGCCATTGGTGAATATTAACATCAAAATGACTGGTTCAAATGTTGAACATGGAAACCTCTAAAATCCAAGACGATTAATTACGTTCAGCATTTAACATTTAGATTAATAGACCTGTTTTTAAAACCAACCATGAACAATAATGTATTGAAGATGAACAAGATGTCAATAAACTAGCGAATTAGAATTAAGAAATATTTAAGCAATACCACAAAATTAAACAAAATATGCATGTCCATACTTCGCGTTAGCGTTGATATGTGCCCGTCAGAACTATTAAACTTTACGATTCAAACTACATGGCTTTAAAAGCTATAGCATCTTAAAGCCAACAGTTCACAAACCACCTTAACAATTTGACTGATAATTGAGGCGACATAATTCCTTAAAAAAACATAAATTTAACTTTACGTCACAATTTTTCACTAAACTCCAATATTAATAAAACACAAGGCTATAAAGAGGCTACCCGCAGAGTCAAGTTTCAATACTGCGGTGATAAATCTTTTATAAATGCACCAGAAATGTTCCCAGCGGGACTCGCTTGTTCGTAAACTCAATATTACCATCTAGTTTCAGAATTAGAAAAGAATGTCTTAATTCCACTTCTTATTCAACCTTCATTTATCCAAATTACGTTGGAACTGCACGAAGAAAACCCGTTCGTTGCCGTTTATTTCAAATTGCTATCGTAGTATATTGAGTGCTTCCATGTGATGGTGATTAGATGCCGAAACAACGCTGTTATGCAAATATTCCTGTGATGCTATTAATCTTGTTATTCAAGTCACAGAACATGTTTTTTAAGCTATTGAATAGTATGTAAAAATATTCTAATCTAAAAACATTGGCTCCAAAGTTTTAACACCAATTTCGTAGACACAATAGACACTTGTTTCTGGGAGATATAATCTTGCTTGAGTCTCGTAAAATTATGTTTGTTGATATAATCTTCATAGCCTCAAATAAGTTTTAATACACCAACACCCTAATTGGGTAACATACTTCCAATCACAATCTCGGTTGGTCTGTGGATGGGTGACCATGTTTACATACCGTGGCCCCTCCGTGCCTCGGAAAGCACGTTAAGCCGTTGGTCCCGGCTGTCATTCGTGGATCTTTGACAGTCGTTATGGGTAGTCAGAAGCCCGAAAGTCTGACAACCAGTCTTACCAAGGGGTACCGTATTAACCAGTAACTGGGTTGTGGAGGTCAGATAGGCAGTCGCTCCATGTAAAATACTGGTATTCAGCTACATCCGGTTAGACTGGAAGCCGACCCCAACATAGTTGGGAAAAAGCTAGGCAGATGATGACTTCCAATCACAATCTGAATCAGTTTGAAGGAAATCCATTGCTTTATATGTATGTTCCAATTTGTCTTCTCATTGCTACTGTTAGTATGTTACGCAAAACAAAATTACTCTCACAGAAATCGAATTCATATATTCCAAACCAACATATCCTAGCACAAACAATAGACAGCATTCGTGCAGCGGCCATTTAGCCAGCGTTTCCTGAATCTGGAGCGTGCATAATCAACCGTTAATCCGGCGGAGCGCGGGCGCAGGAGCGGCGCCATTGTGGGCCCGCGCGTGGCACGGCGCGCGCGCAACACGTGACGAGATTGTGTACTTGATTTTGCCCTTTTGTGGTAACTCTTGGACGTACGTCCCTGATTTATAAACGGAACGGTTGCGTTTTATGATTCGTTGTTGCAAACTCGTTTTGTGAGATTTTTCCTTTTGTAAATTTGTAGGGGCTTGGAATTTTAGTGTAGGTTTATATTCGCCTAATGATCCCTGAGAGGGAAGTAACATACGGGCCAAATCATAGATCGTATTTGAATCGGTTACAAAGCAGTAAGTTTTTGACACCATCAAAACAATATTTCCAATTTCACCTCTCATTACAACTAATTTAATTACTCTGCGAAATTGTACAAGTTGTTGCAACCAGCTAACCTTTGTTTTATCGACATCTAGTTGCCGCTAGAACTAATTAATTTCAGATTCAATCGAAACGATTCGACGCATTCCAATTTCTCACGAGAAGTAAACCGAAAATTACATTCCCTCGCTTGCAAAATAGTTGATTCCTTACTGAATATAGATGTTTGGGAAACCCTGAACAAACCACATCTGAGCTACTTCGATGCATTTACAAAATACACGTAAGTTGTCTTAATCAAAAACGTCAAAAAGAAATAAAAAGTCCAACCCTTCAAACTTCTCATCTGCGTAACTTGCAGGAGTCAACTAAAGGAAATTTAAACTAATTAGACGAGGCGAGAAGTGAGCAAATTACCACCACTTGTGAACCAGTAAAACTTTACGTTACTTAATTGTTTAATGCAAACTGGCTTTATGCTGAAGAATCTAGTGCCCTATGGCACCGGTTTGAGCGATAACTATAAGCATTATGAGTTATTTTTCAGAAGAGTATTCACGTATGTTTAGCAGGAAATTGCCATAAGATTTTTAGAAATCCATCATTAGTATCGATGGCAAGTTTTTTGTCTAATTAGACGCTATCATTTTTATATTACTAAGTCGTCTTATGAGACATCCTTTAAAAGTTACACCCAATGTTTTGATATCTTCATGCATATCTTTCTAAAACGATATTTCATTTTCTTTATGCAATGGCGTCCCATTGCATAGAGAAAATGAAATATCGCCAATCATTTAGAATGTTATCTATTTTGAAATACAGTAATACCAGCCTATTGTTGTTCTACTGCGGAGTAAAGGCCCCTTCTTACACAAAGAAGGCAAAGAAGGGCATTGATCACCATGCTTGCTCTAGACGGGCTCACCACGCTTCTGCATTTTGAGCTATAACTCATCATAATACCACAAGATCACCCATAATGGTTGAAAACCAATGGTTCCGTCACCAGACCATTCGTGGTCAGAGCGGATGTTCGATTATAATATTATTCTGCAATGCAACAATACTGTATTGTTCGGTGGCAGTCGTACATGTTGAGTGAGTGCATTTGAAAGCATTTCCCAGGGTGGGGTATTGCGATTGTTTCAATTCTGTTCTATGATTGTAAGCACTGACAGGGTTAATGACAAATTCCTCATCTAATACAAGCTTGCCTAGACAAAGAACACTGACACTGTTGACAGTTATCACTGTAACATTCATCTCCCCTGTTTACCTACTAGGTATGTTATACATATATCATATTATATTATACATACACGCAACGCATACTTAAGTGTTAAACATAGCAAAAGTAGTGACTTAAAATCTGACCTCACTATTGCAAAAAAATATTGCATACCTATTCGGTAATTAAAAAAAAATAACTTTTTCCTAATCCTTCCCAGAAATCACTACTTATAGTCATTATTCAATACTTATAGTCATTATCACTACGTATAGTCACTACTTTTACTATTTTTAACACTTAAGTATGCGTTTTGTCATATTGTCTTCGAAACAATACACCACACGCATTGTTACGAGTCGTATCGAAATGTAATTCTTATTCATAGTTGAGTTTCTGCTTACTCTTTAAGGCACGACCGTTATCAAGTTGCGCGACTTATGTTTTTACTTTAACGTTTGCTTAAACAGCTTATCCGGATATCTCATTTCTTCAACCTGAGCTTATCAGCGCTATTTTAATATGTTCCGGGAAGTCAACGGATGTATTAAGTTGCGTGGCGTCTTTTTGTGTTTTAACTCTGAGGTGATAAGAATGGTGCTATTTGGAGTTTTGTTCAGTTTTGGTTGAATTTCATTTGTAAAAACTAGCCACCTCTGCGGGTTGACTTTGAGATTGTGGATGAAGATTCAAGACGAGCCCAACCTTCGATAATAAAAAAATATGGTAAAAAACTTATGACGACTCCACCCTTGCAAACATGTCTCAGCTTATCAGCACTGTATTCCAAACATGAACTGACATTGATAAAGTTTTTTTTTTTTAACTTTTGACAGGTTTAAACCCGCGTATACCATATTCCTAAATCGTAACATCAGAATGAAGTAAAAATGATATACCTCATTCTATATAAAACCAAGAACAAATTACAGTTAATCAAGCACTTCCGCAGTTATAATCGCCAATGGTCAGATAAGGCAATTGAGGGAAACAGGTTCTATGGGCCTTAGATTGCAAGACCACCCGGCCTTGCAATTTCACAAATTATTCTGGACTGGTAGTAATTACTGGACGGGGCAAGATAAGAATCCCGGGAGGCTAAAAGAGAAAGCCTGAAAAAACCGCAGATGACAGAAGGGTTAAGTTAAGGGACCATTGCGGTATGGACAAATGTGTTTAAAGCATTTAAGAAAATAATAATAGTAATACATAGTACTTAGAGGGATAATCTTCGGTTGGTGCCGCATTTCATTAAAATTTCTTAAGGGGCCTCTGCGAGTTGGCTTCGGCTTCCAAAGGACCGGGATCCCATGGTCCCGAGACATGTAAAATATTAAATATATGAAATCATAGTTATTATAATAGTTGTATGCTTTGATTGTTTGAACGCTGATTTGGCTGCTGATAAAAATGATTAGAAGAAATACTAACGACCCAAAATATTGAAGCAAGTATGGTTCTTCTTGAACTCTACAAATCTATAAGAAAAATGTACCAAAACCCAGAAATATGGAAGTAATTTGGATCCTTTCATACTAAAATCGTACCCAAAGAAAATACATAGTTACCGAAACCTCAAGTAACACACTTAAACAAAGCGGTGGATAAATCTGAAGTGATGTAGCGAAGTTATATGAGGCGTCTCGGCACCTTAGTCAAACACGTCGCGAACAAACCGAGCTCTGTCTAATGCTATTTACTGAACTGGACACAGATATCGAACACTGGAACGCGCACTTGCAATATACCTTCAATATTGACTTTTTTGGAAGATGGATAAACTGTCTTGATAATGAAATTGCTAGGAGGGAAGCGAATTTTGAGATGACGGCTAATAAAGATTTATGGAAGAAAAATACATGCTGCGTCGATGTTAAATAAGACTCTGTTAAAAATACAGACAAATTTTTCGAATGAGATTTGGCTAGATTTCACTATGAGTCAGGGTTTCTCGGTCTTTTTTTTTCTATATATTCAGTACAAGTTATGCGGATGAAACCAGAAACGCACGTAGTTCTCGTGTGTTGTTGTCGTAAGTAGAGTGTAAAAGTAATGTAGGTATTAGTTTTGAAATTATAATAATTATGAACAAATGAACCGTGCAATTTTAATAACCACTGTTCGATTAAAGATGACACTGTGATCCATGGTGTCATGCTGCTGCTTCAGTCAGAAAGCTAAGTCTCGTAATTAAAATCTAGTACAATCTCATCTCGGCTACAATCAACATACACTTGTAAACTGGAGGTATTTTAGACAGATTGAGACTGAGACACAGAATAGTAACTGAAATTAGAATGAGAACGTTCCTAAACATACAAGAATTGCTCGTCTGGACAGCAGCAGTACGATTCTGTAACCATCTCACCGTGAAAACTTAGGTGAAGTGAGCGTGGAGTGAGCTGTCAATAGTGTCAATTCCTAGCAAAAACAAACTCACATCACGTAAGTTTTCACGGTGAGATTTTTACAGAATCGAACGGCTGGCTACAGATTGGATTTTTATATCAAACGAATAACGTAGAAACGCGAGCTCGGGAGATAGAATATGGTCTTTGTAAACCGACACCACCCGATTATGTCCGATCACAGCCGATGTTCCTTATTTATTTCCGAGGACCGCATTCAAATGTATGTATTTTAGGTAGAGATGAATCGTAGCTCATCGCCTACGTAGACGACATTAACTCATTGCCCTTAGTTGACTCCTATAAGTTGCGCGCCATGACAAATAGCCATCATTAACGCATTTTGTTTTTTATTCATTCATTCATTCCATTTACAGCTAGCTCTGAGTAAATAGAAATATGTAACAGGTTGTGTAAAGTCAGTATTCAATGAGAAACTTATAAGCAATAAGAAATTTATTTATTTATCTATACATAAACCATTACAGAACCCAATGCGGTAAATGCGCTTATCCTTATAAACATACTAAAATCTATAACTTATTATAAATAATGCATTCCTTGTGAATTCACTCAGAGAGCTACAGAATAAGTCAATCCCTCTCGCTATGAGGTTGAGCGTGCGGAGTGCACGCGTCAGGGTCAAATTGTGTCCATCGTGTTTATCCATACAGTACCCGGCGATAAATATTGCACATCGACCTATTCGATCCTATCGATTTTATACAAAAAATAAAAATAATTATCAAAAGAAGCAAATCATAAAAGTTTTAACAGCTCCTAATAGATACCGGACTGTTTGTATTTCGTGCGACAGAGACAACGCTCTACGAAGCCGAAATTTGCCGATTATCTCTTTCCAAAGGTCGATGTCCAATATTTATCGCCGGGTACTGTACGTAGCATTGATGTATATATAATCCTTATTTTATACATCAATGATACGTAGTCGTTTCTTCTCTGTATGAAAAGAAGCCTGGTGTAAGACAGTAACAGGCCAGTTATATTATTTATCTATCGAGTATTGTGTTTTGTCTTATGGTCGCAAGTGCGATTGTTGAGCGGTGGAGTCCTGACTTCGATTGGTCAGACAAAGTGTTATTGAGTTTTTTATTAGGAATTTCACAGTAATAGCCCGGAGTTTGGAACTTAGTGGTGTGATACCCCCGGGCCTCGGAAAACATGTACAGTACCCGGCGATAAATATTGCACATCGACCTTTTTACACAAAACCATTTTATACAAAGAATAAAAATAATTATCAAAAGAAGCAAATCATAACTGTTTTAACAGCTCCTAATAGATACCGGACTGTTTGTATTTCGTCCGACAGAGATAACGCTCTACGAAGCCGAAATTAGCCGATTGTCTCTTTCCAAAGGTCGATGTGCAATATTTATCGCCGGGTACTGTGTTGCCGTTGGTCTTGCCGTCCTGCTGATCTCTCCCGATCGTGTCAAATTGCCGTCCCATCGGACTATGAGAGTATTTTGAACAAAAAGTGCACCTTTCAAAATCAGCAAAGTTTAGCCACTGCCGTAGACTCTAGTTCCTTGTCAAAGGTATTTACAGAACAAGATATTGCTTGTCGGGTGTGTTTTGTCAACAGGCAACAAGATTGCGGTTTTACTCCCTAAATACTAACTAACGATACTCATGCCTCCATTGTTTTAAAGTAAATATTAATATCATCACCTAACGACGTCCAACAAGTCCTAACCATTATATTGTATAAAACCTTGCTTCAAGAATGTAAAGATTAATTCGGTTGGAATAAAAAAGTTGCTCCCGAACATTGAAGCTTTCATGTACAGACGCGAGCACATCAAGCTACCCGAAACTGTAAAATTTTCCCAATCAATTTTGAACCTTATGTTTTAGAGATAAGTTGAAAATATAGTAAAGAAAGGACATGTTAGGTTTTTGTATGGAGGCTGGGCTTTTATTCGAAGCTACTGTGAACAGGGAAGAGATCGTATTTTTATGAAAGTACATAAATTAAGGAGACTTTGTATAATTTTTAATTTTTTTTGAAAGCACCCTTTCCTTAATTTTTATACATTTTAATAATCATTATTTAAAAAATAAATTGCAACCCACAGTAATTATTGGTTTTGGCAACACTTTTCGGTTGGATGTCATTATTGTCATTGTGAATTGTCAACGTCAATCAAGTGTCAAATTCAATTCAATTTTGACCTGTGTCAGCTGACACTGACAAGTATGACAACCTTGCTGGCAGAGGTAATATTTTCATAGATTCCATTAGAAGGCAAAGGAATTAATGCCATTCATACAAATCATGGAGTTGGTTTTATTTTAAGCCATCTAATATTATTTTAGAATATTTTAAATAACAATAAGGTGTATAATTTGCTTTAAAAAATGATATTTAACCATTTTTTCTTTGTTTCAATGTGCAAAAATAATATTATGACACCAAAAATATCTGGATTTAAAATATGTATTTATTCAATAATGGTGCTTTTAATATTTTTTCTGTTTTTGTCAGACCATCCTGAATAAGTTTCCCTATCAGAAAAACCATACATGACAGCTGTTCAAAAAAATTCTTATTTTAAGCCTCCTAACATGTCCTTTGACAGATTATAGTAGCTTGATTTGCTGGCGTCTGTACATAATTCAGTATGCCTTAGAAGAACAATCGGCCTAGCCTTTTCCTAACTATGTTGGGTCCGGCTTCTTCTAGTCAGCAGCATGCAGCTGAATACCAATATTTTACATGGAGCAACTGCCAACGATACCCCCTTAGACTGGTTGTCAGATTTGGGCTTCTGACTAGCCATCCGACCTTAGATAAACGGGGTTACTAATATAATTTAATGTAACATTTATGTTACCTACTACAAACTATCACTACTTTACAGCAAACTTTATTAGACTTGTAGTTAATTTTCTGCTCGATTAAATACAACAATAATCACATAATGTTATACCTTCAACGTAGTAACTAAAATAGGAATCGCCGTTTTATGTGAAACTGGTAAAGTATTGGAAATTAGAAAACCATTAAGTAATCAATCATCCATTCATAAACCTCGACACACACTTTTTTCATTATTGCCGTGTCGTAAATTGCTTGAAACTAATACACATATTGCAGAAAATTGAATAAACCTGGGTGCAAATGTTTTAAAAACTATAATTGTCATTTGACCCGAGACAAAACATTCATATAAACACAGTATAGACGGTAGTACATACTTGTAACACTTAATACCTACTACTGGTACTAATTGCACTATCAGACTTGCCTTCATGAGATGAAGTTGTATTGGCAATTAACACTGAATGTGAACACGTTACATTGTTGTCGATCAATGATCACTGAACATACAGCATTGCTCTCCAGCGTTTATTTACATTAACCTGAGCACAGACTTCTAGCAAAATAGTCACAGTTATTGTGTCGCCATAATACAGGGTGTTTGGAAGCTGAGTGCATACTGTGCATAGCTTTAAGAGAGTGATAGTTGACACCATTTACAGCATTTTGAGCCATACATGTCTTAGACGAAGTATGTTTTTTTTTTTAATTTTTAACCACAAACTTTTATTCAAAAATAACATACCAACTTTAGAAGACAGTAAAAACTGCAGGTATGCGAGCTTGAGTGAGTGTGTGAATCTAACAAGTTGACTTTATGTTTTTCAACATATACGAGTACTATGTAGATACTGGGATTAGATCTCTCCTAGAGGTTTCCACGGGTAAGTAATAGATGATATAACAACAAAATCTCTAATATTTACAATATATAACAACGGAACCTATAATTTTATTTAATATAGCGATTAGTTAATATAATGAACGATTGATATAATTTTAAAATAACTAATTTTCATAAGCATAACATACATTAAATATAAAATCGTTTGACATACCACTCAAAAGATATAAAACTTATTTGGTCTAATTAAACAATAACTTTGTATTTTGTTTAAGAAATATTTAAAAGTATTTTTTCTTTGTTTTATTCTTTGTAAGTTCTATCGTAGTTATAGGTAATAGTCACCTAAGTAGATATTAAACATAACTAGTAACTAATTACCACCTGCGCTAAGATAGGTCGACGGAGCCCCGCTTCGCGGGGCTCCTATTTCTGGGTGGTTTAAAAAAAAATAACCACGAAGGCTAAGGCGGGAGCTCCGCTCCGCTTCGCTCCCGCCTTAGCCTTCTAACCTAACCTATCCGAGTCGGGGTACACTGAGTCGGGGTGTTAACCATAATGACGTTTTTATATACATAATATTAAACGTTAGACTAATGATTTTCGATTAAATAAACAATATACATATTAAACGTTAGACCAAATGATTTTCGATTACATAAACGTTATATCAAACAACGTTATACTAATTAAGTTTTAGAAAAAATAAATGTTATATGTAAAGAAATTATATCAACAGTTGGTATATCTCACGTTGATTATATCTTATGAACGATAATAAAATGAAATTAGACCAAATGAGTTTATACGTTATGAGACGCACCCGGTTTCCACCCCAGAATGTCCCTCCCTGTTGTACTTTCTGACCAATCCATCATCTGCCTAGCCTTTTCCCAACTATGTTGGGTTCGGCTTCCAGTCTAACCAGACGCAGCTGAATACCAGTATTTTACATGGAGCGATTGCCTATCTGACCTCCACGACCCACTTACTCGGTAATACGATACGCCTTGGTAGGACTGGTTGTTCGATTTTCGGGCTTCTGACTACCCGTAATGATTGTCAAAGATCCACGAATGACAGCCGGGACCAACGTGCTTTTCGAGGCACGCAAGGGTCTCGGAAAGATGTTCACCCATCCACAGCGCAACCACGGCAAGCGTAGCTTAACCTGATCGATCGACCTGTGCGGCTGTTATTATTTAACAACGGACCCCTCTTCTGTCTGTCCACTCCGTCATGACCAAATTCGATTTGTCTACCTGCACTTCCTAGGCTATACCATCAAGATTATCTGAACCTGTTGAATATAGGAAATGGGTAGCAAAACCTTTTTTCGACATCTGCCTAATATCCTACCTACATATTATAGTTTGACTAGGATTGACTTTCGGAAAACCATCACCACCATCAAACCAACCTTCATCATCATCATCATCATCATAATCAACAGCCCAACTTCACCCAGTGATGAGTATAGACCGCTATTCTGCCGTGGCATAACTAAAATGCCGTTATCCGACATCTGGTCGATTTTTAACTTTTAATGATATTATAAAGAGAAAAAAAAATCTATGGATCTGTTTCCGAATTTTCAATAGCTTGAATAGCAAGGTATTTAAAATTCGGAAACAGATCCATAGTTTTTTTTTTCTCTTTATAATAGCATTAAAAGTTAAAAATCGACCAGCAGTGCGATTCTGTAACCATCTCACCGTGAAAACTTAGGTGAAGTGAGCGTGGAGTGAGCTGTCAATAGTGTCAATTCCTAGCAAAAACAAACTCACTTCACCTAAGTTTTCACGGTGAGATTTTTACAGAATCGACCGGCTGATGTCGGATAACGGCATTTTAGTTATGCCACGGCAGTATTTCCTTGTGCCAATCCAGACGCTCTCGTGTGAAACCTACTTTACTTTTAACTAGCAGCGAACCGCGGTTTCACCCGCAATAAGTCTCGATCCCTTGGGAATATCGGGATAAAAAGTATTCTATGTGTTATATTGATAGATGAGCTATATTACTGTACAGTTTCATCAAAATTCGCTCAGTAGTTTTTGCGTAAAAGAGTAACAAATATCCATCCATTCTCACAAACTTTCGCGTTTATAATATTAACAAACATACTATAGAGGTATGAGGAACAGGGTGTAAAGTTCACTCAACCTCCATAGAAAAGGGAGGATCCTCCGACCAGACGGGTGTTGTGTCTGGCGGGCAACTGCCCGTTGATTCATGTCGGGCCGTTGTATCTATGCTAGTTGCGCGGTAAACTCTGCTTGCGCGATGCAGGATTTGGGTGAAGTCAGTATGACGCGTTGTTTTGCATGTGGCGTTGTAGATACCGCTACACTACTAATATTAATATTATTAATATTTAGAGATTTGTTTTCCCCGGCCTAGCCGGATAGCTGATGGCACGTATTATTAGTAGGATTAGTAGGAAGTAGGATAGGAATAGTAGGATATAGATACATGTTTATGTTTTTGCTACAGTATATTCCAGTGTTACCCACAGACTGTTACAACAAAATACACTATTACCAGGCTTTGTTAAGCAAGGCCTTTATTGAAGTTATCAGTACAACGACTGAGCAATATTGAGCATTGTGCTGCAGTTAAATATAGCTCGGGTCGAGAGCGCCAGTGTGTGTCAAACGACGATTCATTTCATTGTGTTTCATTTTATATGGCTATGGAAATCTAGGAACACCCGATTGTGATTGTTTTGATTAACAGGTTGACCTCTGTTCAAATTATGGCAGTGTATTGCAATATTGAAGAACTTGCATTGACAGAATAAAGGCTCCTAAAAACAGACGTGACACGCGATATAATCGCGCGCGACACAAAGGCACCGCTCGTTGCGCGACTTGTGGTGCCTTTGTGTCGCGTGTCGTGTCGCGCCTGTTTGAAGGAGCCTTAATTCATTTTGGATTTGATTTGTGTGTTACGGAATCGACAGCTAGGTAGGTAAGATAGCTAGTTTAAAGATTCGATTTTATTTTTTGCACCATTTGTTAAATCGCGCGCGACACAAAGGCACCGCAAGTCGCGCAACGAGCGGTACCTACCTTTATATCGCGTGTCGCGCCTGTTTGTAGGAACCTTAAATCATGCTCATGTCTTTGTTAATGTCCTCACAGCATAGAATAGGGGTAGATATACTTAATCGTTAGATAATATTACATTAAGGACCAGCAGTGCGAATCTGTAACCATCTCACCGTGAAAACTTAGGTGAAGTGAGCGTGGAGTGAGCTGTCAATAGTGTCAATTCCTATCAAAAACAAACTCACTTCACCTAAATTTTCACGGTGAGATTTTTACATAATCGACCGGCTGCACACTAATTACTGCGTAACACACGATCAATCTCAATCTGAATCATTTCGAAAGATATTGCTAATCCTTTGCTTCATATGTTCGATAAATGTGTCTGTTCAACAACGTAAATAACGCAATGAATGTTATTGAACTCTCAAAATGAAATCCATTGTTACTGATAGTGTGTTACGCGATTACCCCGCAGTTCTGCATTTCTAACCTTATTGGTTTGGTAAAGCTACGTTTACGCAGCATGCGACCGTAATATCCAAATACAGAGCGTTTTTTAACACCTTAAAGGCTCGTACACACAGGCGCGACGCGACACGCGACACAAAGGCAACGCAAGTCGCGCAACGAGCGGTGACTTTGTGTCGCGCGCGATTCGCGTCGCGCGTCGCGCCTGTTTGCAGGAGCCTTAATGTCAAATACTGGTGAAAATGACAAATGTTCATGACGGCCGTTATACCTGGTTATACCTAGATACATATGATGGAAATCTATAAAACCGTAGCCAATGCAAAATGATCAATATCGGACTGGAGATAATTATAATCACGTTGATAAAACAAATCAAATAAAAATGAGAAAACCCAATGATTAATTTTTTTAAAAATTTAAAACAGTACAAAGTGAAAAATAACTTTAATTTCGAAAGTCGGTGTCCTTGATTCCGCATTTTCGTTTTTTGACACCGACTTCCCAAATTAAAGTTATTTTTCACTTTGTAGTGTTTCATTTTAGGAATTCGGTTGGTTTTGTTTTTGTAAAAAAAAAACACTTTTTTGTTTGTACAGACGCCAGCACATCAAGCTACCCGAAACTGTCAAATATTCCCAATCAACTTTGAACCTTATGCTTTAGCGATAAAGTTGAAAGTCGATTAAAGAAATTTGACAGATTGTAGTAGCTTGATGTGCTGGCGTCTGTACCTAACCCACACAAATTCATATAACACTACTTGCTATGTAAATATCAGTGACAGGAAGTTATTAAAACATTATCAATATATCGCTGGTTTGCGAGAATAGCGACGGAACTAAAAATGATTGATTTTTGAGTATGGCATTTTTTAATTTCTTTGTAAATATTTTAGTGCATACCGCAAAATGTAAATGATTTATTGAGGGATTGACTTTACTGATTAAAGGAAAATTTATCGTAGTATCAAAAATCATAAAAACATTTTAGAACTTTTATTAAAATTATTTATAAAATCGTCATACAAAGGGGGGATTCAGACATCAGTCTTTATTCATGAGACTCCAAATTATAAAAATCAACTTATGTCATTTAATTAGCTTTAAAAATACAAATTAAAACTTACAACCGTGTTTAAAACTTTTGTACTTATAAGTATAACAAATAAAAATAATTTTATAACATACTAACTTTATATTTAGGTATTAAAAACCCTGTTTTTCAAAATAAATTAAATCAAAATAAACGTGAATTATTCATAATAAGTAATGAAAAAAGATCAAAAACAGGAACATTTATTCTTAAAAGGAAATGTATAATGTCGGGACAATAGAGGACATATTGAATGCTACAAAAGTTCTTTTACTTTGCAAATCAGGTAATTTATAATATGCGTCAAAAATATGGCGTCGAGTCTCATCATCAAACTTTGTGTTACACTTTAACTTGCATTTTTCTGTACATCCCGGTCCTAATCGTCTCTCTCGTATAAGTTTATTATTTTTGCCTACATATTCTTTCCCTGCATTTCGTAGACGTTTGCTACATTCTATTTCCAAAGTTCTGGCTGCATTTTCCTCTTTTGGTTTTATTCACGTGAAATATTTTCTTCTTCATTCTCTTCTACTGTTTCATCCGAATCTGACGGTAAATCATTACTTTCAATGTGATAATTAGGATCCGCGATACTATCATTCGATGAAAAATCTCTTTCTTCCTTGCTTTCTTCACTTTCAGCATTCATATTGGTCAATTCAATAGCTTTTGGTTCACTTTCTATTTGTGAATTACTTTCTACTGCAGTTTTATCTTTCATATTATCAGTTACTGACTCTATACTTACCTTATTTTCTTTGGTTTTATTTTCTAGGCTATGGCCGTGGAGTCCTTTTTCATTTAAATTTATCATGTTATTGGATTCTTTATTACATTCTTCTGTTTCTCTATTGCTGGATGAAGATGAACTAGAAGACGAGGAAGATGAGCTAGAAGTCGAAGAAGATGAGCTAGATGATGATGATGACGATATGGACGATATGGATAGTGATCTTTGTCGCAAAATCAATTTATTTTCTTCTGAATTATTACCTGAAATTCCATAAACATTTATTTATTTACAGAATACATACCAAAAGCAACAGTTAACGTAATCGCATGCATTTCACGGGTTTCTTCCAGAGGAACAATCCATTATGTGATAGAAACACTCACATTTTTGTAACCCAAGAGGTTATGATCAGCCACTAGCGTGAGTGTAAACTATTTGCAACAGGACGAACTACACATCGGAATAAAAATAATATCGAAAAATCTTTCCACTGGTTGAATTCAAATATTTTATTTTGCTTACCTGATGTGTTATTATAAGTAATTTAAATACAACAACATTTAATGGCAAACTGCTTTTATGTTTATTGGAACCTAAAATATTTTAAATAGTTGAAAGAATAAATAAAATTGAGACAAACTGCAAATATACGAAAATTGTAGGCTAACCTTCTTGTTCAGTATTCATTAAATCATGTTGATCCTCATTTCCTTTATTTTTCATTCAACATTCTTTCTGCCATCTTGAATAACTCTGATAAAGATAATTATCTAAAACAAATAATTTAACGTAAATAATTAATTATCAATGAATACCATGTAAAAAATTAACTCAATATTTCTATCCCGAAATTCCTTGAACACAGACGCATTTCGTAATAAGAAGCAAAACCATGCCCATTTTTTTGAAAAATAACGACGTTTCTTATTTACGAGGAAATAAAATCTGTTTATTTTTCGTAAATATAGACTCAAGTTACAAAAAGTCGGAATAAAATACAATATCATAAGCAATCACCCATATTTATTCAAGAATACAGGCGTAAATAGAAATAAGACATAAAAAGATACTTACTTTTATCAGGAACAACGACGGATCACTTAATATGTCACTATTCTTGAAAAAAAATCAACAATTGTTGCAACCAAACTGTAAATACGTCGTTATTTTCGAGAATCGACCGTGCTTGTCATTGGCTCAACTGAGATGAGCCTTTATTTGTGATTACGCTTCGAGTGTTTTCTCTCAAATGAATAATGACGCTGTCTCTTTCTAACGAAAGCTGTCGCGAAATTGGCGTTGCATCTCTGTTCACGATAAAATATCAAAGATTTATGATTGTTTGGCATACAGAACTCAATTTGACAGAATTTTGAATTACGTCGATATTCTCGCAAACCGGCGATATACTAACTGGAAAAAAATCGTATTATTGAAGCTAACTCAAAACCTACCCAAGCAATAAAAGTTAATAAAATTTATATGGGTGGTCCCATATAAATTTTATGAGGCATACCTTATCCATAAAAAAAAAGAATTTTGTAAATCGGCTTATAAATAACGGAGTTTTGAGGTAACAATCATAAACAAAAAAACAACAAAACAATTGAGAACCTCCTCCTTTTTGTGAAGTCGGTTAAAAACTGTAGTTTTGTAGAAACCTTCTTAAAAAAATGTATTCAAACGGCCCCCCTATGAACCATCAAATTATAATGACAGATGATATTCATCAAGTTTTCGTTTAAACGGTTTCTGTTCAAATGATTAATTAAATGTTTGATCATTGCCACTGGCTCTATGGAAACATGATAATGATTTAAAAATCATGATTATGCATATTATAATGACGTTTTTAACTGAGATGACTTTCCAAAAATACTTATTATGGATACCTCGTTGTATGTAGATTTTTAAATTACTTACAAACACAGATCGACTGGCTATAAACGCAAATAGTTATCCACTACATTTTAGCTCATTAAATAAGTGAGAGGTAGTAAGTACCCAGTTCCACTCATTTACGAAATGGTGATTAAAATTGCACTTTGACTAATGAAAATCTTGAATCAAGTGCTCACGTTTGAATTTTCTAGCGCAACGAATATGAAATCATCTTGAAATATTATTTACATTGAATTTTATCATTTTAAATTAAATGTATTTTTATTTCATTAAATGTAACATCAGGGCCCTCTACATAGGATTTAAACACTACTCCACCCGCCTAAGCGGCCTAACCCAACTTGGTAACAAAGCGTGATGTTGTGCTATGAACATCATAATCGGTTACTAAACATACTAACAACACTTGGTGGTCTAAATTCTAAAATTCAAGCAAAAATTTGCAGAAAACTATCATCTTTAGATCCCAAACAAACTTCCAACATTGACTCATAAATTTCAATTCAATATTGACTCAACCGATGCATGATTCCGTAGGGAGTAGTATTTATTTAGGTGTTAAGAAAATATGCGACATTCATATTCTATCGTGGTATAGCTATAAAAACCGTCAATGTATTTTTATTAGCGTTCCCTTTTTATTGCTTGACATTATTCGTTTTAAAACTTGTGCATTTGCGTTAATGTTGTTATGTGGATAAAAGTTTATTTACCTAGTTTTAGATTTTTACCAGTTTCATTTGTTATTTGATAAAAGTTTTATTTTTTATTTTGTTTGTTCATCTTCGTCTAATCCTGTACTTATATACTCACTAAGTTTCCTTTTTGACAAAAAATTTCGTCCTTGTAGGTAGTATTTTTTTCTAGAAAAAGAAATTATTATAATTATAAATGATTTTATTTCTGTAAGTAGGTTTATACAAACACTTTTACACGTCAATCATATTTTAATAACTTGATGAGGTCACCGTTTCCTATCTGACTACTCTGAGAAGAAAGGCCGAAATAAACTCAGCGGTTTCTTTCACAGTCAGTTCATAGTCTCTTTTTAAGTCCAGATATAATCTTGGTCAGATCATGTGAAGAATACGGAGATTGATGTTTGAAATGGTCTTTTAAGGAAAGATTCAGTGGACTTGTCCAGTCGCATTTGCCAGTAATCGTGCAGCTCAATTTGTAATCTTAAGCGTTTGTGATTTTCAATCTATATCTAACTATACAGGTAACTTACATAATAAATATTATTGTTTGTTTCAGACATGGTTCTTCACGGACACAGATAACCCACAACATCAACGCCAAACAAGTAAGTCAAAACTTTTTAAATTTCAACAACATTTTACCAAACATGGCTACGCAACACAGTATCCACAGCGATTGAGACCTTATTCCATTGTAATAAGAGCCCTTGTTTACAGACGGGCACATGGTAAACACGAACTGTTCCGACACCCATCAGCGAAAACACCTATGCTGTAAAACGTCCGTGGAATACGACCATTTCCTCGATAGTGGTAAAAAGTGAGTATCAATTTTTCAAACTTTACTATAATTTAGTTTATGGCATTTTGACTCTTATTTTGTGGGTCACAAGACCTAATCTAGAGATGGCAAACAAAGATAAAAATTTCAAGTGTTATTGTAATTTTATTTATTATATTTTCACTCTTATTCTTTGGAAAATAAGGGCTATATTCTGAGAAGGAATTGGCGATAGATTTATTTATCGTAAACGTGTTCGAAAGTATAACAAGATAAGCATGTTTGTCCGATAGTTTGTGGAGATTGTTTTCTTAGTGGACGCAAATCTTTAAGTCCTGAGCAAGTAATATTCTTTTATGACTACGCTAGCTTTTACACGAACACGATTATATTGATGCTTTCCCCCTTCTCTATTCACGAAAGATAAAACTAATACGAGATTTACTCATCGAGTTCAGACAATTTTACCGGTGCTTATTAGAACTTTGTCTACTACATTGCTTCAAAACGAAAACCACTTTAGTAGAAATTCTAACGAAAATGTTCTAATATACGAGCTTTCCATTTCACGCAAACAATTAAGTAAGTCCAATGAACCAAGACTACCATTGGTTAGTAATTCATTTAGTCCATAGTTCCATTACCTTGACAAGGCATATGCTAATGATCAATGATCATCATTTCAAAAATAAAACTGATACTTAAGAACTCAAAAATCTCCAATGCATTCTAAGATTCACCCCGCAGGTTATCCATAGAACCTATCATTCATATAATTATGGTGTGCCATAGCATTATTCAGTCCATCACAACGACACATCGCAGCAATTATAACGCAATCAAAATAACGTTTGTTACTCAAATCAGAAGAATGATGGATGTGAATTAGTCAGAACTGTAATTATAAATTTAGATGCTTAGCTACAATTATCTGGAGTTACTTTACATATATGTGACCTCACGCACCGTTTATTCTGCAAATTAGGTAGAAGTGAGATGAGAATTTTGTTATAACATACCCTTGTTTCAATAAGTTAATATTAATGTTTGAGTCTTCACATTAATGTTTTCTGTTATCAAGAATCTTTCTAGAATAAAATACTTTATTGTCGACATTGAAGATAATCTAGCTAGATTCTAATATCAGAATACAAAGGACAATAAAGCATTTTTTTTGTTATTGTTGGCGTCGAAAGTCTCTAAACACTGAAATATTCATTTGTTGTTTCTTTTTTCTATTAAAACTATATCTAATGATGAAAACCATTTTACGTTGTTCAAACAACCCTATTGATTAATTAAGGGCAGGAAATCGTACCATGTAAATTGGATGCAGGAAAATAGCACTCATTGCCTAGCGAAGGGCGGAAACCGTAATTCAAGGGGTCAAAGGGGCTTGCAGTCTGACTCTGAATGCAATAGACGATTCAACATATTGAAGGGTTACGTTGTCCAATAAGTGGACAACGTAACGCATTGTGAGGACCGGACTCAAAGACCAATCTAGGTTACATTTTGAATATTTGTCAAGTAATTATTATGAATAATAAATTGAAATGAAGTACAAATAAAACTATTTTTATAATTAAAAATACTTGTTCAGTAAATCCAATATTTTTGCTGCGATTTAGTCCGATCAAACAACGGAAGTTTTTCTCACTACTAATAAGCTAAGCAGAAAAACAAAAACCGATTAAGTTGACAAACACAAAACACAGCGGTATTCTAAACTCCTTCAATATTTTTCTATTAAAACGGGCGTAGTTCAAAGTTTTTCTAAACCGCATAGTGAATCAGAACCCGCAGTGAGTAAGTTTTTGTTTTCACTAAAAACAAAACGCTCTTAACTTCTGTTTTTAGAAGCATCGCTGACTGGTTAAACATTGAAAACAATCTTTCGTTCGACGACTCAAAAGACTAATGATCGTATTATGGTTAACAAAAACTTTCCGTTTTTACTCTCAAAATAACGTCAAATATTCTATTTTATTACTAAAGAGAGAATCTAGAATGAAAATAATCTCGCTCACGACATTTCATAACGTCCGACTGCACTGCTGAAGAACATTTTTAGGAAGAATATGAAGCAATTTTGAAAGCAGATTAAAATTCCTCCCGTTTGTGCCGTCTCTGAAATAGGAAATGTATTTTTTTTTTCTCCAGTCCATATCAGAGGTTGACAACACTTGTTGTAAAAATAAGTTGTATGAACGCAGTTGGCTATTTTCAAATATGTTTGTCCATTTGAACTAAGAGTGTTTCACTAAACTCCGAGCATGTCGAAGGCTTTTTAATCAGTAGACAACAGCGTCACCAACGAAGCTCAACGCTCAAACACAAACAACAAACGTTAATGGTTTTTCAAGAGCAAGTCCAATATTATTTTGGGCTCACAATAATTTTCACGCGTTTACTCAGAACCGACTAATGTTTTTGTTGAAACTTCTTAGTTTATTCCCACAGTTGTGTTTTGAAGTGCAACCCCAAACGCATTAGTATCACATTTCACATTGGGCATCATCATTGTTGTATTTCTTGAGCCACCTCTTCACGTTTGTCGAAGCGGGCTAACATTTTCAAGAATTAGGTGCATAAGAGGTCCGTTTTAGTCGTCATTAAGCGCACAATGTACCGCATTCTTTGGCTTTACCAGCCACTAGCCACCGTGTAGATACAGGAAATATGTCTTCATTTCGTCAGTGGTAGTTACCAGTTCAATGATGACGAAGCCTCTAAACATGGCATTGCGGTCGTAATTTATGAATCAATCAATTCGTTTTATGACAGTGCTGTTCATACACATCAGGTATTTATTTATTTTCAGATGTAAGTTACGGTACCCACAAAAGTTTGCTACAATCATTTATAATAATAATATTTATTCCCAATTTGGAGACATATTCAAATTGTTTCAATAATGAATACCCGCAACAATTTCCCATAAGCCTTATACAAATACAGAGTGTAATTGAAAGTTTCCGGTCGAAATAAACATTTAATGGGTATAATCGATTCGGAATGAAGCTATTAATTATACGCCGCCTAACAATCTCCTTGGCATGAATTGTTATATTCTATTCATGGCGTTAGCTATTGTAATAGAGCTGGTGTAACGTGTCGCTCAAGTCTCTTTACTTGCGCCCATTAATTTTCTTTGCCTACGCATCAATTTGTCCATTAAACTGACTCTGAACCTTTCGTAATAAACGTGAGATGCGGTGATCTTTTGTAGGCAGTTCTTCCGGAACAAATGAAATGGGCTGAATGCGGAATCTGTAATAGTCACAAGGTCAAAGGGATCGTTTGATTTTATGTTGAGAAGGATACCGTGAGCGTGACACGTAGTACATTTGTTGTAATTGCGAGAGCGTTTCCTAAAGTATGTTTTATTTACTTTGAGTATGCTATTTGTAAGCTCCTCAATGATGTGAAAGAAAACTTTTCTCTTTTTGTTTTTACCACGTACGTTTCATATCTTTGAGTGTGTTTTGCTGATTTAACAAAGTACAGGCTGCTTTTTCGTTTATTTCTACAAAGTGACTTTTATTTTATGGAATTTTGATGGCTCAATGAAGCCTAAAATTGACGTACGAAAGTTCTTAAAGATTTTAGATATAGCGAAAATTATTTCCGAGATGTCTCTAACATTAAAGTTAGGTACTTATGTCCTATCTAAAGGGACTTTAAAGGCATTTACTTCAAAAACCAGGAATAAGGATACTAAAACATCAAAATATACGTTCGGTTAGGAATCGAACAGCTCTTTTATTGGTCCCAGGTGGACTGTAATAGGATTATCGTACGTTAGCGGTGTAAGCTTCGCTGGATACGTCAAACGGTGGATTGTTACGTACAAAATTGGTAGTCACGAAGGGTCCTTTTGTTGCGGAAACGGAATTGGTTATGATATACTTTCTGTTGCCATTGCCGAAGTAAGGATTATCTTTGTCTCTTTTTCTTTCGGCTCTTAAGCTGTTTTTGTCATTAATAATATTACTCATGTAATGCGTTACACTCATGTTGGTTTGTCTTTTATTTGTCTTTGGTGTTTTCATTATCCTAGCATAGCCTAAGAGCTTAGATATTAACACATATTTGTAGCCTATGTAGAGAGTTATTAATTTCTAGTTATTTCACATATCTTTCTGAAGCAAAATGCTCGACTATAATATAGGCGAGCATTTTGCTACAAATATAGGCTATAAACATGTGTATAATATTATAAATATTTGTATAAACAAGACCTCAATAAAAATAGACCCTAAAATGGAAATCAAAAATTAGACAAGCAAGATCGCTTGTATAATTTTTTGTTGGCAAGACCATACAACAACCAGTCGGATGTTAATCTCCCTGGTATTTATTGCTTTCTTACCAATGTGATTTCCATTTTAGGGTCTATTTTTATTGTGGTCTATGTTATAAAAATACATCTGATTAGAAGAAAGTTATGAATGGGTGTTTGCAGTTAAAGGTATGTTCAAAATGCATTCTGTTAGGTGTCTCAATCACGTTTGGACACACGTACACGTTGGGAAACACGTTTGGATACGAAATTAATTTAGATTTCACTTATAACCAAACCTAATTCTAGTTTTTCCATCTGGATCATCATTGTGGCATCTAAAATGCACTGCAAAACTTGCCATATTTTCATAAGTAGGTACCACAGGCTCTTAATGTTTATCCATCAGTATTTTCCATTTATATTATCGCCGCAATATAATAGCAATTCTATGTTATAAATAGAGAGACCTAGCAGCAATTATGGGCGGATATGGAAATAATATAGCAGTGAGTAATTAGTTCGACTGTGCTCGGTTAATAACATACTTAAGCTTAGGTCCGCAGCATAATAAATAGTCTCGATCTGCAATTAAACAGCTGTCTTGCAAGAAATACGCGTCGACCGATCCAATTTCGCAAATGCAAACACGATATGCAAGAAACCCGATCCAGATTATAAGTTGGCGAGTGGCGGCCATTTGTCGTACGCCATATTGCAATATGCGGTCATGGATTGCGTACACGCAGCTCCTGTTATTTGCCGCGTAGCATAATGTCAGTAAATTACACCGCAACGCTAATTATTGGCACCCGAAGCAAAATTCTTGTTCGTACGAGTTTTTAAACACTCGGTACTCGCAATTATTTCCTTCAGTAATTCTGGGTGCAGCTGGTTAATTTGCGTTTACACGTAGACACGTTCGTTTTTGACGATCGCTTAAGTTGTCTGTTACTTTTATGGCGTCATTAATGGAACCTGATCGATCTACGATATTTTTTCGGTCATCGTCGTATTTTTTTTTTGAAACTCGTGTAATGATCATTCGTTTTTATAATTTTTACGGTACTGATGGTCTTCAATGCTCCTTTGTAAAAAAGTACTTTAGTAGGTTATTAACAAAGTTCATTTTTATTTAAATCAGGTGGTTCTGCCACTTCGACGATGACAACTACGTGAACGTGCCCCGCTTGGTCACCATTCTGCAGAGGTACAACCATCAGCAGGACTGGTACCTGGGTCGGCCATCAGTCAAAAAGCCACTGAACATATACGTCAAGCCTTCTGAAAGGGTAAAACATAAACAATTTACCTTTTGATATAATTATTATGAATGGGACGTCTTTTAACGGATTTGATTTAATAAGTTTGTTATAAAAGTTTAATTTGTTCCAGCTGATGTTCTCATTTTGGTTCGCCACGGGCGGTGCCGGATTTTGCATAAGCAGAAGTTTGGCTTTCAAAATGTTACCTGTTGCAAGGTGAGTGCTTCAAACTTTCTAATTAAAAACATTATAACGCAATTACTATTTAACTTCGTTAAATGAAACAAGGCATTTCCACTTGATTAAATAAAATCAATATATATTATATTATATGTATATTATACAGGTTGTGCCTGGAAGTATGGATCAAATTGAATAGGGGCGCAGGCAAGGTAATTTCCAAAGTATTAACCCTGAGAATGTCTGTGAATATTTTTACGGTTGAAAAAGTTATGACCAATTTTGGTTTTTTTCAATCATATCACATAATGCTCAAAGAAAAAAAAACTATCAGGACTATTTAAAAAAAATTTATTGACAGCCCAGATAGTTTTTTTAATGATTTTTTCTTTAAGCTCTAACGCGAAGTGGTTGAAAAAAACAATCATTGGTCATCACTTTTGAACCGTAAAAAATTCACCGACATTCTCAGGGTTAAACATTTGGGAATAACCTTGCCCACGCCCCTATTCGATTTGATCCATACTTCCAGGGACACCCCGTGTAATGCTAATTAATTTGATATTTTTATATATACGAAATAAAAATAAATAAATAAAATACTAATAATGAAGATGAAAAGATTGTTTGTTTTTTTTTTGTATATTTGAATGCGCTGATCTCTGGAACTGTCAGTCGGTTTTGAAAAATTATTTTTGCAATTGAAAGCCCAATTCTTGAGGAAGGTTATTTTAGGATATTTAATATTTATTTATTTATTAGGCTTTTCAACAATGAGTAGGTACACTGTTACTTCATAATTTGTACATTGCAAACTTAAGTCTAAGCGCCTCATCACTTACAGAAAAGCACAGCATGCACTACATTACGCGCCGATAATACACAATACACACGACACACGCACACACGCATATCACGCTATGCTTCTTAGGAGAAGAGTAAAAAAAAACAGAAAGAACGCTAAGCGAAAACCACGTAATTTTGCATCAATAGTATCTATACTAGCGAAAGCAACGTAATTTCGCATCAATACTATCTATACAGGGCACGCCACGATAGCGGCGGTAAGACCCCTCTTTGAGGAGTGGCTAGAGAGGCGTCATGGCGCCCTCACCTACCGCATGACGCAGGTCCTCACCGGACACGGAAGTTTCGGGAGGTTCCTGCACATAATCAGGCGGGAGGAAACGCCCGGGTGTCACCATTGCCAGGATCGCCCAGAGGACACGGTGGAGCATACGGTGGAGGTCTGCCCCGCTTGGGCGGAGCACCGCCGTGTCCTCGTAGAGGCGATCGGCAGCGGCGGCGACCTCTCGCGTCCGGGCCTGGTTCAAGCCATGGTCCGGGGCGAGAGGGAGTGGGGGGCAGTCGCCTCCTTCTGCGAAGCAGTCATGCTAGTGAAGGAGGCGGCGGGACGGCTGAGGGAGAGAGCCTCCCGTCCCAGCCGCCGCGGGAGACGCTCCGGGCGTCGGGAGCCGCGCGACGACTCCCGGCCACCGTAGGCGCGGGCCTGCGGGCGGAGAGTAATGGGTAGCTCACCGTCCGATCAGGACCAGGCCCGTCCCGGACGGCGCGTACGTGTTCCACGCGCGCCTCAAAGAGATGTCAGCATCAAACGAAGGGGCCCGCAAGGGCCGAAGCCTGCCGGATCAGCGGGATTGTCCGAAAGGGTTACCGCTGGCCCAGAACATAAAGGGCGAAGGAAGGAACACGGGTGGGTTTTAGTCAGTAAGAGTCTGACACTCCCTTCCGCTCCACCCAGAGAGGGAGGAGTCATTTGATGATTTCCCATCCTGAAAAAAAAAATACTATCTATACCAGCGAAAGCAACGTAATTTCGCATCAATACTATTTAAACTATAGGATATATTTTATGTTCAAACAAGAAATTTAAAACGGACGAACTCGCGGGCAGATGCTTGTGTTATATTTATAAGCCAAATGGCTGATTTCGATTTAAGTAAAAAACTATTTGGCAGAAAATTTTCTCTGTTTTCTATATCACTGAAATATCGGATCAACAATTTTCTCTGTTGCAGTGGGGGCAGATTCATAAGCGTCTGTGAAGGCATTCGTTTACCAGATGACGTCACTATGGGTTTTATAATAGGTGAGAATTGTTTGTTAATATTCCTGCTTACCTTTCGAGGTAACGTTGTATTGAATGATAAGAAAAGCCTCACTTTATTGATTTGCAGAGCACGTGCTGAAGAACAATTTGACATTAGTGCCAGAGTTCCATTCACATTTGGAGCCGATGAAACTGCTGCCTGTAGAAACGGTCCGGGATCAAATCTCCTTCAGCTACTCGGGACGGAAAGACAATATGAATGTCATCAATGTGCCAGGATTTGACACGAGATATGATCCTACTAGGTAAGAGATATTTTATTTATTTGCTTCCCGTGATTAAATTCGACGGAGGCAGGGTGTTGTGGCGCAGTCTGGGAGAGGCCTATTTCCAGCAGTGAACTGCGATAGACTGAGTTAATTGATTGAATTAAATTCTGATCTCGGACTTCTAGTAAAATGATAAGCTTTAAGTGTTTATACGCGCTTACGCTTCTTTTATCTGCTAAAGTTGAATCGAGGTCGTCAATCTCTTGCAGTATGAACTACCTATACAATTAGAACTGGCTGCCTTTTGTTTAATAGTTTTAAATAATGGCACATCATAATATAATTATCTGAAGGTCAATTTCCGTAATTAAAAACGTTCAAAATCTAGTCGCAACCTCATCTCAGCGACAATCAATGTCAAAAACTTGTCAAAAATGTTGGAAAATTAGAGGTATTTTTGAAAGATTGATACTGAGATCAGACTGTGAATTTCTTAAAATTTGAGAATTATTGCCCCTCAGATGTGTTATGAACCCGAGATTTTGTAAGTCTCTCGACAAAAAGGACTTTGATGTATAATTATAAAGTTTGTTTTTGTTGCAGGTTCCTGTCGCTGCATTGTTTCCTATTTCCACACTTTAAGTTCTGTCCTAGATAGCATCAAAAACTTTATAATGAGCAGAAATAAACTTTATATTGTTTGGAAAACAATGAATCAACAGACACATTCAAATCTTCCATAGAACGCAGAAGTGCAAAAAAAGTCCAATAATCGTATTGAAAAATTAACAGTTTTTTTATTAGAAAATATTTTTGAAGATTTTTTTAATTTTTTTTAGATTGTGATATTAGTTTTACAAAGGAAGAAGACAGAGTGAAGAATTATAATCTGTAAAATTTGTCTATAGTGTAAATGCTTTTAACAAAATGTATATTAATTCTGTATACAAATTGTAATCGTCATCTGTTGGGGTCGGTTCCCAGTGTAACCGGATCCAGCTGAATACCAGTATTTTACACGGAGCGATTGCTTATCTGAACTCTACAACCTAGTTACTGGATAATACGATATCCCTGGGTAAGACTGGTTGTCAGATTTTCGGGCTACTGACGACCCGTAACGACTGTCAAAGATCCACGAATGACAGCCGGGACCAACGGCTTAACGTGCTTTCCGAGGCACGGAGGGGGTCTTGGTATGTGAAGATGGTCACCCATCCACGGATCAACTGGGGCAAGCGTAGCTTAACCTGATCGATCGATCCGTGCGGCTGTTATTACTTAGCCAGAAGCCCCTATGTCTATAAGAAATATGTGATATTAGAATATTCTTGTGTTGAGTTATATAATATAAATGTTGTATTTAAAGGTCTCTACAGAAAATTAGTGTTATGACATTGTTTGTAAATTAAGTAGTTTATAAAATAAACAATTTTAAAATATTTACTTGGTACTTTTTCTCATTGGATCCAATCTTCAGATAACTGCTTAGCAATTGTGACAGCCTGTTTTCGTCCAATTGCTAGCCAATCGTGGTTACCATAGACATTATCTTCCATGTTTGGAGAACAGTCCATCTATTGACTCTCATACATAAGTGGCAATGGTATAACGGATACCCACGGAGTAACGACTCAAAGCTCCTACAAACAGACGCGACACGCGATGTGAACCCACCAGCACAATTATTTTTAAAAGTGAGTTGTATATAAACGGCATGTAACAGAAAGGTCACATTTAAGGGTGTGGTACAGATCACCAAACTGAACAACTTTCTGCATGGAACCAACAACATAACCGCGGAAAATATATCAACTGTCCGATACAAAACTTACATTTATTCGACCTAAATTTATTGAACAATATATGAAAGTTCTTCAGTTTCATGGTCTGAAAAGTGTGCATACTCTTAAATTTTACCACACCTTTCATCTATACACGCTGCATAAATGAGAAAATAATAATCTAAAAAAAAAATATACACAAAGCAATGGCATTTTTCTAAACAAACGACCGAGGTAACTACTGCAATGAAGTTCCATAAAATATGTGGAAAATTAACTAAAAAGTCTCATAATTAAGACGAAGAAGAAGATACTAAATTCACGTCTGTCATTGTAACAAAACAAATGTTCTTTCTTATGCACTACAGTTTTACGGCAGCTGCACAAATAAAGTTAAGTAATAATTTCTAGACGTCTGGCGTACGTCTCGAGTTTTCTTCATAATAAGTGGCCCTCTTGAAATACTTTGCATACTTCGGCTGTCCCATTTCGAAATCTAGTAAGGGGGTGAATTTTCCAAATGACTTATTTTTTTGTCTTCGGTGAAATTAGTATTTGAAAAATGGAATATTGTTCTGAATTATTTTTTTTAATATTCAATAGTTAGTTATTGGGTTGTGGCAAAAATATAATTTGCCTAGGACTATTTACAAAGGTAGAAATAAATACATAAACCTCTATTTTTTTCAAATCGGTGCTGTCCCTCTACTTTTTTTACAAACAAAAAAGCTTATACACTAATAAAAATAAGTACCTTAAGTATATAACTTATTCTATTTCATAAAATATTAGTTTTGTTATTAATATAGAGCATATTTTATTACATAATTAACGATTATTATTACTGAGAGGCACAAACGTACTTGTCCTGCAAAATGTTCTCACATCGCTGGATAAAAGTAATTTAAACCTAACTTTACATCGACGAGTCTGACAGCGTCCCCACCCCTATTTTATTTCCCTCGTTAGTGTGTACTAGTACGCAGTCAGGATGGACGTGTGTCAAATCGCTGCATATTCCCGCCAATAACGTAAGTACGCCATTTCAGTAGCTCCCGGACAATTATTTTATATTATCGGTGGTTGCATTTTTCTAGTGTAATGAGTAGTTTTATTATTGTTGTTTGGTTCTAACAGAGGTAGTAAATGAATTAGCTTCATTGACTGTTATTGAATTTATCCTAGATATTATGCATTTTTTGTAATTTTCTAAAAAGTGTGTTATTTCTCACGTCGCTGTTCTCATATCGCTGTAATCGGTGGTCTTTATTGCCAACGATGTGATAATTTACACCGAAATGATAAGAAAAAAAGCAATCGGTGTCTTATATCTAACATCGGTGTTTTGATTCATGATCAACGCACGTTTTATCACATCGGTGGATTGCTTTATCATATCGGTAGATCATTTTATCATCTCGGTGAGTCGTTTTATCATATCGGTAGATCCCATGTCATTTCGTTAATTATACAAAGAAACAATGGAACATACAAACATACATACAAACATATACATTATATACATACATATATACCTATATACAAACATTCATACATACATACATATACATATACTTACCTACATAGACTGCCAAAATCATTACCACGATACCACTGAGTAGTAGATGTATAAATGTATCACTAGGAGAGGTCTGTATTCGGTAATCTACGTCTATAGGCTGAGATGATGATGGTGAGGTGGAGCAATTGAACGCATTAAAGGTTTCTCTAGAAAATATTTTTTAGTTAAAAAAAATAGTAAGTACATAATAATAAATAGATAAAAAGAAAACATCATAATAACTTAATTTTGGAGGAGAAAAAAGAGAAACAAGTTGCTGGAAAGAATAAGAAAAGCTAAAATCAAAAGCGATCCTGTGTTAAGAGAGGAGCGTTTAAGAAAAGATAACTATTTCCTTTTTGATATTCAAAGGTGGATAGTTTATCATATCGCTGGATATGTACATAATTTCGGTGGATAAACTTATCATATCGGTGTACAGAAAAAATAATCGGTGCCGGTTTGTCATATCGGTGGAAACCAGAATTCAAATTGAATTTTCTCCTTAGTCTTAAATGATACGTTGATGATATTAAATTTGGGGATATTTAATATCCTAAAGATTACAAAAAACCTGAATAATATACAAAAAAAATATAAATAAAAAAGTTCACCGATATGATAAAAAAATGGCATTTGTTAAAATTCACCCAAGGGACACTTTTTACAAAAATCGTTTGATTCCATAAGTATAATCTTGCTAACCTCTTAAATCCCTTACAAATACAAAAACACCAGCGTTGAAAACTCACATTAAGCAGATAATATTTCAGTATCGATACCTATACTAAGTGCACCATGATTCCACTTGGATTGGATTTAACTTGTAATAACATTATATTAGGATATAATATAGGACATTATTATTATGTCTGTACACTACCTGACCGGGCAGACGTTGTCCTGTTTCCTAGAACTCGATCGCAGCGCCACCAACCAGATCCCATTGTTAACTAAACCATCCAGGTACTCACTCAAACACACAAACAATTTCATCAAAATCGGTTTCAGCCGTTTAGGAGTTCAGTGACACACACGTACAGAAGAATTATTTATATAAAAAAGATATTTTTTTTGTACACATGACTAACATCTCTTCCCGAAGGAATTTTTTTTAGGTAAAACGCATAGGGGAAGAGATGGGACTAAACCTATATATCTAACAAGCTATAAATTTCCAGTGTAAGCTGACCATGCATTGTGGCTTGCAGTACAATAAGTGGTCAGCCAGTACTGGAAAACGTGTGTACAAGGTGACTAAGTTATCAGGATGCCTGACCTGCCAATGATGTTATGCGACAAAGCATAGTGTCCAAGATTATGGGTACCTAAGATTTGTACATAATATCAAACTATATAAGCCCATAATGTTGCACTGGAAAGCATTAGTCACGGACTCCTAATGACCGCTTTAATGTATTGACATAAGGGATATAGTCATAATCATCACCATAAAGATGGGTAAGTAATCGCAGCATATCGTTGTGAGCCGAGGGTAATATTTTTAGAGATTGACATAATCCGTAAGTCGCTTCTTATGACGCCTACAAGCTTAAAAATATTGATGACATAAACATAATTCCATCTCCCATCAATAGAAGAATATACTTAAAATTTTATATTTTCGAGTGCTCTTGATCATGATCATATTGACATAAAAACCGATCAAAATATTTTTGAAGTCATGAAAAAATTCCAGTAAATTCATATCCACAGCTATAAAATGAATCCCACCACATCTTGGAACAGCATTTTTTCTACAACATCACATATTACCATATTGAAAGTCATTCCATTACCACACTAATTTGAATAACAGTGATGACAACAACCAAATATGTTCAGATTGGATATCACCACCTCATAACATACTTAATAAAATAAATTGATGTAATTTTACGAAAGATGAACCAATGTAGTTGGAAAACTTGTTAAATATTAGTAATGGAAAGCATTTAGTTAGAATGAGAGATGCAATGCAAGAAGAAAAAGGCTTGGCGATGCTTATACTGGTCGAGATGAATTGAAGTAACACAACGAAATAAGAATTAGGAGCTTACCTAGAGGCAATTAAAACAAACCAGGGAATTATTGCACAAGAATATGGAACTATGAAACTGGAATGAAGCTATCAATGATGATAGAGGTGATGAATATCGGTTTAAGATTCAAAAGTCTAAAAATAATGAATTAAGACGGAGATCAGGCTTCAAAAACCTTGGTGATCGAGACATACACGTGGCATTTCAGATTAAAATCTCAGAGACACAAGTCCAGGCATAATGTCAAAGTATTAACTGATGATACATTGCATCTAATCGGTAGTTATGATAATGTTTCGATTCCATCAATAACTATAAAATAAAAAGTGCTACTTAATTACGAAGACAAATATGTGTATACAAAATTGATAAGGTTTGTGAAATGTATTCCTTTCACGTAGGATACCTACGCTGACGTCAGAATCGTCTGCTAAGCTTAGATTTTTATTAAGTTTCGCATTAAAACAAGATAAGATCGTATTCATATTCATTAGTGTAGGTGTCGCGAATCTGCGTCGATGTGCGCATCACCTTACATGGCGACCGCGACATCGCATTCGTGGAATGTAGGGTGATTGTCCCCTTAGATGCGCTGCGGTCGCCATGGTTATTATACATATAGAATTTATGCAAGACCATTGAATACGTCGAACTGTATCACGAGTTAATGGATGTTTACGCAAAAGTTTATAGAAACGAATTTGATTATAAATAGATCAACATAACATAACATCACGTTGGTTTTCCCCGAAAGGTTAGGCAGACCTGTAGCTATAGTTCACCAATATTTTTAAACGACTTCAAAAAAAAAAAACACTATAAAGTGAAAAATAACTTTAATTTCGGAAGTCAGTGTCAAAAAACGAAATTGCGGAACCAACGAAACCGATTTCGAAAATTAATTTTTCACTTAGTAGTGTTTTTTTTTTGTAAAAATTTTTTTTTGGGTTATGTTTACGTCCTATATTATTCGTGGCGACCCATCAACAAATCCAGAGTGTGGGCTGTTACTGAGAAATTCTAGATGGAAAACACATTCCCGGAACCGGGAATCGAATCCAAAACCTCATGCGCAGCGGTAGTGCCACTAGTAGTGTCCCTAGACCAATGGAGCAGTAAACATCAACATATTTTAGAATCTACCCAAAGAACATAAGATTACACATGTTGTTGAGATTTTAGAATTAACATGAAAAAAAGCTTACCTAACGAAAATGTACCAATGAAAGTTTTTGTTGACAAAGAGCAAAGTTTCAAATGTATGAATGTAGATAACAAATAAATAATGATGATCACAATCACGATAAAACAAATGGTATTTCAGGTCATTCAAATTATACTAAAGAATGGTGCTCCGAAAGACGTGTGAATAGATATTCAATACCCACAGTTAAGCTGAATCGCCTTATTCTAACACCTTTAAACGTCAGTGGACTAGTTTTATCGAAGCGATGCCTCAATAGTCTATAAATGGGAAACATATCAAGTAACATAATTTATGGCCTCGTAAGGGGCATTTCCTATGGAGCTTTAAAGGTAGGAAATATAATTTCAATGCAAGCTTATTTCCTCTTCTTTCCATGTAAAGTATACGATTTTACCATATACTCGTATGTAACTGAATAAATGCACATTATGAAAGTAGTTTGTTCAAATCGATTTCTGTAATTTTTCACATAGGTAATTTTTTATCCCAAAAACAATTGAAACTACGTAAATTACAGTCACACTTCTGCTGCACAGTCAAAACAAACAAAAATAGACGAAGTACCTACTACGCTATACCCTCGTGTGTGGATTTCTTTATGACCACAATTTTCTCCCACAACTAGCGGTGCTATTCTGTAAAAATCTCACCGTGAAAACTTAGGTGAAGTGAGCATGGAGTGAGCTGTCAATAGTGTCAATTCCTAGCAAACACAAACTCACTTCACCTAAGTTTTCACGGTGAAATTTTTACAGAATCGACCGGCAGTTTATCTAATTTAATAAATAAACAATGTTTTACACATAATAGTGAAAATTCAGCGTATGTATTATGATTATAACATAACATTCTAATCGGGGTGTTTGGCAGTGTGCGTTAATTCCGGGACATGTTCTAATGTGCGTATTATTTGTGCAGAATAAACTGTTTTTCCTTCTTTTTTCCTTTGCTTTTTCTATAGCACGCTCTACTAAGAGCATGATTGTAATCAGAAAAGTAATAATTTTGTTACTTTTTGAAATAAAGATTAACCGAATGATACTGCAGGGACGTTCCTATAATTCGTTTGTATATTCCCGTAATACTTTCAAAGAGTAGTCGCAATTTCATCTCAGTGACAATAAATGTCAAAAACTTGTCAAAAGTGTATGAAAATTAGAGGTATTTTTGACAGATTGATAGATTAGAATTCAATCGTATTTAAAAATATGCGAATTGGCTTTTTGACAAAAATCACGATTATTTTCGTGAGAACTACTTCTGGCCAAATTTTCTACAAGATCATTTCCTGAAGCAGTTTGAATGATTAATTAAATTGATTGACATGCTCCATTCGTTCCGCAATGGAGGGTCTCGGCAGTTTCCTTTCCGTAGCACCTGGTCTTAAATTCTTCATTCTGATCGATTATTATACTGCACAGTCACTTCACGTAATTGGGTTCCTAATTTGTTCTGGCACAACAATCGGTACCCTGACTCGATTCGGAATTTAAACCGATTATTAACCCTTTATTCGGATGTTCATTCTTCTCGATAATTTTAAATTTCTCCTTGAAATTTTATATTACAGATGATGAATGACGTTATCAATGAAGCAGAAGTGCTTGATTTTGTATGCACATTTTTTTTTATCAACGCAGATAAATGTTTATACTTAGTATTAAATGGGTCGAAGATTTTTATGAGCAATGAAAAGAAATGTCATCATTTTTTCAAATACGGAAGCACTTAACGTTAAGTCCTTTGAATTCCCCAAATCTCTTTCGTATCTTCTAAAAACTTTCGAATGTACATTCGAAACTACTCAACTACTCGAAACGGATCGATTAACCGAACTCGTCCACGAATTAATGGGTTCGAATAAACATAATTAAGCTCTCAAAGAGTACCGATTGTCTGAAGGACCATTAGTTTGGAAAAGACACTCAATTAAAGATGGGATCCATTTGTCTCGTTCGAATTGGGCTTGTTGTGTTCGATTTTATCTTAGGTCATCTCAGTTTCATCTGACTCAGTTACTTTGACTGTACCTACCTAGTGGAGTAATTAAATCGTTTACTTATATTAGTCTCTCTTCTGTTATGTAGTTTTATCTTGATGTTGTTCGCTGCTGCGATTACTATCTTCGTCGTGGATAGGTGTTGTGTAAAAACAACACCCACACTTTGATGTTCCTGGCTCATTTTCCTTAGTTTCAATAAAAATTTTTTTATCGATTTCCTGTTTAATGAGTTTAAATAAATAAAGAAAGAAAGACAAATATTTTATTTGGGATACACATAGGAAATACAGTAAAAAGGGAGCATTTAACACTAACAAAATTACATTAAAAATAACAAAAAGATATCTTTGCGAGGCCAAAAAACTCCTACAACAAAATAGCGAAGACGAAGCCGATCATATCAAATTGAAATCGGTACAAACCTGGAAACAAATTATGGCATTAGCAACATCACAATTCTCAATTTTTTTTATATCAACATGTATCGTTAAAACCGAAGTCCTCAAATAATCCGTTTACAGGCATCGGCAGTAGCAACACTGAAGTTAATAGCAGTTTTACGAAATGAAATTATCTCGACCGGTCTTGTGTCAATTAAGTCTGCCCTCAGTTAGCCGGGGGCTACTAACATTAAGTTTCGAGTACAACGAGTACAACGTAGAGATATGCAGCCATTTTGTTAGAAAACTTACGATTTGCACCTGCTGCACGACTCGCTACTTTATGAGAAATCGTTATTGTTTTACTTAGTCTAAGTAGTTTAGAAAGAGATTGGTTTAAGAGATTATTATAATGAAAAACTTAGGTAATTATTATGTGATGTAGATACTCCGGTAGGCATTAATTTAAAAACACCCCTACCTAAGGCGTTCAATCCCAAACGAATGGGAGAAAAACGTTACTATAAATGTTACTATAGTCCGCGCGAAACTAGTTGGCCGCGCCTTAGGTATGTGAGCGGTGGAACGGAGGGGCGGGGGCGCTTTGTCATTACTCAGTACGTGCGCTGCGAACACTAGACAACCCCGCCGCCCTAACCCCCGTCCCCAGCTAAGGCGCGGCCAACTAGTTCCGCGCGGACTATAGCACATAGGTATATTATTATTTTATTTATTTATTTTTGCCTATGGTTTCCCACTACAGAGCATAGGCCTCCCTTTCTCCTTTCCACTCCTCTCTATCTTGAGCTAGTGTGGTCCAATATTATTTTCTGTAACCAGGTATGTACAATTTCCCGTACCTACTTACTTTTAGGTATTCTAACACCTCTTGTAAACATAATCATATTATTATAACGAATTCAATAATAATATGGGCATTGCGTTTCTATACGAATGTTCCTTCCGTTATCAAACATCGTTCGTAGTAGCCACAATCCAATTAATTGCTTACGCAATGATGATCAAAATAGTTTAATTTACAATGCTGATTAAGTTCGTTCCAGTCAGCTTGTCAGTTGTCGCTAACGAGATGCGTCAGCACTCAAGAGAATACAGTGACGTTTGTCGCAAAACAAGTGAAGAACAAAAGGTGGTTGATTATGTCTGCCCATTTTTAATTGACATATTTAATTTGCGGCGGGACGAAGTGGATAAGTTTCGTGACACAAGGAAGGCTGGTCCGCTGGAAGGAGGACGAATTTGCGGCGGGACGAACTGGATAGGTTTCGTGAAAGGAGGAAGGCTGGTCCGCTGGAAGGAGGACGAATTTGCGGCGGGACGAACTGGATAGGTTTCGTGAAAGGAGGAAGGCTGGTCCGCTGGAAGGAGGACGAATTTGCGGCGGGGCGAACTGGATAGGTTTCGTGAAAGGAGGAAGGCTGGTCCGCTGGAAGGAGGACGCGCGAGCTCGCGAAATATGGAAGCAGTAGAGGGAGGACGTTACCCAGGGGTGGGACAGAGCAGGCTAGGAAAAAAAGATATATTTTGTGGTGGTTAGACAGACCAAGGTAACGTACCGTGAGAATCAAGAGTGAAGAAATGTTGAAAAGAGCTCTGGTATTAAAAGCGTCAAACAATTTTATTGACACGACTCGATAGTCATTAAAATGGTTACATCCAGTCGGCTCTCGATGTAAAAGTAACTTGTGTGCTTGAAACCGCGGGGCGCTGCTAGTTAATAATAAAATAATAATTACATGGGAATCAAAGGATTGCCACGGAATTAATACTTGCGTTAGTTTGTAACTAACGGTAACTTTCGAGCAAACGTGAAGTCTAGAAATATTCAGTAGCTAATAACCAGACTCACGACACAGCAGTATAGTAATTTGTAGTTTATTGATAAAGGATGTGAACGGTCTTTACGAAACTGCACTTTTAATAGCAAATAAATGAGTAATGTTTCCGCTGAACTGTAAAATTGTAGATCAATTAAGAAATATCCGCAATTATCAGTTTAATCCATCGGTTAAATTGATTACCTACCTATTTTGATTATATGGCAATATTTGCTTTGGCTAAATTAATTAAATGGAAAAAAGAAAGAAAAAGGGGTTTATTTGTCACAGATAAAAAATAAGTTAGCTCGAAGAATAATAAAGAAAAAAAATTGTTAAACAAGTGCGAGTCGAACTCACACACGAAGGGTTCCGTACCACAAGGTGTAAAATGCCGAGAAGACGTGTCTTTTATACCCCTTTTAATTTTAACTTTATTTTTGTTGTTATAGCGGCAACAGAAATACATCATCTGTGAAAATTTCAACTGTCTAGCTATCACGGTTCATGAGATACAGTCTGGTGACAGACAGACAGACGAACAGTGGAGTCTTAGTAATAGGGTCCCGTTTTTACCCTTTGGGTAAGGAACCCTAAAAAAGAACACATATTTCTATTGCCGCTATAACAGCAAATAAAGTTAAAAATTAAAGGGATACATAGAAACGTGTTTTTTAGGCGTTTTTGCCTTGGGGTGCGGAACCCTTCGTGTGTGTCCTTCGAATCGCACTTAGCCGGTTTATATCGATAATTTCGGGTCATTTTTATAGACATAATCTTCAACACACTTCTATCTTCTATCTTCTAAGAGAAATAGGATTAAGTACATGCTTAATCCTATTTCTCTTACCTACCAATTCAAACAAAATCAGAATCTAATTTCAAATCGAACGTAAGTAGGTATCACGACGCGGCAGCAGGTCGTTCGGCAATCTCCGTCGGTAGTTCGGGTGTGTCGGGTCACGATTAATGCACCCTTGGGCGTGCGCACGCCCACATTGTCCAGCATAGTGAAAGGATACAAAATGATCGCTGATAAATCTAATTTGATATTGTACTGCGTCATTTATCAGACTATTTAAATTGTTATTTATTACGTATCACTTTGTATTACAGCCCGGTTCCGGCTGATCAAGCCTCTGATAAGTAAAGCTCTTGTCAAAGCTTATGTTAATGGTCGTGTTTGATTGACAAAAAATTATAACAGCGAATAATAATATGTTAACAATTACAGTTTAGCGCAGTGCAAGACATGTCCAAGTGGTAACGGTCCCGTTTTACGAATTGTACATCCTGGGTTCGAACCCAGGCAAGCGCTTTACAGTACCCGGCGATAAATATTGCACGTCGACCTTTGGAAAGAGACAATCGGCTAATTTAGGCTTCGTAGAGCGTTATCTCTGTCGCACGAAATACAAACAGTCCGGTATCTATTAGGAGCTGTTAAAACAATTATGATTTGCTTCTTTTGATAATTATTTTTATTCTTTGTATAAAATACAAAAAAAGGTAAAGGTCGATGTGCAATATTTATCGCCGGGTACAATGCGTGCCAATTTCCACGTAAGAAGAGACTTGACCCCGCCTCCTCCGCTCTTTCCGCCGCCCCTATGACGTCCGGTTCCGTCCCGCACTCAGACCTCATACCGCAAAAGAAACCTAAAATCGTGTCCTGCGCATGTCAGACCACGTGGTGTGTCAAGTCTCTTCTTACGTGGCACGCATTGTACTGTACTTTGTGTAAATAATTTCATCACCTCTGCTCTCAAAACGGTGAAGGAAAACATCTTGAGGAAAGCGGCATGTCCTAGAAACAAAAATTCTAAGACATGTGACATCTACCATCCCGTACTTTGCCCAGGACCAGGCCCAGGCCCATGCTGGACGGCGCGTACGTGTTCCACGCGCGCCTCAAAGAGATGTCAGCAGCATATGAAGGGGCCCGCTAGGGCCGAAGCCTGCTGGGTCAGCGGGATTGTCCGAAAGGGTTACCGCTGGCCCGGAACAGAAAGGGCTAAGGAAGGAACACGGGTGAATTTTTGTCAGTAAGAGTCTGACACTCCATTCCGCTACCCAGAGCGGGATCATTTGATGATTACCCATCCTGAAAAAAAAAAACCAGGTCACTGATTCACTTGAAACTTCGTAATAACCTAGGCCAGCTCCAAGTCAAAGCCTTACCACCAACGTGCAGTCGATTGTACAGACGCGGACGCCAGCACGTCAAGTTACTACAAACTGTCAAATTTCTTTAATAGATTTTCAACTTTATCGCTGAAGTATAAGGTACAAAGTTGATTGGGAAAATTTGACAGTTTTGGGTAGCGTGATGTGCTGGCGTCTGTACCTAAGTTTATTTCAGAAGTTCGTTAAGAGTTTTAATTTTTGTTGATCTTCATCTGCCTAGCCTAGCCCAACTATGCAGCTGAATACCAGTATTTTACACGGAGCGACTGTCTATCTGACCTCCACAACCCAGTTACTGGGTAATACGATACCCCTTGATAAGACTGGTTGTCAGACTTCTGGGGTTCTGACGACCCGTAACGACTGTCAAAGATCCACGAATGACAGCCGGGACCAACGGATTAACGTGCTTTCCGAGGCACGGAGGGGTCTTGGTATGTGAAGATGGTCACCCATCCATGGATAAACCGCGGCAAGAGTAGCTTAACCTGATGGATCGACTCATGCGGCTATTATTACTTAGCCACAAGCCTCTCATTAGGCCTCCTTAGACATTTTTGTTGATTTTAAATTCTATGACTTACATTCAAATCTAGACGTTATCTAGTTTAGCAACAAACATTCAATCTAACTTTCCCGTCTATCTATTCTAAGTTATATTCTGTCGAAAGAATTGGGTAACGAAACGAGACAGTAAGTATACCTGACCTGGACTGAACTTAGTATTAACTTACTTGCTACATACTTGTACCCACTATTTACCTAGATACTGACCTGTCTTTAACTAAATGTAGCGTTAGCGTGCATAATTGTGGTCACTAAGCATCTAGACTAAGTGTTCTCGCGTGCTTCTAGTGCGTGACATACCTATATAAGTATATACCAGAAAAGGTCAACTTTCCTTTGTCATGTTTAGACTTAAAATGTACGGTCTTTGTCCAGTAGGGTATTTATTTGGTAATTTAAATGTCAAAGTCTGAAATATCTAGTTTTTAAAAGGCACATTAAGATGTGGTAGGAAAGAAAAGACAGAAAGAAAATACTTTTATTTAGCACAGCACACAATGTAATATACAACAGTTAAAAAAAAACAAATACAAAGTGAAAAGTGCGATATAAGAATTAGCAGGAAAGTTTGCCTCATGCACGGCTGCGTCTAAAAAAAGCAAAAATCCTGGACAATTAGTGCCTGCCGCTAGTTTTCAACCAGACCTGGATATGCGAGGTGATGGATGTAAATCAGTTTTATACTGCAACGTGACGTGTGTAGGAAAGTAAGTATTGCGTACTGCATATAATGTGATTTCATCAGAGATGTAGAAAACAGATACAATCTGTGTTTTTTCTGTGTTCAACACGACATAAATGCAGCCTCTACCTATTTTCTATCAGCATTGGTTGCTGACCATCATCTCCTAAGAGACAGGGTCACGTCACTTACGTCACACTTTGAGCTGAAAGGAATAGCACACATAGTCAGTCAGTCCTTCCTTTCAGCCCAAACCTGCGTATCACTATATTCATAAATTATGCAAACCTACACAAAAGCTATGCATTTCACCCAAATTCCTAAACCAACGCACCTTAATTTAACCAATAAAAGGTCAGCAAGACTTGTCGTTTAAAATTAAACGTATATTTTGTTTATATCGTAAGTCTTTGTCCGTTCTTATTGTGCAGTATCGGCCCACCCGACGGAGCCTGCATACTAACGATCCATGAAATGTGCACATGACATGGACATTTATGTGTCCCCATCGGATGCTATTACGTGTGGCGACACGTAATTGAAAACCATTTTGGTATCGAGACAAGTTTAGAAGAATGGAAATAGTGTGATGCGAATCTATGATGGAATGAAGAATGCGAGAGTACATGCCAACATTTATTTGGTGATGGATGCATATAATGATATATTATGAGCAATAGATTTTTTGGGTTAGATACAAAAAATAATTTTGAATTGGACCATCTATTTTATTTATTTCTCGATACCTTATTAGTCGTTAGTATTAACCTCAAATAGCACAATACTTTTTGTATGGTTATTCCCATTCATCAATAATCTTTCGTAGGTACTGCTGCCTTACCCAATGACACAAGCAATTTCTATGCTATACCTACCATTAAATGCTCAAATACGTAACCGTTCGCCGAGTGGACGGCAATTGACTGCATTCTGGTCACGATGCGATCTAAACAAGCAAAACAATAATTTACCATTGCAATACAGGGCAGGTGCTGCGAAAATATAGGCCTTACACACGAACGTTGATTTACACCCCATTTGTTTAGTCACGCTTTCTTCGTATTTGGAGTAAGTACGATGTAAAGGGTTAGAGGCCCTACTATTGAAATCATCATGTCTCTCTTTTCGCTTAAGGAAAGAAAGAAAGAAAATACATTTATTTAGCACAGACTAAAAGGCATACCTACAGTATATAAAAGGTACATCAGATAAAACAAATGAAAATCAGGGTTAAAAGTAAATGCCGGTGGTCTTTTCTCCATAGAAACGCTCTCGCCTGTTTTCTTTCTGGTTAATGACCATATAGCAATTATTTTTTCCAGAATAATAAATATTAACTACTTGTATGTCCCTATGTTTTCCTTTTTGATGATACATTATTTTTATAATAAAATGTATCAAAATGCTCAAAATTGCCGATTTAAACCGCTGTCAACAGAGGCCTAGTGTAGAAATTTGACCACTATCAATGAAAAAAGAAAAACATAGAGACACAATATATATCCTTCTTATTTAATTTATGAAATATCTTTTAAATTGGTCCAATATTGGAGGAAGAATAAGGCGAGAGCCAAACCTCAAATTATGACTTTTTACTTAGGATTTTTCAAAAGTCTCTCCGACCGCATTTCCTCTTAAAAGTTCGACGTAAAAAATTTGCAGGAAAGTGTGCCTCACGGGTGCGCTAAAAGGGTCCGGTTCAGCAAAAATGCCATACAACTAGTGCCTGACGCTGGTTTTCGACTAGCCTCATGTTTATGGCAACAGCAGTTAGATCATGAATCTATCTGCTTTGGTAATTAAGCATCTACACATATTCTGTTTTATTTTATTAAGTACAAAATGGATGAAAGAAAATTAAAGATGAGAGGATATGACACGCATGTGTTGAAAATAGTTTGAATAAATCCTAAGCCTAAAATTACTGCTGGGACACAGGCCTCCTCCCTGTGAGAGGTTTCCAGTGGGCCATAATCCACCACTCGAGCCCAGTACGGGTTGTCACATGCCTTCGAATTTTGAGTTCTAGGTTAAGCCGGTTTCCTCAAGATATTTTTCTTCACCGTTTTAAAAGCAGTGGTGATAAAAATAAATAAAGTGCCTGCTTGGGTGAACCCTCGACCAACATACGTCGCGGCTATTACCATGAAACCACCACTGTTCTCTGAAATATACGGTAACATTGCAAATAAGTAAAACCCAACATTGTACGTAAATAGACATGAACATTGACCCAATTGTTATCAACACAAACCAATAATTCTCTTGCAAGTGAACTAGAATTTCCGCAATAGGTGCGGACCAAATGCCAGCTGTCTCATAACCTATACAATATAGTTTAAGCTAACCTTTATAACCTAAAGTGAACTTAGGTGACCTACTCGCCTAGTGTTCATAAGATTTATCTAACGTGACTTGGATTGTGGTTGACTGATATGACATAAATGCCATCGACTTAATGCCTTCTCAAAAAACTGGTTTAACCGAAGTCATCCACTGATTTTAGGATTATTTTAATCGTCAAAGATCATAGATTTTGTCAGAAGTTTCAGGAGACACACAGTGCCACACTACAAACTAGTGGGGGTTTTAGTAAAAGGATTAGATACTGCAATGTGTTGTTGATAGCAAACAGCGAGACAGAAGGGCCATGTTGCCTACTTCAAGAATGGAATGCTGATACACTACTATACTAAAAGAGCAGTATTGTAGAGACAATACTGCTCTTTTAGTATATACAAATAAGCGTAGATTTTAGGTGTGTTGTGATTTTAGGTTAAATAGGGTGCTGGTATAGTCCGGACCCTGGGAAAATGGAGATCGCGCCCAGGGGGCTTACTCTCCAAACTAATTTTAATTCCAATGAGATGCCAATATGATTCCAATGTTAATTTTACAGTCACGTGATTCGGTACTCTTGAAAACAATATTGTCAACAATTACCCCACGCCAAGCCCGAACCCAATTCCACCTAGTTCTCCAAAATGGACACCCAATCTAAAAATGATTTGGCGCTAGCATCGAACTCAAGACTACGAAACGTCACAATTCCAATGTCGATCTATCGGAATTAAATTGAAGGGTAAGCACCCAGGACCCCGTGGCAGTGAGACTGTCACGTGGTCCTAGGCGCGATCTCCGTTTTCCACCACTACCAGGACTATACCAGCACCCTAATTGCGCAACACACTATCAATTACAATCTGTATCATTTTGAAGGATATTGCTAATCCATTGCTTCATATGTTCGAAAAAATTGTCTGCTCAACAACATAAATAACGCAATGAATGTTGTTGAACTGTCAAAATGAAAACTAATGGTGTATTACGCAATTACCCCGCAGTACTCCAAACTGTGCCCCATTAAGGCTCCTGCAAACAGGCGCGACGCGCGACGCGAATCGCGCGCGACACAACGGCACCGCTCGTTGCGCGACTTGCGGTGTCTTTGTGTCGCGCGCGATTTTATCGCGTGTCGCGCCTGTTTGAAGGAACCTTTAGCGGATTAGATCGCTCCTTAGGGAACATCGAGCTTATAACATAACTAGATTTTTACACGCGTTGCTCTTTGATTTGCACCACAACTTGAGAAACATTTAACTAACCCGAAGTCGCAAACGTTGGTGAAATCTACTCCAAAACTAGGCGTGGCCGATATAAACTAGTCGCTTCACTTGTTACATTAAACTGTGATGTGAAAGGGTGTTTACAAACAAGTTATAGTATTAATTTAAAGTGGACTAATTAACATTGTATAACAAGTTCGTAACTTTAATTTAACTTTCACTGGTTTTTATTGATACTGTAATCTTGGTGTAGCTATTGAGACTGTGTAGAGGATTTTATAGATTTATGAAAGCCTAGCTTTATAACGAAATCAGCTGTAGGTAAATGGTCAATAATTGACCATGCCTGTCAAGAATGAGTTGCTGAGAATTAATGATTGACCATTTATATACATTGTATCTGAAATGTGTGATCATACTCCCATAAATATGACTACACATTTTATATTTCTGATGCATGCTGTATAAATTATACAGCATGTATTATTAAAACCATTATAATTCGTATGATTATACAGTATAATCATACAAATTATAATTGTTTTAATAATCAAGTTGGCGGCTGAGAACGTTTCACTTTATAAAAGACCATAAAAGGTTATTATTACCCGACTGCCTCAGATGGAAGGTAATGTTTTTATGTGTCATATCAATTATTATAAAATGATCAAAGATTACCAGCTTATAAAGCCACTACCTGTAGTAGTACCGGGCTCGCCATCATCACTACAGAATCACTCAGTTTCCTTATTCTGTTACACGCTATACAGAGTTTTTATTCCCAACCACGTCTTTATAAGTTGGAAGAAAACCACTAATAGGCGATGCGGTTTCAAAAACTTAAATTTTAAGAGAAATTCTTATGTTCTCAAGACTTCCCATTGATTTAATGTTCCCTACGCAGTTTGTGGCGAATTCTCATAAAATTTACACCATTTATGCATCCTTTAACTTTTATTCAGTGACTGAAGGCCAGACCGTTTACCTGGGTAAGTACGAAATGTATGAATGCTCGCCTTTTGAAAAGTTAATTACTTCTTTTCTTAGTGTATCGATGGCAAAAAGTTAAACCATCTTTGGTCTACGTGAACTCCGCTCACTGACGCAGTCATCAAATCATCAAGGGCACAGGTGGGCGGCGCAGAATGAAAAGCCATTGTCTGTGGGGAGGTGCCGCATACGTATTTGAGATTCGAGCCGTCCATCAACCCCCATCTGTGGAAATTGTCTTCACTCCGGCCGATTTGGGTTCGAAGTCTATTAACAGATTTCCAAGTCGGCTACGGTAACGCATACCCAGCCGGAAGGCTCTCAGATGGTTCGATAAAATTATTAGGGGGTTTATACAGCTCCCGCCACAGATTACATCTTCCTGTCCTGTGGAGGCGTTAATTACTAACTATCCATGATTGAAACGCAAGCATCATAATTATGTTAATGCTCAGGACAGATACTTTTGAGTCTTCCTAGGCAGTCAGCACAGCAGGCTAGCATTAAGGCTCCTTCAAACAGGCGCGACACGACACGCGACACAAAGGCACCGCGAGTCGCGCAACGAGCGGTGCCTTTGTGTCGCGCGCGATTATTACGCGTGTCGCGCCTGTTTGTAGGAGCCTTTAGCGGGTCAGCCGCTCATAATTTTAGCATGGTATGTGGAGCTTAAATCGTCAACCCGTCTTAAGCAAGCCTTGTGATCGACCTCTCCGTGGCTTTCGTCCTGCAGTGGCACAATAATGGGCTGTTTTTTAAATAAGATAAGATAATTTTTATTTGTGCAAAGTTAATGCAAAGCTAAATTTGAGCTTCATCAGCTCAGCAACTGCTGACTGCTTATGTAGATGATGCTGAGTAGGCAAATGATCATGAGCACTTGTCACATAGTTTCTGCCACATGATTTTGTGGTGATCAAATCTAAACTCGAAACAAAAAAAAACAATTATCATAGAGTATCTTGTTAGAGTATCATTACGAAGCCAAATGTATCATGTATTTTGTTCGTGTTGGTCGACCCAAGCAAGAGGCAGCCGTTATCTGTCGTATGCAAAGTGTTTGAATACATTGCTTTAAACAAATACCCGATCCGGGTTATTTGGACCTCACACGATGTTGTACAGACCCGGGGTCTTCTGTAAATGACCATACACTTGCTAATTTACACTGAGGACGGGGGACTTTCAAATCCAGTCTTGTAGGTAATATTTGCACTGCATCGTTGTCATTCATCTTTGACATTCGTTACGGGTACTCAGAAGCCCAAAAGTCTGACACCCAGTCTTACCAAGGGGTGTCATGTTAAGGCTCCTGCAAACAGGGGCGACGCGCGACGCGAATCGCGCGCAACACAAAGGCACCGCTCGTTGCGCGACTTGCGGTACCTTTGTGTCGCGTGTCGTGTCGCGCTTGTTTGAAGGAGCCTTTACCCAGTGGTAACCGGTTGTGGAGGTCAGATAGGCAGTCGCTCCATGTAAAACGCTGGTATTCAGCTGCACCCGGTTAGATTGGAAGTCGACCACAACATAGTTGGGAGATTGGTTTATTTGCACTGCATGATAGATATAGTGACTTGGTTGTTCTATTTTAATTTAGGTACTTATATTTATTTTATTTTACCATTTATGTACAGACTAGACGCCAGCACATCAAGCTACCCGAAACTGTCAAATTTTCCCAGTCAACTTTGATTTGGTTTTTTTTTGAAGTGAAAACTTCTTTAGCGGCGCTGTGTACTTTTTTTGGAATGGGTAAAAACTTCTAAATTCGCGTCAGGTCACGTGACCCTGATCGAAAATTCGTAAGACGTAAAACGTAAGACGCGCGTTGTTGAGGACAGCGCCATCTATGCACATCGGGAAGAACTACGAGGGCCTCGCGTACTAACGTCAGACGTAAAACTTAAGACGCGCGTTGTTGAGGACAGCGCCATCTATGCACATCGGGAAGAACTACGAGGGCCTCGCGTACTAACTACGTAGGCCTCGCGTACTAACTACGTAGTTCATCCAACAACGACGAGATGGCGCTGAACCACGGATATATAACTGACGACGAGCAAATCTGAATAAATTCCTTTCACGAGAAGAATAAACCAGTCAAACTCAAACTCAAACTCAAACTCAAAGCATTTATTTCAATTAAACCTTGTACAGGCACTTTTGAATTGTCAAAATTAAAATAGTCCGTCAGTCAGTCAGAAAGTTGAAGCTAGTTGCCCATTCCAAAACGTAGATCTCTATGGAGAAGAACGGGCAAGAAACTCCATGGACACTCTTTTAAATCAAGATATTACAAATCGTGGGTACATAATTATTGTTGCTTCTATATGCGAGAACAATGTAAAAAAAACACAAATGAAGGAACATTTCAAAATATAAGATTAAAAATAAGCCTTGGCTGTTAAGAAATGACCAGTCTCAACCGACGGCGCCCGTTCACGAACATAACGCGTGGATCAGCACCATCTAGCTCAACCATTTTGTAGGGAACCGAATGATCCAACACACGCGCCACCATCGATGAGACATTTAAGTGAGCATGACATGTTCTCAACCGCCATGCTCTTTCAAGTCAACATGAAAAAAATCATAGCAAACGAAAACATGGTTCTTACATTTACAAAATTTAAAAATGCTTCTAAATTATACAACACTATAGTTTGTAATTTATTTAAGAGATTAATAGAATTTTACTACCAAATAGGAAGATATATTATTTAATAACGAAGTATTCAACAATTAAGACTTATTGAATAAAACAAAAAAAAAAAAAAGAATTATGTTCTTAATGTCAGAAACACAAAGAAAAAAGAAAAAGGGAAGCACCTCTTCCAATTATTGAAATTTTAACTAGTGAGCTCAAGTGCCTGTGGAGCAGGACCAGCATTAAGCCAAGCATTTTTATCATCGATATAATCATCCAACTTATAATATGCTTGTCTACATAGTGTGCGTTTAATACATGTTTTAAATTTCTTCTCATTTAGTTGAAGAATATCGAGTGGTATTTTATTATAACATTTTATACAGTAACCCATAAAAGAAGTTTTTACTTTAGACAATCTGAAACGCGGTTGATCTAATTTGTCCCTATTTCTAGTGTTAAAATTATGCCTGTCACTTATCTTACTAAAAAGATGTACATTTTTTCGAACGTACATAATGTTTTCATATATATATTGACAAGGAACCGTCATGATGTTAATTTTTTTAAACAGTTCCCGTAGAGAACCGCGTCTGCTGAGCTTGTAGATGGCTCTGACAGCCCGCTTTTGCAGAATGAAAATAGACTCAATATCTGCAGCCCGTCCCCACAGCAAAATACCGTAAGACATGATGCTATGGAAGTAACTAAAATAGACCAGTCTCGCGGTATCCACGTCTGTTAATTGGCGAATTTTCCAAACAGCGTAAGCGGCTGAACTTAGCCGCCCTGCAAGTGATGTTAAGTGCGGACCCCACTGTAGCTTTGAGTCAAGCGTGATCCCCAGGAAAACCGTATTTTCGACGAATTCAAGTATCTCCTTATTCAATACAACATGACATTCACTACCTCTAACATTCGGTAAAGCGAATCTAATGCATTTAGTTTTTTTCTCATTTAATACCAAATTATTTAAAGTAAACCAATTATGGACCACAAGCATAGCGTTATTTACGTCGTCAAGCTCCTGTGCACGTCTGCTTACTTTAAAAATCAATGATGTGTCATCAGCAAATAACACCATTTGTGGTCGGTTTTTCAGTAAATGTGGTAAATCATTAATATATACTAAAAATAGGAATGGCCCCAATATTGAGCCCTGCGGTACTCCCATTTTGACTTTTAAACCCGATGAATTCACACCATTAATTTGAACTTGCTGAAATCTATCATTTAAATATGATTTTATTAAGCTAAGAGCAAGTTTACCTAGACCGTAATGCTCAAGTTTCAAGAGCAGTGTTTCGTAATTCACGCAATCAAACGCCTTGGATAGGTCGCAAAAAATGCCTATTGCATCTTGCGCCTCTTCCCATGCGTTAAAGATATGTTTTAATAAGGTGACACCGGCGTCGGTTGTGCAACGTCCTTTGGTGAAACCAAACTGTTGATCGTGTAGGATGTTATTACGATTAAAATGATTGAGCATTTGATTTAACATTACTTTTTCAAACACCTTGCTGAAAACTGGCAATACCGATACGGGTCTATAATTATTAGTGACCCTGCTGTCCCCAGATTTGAAAAGAGGAATAACTTTGCTGAACTTCATTAAATCCGGGAAAACTCCTTGATCTACACACAAATTAAATATTAAAGCTAAATAGGGTGCAATTGTCTCAATAATGGATTGACAAACTTTAGTAGACATGCCCCACTGTCCACCAGTCACTTTGGTCATCATACCTGATTTGCAAAAAACCCTATAAAATAAGGAACACACCTTAACACGCGTGTTTTGTTTATAAGACGATTCACAAAATACACTCGTAATTGTTCAAGTTTTCACTTCTGTCGGCACTACCGGAGTGCCAGTTTCTTTTTTTTTTTAGTTTATAGGGAAGTTTCTTGAATAGATTTATAAAATCTATTAAAGAAATTTGACAGATTATAGTAGCTTGATGTGCTGGCGTCTGTATTTGTGTGTATATAAACAGACAAGATGAAAAGAACAGAAAAATAGGTACAAAGATGACGAGATTTATTAGGTATCAATAAAATACAATCGTTGATTTAAGGCTCCTTCAAACAGGCGCGACACGACACGCGACACAAAGGCACCGCAAGTCGCGCAACGAGCGGTGCCTTTGTGTCGCGCGCGATTATATCGCGTGTCACGCCTGTTTGTAGGAGCCTTTACGCATAATTGTGTATCAAATCACATTTTTGATAAGTTGAAATCTCAGCATTTTTTTAACACTCCCAACTTACATAGTATCGTAAGTCAAAAATTTCTAAGCTGTAATTTGTATCCAAGACAATAAATCATCTGATTATTAAATATTTATGTAAATTAATTAAGTATGACCATCGGTCTCACTTTGTCTTGTCTAATTTTGTAATAGAAATCCAATAAATTAATGCAGGCAATAGCTACGATACATCAATGAGCACCATACTGTGAAGTTATAAGATAACGAATGATCACAGTCTTGTACTATTACCGACTATCGTCGAGATCATTAAACTGTTAAGGGCGAATCGTTACGAATGAGAAATGACTTACACTATTGAACATACAAATTAATGCTCTGTGCAGTGTCGACAAGACTTTACCTGGATGATTTAGATGAGGTATTAATCATTTTTATAAGATGTATGTTTTTTGTTTTTTTTTTTAATAAAAACATTCCTAAGAATGCAGATAGTTTTCTTAATAGGTATTGTAATAATTCGGCCATGTAATTTTTTAATTACACGGTGAACGAAAAAATCGTTTACCGTGTTATTCGCTTGTTGCCGACCATCTAATGCCCAATACAATGTCTTTTGACTAAGGACGAATTTCACCAAACTTTTACACCTAATAAAGTCATATCCTGAGAATAAATTTCGAATTTTTGTCAGTTTTTCCATACTAGACTGGCATACGTCAATTTTATTCCACGGATAAAAGATGTCTGACTTTGGTAAAATCAGCCCTAAGTCGATTATAATATTATTATTCTTAGATTTTTTAAGACAACCAATGTGTCATCGACATTGCATCATCAAACACATTTCGTATAGGTACCTTTTACGGGCTAATAGTGATATGCGTAGGCAGACATTAACAGAACATATTTTAACAGCTTTCAACATTCGAAACAAGGAGCATTAAAGTTAACCATCTTTTATAGAATTAATGTCTCCATGAAATATATTTTGTACAAGGGCCATAATAATAGTCAGTGACGGGACGCCCAACATTTTGTATCTTGTTACTAATTTATATCTAATTACCTTACCGTGTAAACCATAAATTATTACACCATAATGAGGGTGAAATCGTTGTAAACATCACTTTACTTTTTAAAGGTGCTTAGTTGGTTTTATGGGCCATTAGATTCTTTTTCACACAGTCTGATTTGACCTCTGTTCTACATGAATTAAATTATAATGATGCTTGACTTATCTATTTTGTATTTAAATACGGGCAAAGTCCAGAAACTTGTTTGTACAGTAAAGTCTTATATATCTTCGTCATTTTTGTTTCCTTTATCCAATCGGTATATTGTAATAGGTACCTTTTTAGGCTACCGCACTGAGAAGACTATTGCATAGAATATTTAAGTACTAGAAAACAAACATTAAAATAGCATACTTACATCTTTGACCAACGTCGAGTTGACATCGACCAAACCATTTATTTGAATAAACTGGTAATTTTATGAAATATATATATTTTTAAATACTTTTAATTGTCAGTGTCAAGTCAGACATTTTTAAAAATGGCTGAACGTCATTCTGCAATATTGACATTACGACGCAATATTCCTATTATAATGCCGAGTCGGTAAAGCAGATTCTATCGAGCAGGGACTGTAAAATTATCTTTTCTTTTGTACCTTAAATTAAGGGGGTTATATGACCTAAAGCGCGGTCACTGTCGCACCGCATAGAAAAGAACGAGAAGCGCGATGATACAACGCTGGAAATTTATTGCAAAATATGAAGCAATTATCTATTAACAGAACATCTATTGTTTGGACTAAAAATTAAAACACTAGTGCTTTAGTATGTTGCTTGTAGAATAATCTGACAAAAATCAGAATGATTGTATGTATGGGTTTTATTGTAAAAAGAAAGTTTTTAGATGTATCTTCATGATTTTTTTCTATCGTATCAAATTAATTGTATTATGTTTTCAACACACTACCTACCTAGCATATATTCTGAAGAATATCATATATTTTTCCGATTTTGTTTACTGTACTCGATCTTATACTTTTATTGCTTCTAAAACTTGCGTTTTTGCGTTTAGGTCCTGTAATTCCCTTAAGAAAATATAAACAGAATTACATTTGTTGAAGTACACACATAAATAAAATTGCAGTGTTATTTTTAGCTCAGATTTTTATTACTTTGCAGTAAAATACAATAAGAAAACATCGGACAACATAGTTATTAACACACTGGTAAAATATAATAGCATCACATAGAAGATCCAATGCCTGTAATCGCAACTCTGCACAAATTATTCGTGCAAGCAGCGTATATTGTTTAACGTTAACCCTTTAATGAAAAGCTGTGGTCAACCTGACCGCGCCGGGTGTAATTACACGTTTTAAATGAAGGTAGACATTACAGTGTGCAGCCAAGCACATAATATGGGACATATATTGGAGTTCTCAAGTATAAAAGTGGTTAAATTAATATTGTTTGTGGGTATTTGGGTGAAATCTGTAACAACGTACAGTATCAATGTGACTTTTTCAATGAATTCGTTATGTAGTTTCTAAGTTTATCTTGGACATAAATGACATCGTAAGGACATGGTAAGGAGACCTGGACTTATAGTTAACTAGCTTCTGCCCGCGACTTCCTCCGCGTGAAATTTCTTGTTACTCCGACCCACCCCGTCGCATCGCATCGCCTGCCCGCGCTATTACTTCGTTTTTGCTTAGCGTTATTTCTGACTTTTTTTCTTTTTGCTCGGCTCCTAAAGGTCATAGCGTGATGTTAAATAGCCTATAGCCTTCCTCAAGAATTGGGCTATCAAATGCAAAAAGAATTTTTCAAATCCGACTGGTAGTTCCAGAGATTAGCGCGTTCAACCAAACAAACAAACCCTTCAGCTTTATAATATTAGTATAGAATGATATAAATCTGTCAAGCGTAGTAATCAATGCTTATGCCTTCTCTAAATGAGAAACCTTTGCCCTGTAGCAGAACTATAATAGGCTACCAATTTTCGTACTTAGAGCGTGACTGCCCCGTTGGTCTCGTGATCGCAAGCGCGACTGCTGAACATGAGGTCCTAGGTTCGATTCCCAGGTCGAGTAAAGTGTTATTAGGTTTTCCATTAAAAAAAGTAAAGTGTTATTAAAGTAAAGTGTGTTATAAAGTAAAGTGTTATTAGGTTTTTCCATTAAAAAAAGTAAAGTGTTATTAAAGTAAAGTGTGTTATAAAGTGTTATTTGGTTTTTCCATTAGGAATTTCTTAGTAACAGCTAGGAGTTTGGAAGATGGCGGTGTGATACCCCCGTGCCTCGGAAAGCACGTTAAGCCGTTGGTCCTGCGCCGGATCTCTCTCCGGTCGTGTCAGATTGCCGTCCCATCGGACTATGAGAGTGAGGGAAGAGAGAGTGTTATAATACATACTTGTGCACTATAATTATCTCTCGCGCCGAAGGCTAGTCTCTATTGGGATTGACCGCCATGGCCGAAGTACGGTCTGGAGGTAGTCCTCCAGACCGTATTTCAGCCAGTAGTCAAAGACGCGACGGTCTTACTAGACCGTCGCGTCGAAAATACAAAGAAGGCTGACTTCACAACAAAATGGATTTGACTGTCGGAAAAGCTGGGACAGGGAGAAAATCTTAGTATTATTGACTAGCGGCCCGCCCTAGCTTCGCAGGGTTGCAATTTTTTTTTTCGAATTTCCTAAATTTTCTTTCATAGAAACCTTGCGGACAATACCGAACACAAAAAAAATATAAATAAATAAATACTGAACACAACAAAAATCCAATTTTGTGCAGTCATTCGGAAGGTAAGTATGCGCTTACAGACATTTCAGCGACTTTGTTTGATACTATGTAAGGATAAGGATATTGACTCAAGAGAAGGCAGCGTGGTTCTTTAGACTTTTAATATTTTTCTCGAAGAATTTATTTTGTAACGTATGTATTTCAACTGAAGGTATATTATAATTACGTCCTTTAATCATTAAGTTCTCTGCTAGTGCTTTGCACTTCTGTAAGTTACGAATTTATAATACCTAAAAATGTACGTGATTTAAGAAATAAATAAATAATATTTGTCTGTCTGAAAATATTATTATGTAGGTAGTTTCAGGTTTTTAAATGCGACTTAAACATAACTGGCAAAAGGGTGTGGGTATTATTATAGATACGCCTCTGTCTTCAGGAATTACAGGCGTGAAAAAAATCTGAATAACACAGACAAAACATAACGTTTTGTGTGTTTCAGATTTTTTTCATACTGACCTAACTGAACGAATCAGCGCCATGTTTATTTTTAGAAAGCTTTGCCTTTCTAGAACATCCAAATGTTGTACACAACTACATATTTCTATGAATGACGATCACGATTTCGCAAATCACTGCGTTGATTAAAATTGAATTGAAACAAATGATTACGTACATTGATAGCACCATTGTGGCAGTGTTGCCGCCTTTGTCTTGCGGACAATGTGGGCCAGTCATAATGAGACTGGTAATAAAAGCTTTTATAAAAGACTTCGTAACGTGTCGACCAGCTTTTAGTAATTAGGTTTCACTTGTAAGCCGGATGCTATGAGACTTTAACAGCCACACGGGTTGATCAAAATCTGAATGAATGAGGGACCTTCACCACTTCCTAGTGCTTTAGCTGAGAAGAAGTAGCGCAACAAACTTCCAAAGCCAAAGTCAAAGCATTTATTTCAAATAGGCACATAAAAGGCACTTTTGAACGTAAAAATTACAGCAAAATAGAATTGATTCCAGTCGCCCATTCCAAAAGGTAGTTTTCGTACGGAGAAGAATGGGCAAGAAACTCCACCGTTAGGTACTCTTTTAAAATGTTTTACAATATTGTGCATACATCAATTATATAATAATTATAAATTATATGTGAACACGATGCACCTAAAATAAAATTACTATACCACAATAGGTAAAAGAATTAAAAATTAAACCATGACATATAAATTAATTATCTGATAGATACATGGTGCTCACATATTTACAAACATGGCAAAAGTAAACGATTTTCATTTAAGCCGAAGCCAGCCGGGTCAGCGGGATTGTCCGAAAGGGTTACCGCTGGCTCGGAACATAAAGGGCGAAGGAAGGAACACGGGTGGGTTTTAGTCAGTAAGAGTCTGACACTCCCTTCCGCTCCACCCAGAGCGAGAGGAGTCATTTGATAACCGGATGTAGCTGCATCCGGGAAACTAAACGAAGTCAACGTAGTTAAGAATAAAGCTAGGAAGATTGATTGTTAGCTGGATGCAGGACTGTCCGACGTGCATGCGACGCTTGGTCCAGTCTATGTCCTGAAATGATGATGGTGATGTTGGTGATGTTGATGGTGATGTTGTTGTGATGTTGATCTAACCACGTTAAGATAGATCCTTGCGAGCTAATTTTTGACAATTTCTTCTTGACCTAAGAAATTCATACTTTATGTAGGTACTCGTTCATTTTCTATGACTCTACACTATAGGTACGATAACTACCATACATTTATGTATTTTTGATAAGGTCATGGTCTGTTCTGAATAACCATTTTTTTTCTAGATACATTAAAAATGTCTGCGAAGTTCGGTGTCTATGGCATTGTTTCTTAACTGACCCTTTCCTCTTTTCATTAAATCGACCAAGGCATGTGTAATTGGCAATAACTACTATAAATCAGTGACTGGCTAGAGTGGCTAGCGACCATAAAATATCCCATAATTACCAAGCCAGAGGCAGAAAAACTAGAATTTCTAATAGAAACTTATTTTCGAATACACAGGCGGTACTAAATTATGTGCCGAACCAAGTGACCATGAAGGTGGAACCATGTATAAATTCCGCCAGTGACCAACACCACCATACCACAACACCATCATATACCACGAATGGGTTAAATAGAACACGCGTGTGCGATATACATTGCTGCGTCAAAACAAGCATTAATTTTCGTTAGCTTGGCTAAACCGCAATGGTAACTGTGCAATTCGATTTATGCGCCATCAGAATGAATTTTGGTGTTCCTAACATATTAATTGAAAACATAGAGTGTTCTCCCACGCCATGTAAGTGTGACCATCGCCTTATGCGATCTAAAATGAATTATTAATATTGAATAATAGCTAGTTATATTTACGTGTTATTAAGATAATTTAAGGGAAAAAGAAAAGTACTTAGCTAGGCTTGAGGAAGTACTGTTCATTTCAACATTTGAAGCACACTTATGATCTTAGACAAAGTGAAATTCTATCAGCGATGATGGAAAAGTCAAATATGTATAGAATAGACATAAGCTACCAAAAGGCTTGTTGAAATTCGTTGTATAAATACGAAACATTTAGTTGTCTCTCTTAAATAATATTCAATGAAAAACCCATAGGTACTTATTAAATATTTATTTGACTAAAAACTATTGTAACGTTAAATTACCCGATACTGCGCTACAAACATAAAAATAAATTAATTTTAATAATAAATGACTCTAAAATCATTCAGTTCCCGCCCACATTTCCAAAATGCTGTCACCAGCCATGTCAACCCTTTAAACTCAAAACTGTAATAATAGGCTATATTTTGTGGCAATTTAGATTTCACAAACTCGTTATGGGCGCCGTCAAGGTAATTGTTTATTAATTTCAACGGTACATGATGTTAATTTAACGAACAAGCGTTAAACTTTATTAATGTAGCAATAAAGGTCATTATTGATATAGGTTATGATGAAGTAGCCATCTATTGAAGTGAAATAGGTTTAGGCTAGAGTGGTATAGGTATTTACTATAAGAAAACTTAGGAAAATTACAAATGAAAACGATATAAGGAGAGTTGGCAGTCCAATAGCCTGGTGGGTCGATGACCTACAGAAGATCGCAGGGACGATGCGGATGAGACTCGCACAGACCAGGGAAGCATGGCACAAAAGGAGGAGAAATATATCTAGCGGTAGGTGAACAATGCTGCCAATGATGAGGACTATGATGATTATATCTGAGAATGTGCGGAAGTTAAAGAAACTATACCTCGTATCGGCGAGCAACCTACCAGATCAATCAATCGATCAATCGTGAATCTATTAAAAATCCGTTGCAAAACTATTTAGAAGCACTAAGTATATACAAACGCCAGCACATCAAGCTATTACAATCTGTCTAATTTCTTTAATAGATTTTTAACTTTATCGCTACAGCATAAGTTTCAAAATTGATTGGGAAAATTTGACAGTTTCTGGTAGCTTGATGTACTGGCGTCTGTACTTTCTTTGTTTGACTTACTTATCATACAGGGTGATAGGAAGATGGGTGCCAGGCTTTTAGGCGAAGATAGTACAGACAATTTAGAACCATTTAAGCCATGGTTGTCTTAGACGAAGTCGCACATCACACTAATATTATAAAGGCGAAAGTCTGTGTGTATGTGTGTGTGTGTGTTTATATGGTTGTTACTTCTTCACGCTCAAACGCCTGGACCAATTTTGATAAAATTTTGTATGGAGGTAGCTGACACCCTGGATTAACATATAGAATACATTTTTTAGCCCGATATTCCCACGAGATCAACATTTATGCGCGTGAAACCGCGGGGCGCAGCTAGTAATATTATAAAGGCGGAAATTTGTGAGTGTGTATGTATGTTTGTTACTTCTTCACTCACAAACGACTAGGCCAATTTTGATAAAATTTTGTATGGAGGTAGCTGACACCCTGGATTAACATATAGAATACATTTTTAGCCCGATATTACCACGGAGTCGACACTTATACGGGTGAAACTGCGGGGCGCTGCTAGTTTTTTACAAAGACAAAACAAATCAAAGTTAGCGCCATAACTAAAACTAAGAATCTGTCAGCTATCCGATACTGGCGTGTTAGAATATTGCCCAACGGCCCTATTCAGGCATTTGTGCCCATTCGTGAACAATCACAATGAATGGCGAATAAAAAACCTAATGAATAGATTCGTCGCCGCTTTGAAGCCTCGCTCGAGGTCATAAATATTCTATTGAAATACAAACGAAACGAAACGACAATATGTATAATTTTGCTGTTTATGTGAAAATTATTCGATGATTTCCACTGATATTGACGTTTCCGTGAGCGAATAACGGTGCGTTGTTCATTTGTAGAGAGTATGGGTGTAGTTATCGAGTAAAACTTTATCGAAAGCGGAAGTATAACTCCCACCGTATTGTATATAAATAAGATGAGAAGTATGAGAAATTTTTGATAAAAATTAAATGAAGAACAAGTTAAAAAAAAATAAAGTAAAAGTATTTTACAACAAATTAGATTAAAAATGAGGATAGCTGCAAAAGCTAACAACTGTGTAGAAGCGGACAACTATGACATACTAAAGTTTAGGTACTTTGGATAAAAATCTTAAACATGCAAACAGAGGGGCAATTCTACTAATTTAACAACGTTCACAGTCTGATCTCAGTCTCAATCTGTCAAAAAATACTTCTAATTTCCCTACATTTTGACAAGTTTTTGACATTTCTCTGTCGCTGAGATGAGACTGCGACTAAATTTTGAACGTTTTAAATTACGAGAATTGGCCTTCTGGTATGTTGAGGTGCAGTGTGTAGTGCTAGTGTAAGTGAGGATGTCATTGACTTATATGTGTGTGAGAGAGGGTGTGTGTGAGTGCTTGGACTAGATAAGTTTTAAGTTAGCACAATTTTTTCAGTTGCATCAATAGAAAAAAGATAGAATTAAGTACGAGATAGTGATAAATAAGCTCTTATTCTACTAATTAAAATGCTTAGATAACTAAGTATTGAACACACAACTTTTAAACTAGATTACGAAAAAACAAGTTCAGTTGGTAGGTACAAACGTAAAAGTTGAATTAAAAACTCGCCCGGTTTTACCTGTAACTAAATACTAAATCAAAGCAGTTGTTACCTAAGATGTTTGGCCATCGTATTTGCTACATATCGAATTTAAAACACTTTTAAATCGATAACGCGAATTGTGCAGACTGGTTTTTGTTCGGACTGTGTCCGGTAAAAGGCAACGCTTTGTGAATCGCCCAATATCGGCCAGCAATTCCAATTTGGGGCATTCCATCGCTCCGTTATGAGGAAGTTGTTGAAACATCTAGGTGCGAAGATCTGTGTTGATTATAAAGCTTGCATTCTGTTGGAGTGAGCAGAATTGGAAGAGGGGCTTGGTATGTCGGAGCGCTGACGGAAAGTTTTCTTGACAGTACAAAAGGACCTATGAAGGTCTTTATTGGAATACAATCTTTCGACATTTCCATATTTTAGTTTCCTAGCGCAAATTAATTAATCCTACGAAGTGGAACTACTCGTAGGTAATTTTTAATAATAATAATTTACATATTATTCTACGACTATCGATACGTTACCCTCGAAACAGAAAACTACGCTTGATTAAGTATGAACTGAACACATATCGTCACCCTAATACGCAAAACTTGTATCTCCATTTTTACCAACTTTACAGGAGAAATAAAACTGATTTAAAAAATAATGTTAGTAATTTAATACATATCCATAGTAATAGACGTTACCAAAGGAGTTACAAGGTTTGCTTTTGAAAAAAAATTGATGGTGCATTTACGAGGTGTGCTTGACATGCATTTTTAGTGTTACCAAATCACAAAAAGTGACGATGTTTACAATAAAAAAATCTAATTTTTTTACGCAGCAATTTGTCATCAAAACGTCAATTTCGACCTTGGTGGAGTTACGAGGTTTGCGTATTAAGGTGACGATATCCAATGGATATGTGAATAAGTATTGCACGTTAACTGTCTGTCCCTCAACGTCCATTTCACGTTTTTGCCACAATCGCACTTTTTTAACTGATCCATAATTCAATCAACTGTGTGCGTTCAAAACCATTCAGCGATTTCAAACGTCACTGATATCATCGTTCAAAAGTAAACTGAACAATGTACACTTGTACGAAAATTTACCTTTAAGGATCCTAAAACAGGCGCGACACGCGATGTAATCGCGCGCGACACAAAGGCACCGCTCGTTCCGCGACTTGCGGTGCCTTTGTGTCGCGTGTCGTGTCGCGCCTGTTTGAAGGAGCCTTTACTGCTACGACTTTATGTCGTGCGCTCTCAATGTCAAAGTGTTAGCACTGATGTGGTGCGGTGGGCTGTACCTCACCAACATTATCTTGCCACTATCCTAATTAACTGTAAATATTCCATGGAATACTTACACCTCCGCTAGTATTTTATACAAACATTAAGTATATACTTTCTTATCAATCTGTAGGTACTATCCCACTACTGGGCAAAGGTCTCCCCCAAAGCAAAGGTGTCATATTTAGAAGACAGAAACTAATAGAGTTCAGCTTGAAATCTGACAGAGCGGTACATCATGTAAAATATTATAAGTAAATTGAACAAAAAAAAAAACGTAACAAAAGGAAAATGAAACAGAAAGTCCTATACGAGGCCAAAAGGCTCCTATCTCAGCATGATGCTATGCGACATTTACAAAATAAATGTCTCAGCGCTGGCTTTCTGAATTGATGGTAATCCCGGTAATTACTACTAGGACACGGGGTCTTTATAGTACCTACCTATGTGAGGTACGCAAGTACACAGAGCCAGCTACTGCTCATGTGTGTGAGGTCTAGAGTCAGACACATGCGTCACGGCCTTCCAGAAAACGCTTCGTTCCGGTTCAATGCTCGGCTGCGGTAATTGCGATAATTACTGTTAGTCTCAATCAATGAGTGTTTTCTTTCATGCTGCCAATTGGTGAGAAACAGTGTCTGTTCACACTGTGGTGTCTCATTTGTGCTGGGAACGATACCTGCTTTCTCGTTGAGTTATAATTTCGGAAGCATAATAATCATGAGAAAGATGCCTGTCTAGTTGTTACTTTCCTCAAGTTATGTGTTATGTTAATTCTTCATGCTCGGAAAACAATTTACATTCTGGAATTTGGAGTCATAATGTCACGTTTCATTTCGTGTACCTAAACGAAATAGCCGAGAACGTGAAAAGGGGTCAATGTGGGTATTCATTATTATGAACAATTTTCATTATAGGACCAACCATAAAATGAGACAAATACCTATCAACAGTTCCCTACACAAAACACCAACAAAAACTCTATAATTGCTGTCCTAAACTGAGATAGTACTACCATGAAATTCACCGTTTTACGAGTAGATAAGGTACTCGATTACTCCAGACATAGATATCGCTTAATTTACCGGTGTAGCTATAGGTATCTGGTGAATGCAATCTCGGAGGAACACATAAGTTAAACGGGGCACGCAGCTGCGCGCGAGTCGCGCCCGTCGGCGGCGCGCGCGCAGCCTCTTTCCGTCAGCTTTAGGCGGGATGCATACTTGTACAACATTGAAGAATAATTATATTTTATGAACTAAAACGTTCCAGTAATACCTACTAGTTTTTCTATTCAGATTGTCCGCACATAAAATATACAATCCAGGTGCTTTGTCAAAATTTATATTTGGACAAAGTAATGTGAACATTTTTTTTTTGTTCTGGCTTTTCACCAACATTGTAAAAATTATTTGAAAACATTGCTGAATTTGAAACTCGGGAGGTTTTAAAACAACAATGTTTTTAATTATTAATGTAACATAATGGAGCCTTGAAAAAAGGCTTCAAACGCTCTGAAATGCAAAATGTTTGAGAGTTAAACTTTAAATTTCGCTAACATTAATTCAACACACTGGACATTATTTTTAACTTTTAACTCCTACCATGCTGACCGTATATCCATATTAATAATATTTTGAATTAATTGTTATAATACAGATGATACACAAACAAGTGAATGCTGCAAATGTTAAAAGTGCAGTAGACAACATCTTTCAGCAATCAATGGCTTTCAAAAATTAATAAGAAGTGCGAAAAATAACAATAACTACATATAATCTTTTAACTCTGGCTTTCGAAATTGCAGACACATATTTCCTCATCTCAATAAAAATTTGAAAGGTCTCCAAACACGTATGGACCGTTGTTGACTATAAATGCTTGATTGAGCATGCAAGCGGCTCGCAGATGTGGTTCCGTGGCACGTGACATGGTCTCCGAATTATCTGAATACAGTGAATATACATACGGGAAGACATTTGTTTGTTTTGTGGACAACAATTTAATTTGATGTAGGTATATTTAGTTTGATTTACGTAAACCAATATTATATGGCTGGCAAATAGAAGGAACTAACTGTCTTTCACGTGTTTGAGGTGTTTTCTTGTTTAACATAATTATTCATTTCTACCTATTTGGCAGAGTTTCACAAACAGTAATAAAATGTTAAATATGTTATGGTCAAGTACCTAATTGGTGGAAAATTTAAAAATCTTTTTGTTACGCTATGTTTGTATTGAGAAGACAAAGAAACTGCAGTGCGATTCTGTAACCATCTCACCGTGAAAACTTAGGTGAAGTGAGCGTGGAGTGAGCTGTCAATAGCGTCAATTCCTAGCAAAAACAAACTCACTTCACCTAAGTTTTCACGGTGAGATTTTTACAGAATCGACCGGCTGTACCCTAATTGCGTAACACAGTTTCAATCACAATCAGAGAGATTTGAAGGATATTTCTAATCCATTGCTTCTTATGTTTAATACATTTGTCTGCTCAACAACGAAAATAATGCAATGGACTTAGCTGAACTGTCAAATTGAAAGAAAACGTGATCAATGGTCATTTTTATGTGCGTTACGCAATTACCCAGCTGTTTTTCTTTTTTTTTTGCTGATGAATTTGAAATTGTGTTTCTCTCCTGCTTCTTTCACTATCAATGTTTATTATAATTTTCTTCTTGCCTGTAATTTGAAAATCCTTGAAAGATCTTTTATTCCTACTTATATTTGACTTGACAGATCCATTATCCCAGTTGTCAGAATTCCGCATAGGCTCAGCAACATTTTGCTCACACAAGGCACAACCTAAGAAATATCACATTCGATCTGACTGCGTCTGTGCAACGCCTTCTAAAGTTGTTTATTTTATGCACCAGCGTACTAGGCGTGTCGGTTCACGATAGCCTGGAGGCTGCCCGGAGCCGCTACTTACGGACGCCGGTAATTTTGCATCCGACGTGGCCGAGACTTAGATAAAATGATATGCATAGCTAACTAGCTGTTTTAGATTATACACCTGTGCAATTTTAAAGAGGACAGGCTGCGAGTAGTGGTGATCTTTCGTTGTGTTGGGTCTGATGTTGATGATAGAGATGAATGCTGTTTCTGTGAGTAACTTTTACACACTACAGGGGGCCTAAAAAGGCTAGTTTGGCACAATCATAAAAGAATAACATTATGAATCATAATATGACGAAGATAGTCCGTGTTTTTCTTTTTTCACTGCACTATGTAGGTATAATTAAACAGATTGGGATTGGATTTGGATTGGATAGATTGGTATTTTAGCACAGACAAAAAAAAATTACTGAAATATCCGTCAGCAATGAGATTTGATACGATCAACTTAACAGTTAACTGTCCATTATGATTCATAATGTTATCCTTTTATGATTCTGCCAAAGTAGCATTTTTAGGCCCCCTGGACATAAACTTCGCAAGTTTGTATTTCTGCTTCTTTGCTTTGTGTTTCTGGACTACTTCGGAAACTTACATTTTTATAAAAAAGAACTTTCTTTGGTGTTTCTATTCTACCTTCTTCAAAAACGTGTGACCAGTTTTTTTTCTGTAAAAATCCACCACTCAGAACTTTTATAGAAATCACTTTGGCATTTAATGGCAAATCTTTTGACTATTCTAATTCATAATTCCGTGCTACAGTTAATTTCGCAAGAAACGTCAACCTTACTGACATTAAGGCAAGTGCATACACTTGTAGATTACTCTCTTCAAACAAACGTGTTGTACCTAATGTAGACAGGGCTTAAGTGCTGATATTTTTACGTAATATATCGATCGCGGTTGCGGTTACGTACCAATGATTCAATGAACCATTGGAAGTCGCCACATAATGAATAGTGCACTAATAAGATATGGCGTATGGAGTAATATGCGATGGAAATATTTCTTAGCCTGGCTAGAGTATCGATGACATACCCACCAAGCACTATCTGATTGCATCGTAGAATAAGTGGCAAGTAATGAAGGCTTCTATGTATGTACAGACGCCAGCACATCAAGCTACTACAATCTGTCAAATTTCTTTAATAGATTTTCAACTTTATCCTAGAAAATCGTTTATAATTATATAAATAAAATAACAATATTATTTATCGTTTTAGAATTAGCATTGCCATTCAACGTGGCAATGCTGTCAGTCTTCTGGGCACGTTTCCGAATGACAGCGATACGGACGAGTACTTCAACGCCTAAGTGTCCTTTGTTTTTGTATTTATTTGTATACCTACTAAGTTAGTTAGTCATTTAATTTAGTATTTAGTGTTTAGTAAATAGTTTGTATTTACTTTTGATTTTTTTTTTCAACTTTTTCGTTAAAACATAAGGTTCATAGTTAATAGGGGAAAATTGACAGTTTCGGGTAGCTTGATGTGCTGGCGTCTGTACCTTTACTCAGCAGTAGGTAAAATCTGGCTGTGGGTGATGAAGTAGATACCTACCAATTTTTTTTTTTTTTTCATTATTTCTTAGTCAGTTTGGACAATAAAAAATATTGTTTATATAAACCTACATGGGCACTTATGATACACCAGAAGATAGGTGCACGGTTCTAATTGGTCGTTTTTTATGAAGAAGAACCGGCAATAAATTACACGATTACTCTTTAAAAAAAAATGGCGTTACAATATTTGCAAATAATAGTGTCAATAGGTATGTGAAGACAGAATAGGCCTGTCAACAAGTACCAGAGGGGCAATTCTCTATTCTATTCTATTTTTAATTATGGCAAGTAAAGCCGATGTCGACTATTCTGCCAATGTCAAAAGTGAATTGGAAAAGCAAGTGTGCAGGGGGCAATTCTCATAATCTTAAGAATGTTCACAGTCTGATCTCAGTCTCAATCTGTCAAAAATACCTCCAATTTCCCTACATTTTTCCCTAAGTTTTTGACATTGATTGTCGGTGAGATGAGATTGCGAGTATTCCAACTAGATTTTGCACGTTTTTAATTTCGAGAATTGGCCTGGCTACGTGCGAGTCGGACTTGCACACGAAGGATTCCGAACCACAAGGCAAGAACGCAGAAAAAAACACGTTTGTTGTATGGGAGCCCCCCTTAAATAAGTATTTTATTTGTTGTTATAGCGGCGACAGAAATACATCATCTGTGAAAATTTCAACTGTCTAGCTACCACGGTTCATGAGATACAGCCTGATGACAGACGGACAGACGAACAGTGGAGTCTTAGTAATAGGGTCCCGTTTTTACCCTTTTGGTATGGAACCCTAAAAAGCTATTTTGACCAAATTTCATGATTGCCATTAAAACTGTTACAAATCTGACTAAATATCATGCCCATAAATGCCACTAATGAAACGAAATCATTATTGCACAGAGGTCTTTTTATTTGCCATTTTACCTTTCATAAAATCCTGTTGCTATAGGATTTTCAAAAGCGACAGTATTTGGTTTCCCACCTTGGCACAAAAGTAGATTGATAGTACTCTTTCTTCGTGCTCAAACACGACTGACACACGTCGACGTCAGAGGCAACTACAACCATCGACACGCGTCGACAACGTGTGACTTTTATATATTAGTGACATGACATAAGCTTAACACTACTCGACATTCTAGCACGATAAATAATCCGAGAAGACTAGCAGTAATTTATGCTTATCTAACCACACAAAATCGAATATAAAGAAAATATAATAATAGTCTTATCCACAAGTCAATAAGTCAGTCCAAACCGAATAGAATATTTAATTCAATGTTGACGGGTTGTGGACCAAAACGTATGTTTTAAAAGCGCCATGCTTTTATCGTATCTCAAACTGATATTAAATTAATTACTGGCTCTCGAAAGAACAAGTTTATCTTATTAATTTTACGATATAAATAAACTTTTAAATATCAGAGAAATAAAAACGTCTGTTAAGAGCTAGAATTAAATTAATCAAGAAAGAGACGTTTTAATACTACGGTCTTGAATTATCGTTATTTCTCAATTTGCATGGAATATTATATTATGTTGTTTAAATAATTGTTGTTGTGTCAGAGTATGGATGGCTTCCAGTGTAGTATGTCTAGGAAATTATTACCAACTTTTTTCTGCAATTTCTGTCAGTTTTTGTACCCTGAGTCCTGAGGGGACTATTCCATTGAACTATACAGGGTAATTGATAAAACATTAACAACCTCTTAAGAGGTCATTGTACTCATCATAATGAACATCTTTTACTATGGAACCAAACTTGAAATCGCGAAAAATAAATCAGCTGTTCCCTACATTTTGACGAGTTATACGAACATAAATGCAGGGAACAGCTGATTTTTTTTTCGCGATTTCAGGGTTGGTCCCATAATAAAAGTTGTTCATAACGATGAGTATAATGACCTCTTAAGAGGTTGTTAATGTTTTACCAATAACTCTATAGAGATCTGTGTAGTTTTGCTGCTTTACAATAGGTATTGCGTATAGGTATATCTTGATACTTAACCACATATACAGGGTTATTTTGCAACCACCATCCAAATTTTCAGAAATGATTTAGAATCGATAACCTTATCAATTAATGAAATAAAAAAAAATAAAAAAAATTACATGATTTTCACCATTATCCGCTACTAAAATCACAACGTGTGGAATAAATACAGTTGAACAATAGGTTGTTGAACTGTATGACCGCACACGCGCTTACCTCAAAATTCGGGAAAGAACCATGCACTACGCCCCCCTCCCTCACACGTCGCAACCCGCGCAGCCCCCGATCGGCCCTGCGCCCGCGCCGGCTGTCAGTTGACCGTGACCTAGTTACGTGTGAACGTGTGCCATATTTTTTTGTCACTCTCGCTGCATTTTCGCTTCAGAATTCCGTTCGATCATCATCGCACACATGGCGACTTTTTATTCTAATGCAGAGTATTATGAAATGGTCAGGTGTTATCTTTTAAGTGGCGAAAGTTTAAATAGTGCGCAAAGAATGTACCGTACAGAAAGTTTACCGCGTTTACAAAGACGAGGAATTAATTCGCGAGTGCCTAATAGACAAACAATTTTAGCAGCAAATCAAAGGTTGTTAGATTATGGTCAGTTTACCACACCAGCCCATGCAACAAGTCATGGCGGTCATAACGAAATAACACCAGCAGTCGAAAATTCTGTACTCGAGTTTTTCGAACGTGACCCCTGCGCTAGCACTAACGAAGCTGCTCGGCGCTTCGGTGTCAGTCAGTATTACGTGTGGAAGCTGCTGAACTCTTCTGGTTATCACCCATACCATTACCAACCAGTGCAATCTCTTCATGATAACGATGGACCCGCTAGAATGGAGTTTTGTGAATGGCTGTTAAGAAACATTAATTGTAACATTTTGTGGACCGATGAAGCATTATTTACGCGAATCGGAATTTATAACAGCCGTAACGAACATTATTGGGCGTTAAGCAACCCCCACGTTATTAGAAATAACTACCACCAAGTGCGTTTTAGTGTAAATGTTTGGGCGGGTATTATTGGTAATGTTATCGTGGGACCGATTTTTATTGAAGGACGCTTGACGGGTACGAATTATTTAAACATGTTACGTGGTGTTATTGAAGAGTTACTAGACGAGGTGCCACTTTCATACTACAACAATCATTATTATCAGCATGACGGTGCACCACCTCATTACACAAGTGCAGTGCGTGACTTTTTAAATAATAAGTATGGCGATAGATGGATTGGTCGCGGAGGGCCTGTACCATGGCCTCCCAGGTCACCAGACTTGACTCCGCTTGATTTTTTTTTATGGGGTGAAGTAAAAAGACGTGTTTACGTTGAAGAAGCACAAAGTGTTGAGGACCTCCGTAGTAAAATAATAATAGCATTTAATGACATTAAAAATCAAACAGATACTTTAAACTTATTAAAAAATAGTTTAGAAAAACGTGCACGTTTGTGTATTGAGAGAAACGGACTCCATTTTGAACAATTGCTGAAGTACACGTGATTTGTAGGTTAATCGAGTTTATTTGGTAAGTTTAATTATTGTAAATAGCTAGTTGATTCCAATTTTTTAAATACGCCATAATAAAAACTAATAACTTCACATTCCTTATTTTATTATGTCGGTCCTAAGCCCGTAAAGTATGAAGGGAAAATTGGAATCAACCCTTTTAAGAACGCGTAGGTACCTACATCAGTCGCACTCGCAGCGAGCGAGGTCAATAACCTTGCTGTGTCTCTCTACATTCTGTTATTTTTCGGATATTTTCTTTTGAATGTTTCTTTTTTTGTTTTTGTTATTATTTGATTATAATGTTTCACATATGAAAATAAGTTAATTAAAAGTCCTCGATTTTAAAATTTGGATGGTGGTTGCAAAATAACCCTGTATACAACTTACGATAATTATAGCTAAACCGAGGATAGAACTCAAGGTGGCACTCTAAGCCTTACTTACCATTACTTTTATTTGTCAAGGAAAACTTGTTTCTTACAATATTAGAATAGAATAGAATAGAATACTCTTTATTATGTACACCATATTTTTACTTAACTTGAATACTTTATGGCAAGACTCTTGCTTTCTAGGATACTACAATAATTTTAAGTTCATTTGAACTTTTCAAGTATGTTTTTGAGCAGGTGAGCAGTGGTGGCCCAGTGGTAACGACCGCGCCTTACGAGATATAGGTCGTAGATTCGAACCCCGACAGGCGCTTTACTTTGTGTAAATTATTTCATCACCACTGCTTTCAAAACGGTGAAGGAAAACATCGTGAAGAAACCGCCATGTCCTAGGACCAAAAATTCGAAGACATGTGACATCTACCAACCTGCACCGGGCCCGCGTGGTAGATTATGGCCCACACCCTCTCACAGAGAGGAGGCCTTTGTCCCAGCAGTGGGAACATATAAGCTAATTATACTATAAATACGTTGTTATCGATGCCTGTTATGTGGATGCTTTCTTTTTCATAAAACTAATACTCGAGTGAAGCGTCTGATGTCAACTGGTAAAACATTAACAAACTCTAAAGAGGTCATTGTACTCATCATTATGAAGAACTTTTACTATGGGACCAAACCTGAAATCGTGAAAAAAAAATCAGCTGTTCCCTACATTTTGACGAGTTAAGACTCCTTCAAACGGGCGGTACACGACACGCGACACAAAGGCACCGCAAGTCGCGCAACGAGCGGTGCCTTTGAATCGGGCGCGATTATATCGCGTGTCGCGCCTGTTTGTAGGAGACTTTATACGACGAGTTATGCGCCCGATGACATTAGCCTCGTTAACTGCCTAAAAGTACAGTGCGTGCCACGTAAGAAGAGACTTGACCCCGCCATGACGCCCGGTGCGGGACGGGGACCGGGCGTCATCGGGGCGGCGGAAAGAGGCGGGGAGGCGGGTCAAGTCTCTTCTTACGTGGCACGCACTGTACGATATTATACGTTACTTTACAGCTGTTCGGTACTGGGTTCAATACCCAGGTCTGACATAGTGTTTACCATCAGAAATTTCTCAGTAGCAGCTCGGAGTCTGAATTTGTGCCCGGTTAATAATGGCCCCTATTATATGATATATGGTATTCCCCCTATTATATGTTACTTAAACATAGCTGACGAAATGTGGGGGGTAAAAATAACCATGGGTACACCTCTGCCTAAACCTTCAAGGCTTACATGCGTACAGTACCCGGCGATAAATATTGCACATCGACCTTTGGAAAGAGACAATCGGCTAATTTCGGCTTCGTAGAGCGTTATCTCTGTCGCACGAAATACAAACAGTCCGGTATCTATTAGGAGCTGTTAAAACAATCATGATTTGCTTCTTTTGATAATTATTTTTATTCTTTGTATAAAATCGATAGGATCGAATAGGTCGATGTGCAATATTTAAATGATAAATGATTTTATTTTTGTAAGTAGGTTTGTACAAACACTTTTACACGTCAATCATATTTTTTAAACTAGATGAGGTCGGCGTTTCCTATCTGACTACTCTGAGAAGAAAGGCCGAAACAAACTCAGAGGTCATAGTCTCTTTTAAAGTCCAGACATAATCTTGGTCAGGTTATATGAAGACCATGTAGGTCGATGTCTGAGATGGTCTTTTGAGGAAAGAACCACACAGATTGAGAGGACCTGTCCAGTCAGTGCACGCATTTGTCAGAAATCGTGCAGCTCAACTCAAGACTTAAGGAGCTCAACGATCCGACGAACAATACCAAAGAAAGAACATTTGGGTAGGCCACAAAAATTACTCAAACTGCCAGACCATGGAGAGAATAATAAAAAATATAAAATGAATAAAATAAATAACCCACATCGTCTTCATATTCACAAAAATTAAAATAATGTAATACTTTACAAAGTAAGCAAATGTCATTGTTTTAAAAAAAATATTAATGTCAATGTGTATATTATATAAAAAAAACAACAAAAGAACAACAAAAACACTCAAAATGCATAAATTGGAAGCAGCTCAATCCCAAGCCTTTTTATCCTCAATATAATCTTTAACAGTATAAAAGGCTTTCTTGCACAACTTACGTTTAATTAATAATTTAAATTTATTAAGGCTAAGATCTTGAACGTGGCTTGGTAGTTTATTATAAAAGCGTATACATTGGCATCTGAACGAGCCACCTATTTTCTTGAGCCTTGTTGCAGGTACAACAAATTTGTGTTTGTTTCTAGTATTTATATTATGGATATCACTGTATTTTTTGAACAATTTTATATTTTTATGGGCATATAAAAGATTTTCATAAATATACTGAGAAGGCACAGTCATTACATTAATCTCTTTAAATTTGTCTCTGAGAGAGTGTCTCGGACTTAATTTATAAATTGATCGAACAGCACGCTTCTGCAAAACAAATATAGTCTGAATATCGGCGGCATTTCCCCACAATAGAATGCCGTACGACATTACACTATGAAAATAACTAAAGTACACTAAACGGGCAGTCTCTATATCAGTTAAATTACGAATTTTTCTAACAGCGTATGCTGCGGAACTTAGCTTTTTTGACAATTTATCTATATGTGGACCCCACTGAAGCTTAGCATCCAAAGTTATGCCCAAGAATACTGTGCTGTCTTCAGGATTCAATTCCTCGCCCTTTATCAACACATTAGTTTTCACCTGCCTAACGTGGGGTAGCGTAAACTTAATGCATTTGGTTTTCTTCTCGTTTAGAAGCAAATTATTAACATTGAACCAGTGGATTACTTTCGAGATCGCGCTATTTACATCGTCAGTATCCAACTGCTGGCGTTTAAGTTTAAACAAAAGTGAAGTGTCATCTGCAAACAACACTATATCATGATTATCCTTTATGAGGTACGGCAAGTCATTAATATAAATAAGAAACAAGAAAGGACCAAGAATTGAGCCCTGTGGGACTCCCATCGTTACTATAGATCCGGGTGATCTTTCTCCATTAACGTCAACGCTCTGAATCCTTTCACTCAAGTATGAAGTAAGAAGATCCAGAGCAGTATTCCGGATCCCGTAGTTTCCTGATTAACGTTTCGTGAAAAACGCAATCGAATGCCTTGGACAAATCACAAAAGATGCCCAAGACATCGCATTTATCTTCCCAGGCATTATAAATATGTCCTAAAAGTTCAACACCGGCATCAGTAGTTGAACGACCCCTTGTAAAACCGAACTGTTTGCTATGTAATAATGTATGTTTATTAAAAAATCTTTGCATTTGGTCTAAAATTAGTTTCTCAAAAATTTTACTAAAGGTAGGTAGTACAGAAATAGGTCTATAATTTGTGGGGTCTGATGTACTACCTGATTTAAACAAAGGTATTATTTTACTATGTTTCATAAGGTCAGGAAACTCCCCATTGTCAATACAACTATTAAAGATAAGCAAGAGAAGGTGCTACAATGTCTATAATAGACTTAGCAACTTCTACAGAATTACCCCATAGATCTGTAGTCTTTTTTACATTTAAAGTGTGAAAGGTTTTAATTATATCTCGACATGTAATATATTCAAAATGAAAATCCGAATCGCAAACATTAACATTTTCCTTAAGCAAAGACTCAGCAACAGAAGGTGATGAGTTTAGGGATTTAGTAGTTGAAACGGGAATATCTGAAAAGAAATTTTCAAATGCCTCGGCGACTTGTGAGTCTGATTTTATTATGTTGTCATTAATAGACAGGCTGTAGTTAGTATCTCGGTTACTAGACCTTCCCGCTTCACTATTAATAATATTCCAAGTTGTTTTTATTACATTACTGCTGTTTTTAATCTTTGAACCCAAATAACGTGACTTAGCTATATAACAAACTTTTTTAAATAATTTTGAATAATTTCTAACATACATTTATCGCCGGGTACTGTAATGTGATGGATGTCATGTAATACTTAATGATGCTTTAGATTTTTCCAAAATCGAGCTCAATGATACCACTGACTATCTACCTACTTAATCAAGCCAAGAAGGATTAGGGATTTCGCCCTTAAGTCTCATATATCTTAGTCCACCAATTTTATATGAAAATACAAACATAATTTTATTTATTCATAAATCAGTACAGAACATAAAAAAGTCCCTTGTGAAAGAAAACCTCCACAGTAAAAGCTGTGAGGCAGATTTAATAACAGCGCAGTGCCAGTGCGGTGTCCCAACGTTCTTAATCTCATTACAACTGGCCCATATGTTGGCGCTTAGTACTCACCTACTAGTCTGCGAGAGACAGACATATTTTATAGAGAAAATAGAGAGCGCTTCATAAAGTGTGAATGTGATAGGCTAAAATTAAAGCTAGTATTACTGTGGGGAATTCGTGACAGTGGTGGGCAAGTGATACACTGAAGTAAGTTGTAAATAAGGAGCGATTAGTTTATTTAAGATATCAAGTAACTAAAGCTAGCAGTTACACTTGACACGAAAAAGTAAAATTAAATAAGGTTACATGAATGGTAAAACTACTAGAAACACGAAGCTCGCCGTAAACTATTACGGCACGGCGAGCTTCGGCGAGTAAAATATGATCGGGGGTCAGAGAGGACCTCGCACGATCGTAGTTCAGCACAGACTGAAGCTCAGAACCAAAACTCTCCCAAATCTGCCGTTCACTAAACAAAGGACGCGGCAAAACGATTGCCTTTTAAAAGTATAATAAAACACGAGAAATACAAATGGGTACAATACAAGACAACTAAAAATAACAGAACAATGAACCTTAACTATAAATAGCAAATAGGTACAATACAAGATAACTAAACATAATAGAACAATGAAGAACCTTAACTAAAAGTAAAGAATCATGAAAGACAATAGTACCTATAACTTAAATCGCTTGCAGATGTTCAACGTGGGAAAAACACAAAAATGAAACTTTCTAAAAATTATTACAATAAGTTCCTCTATAAAAATATTACATTCTTAAAACTATGCAAGGGATGGGTACGTAAGACACAGTCCCTACAGTACCCCCCTACCAGTGATAAAGATCACGAAACACCTGCCTGATAGTAATCAGGAAATTTAACTCGCCTACCAGAACGGCGAGGAATATGCTTGCCAGGCCAACTTAGGTTCCAGTGAGTCGGAACCGGTTGCCGCATAGTTCACGGTGAGTCGGAACTGTCTGCGAAGATGTCCCCAGTGAGTCGGGGTGGCGCGGGCGCTGCGTTATGGTTCCAGTGAGTCGGAACCGGTTGCCGCATAGTTCACGGTGAGTCGGAACTGTCTGCGAAGATGTCCCCAGTGAGTCGGGGTGGCGCGGGCGCTGCGTTATGCTCCAGTGCGTCGGATGGGGTACAGCGCCGGGTTGAGGCTGGATGCTGCGTCGACCAGGAGAGGAATTGAGCTCTGCTTGTTGACCGGCCGAAAGTGCAGTGTGCTGTGCCGAGGTTGCTGATGAGGCTGAGGGTGATGACCAGGTATGCGCGGTCGCTGCATGCTGGTGGTCAGGATACCCGTTGAAGCCGTGGGAGCTGGCTGGCTGGGAATGCGCGTTATCCGCGGCTAGTGACTCCCGCTGGCGTTTCCCGGCTGCGACTGGTTTCGTCTGTATGCGCGCATTGCGGCTCTGCTGCGACGGTGATGCTTCACGTCGTCGGTAGCTGGATCGCTCGCCATTTTAACACGTACTTTGATTTAGCACTCGCGAAACTCTTTCCGCACTGTCACGAACTCACGCTATATGATAGTTTTAATCACGTCGGGGTCACCACTGTGGGGATTCGTGACCGTGGTGGGCGAGTAATACACTGAAGTAAGTTGTAAATAAGTAACGATTAATTTATTTAAGATATCAAGTAACTAAAGCTAGTAGTTACACTTGACACAAAAAGATAAAATTAAATAATGTTATAATGAAGAGTAAAACGAATAGAAACACTAGGTTACGGCGAGCTTCAGCGAGTAAAATATGATCGGGGTCAGAGAGGACCTCGCACGATCTTGGTTAAAAACAGACTGAAGCTCAGAACCAAAACTCTCCCAAATCTGCCGTTCACTAAACAAAGGACGCGGCAAAACGATTGCCTTTTAAAAGTATAATAAAACACGAGAAATACAAATGGGTACAATACAAGACAACTAAAAATAACAGAACAATGAACCTTAACTATAAATAGCAAATAGGTACAATACAAGATAACTAAACATAATAGAACAATGAAGAACCTTAACTAAAAGTAAAGAATCATGAAAGACAATAGTACCTATAACTTAAATCGCTTGCAGATGTTCAACGTGGGAAAAACACAAAAATGAAACTTTCTAAAAATTATTACAATAAGTTCCTCTATAAAAATATTACATTCTTAAAACTATGCAAGGGATGGGTACGTAAGACACAGTCCCTACATTACTTTAAGGGGAAGGAGGTGTTATTTTTTTGAACTACACTTTATTTTGCTTGGTAAAATAAAAATTGCTTTACAAATGAAGTAAAGCTTTGGTTTCGTGGAACAGTGGTGGCCAAGTGATAACGGCCGCGACTTACGAGTTGTAGGTCGTAAGTTCGAACCCAGACGGGCGCTTTAATTTGTATAAATTATTTCATCACCACCGCTCTCATAACGTTGAAGGAGAACATAGTGAAAAAACCAGCATGTCCTAGAACCAAATATTTCGGAGACATACCCCGCAATGGGCCCGCGTGGTAGATTACAGCTCACTCCCTCTCACCGAGAGACCGCCTGTGTACCAGTAATGGGCACGTTACAGTTTTATTATTATGCTTTGGATTCCTAAGAAAGCGGTGAACTGTCACACAATAGTCACCTTAATTTCAAATGCTAGTAAAAGTGACAGGTACTAAAAACAAAAGACTAACAAAATGATTATATTGACAGGAATCAAGTTCTCTGGCAATCATAAATTAACTTAATTATTATTTCGAGTATCGAATCGAGTAATCGAATAACCCGACTCGTAAGTAACAAAAATGCATTTAATATTCTTACAAAAATAACATCACTAAACTATACTTTTATTTCTGGTCTGATTTCCTATAGATTTATGATCAGTCAAATGCACAGGACACGCCAATTAATATTGATATCAAAACATCAAAGCCGGTAACAGTTAACGTCTGCGATGATCGATGCGATGCCGGCGCAATATAACATAACCGAATTAAAGCTTAATGCTCAATTTATTCGATATCAAACTGCGAGAGTATCTGGAAATCGATTAAAAACTCTCGCATAAATATTCGTGTTCCAACGAAACTTTTACATGGATATTGTCTGTTGTCAAAAAAGGAATACGCGCAATGGATGGAGTATAAATTCAAAATTTTGATTGGATTTCGTATTAGATGTTCGGATTCCGGGAGTCATTTCGAATTTTCGATGAATCGATCGATTTGTGTGGGTGGCTGCGATATCGGTTTAATAGGAACGTCCTATCTAATCAATTAATGGGGTAAGATTGATGGCTACACGCTAACAATGAAGTGACTAGCTTTATTTTTGTCCCAACTTTCGTCTATTAGGTGGAGATAAAAGTTTTTATTCAGACGGAGTTTTTATCTGAATTTAGATAGTTTGTTGAGCGGCGATACTTGAAAGCTCATGATGTAATTGATGACATCATGAAATGACTAGTCATTAGGGTTTAGAATAACTCCATCTGCACAGCTATAATTACAACACATAAATTTTATCACCTTTAATTTTCCAACTTCATAACACAGGACCGTCTGCTGCAAATTGTGAAATACAATAAAAGCAGGAATAAAACGGGCAGAACATTTGCAAATGTCAGCTCAAGTGACTCTTATTAGATAAAGAAATGGCACTGACAAATAAAAGTGAATTCCAAAGCACCTATGAACATAGACATAATAAAGAGAGACGCCTAACTGAAGTCAAACACGTACTAAGGTCGACAACAATTTTCGCATACTGAGCATTGTTGGAAATTGAAAGGCTTACCGCGTCATATGAATACAACAAACAGGCAAATAATAATGCACCTTATGCTCATGGGGTAGAATTATGTTTTGTATAAATAGAGCAATTTGAGTGAAGAACGCGACACGCAAGAAGAATCTTAATAATGTATAACGCAGGAATATGTTCAAATGCGTTTGTCCCATCTTAACACTACGATCGCTGCGGGGACTGTGCGAAAGTATAATAATCGGTAATTATATTTACGAGTCTTTTGGGGTTGAAACACTCGGGCCGTGGGGTCCGAGTGCTCATGGCTTGTTCAGTGAAATCTCCAAACGGGTGGTTGATACTTCCCGTGACCCGGTGGCTGGCTTTTACCTTGGCCAGAGGATAAGTATTGCCATAAACGTGGCAATGCCGCCAGTCTCTTGGGTACATTACCAGTCGACAGCGATACGGAGGAATATTTCGACACCATATTTTAGTTTGTTAATAGTTTTAGTTATGTTAAGATACTTTATTAAACAATTAATTCAAATGATTCAACATTCTTCCTAATTGCATTAGTTAACCACTCAGTGACGTAATGATTCATAAACTTTAATTGAGCCACTAAGTACAACTTACCGAACATAATCTAATTAATGCTTATCGAACATTCCCATAAAATCAAATTGACTAATGGACATCTATCATTAAAATCCATTCGATAAATAACCGCTAAAAAGACATCCCATCTTTATCATATCTGGTTGTCATCCGGAATCTCGACGAACATTGAGATTTTGAGAGCACAAAGATATGAAATGATTTTAAAGACTCGTTATTATAATATTACAGCAGCGCTACTCAAAACGAGGACCAAAGCCGCATTTTTACCTTCTCTTGAAACTATTATTTGGAATGTTTATAAAGACTTTGTTTTGGTGCTCGATAACACAGAACCGGCTTAACCGATATGGAAAAACATTTGCATACTAGATTGCATCTAGATGAATATAAAATTATAGGACACTTTACATTCGGTTCATAAAGTAGTTGCGCTGGGGAGCGATATAAACTGTGAGCATTTACTCGTACTACAACATAAATACTCTAAAAATAAATGAATTACAGCCAAAACTGCTTAGATGTCAAACGAGGGGGCCAACCTACCTCAAAAGAGGTACAAAACCGCTTCTGCGACAGAATTAATCCCGATTAAATCTGCGCACTTGCAGGGTTGAGTGTCAGGACTTAATCCAACCAGCATGGCTTTTTTTTTTTTTTTTTTTTTCAGGATGGGAAATCATCAAATGACTCCTCCCGCTCTGGGTGGAGCGGAAGGGAGTGTCAGACTCTTACTGACTAAAACCCACCCGTGCTCCTTCCTTCGCCCTTTATGTTCCGGGCCAGCGGTAACCCTTTCGGACAATCCCGCTAACCCGGCAGGCTTCGGCCCTGACGGGCCCCTTCACTTGATGCTGACATCTCTTTGAGGCGCGCGTGGAACACGTACGCGCCGTCCGGCACGGGCCTGGTCCTGATCGGACGGTGAGCTACCCATTACTCTCCGCCCGCAGGCCCGCGCCTACGGTGGCCGGGAGTCGTCGCGCGGCTCCCGACGCCCGGAGCGTCTCCCGCGGCGGCTGGGACGGGAGGCTCTCTCCCTCAGCCGTCCCGCCGCCTCCTTCGCTAGCATGACTGCTTCGCAGAAGGAGGCGACTGCCCCCCACTCCCTCTCGCCCCGGACCATGGCTTGAACCAGGCCCGGACGCGAGAGGTCGCCGCCGCTGCCGATCGCCTCTACGAGGACACGGCGGTGCTCCGCCCAAGCGGGGCAGACCTCCACCGTGTGCTCCACCGTGTCCTCTGGGCGATCCTGGCAATGGTGACACCCGGGCGTTTCCTCCCGCCTGATTATGTGCAGGAACCTCCCGAAACTTCCGTGTCCGGTGAGGACCTGCGTCAGGCGGTAGGTGAGGGCGCCATGACGCCTCTCTAGCCACTCCTCAAAGAGGGGTCTTACCGCCGCTATCGTGGCGTGCCCTAACCAGCATGGCTTGTGTGCCTTTATTGGTCGTCGTAAACGCAGCATTTTAATTTAACAACTATATGTGGTGCTATATGCGGTGCCATTAAATAAAATGAAGCTAGACGGAGTGCTTTATGAACGGAACGCTCCTCGCTGTGATTATATTAATGTTATTCACATATTGTCTGTGTTAAAATATTACTGTTTTTGTGTGGAATGTTAATTTTTGAGATGGAGTGTGTGGGTGTGATGAGGTTTAGCGGTTAACTTACGTATTTACTGTTGGTATTCTTTATACCTATAAATAAACTTAAGTATCTAATTTGTTTGTCGGTTCTGTCTTTGTGAATATGGCCACCTTTTTCTCTTTTGACAAAAGCATGCTTGAAACCGGCATACCCTAGAAGCAAAAAAGCGAAGACATGTAGATAATACCTACCAAACCGCACTGGGCCCACGTGGTAGATTACGCCCTCTTCTCGAAGAAAGGAGGCCTGTGCCCCATCAGTGGGATTATTATATTCTGATTTGGCTTATGCCTTAATTAACTCACTTACTGTTTCTAAAGAGAAACAGTAAGTGAGTTAAAGACTACAGGCTATTATGTAGCCTATCTAAGAGGACAGTACCCCAACCATTTTTACTACTTAACTCACTTACTTACTAATCCTAGTGAATGACGAGCCTAGTGTGTCCAAAATTAATATATATAGGTATTATAAGTTTTTCAGAGTAGTAGATAAGTACAGTAGTTCACATATAATTATATAATTAATGTGAGTATACAAAATATTGTAAAACATTTTAAAAGAGTAACGATGGAGTTTCTTGCCCTCCTCCATACGAAACTGCCTTTTAAAAGGGGCGACTAGAATCAATTCTATTTTAATGTAAATGTTGACGTTCAAAAGTGCCTTTTATGTGCCCATTTGAAATGAATGCTTTAACTTTTTATACGGCACCACATAAGAGCTCAACATGACAACACGTTATTCTAACCTCATCCTGTTTTTCGCAAAACCTGCTCTAATAAATATAATAACCTCCTCAGCCCTCAGCCGCATAATGTTACTCATTCCAGATAATACATTATCAAGACCACCGCTATAAGCCGATCAAGTATTAAAGAAATTTAATCGGCGTTAAAGGGTAAGTCCTGCGCCGCACGCATCGCCATTTTATGGTGGTATTATTTTATGGTGTCCGCCTCGCTGACACTTATATCTATAGAACTCGGGGTTTATGATAGCAGAATTAATTGTCTGGGGAATTTGCACTCGACGCTTCATTGCATCTGGGTTTATTAAAATCTGCTACTCTTTTTAGCTAGTCTTTCCTTTATTATTTGCAATTATTTAACGTTTAAGAACCGCTTTTTTAGGTGTTCTTGTTACTCTGGTGTCATTAAATGAAATTGTTTATTGTCTACATTTCTTTTTAATTTTTCCTGTCGCAGGTCTGCTGGAAGAAATTTCTTAAGAAATACGCAGTACTCAATATTAATATGTCGTACAAATGTATCCATTTTACTCTGTGTACAGACGCCAGCACATCAATTTACAAGGAACTGTCAAATTTTCCCAATCAACTTTGAGCCTTATGCTTTAGCGATAAAGTTGAAATCTATTAAAGAAATTTGACAGATTGTAGTAGCTTGATGTGATGGCGTCTGTATATAAATAATAAAATAAATAATGGATAAGTTTGGACAAATTAGGATAAACTATACTTAGTTTTAGGCTTATGATTTCATCATGGTTATTGTTATTACTCTTCCGAATTCATAATGATAGGTACTAATGAATTTCTAACAATTTCTCGAAAAACCTGTAATGCAATAATGAGTTCTTGGTCTAACGATATTCTCAGCATCGCAGGTCACAAAAAGAACCCGAATTCTTTTTATCCTTACCGGCGTTATGTCCACCATAAGGAACATTGATGAATTTATAAAACCGTCCTGATACAACTTTAGTGATGCTTTCGCCATTAGGTATTTAACCATAAAGTGCAAACCTAAGAAGATTCAGAAGGTTCACTCCGATTCCCGTCAACTCCTGAAAAATTCCCTTCTCCTAAAAAGAGCCTACATTTTTCATCGCAGGGAGAGCTTTCTGTAGGTACAAGTTAAGAAAAAATTAAAATATAAAAATAATTGATTGCATTCATTCCTTAAATTATCTTCTAAAAATGTCTACATACCTAACTTTTTCTTGCAGGATGAGCATAGCTTTAATTTTTATTTTATGTTAGACTAGCTTTGCCCACGGCTGCGCCCGTGTGGAGGTGGGAAATTATCCCACGGGAACGTACCACCGGAATAAAAAGTATCTTAACCCAGGTCATGGTTTACCAATGTGTCAAAATTTCAACCAAATCTGTTTAGCAGTTTTAGCGTAAAAGCGTAACAAACATCAAACTCACTTACGCATTTATACTATTAGTTAAGATGCACATTGTTCTAAACATCTTCTTCTCAAGTCTCCAAAGCTAGTGCAGTGTCATCTGCACTTAGCTAGCAGCCGCATAAGGAGTTGCTCTTTCAGCGGGATTGTCCGAAAGGGTTACCGCTGGCCCGGAACATAAAGGGCGAAGGAAGGAACACGGGTGGGTTTTAGTCAGTAAGAGTCTGACACTCTCTTCCGCTCCACCCAGAGCGGGAGGAGTCATTTGATGATTTCCCATCCTGAAAAAAAAAAAAAAGGAGTTGCTCTTCTTTTGTTTCTCTTCCACGTGTATAATGACTACAGCCTTGCCATTCGGTATCGGCAATTACGTCTATAGCGGAACACTTGGGCTAATCTATTGTCGTGCGCGAGATTGTGACCCGAGTCTGCGATCAAACAGTTACCGTGCACTCTGATGGCTAATAAAACCAAATTAACTTTGGTAACGTTGGATCTTGGTTTAAAACTTGTGTTATTTTATTAGTTAGCTTTTGGATGTTTTGGGGTTTGATACTCTGTTCTAATACCAAGTAGATAAAACTACTAGTGCACTAGCACGCTGAGTAAGTAGTGTCGGGACATGGGTTCGAAATAGGCAGGAGCTTTACCTTGTGTAAGTACGGTGAAGGTGAGGAGGCTTGTGTCCCTGCAATGGGAATATTAAAGCCTGATTTAGCATATCTTCTTGAATCTCTACGAAGAATGGACACAGCATAATAACAGTTTAAAAAAAATATTATAAATAATTATTAAAATTATTTACAATAAATTAATTCTAATCAAATTTATTAATTTTATATATTATTTATTAAAAAAATTGTCTCTTCTTTTATACAAAGTGTCATTTCTTTCGTCATTTTTGACATCGCGCAGTAGTAATTTTTCATAGTTTGCCATTTTGTCTTTCTTTTCTTTTGTGGTCATGCTAAGCGTGCAAACCTTTCTCTAGACTTTAGATAGGTACTGTCTATTTGCAGCCTTACTCTAATAATGGCCATCCAATGGTCATACCCAGAAAGGACCTAGAGCTACATACTTTTAAAACTTTACTTGCAAGTATACATCATGCAAAAAACGTCGCCGGTCAACACTGAATAGAAGTAGCCCAAGACCGAGACCATTGGCTAACTTTGGAGGAGACCTCTGAAGACGGGGTTCTTGGTAACAAAAATAATACACGATAAATTTAATAAATTAACACTAAAATAAGCAAATTAACATAAACTAACAACCAAGAAAGTATATGTAAAGTGCATGCATGAAATAAAAGGCTTTTTTATTTATACTTCATGCACACATCACAAAACATCGTTGTTACTTTTCTTTGGCTACTTACTCACTTAACTAGTAATTAAGCAGATACTTAAACTAAAATTGAGATGGGCAGGCCAATTTCAGGGGCTAGAACCACAAATATGGGCCCAAGTCGTGACAAACTGGAAAGAAAAAAAGAAAGAGAGACAGACCTTTCAAAAAGCGGAATTGAGAAGATAACTGCCAAATTTCGGCCAAGAACAGCCAGACTACGGGACGAATGGAAACATTTGAAGGAGGCTATCGGGCGGTTCTTATTCATAGAGGAAACATAAACATTGAGACATATGTGTCTCAATCTTAATATTTGTTAGTATTATGATACTAACAAATATGAAGATTTTTATTTCAATAATAACACAATAACATACTTACAAATATCGTAAAAACCTCATAGTTGTAACTGTAAGGAATTAATAATGCTTTTTATTTATTTATATTAAACTACTTATTAACGTCCAACGCTATAATTACAAAACTATATTTTAATATTTTTGACTCGCTCCAATAACTCTATAAGTTATGAGACTAACGACTATAGCAGCCACAAATCATGTTAATTTACTATAACTAATAACTGTAATTCACTGCACCTTTAACGTCGCACGTAATATTAACAACCTGGTTTGTGGTCAATAAAATAATAATATAATACCATAAGGAAGGGGCACTTACAAAATTAATTTCCGCAGTAGTTATCTGAAAGTGCTCCATAAAATAAACTAGCTCGTGGATGCACGAGGCGAATAGTAAGCTTACTGTACAGTACACGCTATATTTACAATATTTAACCGGACACTGCACGGAGGCTTTCTCGGTTCCTCCATATAGGCAAGTTTTATATAAAGACTAGCAGCGCCCCGCGGTTCCACCCGCATAAGTGTCGATCCCGTGGGAATATCTGAATAAAAAGTATCCTATGAATTAATCCAGGGTGTCAGCTACCTCCACAACAAATTTTATCAAAATTGGTCCAGCCGTTTGTGTGTGAAGAAGTAACAAACATATTATAAACACACTCACAAACTTTCGCCTTTATAATATTAGTGTGATGACATCATACCTGTAATACCCGAAGGGTAAGTAGTGGCGTAGGTACTAGTACACACCCACATCTCGCCATTTGATAACAATAGGCTCTTCCTATAGGCTCCACAAGGTGGACCAATGACCTGGTGAACGCTGCAGGAATCCGCTGTATGCAAAAAGCACAGAACCGGTCGAAGTGTCGTTGCTTGGGAGCGTATGTCCATCAGTCAGTTCAGTCTTTCGGCTGAAATGATGGACACTAATTCAGACGTCGGGCTGCTACTGAGATCTTCCTGTTGGAAAACCCAATAAAACTGCAGAACCCGGGAATCAAACCCAGGATCTCACGCTATTCAGAAAGGTGGTGCCCGAGCGTACTGCCGAGGGTGCGGCGAAACGCCACACTTGGAGGCAATTTTATTACACCAAAAGCACGTGGTGTAAATGTGCGTGGTGTAAAAAACAGAAAAAAAATTACCTATCTGTCTTCTTAAAATATTATCTGGCGCTGGAAGTGGCAAATGGCGGGTGTTTTGAAAATTGTCTTTCATAAATTTTGGCGTTGAGAGAGTGCAGATTTTCAGCCTTTTAACATTAATTTTTTTTCGAATACCTTTTTCGTTAGTACTGATCTTAATTCAGACTTACAATGATTGATGCACCTACTAAGACATCTCTAAATATAGTCATACAAGTGTTCAATAAGTAACAGCTGCAATAATAACATTGACGTACCTACGCTCTACGATCAATGCAGACTTCCTACGAATTATGTCAATGTTTACAGTTACGTGATTAAACATTGCGTGATAATATGTAATGTAATGAACTTACTACCTAATACGATATTTTTATTAAAATGTTACAGCCTCCTTAATGAAGGCTAGGTTTTTTCCGCGGCCTCGCCGACATGGTTGTCGGAAAATACCCTACGGGAACATACAACCGGGATAAAAAGTATGCTATGTGATAACTGATAATCGAGGTTATAAACTATCTGTGTGCCAAATTTACTACCTAGCCTTCCCCAATTAAGTTGGGGCCGGCTTCCAGCCCAGAATAAAATACCAGTACTTTACATGGAGCGATTGCCTACCAGACCTCCACAACCAATTTTTTTTATTCTTCCGTCATCACAGGGCGTTGCGTGTTTCCTCTGACTTGTGTGTTACAACCTTGTTACTGGGTAATACGATACCCCTTGGTAAGTCTGGTCAGACTTTTGGGCATCTGACTAACGACTGCCTAGATCTAGGTACTAATGCTAGCCGTGATCAACGTCTTAAGGCTCCTTCAAACAGGCGCGACACGCGATAAAATCGCGCGCGACACAAAGGCACCGAAAGTCGCGCAACGAGCGGTGCCTTTGTATTGTGCGCGATTATATCGCGTGTCGCGCCTGTTTGTAGAAAGGATGGTCACCTATACATGAACCGACCGCAACAAGCATCGACCCCAGCAGCTGTTATCACTTTGGGTATTAATCCCATGGTAAGCCTGTGGCTATAGTCAGTAAGAGTCTGACACTCCCTTCCGCTCCACCCAAAGCGGGAGGGGTCATTTGATGATTTCCCAAGCTAAAAAAAAAAACCTGTGGCTATTCAAAATAAAGTTAAAAAAACATTCGCGGTGTGGTCTTTGGTCGATTTTCGTACACCCTGAATATGTTCCAATAGCTTGTAAACAGTTTCATAATCCTAATTTAAAAATATGGCAGTCATAAAAGTAATTATAGAGCCGAGTGCCGATCGAAAGGAGACACAAATGTTTTAACAGCAGTTTTATTAACATTTTATTGTATAGAAATAAAATAAAAATTATATTTAAAATCGATGGTTGAACCATTAATTATAACAATAAAGGTTTTATTACGAGTCTAAAATATTTAATTACCGAACACTGCTTTGGTTTCAAAACTTGAAAAAAATATTATACAGATTCTGATTGAAATTGTCTGATTACGCAATTGAATGCTGTTCCTGTTTTCATAGTTGACAACTGTTATTTTAGTTCAAGAAAAGGCATATTAGAACTTTAGAAGCTAAATTCAATACTTTCGAGCCTTACCCAAAGCAAACCTATTTTAGTGCCTAAGTAATACAACACTTTGATTTAACACAACGAATGCCACTTCCCGTCGTCATTTAATCAAACTCACAAACATGAGAGTATGTGCGTATCCTACTGCTCTAACAGACCCTGACTACCAAAGAACCGTCCATAAATAAACCACTTTATAAACGCTTTTCACTCTATATACGCAGACACCGAAGTGATATTTCAAATCCTAAATCAATTCCGCCAGAATTCGGTAATATGTCACCGTGGAAAGGGGTGTAAGTCAAAATTGGCAATTTATCCGAACCAGCGGCGAATGTTCAGCTCGTCCGAACTAGATAATGTCCGCTCTAGCCGAAATAACTCCCATAAATTGAGTTTACCAACTTTCGTCCCTTGTCCGTTACTACCCTACATTTTGTGTTTTATTATGGTAAGGTTCTGAAGGACTGTGAGTGTTCCGAACTTTTCTATTGGCCGTTTTCTGATGGATCGAATTAGGTGGATCCGTACGCTCTTGTTACAAGTAAAATTAGTAACATTAAGATTGATTACAATTTTTTATCTACCTTTCACAAAGAGGGTGCTTGAGTCCCAGGAGTGAAAAAAATATAAGCTGATTATTACCAAGACGGACGGTCTTCTAATTAATTAATGTAATATAAAATAGTTGTATTACACTTTGCATGGCGCCAATTTTTTTTTCAGTGACAACCTGTCTAATGGACCGATGACCTGACGAAAGGCGCAGGAATCCGCTGGATGCGAGAAGCACAGAACCGGTCGAATTGGCGGTGTTTGGGAGAGGCTTCTGTCCAGAAGAAGACTTCTTTCGGCTGAAAAAAAAACTGGCTGATCCTGTTTTTGCAATTTCTTGCTGTAAACACCTAAAGCGAAGAATAACTATAGCAGCGAAGTTTAATTATGAAAAAAAACAAAACAGGGAAGAAAGGTTAAGGGTAAAGTAAAAAAAAACTGGCCAAGTGCGAGTCGTACACGGAGGGTTCCGTACCACAAGGCAAAAACGCCGAAAAAAACACGTTTGTTGTATGGGAGATTTATTTTATTTTGTTTTAAGTATTTTTTGTTATAGCTGCATCAGAAATACATCATCTGTGAAAATTTCAACTGTCTAGCTATCACGGTTCATGAGATACAGACTGGTGACAGACAGACAAGCAGTCGGACAGTGGAGTCTTAGTAATAGGGTCCCGTTTTTACCTTTTGGGTACGGAACCCTAAAAACAGTAAATATTCTGCAGTAGTAAAAGACTGATTTTCAACAAACAATACTCAGGCCATAATCGTATTCAATTCCCGACTTCCGTAATACCGTACATCGGAAAGATTTCTTTATTTTCATGATGAGGTGGCAAATTGGAGATCTGTTCGATATCTGAAAATAACAAGACAACCGATAACAAGGCTGTGTATTTCATCGCATGCCTCTAACGATTTTCTTTTATTTTTCCCCATACACCGTTACCCTACCGTATGAGAGATATGAAAACGTGTTGTTGTTTTATCAAGTCTTGAAGATGTTCATGACAGTTTTTGAAGTGAAACTTCTTTAGGCGCGTTGACACCGCGCGTGTTTTGTTTATAGACGATTCAAAAAATACCCGCTTCGGATGTGTTCGGCTGTCCTCGGGATGTACTCGGTTTTAATGTAGGTATATCCGATATGTCAGTGAGTGACGGCAAAGTATTCCGTTTGTGTTATGTTTTCACTTCTGTCGGCACAGTGCCACTGTTTTTTTTTTATTTTTTTATTAATGGACTCAGGTTTTTGAATCGGTACCTAAAGGTATTATCATCAGCCTAGACCGAGGCCACGTCAAACACTCGAAAGTTGGTGGGGTTGGATTGGGTTTGATAAATACAGAACTGTCATATTTACATTATATTAGCATCATTATTATTGGCATCACCTTTGTACCCATTTTTCTGTTCTGTTTTTTTTTTCTTATCTGTTAATATACTCGTATGTGTGTACATAAATGGTAAATAATTATAGTATTCATGGAGTTCTACAATATTGACATTCAATGGCCAATATTCAGCAATCTACGTTTACGTAAGTAAATAGAATCTATATTTAATATCAATCGGCTTAAAGTTAATAAAAACAAATATCAATTGCTTTTAAAGAAAATACAACCCTTCGCTAATCAAAGTCCATTACATAACTTTGATGTATATTGCCCAAACCTTGTAAACAAACTGTCAGCCACTCCAAACTCAAACTGAACCTCCATCACGAAGATATTTGGTGCCCAAATTAAAGTCGGATCTCATTAAGCCCTTTTGAGGACAAACATTAACCCTGGCTGGAAATCACTAACATAAATATCGTTTAACGCATAGGCCCCGACGCCTTTGAGAGTGTTTAGCTCGATACATATTGGGGGTAAATTTATTGGGAAGCCCTAAATAGCGATTGAGATAAGGATTAAATTGAATTTTGTATATACAAGTAGTGTAGAGAGAAATTGGCTGTGATTGAAATACAGGTTGTCATTGATTAATTCCTTTTTTTTTATTGCTGGAGGTGCCCGCTCTTGAACACCTTGAACCTCGCTCACGCCTGGTGGAAAGCGATGGATAAGGTCTATGATGGTACGAGCCTGCCCAGAAGATGCTTAAGGCACTGGCACTCCCACACATTGACAAAAAAAATTGAGCCCTCGGTGCGCGAGCCCGACTCGCACTTGACCGGTTTTTTTTATTTTTAATTCGCGTTTTATTTCTGCAGAATAGACAATTTTGCTCTCTTTTCTTTCATTATTGTTCGAGACTCTAAACTTGTCAAGCTAACTGTCGATGTGCAGAGCTTTTAGCTTATATAAAGGTACTGCAGCCCTACCGCACTCTTGTCTATGTCTAACCGTACTGCTAATAGCCCACATCCGACACATAATATACCCTTTACACACACCGAAGGGGGTTATCCAGAGTGAATGCGCCCGCATACATCATCTGTGGGAACACGCTACACGTGTTCGGATCATCGTATCCCTCGTGTGAACAACATGCAGACAATAATGCAGGTTACTGTTTAGATGCGGGAGAGTAAGGAACTCCTCTTATTGCTTTATGACATCCTGGTACTTCGGTCAGCTTAATAGAGTGATATGATGGGAAGGAGTTATTTATTTATTGTATTATGATTATAAAATGAACACCACAAAAATACGTAACAAAAAAAAATCAAACCCTACACAATATACAATAGGAGGCCCTATTGTATATTTTGTAGGGTTTTTTTTTCAGCGATCTCTTCCTGGCAACCTTGAAAGTTCATTTATGGCACCCTGGTATTTTTGGTTGGGTTAGTGAATAATACGAGAAGACATTATAGTTTTGAAATCATCATAAATTACATAAATTACCAAATAGAGACGTCAATTAACTATTATGTCATTGAGGCACCTTTTGCTAAACCATTATCAGAAAATTAAAGAAATTGATTCCCTCGAGAATTTCTCCTGTAATGGGCTGGTCATTTCAAAATTAATCTGCCAATAATAAGAATCTTTGAAAGATCTAATATATCTTTCAAATCATAATAATACCGACATAAAACGCATTTATAGTCGCATCGTTTCAGGATAATGAGTGCTTGGCCAGACTGAAAACTCGGGCGCGGGGCGGGCGCGGGGCGGGCGCGGCGCGGCGAACTCAAACATAAGAACTTCATTTGAGCGTCCATAGGGGGACGCGGGCGCGGTGAGCAGCGCGAGCTGCTTGCCGCGGGGAGCGCGCGGGCAACTCACGCCATAGCTCATTGATACAAGTGGTCGCAGTGAGAGCGCGGGTAGCCCGCGCGGGGACCGGGGTTCTCAAATTAGTTCGAGCTTTTTTCTGGTAAAAATAAGTCTTCTTCATCCTTATTATATGTTGACAAACACTAGATGCGACAACGCTCAGAACGAAGCCGCGCTCGACTGCGGACAGGCAGATCACGCGCGATCCCGCACTCGCGCCTCTCCCCGCCCTGCGCTGCCAGTCTGGCCAAGCACTTTACCAGAGGTAAAATCAGATTGTTCTTCGAAATATCGTTACTTCTGCCTTCAATCATTGAAGTCTAATCGAGTTTCTAATAATCTCTCTACAATTCTTAGACGCGTAAAATCGGATTCAAGTTAGAAGTACTAGATAGAGTTTTAAGTACTACTAAAACAACTTTTATGATGCGTACTAAATATAATTCATTTTCCCTGTAATTTAAATGAAAGGCTAGATAAACTAGCTGACTGCTGTGGATGGACTTTTTGTAAGTTTTTTGGTAACCCAAGAAGTTTCTATTAAAAAAACTTTCCTGTTTCCCCTCTTTTTCGTTCTTCATATTGAAGCCTATTTTCTCCAACAATTTAGGTTAATACACCACAATCTTTTGCTAAAACAACATACTTCGCGGTTCGCCGCTATACAGGGTTATTTTAAATTGGCTAGCTTATCTCCGCAGTTTAGCTAGCCAATTTAAAATAACCCTGTATTTAGAAGCCAAGTCTTCAATAAACACATTACCTATCATTATCATTATTCTATACTAAATAGTAGGTAGAATAGACAGAGTACTTACCGGGGCACGTGTTTGCTTCCTAGTACCGAAGCGCGAAGTCGTTACGATAAATAGCGACTGATAAATGTCGGTACTCTGCACCGCAACGCAGAAATAAAGTTGCTAAATGATGTCGAAAGCTTGCATATCTAAATCTTTTATCGAAAACTGAGATCTTAATTGTTTTTAAGGATTTTTTCGTGGTTAGGACGATAAAAAAGTTGTTAGGGAGCTTGTAAGCTTCTGTGGGTGTTTGTCGTCTTTAGAATTGGGTGAAAGTTCCGTGTGCGTCTAGAATAGACACTGTTTCTGTGAAAATTGAAGAAACGCCGGGATGATATCCAAAAGCGGATCGACAAGAGATTTGTCTTGTATGGAAATATGCAAAAAAATAATTAGGCTGACCGCCAGTCCAATTATTTTTTTGCGTTGAAACTGTTGAAATTTCAATCACTTCAATCGATTTACATGGACGAAGCATTTAACATCCTACGGCAGTTCACTGCTGGATCATCATTATCATCTTTTCAACCAAAACCTCGTTCACTGTTGGACATAGGTATCTTACAAATAATTGAGCTCGATCCTCGCATTCCGATTCTAAGATCACAGTTTGGTAGCTTGCACAAAGTAATAATAAAGTAAAAGAATAATGTTAAAACCTGACATATCTAAATTCTGTAATCGTTTCCCCGAAATCTTAATTACTCTGCGGTACCATTTTAACCAGGTGAATGGATGTGGTGTAACTGAGTTAGATAAATTGTAGTGATTATAGCCTCCTTTTTGGAAGCTTACCAAGTAATATAAATGTTCTTCGTTTACGTTATTCTTATTTTTATGGCCATAGCATTGGAGTTGGAAGTTCGTAATAGGAAGTTTTATTTGATTACTAAGATAATTGTTTGATAGAAATCTGTATTGTGTGGTGTGTGTGTGAGTGGTATTCTAGGGAGGCAAGAGATTAGCTGTAATGTTTATTCCAAAAGTATTTGATGAAAATGGATCAGAAAACGGACCTGACGGAGGGGCCCGTGGATAAATAATAACAGCCGCACAGGTCGATCGTTCAGGTTAAGCTACGCTTGCTGCGGTTGGTCTCTGGTTGGGTGACCATCTTTACATACCGTGACCCCTCCGTGCCTCGGAAAGCACGTTAAGCCGTTGGTCTCGGCTGTCTCGGTAGTCAAAAGCCCGAAAGCCTAACAACCAGTCTTACCAGGGGTATCGTATTACCCAGTAACAGGGTTGTGGAGGTCAGGTAGGCAGTCGCTCCATGTAAAATACTGGTATTCAGCTGCATCCGGTTAGACTGGAAGCCGACCCCTACATAGTTGGGAAAAGGCTAGGCAGATGATGGATCAGAAAACGTACCCACATATGGAAGCCAATTTATAGAAGCCACTTACAAATTGAGTGCTTTGATTTAATAATCAATTCTAATTTTAATTCACCTTACAAATGTTTTGTTCATCTTAAAGGTGGTGAGATAAGTTGAAACCAATTAATACAGATGAATGTGTTACTAATTCCCTATAAGTGAGTGATTGCGTAAGAATTTAACCTGAACAGGGTTTGTTTATACTTTTAACAGATACTTTTGGAACAGACTATACAAATCTCTTGCCTCCCTAGAAGACCACTACGAATGTGTCGTAATCACTTGACTCGGGAAATAATTATTATCTTGTATTTTATTTGTATCGACTGGTCTGGAAGCCGACCCCAACATATTTGGGAAAAGGCTAGGCAGATGATGGTGATCCTGAATTTTATAATTACCAGAAAAGTAAATGATTTTGTTCATATATTGATGAATTGTGATGTTAAGTGCCGATCACTTTTTGCATTAGGTATACTCACGAAAGGAAATGCTACTTAGGTATTACCGGAATGCAGTAATGACATCATCAAGCTCCGCTTAATCATAGGCTCAATTAAGACTTCCTTCACGATCAGTTAGGAAGGAAGGGGATTTTTATGTGCTAAGTTGACATTGATTAAGACCCGTGGCAGCGCGGCGGCTCAGATAATAAAACTAAAGACTGTCATAGATTTCTTACATACCACTTACCCCTCAAAGGAGTCCTTTGGGATACTTCTTCTTTCTTAATTGGTCCTAGTTTCTTTAGTGGCAAAAAAACCAGTGTAAGCTGGACTCTTACTCTATTCAAACTCCGATCTAAGCTAGGCCAGCTCCGAGTCAACGCATTACTACCTCCGACGTACAAAAAAGTCTGGAAGAATATATCAATGTTACTAATCCTACATGAGTCTTCGCACGGATCAAAGTTTTTGAATTTGAATTTTGAATTTAAAGTCACATTCCAATACAAAATCAATACCTCTGTCTCATCTAGGGCCAACAATTCCACATGCAACGCAGAACCGGCCCATTACGAGGAGATAGCGTGATGGCCACGACTTTTCTGGATTTGACTTGTACCTGCACCGATCAGCCGATTAGCTGAGCTCAACCGTTTGTTACCGACATGAATACTGGAACTACTACTTTGTTTGCGGATTGAAGATATGCCACTGATACTTTATTGTTTGCAGACATTGTTTAGTAGATGGTTCAACGGCTGGAGGGTTTATCAGTGTTTTAAATTGTGTGGCTATAAGGCTAAGTGGTGTTAAATGGAGGAGTCTAGTGGAAGAGAACTATGTTGGGTAATTTTTTCAAACTGTTATAATAAAGTCCTCCAAATCGTATTTCGGCCATGGCGGCCCAATCTTAATGAAAATTAGCCTTCGGCGCGGGAGATAGTGAAGTCCACAAGTGTGTCCGCAGACACAGACCGTGCACTACCTCTTACCTCACTCTGATAGTCGGCAATCCGACAGGACCGGAAGGCAATCCCACACAACCAAGAGAGATCAGGCGTAGGACCAACGGGCTACGTACTTTCGGAGGCAAGGGGGTATCACACCGCCAACTTTCAAACTCCGAGCTGTTTATAAGATATTTCTAATGGAGAAACCCAATAACATTTTGCTTGACCCTGTAATCGAACCCAGGACTCCGTGCTCAGCAGTCACGCTTGCGACCATGAGACTCCAAACTGTTATGGAGTTATTGCAGCCCACAAATGTCTCGCTGACGGTGGCGTGTGTGTTGGATCATTTAGCTCCCTTCAAAATGGTTGAGCCGAATGGTGCTGATCTATGCGTCATGTTCATGAACGGGCGCCGTCAGTTGGGGCTGGTCATCACTTAGCTGCCTCGGCTTATTTTTAATTATTTTAATTTTGAATTGTTGTTTTCTTACCATTTGCTGTATTCTGGACGCTTTTAACGCGTAAGTCCTTTTTACATCGTTCTCACATATAATTATAAATTGACATTTATGATGTATTTAATATTTTTGTAAAACTATAATTTAAAAGAGTGTCCATAGAGTTTCTTGCCCGTTCTTCTCCATAGGTACCTACGCTTTGGAATGGGCAACTAGCTTCATATTTTCTGACTGACCGACTTTTTGACAATTCAAAAATGCCTGTAAATGGTTTAATTGAAATAAATGCTATGAGTTTGAGTATGAATTGGATTGCAGGCCTGAAAAAGATAGCAAAGCTTGTAGTTACAATAAGCAATAGCAACAACTCTAACTGGGGTCGACTCGTTCACATCTCTCTAAGGCAAGACACGCAGCAAATAAAAAGGGGGATTGTATACAAATTATTCATCTTCCGAAGGTAGTAAAACATTTAACAAACGACGCACACATTAATAACTCGTTTGAGTTTCCTTAATGCTTCCCGGAGCTTGATAAAAACATTACGAAGGACGGGATGGATGTAATGCACAAATGCACAAACAAACGAAAGCGGAGCACAGATGGCGCTGCGAACGATCGCGAGCATTTTAATTTCGTTCCGCTCCTACAAGCACGTAGGGACATGTAACTGGCTCCGTTTTACATGCTCTCTTTTATTTATGTGTCAGTTTTGTCGTTTGTACGACGCGGATGTACTGGTTTTATTACACTTTAAATTCTGATCTGGGAATCAATTTTACTGCGTTTCGGGTTTGGTTATTAGATGCATATTCTGTAGGCACCAGACACCGATAGCCTATGGTTTTCTTCTTCAAGATTTTGTCCCAGATTTCGTAGCCTTTTGCGTTCAGTGGATACTTTTGTTGTAGAGGGCCATACAATCTGACCACCATCTAGACCTGCAAGGCATCATTTTTTCCTAAAGTTAAATAAAATAGTAAGTATGTACCTTATAAGTAATTAAACAAGAAAAAAATTTTCCCACATTCCCACCCATTCATATCTTTCAGGATTAGGTATGCATTTGCAACAATATTTATACCCAGTTAAGCCTCATTTTTCAAAGGAAACAAAAACAAACAACCTAATCTACTTTAGACTGATAGTGATAAATGAATGTAGTGCTTCGTAAGTTGCTTGGACATTTAGACAGCAACAATAAAAAAAATATTCTTCTGGCCAATTCGCTTTATAACAATTAATCTTGGACTGACTCATTCGCGTATTAGACAAGCCAGACGACAGATATTAAACGATTTATAAATAGAACCAGTACCCTAATTGCGTTATACACTATCAATCTCAATCTGAATAATTTTGAAGGATAAAGGCTCCTTCAAACAGGCGCGACACAACACGCGACACAAAGGAACCGCAAGTCGCGCAACGAGCGGTGCCTTTGTGTCACGCGATAATGCTAATCCATTGCTTCTTTTATACGAAAACCTTGTCTGCTCAACAACGTAAATAACACAATGAATGGTGTTGAACTGTCAAAATGAAACCCATTACTATATACATTTATATAATTATATACATTACCCATAGTGTGTTAAGCAATTACCCTGCTGGACCTTGAAGTTATTTTTTTAACATGTGAAGATATTTATGTGTACGATGTTCTATGTCACGAAGTCCGTTTGGCTGTGAATGTTGTCAAGCGTGCACATGCACATTGTGATCAACAGAGACTCAACAATGGGTGCAGTAAAACGGCACACATTCGTGGAAATAGCCTCATGCGACGGCAGCAAGGGGCAGCCGCTGTGGGAGCGCGCTGGTCGGGATACGTCACTGACAATCAAAGCCGAACGGACTTCGTGAAATAGAATATCTGTAACACAGGTATTTTTCCGTAGAAGTTATTTAGTCGTTGGACTGCCCCGTTGGTCTCGTGACCGGAAGCGTGACTGTTGAGCGTGGGGTCCTGGGTCCGATTCCCAAGTCAGGTAAAATGTTATTGGGTTTTTCCATTATAAATTTCTCGGTAGCAGCACGGAATTTGGAAGTTGGCGGTGTGATACCCCCGTGCTTCGGAAAGCGCGCAGAAGGTGCAGGACGAACGGCTGATCTCTCTCCGGTCGTGTCGGATTGCCGTCCCATCGGCCTGTATTCCCGTTGTCCCCGTAATCTGTGTCCCCGTTACGGGGACAACGGGACGTCATAAAATTTCCTTACCTTTGTCTTCCTTATGACATATGGGGCAACGGGGACAACGGGCAATTAAGATTTCACGTTCCCTGTATTCTCGTTGTCCCCGTAATCTGTGTCCCCGTCACGGGGACAACAGAACGTCATAAAATGTCCTTACCGTTGTCCCCCTTATCATATGGGCAACGGAGACAACGGACAGTTAAGATTTCACGTATCGTGGTCCACTTTAAATTTTTATTTCTTTTTTAATCGTGTGTAATTCGGACTAGGGCGAGGATTGTGTGAGCGCACCTGTGTCAGCGGTGCACTTCACCTACGTTTTCACGGTGAGATTTTTACAGAATCGACCAGCCGCAGTTGTGCACTATATTATCACCCGCGTAGAGCTAATCTCCACTGATATTACCTGTCATGACCGAAATTAGGTCTAGAGGACTATTTAGTGGTGACTTTAAGAAATGAATGCTAAATGCGGTACCTACTTACGTACTTCGTCGCACCTTATTTAATAATGTAGAGCGGCATGACCAAACATTAACGTGGTTAATTTGACCATGATATTGGACACGGAATCTACACTAATATGTATTATAAAGAGGAAAGATTTGTTTGTTTGTTTGAATTGAATAGGCTCCGAAACTACTAACCGACTTAAAAAATTCTTTTACCATTAGAATCCTATATTATCATTGATTAACATAGGTGATAGAAATTTTTTTTTTTAATTGGGATCCGTATGAAAAATTCGATAATGTGACCCAAGAAGGTGTGAAAAAAATACCAAAAAAAACATCCTTATATCGCGTACGCTGCAGAAACTATTGACCACGGAACAGATAATAATAGAGCAAAGTGATGTGTTGTACCTACATAACTTTTTACAAAAGTTTTATAGAGGACTATCTAATACAGTTATGTTACAATAACTACTTTTCCTTGTTAAATTATGCAATAGTAACGCCGAAAAATCCTTGTATCTTATTTTTATTAAATACCAATAATATTTACCCGTGCGAAACCGAGGCGGGCCGCTAGTAAATCTAATAAAATATAACAAGTCATTGTCAATAGCAATAACTTACATTTAATTGAGACAATTAATCGGTAACACAAGGTCATACCCTGTTCAAATCAAACTGATTAGCCTTTTCCCAACTATGTTGGGATCGGCTTCCAGTCTAGATCGGCTTCTAGTCTAGTTACTGGGTAATACGATACCCACTGATATAAAGGCTGGTTGTCAGACTTGGGCTTCTGACTACCCGTAACGACTGTCACAGATCTACGATTGACAACCGGGACCGAATTAACGTGTTTTTCGAGGCACGAAGGGGTCTCGATGTGTAATATTCACCCATCCACGAATCGACCGGGGCAAACGTAGCTTTACCTTCGTCGACCCGTACGACCGTCATCATTTAACCACGAGTCCACGAGCCTCTTCAAAGTGTTGCGTTAAATAATAATAATAGTCTAGATTTGTGCCCGATTTCGGAGAAATGTGGGTGCTCTATAAGTCTCTATCCACCTCTTGAGAAAATACAGGCGTGATGTTATGTATTTTAGGATACGATACTTAAAGAATTGTGACATTCTCGTTACATTTTGCATAGGAATATATACCCAACAGTGTACAGGCAGGGCAAACATCACGCCCAAAGGAACACCTTTAGGTACAGTCAAACGCGAGAGTGGAAGAAAAACAGCGTTAAAGTGGCACTAGTCATTATTTTTTCGATACAATGTCGGGAGGGTATTACTCCACCTTTTAACATTGTAAATCTAAAGATAAACATGATATCGTTTTTTCTTATTAGTAATGGTGTCGATACGGAAACAATAGTAAAATAAAAACCATTAAAAAGCTATGAGCCAACAAAGATTCGCTTTTCTTGCTAATTTTACCGCCGCCGCACGGAACAAATATTTGTATCGCCCACAGGTAGTTGTTCCGGGTCTGGCTGTTTGTGTATGTGAATTTAAATGTTTGTAAACGCACCCACGATACAGCCGGTCGATTCTGTAAAAATCTCACAGTGAAAAATTTTCATTGAAAATTGACACTATTGACAGATCACTTCACGCTCACTTCACCCAAGTTTTCACGGTGAGATGGCTACAGAATCGCACGGCAGGAGTAATTACTAGGATGGGGCAACGTTTAAAAAAAATGTAACTTTGGGTGTAAATAAGTAACAAAAGATGTGTAAAATCTTCAAAACAAAGTCAGTACAGCGTAGCTGACCTAAGTTGAACAATCAAAACTTATACGAATTTTCTACAAAACTTGACTGAAATCTGACATTACTATGGAAGGAATCCAACCTTTTTCTAAGGAAAATGAGAAATTAATGACAGATCAGGAATATTTGTATCCAACCAATTGTTGTATCATTAGTTTAATTCCTAAGCTCTTTCAATCTGGCAAAGCTTATTATGAAAACTCTAGCAGTACATACATGTAGGTACCACTCAGCCATACATATAGATCACACCCACACACACACACATGCACACTGAGATTAATGAAAGTGTTCATTAATCTCAGTCATACAAAATAAAAGTCAACTCCAAAAGCTCTGTCGTCGTCGGTACCAGAATTTACGCAACACCTTTACAAATATCAGCAAAGTACGTAGGTTCGTCGTCCGATACTGGCTCACTCGGCTTGTTTGACGTATTCTTATCAGTTAGTATAGATCGACGGAACGCGGAAACTCTTGCTTCGTTATCGACTTGACAGAATTGCAACTTGGAATATTGATTGTACTTGGTTTGTCCAATCTTGTTAGTTGTAAAGAATCGGTTGGACCACGTTGGTGGATGTTGCTGATAACTCTGTGTGACATTATTCAATAGTTGAATTCCCTCATTATAATTTAAGTATGTACATGGTAAAAGGCAAGGGATTTGAGGGAATTACAAATATATTTCGTTCATACAACAACCAAAGCTGTTAGACATTTAAATTTTTAATAATAGCTACATCAGTAAACAAAAACATTAAATATACAAATGCAGCACATATTATTTTCAAGCTGTACAAAAAGCTCTAGGTATTATAATTTGGGTCATAACATCGCTCCCAAAAAATTAAGGTACCAACAGATAAATTAGGTCATATTAAGCTCACAAAAAAATAAGTCCCAGTTTTTTTGTTACCCGTCCCAATTATTACCACATGCTGTAAGTACTTGTTACATGTCGCCAACAACCAATTAGGTCAAGTACACAAAATCCTGAACCTAGAACATAATACCTCCAACAAAATATTTACTTTTGACACGATACAAGCGTGGACAACCGTTATTTTTGATAAACACCTATCAACATGATATCGTAATATACTAGTTTTTCGCCCACACTCGTATAGTCAAACGATCAAGTGTCAAATTAAACCAAATACCCAGAAAACGACCGTTTATAAGGGTCTGTCCACAAGTCAAAGTCAAAGTCAAAGCATTTATTTCAAATAGGCACATTAAAGGCACTTTTGAACGTCAAAAATTACAACAAATAGAATTGATTCTAGTCGCCCATTCCAAAAGGTAGTTTTCGTATGGAGAAGAATGGGCAAGAAACTCCACCGTTACTCTTTTAAAATGTTTTACAATATTTTGTATACATTAATTATATCATAATAATATGTGAAGACGATGCACCTAAAATAAAATTACTATACCACAATAGATAAAAGAATTAAAAATGAAACCATGACATATAAATTAATTATCTGATAGATGCATGGTGCTCACATATTTACAAACATGGTAAAAGTAAACGATTTTCATTTAAATAAAATAAAAAATACAAGTAATAAGTCAGGGTGTGAGTTAAGTAGTTACAGAGTGTAAATCAATTTAAATAAATAAAAAAAAAATATTATAAATTTACAATTAAATTAGCAACCCGTTTGATTTTGTCTAGACTCTAGATTGTCCTATGGAGCAGGACCAGCATGTTTCCAAGCGTTCTTATCTTGGATATAATCTAATTTATAGTATAAGTGTGACGAAAACTCGTGCGATCTCTATTTTTATTAAATACTACCTAGTTGCTTTTGCCTTTAACATTTTTTTTTGTTAAATCTGGCGCGCACACAACTAACCAAAATTTCATCGAGCTGTTTTTAAGTTTTTGCGAGACTAACGCACGGCAATAGATTTTTTATAAATAAGCAGATATACGAGGGCGACACTGAAGAAAGTTTTTAGAACTGGCCACTTGTAAACAATATAATAAAAAAATAAGTTCAAATTTGTTAAAAGGAACTCTTTGCCAATATTATTGTGTATGTATTTTATTTATTTTTCATTTGTTTACGATTTGGCGGGAAATTGAAAATTGTCTGTGTCACGTCAGCATGAATTTAACGCGAGAAAATTTTCGTACAATGATTTTTCATGACTTTACAAACAGTTATTTCAAACAATTACTTTGAAACAGTTACTGCAGAGTGGTACACTAACAAATTGTTTGCCACTTGTCTTGGAAAAAGTTCGGGAGAAACGACCTCGCAGTAAGATCCTCCTTCACCACGACAACGCCTCGTCGCACACCGCTAAGCAGACAATCGGCTACTTGGCGACGTCAGACGTGGAATTACTGGTTCACCCGCCATATAGCCCCGACCTCGCGATTTTCATTTATTTCCGAAAATAAAAGAAAAACTTCGAGGAAAACTTTTTATGGACGCCGAGGAAGCAGGGACTGCGTTTCAATATGCCGTCGAAGAGACCCCTAAGAATGAGTGGGCAAAGTGCTTTTCTCAGTGGTTCCATTAGATGCAGCGGTGTATTGATGTAAATGGACACTATTTTGAAAAGATATAATAAAACTAATAACTTGCTAGTTTGTTCAGTTTTTGATTTTCTAAGAACTTTCAGTGTCACCCTCATAGTTATAAAGTTAAAGAGGATAATTATTTTCAGTCAGGATTTTTATAATAATCTTAATATAATAGTCTTAATATGAACGCACCTTAAACGAACTGACCAAATCCATATAGACGTCGCGACAACGCCATTATAGATATATTTATAGATCATAAATTAGTATAAAATTTCCGGATTATGACTCGATGAGATTTGATTTCACACATTTACATTTTAATAGCACCAATATCGGAATAACACCTATTTAATAGGCCGCTCATTCACAGGATTATCTAAAATAAAAGTATCGAAGTGTCGAAAGGTACGGAGATCTAATAAACTGTATGATCAATGGGCATAATAACTTTATTCTTTTAATAAAGCATAAACTTCTACTCCTACTCCTTCTCAGTGCACGCGGTGCGGCTGTGGAATGCACTACCGCCTGAAATTAGGGACTGCCAAACTGTTGCAGTTTTTAAGAGAAGATTAAAAGAACACTATCTTTCCACTTTATCATAGTTGTGTATGTATTTATTATTGTTTTCTGATTACGTTTTAATATATTAACATTCTAGTGATATTTATTATAGAAGTATGTATGTTTATTTGTATTTATGTAAGTATATTCTTAAAATATTTGTTTAGTTTTATTAAGTGAATTGTTTTTAGATTAGATTGTATGTATTATATTTTGTCTCCTTTACTCTTTCACACGCTGTCTACATCTCTCTATTTATTGTCCTATCGCAGGTATGCTGGAAGAGATTTCTTATGAAATAAGCATCACCTTTGTACCTATTTTTCTGTTCTGATTATTTCGTATCTGTTTATATATGTGTGTACATAAATAGTAAAATAAAAAATAAATAAAAATAAAGCATGAACATTTCTTCAAATTGTGGCTCCATTTTATATTTCAATATCCTGTTTTGATATTAAACTACCTATATTTTGTAAATTAAGTGAATACTAAGCTAAATGGTCTCATAAAATCAGATTTCGATTCGATTTGAACTGATTCGCTCTTGAGGAGCGGAGTGCGAACAAATCGTTGAAGAGTCATTCTGCGTGAACACGCGGAATACAAATCAGGAGGTCTGGAAGAAGTCGTAAATACGTCTGAAATATGACTTATTGGGATTTATCCGGTATTTATTTTAGAGTGGATAAAATATCGTCAAGATACCTCGTTAAAAAGCTGAATTAAACGGAAGCGTCCCTCTAATGATGCTTGAATAAGAATACTTACAGCTGTCAGCTTCTCTGACTCAAATCAAATCTTCGTCATTGATAACAAGCGTACAAATCTAAAATTACAATTTGATCGTTTCATCATTCGAAACGAGGCCGTCATTCTAAAGCTGCATCTAAATATTATATTATACGAAAACTCATTACGACGAGAAAAAAAACCGATGACACGTAATGCTTTGTGAAGCTAGAATTTTCACTCGAGTTGGTATCGAGATAAAATTACCGATTTCATCGTCATCAATCAACTCTGGCTGGTACACGCTGACGCGACAATTTGTTAGCTCTCCTGCCTATAGGTGTCGGGTAATGACTTGAAAAGTCGTCGTTTATTTATTCATACACCAAATTCTGTGTTTGGAACGATTAAATGGCTATCATGTTTGAGTATGTAGGTACTACAGTAGCTAGAGGTGCGACTGAACACTTTGAAGCTAACTCTGTAGCAACGATGACGACACTAAAACGATTTTAATATTTTTCTAATCAACAACACTTTTATTTGTTACACGTTGTTATTTTAACTGAATTTCAATAAATCTGTAAGTATAAAAAATACAATATTGGTTAGTAAAGTGCACAATTTTCAAATGAATTCTACAATAAGCCCTAAATTTTGGACTTGTGGCAAGTAATTACCTAAACGAGAATCATTTAATGTGTCCCTAATAAAGTTTTTCCAAGGAGACTTTAACAGCAGTATCATCTCATTTCGTAACTCAGCCCTAAACAAATTGAACCATCACCGTCATCGGCCCACGTTACGCCATGTCCTATTTCATTCGTCTTAACTAATCAAGCGTATCTAATTCAGCCCATCAGCTCAATTGCTCTTAATACGGATTGCTCATGGCCGAAATACGACGCGAAAATTTTTAATTACACCCATCAGGAACCGGGTGCTGGGGCCGTTGTTCTTAATAATCGGTTTCGTCATCATTGACGAGCGGTATGCATTTTTAATACATGAAATATTGCAATTATGGTTGTTGCTGGGCAGACCACCGGCGAGGTAATTGTTTATACTGCTCACGGATCCGCCTCGAGGTCAAGTTGTCCCTTTTTGGGGAGACAGTGACGTTTTTACGTCACTTTTGTATTTATAATGAAGACTTCAAAGGATGAGTTAGTCACTTCGGTTGGTTATGTAGTTTACCAGTAAACAGGCTACCTTGTCATACCAAAATTAATGTTAAGAGGAAATGCGATCGTAGAGATTTTTAAAAAAAGCCTACGTAAAAAGTCATAATTCGAGGTGTGGCTCTCGCCTATTTTTTCCTCCAATATTGGACTACTTTAAAAGATATTTCATAAGTAGAATAAGAATTAAGAAGGATATAATTATACTGTGTCCCTATGTTTTCTTTTTGATGATACATTATTTTTATAAGCACTAGAACCCTCAAAAAATGATCATAATTGCCTAGTGTAGAAATTTGACAACTATTAATGAAAAAAGAATAACATTGGGACACAGTATATATCCTTCTTATTGAGTTTATGAAATATCTTTTAAATTAGTCCAGTATTGGAGGAGGAAATAGGCGAGAGCCAAACCTCGAATTATGACTTTTTATTTAAGCGTTTTTTCAAAAAGTCTCTCCGATCGCATTTCCTCTTAAGCAACGTGGTGGTAAGAAAATGCGTCCTTATTGAAGACACTCATAATCTTGTTTTAATTGTTTAATTAGAAGAATGGTGACCGCATTTTATGCCTAATAAAGACACCCATGGGTACAAATGAAAAAGTTAACATTTTACAGTATGTTTAATTTATTCTAAAAACGTGTTCAAGAGACAAACATTTCATAATATCATAACATCTCATTCTGACAAAGTAAGCTTAGTCTTCTGTTCACCCTTAAAAGGAGTGCGTGATTTAACTACTTTTTATTGAATGGTATGTTGAACACGACACGCACTAACACAATAATCACATTTTTGATTCATTATACCATCCCACAATGACATCAGGGAGTTGATTAATTAATAAAAACCTTACACAATGTCGAGACACTACACATATGGTTTTTATTACTAAGAATTACACTCGGCAAACACAATCAGGCGTAGTCATTCAATCAACCTTTAAGGAAACTCAGAATCTATAAAAGAAGGGACAATATATTCTCATTAATGTCAAAATGCGGGCGACTTTTTAGTCGCCTTATCGAAATCGCCACCGATTAATCTAATTAAGGCATTCTTCTGAACGCATCCATAGATTCCGATACCTACTCAAACATTTTTGAGATATTTCAACTCCCCATCCTGGCTACGTGGACTGTGGGCGGAATTTTAATTAAAGATACATTCAAATCAAGTTAGGACATTTTTTTAGTTTATAAAGGAACAATGCGTTTTATTTGCCTACATTTAAAAAAGAGCAAATATTGGTTGGTAGTTGGTACCTACTTGTACTGTTTTAGCATTGTGCTTTATACCGTTTTTCTATTTTTCCCGTAAAATATTTCGCTCGTTACTTTTTTTTATGTGGATTTGAAAATAAATAATGCATATCTATGACCACTGCGCTGAACGGCATACAACGGTGTTAGACTTTTTGCTATACTCTTTGGTAGGCCTGGAATACCCACAAGCCAGTATCCTAGAAAAAATAAGCTTGGCTAATTCATATTCATATGTTTAGAAAATACTAACGAGTAAAAGAAAGTATAAGAAAGGATGTTTGAACAGAGAGAGACAGTGATAGTGATTTAATAAATCTAGTCCTGTATTCCTGTTACATCTATGATGGGACTACTTGAACTTAAATGAGACAGCTACCATACTATCTATAGAAAAAAAAACGACTCTAGCTCAACGATAATAAATAATGTTGACATTCTAAGACACCTCTTGCTACAGTTATGATATTATCTAAACCAAGTTGTACAGACGCCAGCACATCAAGCTACTACAATCTGTCAAATTTCTTTAATAGATTTTGAACTTTATCGCTAAAGCATAATGTTCAAAGTTGATTGGGAAAATTTGATAGTTTCGGGTAGCTTGATGTGCTGGCGTCTGTACCTACCTCCTCGCATCTCACAAACTCGTACTAATAAATATATTTTTTGCAACACCCTAGAATTCCGATGAACTATTTAAAATTCTGTCAGTCACTCTAAATAAATTCAGATCTTCACTGGTCTACCTTGCTATATAAGGCATAATGTGATCAAGTTGGGTCGAGTAGCGTATAAGGCCCATCGTCCACGACGACGCTACTCAAAATAAATGTGTTACAAAATCAAATCACCGATAAGTAGCCTGCCGGTCGATTTTGTAAAAATTTCACCGTGAAAACTTATTGACAGCTCACTCCACGCTCACTTCACCTAAGTTTTCACGCTGATATTTTTACAGAATCGCACCGCTGAATGTCACAAGACTATAGTCAATTATTGTGTGATATTGTTTAAATTACTGCACTTTAGAGTTTTTTTTTTATGTAAATGCTGAATAGATTACATTGCTTTGTATTTATTGTGAAATAACGGAGTTTATTATACGTTTTACGAAAGGGTGAACACCGTTATTTTTCTAATGTTATACTTAATTTATTAAGTAGAGTATTTCAATGGCGTTCTGCAGATGACGCGACTTAACGCCGGCGGCATCTTGCTTTTTCGATAAAGATAGTTTCACAAAACAATTTTAAAATTTTTTACCGACAACTCCTGTCCTGTCAATGTTATTAAAATGCAAAAAGATCCCTGTAGTACTAGTAGTTCGTGATTGGTAGCGTCATGTACACACTGCTACACATCAAGCTATACATTCCCAGTTTTAGCTGACCTGACATTGTATAGATTTTTCGCACAATCAGAAGTCAGCGTAAACTGGTTATGTATGCCTTGATATGTAGCCGTGCGTTCGAACCGCCTTGAAATACTAGCTGCGACATTTTGGCTAGTCATTGGTGATTTGATTTAAGAACACTATACTTTCGAGTAGTGTCGTGGACGATGGGCTTAATGAAACCAGTGGTACCGGTTACAAACTGCGAACCAGATACATTATCTATCTGAGAAATGGTTGGGGACGACAAAAAGAGGATCTATAGTGGCCTAGACACGGTGCGGATAAGCACTGAATAGGTAAACTGCAGTAACTTAACTGAACCTACTTAGTATCGATTTTGTTCGACCTAGCCCCAGTTTGACCGTAATTGTTAAGTTAGTCGGTTAACTGGTTCAAAGTTCACGTTAGGCTGTGCTTAGCTTTTACATAGACTTAAAAGAGTATTCTGAGTATGTTTTGGTGATGAGAGACTCGTAGGACCAATTTATGTCGATAAGGACCTAAGGACCAAGTTCATATAGCTTTTACAAAGACTTAAAAGAGCATTCTGAGTATGTTTTGGTGTTATGAGACTCTTAGGACCAATTTATGTAGATGAGGACCTAAAGACCAAATTCATATAACCTAACCGTAAGCTTTTTGCATTTTGCATGGTAATAAATAATATATGTAGTTTTAAATTTTTAGTATAGTTAAAATATTTAATTTTCCTAGGCCTTCAAGTTTCGTATTGATGGAAACCTTTCCATCAATACAGTTGGAACATTGTAACTTAAAAAGAAAGAAAGAAAGAAAGCTGCGCTGATTGAGCTCAGCAACCTTTCAGTTCATAGGTGCTAAAATTGATCTTTCACACAACCACGATTCTTCTTTGATATTGAGATTGTGAATATCATCATAAATATTATGTATTAAAATTTCAGTGTCCGCCAAAACCTGACAAAGACCGGTAGGTAGTTCTATATCATGAGTACTATTCACTTCTAGACACTTTCCTTCACCAACATCAAGAAGAATTTTGCTAAAATCTGAATCGGCTGAATATGCTCTCATTACAAACAGACACTCCAATTTTATTTATTTGTATATAGAAGATGTATAGATTTCATTTCATTGGTTTAATTTATTTTTCGTGAGACCCTATTTTTTTTTTCTAAAATTACTAAATACAAAATTAAATTCTAAATTCCGCAAAATTTCAAGTATAAGTTTACCAGCCTTCCTCTCCTCGGTCCATAGTACCGATAAATTAACCAGGAACATTTTATCTTCCTCACTGGTCGATTTTGAAGTACCGTGTTTGACCGATGCGTTGAACGCTTGGAAAATGGCTTGTCCCAATACGGTTTTGCCCGATAACCCGTCTTCCCAGAGACGGTGGGACGTGCCGCTCTGCAGTATTATACGGAATACCCTTATAAACACGTCACGTAATACTGTTGAGCGTGCCCGTCTGCTGGCTGTGGGAGAATGGGAGTCAGGCTTATGGCTTCAGGCGCTCCCATCATCCACCATAGGCACAATGATGGATGATTCATCGTTTCGGCTCGCTACGTGTCTCCGCTTGGGCGCACCTTGTGTTGCTCCGCATCGATGTCACTGCGGTGAAGCTGTCGACAGTCTCGGACACCATGGCCTGTCCTGCTGCAGGAGCGCCGGTCGCATAGCACGGCACGCCAGCATCAACGATATTATTCGTCGAGCCCTTGTCTCCGCCGGCGTACCAGCGGTGTTAGAACCAAACGGCTTGGTACGTGACGATGGGAAGAGACCAGACGGTATGACGTTGTTGCCTTGGAAGGTGGGTAGGCCTCTGGTATGGGACGCAACGTGTGTCGATACCCTTGCGCCATCTCATGTTCCTAGCACGGCGGGCTGTGCTGGCGCCGCTGCTGCGGCTGCTGAGACCCTCAAGCGGCGCAAATACTGTAACCTTTTGGGCAATTACAGCTTTGAGCCGTTTGGGGTCGAAACGCTCGGGTCATGGGGCCCGAGTGCGCGTCTCCTTTTTAAGGAAATTTCTCGCCGACTGGTCGACGCTTCACGTGACCAGAGGGCTGGGTCGTTCTTTGGCCAAAGAATTAGCATTGCCATTCAACGTGGCAATGCTGCCAGTCTTCTGGGCACGTTTCCGGATGACAGCGATGCGGACGAGTACTTCGACGCCTGATTTGTCCTTTATTTTTGTTTTTATTTGTATAGTAAGTTAGACTTTTAATTTAGTATCTAGTGTAAATAATTTGTAATAAAATAAGTTAATTCTAAAATTCTAAAGTTACTCCTTATTACATCAACTATCTGCCAATGAAAGTCCCGTCAAAATCGGTCCAGCCGTTTCAGAAATTAGCCGGAACAAACAGACAGACAGACAGACAAAAATTGTAAAAAATATTATTTTGGTATATGTACCGTGTATACCTACATCCATATGCATTTAGTAAAAAGCGGTTATTTTAATATTACAAACAGACACTCCTATTTTATTTATTTGTATAGATGATTTACTTTTCTGATAAAAAGAAACCTAGTAGTGGTAGGAAACGCCGATCTCAACTAGTTTAAAAAAATATATGTATGTTTGACGTGTAAAATTGTTTGTGCAAACCTACTTACACAAATAAAATCATTTATAAGGTTTATTAAGTAGGTAAACAACATTTTTTGTGGATATACCTAGCAGTGAATTAGTCCAGTCCTGTGTGGATTTAAATATACCACACCTTGTACGCTGTACAGTCAATCACTCCCTGTCACCTCTAACAGGGACTCATTCAAATGCAGAACATAATTTAACTGACTTTAGGAAAAATAGGTTCTCAGTTAAAGGCTCCTACAAACAGGCGCGACACGCGATATAATCGCGCGCGACACAAAGGCACCGCTCGTTGCGCGACATGCGGTCCCTCTGTGTCGCGTGACGTGTTTATATGTTTGCGATTTTCACGTAGGTACCTATCATATTCTACACCTACAAACAATTACGTTTTTAGGGTTCTTAGGGTACCCAAAGGGTGACAACGGAACCCTATTACTTACTAAGCCTCCACTGTCTCTGTATCTCATCAACCGTAATGACAGTTGAAATTTTCACAGTGTGTATTTCTATTGCCGCTATAACAACAAATAATAAAAGTACGTTAATAAAAATTGAAGGTCGAAAAAAAAAACGCCAAAAAAAAAACACGTTACGGATCTTGTATGATATCTCCATAACGTGATTTTTTCGGTGTTTTTTGCCTTGTGGTACGGAACCCTTCGTGTGCGAGTCCGACTCACATTTGGCCGGTATTATTTTGCATTCGGCACAGTTTCGTGTTTGGCTCTAAGATAATTATTTTTCGTAGATGATTAATTACTTTTATATTTTAATCAGTATTCAAAGGATAAAGAAACATTGATACAGGAAGTATCACGTTTGTCCTGTCGTGACAGAAATCGCACGACCACAAAGAATTACTTACAATCGTGACAATAGTGCGTACGGTACCAATAACCTAAGTACATAGTATTTTATAAATAAAACTATCTCATTAATTATCCATTCAAAATCTGTAAGCGGGTTTTTCCTCAAAGGGTAGGTAAGCAGAATTTTAAGCAATATCAATGATGAAGGTGACATGTTATTAGAATTTATAACGATCTTTGAATCACTGTGGTCTTTGCATAAGAAACCACTACTGTAAATGGATACATAATAATATATTATTATGTGTAGGTAAGTAATCATAATGTAAGGTACACTTAACTACGCTACCGTATGGGTTTACGACCAATTAACTCTACAATTTAAATGTAATAATCAAGCAGCGAAAACCACTATATTATTATATTATCTCCAGCCCAATATAGCAATAATGACGTCACAACTAATTGTCCAACCTACTCCAAGAAATAACCCAGTTGGAATGGAACCTTCAAAGATAAAAGTCAATTAAAACTATCTCTCAGTATAAGTGCTGAACACATGGATGTAAAACTACATAAAAGCTTATGCTGGAACTATCTTAAAACAGTATGAACGAACTTATACCTAATAGATATGAACAAACATCTGGACCAACTCCCGATGAAGACGTCAAACGCAGTGCCCTTCCCACGATCATTGAATACGTCTTTCCGAAGCCCTTTTAGCCTCAATTTAGTAGATAAGTAAATAGTATAGTTATTTTAGAAACTGGGTTAATAGTTGAACGACATTAAGTCACGATACTGGTGTGATTGCTAGTTGCTACTGCAATTTGTTGGGTCTGACCATGATATTGTTTGTGTAACTTTGGAATGTAAGGTTATGGTTACATACCTTTGGACGTGCGTAAGAATTCTTGTAAGAATGTACTGAACAACTGACTTGTTAGATAAATTTATTAGTTTTGGAGAATATGTAATTTAATTTTTTGGATGTTTTGTGCACCTGTCTATAAACATGTAACACAGGTGCCCTAATCAGCAATGTAGAAAAATCTTGCAATTTTTTGTAACATTCATACAACTGCTGGAGTTGTAAATTATACCTAAACAAGAAGTACCTACTCCGAATTGTTTCATTCTGATTATCAAATGCAAAAAAAAAAAACGAATGGCGTACCCAAAGCAAAACACGTGTCCAGAAATCCTAAAATAGAATTGTGTACTAACACATTCTCATAAGAACCAATCCGAATCCAACCCGAAGCTAAAAGATAACTCAAATCTGATGACATCAACCGAACATCTGTCCTGAAAGCTTTTGTTGATACCCCTTTATACCACCAAGGACAAACTTACGTACACCAAGGCACACGTGTCTTCTTGTTTGTATTACTAAGCTCAACATTGCATTGACGACCATGCTCGTACGGTGAACACTCCCCAACGCCTTATCTCTGGGTTTACCATGAACAGTTAAACGAACACCTAATCCTTCGTAATTCTCATTACCGTGTGACCTATTGAAAGGTCAGTAGAGGTCAATTTAGAATGGACAGTATTGAATTATTCCGTTGACACGTTAATGCCACGGTATCTGTGATGGATCTGACTCGGGACTCTTTGTGAACTATAATGCTTGAGACAGTTGATGTGCATGCGATTTTGGGTTATTAATTTAAGTATCAATCAATGTATAGTTTCATTGCATCAATATCCTTTCTAATTCTATGTTATCTTGCGCTGTTTGATTGAAATTAATGAACACCTTTTTTGTCTTGTTGTTGCAGACTAAACTATCTTACGAAAGATATTATGATTCGAGTTTTGATGTGTGATAATATTAAATAGGTGTTGTGTAAGCATTTGCTGTGAATCATTATCGTTTACATTATTGCGATCCATTCTTGTCAATTTTTGCAAGAGTCTTACAAAAATACATACCGTTATGAATTATCGCACTATGCAGAGATAAGAGCCTTTTTGGCTAAATAAATAAATATTACATTAAAAAAACTATTCTGTTGTTTTTTATGTAGTTTTGTTGAGTTATTCCGGTCTGATCTCTTGGACCCCGCCTCCACCCACCCTGCTTGTTGGTCTTCTATTTTAATTATCTCTATCTTATCCACTATAAACTTTCTCATTTAGTTTTAAATGCTCCTTTTATTTGTGTCCCAAATAAAATAATTTTCTTTCTTTCTTTCAGTAACAAGCCTGGAGACTGAAAAGTCATTACTTTATTTGTACTCCTCGCAGACATTTTTTTTTCTCAGAGCTTTTCTACTATAACCTTGTCTCAGGCTATTACGATCATTTTCTCGCATTTCACGGGTGACTAAGCTTCACCTACTCGTTTATCGTCTTCTCCACAATTGTGTGTAGAACAATGATGGGAGGAAGAAACATCTGTGGCCTGAGTATACGGACATTCCGTGACAAATCGTCGTAACGAAGGTGGTTCCTGCCATTGTTTATCGCTACTACCGTGAACTCAGGTTTACCCGACCCCGTAGTATGATGCGATGCAGGTTCCCACGGTAGATCACAGTCATGTAAGTGTGAGCATATTGTCCATTCAAGCTGAATCTTTTGTTTCGGTCGTGAGCAACGTGCTCTATTTTGTTTTGAAACGGTTTAGTTCGAGCGATTCAGTGATCTGTTTGGTGACCTGGGAACGAGCTAGATAAAAATATTCAATAGAATATTTTCTATCAATGGAAGTGATACAACATACCTACTGTTCTGTCACTGTATACATACCTACATTGAAGATAATGTAACAGAAATCTCGCAGCAGAATATGTCAGGAACAAGTGTTGTGCCTTTTTATACAATTTAGTAATGCGGGTAAAACGAGCGGTTAGTATCATTTTATTCTCGGCACGTCAACACTTTCATACAAAAAGGTACAAGGGGAAAAGCAGAATCCCCTAAGTAGAGCGACAAATTTAGCCTTTTCATTGTGTCATTATATTTAAATGCTGCGGGGTACCCGCCACATTTTACCAAAAAATAAAATCACCTGTCATAATTAGCGTTAAGGGAAAATGCTTCACAGTACCAAAACCCTAGAGGGCACTTTTGCGTGGCGAGATTAAAGACCATTTTAAGTTCCGCTTAAATAGAGAGATAATTTGGAGGTGAATCTTGTGACATAAATTTGGATATAAGCGCACCGTTTGTCTCTGTATAGAAAAAAATGGTTTTAAATAAGTTATTAAATACCACACACAAGATACCGCAAATAGCTCAACAAGAAAAAAATCGGAGAACACAATTAATATTATAATGAACTTACTGCTATGCCAAGCTGTCTCGCAAATCCTTTCATGCTCACATTTTGTTCACACAGAACAACTATTTTAGTTCTCATAAAATCATAAATCATTTTAAAAATTAATGAATAAATCGTAGTCGTTTACTCTTCGCCGTTTTAAGTGAACGTATACATCAAACGTTATAGTTATAACTTGAGGGTATGGATTAATTTTATAAAGACAACGTATGTAAGTAAAATAATTAATGGATACCCTCAAATTATAACATCTATCGATTAGACATCCCACCTAAAGATAAAATGACTCAGACCATAGTAGATAACAATTTCAACGCAATTCATATGGGCTCGCTGGCAAGTTCGTCAAACTGCCGGTATGAGTATGACGACGTTCGGTGATGCGATGGTTCGAATCTGAGTCGAAACAATGGGTTCTTTTTGAAGTATTCTTTAGATTATTTGTAAGGAATTTAATGTGTAACATTTTAAAACTTGAGGGGTTAGCACATACTGACGCTGTCTGTACAAAAATCGTGAGCCGCCACTTTCGCGCTCAGTCCGTGGTACTGCTGCCTTGGTGAGCGTGAGCGCTGGCACTGGGCCCCAGCGCTAGCTGGGCGAGACGAGTGCCACACGCGGCCGCGGCGGCATCTTTAAATCGATTTGATTTTCCCATCTCTAAATAATGCTTGTGACGTCATAGTAGGTAGTCAAAAAATGGCACGTTTGTCATACAGATCGTGATACTTGCGTTATCTAGCTCTATCTATAGCTGTGAGCACACCTAAGATAGTATTACGCAAATGGAGTTCATTATTTCTTAGATAAATTGAAGTTTTTCCTAGTTGTTTTTAGGGTTCCATACCAAGATGGTAAAATAGAACCCTTACGGTGAGACTCAGTCTGTCTGTCTGTCTGTCTATCTGTCACAGCTGGATATCTCAAGAACTACTAATACTATCGACTTGAAATTTGGAACAGTTTTAAATGACTTTTGCCCAACTATTTTGCAAATAAAAAGAAATAAAAATACATATATGTATATTTATTGCAACAGGGACTTAAAAGGGGTCTGAAAAATTCGAAATGGGGCTACTAGGGTATGTGGGGTATCATATGAAAGAACGCAGTTTGCACATTCTCAAACATTTTTTCGTAATTTTTTAGTCCGCATAGTTTTCGACTTTTAATTTAAAATGTAAAAAAAAATAACGTTCCCCCTTATCTCCGAAGTTTGCAAAGAGAAAAATCTGAAATTATTCTATGGAATAGAAGTTTATGTAAAGATTACAGGTAAAATAAAACGAAGTCTCTAAATTGCATACTTTTTCAGAAATCATCAACAAAAGTTACATTAGTTCCACTATCGGTCAAGAGATGACGCTGACATAAAACTGCAAAATTCTACACCGCAGTGCATAGTGTTAAAATTCTCTGAAGAATATGGGCCTCGCCGATGAAAAGTTAAAAACATGATGGTACAGAGCCCTCGGTGCGCGCGTCCGACTCGCACTTGACCGGTTTTTTATTTCAAAGACAGCTCCAGTTTGCTCGCGGGACATTTACCAATCAGACACGGTAATTACGACCGGACACGTTTTCAATGTAAACTGTCAATAAGATGGCAGATTAAATTATGAGGCCAGTCACACATTCAAAACAAAATAAAAAGCGGAATATAATATTTTAACTATGTTTTTTATTAACAGTTTTTATGTTTAGTTAATTTTAAATGTTTTTAAGACTTGTAAATGTGTTGAATGGTCTATACATTCTGGAATATGAATCGTGGCGTCTTCTTTTATAGGAATACTAGCAGTGCCCCGCGGTTTCACCCGCATAAGTGTCGATCCCGTGGCAATATCGGGATAAAAACTATCCTATGTCCTTTCCCGGGACTTAAGTTATCTCTATACCAAATTTCATCTAAATCGGCTCAGTGGTTTAATCGTGAAGAGGTAATAGACAGACAGACTATTAATACAAGTATTAATTTTAAAATATCATCACGCCTGTATTCCCCGCTGGCTTAGGCAGTGATGTATTTATAGATACATCACTGCCTAAGCCTACTGGTGAAATGTACACCCCCATTTCACCAGTTTTAAACAAATAAATGCGTGAAAACAATTTTTTTGCTAATTAGCGCCTGATCGATCCGTCAATGCATACTTTTCAACTACGGCACTAAACTAGGCAAATGATTCGCGGCATTTATTTTTATTGGTCGTTGGTTTTTTGTTGGTTTCAACATACTCATAAATGGCGACAGCAATTAGGTTCGTGTCAACATGACTAAGGAAAGATAAGATTAAAAAAAAACACTGGCACTCCGGTAGTGCCGACAGAAGTGAAAACTTGAACAATTACGAGTGTATTTTGTGAATCGTCTTATAAACAAAACACGCGTGTTAAGGTGTGTTCCTTATTTTATAGGGTTTTTTGCAAATCAGGTATGATGACCGCTCGCATGGAGCTCGTCGTCAGTTATATATCCGTGGTTCAGCGCCATCTCGTCGTTGTTGGATGAACTACGTAGTTAGTACGCGAGGCCCTCGTAGTTCTTCCCGATGTGCATAGATGGCGCTGTCCTCAACAACGCGCGTCTTACGTTTTACGTCTTACGTCTTACGAATTTTCGATCAGTGTCACGTGACCTGACGCGAGTTTAGAAGTTTTTACCCATTCCAAAAAAAGTACACAGCGCCGCGAAAGAAGTTTTCACTTCAAAAAACACAAACCTTTACACAATTAGGTACTCTGACAAGAGATAGGATACTTTGTGTAAATTATTTCATCGCCACTGTTCTCAAAACGGCGATGGAAAACATCGTGAGGTAATGTCATAGAACCAATAAATCGAAGACATGGAACATCGTCCTACCCGCACTGGATCCGCGTGGTGGATTACAGCCCACTCTCGAAGATGAGCCCTGTGCCTCAGCAGTAGCATATAATTATGTTATGATAGATAGGATATTTTTTGGTATCTTTCGTAATCTCCTTTGCTAATAAAATAATGATTGATTAAGAATCCATCCCTGAGCACATCAAAGGGGTTGATGCTACAATAAATGATGTAAACAATATTTTGTAAAATTTTTTTGAAGTGAAAACTTCTTTAGCGGCCTTGTACACATTTTTTGTAATGGGTAAAAAAATTTTAATCTCGCGTCAGAACACGTGACCTGATCGAAAATTCGTAAGACGGATGGCCGTAGCCGGTACCACGCGTGTTTTGTTTATAAGACGATTCACAAAATACACACGTAATTGTTCAAGTTTTCACTTCTGTCGGCACTCCCGGACTGCCACTGTTTTTTTTTTATTTAAAAAAGTGTTCATGGAGTTTCATGTCCGTTCTTCTTCTTCTCCATAGGAACCTACTACACCTTGGATTGGGCAACTAGCTTCATCTTTCTGACTGAGCGACCCCTTCACAATTCAAAAGTGCCTGTAATTGGTTTCATTGAAATAAATGCTTTGAATTTGAATGGAATTCATTGCATTGATAGTCTAAACTAATACTATAAAGAGAAAAGTAATGCTTTTTGTGAATGTTTGTTTGTTACGCTTTAACACTAAAACGGCTGAACGGATGTGGATGAAATTTGGCCCATGGGAAGACCATAACCTGAATTAAGACATAGGATACTTTTTATCCCGATAATGTCATCATATTAGGACTTGTGCGGTGGGAACAGTAAACCGCGGGGCGCAGCTAGTATTTAAATAATAAAAACAAACAACCAAGTAGACATTATAACCGTCTAGTTTCGAAGCAGATCTGCGATAGAGCGCAAGGTGTGCTCAAACCCGACTGGCACAAACGGGTTACCATATCAAGTGAATACTGGTCGCGTAGACTACTATTTTATGGCAACATAGTACTACATTGCGTTTATTTAATTCAGAGAGCTTGATGCCATCACCACACCTAGATCTCTGATTCAAAGTATTTGAAAGTCTGGATGCTCTCAGAACTTTTACTATTCAGTAAGAATGAGCAAAGGAAACAAAGTCTACAGATACTTATAAGAATACAATTTAGTTTATTATTTAAAATAAATTGGTAGACACTGTTACAATGCCTCACCTCTATACAACGTGTAACGGATTAAGCGCAATACCTCAGACACCCCAATTAGAATATAAAATTATAAGTCTAAAACAACACCCGTAATTAAATAAATTTAAACCAAACCTGGTCGTTTTTTATAAAATAGTTATCCTTACTAAACGCAAAACGTATGTGCAGCAACATGCCTACACACACACTCATGCAATGTTAGCAGCCGACGCGACACGCACATTCGAGCGCTTGCCAGCTGACCATAGCCTGTAGGCATTAGACTGATGTGCGTTAGTTCAATGAACGAATTTTACTTACATCAGGTGAGATAGTGGATAGTGGTCAAACGCGCGCCTATCAATAGTAAAAAAAAGTACCTAAAATGTCACAGACTGATATTATGAATGAATAACTTTTGTTTTAACTCAATTAAGTAGGTATACTTAATTGAGTTTACAGTGTAATGTAATGATTGATAATTTTCTAGCAAGTGAAATTATCAACATGAATCTAAGACTTTACGCTTAGTAACGGGGATGCATTTAAAATAGCGACTTTTTACCCGAATTTCGAAATTAACGAAGGGCGAAGCGCCCGGACTCCGTGCGGCACACGCGGGTAAAAAATATTTATCTCAGATGCGTAACTTTCGCGATATTATTAGCTACCTCTTACAAGCGTGTTTACTGCTAATTACATGAAACAAAAATCAGTGCGTACAAGATTTTAATCACAAACAGCAAACTTTGCTGTGCGCATGGAAAAATACCTACTTTGAAGATGGCCGGCCGGCAGCCCGGAGGTAGCGCGCGCGCGCGATATCAAAGGGTCGCCGGTTTTGTGCATCTCGCTCTTTCACATTATTCTTACGGTACATTTGCAAAAGAAAATTATCTACTAAGTACCTATTTCGACATTTCTCAACAAATCAATTAGAGAGACATGCGGAATACAAATCGGTCGTGCATTTCAATAAGCCTTATTATTTGGACGGAAGGATTAAATTCTCTTACATCAACTGTTTTATTAAACGCGCGCGCGCTCGAATCCAAATGTAAAATGCTTTGATATTATTCATGTGCACGTGTGTATCATGGACCTAAAAATTAGGTTTTGCATTTGTGTTTGTTCAATTTTAGCGGCGCCCGCGCCAACGGTGCAGCTGTGAGTGCCTAGTTCTAATGTAGGCATTAGGCATTAGATATCTACCTATGGCCGTATGGACGATAATTAAATTACCGAACATTAGCTAGATGTGATATTGATAAGCGATATCACCGGGAAAATTTTTTTTCTATCAAACTTTCACAGGCTTTGAGTTTAGTGTCTACGCACCGCGCCGCGCGCGGCTACTTGCCGTTTTTATCTACCTAGGTACCTATCTTTCGAGATTGCACCCCCGCGAATCTCGCGATCCCTCTGATAAGTTCGTTGTTAGGTAGGTCCAGTTTATTGTTTGTAGGTAAGTACTACAAAAATATGGTCAGTGGGTCGTCTTAGGCAAAGACGGCGTGTTTAAAAGATTATAATAACAATGTTTACAGTGATTAGAATACAATCGTATTGATAGGAAGAAGTAGGTACTTACAGAACTGGACTATTTACACTTAACACTTAGGTTATTAATTTGCACTATTTCTGCGATCCACTTTCATTAAAGTTTCAAAATGACCGCCGCCTTGATCTATGCACTTATTAGCACGCTTTCTTAAATTGTATTTTAATTTTGTAAGCACTTCAGTATCACTTTTCACCGTCACAAATGCTTGTTGAATTTTTGTTTTTAGCTCCTCGACACTTGTACATTGACTGACGTACACGAGCGATTTTATGCGACCCCACAAAAAAAAGTCTAGCGGTGTTAAGTCTGGCGATCTGGGAGGCCACGGCACAGGTCCTCCGCGACCTATCCAGCGACTGCCATACTCCGCATCCAGATGCCGTCGAACGGTCCACGTGAAATGCGCGGGAGCACCGTCTTGCTGGTAATACATGTCACGTGAAAGACCGACAGGGACGTCATCCAGTAAGTCCGGCAATGTCTCCTGCAAGAACCGCAGGTAGGTATCTCCGGTCAACCGTGGAAGGAAAATGGGGCCGAGTATGAATGTTCCGAGTATACCAGCCCACACGTTGACGGAGAACCTATGCTGGAACGAATCCACACGGCAAGCATGTGGATTCTCATGCCGCCACAAATGCTGGTTGTGCTGGTTGTACATGCCAACACGCGTGAAGGTACTCTCGTCCGTCCAAAGAATGTTCTGTTGCCAGTTCTCCAACAACCACCTACTGAATTCCAGTCGTGGCAAGTTGTCGGCCGGCGTTAGGTCTTGACACCGTCGAAGATGATATGGGTGTTCACCATCAGCACGCAATGTTCGCCACACGTACATGTGGCTGCAGTCAAACTGGGGTGCTGCTTCTCTCGAGCTGTCCTCTGGATGTTCATCAAAATGGTCGAGAATACGCTCTTGCAGACGAGTAGTCCGCACATTCGTCCCTCTGTCCAAAGCCGTATTAGGAAGGAACGTCCCAGAGTCCCTCAGTCGCTGAGTTGCAGCCAGCATCGTCCTGGCGCTCACACTGCAGCCAAAACGGTCATTGAACTCCCGACAAGCTAACGCGACATTATCAAGACAGCGAGCCAGGGTCCTCACCATCTCCGTGTATTGTATGTTGGTGTACCGGAAAGCCATCGCGCACGGAATCAAAAATGTCACGGAAGTAAACTGAAAAACAACTACACTAGGTCGCTACCGGCGGATGACTAGATTTTAATTAATGTTATTTGTACTCATGTTATTCGGCGGTAGCGGCGGCGCGTATGTCGGCATTTCGCAAAAAACGTCCAAGAGGTTGCCGACAAATGCTTTATTTCTTTGCAATAAGGTTCAAATTTCTTCAAATTCAATAATTTTATTTTGTAATAATGCCATAATTTGTTTGTGTGTGTGTAGGGCTACTCTGATGACCGCACTAAGTTTGGTCGTGCATTCAAACAAGCCTTACGCATTGGAGATAAAGTGGAAATTCCTTTAAATTACCTATTTAATTTGACGCACACTACTTTTATTGTAAAATGCATTGATATTATTAACGTGTGTGCATTACGACGTGTGAGCGTAATACAAATAATGTCGTGCGTTTAAGTAGCCTTTATTGCTCTGAGTTAAGGTTTCAATTTCCTTGAATTAAGGATTGTATTAATTTGTCATGATACAGTGTTTCTAATTTAAGTCATTTCAAAGATTTTTCCGTCAAAATTTAACACCTATTTTTGATGACGGAAATCGATTCAGAAGCCGATTCTGAACAAACTACTTTCAGGAATTGCGTTTATTCTGTTACACGTTGTATACAGCCAGGAAAAATGAATTGTTAAGAAAATTTACACCCTACATCAATTTGCCGTGTTATAGCTATTTCATATAACTGTCAAATATTACAGTAGGGATTTTAATATACGGACAATTTGAGTTGGTAGTCAATTTCACCACATACCATAACTTCAGTAGTACCCACAATCCTCAATAATAATTTTAATTTTGTATATCTTTTCCTTTATTTTTAACCGACTTCAAGAAAGGAGGTTCTGTATTCGACCCGTATGTATGTTGTATGTGTGTGTTTGTATGTTCGCGATTTTCTCAAAAACCAATAGGAACCAATTTTGACAATTCTTTCATTAATGTGATCTATATACTTTCAGGAAGTTTTTAGTATATAATACATTAGGTAATTATTCTTATATACGAAGTTATGTACATAAATGTACTTCATCTCTGGCATTTCTATGCGAATTTTGATGATTCTTCTAGTCGGTGTCTCCAATTCTTCAATGCACTAATAATGTGTTAATTGTATTTGTGTGGGGTAGGTACAACTACTAAAAACTCTAAAAAGTGAAAAATAAATACTTATTTACAAAAAAAATAACCCACTAAAAAAACACCACAAAGTGATAAACAACTTTAATTTCGGAAGTCGGTGTCGTTGGTTCCGCATTTTCGTTTCTTGACACCGAAGTGAAGTTGAAGACGGTTATTTTTTTTGTAAAAAAGTTTTTTGTTTAAGGTGTTAGTACTATTAGGTATTCTGTGCCAAAGGTTAAAATAAGTTGTTAGCATTATGTACAGATTTAATACTCTAACACTGTTTTTGGGGGATAATCCGTGTGTCAGGTTTTCCTAGTGGAGATACCAGTCTCCCACAAAGGATTTATCAGACGTAGTGTCTGTCTTCATATTTTTAAGGCGCCTTCGTGGAAGAGAAATAAATGTTTATTTGTTATTATTATTATTTGCTTCCTTATAAGAATTTTCCAGACTTTACTTAACGCTCCTGCAAACAGCCGCGACGCGCGACGCGAATCGCGCGCGACACAAAGGCACTGCTCGTTGCGCGACTTGCGGTGCCTTTGTGTCGCGCGCGATTTTATCGCGTGTCGCGCCTGTTTGAAGGAGCCTTAAGTGCCTGACAATAAAGTATTAAGTAAAAGCTCTGCCAAAGAACAAGCTATTCACATTAACATCTGTAATTCGGCAACTCCTTTGATTAACAAAAAGTAATCACAATCAGGCATCTTAGTCAGCTAATTAAACGAGTCAGCAACGTGTACAAAAGCTTCTAACTACCGTTTGTATTAATGGCAGAGTTTCTCAAACACCTTCAAGAAGATCGTTAATTATAGTGCATTTGTGATCGAAAGCCATTTCTAACGCAAAAACTTAATTCTCAGTTAATTGCACACGCGACGTTCTGTTGGATAGCGCACGTGAGACGCCGCGGTTTTTACCTTTGATTGCGATAGCTGTTACATTTAATTGTCGCCGCACCGTTTGAGGTTACAGATTACGCATTGCTGATTTGAAAGCTGCTCGATTGATGTTAATGATGATTGGTGAAGTTTCAACTGTGTTAGTGCCAATTATATAAATTAATGTAAGAAATTAACTTGCTAGTAGGTACCTAGTTGAAAAATCAGCTGACGAGTATTTCAGATTCTTGACTCATTGTCCGTGTAATAGGAACATTTCAAAGAGGAACCTTTGTTATATTGATATTTAATGGAAATACTAGCTGCGCTCCGCGGTTTCACCCGCGTACTTAAGTGTCAATCTCATGAGAATATCGGGATAAAAGGTAGCCTATATAATATATAGGCTACCTCCAGGGTGTCAACTACCTACGCACAAAATTTTATCAAAATTGGTCCAGCCGTTTGAGCGTGAAGAAGTAACAAACATATAAACACACACACACACACAAACTTTCGCCTTTATAATATTAGTGTGATTTCCATGAAATAGGATCGTAAAAACTTAGAAGGTTGTATTGATGATTTGAATGATTATAATCCTGTAAAATACTTATTACGGTCGCGATTCATATTTTGTTCAACATACAAAACCTGACTCTGACCTGCAAATTAACTAAGAAAATTTTAATTTCGCGGACTACCCTAAAGTAGACTATATGAGTCAGTCTATGTATAAAACTATATCTATGTTATATTGCCACATTACACTATATTGTTACAAAACAATTTCAACGAACACAGACCACTTACAAAAATGAATTACGATATTTGAAACAACACATAATCAAAGACCTCGGCCGGTCCGAGTGACTTATCACAACAATCAATTTGCTTTCTTAAACCTGTCCATTTGTTTAATGGCTCGGCTATAGACAGTGCACCGGCTAAGTGTTATCAGCAATTGTCAATCTCTTCGCGTGTTTCTAAAGTAGCCGTCCATTGCCGTACTTGGCTATAAAGTCGACCATCCACTACTACGTAAGGGTAATAACATGCCGAAGATGCCTCACCGCGATACCTCGCGGTCGCGGTTTAGCTCACTACCTCGACGTCACCTCCATGTAAAACAAATTCGTGCTAATAGACACTCACGCACATGCCGAAGGTTACGTCACTGCGATACATCGCGGGCTGCTTGTGGTTCACCTCGATGTCTGGCAATCGTGACCGCGAGGTGTCGCAGTGAGGTATCTTCGGCATTAAATTACCCTACGTGCAAGAAGAGGTTGCCACGTTAGTAGCGCGGTTCATTTGTTTGCCAAGCACGCATCCAGGTGCGTAGCGTGGCCATGGGTACATTTTTATAAAATGCTAAGCTTAGTACAAGTGCACAGCTTAGCCGCAGGTTGCTGTGGAGCAGAACCTTAATAATATGTTCCATTTAAGCACGGAATTTGGACAGAGATATTGTGATAACCGACTTGACTAATGCAGTACGTTTTGATGTGGCATTACTGTATTATTTATTAATCTATTTGTATTCTTTTATATTTAGTTATTCAGCGCAAGTGGTATCTCTGAGATCTTGATAAAATATGCCATGTTAATGGAGACATTAAAAGTTATTTTATGGAAGTTTAAAAGGCAAAATTTATGAATTAAAAGAAGGAGACAGATCCAGATATCAAAACTTTCGAAGCAACACCACCACAAATTTATTACAGTTTCTTTCAGCATCAGCTAGCTGGCAGGTTTTAATGAAAAATATGGAACCAAAAAAATAAAATCTGATAAAAGTAAAACTTGGTGTGAGCCGAAACCTGTTAAATTCTTTGAAGAGTTGAAAATATCAAGTCTTTCAAACGCCCACATAAAAATCTAACCCGAAAGTGTCATCTGAAAACTTAGGCAAACTAAAAAGTGTAAACAATGACATAAAATACATACAAACCTCAAAACCGACACTTCGAACCAACTCATCCAAACAAAATCAGGTGTACGATCGAACAACTCGAGATAAGGGCTAAGAAAACAGCCGTAAGGGTGGCCTCAGTTAGATGTTATTGACTTGTGCATGGACCAATGAGCTGCGCGGGCGACGGCAGGTGCGCAGACGCACAGAAGTGAAGCGACGAGAAAAAAAGGTAAGCGGAACGTTTATAAATAGCGCCAACGATGCATGTTACCCTTTGAAGAGCCTGTTTGCAAGAAAAAAATGTATAATAATTAAGAGCGAGGTGGTTTTAATAAAACGAACAGTATTGTATTGATAACTTGAAATTAAACGTGTTTGGTATCTACTGGTTTGTCTTTTATTTATGATCATGTTGTGGCTGCTCCAGCAAGGCAGGCTGGGATACGACTGGCATGACATAATTATTTAATGATGCGTAGCGTACTTTGTAAAGTTCAGACGAAAAGGATAGACTAATTCTCCTCAGAACCCTCCAAGCCACTTCTAAGATCAACGCCCGTTAACTGAACCTCCTTTCATTTCACTAAAAGATTACCCACCTATATCCACAGACAGGCCGTAATATTGAACCCAGATTTGAAAGACTGAACGAAATAAGATATTGTTACTGAATGCTGATGAAATGCTCCTACTTTTTGCTCTATCATAGTCTGTAGTACTTGATAAGACACCAATGTGCAGTGCATGTATTGTTGCCAGGTGTCTTCAGAACATCTTCTGGTCATAATAGTTATAGGATTTCTAAGTTGTGTTATATTGTGATTATTATTCTTAATTTGTGTGTCTTAGGGCTGATTTCTCCATAGATAACTTTTATTCGAGGAATAAAATTAATGAGGTATGAAATAACTGTCAAAATTTCAAAATTATTCCTCGAATAAAGTTATTAGATGATTGAAAAATCAGCCCTTAGTTAATTAAAATTACATAGTTTAAGTTATACTAACAAAATTATGGGTAATGTTGGGCCTGAGTTAAAGAAAATAAAAGCTTGTAATAAATAAATAGTCTCACAAACCAATAACAACAATATATTTAACATGTATTTCGATAACACAGCAGCAGGATCCGTCCTTTTTACACAACAAGAAGTCAATGAATAAATAACTCTTACCCCTCTTTATTTAGTTATGTTAATTGTTTTATCAGGAGCGGCATCGTCAAAGCGTTGTATGTATCTTCATTCTGAATCTGTAGCGAACCGAAATCTTCATTCAACGATTCTTTTTGCTTTAGCCGTGTTTACATAATGTGTAATGTTAAATGCAGTGGACCAAAAAATAACAAAACCAGTGCACCGTCTTCTGCATCTTGAAAATTGATAAGAAAAATATCTGGCCGAAAACAAAATGGCTGACTTTCTAATTCGCAATGATGCTGCTACACTACTGCAATCTTTTGGCGCTCGAATGACGTTGACAAGGGGGCACTGTTGGTAAACATAAGTGCAATTGTTTTGTGAAATGTATTGAAAACCAAGATGGCAGCGTTGGTTCCGATTATGGACACGCGCCAAAAGAATCCTTGTTGTTGAATAATTAGATGGATATGGTTTATTGCAACCAAAGACATTTAAATATACCATTGCAACAAACATTTCATCGAAAGTGGTAATACCATTTTTGGTCTACCAAAAATAAAAAGCCTAGCCTAGCTTTCTATAAGATAAAAAAAAGCGATTCGTACCAGTGGCAATACAAGAAAATCCTGTTATGAACAGGTGCCCAGTGTTTATGGTGGTCATATTTTATAACTGGATGTCTGGCTGCGATAAGAGCTTGTGGGTTTTAAAAGAGAGGTTCAAGGTTTTATATTATCAAGGCATGCACTGTGTTCTCAAGAATTACCCGCATAAGTTAGGATCCCGTAGGAATATCGGGATAAAAACTGTCTTATGTCCTTCCCCGGGATGCAATCTGTCACTCTGCCAAATTTTATCGAAATCCGTTCAGTGGTTTAGGTGTAAAAAGGTAATATACAGACAGACAGACAGACAGAGTTACTTTCTAATTTATAATATTAGTATGGACTAGGCTATGATCAAATTATACTGACACAAAGGCAGATGTTTTCAAAAGATTCTTTAAGAAATAACTCGTAGCGTTTATTCCAGGCTGCTATCAAAATATTCAAAATTAGTTGTTCAGTGGCATTGTAAAGTAAAAGAGGTCGCTATCAACTGAATCTCAAACTTGTCCACCGTTCATAAACTAGCTACTTACTGGTCGTAAAAAACATGAAACGTGAAGTAGATTCCTTGGCCAGTTGCCGACATCCACGACGACTGTCAAACGACGATAAAATCTGATTGAAGAAATTGTTGGCATTGGAATTGACCAGCACGATCAGAAGCCTTCCGAAGCTATTTGATTAGTAGGTAATCAATGTGGCAGTAAAATCATTATTTTCATATAATCTTAGAATATTTTCCAACACCAAAATATACCGCATATTTCAGGAGATCGTAAAAGTAACGCGGTATGCCATGGTGGTTTATGGGAGACAGTTTAATCCAGAATGCACATAAAATTAAATCAAGTTTTCCAAGTAGGAGGTACGGTGCTCGAAAGTCGTAAATCATCGAGTGAAATCGTTATTGTTTATAAACAAGATTCGCGGTATCGAGACATTCAATCACTAAGATGTCAATACCATTCCTCCATTCCAATCGATGCCGTTGTTGTAATCTTTAATCGATATATCATTCGTGAGCTGCTGCTGATATTGTTTTCTAATAGGGCCCATTGTCTTCCCGCGTCTGGCATATGTATCCAATTCTCATTGTCTGCCTTATTATTTTCTTGCGTAAGCTCGCTATAAAAAATTGTGCCGTGGTTTTGTTTGACACACACTCTTCGTATCGTATAACTATACGATTATTCGCATTCGATTGTTGTAGATTCTTATTACCACGCGGATATGTAGCTTAAATTCACACTATAGTGTCGAACCTTGGAACTAACACCTACCTACCTCACACAAACAAAATCGATGATGACTAAAAATGACAAATGACAATACTTACTGCGAATACAGAAATTCCAATGATAATAATTCACCGAACGGCTGACACAACTCGTCCTTTTGCGGTCCCAACTTCCCAGTTTTAATTTAAACTTTTAATGATAAATTACAACTAATCAGCAAATTCGAAGGCTTTCCATATAAACGACGACATGGTGCTGCTGAGCCCGTCAATTAGGGCCCATCGGCATGTACTTAGTGTTTGTGAGCGGTATGCAGAAAGTCATGGTCTTTTTTTATCAGGATAACCCCTCCCGCTCTGGGTGGAGCGGAAGGGAGTGTCAGACTCTTACTGACTAAAACCCACCCGTGTTCCTTCCTTAGCCCTTTATGTTCCGGGCCAGCTGTAACCCTTTCGGACAATTCTGCTGACCCGGCAGGCTTTGGCCCTAACGGGCCTTCACATGATGCTGACATCTCTTTGAGGCGCGCGTCGAACACGTACGCGCCGTCCGGCACATGCCTGGTTCTGATCGGACGGTGAGCTACCCATTACTCTCAAAGTCATGGTAGAGTCTCAAGTATAATGCTGCCAAAAGCGAGTGTATGTTTTTTGGTCTTGGTGATAAAACCCCTCATAAACCTCCACCTATTTGTCTGAACTGTTCTCATCTCACTAGAGTGAAAAGTTTAAATATCTAGGGCACATTGTCACCGATGATCTAAGGGACAACGAGGACATTGAACGTGAACGTCTGCGTTCACGTTCAATGTCCTCGTTGTCCCTTGTCTTTTGTCGCTCTGGCGCTGGCGGTCCGGGGTAATACGTTGGCTCGCAGGTTTGCTCGTTGCTCAGCTGAAGTCAAGTTACCACTAAGCATATTGCCAATCTTTGTACACGGGCAGCCTGTGGGTTAATTATACTGAAAAGGCATCAGCGCTCTGCGGGTACAATAGAACAACGTCTTCAGGATGTTGTTACGGTTGCCGCGCTTCTGCAGTGCGTCCGCGATGTTTCCCGAAGCGCGTACAAATAAAGGCTCCTACAAACGGGCGCGACACGCGATATAATCGCGCGCGACATAAAGGCACCGCTCGTTGCGCGACTTGCGGTGCCTTTGTGTTGCGTGTCGTGTCGCGCCTCTTTGAAGGAGCCTTAACTTTTACGCAATAAGACGCAAGCGTGTGTCGTCGCTGTTGGGCAGTGCGCGACAGCAGCCACAGCTTTCTGAAGATAGTTGCGAGTAATTATCAGTGTCCGATACACTCGCTCTGCGTAAGCATCGTGATTGGTAAAATAAAATGTTTCAATTGCAATATTGTTTTTGTTGTTTTTTTTTTTGCAATTGTTTGCATTGCAATTGATTTTTTTACTTGATTTAATTGTTTTGTTTTATGTCTTTTTTTAATATTTTTAAAAAAATTATTTGTTATGTGCGTTTCTGTTTGTGCAGAATAAACTAATTTTCATTCTTTTCTTTCTTTCTTTAATTGTAATTGTTATTTATATAAAAATTATGTACCTACTAACATAGTTTATAGATCCTGTTGTTACTAACCATAATGGATCATGTTATCTGATTAATAAATAAATAATTATAATAATAAACTGCAGTTTTAAATCATGCTTGCATCCCACCAATTTCCTGTGACTCAGCCGATAAGCCGGGGTCCACCCGTTCACCACTTTATTATTTTATAGACCATAAATAACTTGCAAATTGCTTTCTTAATTAGACGCGGGAACCGGTTTGGGAGTCCGTTTAATTTTACTTATTTCAACTTGGGTACCTACTTGAAGCATTTTAACAGGCATCGTAATTCAAAAGGGTTTGCATTATCTTTGACTTTAACATCGGCGTTTAAGGGGATTACAGGATCTAAACGCAAAAATCGCGTTTTAGAAGCAATAAAAATTTAAGGTCGACTACAGTAAACAAAATCAGAAAAATATATGATATTCTTCAGGATATATGCTAGTTAGATAGTGTGTTGAAAACATAATACAACTAATTTGATACGTTAGAAAAAAATCATGAAAATACCTCTAAAAACTTTCTTTTTACAATAAAAACTATACTAATATACATACAATCATTGTGACTTTTTGTCAGATTATTCTACAAGCAACATACTAAAGCACTAATGTTTTAATTTTTTAGTCCAAACAATAGATTCTTTGTAAATAGATAATTGGTTCATATTTTGCAATAAATTACCAGCGTTGTGTCATTGCGCTTCTTTCTTTTCTATGCAGTCCGACAGTGACCACGCTTTAGGTCACGTAAGCCCCTTAAGTTTTGGAATTTCGCTGGTGTTGGCTGTTTTATATGCACAATTTGTTATTTAGATAATTAGACCGATTATGTACTAATTACTCGCTTCCTATTACATGAGACTTAAAAATAACTGGCAAAATGTGGGTGTAGGGACACCTCAGCCTTACCCTCTGAGATTACAGGCTTGATGTTATATTATGTTATGTACAGACGCCAGCACATCAAGCTACCACAATCTGTCAAATTTCTTTAATAGATTTTCAACTTTATCGCTAAAGCAGAAGGTTCAAAGTTGATTGGGAAAATTTGACAGTTTCGGGTAGCTTGATGTGCTGCCGTCTGCACTACTTATATCTGAACTTCCTTACTGCTACAGATTTGCAGAAAACAAAACTAGTTTCTTTGATATTTGCAAATGTCAGCGGTCCCTCTTAGGACCCACTCAAACAACGAACATTAGGACGGCATTTGGAGTCGCGGAATAAATATTATTATTACAAGAACTGGTAAACGTCTCAATAACGGCGAAAACACCAAAACCACATTTCGCGTAGGTTTGGACGACTCGTTAGTTACATACTTTTCCGGCGAGCTCGCCTTTCACCTTCCCAAAGTTACCCACCCACGATACAATAAAATTCACACAAAATACATATCAACAAGTGGGCGTTAATTACAATAATCTATGGCAACTTGCAGTAAATAAAAATTGCCTATTTTATCGAAAATTTACGAAAAGGTCATGCATTCGCGATTAATAAATTTTATCGATAAATTCCAGATTTTGAAACATGAACAGCATGGATTCCAAAAAAAGAAATCGACAACCACAGCGGCATTTAACTTAATTAACCTAGTTACTAAAAATATTGACCAGAAAATCCCGACAACTGTTGTATTTTTTGACATGTCTAAAGCTTTTGACTTTGTATCGCACGAGCTACTTCTAAAAAAATGTGATAAATATGGAATACGCGGTAAGGCAAATGAATGGCTAAAAAGTTACCTTACAAACAGATCGCAATTTGTAGAAATTACTGTGGATAAACCAAATCAAAACGGTGATCTGAAATTTAAATCCAAACTAGGTTACAACTGCACAGGCGTTCCACAGGGTAGTATTTTAGGCCCCACAATTTTTCTGATATATATCAATGACCTAGCAGAAGTAACTGATCATCCCTGCATACTCTTTGCAGACGATGTTTCCGTAATTATTCCTAAAACTAAAGAAAACTATAATGAGGAAATAAATAGTACCGTAAGTAAAATAATAACTTGGATGGAAAAGAATAACCTAAGACCCAACCTAGATAAAACTAAATATATACAATTTCGTAACAAAAACTGGAATCAAATCGATTTAAATATCACTTATAAAGATGAACAAATACAACAATCGGATAGTATGACTTTTCTTGGGATAGTTCTAGATGAGAGGTGCTCCTGGATTGGGCATATTGATATGATATGTGGAAAACTCAGTAAGTTTGCTTATGTCCTATGGCGTTTATCTAACCTAACAAGTAGACAAGCCACATTGCAGGCTTATCATGCATATGTGGGCTCAATATTGCGTTATGGTATACTGGTATGGGGAAACTCGGCGCATCTCGAAAGAGCTTTCGTCGCACAAAAGAGATGTATACGTGCGATTTGTAATGTAGACCCATTAACATCCTGTAAACCATTATTTAGAAAACTTAAACTACTTACAATAACAGGCATTTATATTGAGGAAATATGTAAATTTACCAAATCTCACCCGGATATGTTTGAAAGACTGGGAGATGAATGTAAGTTCAAAACTAGATACCCTAATAGATTAATTATTACTGGAACGAAAACTGAACTATATAGACGGAGTTGCTATCCTATGTGTATTCAGATATACAACAAGATTCCTAACCAAATTAAAGAACTACCAATGGTCCGATTTAGAAGGGTTTTACACAGATGGTTAGTTGAGAATCCTTTCTATAATATAAAAGAATTCCTTCAGCTTAAATTTAAATAATTTAATTGTAACAAAAATTTGCATGTCATTATTTTATGATTGAATATGTTAAGCTGCTGTAATACCTTTTTAAGAACTTCTGTAACCATATTTAACGGCAAATAAATCTTTGACTTTGACTTAAAAATTCCCGTTGTATTTGTTTATTACGATCTGATAGAGTGAACGGTAGCTGTGGGAAGGGCCTTACTACTTTAGTTTACTGCTGATCTATCAACAGATAAGTTGAAGTCACTATAGTGAAGGAATACTCAATTTTAACGTGTGTATGTAATTAAGAGGAGCCTATGTGGTAATCTGAGAAAAACTATAAATTCTTTGCTTTTAATTTTAATCGTTAAAATTTTGACGTTCTGTGTAATATGCAAAATAGGTTGGGTAACGAGACTGGAGCTAACAAGAACGTTTGTAAAAGAAAAAAAAAGAAAGAAAATACGTTTATTTGCGGCAAACATGACGCATCAAAAGAAATCAGCACAAAAAAAAACTAACAAGCTGGGAGAAAACATGCGTCACATCCACGCAAAACGGCCATCGCTCAGCATAATGCTAAGAAACCCAAGCGTTGGTTTTCAGCGACAGTCGGCGTTAACGTAATGACATCAACCAGTGCAGCATGATTAGATATAAATCAACAATCAAAATAAGAAATAAAATAAATATGCATAATATATTATTATTATTATAAGCCTGTGTTGTCCTACTCAGGCCAAAGCCTCTCCCTTCTCTCTTTCCACTTTTCCTGGTCAACTGCGATTGTGAGCCAATCCTTTAAGGAGGACACCCACCATCTCTCATTTTGGGCCTGCCGCGCTGTCATTTAGGATCCACTGAGTGCTGGTTTTTGCGTATTGCTTCTCCAATATGCGACATGTGGCCAGCCCAGTTCCACTTTAGTTCAGCAGCTGTGCGGCCAGCGTCCGCTATTTGTGTTTTGGAACGAAGTATAGAGTTCCTCATGCGGTCTGTGAACTTATGTGGAAAATTTTTTTGTGCGTTACCTGGGGAAGCGAGTTTGTCCACTTTTACACCTTCTACAATATTAACGGTCGGTATAATAAAGGTTTTTTTCCTTAACCAGTGACAACAGAACCCATTATCAACTTGTAAGTCATAATTAAAACGCTGAAAACTTCTAATTAAGAATTTCGCTCCATTCAAAATGAGGTTAGCAATTCGACTTTAAGAAAAAGAACGCCTTCCTGGTATTAATCGCTTTTAAACAAAATATCTGTAATCAAAAAGAGTAATATTACAAATACGGTAAAAATTCAAGGAAAAGTCGTTACAAAGAAAAATATGCTCGGAGATAAAAGACAAGGGCGAAGTATTAATCTTTCAGAACGGTCTGCTAGATACATACCTACTTTCATTTATTTTAGCATTTTAAGGCTCCTTCAAACAGGTGCGACACGCGATAAAATCGCGCGCGTCGCGCTTTTTTGCAGGAGCCTTTAAGCAGATTTTCTTTTATTTGCTATCAAATTTAAGGCTAGTTTTTAGTACTACTAAGCCTCCTCTGTCCATCCATCCGTCCGTCTGTCTGTTAGCGGGCTGTATTTCCTGAACCGTAATAAGTTGACAGCTGAAACTTTCACAGTGTGTAATATAAAAATAAAATAAAGTTAAAAATTAAACGTTGTTTTTTAAATATGTTGTGTTAAGTATTATTCTACGGTGATACGGAACCCTTCGTGTACGAGTTCGACTCACATTTGGCCGATTTTTTTTGCAGTAGTAAGCTTTCGTCCTTTGACTGAAATTGTCTTTATAAATTCTTCTTCATTAAAGAATCTTTAAGTATTGGTTATTAGCAGCGTGATAAATAACGGCCATGGTACCTTTGACATTTAATAATTCCAGTCTTTAATTTAATATTACCTGCATCTTAAACCTGAGAAATGGCCCCATCCATACACACGTTCGAAATTATTTCCCGTCTTACCGTTTTAATTCCATGAACAATTTATTATGAGTAGCGTCCACTACAATATCCATTCGGGACGGCTCACCTTTTTATCGTTGCTTCGCTTTTTGCCGAGTATCGCCGGACCTACCGACAATACGCCGCGCGTGACAGCCCGCGGGTGCGCTTTGCGCCTATCTCATCCCAACTACTACAAAAAGAAAAAGAGAAAAGTACATTCATTCAATTAAAACTCTATACCGACGTCTTAAAGTCGCATTTACTTTGACCCAGTCTAAAGAAACTATAAACGTTAAAACGTAAAACCTTTCCGGATTACAAACACAAATTGAACCTTATCGCGTTACGTTTAGACGGCATTTCAGATAATGGGTCGTTTTAAGGATTTGTTGTTGTGTGACGAAATGTTCGGGCGCTTGGCTATAATAAAACAACACAATGGAACGGTCAATGTGTCTCGTGCCACTATTTCTGTACGGGGCCAAGTCAGGCATTTTTTGTAGGTGTGTCGGGGTATTTTTTGAGTTGGTCGAAATCACGTAGCAGCGTGATTCACAATGCAGCGGAATGAGCGCCCAGTGGACGGTTTATAATTCACTATCATGTCAGTACACTGACCCGTATTCGTACTGAACGGGAGCTCCATATTCACAATTTCTCTTCATGTTTTGCTCGCCTCGTCAGGACACGGAACTCGTTGACGTGATATCAGCCGCCAGGCTTCCTTATTTACGACTTAATTTAAATACTAGACTAATTTATCAACAGTCTGTTACATACTTAAAGTAGCCTGCAAAAAAAAAAATTAATTACATTTATTGCTGAACATAATCTGACTAATTAAACGGAGCTTCTTAACTTTTTACCTTACGAAAGTAGCTTCGTTATCTAATTAGAGAATGTCCGTTTTTAGTAAAAGGAATATTTTCTGAAAAAATTTTCCTCAGCGCCTAAATGAACTCCGTTGCTATACCTCAACTTGGAAATTTAATATAAGGCAGCAGTACGATAAAGCAAAGAGTTTCATTATTAACGATTTAATTAAAATTCTGGTATATTGGTTGTAGGTAGGTAGGTAGGTACATAGTTATAAGTATCTGCGTTATAACGAGCGGTTTCACTAAATGAAACTTCGTACAAACGCGACGTACTATAATCAGAGACTCAAAGAGGCTTAATGCTTTCAATATTTATTAAATAGCTATATTGAACTCGAGGTTTTGCTCGATCAACCTTTACATCACAATCTATACTTATCTATGTATAATTATATTAATAATAAAGCTAAAGAGTTCGTTTTTTTGAACGCGCTTATCTCTGAGATTGGCGCGTTCAAACAAACGAACTCTTCAGTAAGAATTTTTTAATTTTTTTCCAATCTGACTGGTATTTCCAGACTACCAGTCGGTTTTGAGCAAAATTAAAAATTCTTTTAGCATTTTGTGGCCCAATTCTTGAGGAAGGCTCATACATCTAACATCATGCTGAGACCCTTAAATTAGGAGCTGCGCAAAAACCAAAAAAGTCAGAAAGAAAATGAAGTAACAGCGCGGGCAGGCGATGCGATGCGTCGGGGTGGATCCAGAGGCCGACATTTTACGCGGACGCAGTTGCGGGAGAAGCTAGTATCACATAAGAAGTAATCACACTGAACATTATAGCAAAAGAGTAGGGGAGGGGTAGTGACTAGTGACGCAATACTTTTCCTTAATTAGAATATGTTGTCGCAGCTTTCATTAAATCAGTGCGAAAAATTATAATGTTTATAATTATACAGGGTCCATTAAAATAGATCACTAGGTTCTCAAACTTCACAAGTTGTAGCCGAGAGTCGAGAGCTCAGTCGGTGTCTAAGAGTCCTCCTAGCTAGATGAAATTATAAATCGCCCCCCGCCCCCATTTTTATTCTGGGTCTCTTACCACCCCCGTTTAGGCCTGCAGCGCCCACAAGGGGGCGTTATCGCCCACTTTGGGAATGGCTGCAATAGATGGACAAAATTTAACACAACGTTCAGTACGTCTAACTAAAAATATCCAAGCAAAAAAAACCACAGATAAAAGTGATTTTATTTTGACCTAAAATAATAAATTGCCAGCGCATTCGTGTATTTTCGTTAACTGATTATTTTTCTTGTAAGTATCTATGCGTTTCTTTTTTAAATTGTTTTACCATCGTCCTAATTTTTGTTATCTGAATGATTTTTAAAAGTTTGTCCATCTATTTTAATGGGACCTTATATATACAGTATTATTATACAACTAACTATTTACTCTACGCACTAAAAACCATAAGGTATAAATAAGCTTTATGTTTTATATTGTTTTTAAAAGATGACGTTTTTTGTTTTCCTTCGACTCAGTGATTTAGCAAAAGCAAAATCAGTCAAGAACATTGTAATGTTCCCACTGCTGGGACACAAGCCTCCTCTCTGTCAGAGGGAATGGGTCATAATCCACCACGCAGGCCAAGTGCGGGTGATTAAATCAGCAAAAGAATACAGTCTACTACATTTTCCACTAAATTAGAGCAGAATAAAAAGTATTGCATCGCTAAATCTTAACTATAGTAGATAACTAACACCCGATTTCGGAATTGACAGAAAAACGTCCTAAAAACCGTCTTTCATGATAATAATTACGACATCATCAAAGACCAAAGAACCATCTAAAAGCACACTTCTAACGCGCAACCCCGCGCATAACTTAAATATAACTTCAGAGCTCAGAAAACTTAATTCAATTGCAAATGTTTATCATAAATTTATCTTGAACTTTCATCCAAGTTCTGAGTCTTCCGAGTCCCTAGTGAATCGTAGATGAAGGTTTATTATAAAAGGATTTCTCTTGGCTGTGCTGGACAGTAGAAACGTTGCAGGGACAGTTTCACTCCCAATCGAGATGAAATTTGCATTTTGCGTGCTGAAGTCGCCGCGGGCCGGCTGATTTAAATAGAGCGTTGATATTGTGTGGTGCAAGTGAGGTGAATATTGAAAGTAATGTGGAGATTTTTGCAGTAATGGAATGTGGTATACGTATCTGTCAAGCTGCTATCTGGAGCCTTAATATGCACCTATTGGTGCACCATTTCTGAAACAGGGGAATACAAACGAAGTACTGAAAAAAAAAATTATGACATTGGACTCGTCCCGTCTTCTGTCTACTCTCTTCGTGGAAAACAGGTGTGTTGTTGCTGTGTGTTAAACCTTTATTATCACGAATCATCTTTACAGACTCCGAATCGGTAAACGTAAGGTATGACGCCCTCAGGCTATGTAGCAGTTGGATGAGTGTTACCAAAAATTGAGTTGATTGGCGTGCAATAGGGGGGGCCTATGACCAGCCGTGGACTGCTGTAAGGGTATATATGATGAAGGGGTATATGGGTGGCAATCTCGGCAGGGATTTCCCTTATATCATGAGTTTTCTGGTCAGGCAGTTAATAAACAAATTCCTAGAGCAATAATAACTTTATGTATGTAACCTAAAGGTAGGTACGTACGATTCAATATCAAGCTGTACACCTCCAGTATATATGCTGACTTCTCATTGTACGAAAAGCCTAGGTATACAATGCGAGGTCAGCTAAAGCTGGAAATGTATAGTTGGCTGGATATGTCGTCGTGCAAAAAAAAAACTATAAATAAAAATAAATAAAACCTCTAAAAAAAATTATAAATTTGACAGTGCCAACCGGGGTTAATCCCTGAGCCACTGCATAATATGCATGTAGGGTCGATGCTGCTAAACTTCCACAGTAAAGAAAACTTTGAAAACTAGAAACGCTAACTCTCATAACTTGCACCGCTGATCAGCATGTAACAGCTGCTCAACCCACCACTATCGAGTCATGGAACACCTTTCTAATGCTAATAGAAATTCTCGGACGCCAGCAGACAATGTGCCTAGATTCGAATAGTTATACATGCAGCAGTTAACTCTAACTTCCAATAGCGCTAACCACCAACTACGTTGTACGGATTTCCATATAAAATGAACCGTGTAGAAAGTTCAAAGTAGGTAGATGTTTATGGTATTTTTGTACAACTTTGTTTGATAAAAATAATATTATCTTTTTTTTTGGACAAAGGCATTTTGTAACGTAAAAAGCTTTTGTAAAACTTCTTAGATTTAATATCATCATTTGTTTACAGACACCTAGTGTTATCCACGAAGAGGCACCCCACTCTTCTTCCTAATCGTTAGTGGTTATCGCCAGTTAATTCCGCTGGCGTTTTAGTTTTTTTCGAAAAAACTAAAACACTAACGGAATGTTGCACACTTATACTGTAAGCGGAAGAAAAGTGAGGCGCGTCTTTGTGGATGGCACTATCTGTACCTGATGAAAATTTGTTTTTATCGCATAACTATGTTCACAAATATATTGCAAATGGGTTGTTTAATTAATATCTATGTTCATGGCTATAATTATACACATATTAATTAAAATTACTGAATTTTTTGTTTAGACTTCCTCGTTGGTCTAATGGTCGCAAGCGCTGCTGCTGGTAATGACGTCATGAAATCGATTCCCAAATCGGACAAACTTTTATTGAATTTTTCCATCTGGAATTTTTCAGTAGCAGCCCGGAGTCTAGACTTGGGCCCAGTTTAATGGTAATGGGCTCGCCTAGTCGCCTCCCTCCTATTACATGGGACTTTAGCAGAACTGGTGAAATGAGGATGTACAATAAGTACCTACACCTTTGCCCAACCCTGCGGGGATTACAAGTGAGAGGGAGGGGGCGGTGAGGGGGGAGGAGGGAGGGAGGGGAGTTCATGTAATTTTTTTTTTAAATATGCCACTGACTTTACCAAACAAATGAGATTCAGAGAAGCATACAGAATATGTCACGGCTAAAGTTGCCTACCTTTTGCTGGTCTTAACCTAATTCGGCCCAGGAAGAGGTGGTGAGACGATCTAGACGCGCACAGTACCCGGCGATAAATATTGCACATCGACCTTTGGAAAGAGACAGTCGGCTAATTTCGGCTTCGTAGAGCGTTATCTCTGTCGCACGAAATACAAAAAGTCCGTTCCGCAAAGGTTGGATCGGGGTGGCGCTAGAAAAAGATGCAACGAAGGATTTGGGGGAGGCCTTTGCTCAGTGGTGGGACAGTGTAAAAAGTAGACAGATAAACAAAAATAAACCAACACCTGTTTATACCTGGCAACCCTGTAATATGTCAACCCTCTATGTCAACTTCAAGACGTTCGTGGTGCGAGTACTTACATGCTACCTGCACCTCGTCATGGCAAAGGACTTTTGGCCGCAAGGTGTAATGTTCCGTCGCTTCCGCGGACAAGTACCACACGATCGCACAAAGACAGTGCTCGAGTGAAGTGAGTTTTACTAACATTTTTTTTTTTTTTTTAATCTTTATTGAAGAGGAAAGGGGGTTTTTATCCATACGGATATGCCAACCCCATCGTACCTTATTAACTATTTACAAATTTGGAATATGACAAAAGTGGACTATGTATTAGAAGGAGAATCATTGACCAGCTATCTTCACCAATCCACACAACCTCTTTGCGATCGATGACGTAGGGTTTGCTAAAATAATTTGGATTAGCCCAACGTCCAGAATGTTTAATTTAAACTCTCTAATCAATGCTTCCCTTTCATTCTTGCTCCTAACACACTCCATCAGCAAATGTTGCACATCTTCAATTTTGTTGCATATATCACAATTAGGTGATGCGGCCTTTCGCATTAGGAAAGCAAACTTTGCCGATGGATAGTGTCCAGAACGTAGCCTTAGCGCTAACTTAACATAACGCCTACCTAAACTTGTATCCTCAAACCAGGGCACGCGAGGAGGCCCATTCTGAATGGCTTTATACCATATACCTTTCGCTTTAGATATTTCATCAAAGGTGTTCCTCCATCTGTCAAAGCACGATAGCTTAAACTTAGAGCAGTATTCCCAGTAATCTGGAACGTATATCTTTTCGCTACCCATCTCTACCGCAAGCTTTGACAAACGGTCAGCCTCCTCGTTGCCCCGTACGCCTATGTGTGTTGTTTATTTCAATAAACAGTTTCAGGATGTCATAGGCTATCGATGCACCTCTGCAACCAGAGACGCAACGAGCCAAATGTTGTATGGCACTCCTGCTATCAGTAAAAATAACTACTTTATTAAGTTTTTCGCTTATTGCATAAACCATTGCATGATATATTGCAATGAGCTCCAGAGACATTATACAGACATTTGCATCAATTTTAAAACTAGCTTTATAACCGGTATTCTGACAGAAGAAAGCGGCTCCACACCCATTTACAGTTTTTGAGCCATCTGTGAAAATTTTACACCAATCCCTGTACTTCAAATCTAATTCCGAAATCACTTCATGAACCAATACATTGGGATTATAATATTTTTTTCCTTGCTTGATACATTCCAAATCCGTCTTGATGATCATTTTAATTTGTATAGCTGATACCCAAGTATCTAGAGTAAACATTCCAAGAATTTCCGCAGAATTAATTTGTAGTTGCCCCACTTCATTAAAAGTAGTAGCAAGTAATGGTTTCTTTTTATTTGACCAGTAACAATAATGACTAAGAGAGCTCAATTCTGAAATTGTATTTGAACATATACTGCTAGACCATGAACGTGATTTCAATATATACTTGAATGCAAGATATTGGCGTCTTATAAATAGTGGTGGTATGTGTAACTCACTTTCCATCACATGGATTGGAGTACTTCTTATGAAACCTCCTATTACCCTAAGGGCTTGATTTTGTAGTTTATCCAATTTGGATACATGTGTCTTTGCACTGGAATCATATAAATAACAGGCATAATCAATCCGACTTCTTACTAACGAGATATATAATCTACGTATGTGCTTAGTATGGACACCCCAGGAGGACCCTGCTAGTACTTTTAATAAATTTAAAAATTTTGTACATTTACTAACAATTTCATTGATGTGTTTGCGCCAGTGTAAACTTCTATCTAACCATACACCTAAGTATTTAACACAGTCTACTATTAATAACGGTTGATCATACACTTTTACGGATGGTAATATTCTTCTTCGACCCCTACTAAAAACACAATAATTGGATTTGGTTGGCGATAACGTCAATCCAATCTCACCTAGTAAAGTTACTAAGCAGTTTAACGCGTCTTGTATATTACGTTCAGCTGTTTTAATTTGTTTGTCGCTTGTATAGATAGCAAAGTCGTCAGCATATTGCGATATCATGACATTCTGAATTTTATGACAGATTTGATACGTAACTAGGTTAAACAATAAAGGGGATAGTGGGTCCCCTTGTGCTAATCCTCTATTAGTCCATCTAACGCCAAGTCCTTCACCATTGAATGACTTCATTTTCAAGTGTCTTTCATTCATAAAAGACCAAATGTAAACACAAATTCTAGAGCCAACCTAAACATCATCCAACACTTTAACAACTGACTCAATTGAAACGTTGTTATACGCGTTTTCAATGTCCACAAAACATGCCACTGTAGAAACATTTTTAGTGAAGCCGATTTGGATATGAGAAACTAGTCGAGATAGTGAGTCCAAACAAGACTGCGATTTTCTAAATCCTACTGTATTTGGGGATAAAAGTCTGTTTTTTTCCACGTACCATTCTAACCGCTTGCATATCATTAAATGGAAAGTTTTGCATACACATGAAAGAAGCGAAATAGGCCTCAATTTAGTGTCGCTATTCTGGTTGTTTCCGCTTTTGGGTATAGGGATAATTTGTATGTCTCGCCATTGATGGGGTACGGTCCCAGATTTAAGAATGCAATTGTATATTTTGAGTAACAAGAGTTTTCCAAATTCCGGTAAATTGTGTAACATTGAGTACGATATGCCATCTTGGCCCGGGGCCGAATCTTTTTTTTTTAAACAGTTAACTAGTTCCTGACTAGTAAATTCAGCTTCTAAACAATAATTTCTTGACTTAAAATTCGGGACTAGATTAGTAGCATAATCTGGTGTAAGTGAGTGTAACAGCGCGATTTGTTTTTCAATGGGAGCACTTGATCCTTGCTGTTTAATACCTTTCATCCATCTCATACGCCGCCACATCTCAGGTACCGTCGTCACTTCATCAATAGAATCACAGAATTTTTGCCAACTACCGTAACTAGCTTTCTTTATTAAAGTTTGCGATTCTAAGGTTTTGGCTTCTAACTTGTTTAAATTTTCTGGGGTGGGGTTCTTACGAAAATTTGACAATGCTAACCTGCGTTGTGCGACTATTTCTGATAATTTAGAGTTCCAATAATTCTTTGGTTTAAATTTTTCTTCTGTCTGTAGACTGAATTTATAGTAGGGGATATGTTTATCAGCTGCGTATTCAATTATATTTACAAAATAGTCATACATTTGCTGAACATCTACACTATTAGGAAATTTATCCGTACAATTAATTTTATCTGAAACTGTTTGACGAAATTTACCCCAGTTCGCATTTTTCCAGTTCCGTTTTCGGCCGATATGTACTAAGCTAGATAAGTTTGCAGTCATTTTAATGATGAGGTGGTCGCTGCCGAGGTTTTCATTAAATACCTGCCAATTAAATTTTATTGCCACGTCGGAGGAGACAAACGATACATCCGGGGAGGTTTGCTGTAAGTTGCCATTTACTAACTTAATCCGTGTTGCCATGCCGTTATTAAGGGAGATATAGTCGTTTTCTAGGGATGAGTCCAATATTTGAATACCTCTCGCATCGGATTTGATCGACCAGTTAGTATGATGGCCATTAAAGTCGCCACCTATTAATGTTTTACCCGTAAATTGAGAAAAAATTTCTTTCCAATCTGAAATCTGAGTTCGTACCGACGACGGACAATAAACCGACACAACATATTCTAAATCTTTGCAGTTTAACAACTTAACGCATATTAGTTCGATACCCACATTATTAATATTAAACGATACTAGGTGAGATTGAATCGACCTGTGAATCAGTAAAGCTACACCGCCATAACTATCGTATCTATCGTTCCTATAGACATTATACCCGCTAATGTTTACATTATTCTCACAGTTGAGCCATGACTCACTTATTATTGCGATGTGTATGTTTTCTTGTACTAATAGTTCAGAAAAGGATACAAGTTTAGGCCGTAAACTTTGTGCATTCCATTGTAATATGTTCATCTTTATGACTTTATGTAAATTATCCATTATTAAAATAGTTTATAAAACATCCCATGATTTCTTCGCCAAACATAATATTAATCAAAAAATTCTTTAATTCCTCGCCAATAATTTTCAACAATGATAATAATTTTTCTCTCAGTTGAAGTTTCGATTTACAAATACTTTTTATCTTCAACCATATCTTTGCCCATTCAAATTTATACAACAGATGTGTATTTCGCTCACTATTTTCTTCTTCTACCTGCAAATTATTTATTTCTTCACTTGTTGGTTGTTCTACGAGTTCATCATTTTGCGGGTGGTGTGTGATCACCTTGTTTGTTTTTTGTTTTGTTCTTTTATTAATTTGTAATGTATTTACCCTCGTTTTATTTTCTTCTTCTTCTATAATAGATAGCAGTTCTTGGTGTATTACGGCTTTGGTCAATACACTACTATAGGTTTCCTTCTCAGTATTACTTATGGTTCCAGATTGATTGTTATTATTTTCCTCCGCCTGCGAGATTTCATTTGTTATTTGTTTTTGTTTCATCTCCGTTAACAGTTGTAAGGCTCTTCTGTATGTAACATGTTCTTCACTCATGATTTTCCGGATAGTTCTTTCCTTCAGATAAACGGGACATTTTTTATCCAGGACAAAGTGCCTTCCCTTACAGTTTAAACATTTGATATCTGTTATGGTGCAGTTTTCATGACTTCCTCCACACTTAGGGCAAACGATTTTTTTTGTAGGGCAGAATTTGATGAGATGACCAAATTGCCAACAGCCCGAACATTGTGATACTGGGAAAACATACGCTTCGACTTTAAAACGGCAGTCGTAGGCATAAATATACTGAGGTAACACATTACCTTTGAAACTCACTCTAACAGATTCACAGTCAATCCATTTTCCTTCTGGCATTAAACGTTTTAATCTCCTTACCGATAAGACCTCTACGCTCGCTTTTAGAATGCTCATAAGCTCCTCTTCACTTAGATCAAGGTCTATTCCTTTCACTATTCCGTAAGATATCGACACCTCCTGTATCAATTGACAACGCAAGCCTATTTCTTTCATTTTCTTACATTCAATTAGTTTTATAGCATCTTCCTTTCTCTGAAATTGAATGAGTACCTTATTGGAACTTTTATATTTTATTTTAAGAATATCCTTAATGTTTTCCCCACGAAGTAATTTAGCAAAAGCTATTGGTTTTGGTAGATTCTCCATCGAAGTTACACAAACCTCATGATTAGCTACTATTTCAGATGTGTCACTATCTACCTTATTTTTCCCTTGATTATTGTCTTTGTCCAACGAGTTACTTCTTATTAATCGTTTAGGTTTGCTTCTAATTACAGTAATAAAGTCATCTTCACTATTATCATCTTCTCGTTCCTTTCTCTTCTCTGCATTTCGAATGTTTTCACCAACGTCACATCTTCGACTTTCCAAGCTTTCCTCATCCATCTTATTCATCACATTTAATTGTTTTTCGCATCTGTTCACAATCTCTGAATCGCTCAGATCTTCACCACTTGAATCACCTTGCATGTCACAAACGTACGTCTACGAAACGTATACGTAGAAGTTAACGACACTCGCAACGAAAGGCAAAAGCGCGTGCGCACGGCCCAACGTCACAGCGCAAACTGTTGAGTTTTACTAACATAGTTTTAAGTTTATACACTAACATACATTTTACTATTATATTATATACTCGTGTTAGTCTGTAAGGTATTTATCTATCGGCCAAAGTAGCCTAAAAATAAAGGTTTTATTATTATTATTATTAATAGAGTAAGGGTGCTTACATAAAGAAGCGGGTTTTCAGTGCTGACTCCCGGTACAGGTATCTGTAGGTTGATCTTCGGAAGAAAACGGTTACAAGTTTCACCTGTTTATGTGTGAGCGGATAAGTTAATATGGGACTATTTCACCGATCGGTACCGACTTGTCTTTACCGAAAACCCGCTTCTTTGTGCAAGCACCCTGGGTGTTTGTAAACATCTCGTTTATATGATTTTTTTAAAATCATCCGTTAAACAGGTGGGTGAAGATCGATCTTACTTCGGATCTTCGACTATGACTCAATCATAAATCCATTGATAGGTAATGAAGCCAAAACACAGTTTCCATACAGTTCACCCATCATTAATGTGATAGTAGATCATGCCTCTATGTATGTAGAAGAAGAACAGGTAACAACTTTCGAAGAACACGTACAGGTACACAGCTAAAATCATAAAGCAATAAGCCAGATACCTGGTCCTCTCAACAAACAAACTCATCAAAATTCGCGTCCAATCTTCAAACGCATAAAATTACATGAACCGTCCTCAATTCCCAAATATAGTTAACTCCACGTACGATGCAATCCCTGCTCTGAATCCAGTACAAATAAATCAACACGGTATGAGCGTAGACGAAAATTTGTTCACACATTCGTCATACCGATTTATGGTTGAGAAATGTTGGAGGACGTAAATCATAGGAAAGTATGCCCCGGTTAGTGCACTAACTAGGAGGCGTTTGAGATGACAATAATAAAATCGTCGGATTTGTTGTTCGATTTCATTGATTAATTAGATCGTAAAACATTTAGTTTGACATTAATTTGTGTAAAACACTATATTTACTCTATATTTTGATAGATTGGCCTTATACTGTCGGGCAATCATTTTCTGGTCAAAAGTAAACGTCCTTTAAATGGAAGGTATACCTACTGCTACGCTGCCTAAGCATTGAAGGTTCTAGTTTTGATCGTATTCAAATTAAATTTTTAACTAGCAGACCTGTACGAAGTAAACACCTACTTCGACAGATTACAGACAAATACAAACACAAACAGTGAATAGTGTTCTTTAAGTAAGACTACTCCAACATTTTTCCACTTAGTTAAAACGGCACTCCGTCGGCGTCGCATCGATATGAAACCTGTCACTTATCACTCTTTTAGTTTATAAAATAGCTTTAAACATTCACGACCTTATAAAACAAGATCTAAACAATACCCCACATAAATTACAAGACAGCATTGCGTCAGGATGAATTTGGCCGAGTGGACTCAAGGCTGGCAACAATACGATTTGGACCCTCCTCCATTGTGTGAAGGTAGTGGTCACCGCAAGTGTATCGTGGTGGAGCACCTTGGCGCAGGTTCCTCACGTAGGCGACGAACAACGAATCCGGAATACCAAAATTGCACTTGGCTGTGTTACCAGAGATAATGACTGGCTGTGGTTATGGAGAAAACATGCGTCGCTCACAGATTCATGGTTATGAGGTTAGGAGATAATAGATATGAATTCTCATAACAGAATAGAAATCTGTGTGTGTGTGCTAACATGAAAAAGATTAAAATATTGAGATTAGTGAGCTGAATACCAGAACCAGTGGTCGCGGTCACTAATCCTAGGCTAGAGCTGGAATTATTAATTCAAAGTCAAGTTATGTTTCAAAGCTATTTGAACTACTAAGTCCTGTAATTATTTAATTTCTGTGTTGGAACTTTGTAACTCCAAAGCTTAATGAAAAACCAGAATAATTCCTTGAATTTATTAACTTACAAACTAAATAAAAATTCCACGTGCTTATTGAAATTAATTGCCAAATAAAATATTAAAAAATACAGTTTTATCTCGGAGTCATTTTCTCACCAATTTAGCCAAGTCAGTCAGTGCAGTCAAGGAAGTCGGAAGTCAGAAAGTCTTAGAAGACAACGTAAGTAGCTTCAGTAGCAACGCCACAGATGTTGTCCCTGGCTGATATGTACATGTATCCGCCAATACCCCACGCGGGGCCCCAAGAGTTCTTGAGGATCCAGAAGGTGTCACCGTCGCGTTCACCGTATCCAACCAAGGTTACCTCGTGGTTCAGATGGAGCTGATTACTGGAGTAGCAAAAAGTCAATAATTTAAATTAAGTTAAGAAAAAAATAAAGAAAATAGAAAAAGTAAGGAGCAGAAGGAGAAGTATTAAGAGGACTAGCGGTCGGAGAGACTTTTGAAAAAGCCTAAGTAAAAAGTCATAATTCGAGGTTTGGCTCTCGCCTATTTCGTCCTCCAATATTGGACCAATTTAAACGATATTTCGTAAACTGAATAAGAAAGATAATATCCTTCTTATTACAACAGATGATTATTATTATTATAATACTAGCTGTTGCCTTTATTTTTGTACTTTATCTTTTTTTTACAAATTTCCAGAATGAAAAGTAGCCATTATCCTTCTCCAGAGCCCAGGCTACCTCTCTGTCAAATTTCATGCAGATAGGTTCAGTGGTTTAAGCCTAAAAAGGTCATAGACAGACAGAGTTACTTTGGAATTTATAATATAAAAATATGGATTGTCTCTGAGGCATTTAGTTCAATAAGTAATTAATCTAATCCAAGGTAACGTAGAAATACCCCTGACATCTGTGTTTGTTTCGGCCTTTCTTCTCAGAGTAGTCAGATAGGAAACGTCGACCTCATCTAGTTTTTAAATGATTGACGTGTTTTTATAAACCTAAGTAGGTACTTAAAGAAATAAAATCATTTATCATTTGATCCGCTCAAAAATCCTTGAAATACTTACCAGTCAGTATCGTAGAAGATGCCAGATGAGTATTTAGAGAAAGAACTGGTGACATGGACTGACACAGACAAGGGACCGTGGTTGACTAGTGCGATCTAGAAAGATATTTTTAATTTAAAACAGAATTATGTAATTATCTAGGGCTAGACTAAATATAATCTCAACACAACAGTGAAGTAATTATGTCTAAAATCATCCTCACCTTCAAGGCTCCAATGCTCAGTGGCGTAACATCAGTGTATCCGCGAATTGGGAAAATCTTCGTCATGTTTTTGATGTTACACTCACCATCCTATAGAATGAAAAAAAATACCAATTACATTTTCGTTGCCATATTATTTGGAAAACACGGTGGATTTAATATTGTTGATTAATAGTTTAAGACGATTAGAGCCTCATTAATAAGATGTGCTCTGCCTTATCTCTGCAGAATGTACCTTGTTATTGTATGGACCATATTCTGCTTCAGTCGGCAGGCCGTTCTCCATCATCCACTCGTAGGCCGCATTGTCAGTGCCGCCATCACAGCCCGCGGCACCGAATCTGTACATGTGAGTATTTAGTTAGTAGAAAGACAGCGAGAATTAAAGCACAACTTCTAAGCGTTAGACTTGACAGAACCAAAGAGGATTAAAGAGAATTCAGCTTTTTGTGTGGCTCTTAGATAGTAAATTTCCCAAAAAGTCGTCAGTTTTTATGGCAATCTTTGAAAGTGTTAAATTAAATATATGAATTTTGTAAAAAAAAACAAAATGTTCTACTATCCAAGGCTGTATGCCGAGATACAAGACCCCTCCCAGTTCATCTATAGATGTCGCCATGTTACATAAATCTAAAAACTAGTCTATCATTATTTGTTTATTCATTGTACAGACGCCAGCACATCAAGCTACCCGAAACTATCAAATTTTCCCAATCAACTTTGAACCTTATGCTTTAGCGATAAAGTTGAAAATCTAATAAAGAAATTTGACAGATTGTAGTAGCTTGATATGCTACCTATTATTCATGGAGTCCTAAGAATTAATTAAAACAGAATGCAAAATTGAAGTACTTACGCCCAAGCGCAGTCCACAATAGCTTGGTTGCTGAGAGCCATCAGCTTACCGCCGTTGATTCTCGCCAGCGCGCCTTCCACAGCAGCAGTCGTTCCGAAAGTCCAGCAAGAACCGCAGTCCTCTTGATCTGTTGGGAAAAGATTCAATTTATTTGTACCGTTTAGTTTTGTGTACCTATGTTAACTAGGTGGTACTTATGTCATGTTACTTACTCTTAACGTTAGAAACAAGTCCCAAAAGCCTCAAGTCATATTCTTTCGGTACGTCATTTGAGACATCAGCCAACTGTTCTTCATCGTAAGGGAAAGGAATTGTTCCAACTTTTCCATCTGGACGCCTCATCAGACCCATGTATCTATTCATTTCTTCGGGAGTCTTGTCAGCGAATTTGTTGATAGCGAGTTTGTAACCCTTGTTTTGACGGTTGGTCTGGATCACTTGCCTAAAAAGGTGAAATAGTTATAAGAGTCAAGTATGACTTCTAAAATTAAAGCGAATCAATATAAAATTACCTCATACTCCTTCTGAAGATACTCTTTCTCATTGCATGCTCATTGGAATCCGAGTACTTCTTTTTATAGGTATTTTTGAATCTGAAAATAATAACATCAAGTCATTCTGATTTCTAAGTACCAGCAGCAGTCATTTTAAGTTGTTAAATTTAAAAATTCACATACGATTTGAAAACATGGTCGACATGTTTATCGTTGTCAGCATCAATGAACAACAAATGCTTAGTTACACCTTCACTATCTTTAGTGTGAGTAGTAGGTTCAGTTGAACAACCATCTGTGAAAAAGCAAATTCTCTATGTAATATTCTTCAGATATTAAAAACAAAATTGATTAGGTACTAATTCTAGCAATCAACCACTGATACAAGAAACAATATACTACAACAATTCTTACAATCTTCAACATCAAAGACACTACGGAAAGAGAATTTTTTGTCGAAATCGTAGAAGTCCCAAATTTCGTGTTTGTCCTTCGATCCCAACCATGAATTGAATTCCAATACTTCGTATCTGAAATTAGTTCATAATTATTATTAATCTAATAAGAGGGATAATTCGATATCCTTTCAATAGCGACGATATTATTTTAAAGCTCAACTAATCAGGCAAGTCAAGAGCAAGCCCATCAGGCAATAAAAAAAGACTTGATCGTAAATCGAAGTACTCTTCTTCCATAAAGAATGGAACTTATTTAAAGGGATCTAAAACGAATGGGAATTTTGGACTATCTCCTTACCGGACAGGAACCCAGGCTCGATCGGCTGCATCGTAAGTAGCCCAAATAGTCTGTTCCTTGTCAGTACTCTCATCTTTCTCGTCGTAAACGAACTTGGTACAATCTTTGTCGTTAATCGTTTCTTCAACTGTGTGACGGAAAGATATTATTGAAATATCTACAATATGTAACTGAATTAATGCACATTATGAAAATAATTTGCTTAGAATCGTTAACTGAATCGATTTCTGTCATTTTCTTATTTATCATTTCCGTAATTTTTTATCCCAAAAATAATTAAAACTACGTAAATCGGTCACACTTCCGCTATACTCTTAAACAAACCAAAATGGATAAAGGGCCTACTATAGAAGGTGCCACGCATGGGTTTTATTTAATAAAGAGGAGCGGGTGAGGCTTTTAAACCTAGTTATATATCTAGTGGATAATTAAAGATGTCAATATTTTCCTAAGTACTATTATAATGAGTCAACCATACGGCGGACAGGTAAGCGCTCACCAGAATTCGTTTGGCAAGAGTTCACTGCAAAATGTTATTGTTATATATGTATAGCATTTATCACAAGTAGGAGTATTTTGGTTCTTACCTTCAGGCTCAAAATCATAGACATCAGGCAGAATAGTTTCTGGTTCCTGTCTGTCCCACCTGTCCCCTTCCATGTTGTTACACACTGTTAATACATCTTGATCTAGTGACGCTTCAGGATGGATCTGTTGTAAGACATTGGTTTTAGTTACCTACAGTTTTGATAGAGGATAAACTTAATATCATAACAAAAGGGTTATACAGAGGTGTGCCTACATAAGCACACCCAAATTTTGCCAGTTATGTTTAAATACCATTTGAAAGGAGGCTAACCTATAATTGCCATCAACCGGGCAGAAATCCAGACTCCACTATTGAGACAATTTCTAATGAAAGGCCTAATGACACCTTGCCAACCCGGGAATAGAACCCAGAATCGGGCTCTGCAGTCGTGCTTCCAACCACTATACCAACAAGGCTGAACGAGGCAGTCATAAATATAAACACATGATAAAATACGGAAACCTTTTACCGACCTCATACTTGACACCATAGCGGAATTTCTTGTTTTTAGAATTTACAAAAGACTTCACGTGACCATTGTTGTAATCTATTCTCGATTGCTTGGAGGTTCTCCTAAAAAGAAAACGAAACTCAACCTATTTCTAGATATGTTTACAAGTTGCAATAAAATTATAACTCTCTGCGATTTACAGATAAATTTGGTAATATTTAAGGTGCGTTCATATTAAGACTATTATATTAAGATTATTATAAAAATCCTGACTGAAAATAATTATCCTCTTTATCTTTATAACTACGAGGGTGACACTAAAAGTTCTTAGAAAATGAAAAACTGAACAAACAAGAAAGTTATTAGTTTTATTATATATTTTCAAAATAGTGTCCATTTACATCAATACATAGCTGCATCCGATGGAACCACTGAAAAAAGCACTTTGCCGACTCGTCCTTAGGGGTCTCTTCGACCGAATTTTTAAACGCAGCCACTGCATCCCCGGCGTCCATAAAACGTTTTCCTCGAAGATTTTCCTTTATTTTCCGAAATAAATTAAAATCGCAAGGTGCGAGGTTGGGGCTATAGGGCGGGTGACCCAGTAATTCCACGTCTGACGTCGCCAAGTAGTCGATTGTTTGCTTGGCGCTGTGCGACGAGTCGTTGTCGTGGTGAAGGAGGATCCTACTGCGAGGTCGTTTCTCCTGAACTTTTTCCAAGACAAGTGGCAAACAATTGTTAGTGTACCACTCTGCAGTACCTGTCTTTCGATCCTCTAAAACAATTGTTGCGTAATGACATGTCCTTCCGAAGAACGAGGCCACCATCTTTTTTCCCACGTTTCGACCTCTCTTCACTTTAGTTGGCAACTCCTCGGAAGGAAACACCCAGACAGCAGAATGTGTCTTAGTTGCAGGATCATAACAACAAATCCAGCTTTCGTCACCCGTAAGTACGTCGAACACAGCATTTGAGTCACCTCTGTTAAATCTTTGAACCATTTTACGGTAGGACACCAATGAACACGACAGAGTTTTTGGGCCACTGTCAAATTATGAGGTATCCACCGCCCGGTGGATACCAGCGGTCAGGAAGCTTTGTGCCCACAAAGCTTCCTGACCGCTAAATGTTCATGGAGGATTTTGTGCACTTGACTCATACCGATGTCTAAGCTTGTCCGAATCTGCTAATAAGTCACTCTTTTGTCAGTCTCTATCATACGCCGCACAACAGTGATGTTATCTTCAGTCGTCGCCGTAGGAGGCCGTCCCTCATGCAGATCATCGGTGAGATTAGTGCGACCACGTTTAAACTCATTAAACCAGTTGTAAACAGTGACACAGACAATTTTAAATTTGCCGCCAAATCGTAAACAAATGAATAAAATACATACAGAATAATATTGGCAAAGAGTTCCATTTTCAAAATTTGAACTTATTTTTTTATTATAATATCGTTTACAAGTTGCCAGTTCTAAAAACTTTCAGTGTCGCCCTCGTATCTATATAATAAAAGTTTCAAGCAAAATCACTAGAATTTCATCTGCCTACCGTAATTCGACAGTCAAACAAAAATAGAAAAAATTGTTTCTTTTTTGAATTTTACAGTCAAACAAAAGAAAAAACAAAGGAAAATAAATAAAAAACACCATAAACTCACCAGACAGCATAATTTTCGATGACATTGTCAGTTAGCGACATTCTTGTCGCCTTTAACTTATATTGACTTGGCCAATCCAGAGGAGGTTTGTCATCATTTTTGCCCTCAGCAGCTTTGGCATCAGCCTTGTTCACACCTTTACCCACTCTTTTGAGTTCAGCTTTTGCCTTTTTCACTGAAAGTTTACAAAATACAATAACGTGATGAGCCTATTAATGTTCCCACTGCTGGGACACAGGCCTTCTCTCCTTAAGAGGGAGCGGGCTGTCTGTAATCTACCACGCAGGCCCAGTGCGGGTTGAGAATAAAAACCATAAACAACAATACATCTTTTACCTCTATCAGCTTTGGTAGGAATTGACTTGTAGAAACCGTTACTCAAACTAAAGGAAAGTAGTAAGGAAAAATCGTCATGTCCCCTCATGCGACTTTTCCCTTTGACTGTCTATTATACACGAGTGTGTGTCGCGTAAGGAACTAAGTTCCTGACGGGGGTCCCCCGGCCGCACTCTAATTTTTGTGCTATTGTGACAGCAAAAGCAGGGCTCCTCCAACAGTTGGTAGAGGAGCCCTGTGCTTTTGCATTTGAACAACATCATAATCAGAACAAAAAAGTGATTTATAGTAAGTAGATATGGGTGGACGATATTACCAAAACATGACTATCTGAAAATAGAATCGAATACTCTTTATTATTGTACATTATATATATTATAGATTTAAATGTAGAAAATTTACAAGGAGTGACACAATGAGCGGTCTTATCGCTAATAGCGATCTTTTAAAAACAACCTTTAGATGGATTTAGAGAGAAAGGAGAGACGAAATTTTCAGATAGGGGCCTCATGCACGAATTATATAACAATACATATTACCTAAAGTATCGTTATAATTATATAACGATACTTTACGTACAGGAATAATTACTCACCACTTAAACCCTGTGTGACCACCACCAGCCCGAAAAGTAACCAGAAAAGTTTAGCCATCGTGAAGCCCAGAACCATAGATCCCAGAACCCCATATACCCAATGTAACAAAATATGTAGTGTCCTAGTCTTTTATGTATTCAGATTGTGCTAATTAATAGAACTCATTAACGGTTCAGTAGATAATAAAAGTAAATAATAGTGTGGATTTGATAACAGTAATTTGATTCAATTATAAAAACCTAGCTTCTGCCCGCGACTTAATCCGCGTGAAATTTCACCGTCCCCCCATTAAACATCTTAGAAAAGGTTTTTCGAAATTCCACCCGAATTTCGAAAAACCCTTTCTTAGTGGACACCTACTCTTTACAAAGAACACACCCTCCAAATATAATGTCTCTAGGGCCAGCGTTTAGGTTGAGCGTTGATATAATCAGTCAGTCAGGACTTTGAATGTTATATGTACCTACTGGTATTCAGCTGTATCCGGTTAGACTGAAAGCCGACTCTATCATAGATGGGAAAAAGCTAGGCACATTGGTATTGGTACTGCGCATTGAGATTTTAATAATCTTTGAACTGAAAAATCCCTTTTGCCTATCTACATTTTTCAGTCGTATCCATGTATGTATAACCTTTACAAAGGGATATAAATACGTACCTACCTAAAAAAAATAATGAATTTGATAAATGTAATCTCGTAAATGTAATGATCTCATTAGAATAGTTTTCATAATATCAACGAAATATCGGATTATATTTTAATTAAACACGACAGATATTTAAAAATACCTAATTATGATACATAGGTACCACAAAAGTTTGGCATAAATATTGACTTATTTATTTTGCAGAAAGCCATATTCTCCTGTGTGATAATAAAATACTAAGGGCTGATTTTTCAATAGGTAGTCGGATAACTTTTATCTGCGGAATAAATATTGCTATTTGACAGTTTTTGTATAGAAAATATGTCAAACTGTCATAATTATTCTTCAGATAAAAGTAATCTGACTATTGAAAAATTAGCCTTAAGATATAAAAACCCTTATATTAATGCTAGATACGTCTCCAGCAGTGGTCTTTTCAAAATGGTTACCAGACTTTTACATAGAATTTTACCAAAAAATTAAATATATACATTAACTATACAAAAAATATACAATTACAATATACAATTACAAAAAATATACATTAAATATATATATTAAATAAATTAACGAAAACTTCTCACCAGTATTTCGATCCTGAATTCCTGACACACGAACAGAATTCGGATCTTTTCATTTCAAGTACACTCCGAGCCATAAAAACTGACCCATTACGAAATTGCATCATAAGCGTTTTTTGTCAGAAAATTTTCGCTCATCCCGTAACCCAATCACGAATCACGTCAAATTGTTTTCTCACGATGAGCAGTGGACAACAGTTCTTGTTCTTTTAGTTACCGTGTTGGTACAACTGGTCCAATTATTTGTACGTGAGTAACGGACTGACGAGGCTTTTGACGCGAAGTAGGATGCAGTTGGAATCTGGATAGAGTGAAGTGTATAAGAAATCAGGAAAGTTTGCGTGAGGTGATGAGTTTTGAGATGATTCGTAATGTACCCTAACAGAATGACAGCGCAGCGGTATTTATTTTTTTAATAACAGCATTAAGCTGAAATGGGAGCATTTTTGTATTTTTTTGTTTTTGTATTTCCTTTCGGTTGGGACACGATAAAATATTTCTTTCTTTCTTATACTACTCATTATTTTTATGGCGCGGGCGTCTTAGTGCGTCTTTGAAGTCTCAGGAGGCCCTTGGTGGACGATCTGGGCTGCTATGATGCGAGCCCTTCCATAATTCAGTACCAAAATAACAATTTCAGTGACTTACGTTTGAGTTTACATTCCTAGCTGATCTTCACACTAATAATAGAAAGGCGAAAGTTTGTGAGTGTGTGCGTGTGTATGTGAGGGTGTGTGTGCGCGTGTGTGTATGTGTGTGTGTGGGGGGGGGGCTGCGTGTGTGTGTTTATATGTTTTTACTTATTCACGATCAAACGGCTGGACCAATTTTTATAAAATTTTGTATGGAGGTAGCTGACACCCTGTTTTAACATATAGGCTACTTTTTATCCCGATATTCCCACGGGATGGACATTTACTAAATAGTAACTCTGGAAAGAAAAGATCGATGTTCTTATTGTGCGAGGAATGATATGAAAAAGAAGGGAGTGAATGATAGCGTGACGGTTGACCGGGGAAAATAGAAGAAGAAAACGTGTTGCGTCGACCACAAGTAAAATGGGAACAGGGCAGGACGATTTGTTATCAGTGCTAAATAGTAACGTAGTAGAGAAAAGTATACTTCCACACATTCTTCTGTAGGTCCCTACTCAACATTTCATACAGTTTGAACCACAGATATAGATACACCTAGATAACGCATGAGCAACTACTTCACGTGCCCAGCTTACGTACAAAAATCGTAAGGCGCCACTTTCGTGCTCAGTCCCGAGTACTGCTACACATGCTGGCTGGGCGAGCGAGACGGGTGCCGCACGCGGTGGCGTCTTTGAATCGATTTGATTTTCCCATCACTAAATGGTGCTTGTGACGTCTTAGTAGGTAGTCAAAAAGGTCTATCTATATCGATGATTTTAACTTTCAACATGCAGACAACGAATCGATAAACTGTCAAAAGAAAGACAACTTGTATTAAGAAGAAGAAGTTCCATTAGATCAACTCTAATGGAACTTTATTGCTCCCTTATCTGATCCAATGCTACGCTAGGCACATAGAAAGTAGGAGCAGCAACATTTTAACAGTTTATATCTTACTTTCACCTGTGATAGCGGTCAGTTGAGTTCGTATTTGCAGTCTATAGGTAATTTATTAGACTAGAGTGCAAAAACACACTTTTCCCCGCTATACGTGTTGAGAAATCATGTGCAGTCAGATGTTCTAAAGCGATTTTCTCTTGAACGAATGGAATACTTAAAAGATAAAATAGTTATGTGGATTTTCATATTTTTATACAAAACTTTAAAGGAATACGTTGACTTTCGTTGCTTTGTAGGACGGTATCTTCATTTTTTTACACAGGAATTATCAACCTAAGTTTTTTAGTCACAAAGAAAACACGACATATTTCTTATAGTCCGCGCGGCACTAGTTGGCCGCGCCTTAAGTATGTGAGCGGTGGGACGCAGGGGCGGGGATGCTTTGTCATTGCTCAGTACGTGCGTTGCGAACACTAGGCAACCCCGCCGCCCTCACCCCCATCCCCACCTAAGGCGCGGCCAACTAGTTCCGCGCGGACTATAGCAACCTATTACCATCAACCGGGCACAAATATGGCGTATTTGTGCCCGGTTGATGGTAATAGGTTCGCCCCCTGTTTCATGGGACTTACCCTGTTACACGCTAAACTAACTGGCGAAATCTGATCACTAAATACTCCAGTCACTAAATAAGTAAGTCTAGTCTACTCTAGTCTCTAAGTCTACATCATCCGACGAGCTCTTGTCACCGTCGGCGTTCCAGCTGTATTAAAACCCAATGGCTTGGCACGCGACGATGGCAAGAGACCGCACGGTATGTCTTTATTTCCATGGAAGGTAGGTAGGCCTTTAGTGTGGGACGCAACGTGTGTCGATACTCTTGCGTCATCCCATCTTCCTGGCTCGGCATGCTGTTCTGGTGCTGCTGCTGCGGCTGCGGAAAACCTCAAGCGGCGAAAATATAATAACCTTATCGGAAATTACATTTTCGAGCCGTTTGGGGTTGGAACTCTCGGTCCGTGGGGTCCGAGTGCTCATGGTCTTTTTAAAGAAATTTCTAAACGGCTGGTTGACCCTTCCCGTGACACAAGGGTTGGCTTTTACTTTGGCCAGAGGCTAAGCATCGCCATACAACGTGGTAATGCCGCCAGTCTCTTGGGTGGGTACATTACCAGTCGACAGCGATGCAGATAAATTTTTCGACGCAATTTTTTAGTTTCTATATAGTTTAGTTAAGTTAGAATCTAATTGTGTTATTTTTATTAATATTTCGTCACTAAAAATATTAAATTTTCTAACTCGGCATACTTCAATCCGTCTATAACTGCTACATTCATACCATACCCCTTCGCCTACACTAGCGCCATTTTGGAGGGTTTTTGAACTGTTATTTTCTGCTTATAGCTGGACACTTTTTCAACTTTCCCCCCATATGAGACGGTTCTCCTTACCTCAACCCTTCATAATTATCTATTATTAGCTTCTGCCCGTGGTTTCACCCGCAAGGTATCTCGATATAAACTATCCTATGTCCTTCCCCGGGATGCAATCTATCTCTCTGCCAAGTTTTAAAGAAATCTGTTCAGTGGTATAGGCGTGAAAAGGTAACATACAGACAGACAGACAGACAGAGTTACTTTCGAATGTATAATATTAGTATGGATAACCGCCGCCATAAAAATCGGTCATTTTCAGAAGGTATTTGACATTAAGGTGTCAAAAATCTCTCTCTCTCTCGGACAGCTGTTATTGTGTGACCGTCATCCGCTTTCTTAGGAAACCAAAGCTTTACAGAAAATAAAACTCACTTCATATATATTTAAGTTACTGAGAGGGAAGATGCATAATGCAGTTATTTTAGGGCTGGTGAGTCTGTGCGTTTCGGACAGGTACGTGTGGCGACGACGGCACCCGCCACTGCTAGTGGAACCGCGTGCTCGGACCAACCTTTTAAGGGAGGCGCCCCTGACGCGTGCACTCCGCACGCTCAACCTCATAGCTAGGGGGACTGACTTATTCTGTTGTTCTATGAGTGAATTCACAAGGAATGCATTATTTATAATAAGTTATAGATGTTAGTATGTATAAGTTAGAATAAGCGCATTCACCGCATTGGGTTATATCCTGTAATGGTTTATGTGAGTAGATAAATAAATAAAAAAAAAAACACAAAACACTTTGCTTGACTTGAAAAGCGAACCAACAACTTCACGTTCAGCAACCGCACTTGCGCCCACTGAATCAGTTACGGTAAGCAAATGTTTTTAATTTTCTTAACAAGTCTTTTATATTCTTAAGGGGCTTACAGGACCTAAACACAAAAATCGCAAGTTTTAGAAACAATAAAAGTATATGATCGACTACAATAAACAAAGTCAGAAAAATATAGGTATTATATTCTTCAGGATATAATGCTAGGTGCTAGTGTATTAAAAACATAATACAACTAATTGGATATGATAGAAAAAGATACCTCTAAAAACTTTGTTTTTACAATGAAAACCATATTAACATACATACAATCATTATGATTTTTTGTCTGATTATTCTACAAGCAACATACTAAAGCACTAGTGTTTTAATTTTTTTAGTCCAAACAATGGATTTCGTGTAAATAGATAATTGTTTTATATTTTGCAATAAATTACCAGCGTTTTGTTATCGCGCTTGTCTTTATTTTCTATGCAGTCCGACAAAGCCCCCGCTTTAGGTCATGTAGTCGCCTTAAGCTTCATTTTTGCCGGTTCGCAAGATTTCCCATTATGTTAAGTGCAGCAGTTATGAAATTATACTCTCCAAGAGTTTATTGATGTTGACAGTAGGCCGAAATTACGTTTTTTTTCGTTTACAGATTTTTATTCAGAGTTCCTGGAACAATTAGGGACTTGGGGGAGGGAGGCCTATACCCAGAATTAAGAATTAAGTATACTTATTTTTTTATTGCATAAGTATAGGTACAATAAAAAAAAATTAGTTCACGTGTAGGTAACACTTGAACTTATTTTTAGAATAGAATAGAATACTGTTTATTATGTACACCATATAAATTACAGACATAAATATAGAAACTGTACAAAGGGTGACACAATGGGCGGTCTTATCGCTAAGAGCGATCTTTTATAGACAACCTTAGGATGGATTTAAAAAGGGGAAGCACAGACAAATACTACTAATAAGTAACACTACTACTACTACTTATTTAATTACTAATAAGTAAGTCTAAGATACAACTTTTTTGGTTACCAATGATGATTGAATATTTAATTTCCATAAATAAAAACATACAATTGACTAAAAGGCTATTTCTAAAAAGAAAAAAGATTGAAAAAAAAACATGATAAGATTTGTATTTAAATTGAATTCATAGACAATAGTTTTCCTGAAAAACTACCCTACAAAATCTTTGTTTTCTTATGGATTTTTGAGATTAATATTATTGTGTGATAGACAGGGGTGTATCCTTGGAAAGCTAGCCCACTTCTTCTCCCTAAAAAACACTATACATCGACATACAGGAGCTTTTTACACGGGTCGGTGAATATTTTTAACTGGACTTTTCCTAAATTATTGTGCAACAAACACCTACTCACGTTGTACTACTCATTTTGTTTACTTTAGTTTTCAAACGGCAGCTCCATTTAGTAACCTTGTTACATAAAGGCATAGCGTAATAAAATATGACCATTTCAATATAAGTCCAATCAAATTTCACGCTCACCACATCCGGTACATTAATAACATAAAAAATAATGAACTTGTCAAAAGTAAATTGATATTAGAGCCTCAAGTAACTCGTTCACGATAAAACTTTCTTAGATTTTAATCTAGGCCAATCATGCGCATGTGCATGGTCAAACTCGAAATTAAAAAGAGTATTGTTTCACTTTGCCCCCGGGCAAATTTGCCTCCATATATTTTTGTCTGGTCGAGCTTTTGACTTTAATTGCTCCCTAAGGCTTAAGTTCTAAGCTTCTACGACATTCGGTATGTCTGTTGATGAATTGGACCATTATCATAATTACGGGGGCAATGTCTATAATTTTATCTTTATACTTATTAAATGTTTTGTGAGCACTTACGACAAGTGCGTTTTGATGTTGGCAATGTGCAGGAGTAGCTGGATATGGGCTCGTCATGTAAGCACTTATAGGTAAGATTTTCATACTGATTGTAGGTGTTACCGGGTGCTCAAAACTTTAGGCAATTAACAATAGGCAATGCTGAAGTAAATAATAAATTAAAGATACCTACTAAAATTAAAGCCATGGAACATTTTTCATAATAATTGACAGCCTTGTTCTCACTGACTATTTACAGTTCGGCTATTGCAACCCATAAAGATCTACAAATAAAATAAGTGCTGTATTTTTTTTCATTAATAAGACATTTGTGAGATATCGGCAGGCATTATCTACGTCGTTTTGATCCATTAAAGGTATAGTAGAAGTAAAGTTATCAATGAGGTAGGTCCTGAAACCGTTCCAGTCAGTTTTGTTATTTGTCAGAGACTCGGGCATTTCTCGAGTGAGCTCACTAGTGCTAATAGTGAGGATCGCCGGTGTATGATCTGATGATCCGTCTAGGCTCGATTCAATTGTCGTGTGTAAACTGTCTATGCCCTTATTTACAAAGAAGTCTAGGAGATCCGGAAGTTTTTTTGGGTCGCTAGGCCAGTAGGTGGCTTCACCGGTAGATATAGGTTTTAGATGATTTTCATCAACACAACGTTTCAGATCGCGTCCACGAGTGCTGTTACAGCGGGATCCCCAAAATGTATGTTTGGCATTCCAGTCACCGCCTGCAATGAACCTGTGGCCAAGAGTGTTGAAGTAGGTTTTAAACATCTCTGAAGTTATTTTGTGTCTTGGTGGGCAGTAGATTGAGGAGAGAATAATAGGGCCTGCTCGGTCCTCCAATCTAACAGAAGTTGCTTGTAGATGCACTGTAGAATATGGTTCTATCTGTGAATGTCTCAGGTTTCCTCGAATGGCCAGCGCTGAGCCAGCGTGCGCACTACCGTCGGGATGGGGAGTATGGTAGATGTTGAAGCCCTTAATGCGGAACGAGCTTCGGGACGTGCTATGTGATTCTGAAATTAGTACCACGTCTAGTTTGTTTGCTTTTATTAAAGTCTCCAGTTCTTGGATATTGGGAGCCAATCCATTGATGTTCCAGGTTGCAATTCGTAGAGGAGTCATTTATGATGCTAGTTTTGTAATGACAGTAGTTAAAAGACCCATTAGGGTACTTATTTGTTGAAGGAGTAGGTCGATTTTTTCATTTTGTTTGATCAAAAGTTGTTCCATAACGGATACGTTTTGTTGAGGGTTTTCTATGGGATGAGATGTGGCGGTGTTGTCTCGTGGATGATCTTTGGTACGTCCAGCGACTGTATCCGAGTAGCTTTGTTCTGGTCTCCGATAGGTGTTTCGTTGGGGTAGGGCGGAGCTTTCTGTGTCAATGCGTGGTATATTATTAGGGAATTTTCCAGTTGGGAAAGTTCTCGGTTAAAAAAAAAAAAAAAAAAAAATTAATAAGACACACTTCTCTTCATTCTTTTCCCATCACTACTTCCACCATAGACATACTGAGAACACGACAATACTTACAATACCTATTCCGTAAAAAACCCACTGTGAAAACTTAGGTGACAGCTCGCTTGAAACTCACTAGTTTGAAGTAAGTTGTCAATAGTGTCAACTAACTTCAGCTTTCTTTAACTGACAGACTACCTATTTAATTTTGACAATTCAAAAGTGCCTGTACAATATGCTTTGAGTTTAAGTTTTGTCAGTCCCTCTAGCATCAGGCGGAATCACAGCTCATTTCACCTAAGTTTTAAGGGTGAGTTTTTTATAGAATAGGCCGGTAGATTTGTTATAAAGCTCTGCCAACTCGAACATTCTCTTCATATTTTAATATCATACAAATATCAACCCAAAATCGATTCTTACACACGGTAGCTCGGTTTACATGTGCTGATCAACACCACACGCTATAAATAAATCGCATTAATATTCACCTGCTATCGTTTGATTACTTATTGAATAAATAGAAACGTAGCAAGTGCGTATCTGACGCGCAACCAGGTTCCGTACCAAGGAAAATACCATACCAAACTGAATATGGAGTAATTTAATTATAGGTAAGTACCTACTTATTAGATTTTAAATGCAATTAAGCAAAAAATGCTACCATCCGGAAAATACCGGATTTACCGACGTAGCTTGAAGAGTAAGCAAGTTGAAGTGGCAGTCGGCTGGCCATGCTTGTCCAAGGACCGAAGGCCAGTGGAACAGACTAGTCTTGGAGTGGAGACTAAAAAGGTGGCTGGGACTGACTGGATGCAGAAGGCGGAGGACGAGGTGTTGTGGCACAGCCTGTGTCAAGCGGTGCTATTCTATAAAAATCTCACCGTGAAAACTTAGGTGAAGTGAGCGTGGAGTGAGCTGTCAATAGTGTCAATTCTTAGCAAAAACAAACTCACTTCATCTAAGTTTTCACGATGAGATTTTTACAGAATTGATCGGCTGTATTGGACTATGATAGGTTGTGTTGATTGATTTCTTTGATTTTAAAAGTTTACCTTATTGGACAAAAGTACTGCATTGTATACCTATTTCAAGTAAACAATCTATGACACTGTCAGACCAACATACTGAAATAAAAAATAAAGACCAACGAATGGACGCCTCTAAGTTGCTGTTAAATAATATAGGGTATGGAATAACGGAACCCTCTTTTTCATCTTTTAAATTGGCTTGAACTATTAAGAAAAGCTCATACCGCGCAAATGCTGTACTCCTGACCAAACCATGTCCCAATGTTGCAGTGTAAAAAATTTTCATACATCTGCACTTTTATGGACCCAATAAAAACGCCACTGCGGCCGCGATTTGCGTAGCCACCTTCCGGGCCCAACTCATCGAACATAATAAAATATTGTTACTTTTGCCAGGGACGCGAAAAGAAGAAGAAACTTATGCCCTGGTCAAAATATTAGCCAGGCCACCGAGTTAGCCAGACGTGAAGACTTTTTAAATAAATCCAAAACGGGACCCTAAAATATGAGTAATAAAACCTAACACCTAATCTTCAGTTACCCCGCTGCGTTATTTTTCATACATATTTTATTTTCTTTGAAACCGGTATCGGTACCTACGTTCATGTCTCCACATAGCTCCGCTAATAAAGGATATTAATTACGTATAACATTCATAAGATAATTTTAAATGACTACGTAATTGTGGTGTCGATTAGAGATAAATTAAAAACAGGTGGGCTATGAATAAATTCCTTATTAAGCTGTGGTAAATATTTACAATTCTTATTTGCTTTAGGAAACGAAAATTAGAATACCAAAGTGGTACTTTAGTTATTTTCTCCCATCGTTAGTTGCTAGTTTATTATAATTTTATTTAAACAGAAGTTTTTATCTATAATCTTCTCTATTTCTTGCTACTGTCTTAATAGACAACAAGTAATCTCCATTCTTATTGACATCTTGAAAACGAGACAGACTTAATTGAAAAACACATAACACAATAAGGGTTCGGCGGAGGTGTACTTTTATAGTAAAGCCACTTTTCACTAGTAATGTTTTACAGTACCCGGCGATAAATATTGCACATCGACCTTTACCTTTTTTTGTATTTTATACAAAGAATTAAAATAGTTATTAAAAGAAGCAAATCATAATGGTTTTAACAGCTCCTAATAGATACCGGACTGTTTGTATTTCGTGCGACAGAGATAACGCTCTACGAAGCCGAAATTAGCCGATTGTCTCTTTCCAAAGGTCGATGTGCAATATTTATCGCCGGGTACTGTAAGTCCTATGCAGTAGGGGGCGAGCCTGACATCAACCGGGCAAAAATTCAGCCTCCGGGCTGCTACTGAGAAATTCCACATGGAAAACCCAAACTGAGAAATTCCAGATGGGAAATCCAATAACGCTTAAATTACGCTAAATAACGCTTAACTTCTAACAAAATCACCAATGCATTTTTTTGTATTTGTAGAATGTTAAACCCTACCTTACATCGCAGTGCAATTGAATAAAATTAGTGTACCTCACTAATTTTATTCAATTGCGTATTAAAGCTCCTACAAACAGGCGCGACACGCGATATAATCGCGCGCAACACAAAGCCACCGCTCGTTGCGCGACTTGCGGTGACTTTGTATCGCGTGTCGTATCGCGCTTGTTTGAAGGAGCCTTTACTGTTTTATTGATGTTAGAAGGCACGGCAATAAAATGGAGGCATGCCTAAGTGCATAAACATGGGAGTACATAAACAATGCTTCGTATTAACTCGCCGTACGAACTAAACCGTTCCAAACAATTGAACACAAACCGCGGTTAGGAAGAGGCCACAGCGCGTGCGGGAGCGGATATCACTGACGAGTACTGACCACGCTGTAATTAAAGCTTTGATTTCCCATGCTGAAGATCCCTCACTGCAATACCTCGCGATAACTGTTTAGCTCGCTACCTCGATATGACCTCCATGTAAAACAAATGCATGCTAATAGACACGCACGCACATGACGCACACGCCAGGCATCGAGGTAAACCCCCAAGCAGCCCGCGGTGTCGCAGTGAGGTATCCTTCGGCATGTAATTACCCTAAGACTGAACGGTAAAGTGAACGTACAGACGCCAGCACATCAAGCTACCCGAAACTGTCAAATTTTCCCAATCAACTTTGAACCTTATGTTGTAGCCATAAAGTTGGAAATCTATTAATGAAATTTGACAGATTATAGTAACTTGATGTGCTGGCGTCTGTACAATGCGAGAGAACGAACATGACACATCGGCTGTCCAAATACCGAGCGTTTTTTGACACCTTAATGTCAAATACTGGTGAAAATGACAGATTTCATGATGGCTTTTATGATGGAACTGGTCTTCGAGGAAACCGTGGCTTTATTCAAATGACCACAATATAGTAGTACATTACTGCAGCGGCCCGCAAAAGAGGCATTGATGGACGAACGTGTAAATGTGGGCCGAGGCGAAGCCGAGGCACACATACGTAAGTCCCATCAATGCCTAGTTGTAGCCAAGGCTTGTATAGTACTTTTCTCAAATAATGCGCGGAAATTAAAACTAATTAGTACCTAGGCAGAACTTTTTATTTGAAAATATATTACTTTCTAATTTGGCGGCAGCTCTTGCCGCCTCTTGAATTTCAGGTGGCGTTAAAGTAAGTTCAACACACTCACACATAATTTACTCTTTAAAATCAATGACGAACAACGAACAACAATAATTTTTCCCGCGTTTAAGTGTATATTTGTTTTTTTTTCAATAAACAGCTTTCTATTTGCAAGCCAGTTTGATATTTAAATAAAACCTTTGAGTAGTTACCTTCTTGGTTGCCATGTTTCGGAGTAAAAGATCGTTCCATTTTTAAATTACACGACAGATATGAGTTTACCATGTAATATATTTGGCCGCTAAACCACGACACATATGGATTTTCATACAACTTTTGCCGGCCGCTGCTCGCATGTATTTGGCCGGTACAGCAATTTCTATTTATCTCGAAGTACCTAGGTTGTCAAAATAATGCTCAAATTTCCAAGCATGCACTGAATAAAAAAGAATGATTGATTTTACTAAATTCCGCGTAAATTTTATCAAATCCGCGGGTTATTATAGGTCCTACACACGAAATTGTTGATTTTACCAAATAGAACTGGTTGATTATGAAAATCAACAAAGTGGATTTTGTTAAATTCACTCTTGTTATAGTAAAATTAACTATGAAAAGGGTTGACTATGGCAGTTCATTACTCAACCTACGCTACTTTAGTACATTCAACAATTCTTTTTTTTCAGTGTGTTTGAGAAAAAATTATCAGTTTATCACATAGAAATGTAAATCCAATTTTCCCATTCATCGTTTCTTTGGTGTTCCCCTACTCTTATAGCCATCAACACTCATAATCAAAACTTTCCTCCCAATATTTTCCTCATTCCTCCGCATCACATACCGATAACATGACAACCAATTTTCACACAATTCTATTTTTCTTGTGTCACTAAAAATTTCGGTACAGTACTGTAATAATTGAACTAGAACAATTCCCCCGATCCCGCTCCTCGTACCACTATGCTCGCATCCAAACCTCCACTCGTTAGCCGAAATGCTTGTACCCTGCTATAAAACAAGAAAAATGTCGTCGCCGCACAGTCAGCGGTCACTGCAACAGCCGTAACATTATAATGATTGCGTCCATTAATTTTACAACTATCTTTCAATGGGCAATTTATGAGCCAGATTATGGGAAAGACAAAATATAAAAAACTAAACACACGTAATCAAATTACCATAGTAATGAACATTGTGAACAAAATATATGCAATTAAATAAACTATAAACATATTTTTTATGTATCGTAAATATTTACATGCGGCGGTGATTACGTCACTTTAATTAGGTATAATGGATATCCGATCGACATTCCAATATCCGAATTAATTAGGCTTTAATAGTAGATTTAGTAGAGGAGAAAGTGTTTGACGGATATTAAAAATTAGTTATTGTTAGTATACAGGGTTATTGGTAAAACATTAACAACCTCTTAAGAGGTCATTGTACTCGTCATTATGAACAACTTTTACTATGGGACTAAACCTAAAATCACGAAAAAAAATCAGCTGTTCCCTACATTTATGTTCGTATAACTCGTCAAAATGTAGGGAACATGATTTTTTTTGCGATTTCTGTTTAGGTCCCATAGTACCCTGTATATTGATAAGTATAGACCACCCCGCACTGGGCCCACATGGTAGATAACATCCCACTCTCTCTCGAAGTGAGGTGTGGCCTGTGTCCCAGCAGTGGGAACATTATATGCTGATTATGTTTTAAGTACTTATAGATTATCGCGAACAATTTGTTTTCAATTGACTGTCGTCGCATAGATAACTATGATAAGTTTTTTTTTTTTAACAGGAGTCAAGGCTGCAAACCAGCTGGCGGAGAGTAATGGGTAGCTCACCGTCCGATCAGGACCAGGCCCGTGCCGGACGGCGCGTACGTGTTCCACGCGTGCCTCAAAGAGATGTCAGCATCAACCGAAGGGGCCCGTCAGGGCCGAAGCCTGCCGGGTCAGCGGGATTGTCCGAAAGGATTACCGCTGGCCCGGAACATAAAGGGCTAAGGAAGGAACACGGGTGGGTTTTAGTCAGTAAGAGTCTGACACTTCGTTCCGCTCCACCCAGAGCGGGAGGGGCATTTGATGATTTCCCAAGCTCAAAAAAAAAGGCTGCAAACCAGCGCTCAGCAGGGTTTTGTTAAGCACTAGTTTTCAGCATTACGCTTAGCGGGTGCTAAGCGTAATGCTGGTATTACAGTTTTGTGTATGTACTTACTACTAAGTACTAGCTGTAATACTGGAGACGATAAACATTATTCTATTTTATTCTATACCACAAATAATAAGGGAGCTGATATGCAGAAAGGCGTCATTCGTCAACCACAATTTTACTTTCGATATAAAAGCAAACTTATTTCCTCAAGCTGAGAATCTAATCTTCTTTCCCAACCCTAGCAGTCATTATGTTTTATTAAATCCAATCAACTATCGTTAACGTGTAACGATTAATGAACCGGTACCTATTCATGATATACGAAACTTAGTGTCACACAAACTTTACCCGTAATATAGTCACCCCTTAACAAATAGCCCTCGTCTTTCACCAGCATCATTAGTTAAACACCACCAGTCTATCTGGACCTCCCCCTCCCCCTCCAACTCTACAATATTGTGGTAATAAAAGAGCAAAAAGTTTAATGTGAAGAGATCTCAGGAAACTGGCGAGGAATATAAAACGTCCAGTCTTATACTGCTTGTGGTCTTCGAGTTGCAAACTAATGAGGGGCGTTTCTGCAGTTAATATTCAAAGCAATTCTTACAATAACTAATCTATCTCTTTCCTTTTAAAACACTTTGCAAACTAGCTTCTGCTCGCGGCTTCGTCCGCGATGTATGTCGATAAATAATATGTCATTCCCTAATATCCACATACCAAATTTCATCAAAACCGATTCAACGGTTTAGCCGTGAAAGCGTAACAAACAAACTCATTAGTATTTATAATATTAGTTAGGATTGATTGGAGATGTCGGTGCGCAAGTTATTTGAAAAGCAAAAAAAACATTCAAACATTAGAATTTTTCCATCCATATTCATGCATAACACTCAATCTGCTTTCTGTATAACCCAATTAGTCTTCAAGATCATCGCAATCTGACTTAAGAGCTTTGTGATATAGCCTCCAAAACTCAAACTCAAAGCATTGTACAGGCACTTTTGAATTGTCAAAATTAGATAGTCTGTCAGTTAGTCAGAAAGTAGAAGCTAGTTGCCCATTCCAAAACGTAGATCTCTATGGAGAAGAACAGGCAAGAAACTCCATGGACACTCCTTTAAATCAAGATATTACAAAATCCTGGGTACATTATTCTTGTTGCTTCTATATGTGACAACAATGTAAAAAAAGACACAAATGAAGAAACAATTCAAAATATAAGATTAATAATAAGCCTTGGCAGTTAAGAGATGACCAGTCTCAACCGACGCCCGTTCACGAACATGACGCGTGGATCAGCACCATCCAGCTCAACCATTTTGTAGGGAACCGAACGATCCAATACACGCGCCACCATCGATGAGACATTTAAGTGAGCATGACAAGTTCTCAACTGCCATGCTCTTTAAAGAAATCATAATAAACGGAAACATGGTACATTTACAAAATTTAAAAAAATGCTTCTAAATTATACAAGACAGTTTGCAATTTTTTTAAGAGATTAATAGAATTTTACTACCAAACAGGAAGAGATATTTAATAATGAAGTATTCAACAATTAAAACTTGATTGAATAAAATAAAAAATAAATTATGTTCGTAATGTCAGAAACACTAAAAAAAGAAAAAGGGAAGCACCTCTTCCAATTATTGAAATTTTAACTAGTGCGCCCAAGTGCCTGTGGAGCAGGACCAGCATTAAGCCAAGCATTTTTATCTACGATATAATCATCCAACTTGTAAAACATACATATATTGTCTTGTCTACGTAGTGTGCGTTTAACGCATATTTTAAATTTCTTCTCATTTAGTTGAAGAATATCGAGTGGTCTTTTATTATAACATTTTACACAGTAACCCATAAAAGAAGTTTTTACTTTAGACGAAACGCGGTTGATCTAATTTGTCCCTATTTCTAGTGATAAAATTATGCCTGTTACTTATCTTACTAGAAAAGTTTGGTTTGCTCCAATAGCCATTAGTCATTCGACAAATATCACCGACTGGCACAACAATTTTCCAAGCTATGTCGGTGACTCATAAATACAAAACAAAACTCATAAATATAAAAACATTTTTGACAAAGTGGACAGTCCCTTTGTATGGAACTGGATACGGAGGCACGTGCCAATGTGTGTGGGGCCATGTCATTTTTAGTTGTTTAGTTTGTAAAAGTTTGCTTGTTACTAAGACTATAAGGATAGTGAGAGTCCGAAATAAAGAATACATTATACCCGCCCCGATGTCGCAAAATCTGCTAAAGATCGGTAACAATAGACAAAAGTAATTGTGTCTCCAATTTTTCTATTGTTACCGATCTTTAGCTCAACTGTCAAAAGTAATTGGAGACACAATTACTTTTACTAAATATTACCGATCTTTAGCAGATTTCGCGATTTTTCGTCTCATTAGTAACAGTTGAGCTAATATTATAAACTGTCTGCCAAATTTCATTCAAATCCGTTCAGCTGTTTTTCTATGAACAAACATCCAAACATAGTTAAGGACCCCTTGACGGGTGTAGGCTTCCCCCATTAATTTCCAGTTCTTTCTATTTTTTGCTTTTACAAGCTATGATTTGCCAACCAATTCCGCTATCTAGTCAGCTTACCAGCTTTCTGCTGGTCTGCCTCTTCTCATTCCGTTTGGGCCTTACCAAGAGGTTGTTCTAAGGAAAACTACATGCCGAAGATGCCTCACTGCGATACTTACGTTGCGGTCGCGGTTTAGCTCGCTACCTCGATGTTACCTCCATGTAAAGGCAAACAGGCGCGACACGCGATATAATCGCGCGCGACACAAAGGCACCGCTCGTTGCGCGACTTGCGGTGCCTTTGTGTCGCGTGTCGTGTCGCGCCTGTTTGAAGGAGCCTTAAAACAAATGCATGCTAATAGACACGCACGCACATGTCGAAGGATGCCTCACTGCGAAACATTGCGGGCTGCTTGGGGGTTTCCCTCAATGCCTGGCAGTATCGCAGTGAAGCATCTTCGGCATGTAATAATTTTACCCTTATGGTCCATCTGACGTCGGTGACTCATACTCCTTTCCAAATAACGTATCAACTGAGTCAATGAAGCCGACAACTCCCATAAAGTTTCGTTCCAATAACACGGATATAATCTCAATATTAGGAATGCATTAGACATTGCAGCGGCAGAACAAGGAAGTCCGAAGTCAGACCGACGTGCCCGGGCTACCAACGCAACATACAACAGTTTATTCATGAAATGCTTCAGTGGTGCCTGTAATACGCATTGTGTATTTCTTTCTGAAGCTGCTCGCTGCTCGAAAAGTTGTAGGTACTGATTTTCTTCCCAGCCAAAAGTGGTGCCGTGTTGGAGAATATTTTATTGTGAACGCTGTTACATTTTTGACTTTACGTTAAGAAAAGTGTTCTACAGTTCTACACGGTGTTTCTTATATAGCCGTTCACACTTCAGTGCTATAAAACGACAATTAATATATGTTACAAAAGTCAGTATTTTAGGTAAAATATCAAACACGTTAAACAGGACTTTAGTTTGCGTTTTCACATCATAGAGATAAAAAAGTTGACACTAAACTCCGACCTTCTGGCTGTTGAAAGTTTTTAATTCTTGATTATTTTTCTTCTCAACCACTTGTTTTCATCACGGGACTAATCACAGTTCTACATAATTAGATGTCATTTTTTATACTCAGGATAGCAGATATTGCCGTAGTACGAGTTAGGCACTGTTATGTCTAACGTAAGCTTACTCTAATAATACATATTTATATAATTTTTGTTTTGACGAAAGACAATACAAATAATATTTAGGATCCTTTATATTATTACCTAAGTATAATTTGACTTCTAAAACGCGTTCATATTCAACAAGCTACCTACTAAAACATCCAGCAGGCACTTTCCAAATTTCCATTGGAACAAAGCAAAACACCTAACATAATACAAAATTGCGGCTCACGCTCCAGCGAGCCAATACAAAGTAACAAAGTTATGCGAAGCTTTTAACGCGAAGTGAAGACTAAAGCAATGCATCAAGAGTACGAGATAAAGGCTCCTACAAACAGGCGCGACACGCGATATAATCGCGCGCGACACAAAGTACTTTCACGTTGACTCGCGGGCGCGGTCACGAAATATCAAACTTATGGCGTAATATCCAAGTCGGCTGTCCCATTTCAAAACCTAGTAAGGGACACTTTTTACAAAAATCGTTTTATTGCATAATCTTGCTAACCTAGAAGGTCTCTACCAAATACAAAAATTTTCGGTTAAAAATAAAATATCGTCGTCCATGTTTTCAACCTCTGACAACACGTCACACTCGCGCAAACTGCAAAGGCCTGGCGGCCAATGCGAACACGAACACGAACTCGCTACGTCTCCGCGCCCGCACCCGCCGTCGCGCCCGCGCGTTCGTACGTGAACAAGTACAAAGGCACCGCCCGTTGCGCAACTTGCGGTGCCTTTGTGTCGCGTGCGATTTTATCGCGTGTCGCGCCTGTTTGAAGGAAACAATACGTTGGCGAGTCGGCCATTGCTGCTAGTATTTCGTATCATGAGATTGCAGGCGCCCAGTCCGCAGATGCTCTAATTCTAGTGACGTCATTCAAGTCGGGAATAAAGGCCGCCTTCAGGGGAGATTGTTACGGGCGGCCAAATGAACAGTGGAATTGGATAAATTGTGACTTTAGTCAAGTGTTAAGTTAGGATTTTGACGTTTGAGATGCTGGACAGGAAGTTAAAGGTTACTGGCGCGAAACTATTCTAGAATGTAGGTAATCCATTCTGGACAGTATGACACCACGACCGGCACCCTGTGTAACACACTATGAATCTGAATCATTTTGAAGGATATTGTTAATCCATTGCTTCATTTGTTCGAAATATTTGTCTGCTCAACAACGTAAATAACGCAATGAATGTAATGGAACTGTCAAAATGAAAGCCATTCCTACTGTTATCTATACTAATATTATAAAGCTGAAGAGTTTGTTTGTTTGTTTGGTTGAACGCGCTAATCTCTGGAACTACCAGTCGGATTAGAAAAATTCTTTTTGCATTTGATAGCCCAATTCTTGAGGAAGGCTATAAGGCTATTTAACATCACGCTATGACCTTTAGGAGCCAAGCAAAAAGAAAAAAAGTCAGAAAGAACGCTAAGCAAAAACGAAGTAATAGCGCGGGCAGGCGATGCGATGCGACGGGGTGGGTCGGAGTAACAAGAAATTTCACGCGGACGAAGTCACGGGCAGAAGCTAGTGTTATATAAGAGTGTTACGCAATTACCCCGCTGAATGGATTACCCACGGACATAGGAAAACGGAAAATTCTTTTAAAAGGCTATTGATTTGAATGTCAAAATAAATCCTTTTAAAAAAAGAATATTGATTACCTTGTTAACAAATTAAAAAAATCAAATATTAAATGTATTTGATACAGTGACAGCAAAAATAGGATTTGAATATCCTTGTCGGACTTTAAAAACACATCGTTACATGCCGTACATGTTGATTTAATAAATTATTTACGCCTTACGTATGTCACGTTAAAATATCAGTGCAAAATGGATTCCCATTTGATACCGCCACGTAAATCACATAACGTTGTGAAAAAATACTGGTAAGGTAAGCACTTAGCTGATGAAACTCGGGTCTAGAAATATATTTTTGATTTTATTAAAAATGTTCTTGTTTGAAACGACCGGAAATAATCCTATTTCATCCTGCAAAAGAAGTTTATTGGAGAACGGTTCGGATCCAATTTATTTGATGTCAACCTTTTGAGTGATGCATTAGAAAAGTAACATAAGTTGGTATAGTCAGCAACAACATGAAGCAGCAGCATCAGTCAGCATTGTCAGCAAGTCAATTAACACTTCAGTGTTAATCGACTTTTGTTGCTGACCGTAATAGCTACCTAATGTATGAGCTATTGCAAGGATAAGTAAATCATACATTATAATAATAAGCCAATAAAGTAACTGAAATTAAGGGGGAAGCGCTACGGTAGCCCGCGAAATTCAAATTTTCTTACGTTTTTTGCAATTTGCTGGTCAGTATTAAGTTGAATGTTGATTAATATATAAATCGCGGCCGTAAGAAATATGTGTTTATAGAATTATAATCATTAAAGTCATCCACACAACTATCTAAGACCACGTAAGTCCAAAGAATGATGATTTCATGAAACAGTTATTCTTTGGACTTACGTGGTCTTAGAGAGTTGTGTTGATGACTTTAATGATTATAATTAAGTAAACACATATTTCTTACGGCCGCGATTCATATATTAATCAACGTACAACTTAATACTGATCAGCAAATTCCAAAAAACCTAAAAAAAAATGAATTTCGCGGGCTACCCTGGCGCTTTCGCCTTAAAGAAACAGTCGTGAATGGCATTCCATATCGTTTTTCTCTTTTTACTTGGATAATAGGACTTCTTTCTTTCAAAGAAGATTATTCTTATTGACCTGAAGCGCGGTCACTGTCAGACTGAATAGAAAAGAAAGAGAAGCGCGATGACACAACGCTGGTAATTTATTACAAAATACAAAGCAATTGTGGTCGTCCAAATCAAAAGGGACCTTATGGCGGTAACTAGTTTCCGAGATATTAATAAATTTGTAAAATACCTCAAAAAAATCGTTTTTTATTAACTGTATTTTTAAAAAGATGATTGTATTTACTACATGTAGATGTGTTCAACTTTTCGAAAAGTCAATTTAAAAAAGTTTTGTATTCATCTAAAGTTTAGTAAAAAAGGAACCTTATCGCGGCAAGACCTAAAAAATCGTTTTTCTTGTAATTCAAACCATATATTATATCGACATTTTAATATTGAAAAGTAGGTTTTAAGTTTATGCAAGGATTGTAAGAATTTCCATTAGTAATAATCATAGTCAATCAAAGTATACAATCAGTTACATAACTTCACACTAAAACATAACTTTTTTGTACGGCATACTTAAATTGCGATTTTCTCGAAACTTATAATTTCGATCAGTGAACTTCAAAAATTCGTAAAAAAATAACGGTAGTGGTTAGAAGGTTGGTTCTTGGGTCTATACTTCGGTACATTTATGTAGTTTTCAGCTCTGTAGATAACTCATTTCCGCCATAAGGTCCCTTTTGATTTGGACGACCACAATTATCTATTTACAAAAAATCTATTGTTTGGACTACAAAAATAAAACACTAGTGCTTTAGTATGTTGCTTGTAGAATAATCTGACAAACAATCAGAATGATTGTATGTATATTAATATGGTTTTTATTGTGAAAGTTTTTAGACGTATCTTCATGATTGTTTTTCTATCGTATCAAATTAGTTGTATTATGTTTTCAACACACTATCTAACTAGCATAAATATATCCTGAAGAAAATCATATATTTTCCTGATTTTGTTTAGGTACTGTACGAGTAGTCGATCATATATATACTTTTAGGCATTATAAAACTTGCTTTTTGCTTTTAGTTCCTGTAGTCGATTATCCATACAAATGTATTCCCCTTTATTCTTCCTGAATAATGCCTCTAGAGCAATTTTTTTTTTTTCATAAAATCAAGGTCTGCTGTAAACACGTCCCTGTCATCTTTTTTTCAGCAACTAATTAGTAAAGAAAATATGACCCTCTAAAAATTACAAAAAATGTCCTATTTTTATTACAGGCCTACCAGATTAGAGGACTACCAGACAAATTAGAAAAGTTTTTAACATAAAAAAAATATAAGAACCTAAACAATACTCTTTTTTAAAATGTAAATGTAAAAAATAATTGAATCGGCTCAGTTTTCGAGGAGAAAAAAGGGGAATACGAAACGTCAATCTCGTCAAAAATTTTGTGATAATATTGGTCTGAGCTGCAGCTGTTCGGTCCCCTATCACACACTACGGGGGCAGACTTGAGGTAAGGCGACGGCAATAGTTTTTTCAAATAGCTATTTTTCAAATTCCTCGTAGGCCCCGTCCCCTCTTAAAGGGGATGCGCTGGGCAAGCCCGCGAAATTCAAATTTTCACACGTTAAGGCTCCTGCAAACAGGCGCGACGTGCGACGCGAATCGCGCGCGACACAAAGGCGCCGCATGTTGCGCGGTGCCTTTGTGTCGTGTGTCGTGTCGCGCCTGTTTGAAGGAGCCTTTAGGCTTCCAGATCATGGCCAGGGGGCCTATAAAGGCCACTTTGGCAGAATCGTAAATGGATAACGTTATGAATATATACACACATCAAAAGTGTCTAGGGATCAACATATATTTTTGCAATAACTTTTCTCCTGATTGATATTAATTAAAATTTTCTTTAAGGATTCATCAAATAAAGTGTTTTCGTTTGTCACAGTAACGATAAACCAAGTCACCTTTGCATTAATAAAGAAATTTGCCATTTTCCTAATAAAGGGATTTTTGACATTTGAACCACTAACATTAAAGTTCGAAAAAAAGACTGAAATAACAGTTTTCTTTAAAATTTTATTGGGTAACTTAAACAATTAATAATCCGTGTTTCTACCGCGAACACTAACAACACAAGAACATCGGTTTGGCATACTCAAAATGAGTTCATCCAAATCACGCTGTGGAATGGCCGCCCATGTTCGTTGCAACAACAAAATAAGGTCTTCTTGCGACTGGATACCCTCCATATTCGGCAGAGCTCTTCTCTGTAGCATATCCCATGCATGCTCAATCGGGTTCAAGTCTGGCGACTGAGCAGGCCAGAGCAGGACATTGATGTTAGCTGCGGCGAGAGTCTGTCTTACAACTCTTGCGGTGTGCGGTCGTGCATTATCATGCATTAACTGAAATAAGGGACCGATTTGCACTTGTAGAGGAACGATGACGTCAGATACAATCGTCTCAGCATAAATTTGAGCGTTGAGGTTGCCTCTGATCCTAATCAACTCAGTTCTTCCGCCGATCCAAATACCCGCCCATACCATGATGGTTCCACCACTATAAGGATGGACTTCCTGGCAGGATTTTAATCGCTGTTGGCGTCCAGGGGTTCTCCAGTGTCGTATACGTCTTGTATCCGGTCTCATACCAAAACGAGACTCATCAGAAAAGCACACGAAACGCCATTGTTCTTCTGCCCAATTTCTGTGTTCAAGAGCCCATTGATATCGAATCCTACGATTGTGCATTGCTATAGGTGGTACCCGTAGCGGCCTTCGGGAATGAAGGTTCACTTCATGCAAGCGGTTTCTGACTGTTTGGTCGCTAATTAAGTTCCCTGAAGAGTGATGAAGCCTCACGGCTAACATCATGGCGATATTTGTTGGAGCTCTTCGAGTTAAGATTTGAATGTATCGGTCTTGTCTCCGTGTGGTGCAGCGATACCGTCCTCCATGGCGCTCAGCCACGGTACCAGTGCTTCGGTAACGTGTCCAAAGTCGACTGATAACACTCTGACTTGTATTCAGAGCTAAAGCCACAGTACGTTGCCGGGAACCAGCTTCTATCATTCCCACGGCTCTGAGCATTTCTTCCCTGCTTAAATGACGTCGCCGCTCCATAATAACGTTGGTTTTAATCAGTAGTAGGGAAACAGTAGCACTAATAATGTCTTCAATGCGTTGTATGATTTTATAGGGAAAATATTGACAGCTGATTTTTATCTTTTACTCGAATTTGATTAACAGTTCCTGTTTCAAATTATGAAATGCACCAAAAAGGATCCATATAAATTTATAAAATCATAAATTTATTACAAAGCCACATCTCAATCTCAAGAAATCCGCATAAAAATGCTTGATCCCTAGACACTTTTGATGTGTGTAGTATATAAGTAGTTTACAAACATGTAAACGAATGAAGGCTTTCTTAAATTCTACAACAATGTGTGACGCTTGCGGGCCTATCCCGCGTGTGGAGGCAAATCCGTGTCCCATTGAAAAATACCTAGGTATATGAAACCTAAAGCACTTAGGTATCCCCTAATATTTCTCGAACTAAATACCGGCAGTAAATTGAATTGAGTGCCGCTCAGCGCTTGGTCCTCCGTCAAAATGGACAAAGCGGCAAATCTATTGTTAAGAGCCGCCCTGCCAATTCTCTTATTGATTTCATAAAGGCCTGTTAATAGTACTTTCAGTGAATTTCCCCTCTGTGTTTGCAAAACTGACTTTCATTATGATTCTTGGGCGAAGTGCCTACAAAATTATGTAAAAATAAAATCAGTGTAAATGACTAAAGTTTTTTTTTTTTAAACGTTGCCCCACACTAGGAATTACTCCTGTATCGTGGGTGCGTTTACAAACATTTAAATTCACATACACAAACAGCCATACCCGGAACAACTACCTGTAGGCAATACAAATATTTGTCCCGTGCGGGAATCGAACCCGCGACACGCAGCGCAGCAGTCGATCGCTCAGCCACTACGCCAACCGTGTCGTTTGTTGATTTTATTATCTAAAATTTAGACAGTACCTCTTCATCATTCTCTTGACCTTATCTTTAATTTGTTTGGGGTCGGCGCAACATGTCTTTTTTTTTCTATAATCCCAATTAGCCGTCACCTTGGTATTCACCCCCTTTCTAGTCATACCCTCTTTCACACAGTCCATCCATCATTTCCATTTAGGGTTGGACCTCATCTGGCAGCACGGAATCGCCTTTTTCCGTCGCCCTTTCTCTTTCTGTCGCTTAGAACTGCCATTTGCTAGACCGAGACAGAAAGCATAATGCGATAGCACGCGGCGGAATCCTCGAGGCGATCGGCATCACGGACAAAATGCAATGGTCGGCAGGGAGACTCCGGAACGCTGAAGCGCGCGATAGCATGCTAACGCATCCTTTCACCGCCGATCACTTGCTTTTTGCTTGCTTTTTATTATTTTGATTTTGCATTTCTTGCAAAATACACGCTAGAATCACTGCTCTCTCTTCCGTGGTCCTATCCATCTCGCGTTTGAAACTAAACTGATCATGAAAGAACGCGGATGCTGACGCGTGCGATCGCCTTTATTATCTGCGGAATGCGACAGCGCGCGTTCGCATGCGGCAGCATACTGCAGCACGTGGTAGCACAGGCGGAACAAATGCGATTCCGTGCTGCCAGATGAGGTCCAACCCTTAGACAGTACCAATAAGCACAGTCACGAGCACTAATACTATGTCCACACTTGGCAACTTTCAATTGCGATTTTTTCGTGAAATAACAAAAGCAACGTTGAAATACGACACTTTACACAAACCTATGGGTTCGAAAATACTTTGTTCGTAATAACATAAAATTTTATTCAAAACTAAAAGAAAAATCGTCTTTTATAAAGCCAAGTGTATACATACTTATGCTCGTGACTGTACAGTATCTGCTTTAATTCTAAAGGTCATAATCGTACTAAACCACCAACCAGCACCCTAATTGCGTAACACCTCTATATCCGTGGCGTACAATGCGTGCCACGAAAGATGAGACTTGACACACCACGTGGTTTGACATGCGCAGTACACGATTTTAGGTATCTTTAGCGGTATGAGGTCTGAGTGCGGGACGGGACCGGACGTCATAGGGGCGGCGGAAAGAGCGGGGGAGGCGGGGTCAAGTCTCCTCTTTCGTGGCACGCATTGTAACACACTATCAATCACAATCTGAATAATTTTAAAGGATATAGCTAATCTATTGCTTCATATGTTCGAAAAAATTGTCTGCTCAACAATGCAAATAACGCAATGAATGTTGTTGAACTGTCAAAATGAAAGCCATTCCTACTCTTAGTGTGTTACGCAATTACCCCACAGAGTAAGAACCAAAATCCTTAAATAGAACATGGATTTGTAACGCAAGTACCTATTCCATGGAAACGTGAAGGGTCGCAGTATTCCGTGGGAATTATTTTTCACCCATTTATGTAGCACACCCCTTCGCAAAGAGCGCGTGCCAGTCTTACAATAACACCTTTATATTTTTTTGTATTATTATTTTGTTTATGGATTGTGTTACCAGAAGGCAAAAGATAAGTCTGTTTTGTTGCGAGGGAATCGAATTTGGAACAGTATTTGAATTTGTGTTCGATTTTTTATTTAACTAGAGACATTAGTGGTAAAACGAGATAAGAACTAGCAAACCCCTCGCAGATGGGGTTACCATATCTCATGGTTTGTCCTGAGATTTCAGGATTTTTAGGCACTTAACATGATTGCGGTGGGATTTTTTAAATCTCAGGTTTTTTGATTTTTCAATAAAATACAGTAGTTTTTCAGATTATTTTAGAAAGTTACAATCAACATAAACAATATCATATAATTATATATTATTTGGATATATTCACAAATCAACGTAATTAACGTCAACATATTTTTACATATAATTTACACTCTTTGAAAGATTTTTTAGGTTTTCATATTTACGTTTGCGACAAAATCTCAGGACTTTTCTATGGAAATCTTGCCTTTTAGTACCTAAGGGCTTTTCAATGTTCCATCTGGTAACCCTACTTGCAGATAATATTGAGCAGAATTGATTATCTTACGTCTAGCTCAGTCCTTGGGGCCTAAAAAGGTCACTGGCGAATCATAAAAGGATAACATTATGAATCGTAATGGACAGTTAACTGTTAAGTTAACCGAATCAAATCCCATTGATGAAGGATTTTTCAGAATTTTTTTTTTGTCAGTGCTAACTAAAATACTATTCAGTCCAATCCCTATCTCTTTGAATATAATCAACGTAACCTACGTAGTGCAGCGAAAAAAAAGAAAAACTCAGACTGTCTTCGCCATATTTTGATTCATAACGTTATCCTTTTACGATTCTGCCAAAGTGACCTTTTCAGGCCCCCTGCTTGTTGTATAACCCCCAGACTTCCGTTCAGTAGCGTTTATTCCATTATCCTTTATTTGATACGCGTAAGGCCGCCCATTGTATGTTTTGCAGTGTATTTTTTTTATATATTTTCTGGTGTACAATAAAGTACACTTTATAATAAATCAAAACCTCAAAAGCTTTATTTGACCGTCACCTAACACTAAAATGTGACTGTTTAATTCCATTACTCAGCCAAATCGCACTAATGAATAAGTATTCAACATTACCACCTACAAACATTCTCAAATCGCAAACGGCGATACAATTTGATAGCCGATAACAATCACACCCGTGATAACACAAATCGACATAACTGGTTTAAAACGTTAATTTAATTCGGGAAACGCGTCGCCTTCACTGCATCGCTCACATCGTGTAATCAGATTCCGTTTTCATTAAAACAGTTGAATTCATTCGCCGTACTTCCCCACCAACGGATATGAAAGTTCCTTTGCAAATATCATTTTCTGCCTCATTTTTGAGCTTCATGTTTTTAATCTTATCTTTCCTTATTTGTTCCCACTGGGCGATGTCCTATTTCGTTGACCTACCTACTAGCTGGATATTTTTCCAATTACTGCGTGTTTGTTCGTGGAAGAGATTGGTACCTACTTACTTATGGCTAGCTCTGTGTTTTTATAAGAAATCATTAAACCTTTACATTCCTCGTCATTCCATTCCATTTACAGTCAAACCTGGATAAGTGACAACTGGATAAGTGAGAAAACTCTATAAGTGAGAGTAATAGCCAGGAACCGTCATTTTAAGCTCACAAAACCTCTATTAGCGAGAAACAGAAACCTCTGTAAGAGAGAGTCGTTTTTCCCTCATAGACCTCCGTAAGTGAGACTGCTACTTATCTATACCTCTATAAGCGACAGTCGAGCTTTATTTACAAATTTAACATCTGCTATTTTATGACTCATTCTTAACTTTCGTGGAACTTTCTACCATTGTTTTTGTATTGTTTTCTCGTCAATATTGTGCCTATTATATTTCGTGGAACTAAATAATGTTGTTATTTTATCGCATTCTTTTCGTATGGACACGTGTGCCTGTGTACCGTCCTGTTTGTCTGAATTACTCAGTTTATAGTTATCAATTGCGAAGGAAAGTTCTGTTCTGCATCATGTCAAAACGGAAAATTAAAGTACTGTCATTAAGTGATAAACTTAAAATAGTGAATGCGTTTGAATCCGGAAAATCGCGAAATGAAATTCAGAGGGAGTTTAATTTACCAGAATCCACCTATTATAAAATTATAAAATCAAAAGACTCTATAAAATCTGAGTGCTCTGATGGACATGGAAATATTAAGAGGATTAGAGTTTCTGAATTTCCCAATATCGAAAAGTGCCTTTTGGAATGGATAAAACAAACTCTCGATAAGAACATTCCCATAGATGGACCTTTGTTGAAAGAAAAATCAAAAGAGTTTGCTACAAAACTGGGAATCCAGAACTTTTCTGCTAGCAACGGCTGGTTAGAGGGTTTTAAAAGGCGTCATGATATAGCTTTCAAAAAAGCAGCTGGGGAAAGTAAATCTGTGGACCAAGGTGTGTGCAACCACTGGACTGAAGATCTGCCAAATCTTTTAGAAGGGTATGAACCTGACGATATTTATAACGCGGATGAAACTGCTTTGTTTTTCAAGTGCCTTCCGGATAAAACTTTTACGTTTAAAGGCGAAAAATGCCATGGAGGAAAACAAAGCAAGGAACGCCTTACACTTCTCCAGTGTGTAAACATGAGTGGTACGGACAAACTCCCACTTCTCATCATCGGGAAATCAAAGCGACCTAGATGTTTTAAAGATGTCAAGACTCTACCCGTTGATTATGCCAATAATACAAAGGCTTGGATGACCAAGATATTATTTAAAGATTGGTTGAAAAAAGTTGACAAACAAATGAAGATAAACCGAAAAAAAATTCTGCTATTCATTGACAACTGTGCTGCCCATACGGACTTACCAACACTTGCAAACGTAAAAGTAATGTTTTTACCTGCTAACACCACTAGTAAACTTCAACCATTAGATCAAGGCATCATTCACACTTTTAAACGCTTTTATCGCAGAGAAGTCGTTAAACATATTCTTACGAGTCTGGAAGAAAACAGTAGCCCTGACATTAACGTACTTCTAGCTATGAAATTTGCTAGAAAAGCATGGTACTTAGTCAGTGACGTTACTGTCAAAAACTGCTTCAAGAAAGCTGGGTTTTGGAAAAGTACACATGAGCAAGACCTGCCAGAGGAAAATGATGTTGAAGTTGGACCTAGCAACGAGGAATGGACTAAGCTTGTGTCTCACGAATCCAATATGTTAATGCCGAGCTTCGAAGATTTCGTTCAAATTGACGACGACGTAACTACCGCTGGAGAACAAACCGACGACGATATCGTTAAGCATTGTGTGAACACTTGTATTGGTGGAAATGACAGTGAAGACGAGGCACAGATTCCGGATACGGAAATAAAGATCATTCCAATGAAGGTAGCTTTAAATGCGTTGGAGACGGTCCATCAGTACTTTGAATACGCGGCGGTTGTTGATCAAACAATATTCGACAAAATTTATGAGTTAGAGAAAAACATTCAAAATACAAAAACAGAAACCCAAACGAAATTGACGGATTTTTTTAAGTGTAAATAAGTTCTAAATAAAATAAAATTACATAGTGCATGAATTTTTGTTTTGTTTTCGTAAGCATTTAAAAATATATATGTACATAATATATGTTGCGCGTATCATGCACATAATTTTATCATATTACATATTTACTACATTCGTACTTGCTGTGACTTGTTATTGCAGCGTACCCCTATAAGAGAGAAACGCTACCCATGTACCTGTATTAGCGAGAAACTCGGGTTAGTGAGAAACCTCTATAAGCGAGAATGAGATTGTGCTCCCTTGAACTCTCGCTTATCCAGGTTTGACTGTATATGAAATTTTACATTCCTTCGTGGTAAATCAACACGTTCCAATTTGCATTTTATAAAATCACACATAGTATTCGGAAGATTGTTATGCAAAAAAAACTTATCTCATTCCGTTTTCGGTCGGGTCGGACCCTAAGGTCCGACCCAGTATTGTAGGGCTCCCGAGCGTAGCGTCGCGCCTGTCTGCGGCAGCTTTAAATCAGTATTAATGATCTCGTGGATTACACTAACACTTATGCTGTCGACTACAAATTAACTGGTCCCTAATTAAGATAACAGTTTTAAACTTGCTCATTTGAAAATCAATTAGTTATGGATATAGTCGTAACAGACACGTTATTTCATTAGCTCACTCATTCCTAACCTAACCATAGATGTAATACTGATTACATCGATAATTCCAATTTAAAACTCAAAAGATTAAGTAAAGATTTGAAAGGTGATAAAACTGTTAAACGTAACGTTCTTGTAGAAGATGTTCAACTTATAAAGACCTACATTAAAAGCTACAAACGCAAACAATTCTTTATGCAATGTAAATGTGGCTAACATAATACCAGCCTATTGTTATATGACTTCAGGGCAACGGTCTCTTTTGATACAGAAAAGGCACGAGCATTAATCACTATGCTTGCTCAAGATGGCTTGGCGATTTCAGACTTAGGTATGTATAAGGTATACGTATTAACTTTACTATAAGTCCAGATTTCAATGCAGGATGTAGGCCACCATAGGTAAGTAACTTTTGTTATCATAAACTTGCAATTGAAAAACGCAATCAAATAGGTGTCATGTTCTTACTGGAACAGGCTTATTGAATAATTATTATTGATTTTGCACTAATGTGTTTCAACCTGGTATTATTAATGAATTAAAAATAATTGACAGATGTCAATCTAAAACATGTCTAAAACAAAAAAAAAATAAAAATAGGGTTCGCTGATATAATTATTATTATATCAGTGGATACACAATATTATATTCATCGTCTGCCTAGCCTTTTCCCGACTACATATGTTGGGATCGGCTTCCACAAACACAGTGGATACACATCTATACATGTATAATATAGTTATATGACACGATATGTCAATTGTTATTTATTGTCAGAACGAGAAATTTTGCAGATTCAAAGTTTGCCCTAGCACTTGACAAAAAAGCCTGACATAACTACCTACTGAAATAAAAATTACGATCAGCCTCTAATTTTTGTTAATTTATGATATAAAAGTCAAGATATTTTGATATAATATAAATATCGGATTATTACGACTGTTATACACATTAATATCGCCAGTGAGATCCAAACAAGAAAAATAACGGGAGTATTACGCTACCAAATACATAATGTAGATTAGCCGCATTTATACATTATGTATATTTTTTAAGCTTAAAAAAATTATGATGTAAAGGGGTTATTATTTCTAAAATGCAAAAAGCCAACATCACGTGGTGTTCCCAGGCGGTCACCCATCCAAGTACTGACCACGCCCGATGTTGCTTAACTTCGGTGATCGGACGAGAACCGGTGTATTCAACGTAGTATGGACGTTGGCAAATGCTGAGTCAAATTTAGCGTTTGCTATACCTTTTGTGACGACAGGTTACAAAAATTGCGTCACATTTTATAGCCAGCGCTAAACTTGAATTTATTACTATGAATTTAATCAAATACTGTTTCCATTTAAAAAAAATGATAATTTAAAGACATTTCTAAAATGCAAAAAGCCAACGTCACGTGGTGTTCCCAGGCGGTCACCCATCCAAGTACTGACCACGCCCGATGTTGCTTAACTTCGGTGATCGGACGAGAACCGGTGTATTCAACGTAGTATGGACGTTGGCGAATGCTGAGTCAAATTTAGCGTTTGCTATACCTTTTGTGACGTCAGGTTACAAAAATGGCGTCACGAATTTATAGCCAACGCTTGCCAACGCTAAACTTGAATTTATTACTATGAATTTAATCAAATACCGTTTCCATTTAAAAAATTATAATTTAAAGACATTTCTAAAATGCAAAAAGCCAACGTCACGTGGTGTTCCCAGGCGGTCACCCATCCAAGTACTGACCACGCCCGATGTTGCTTAACTTCGGTGATCGGACGAGAACCGGTGTATTCAACGTAGTATGGACGTTGGCGAACGATGAGTCAAATTTAGCGTTTACTATAAGTAAACCTATTGACGTCATTTTACAAAAACTGCATTGTAATGTAACCTCCTTACTAATAAACGTTGTATACCGGGTCTGTACAGTTACACAACGCTTTGTCTTCTTCTTTCGAAAGTCAAATTACTGACGACTGAACTTCGTCGTCTTGGATAGATCGCAAACAAAAGTCTCTTGCCTTGTTGATTTTTTTAGGGTTGCGCACCTATTTTAACTCACACCCTGACTTATTACTTGTATTTTTTTTATTTAAATGAAAATCGTTTACTTACCATGTTTGTAAATAATATGTAAGCACATGTACATAATTAATTTATATGTCATGGACTCATGGTTTAATTTTTAATTATTTTACCTATTGTGGTATACATAGTAATTTTATTTAAGGTGCATCGTCTTCACATATTATTATTATATAATTAATGTATGCAAAATATTGTAAAACATTTTAATAGAGTACCTAACGGTGGAGTTTCTTGCCCATTCTTCGCCATATGAAAACTACCTTTTGGAATGGGCGACTAGAATCAATTCTATTTTGTTGTAATTTTTGACGTTCAAAAGTGCCTTTTGAGTGCATATTTGAAGTAAATGCTTTGACTTTGACACCAAAATTAATTTTACTGATGAGTACGGGGTCAAATTAAATTAGTTAGCGAAACTTCGCTGATGTGATAGGTCGGATATTAAAACATGATAAAACACAAACAAATTAATTGATCATTTTAACTTCTCAGACGTAATGGATACTTATCAATATCTAAACACGATAACACAAGATATTGATTTTCTCAAGTTACAATTCAAGTAACTACACTACCAGCGGTCGACGACAAAAAAAAAAATATTAGCCATTTTTTTTTTTTTTTTTCAGTATGGGAAATCATCAAATGACTCCTCCCGCTCTGGGTGGAGCGGAAGGGAGTGTCAGACTCTTACTGACTAAAACCCACCCGTGTTCCTTCCTTAGCCCTTTATGTTCCGGGCCAGCGGTAACCCTTTCGGACAATCCCGCTGGCCCGGAAATATTACCCATTGTGTTTACATAATTAGCGATACTCTAGAAGTCTGCGGGGTTTCGCTTACTATGTAATTTAATTTGACCTTATATATTCAAACATGCCAGAAACAATTAGGGTTATAGTACATGCTTAGATAATATTCAACCGCTAGGTTCGGGAATGTCCGGGTGGAGCGATAACTATGCGCTAACGATAATAATAATTGGTCGGTCGGGATGCGATGCGAGAGATTCCGATCATAATAGCCTTGTCGACCCGACAGCTCGACTGCACAGATTAAGTAGGTGACAATTTCAATTTTTGCCGAAGCGTACCTACGGATTGATAAGATGTTTTCAGAGACGTTAAGCATTTATACAATAACTCTTTATACTGCAACTTGTTTCCAGAAACTGGATTCAACCAAAACATCATAAAATGTATAGATATTTTGAATAGATGTATAGATTGTATGTATATTAGTATGGTTTTTATTGTGAAAAGAAAGTTTTGAGAGGTATCTTCATGATTTTTAGGGTTCTGTACCTCAAAAGGAAAAAACGGAACCCTTATAGGATCACTTTGTTGTCCGTCCGTCCGTCCGTCTGTCAAGACCCTTTTTCTCAGGAACGCGTGGAGGTATGAAGCTGAAATTTATATCAATTACTCAGGTCTACTGTCCCTTGAAGCTGTGAAAAAATCAAACTTCTAAACCAACGCAATCAAAAGATACAGCCGTTTATGCCGCAAATTTTCGACACTTGCAAGGGAATCAAAACCTACAGGGTGCTTCCCGTGAACTCAGAATCTTGAAATTTGGTACGAAGCAACTTCTTATAGCATAGATAAAGGAAAAATTACGAAAACCATAAATTTTTAGTTACATCACATAATATATTTTTTTTTAATAATTTTAAACTTACTACCCATTTCCTCATAAACGCGTAGAGGTATTAAATTGAAATTCATACCAAATACTCAAGTCTATAATACCTTTAAGCTGTAACAAAATCAAACTTCTATGTCAACGCAATCAAAAGAAACAGCAATTTAAGCTGCATATTTTGAAACTCGCAAGTACTCGCAAGGGAATCAAAACCTAAAGGGTACTTCCAGTCGACCTAGAATCTTGAAATTTGGCATGAAGCAACGTTTTATAGCACACATAAAGGAAAAATTCCGAAAACCTTAAATTTTTAGTTACATTACAAAATATATATTTATTTTTTAATAAATATAAACTTATTACTTTTTTCCTCATGAACGCGTAGAGCTATCAAGTTGAAATTCATATCAAATACTTAGATCAAATTGCCTTTAACCCGTGAAAAAAAAAAAATTCTAAGTCAACGCAAAAACGCAAAACGCAAAAGTACAACCATTGATACCGCATATTTTGAAACTCTCAACTACACGCAAGGGAATTAAAACCTAAAGACCACTTCCCGTTGATATAGAATCTCGAAATTTGGTAAGAAGCAATAGCTTTGTCAAATTAATGTTGCAATAGAATGTATAAATACAACAATATTCGGCAGCAACCTCAATATGTACACTTCATCTTCTCGTCTGATTGTTGTGGGAGACTTCAATATAGATTTTAGAATGAATCCCCAAAATGGAATTTCCACATATTTTTCATCCATAAACATGTTTCCGTTAATAAACAGTAGCACTACACGAAGTTGTACAACTATTGATAACGTTTTTTCGAACTTCAATGTTCAATGTGGTACTATTCATAACTTTTTCAGTCACCATTTACAGGTCTGGTTCAAATTTAATACTTAATTAATATTTTTGAACCAGATTTCTAAATAGTGACTAAAAAACTTAGTAAATAAATAACTTTAATAAAAGAACTTTCGCAAGTCTGCTGCAAGGCTAGTATAAGTGTTTCAGTTATATTATAGATAAATGATATGTGTTAATATAAAATAAAGGATTACTTAAACGATAAAGAGATCTTTGTCTTAAATTTATGCTCCTCCATCTTTCCCCATTGTAATGTTATGAATTTCATTTTGCAATAAAAATACCATAGTTATGACTCGATTGTCGTAATGAACGAACTTTGTAAACCTTGCAGGTTTGTACGGAACCCTCGGTGCGCGAGTCCGACTCGCACTTGGCCGGTTTTTTTTTCTATCGTATCAAATTAGTTGTATTATGTTTTCTACACACTATAATATAACTAGCATATATCCTGAAGAATATCATATATTTTTAGGGTTCCGTACCAAAATGGTAAAACGGAACCCTTATGGTGAGACTCAGTCTGTCTGTCTGTCTGTCTATCTGTCACAGCTGGATATCCCAAGAACAACTAATGCTGTCAGCTTTAAATTTGGAATAGTTTAAGATGATATTTGCACAACTATTTATTGCAAATAAGAAAGAAATAAAAATATATGTATATTTTTTGACCGACCTCATCTAGTTTAAAAAATATGATTGACGTGTAAAAGTGTTTGTACAAACCTACTTACAAAAATAAAATCATTTATCATTTGCAACAGGGACTGAAAGGGGGTCTGAAAATTTCGAAGTGGGACTACTAGGGCATATGGGGTATCATATAAAAAAGCGCAATTTGCACATTCTCAAATATTTTTTTTAGGTCGCATATTTTTCAACTTTTGATAAAAAATGTCCCACTCGCTCTTGTTTCTGATATTGTTTGCTGTAGTCGACTGCTGTTTGCGGTATAATTACTTTTAGGCATTATAAAACTTGTGTTTTTCTATGGTGTTGTAGGTAGACCCTTTTTTCACACATAATTAAATCTCGATTATCTATCCAACATACAAAATTCAATCGACGGTGGTTCCCGGATTATGGTTCTTATAGCTTTATTATCTCGGTAGGGTAAGGAATAAATTAGAATGATTGCTAAGAGTTTGATACAACTCTCTATAATCATTCTAATTTATATCTTACAACAAAGAGGTAAGAGTTACATTGTAATATTCCAAATACCTTACAGAGATAAGAGTTACATTGCAATGCCTTGCTAATGGTTTTACGTAGATCGTGAATTTGCCTCTTCCACACATGTGACGCATCGCCACCTTTATTTGTTCGAGGGGAGCCGGCCAGAGCTGACAAAACACATGTCTTAATTACAGCCCAAGACGCGACGCCTATGGGAACAGATTTTGTTTATTATTATTAAAATACAATATAAACAGAGTTTTTACATGTTATGTTCGAAGATTTTACGAGGTGGATTATCCATTTTCTTCAAAAAAAACTTGCAGAAGACAAAGGAATATACGCAAAACGATTCCTACTTTATTTCAATTTTTTTTATCCATAGGTACCGAAACTTAGCAACCACTCTCACTGGAGAACATGTCTAGACATGTCCTTTCATTCCAATAATAAACCCGTATTAATTAATAAAAAAACATACAAGGAGGCTTTACTTACCGTACAAGTTGCACCTGTTTGATATAAAAAATTAAAAAAGAATATGACAGATCTCGGTTCGAGGCATTCGTTTGCACGGTCCTCCTCTTAATTGGCCAGGTAATCTGATTATGAGGTGGTGTTGGTGTTATAAATATACGTAAAGGAATCGATAAATTTAATTTTGGTTCACCTACTTGGCGAGACCATTCATGAATCATCATCATAATCATCTTCCTGCCCGAAAGAGAAGAAAACGTGTTGCACCGACCCTAAATAAAGGCTCCTGAAAAACAGGCGTTTCGCGATTTGCGGTGCCTTTGTGTCGCGCGCAATTTTATCGCGTGTCGCGCCTGTTTGTAGGAGCCTTAACATAGCACAAATGTTATTTGGTGTCAATGCAACACGTTTTCTTCTTCTATTCCCTCATGTCATGCGTCATGCTATCATTCTCTCCCTTCTCTTTCGTATCATTCCTCACACAATCCATCCATCTTTTCTTTGGACTTCCTCTCCCTCACATGAGTGCTACTGTTTGTTTTCCCTAATGAGATTTAATAAAAAAAACTTTTTTACAAAAAGAAACAACCGATTTCCAAAAAAAATAAAACAACAAAGTGATAAATACGATTGAAAAATCGGCCTTTGAGTAAAGTTTTCTTTGATTGGCTGTTTTTTTTTATTATTACGTAAGTCTACTCCAACTACAAGTCTATTCAAACTTGTTTCAAATTAAGTATTATTTCAAGTTATACAAATAAGTATCAACTTTATTTTAATGGTACCTAATGTTGATTTCAGTCACTAGCACTATTGAAAAAGTAAAAATTTTTTTTTAACTTGTAGCGTAAACTGAGCTTTATTTTGTATGATTTAAAGTTATTTTTCCATAAACTCATGTGTGTTTACATTTTTGGCAAATAAATTGCGAATGCAGATTAGATCAAAACGTGCTCCAGGTAAAAGTAGGTTTTCATCAATATTGCAACTATCGAATATTTTGACGTATTATACAGTTATACACTAATCAAAGGCACCTAGACTTAACTAACATCATAAAACATGTTGTTCCTAGTATTCGAGCATAACTTGCTGGCTACTTTATAACAAAAACTTCTCTAAAGGTCGAAGTTTGCGTTTCTCCACAGTTGCAACGATTTCATGTGCTTTCTAGCAAAAATTGTAAATCGTTTGGTGTTATAATAAGGAATAACTTTCTGCTTGTTGGGTTATAACGACTTAATTTAGGTATATGAGGGAATAATGATGTTTATAACAGACCAGGAGATGTAATCAACTTTTGGGGGGAGGTAGGCTGGTTGGAATAACCACCAACGGCCGCCATACGCTCACGCACAATGGTATGGTCCACCTGAAGGACTATATAACGGAAACTAAACCCTCTAACAAAGATGACGGAATAACTTTAGCGTGTTGGATTATAAATATAGCATTACCATTTAGTGTTCAATATAATACTTGTATTAGCTACTAACAAAGCGCTAATGGTGCCGATTCTGTTGTTCACAAACTAAACTAAATTTAAGTTCAGTGCATCTTTTTCTTTCCATTTTATTAATAAAAGGACAGAAGATAAATTTTAGTTTAGACCTGTCAAAATTAATCAGCGCCTGACGTAATTTGACGTAACTTTATGAGGCAAGTTTTTAATCACGTCTAAACTTGTATGATGTAGTGTCAGGCGCTGATTAATTTGACGGGACTAAACTAAAATTTATTTTCTGTCTTTTTCTTAATGAAATAGAAAGAAAAATATGCACTGAACTTAAATTTAGTTTAGTTTGTGAACAAGGGAATCGGCACCACTGCCAGACAAATAGAGGTAAAAGTATGTTTTTAGTTTTTTTCATGCTTTATAAACTACTTTTCACTGGTGTATACATTAAATACACTAACCCCCTTACTAATAAACGTATTATATCAGATGAATAGTTACACACCGATTTCTCTCTTTCAGTCGTCAGTAATTTGACTTTCGAAAGAAGAAGACAAAGCGTTGTTTAACTATACAGACGCTATACAACGTTTATTAGTAAGGAGGTTACATTACAATAGCAGTTTTTGTAAAATGATGTCATTAGCTTTACTTATAGTAAACGCTAAATTTGACTCAGCATTCGCCAACGTCCATACTACGTTGAATACACCGGTTCTCGTCCGATCACCGAAGTTAAGCAACATCGGGCGTGGTCAGTACTTGGATGGGTGACCGCCTGGGAACACCACGTGACGTTGGCTTTTTGCATTTTAGAAATGTCTTTAAATTATCATTTTTTAAATGGAAACAGTATTTGATTAAAATCATAGTAATAAATACCAGTTTAGCGTTGACTATAAATTTGTGAAGCCATTTTTGTAACCTGACGTCACAATGGTATAGCAAACGCTAAATTTGACTCAACATTCGCCAACGTCCATACTACGTTGAATACACCGGTTCTCGTCCGATCACCGAAGTTAAGCAACATCGGGCGTGGTCAGTACTTGGATGGGTGACCGCCTGGGAACACCACGTGACGTTGGCTTTTTGCATTTTAGAAATAATAACGCATTACATCTTTTTACGTATAAGAACAAGACAAAGCATTGTGTAACTATACAGACGCTATACAACGTTTATTAGTAAAGGGGTAAGTACAGACATCAGCACATAAAGCTATCCGAAACTGTCAGTTTCCCAATCAATTTTGAACCTTGTGCTTTAGCGATAAAGTTGAAAGTCTATTAAATAAATTTGACAGATTGTAGTAGCTTGATGCGATGGCACGCGATATAATCGCAATCGGTAAAATCGCGCGCGACACAAAGGCACCGATCGTTGCGTCACTTGCGGTGCCTTTGAGTCGCGCGCGATTTTATCGCGTGTCGCGCCTGTTTGTAGGAGCCTTAATTATGACGCTTCATAGTTTTAGGAATTTTCTTCAAAATCTTTTGGATTGTGATTGAAAGCTTGTTACGCAATTATGATGCAGGTTCCTTCGCGACGCTTCTTCTTCTTCCTCTTCTTCTTTCTTCTTTTTCTTCTTATTTCTTCTTATTTCTTCTTCTTCTTCCTTCGCATTATCCTTTTATTAACATGCAAAAGAGTGGGTTTTTTTATATATATGGCATCTCAGAGGTCAAACTAGACGGTTGTCGACTGCTTAAGGGGACTACATGACCTAAAGCGTAGTCACTTTCGGACTGCATAAAAAAAGAAAGAGAAGCGCGATGACACAACGCTGGTAATTTATTGCAAAATATAAGCAATTATCTATTTACAAAAAATCTATTGTTTGAACTAAAAAATTAAAATACTAGTGCTTTAGTATGTTGCTTATAGAATAATCTGACAAAAAATCAGAATGATTGTATGTATGGTTTTTATTGTAAAAAGAAAATTTTTAGAGGTATCTTCATGATTTTTTTCTATCGTATCAAATTTGTTGTATTATGTTTTCAATACACTATCTACCTAGCATGTATACTGTAGAATATCATATATTTTTCCGATTTTGTTTACTGTAGTCGATCATATACTTTTATTGCTTCTAAAACTTGCGTTTTTTACGTTTAGGTCCTGTAATCCCCTTAACTGGGCTTGCCTGTGGTGGCCTCAATAAATTAAGGCCTCCTGTCCTGTCTGGACTTAAAAACTTAAAAGCTAAGCGACTACACGCTAAAGGCATCCCTTGTGACGGATCTCGGCTTAGGGCTTCGTGTGTGTCGTTGTGTGTAATAAATTATTATTTAGCACAATTATTTAAAACACGTATTCAGCTGCATCCGGTTAGACTGGAACCTGACTCCAATATAGTTGGCAAAAGGCTATGTAGATGACGATGATTAGATAAGCCCAAAATTCTCGATGTTTTGTCATATTTGCTATTTTTTTTTTTTTTAAGTAACGTTGCCCCACTCTAGGAATTACTCCTGTATCGTGGGTGCGTTTACAAACATTTAAATTCATATACACAAACAGCCCTATTGGAGGTCCAGATACTAACGCATAAGATTGACGTGCCTATTTACGTGAAAATACTGGGAATTTTGTGCGAAGACATGAGTGGGACAATATACGGGGTTAGTTATTACCCTCCGCAAGAGGAAAACCAAATAGCAACTTCTCAAGGATCCTCTCATAGACCAACGGAACAGATCCTTAGACCACTGCCTGAAGAAATCCTTAGCCCACCGCCAGTGGAAGTGCAAGCAAAGATTTGCAAGAAAATGCGTGACACGATATACAAAATCATTTATTGCCTAACGTTTGAGGATACCCAAAATGCAACGACCAAGGAAACCCATAGTCTAGAATCTGAAGAAATCCATAAGCCAACGTCAGAGGAAATCGATGTCAATTTACCAATGCCTGATGAAATGCAAAAAATGTTGTGCAAGGAAATTCAAGGGTCCAAATTCGAGGCATTTTATTGCTCATCGCTTTTTAATGAGTCTCACGTGCCTGCGTTTGAAAAGTCCGACGTGCCAACACAGGAGGAAATGTGCCAACAAATACAAGGGACGATATTTGAGGCCATCTATTGCCAAACGCCTGAGAACACCAACAATTCAACGTCTGAAGACACCAACAAACAAACACAAAAGGAAAGCCACAAGCCACCCGAGATGATTCAGACAAAGAAAATGATGTGTGATCAAATGAATGGCACAATATTCGAGCCAATCTATTGCTCATCGTCTGAAGACATCCAGTTGCCATTACCTAAGGGGACCAACATTTCAATATGGCGCCTTCTAGCGGACATAAAGTCATGACCTAAAAGATTTTTTTTTAATCATGCTCTGTTGGGTATCAAATGAAAGGGCTTAATTAGCACATTTCGAAAATATAAATATTACTGAGCCCCAAAATAATTAAATAAAAACAAGTTTAATAGAAACTAAAACCCGTCTACTGAAAAGGATGAAACAAGAAAGTACCTTTCCGTGGTCGCATGCCGCTGTACTAATAACATACAAAGCTATAGCGTAGCATGCGACCACAGGAAGGTACTTTTTTGTTTCATTCTTTTCAGTAGTCGGATTTTAGTTTTGTATTACAGCGGTATGAGGAGAACAGGGTGGAAAGTTCACTCATCCCCCATAGCAAAGTGAGGATCCTCTGACCAGACGGGTGTTGTGCCTCACTGGCAGCTGCCCGATGATTCATGTCGGCCCGATGTATGTATGCTAGTTGCGCGGTAAACTCTGCTTGCGAGATGCAGTTTTTTGTGTGACGTCATACGACGCCACGCAAAAACTCATACTCTATGGTATATTTGTTTTTGCCGCTCAGCGCCAGTGGCCAGGCCGTAAAGCTGCCTTTCCACTAGAGTTGTACGTGGTTGCATAGCGAGGGATGTGTGCGATAGTATGCACCTAGATCCTATACCTACACCAAAATGATTAAAATTCAACTTAAAGGCGCCCTTCTCTACGGTCGACAATTATAAATGAATTCGTAGCGACATTCAATTCTTTGATTAAAGCCACATCGATGGACTTCAATCAAAGGATTGAAAGTAAAGAAAAAGAGATTTTTTATTTAATTTTTTGTCAAAAAAAAGAAATTTCTGTGCCATAGGCTTCTACTTCGTTTGCCTCCTTTTGTCCAGACGGTAAATAGTCAGCCGGTATGTTACAACTAAGTACCTGCATACAAAAAAAACAGACACCTAAATCTATCTTTATTATTTATTGGATCATCAAGTAGTGTCGGCATCGTAGCATACAACCGACCGATAAATTTTCATTAACGTCAAAGAAGTTCGCCATTTTCTTTTTTTATGTCAAATCGGGCTCCAATTAATTTGGCGGGAACTCTTTCGATTCGTCGAGCGATGCGGTATGCGAGCGCAATCTGGGAACGCCCCGACCGAACAGCTGGGAATTCAAACATTAGTTTTTACCTGGTTTTTTATACCTTACGGTAGTTAATTAGTTTGTTTAGTTTAAATACACAGCTATCCTACCGAGCTAATTCTTAGACTTTATGAGGTAGATTCAAGTAAGTATATACCTAAATAAACCCAGAGAAACCGCAAGCGACGATTTCGCGAATCGCGCGCGACACAAAGGCACCGCTCGTTGCGCGACTTGCGGTGCCTTTGTGTCGCGTGTCGCGTCGCGTCTTTGTGTACGAGCCTTTATACGAAAGTATTGACTTTTATGGACGTATTATATTTTATTTTGATGAAACATCAAACGAACGACCCACTTCAGCTATGCTTGGCATAGGTAAAACGTACAGAAACCTTCCCCAAGTAAGTAGACAATAGAAAGTAGTGAAAACCACATTACAATCCATCAAGTAGTGTAGTTTATAATAATAATATGTAGGTACTAAACAAGTACCTACACAAACATACGACTTGGTTCTTTCGATGGACTTTTTATTTATATCTTTGTTTTTATCGTGTAGGTATTGTGTGTCTTTTAGTGTGTGCTAAATAAATGTATTTTCTTTCTTTCTTTCTTTATATCAAAATCAGTATACCTTGCTAAAGAAAATTTAACTTTAGTAGAAACAGACTTACTTAATCAACAACTTACAATGGTGCCGATTCCCTTGTTCATCCTTTTCTTTCTATTTCATTAACAAAAGACAGAAGATAAATTTTAGTTTAGTCCTGTCAAATTAATCAGCGAATTTATTACTGACTAAAAACCACCCCAGTGTTCCATCTCATACCTACGCCAGGAGTCGCGGGAATGTGCGATCCTTCCGCAACCCCCGACTGGTGGCTGGCCCGAGATTATATACCTGCCAGAAATTTTAATCATTTCCGCCGTACCTAACAGCCCCGGATCTACGATTTTTTCGAACCGGGGCAAAACCTTGATAGTGGCGCCCCCTCCCTTCAGTGTTTGAGAAAAACTTGCAAATTATTGATTTCCACTACGATAATAGTAATTCACTAATAAATTACTTATTTTATTAACGCTGATTACCCGCAAACGCAATCAACCACATAAACAAACAGTGTTGTCACTTGACGTTCAACTGTTTGAATTTGTTCGGCTCGGATCGTATAGATATATGACGGGGATTCCCCTTGGCAGAAAGACGGACACTGCGCACGCGTTCAAAAATTTACTTGATCTGTTAAGATGCGTTCATAAATCACTTAGTATGTGTTCAAAAACTAACTGGGCGTATGGAAATTGAAAAGTTTTTTTTTCAAACATAAATATTATATTAAGATTTGATAACTTGATAAAAACCTATGAGATTGTAGGAAAAGAGGCTTCATTTGTTCGATATTTCAAATTCTTGTCTCAAGGATTTGGCGCCCCCCATGAACTGCCGCCCGGGGCAAGTGCCCCGGTTTGCCCCCCCTTAGATCCGGGGCTGGTACCTAATGATGGAAATTATTTATTTTGGAAAACACGGAACACAGCACACTCTTTTGACACCTCAAATAAACGTCCAGATAGCGGCAAACGAGTATTTCCGATATTGGCTTGAACAACTTTTACTATAGGAGAAAACCTGAAATCGCGAAAAAAAAACAGCTGTTCCCTTCATTTTGACGAGTTATAAGAACGAACATAAATGTAGGAATGAGCTGATTTTAGTTGCTCATAATGATGAATACAATGACCTCTTAAGAGGTTGTTAATATTTTACCAATAACCCTGTAGACTGTTTTAATGTTCTAACAATTATAATTTAATATGTCATTTTATCTTTTTGTTTGTACTACTATCCCCACAAGTTCTACAACAACTGCAGCATCGTAGATTTTTATTTTATAATAAGACACACTTGCTTTTCCAATTCACTTTCGACATTTGCGGTATAGTCGACATCGGCTTTACTTGCCATAAATAAAAATAGAATAGAATAGGTATTATATTATAGACGCAAAACTTGCTCAAGGGGTACATAAACATTCGGAGGCTCAATAAAAAAAAAATATTCTCCATCAAGATTAGAGAAACTTATATAGTGCACTCATTTCACGTTTCGTTTCCCTCAAGCTGTGGCGGCCATTATGCCGCGGCGCAGAGCACAAGTTTCGCTGCATATTGAATGAGCAAAATCTCGGCTATTATCCAATGCTGAACAAACTTGCATTTCAACACCGAGTGCTTTTAGTTTTAATCTTGGATGAAATGGAAACAAATAGAATAATGGAGATAGAATTTTTTCATTCAATATTTCTTATCTGAAGATCTATCTCAATTTCTATAGTCGTAACCGTAACTACTTTCGATTAAAATACGGTGTTTTTCGTCTGTGCTTTTATTCATATGTGCTTTTATCATATGGCTAAGTAATAACAACCACACGGGCGATCGATCAGGTTAACGCTACGCTTGCCGCGGTTGGTCCATGGATGGGTGACCGTCTTTATATACCAAGACCCCTCCGTGTCTCGGAAAGCACGTTAAACCGTTGGTCCCGGCTGTCATTCGTGGAACTTTGACAGTCGTTACGGGTAGTCAGGAGCCCGAAAGTCTGACAACCAGTCTTACCAAGGGATATCGTATTACCTAATATAAAGGGTTGTGGAGGTCAGATGGGCAGTCGCTACATTCAAAATATATCCGGTTAGACTGGAAAGCGACCCCGACATAGTTGGGAAAAGGCTTGCCTAGCCTTTTCCCAACTATGTCGGGGTGATGCTCTTATTTTTTTTTTTTTTGCGGATGGGAAATCATCAAATGACTCCTCCCGCTCTGGGTGGAGCGGAAGGGAGTGTCAGACTCTTACTGACTAAAACCCACCCGTGTTCCTTCCTTCGCCCTTTATGTTCCGGATGCTTTTATTACTTAAACCCTGATTCGATTTACACGGTGCGATTTATCATGTTGCCTGGAGCATATCATAAGTTGAAGCAACAATTAAAGTTGCATCGTATACACAGTGAACGATGCAAGTCTTTTGTTGCTTCAATTTTATTGTAGGTATGCCAAAGGCAAGAAAACTTGCATCGTGTAAAAGGGGCATAACCTTCGGCTTAACTTATTTTTTTTCCCATATGTTTGAATCAGAGCAGTGGTGGCTCATTGGCTGCGACTTACTAGTTGTTCTCGTAGGTCATCGGATTGAACACAGACAGGCTTTGCGTTGTGTAAATTATTTCATCCCCACTGCTCTCAAAACGGTAAGGGAAAACATCGTGAGGAAACCCGCATGTCCTAGAACCAAAAAACTCGAAGACATGTGAGATTCACCTACCCGCACTGGGGCCCGCGCACGCCCTCTTACAGAGGGGAGGCCTGTGACCCAACAGTGGCAGTTTTAAATGTTATCTGCAAGTTCTTAGCATAGTAAAGGTGCCATTGTATTCCCCTTTACATTGAATGAAATAAACGCTAGATAAGCAAAGTCATTCTTAAGCAGATTAAAGGATCTGCGTAGTAAATGAACACTACTAGCGTAACAGAACGGATTCGCTGAGATATGTCCGTGATTTCCCTATTGCCATTTTGATTTATTAAAGCTCCTGCAAACAGGCGCGACGCGCGACGCGAATCGCGCGCGACACAAAGGCACCGCTCGGTGCGCGACTTGCGGTGCCTTTGTGTCGCGCGCATTTTTATCGCGTGTCGCGCCTGTTTGAAGGAGCCTTTATGCTTTCACTGAGTAAATCGAACAGCATTTATACCTCTATGCCTAACTATGAATGCAATGCTATCTGCGATTATTGATGGAAGTCATGTTTTATGCTAGTTTTTTTATCTAGATAAACGTATTTTGGATTTTGGTCCTGAATTCGATTCTCGGTCGAGAAAATTCTTAATGGATTTTTCCATTTGGAATTTCTCAGTAGCAACCCGGAGTCTGGATTTTTCCATCTGTAATTTCTGGAGTCTGGATTTTTTTGGCAATAGGCTCGCCCGATAAAAAATTGTGACTAAAGGTGGACTTTAACGTACAGTACAGTCACGAGCACTAATATGTCAACGCTTGGCAACTTTCAATTACGATTTTTCCGTGTAATAACGAATGCAACGTTGAAATACGACACTTTACACAAACCTATGGGTTCGAAAATACGTTGTTCGTAATAACATAAAATTCCATTCAAAACTAAAGGAGAAAATCGTCTTTGAATAAAGCTAAGTGTACCTATACATATTTATGCTCGTGACTGTACCTACCTACTATAGTATCCAGCCGGTCGATTCTGTAAAAATCTCACCGTGAAAACTTAGGTGATGTGAGTTTCTTTTTGCTAGGAATTAATACTATTGACTCACTCCACGCTCACTTCACCTAAGTTTTCACGGTGAGATGGTTACAGAATCGCACCGCTTTTCTACCTCTGCCTAACCTTTCGGGGCGTGCAATATTCTCTACAGCAGCGCCCCGCGGTTTCACTCGCATAAGGGTCGATCGCGTAGGAATATCGGGATAAAACTATCCTATGCCCTTTCCCGGGACTCAAACTATCTCAGTAACAAATTTCATCTAAATCGGTACAGCTGTTTAAGCGTGAAGAGGTAACAGACAGACAAACAGACACTTTCGCATTTATAATACAATATTAGTATGGATTTAGGTTACTAGAGCAGATACTATTAAACAGGGTTTACCTAGACCGTACGTCTAGGCAAGCCCTGTTTAATAGTATCTGCTGGTTAGATTATTGAAATACCTAATCGTAAAACAAAATGTCTAGAGATTTTGCCCTAAAACTTCACCGTAGCACCCTAAAACAGGTGTGCGTCTGGATGGCGGGATTAAGTAAAGAGTTTTAATGTTAAATAGTATACATAAATAGTGCCCAATAAAGACTCAGTCATCTACATATTATAGCACATGCTCAACGCAAAGACTCACTCATTCATTACTCGCTGTGCTGTGCGGGCTGTCCTATCGAAATGCATAGAGCAACACGCATTATGATGTTGTGTTGCCGAACGAATTCCAGCAGCTTGGCTATAAACGGACCCTATTTCTCTCCTCTCCTGACCCTGATTTCGCCTGGTGGAAAGCGATGGAACCCAGAACATTATGTTAATGAAGTATTATTATGGAAAACTATTTCCATAGATGATTTTTGTTTAGGTACCTACATATTGACTATTTTTCAGGTTTATTTAACATAACGCCTCTACTTCAATGTGTTATCTTGAATATTGAAATGCTCAGACTTATCTCGTTATTGAAGTAAAGAGGCGATAATGCGGATAGTTCCACGGTGTATACAACGTGCACAATAAAAGCACGCAAGCATTTTTATATCATCTTGTTTAGCTTGGAAAAGGATTAAACCTAATTAGAAAAGAAATTGCACGTTATTAAAATTTAATTATAAACCATAATGTTTGATCTTGAAGACAAAAGCACCGCCAACCAACGCTGCTAACCCAGCAAATGACAAGGTCCTCTTCAGTATCTGCAAAAGTAATAAAAAAAAAACATGAAAAGGATCTGCAATGAACTTGGTACCGTACCTACATGGTGGCTTTCTAGCTGACTATACTTATCACACTTTATCTGAATTCTGTTAATCCAATATTATCTGAATTCTGTTAATCTAATACTTTTTGAAGTTATAAAAGTGGAAGTTGATTTGGTAGGTACTTACTTAAATTACTGTTTTTAAGTAAAAGTAAATAGAATCAACGGTTTTTTATAAAGTCATCCTCCAGGCTCCTAAAGAGTTCCCGATGGAAATCTCATCAGGCACACGGCTTGTTTTGAGAGAAAGAGACAAATTATAAAATTACGAATTAGAATTGTTTTAAAATGTATCATTCTCACCTTGTCCTGCCATTCGCGGTTCTTAATGCATCGACTGTAAGGCATGGTGGAGAATGTCACAGAATTGTACAGAGGCACCCAGAAGTTAGGCAGCAGCCAGAATATGAAGTCATCCATCGCCTTCCGAAGACGATATGACGGACGAGTTACTAGGTCCCGCATCTGAAGAAAATAATTCATTGAGTTATTACTGAAACTAAGTACCTAAGTCTCTTTTTTTTTCTTTCAGGATGGGAAATCATCAAATGAAGGGGTCATTATCAGGTCACCCGCTCTGGGTGGAGCGGAAGGGAGTGTCAAACTTTTACTAACTAAAACCCACCCGTGTTCCTCCCTTAGCCCTTTATGTTCCGGGCCAGCGATAACACTTTCGGACAATCCCGCTGACCCGGCAGGTTACCTAATAATCTTGGTTCCTTTTAATAAAAACTGCAAAAGGATGGTAGAGGAGGAATGAGGATAACCCGTTTTCCAGGTTAAGTGTGGATACACACGAGCGTCAACGGCAAAAGTAATGCAGCCACGTCGACACCCGTCGACACCCGTTGTCGACGCCCGTCGACGCCCGTCGACGCCCTCCGTCGACGGTTGCAATTGCCTCTGCCGTTGACGCGTATCGCTCGTGTGTATGGTCACTTAATGGTAATAATGTAGGTATAATAGAAGAATCTACATTTACTTGTCATGGGTATAGGCAATTATGATGCGGCGGAATGAGAAAAAAGTTTTAGTCGAAACGTAAATGGCTATAAGAGTAGAGAAAAACCAAAGAAACGATGGATGGACTGTAAAATATGATATGGCTTGAAAGGGGGTGACTATCTCAACGGGATTGTCCGAAAGGGTTACCGCTGGCCCGGAACAAAAAGGGCTAAAGAAGGAACACGGGTGGGTTTTATTCAGTAAGAGTCTGACACTCCCTTCCGCTCCAACCAGAGCGGGAGGAGTCATTTGATGATTTCCCACCCTAGAAAAAAAAAAAAAGAAGTAAGGAAGAAAATATATGTTGAGCAAACCACAAATAATTTGGTAAGATTATGATAATGGTTACTAATATTTTTCCTTACCTCAATATAATTATACATGGCCAAATCGCAGACTGCGAAGGTATCCTCCCACCGTGTATCAGAGAACTCATTGAGGATCTCGGCAACGCTATCGTTGTGCTTTTGGAACAACTCGTCCAGCAGTGTGCAGTCTTCGAAACCAGCGTTCATGCCTTGACCGTAGAAAGGCACAACGGCGTGTGCTGCATCACCTATTAGTAGAGCTTTATCTTCCACGTGATAAGGGCGACACTGAGGAAAAAGAAAAGGCCTTTAAATGCTACAACAATCAAGGCAATTTAAACCTAATGTCAATGATGAAAGTCACATGTACGCGCACTCGTGATTTGCAACGACTAGTATTGGACGTAAAAAGATTCTTTCTCTTCAACATTGTCATAAGCAAATCCAAATAGTACGCGCGCGGTCTAAAATCGCCAAACCGTCTTGAGCAAGCGAGGTGATCAGTGGTTGTTCCTAATCAATATGAGAAGAAGCCTAAGGCCTGCGGTGGGGCAATAATAGCCTGGTATCTAATATTAAGTAATAAGCTACGCTCCCGCCGCGGTTGGTATGTGGATGGGTAACCATCTTTACATACCGAGACCCCTCTGTGCCTCGGAAAGCACGTTAAGTCGTTAATCCCGGTTGTCATTTGCGGATCTTTGACAATCGTTAATGGTAGCCCGAAAATCTAACAACCAGTCTTACCAAGGAGTTTCGTGTTACCCAGTAACTGGGTTGTGGAGGTCAGGTAGACAGTCGCTCCGACTCGCTCCATGTAAAATACTGGTATTCAATTGCATCCGGTTAGACTGGAAGCCGACCCCAACATAGTTTGGAAAAGGCTAGGCAGATGATGATCTAATTTTAAATCTAATTCTAATTATACATGAAGTCTCATCATAGTATATCATTATCGTTTACACTTATAGAACTGGTAAAAAGTTTTCATAATCACCTTTATAGAAACCAAGGGCAACGGTGCTCCAGCAAAGAAGTCTTCAACTAGCTTCTGTCTGCCAATCAAAGGTATTGAGTCCGGGAAGTACTTCTCGAAGAAGCCCAGCAGTCTTTCTTCTGTGTCCAGATTTTTAAATTTGGAGAATGGCATGAATAGCGTTACTGTCCATGAACAATCCTGGTTTGGAAGCGCGATCATCATGAACTCGCCTCTAGGCCAGATGTGGAGGAAGTTGGCTGGCATCTGAAACTGTAGAAGAAATACCTTCCCTGAAATTAAAAATATAACGGCCATGTTTGAAGAAAGCTCACCTCAAGCTCACTTCACCTAAGTTTTCAAGGTGATTTTTTTACAGAATAAACCGCCTGTTCTAAAGAACCTCCTTTTTGAAGTCGGTTAAAAAATAACAATCGATTTGCCTCAACTACCTATCATTGTTTCCACAAACACTAATATTAAAAAGCCACCACAGCTATCAATTTCACTGAAATATTGTTTACCCTAATTTTAACTTATAAACGAAATATAATGAATTCTATGAAGGCATAATATCCATTTAATTATATTCTGCCACTAAAACGATGATAAATCATTGTAAATACACCGTTGGGATGCCATTTATCATCGAAACTTCAACAGATTTAATTTCCTACTTTCAGTTCGAACAAATAGTATGTAAAGTGAACATGACGATAGGAGCAATGGTTTTATTTTGTTTAACATTAAATTTAAGCGTAGTAAAATTAGCCTGTTGTGATGAAAATATTCCGGATCTACATAACTTTTACACAAATCGAAACTACAACACAGTCAAGTGTATACATAATATTCTAACGAAATATTTCCCGTGTGGCACGCTCACATCTTTTATTAATCCCAATGCCAATGTTGATCAACTAATCAAAACTACGAACGGGGCAGATATTTGTCACAGTATCGTCGTAAGGTCATTCGGTGGCCAAGAATGGTTTATCTGGACAAACGTTTACGTAATCACGGTGGAAGACTTGTTCGGGCTCTGGTCTGGCCTGCTCGTCTTGACAAGAGACGTGTTCTGGAATCCCAAAGCAAAGTTTATTATCCAAATGAATAATATAGTGGGTGGAAATGAAGGACTTCAGGCAGTATTCAAGACACTGTTAAAATACAGAATGTATAACGTAGTCCTTTTGCAAAATGTAGAAGATGATGCAGTAATTTACACATACCATCCGTTCGAGAACCATAGTTGTGGCAAACATTTCGATAAAGTAATAACTCTTGGCACTTGTGAGAGTGCAAAGAATATTACTACTTACTTCCCGAATAAAGTCCCCCATGGAATGAACAACTGCACTTTCAAAGTAGTTGCAACTGATGATGTACCAAATTTTATTTCTAAATCGAGCAACTACACAGTTTATGGCAAGTTTGTATCAGGTTTAGAACAATACGTGCTGGATACTATAGCTGAGCGAGAAGGGTTTTTCTTAGATTACGAAACTTTCGGAGATGATATAACGTATGGAATCGTGCTATCGAATCGTACGGCTACTGGACTTCTAACTTTTATAGACAAAAATAAAGCAGACATAGCCGCTGGTGGGTACATATTAATGAAGAATAGAGCGGAACTGTTCGATTATCTGTGGGGTTTCAACTACGCTGCCTACCATTTATACACACCAGCCGTACGAAACCAAACATGGCAGAGAGTATACAGGGAGTTTGGAGTAACAACATGGTTGTTGATAGCTGCCGCCATGTTCTTTGTTATACTAGTTGGTGAGATGTTGAAAAGAAGATTACGGGATAAAACCTTCTCGGTTCTTTATTTATGGGGATACTTTTTTGGAAATGCAGGCAGAGGCTTGTCGAGACACAAAAAGTTCAGAATGATAATAATTTGGTGGGCTGTGTTTACATTTTGTATTAGCAACTTTTACAATACAGCGCTATTCAGTTTGATCACAGTTCATGTGCACGAGAAACCACATTCACTAAGCGTGGGAAACTTGAAAACTTTACCATACGAACCATGCATCAGTGCCAATTCAAGATTGTTTTTCCAATATGCTTACAATCAGAATTTGCCAGAAGGAAAAGCTATTCATAACTGCACCTCGACTGATAGGTCTTTACAATATGTTGCATACACCAAAAAACATTATGCCATCGAGATGGAAGGCAGCTACCAATTGAAACAATATTTTGACCATATGGGTAAACCTGCATTCGATTCCTGGTTATTTTCTAGCACTAACGTGATCGTCATGTATCTTGTTCGTGGTTTCCCTTTTATCGACAAGTTTCAGGACCATGCTCATCACTTGTACGAAGCTGGTCTTATAATGAATCATTTGAAAACAATCAACCTGAGAAGTTATAGTGTCATTCACAGATATCCTAAGCCCTTCACAGTGACTACGCTTCTAGATTTGAGAATACACTTTACCATTCTCTTGGTGGGGTATATCTTGTCATTTGTATGCTTCTTGTTAGAGATATGGTACAATTACATCAAAGAGGAGAGGAAATTTAAGAGAATGGTGACGGTTAACAATTTCAAGCGGCAAACTGATGGCCAGTTGTCGAAAAAGAATGTCAAGTAAACGATATGTTACACATAATACGAGTATCTTCTTCATAACTCCTTATTATGTAAGTACTTACGCCGCCATTTTCGTCTGCCGGTATGCACAGTTCTAAGTAGCCGTGTTCGATGTACTTCTGGCTGAAGTCGAAGAAAGGGCGCTTCATCATCGCCTTGCGGACTGCTGAGAAGGCGCCGTCAGCTCCTATGATTAGGTCAGCGGTGACGTGAACATATTCATCTGTATCTTTCCTGTAAGAAAATAATAGATAGATTTTAGATTGTATTTGTTTGGCTTGATAATAAATTGTATTTGGAGTGTTACAAATTTTAAAAATTATATCAAGGTTTCATGACCGTTCTTTATTCTGTCTTTGTGAGGTGTATCTAAATATTTTTCGCACAGCTTAATAAAACAATTGACTAAATTGACGTGTGTCTGTTTCTACTTATATAATTTTTAATAACCGTCTTATATTTACAGATTACAAGTAGTAACATATAAGTTGTTGGTATATCAATGTGCCTATCCTTTTCCCAGCTATGTTGAGGTCGGCTTCCAGTCTAACCGGATGCAGCTGAACTGCTGAATACGGGCTTCTGACTACCCGTAACGACTGTCAAAGATCTAGCAATGACAGCCAGGACCAACGGTTTACCGTGCTTCCCGAGGCACGGAAGGGTCTCGATATGTAATGGATGTTTATCCATCCACATATCAACCGCGGCAAGCGTAGCTTAACCTTCGATCGATCCGTGCGTCTGTTATTAATTAGCCACGAGCATAACTGCTTGTATAGAAGCAGTTAATTTATGTGTAGGACATACATTCATAAAATTAGGTTCCAAATTCAATCCGATATAATAAAAGTACATCGGATTGAATTTGGAACCTAATTTAAGGAAAAGGTTCTACGGAAGGTACCTACTATCTGTTAAGACAGACCGTAGGTACCTAGACCTTTTCCTTCATTTTACTACTTTACTACATAATACCTAAGTACTTGTCGAAATGCTTCCATAAGAGTGATCGATTATACAGAATGATTTGTTTTACTGGTTCCAAATTTTTACAGGGTGTTCTACCCATGAATATGAATGAACAACTTTCACTATGGGATCAACTCTGAAATCACGAAAAAAAATTTGCTGTTTCATACAATAGTTCAATACCTCTTGACCAAAATGTATGAAACAGCTGACTTATTTTTTCGTGATTTCAGAGTTGGTCCCATAGTGAAAGTTGTTCATATTCATGGGTCCACGGAGAACATCCTGTAAAAATTTGGAACTTGTGAAAAAATCATCGTGTATTGATTAATTTGTCGCAATGTTTGAATACCGACATAATATATAGTCCTCCAGCCCTATTTCGGCCATGACGGCCAATCTCAACAGAGACTAGTCTTCGGCGCGGGAGATATTATAGTGCACACGTGTGTGCGCAGACACATGTTCACTCTCTCTGCCCTCACTCTCATAGTCCGATGGGACGGCACGCAGTCTGACACGACCAGAGAGAAATCAGGCGCAGGACCAACGCAACGGTATAACGTGCTTTCCGAGGCACGGGGGTATCACTTCGCCAACTTCCCAACTCCGGGCTCTTACTAAGAAATTCCAAATGGCAAATGGCAATACCTAATAACACTTTACCTGATCTGGGTATCGAACCCAGAACACCACGCTCAGCTGTCGCGCTTGTGACCACGAGACAAAGGGGGCAGTTGAACACACAACTTCGTCTGAAAAGCTTCTATTTTGTCTATTCGAACACTTACTTATGGAATGTTAAGGTTCCCTTCTTCAAGTTGGCTTCGATCAATTTGTGATTAAAATACCTCTCGACATTTTCATATTGCTCCGATTCTGAAATGTTTTATCGAAAATTATACTCAAATAGTTTTAACAACAAGGTACAGAGCCTCCGCGAGTGACTACGTCTAATGCATCCTTGACTGTCAGATTTTCGTGATTTCAGCTTGGGTCCCATAGTAAAAGTTGTTCATAATGATGAGTACAATGACCCCTTAAGAGGTTTTGCGCATTTAACGTTACACCTTGTATAATACTTCGCTTTTTTTCATTGCTACACTAACAGTGCATGTGCATTGTCAGGCTTAGACCACTGGCGGACTAAGGGGGCCGCGGCAGGGGCCCAAAACCCCCAGATCTCGAACAACAAACTGCCTAAGTATGTTAAAAATAAACGAAGGCTACTAACATTTTTTAAGCTAGCTGTCGCATCTTACATTCTCTGTTTTCTCAAACAAATCCGGATAATAATTCCTAGCTACTCCACAAAGTAATTCCTATTTAAATATGTTTGAATGGTCAAAAGAAATCCTAACCTTGTGCCTATTAGTTATTTTGTGCTTGTGCTAAAAAATATTAAAAGTTACTTCCTACGTTCTCCTAGTTCTCAAACTTTCATTTCTATGAGTGATCTGTTTGACACTATTATTACCTACATTATTAACATACATTCAAGCATTGTTTAATATCTTAGTAAGTTATTTTCTCTTGACTGTACTTACCTGTCAAAAAGAGTAAACCCAGATAAAGTGGATAAACTAGCAGGGGATTTAGGAGGGGGCGAGTGGTGGTTCAGGGGATCAGACCGGAATAAATAAAAATAATCTACCTACCTAATTCTCTTGTTACTATCATACGGTTTCGGGACATCCTCATTGATCATTTCTATTATTTTTATATGGCCATCCGGTCCCTTCTATCATTTTCAGCCATTTTCAATCGACGCCTCAATTAACGTCCGATCCAAAACAAGCATCATTATTTAAAGCTAGTTCTCTTAAACTATATACTAAATTACCTTGTAAAAGCTGCGCGTTTAAGTAATTTCTCCCCACTGAGTAAATGCTCTGAAAAAATTATAACGTAAAGATTAAATCATCGTATTTTTTCGTCATATTTTTTTTTTACGGGAATTAAAATCAGTAATGCAGATTCTATCATGCAATGAGCAGACACAAATAGCTCCACAAAGAGAATTTTTTTTTTCAGGATGGGAAATTATCAAATGACCCCTCCCGCTCTGGGTGGAGCGGAAGGGAGTGTCAGACTCTTACTGACTAAAACCCACCCGTGTTCCTTCCTTAGTCCTTTATGTTCCGGGCCAGCGGTAACCCTTTCGGACAATCCCGCTGATGTGGCTCAATTTCCATTGTCACGAATCAGAAGGAAAGCGAATTTTTGTAACAAAATGTTACAAAGCGTAATGAACTTTATGTTAATGGTGTAACATACAAATTAGATACGTGCTGCTAGCTGCGGTAATTTCAGGGTTTGCAGGAGAATGTTCCGGAAGATGTGCGACCTGTTTTTAGGCTCGTATCTAATAAGTAAGTTACACAATTGACGTAAAGTTCAATACGCTTTACACATTTCGTTACAAAAAATCACATCCATTCCGTTCCGCGGCAAAGTAAATTGAACCTTAGAGTGGGTGGACTTATTACTTATTCGTAGGTGGTAAAGCAATTATAGTATGAGGTAGACTATACAAAATTACCTAACTACTTATTAGAGATATCTTTTACACGTTCGCTTAGGATTTACTTTAACTATTGAACAGAAAATGTATAATAAGATAAAATACCAAGTTTATTAAACCATCAAGATAAAAGCAACAAAGATAGAAAACGAAAGAACGTACTTAAATCTCGATATATGAAATGTGATGTTTTATTAGGCGACAGTATGCCATCCTTGTTTTTCCCCTGCACTTTGTGCAAGTTAGAGTAGTGTAATACAGTTTACAGTTTAAGAATACAATAACGGTCAATATAATTATAAGTCAGGGGTCGCGGCGTCAAAATCTGATACCGCCACAGATGAGACATTTTTGACCGAAATCAAATTTTGATTTTCCCACATTATAGCGGCTACATAAGTTGGTAGGTAAACGAAACTAGGTAGGTAGGTACCTAACTTAAGTTAGCTTGTTTTTTTGTGTTCGCAGATTTATGAAAAATAAAACCAAGTCTATGCAAGTAGGTGCGGAGTACCTACCACAAAGGTGTTTGGTTGACCTTTTCGTAAATCTGGCAAAATCTATTTATGTTATACAATTCTATTGCAGACTGAATTATTTATATTAAGTTCCTTATTTCACCATCACCACGGAATAGAAACAATGGACAATCATAAAACGTTTAGGTATTATTACACAACTTTTACAGACGTCATATTGTTGATATCTAAGTAGATAAATATTGGGCAGTAAAAACTTGCTCCCATCAAATCCTTGTTCTATCTTAACAAACCTGCTTGATGTTCGCATCATACGGTATAACGAAGGTGTATCCATCGGTCATTATTACCTACACAACTTTTACAGACGTCATATTTTTGATATCTAAGTAGATAAAATATTGCGCAATAAAAACTTGTTCCCATCAAATTCCTTGTTCTATCTTTTTAACAAACCTGCTTGGTGTTCGCATCATACGGTATAACGTAGGTGGATCCATCGGTCCTGTGGATCCGTCTGCCTGTCATGGGGATTCCATGTTCCTTGATCATGTGTGTCTCCAAGCCAACATCTTTTAGGGCACGCCTCCCGCGCACTGATAGCGCCAAGTTTATGGACCTACCCCTGGCTTGAGGGGTTTCTCTGATATCTAGAACAAGAAAAATAAATGAGCCCCAAGTAAATTAATGCACACGCTAACTTAATAATAGAACCTCTTTTTCTGTCCTTTAAAAGAAACAAAAATGATCTTTATTTTGTTCACATGCATGCGACTTGTGCGTCTGAATATAAAATCGGTCATCTGCAGGTCATCCTTTAAGATCCTTTATATAAATGGAATTTTGGTGAATTCAAAACTTATTTTGGTTCAATGGAAATAAGAAATGTGCCATTCTACCCATTTTTTTATAAGCCACTACAAAAACAATGAAAATTAAACCCATGACGAAAAACTTTTTAAGAATAGATGGACAAATTTTAACACAGCGCTCAATACGTCTAACTAAAGATATCCAAGCAAAAAAAAAAACACTGATTTAAGTGATTTTATTTTGACCTAAAATAATAAATTGCCGGCACATTAGTGTATTTTCGTTAGCTGATTATTTTTCTTGTAAGTATCTATGCGTTTTTCTTATATATTTTTTGACCATCGTTCTTATTTTAGTGGTCGGAATGATTTCTAAAAGTTTGTCCATCTATATTAATGAAACCTGATATTTTCAGAGTATTTTATTAGTAGTTAGGCCTAGACTTATTAATTTAAGTTTGCCACTGCAAAAGACACATAAAATTCGAATATTACTCGGCTAAGATAAATTCCAATAATAACTGGTAAGTGACATCTAGTAGATCGTACCCAGACTGTCTTATTTGAAAGCAATCATATCATTTTAAAGTAAAACATCCCCGACCTTAGAGTAATCAATAACAAAGCGTTAATCCTAGATAGCAGCGGTTATGTCATCATTCTAACATTCAGTAGATAGAAATGATATAAATGGCAGTAAGATATGCCGCTGACAATGTTTAAAATAATACTTTTCAAACTATTACTATTTAAAAGATGGACTATTCAGAAGACAAGTCAATAGAACCTGTAATTTGTATGTTAGATTAATTGACATCGCTGATTGTGAATACATTTGCACGCCAGGTTATGGCAGGATAATGCTGAAACAAATTCACTGTAACACCCTGTGTACCATAGGTATACTAGCAAATAAATATTTTGATTTGATAAACAGGTACTACATACCTACATATTATATCTCCGAGAACCGTGTATGTGGGTCAGACAAATTCAACTTTTCAATTTGTAATTTATTTATCTTATTGGCCACTCTGGCTGGGTCAAAGTGGCCAGTAAGTAGAATTCTGAATTCGAACTCTGAGAAGTACCTACTAAAAACAGATAATAAAAATAAAAAACTATGGCTTATAATACCAACCTTCACGAAACTCATAAAGGCGAACTCGATGGCCCCTCTTTGCAAGATACAGTGCTTCAAGAGACCCCACCTGTGAAATTTAAAGGAATATTATGAGTGATTCGAAAGTACCTATTGTAAATCGTACGTAGGTACCTACCTAGTTGAAGCCAAGCACCAAATTATAATTAAGTATAATCGTGTCTCGGAATTCCGGCTGTCATTAAAATTTGTAGATCTTTGACAGTCGTTACGGGTAGTCAGAACCCCGAAATTCTGAAAACCAATCTTATCAAGGAGTATCGTGTTACCCAGTAACTGGGTTGTGGAGGTCCGATAGGCAGTCGCTCTATGAAAAATACTGGTATTTCCATCCGCTTAGACTGGAAGCCGACCCCGACATAGTTGGGAAAAGTCTAGGCTGATGATGATAACACAAAAGCACAAAAGTTTGTCCGAGTCTGATGATGTCATAGGTCCCAGGCCAATGGTATACCTAATTATGTTGTAGTTGGTCCATTAGAGAAAGACAAAAAAAATCTAAAACATCTAACGAACTTAATAGTCAATGGATTTAATTGTTGATATCTAGAAAACCAATTCCTTCATCATTTACTTACTTAGTTTACTTTTAGAAACTCAATAAAAAACTGTCACGAAAATCGATTCACAAATACCTAATTGCATTATTGCGCTAGACTAATGATGGTGACCTAGTTTTTTCTGAAAAATTTTGACGATGTCGTGAAAGACGGGATGACAGCCAAATAATTGGCCACTGAGCATGTTAATATAGGAAAATGTGCACGAATGGGGTGCATTAAAATCTGTCAAAAAAGGAACCCGATGTTGTAGATGTAGAATAAGAAGATTCATGATTCATTAATTCAATTCATTCATTCATTCATTTATTTCATTAATTTCATTCATTCATTCATTCATCAGCTTCTTGTACCTAAGAGTTGTAGAAGACCATGTTGTTATTTTTATTTTCTTTATTCGGAAGAACAAACAATTACACACTATACATTACAAGTAAATAGAACATAAGAGTTATACAAATGTGTAAACCAACAACATTCTCCACAGACACACAAAAAGACAAAGACAATGTTGATAAAGATAAAGTCGGACACACAGATATAGATAGATCTAGATAACGCAAGTATCATGATCTTTTTGAAAACCAAGCGTGCTATTTTTTGATTATGTACTATGACGTCACAAGCGCTATTTAGTAGTGGGAAAATCAGATCTATTCATCGATTCGTCCCACCCCACCCCTGGGGCCTACCGCCAGCGCTCACGCTCACCCAGCCAGCATGTGCAGCAGTACTACGGACTGAGCGCGAAAGTGGCGGCTTGTGCGTAAGCTGGGCACGCGAACTACATAGTTGCTCTTGCTTTATCTAGGTTTATCTATATCTGTGGTCGGACAGAATATGTGTAGATAAGTACATGAAATAAGATACAAATAAATTACAGCTACAAGGAACACTAGAGAAAGAGAGACTTATGGCCACCACAAGTGACTATATCTAATTCAAAGTCATGTCAAATGCCCATGTATAAACACCCGCCCCGCTCCTATGAAGATCGGAGATTCTATCCTAGAAGTTACGATTATGATTACCCAGTACAAACTGTTTTTCGGTCCTCGAAAAAGAGGTCAACCGAACGTGAGGAACCCAACTAGACTGGGAGTAGATTTCGGGAAGTTGCGCAATACATTTCCCACATACGAGTAGGTACTGCCGTGTCTCCTCCAGAAGAAAGGTTTGACCAATACATTTCCCACAAACTGCCGTGTCTCCTCAAGACGATAGGTTTGACCAATGCGTTTTGCCAGTAATTCCTTATGGTACAGACACTTTGTCGATCACAATAGGCCTCATTAGAGGCGTAGGGGTCACCCAAAGGGTGAGGTCTATGCTCAGAGTTTTTCTGCATGATCGAATGAAAACAGAAAAGATCTGCAGGGGCACCAAGGTACCTAACCGACATAGGCCGAAGAATTTCAATGGCAGTGGACAGGGCACATTGCTCGCAGAATGGATGGCTAATGGGACCGAAAGGTAGCAGAAAGCTGGTGGACGTCGTCACCAAGCTCCAGGCAGTCCATAGAAGCTATGCCGTCATTAGATGGCAGGCTAACCAGGCGCTTACTACGACTGGACAGGAAAGGCCTGCGCCTGGTGACGGGGACCATCACGGGACACTGCTCGCTAAACAAACACTTTCACACAATAGGCATAACGGACAGTCCTCTGTGCAGGGCTTGCATGGAAGCTGATGAAACCATTGCGCATGTGCTCTTTGAGTGCACAGGCGTCACCCAGATAAGGTCAGAAACCCTCGAGACACCCAGATCGTACACAGATGTTCTCAACAGAACAGGAGACTTAATCAGCTTCTGAAGGGAGGTGGGCTGGTCGGAATACCACCGACGGCCGCCATGGCCCACGCACAATGGTCCATTTGAAGGACTAAGTGCGGAAACCAAACATAGAACATAGGGACCGAAAGTTTCTGGAGTGACGACCGTGTACCAGTGGCGTGCCTAGGGGTCAAAATTAGGGAAAGCCCACAGATTTTCAACGTAAAAAAAAACGGCCAACTGAGGGATTGGCTGATTTTCTTATTGTGTACGTGTGTGTTGCGAATGTTTGACTGGTATTTTTTAATATATTTTTTATTGATAGGTTTAAGTACGTTTGTTGTTGTGAATTATGATTTTATTAGGGCAAACCGGGCTTTTCGGCTTCTATGAAGGTACCGCCACTGCCGTGTACCGGAAGGCACGACGCTTGGGGGAGGCTTATGTCCAGCAATGGACGTCTTTCTACTAAAATTATGATGATTACCTCGTCTAACCTGTGCCATTGCTGCACTTGGCAATGGTTGTCAAGGCAACTCGTTGGCCAGCTAGCTTTTGATCTCAGGAAGGAGATGTTCGCATAGGCAATCTACTTATTGATGGAACACGTTTCCGGTAAAAACACTCGGGAGATCAACATAATTATCTAATTTTATTGGATCTTAATTTTAACTTCGTGTGTTAATAAGTGTGAAGGTACCTAATTAACCAAATTGATCGATTGTATTACTTAATCAAGGTTTAATTGAACCAAATTATTCCATGAATGTCATACTGTATGAATTTATTATCACCGATTATTCTTGAACTCTTTCTTTTCTCATTTTGGTAGCAATTAAAAAACCTTGAGTAAAATTTTACGAAGTTATTTCGTAATATTAATTAGCTATAAACCTGTAACCTAATGTCGATCTTCGGACAAGACAGGTTCAGCAAAAAAACATAAACCTCATTCAGGTGCAGTCGGGTAAAAAATAAAAGAAGACAAGACAAGAAAACGAACAACTAAGGCATAAGTACCTACAGGAGTGTTAGTTACACACTAAATACAATAGCGATTCGGTAGATTTATTTTAAATAAGGTAAGTAGGTAATTACTAACTAGGTACATACATATAACTTACTAAGTATATTAAAATATTGCTTTAAATTATTATAATGAACTAGCTGTGCCCGCGACTTCGTTCGTGTAGGTACCTGCATGTCAGAAAACAAGTTGGATTTCATCGGTTTTAATTTTTTTGCTCGAAACCCTAATTCTTTATATAAAACAAAAGTACCTAGCCTTAGTTACTCCTTATAAAATCAGTCCAGCCGTTTCGGAGATTAGCCGCAACAAACAAATAGACAGACAGATTTTTTTTTAAGAATTTGTTGTTTTGCTATGAGCACCGTAGGTATTAGGTATAACTTTCATATGCATTTAGTAAAAAGCTGTTAATTTGGATATTATTACTTATTATTTGTATGTATGTATGTGAAGATAAGTACCAAAGTAAAAAAAAAGTACCTACCAACCTACCACAGTATTACAAAAATATTAAAAAAAAATGTTTCTAAGTAGAAAAAACTCACTAGGTAGGTACTTCAGCGTTTTCCTAGGAGGCAAATAGATAGAGTCTACCTACATAACATTTGTCATCCATGAAAATTAGAAGATTAGGCACACCGGTTCACAATATAAAATCAGACATAAGACCCTACTCATGCAATTCATTGTCACCTCGGCTTGGAGATATCTAGCTATCTGTTCTTGTAAAAAGAATTTCTAATGGAGACACGTACTCATCTTTCAATCCATTAAATATTTCAGCGCAATGTAAAGATAAAGGTATTTTTTTATTTGTTACGATCCATGTTGTATACGTAAGTACAATTTACCTAATCTACACCACCAACAGACTACCTTATAATAAATTCAATAAATTTCCTGGTAGGTTACTTACCAATCCTGCACCAACAACCACCACATCCAACTGCTTCTTCTTTGAATATCCATTTTGTAAAGTCGCCATTTGATCACTTTTTATTCACAAGACGAAATAATACATAGGAGCCTAGTCTTAGCTCGCTGCACGCGATTCATACCAAGAACACGCGCCGAGCGTCTGCACCCGGGCTCCCCGCAGTCTCCCCGCATTTATCCTACCTAGCGTAATTAAGAAACCGGCCAAGTGCGTGTCAGGCAATGCACAATGTAGGGCTCCGTAGTAGCCCGTTATCACATTAAAGTACGATTCTGTTGTTCTTTATTCTGTTTATTATTATAGTAATGGTAAAGATAATAGGAGTCAATGGTTATAAATTTATAATAACAACATGATAAGGGTGACAGAGTAAAACAAAATTTTAACAAATAACGAAACGAAGATACCATACCTTGCAAGAAAATCTTAACACCGCGATCTACAAAAGTGACGTTACTGCAAAGCGCCATCTGTTATCGAATACCGATACTAAAATAATGACAAAATATTGATTTTCGAAGATAATTATTTAAACAGATTAGATATTAACAAATAATAACCACTTTCTTCCTGCTAAAGCTAAAATGAAAACGTAACCCGTTGGTACAGCGCCATCTAGCGGCATATTTTGTGAAACAAGATAATTTATTATGGTTTTTTTAGTTTTTCTATTTCATATTTTGTTTTTCAATGCAAGTCTTTACCCGTTATAAGTAGACACTACTTCATATTAATCACTAAAGGATTAACGCTAAGGATTTTGTATTTGGTACAAAATTATCCAACACCCATGTTCAACGACTATTACTGCTAAATTAATAAAGTTATCTTAACCGCTATATTTTCCTTTAAAGTTCCATGAAATGCACTATCATCGTGATTTTTTTCAGAGTTTTCAAGCCAGCAGTTTAACTTTTAGAGGGGGGGGGGGGGGACGGACGGACGCCCTACTGGAATAAAAATTTGCACTTTAAAGTTTAATATTTCGTAAATGGAGCATTAAATCGAAAAATAATTTTAGCAACCCCCAAGAAATTTTAGAAGACCTATTTAACGATACCCCATACGATGGGGTAGACGACGAAAAAAATATTCATCCCACTTCACATAATTTATAGGGGAGCTACCCTAAAAAAAATATTTTCCAAATTTTATTTTACCACTTTGACGGCGTAATTGATATACGATACATACTCGTACTCCTACAAAATTACAGCTTTCTAGCACTAACGGTCTCTTAGCAAAACCTCGGACAGACAGACAGGCGGACATGACGAAACTGTAAGGTTCCTTGTCAGAGCTACGGAACCCTAAAAACCGGGCAAGAGCGAGACGGACTCGCGTACCGAGGGTTCCGTACCATCAGATTTTTTAAATTTTCATCGGCAAGGCCTATATTCGTCAGAGATTTTTTTCAGCGCCATCTCTTGACCTATAATGGAATGGACTTCGTTTTATTTTTCCTGTAATTTTTACATAAACTTCTACCACATAGAATAATTTCAGATTTTTCTCTTCGCAAACTTCACTTGGTACTTTTTCTACATTTTTCATCAAAAGTCGAAAACAACGCGGCCTAAAAAAAAAAGTTTGAGAATGCGCTCTTTCATATGACACCACATGCCCTAGTAGCTCTACTTCGAATCTTACATTCCCTGTTGCAAAAAAAAAAACATATTTTTATTTATTTCTTATTTGCAAAATATTGGGCCAACGTCATCTAAAACTATTCCAAATTTCAAGTAGATAAACTTAAAAAAATACAAGCTATTACTTATATTAGGGTTATTTATGTGCAATAATAATATTTCATGTTATTTCATTGTTTGGTTTAAAAAAAATACAATGTTGCGCAAATAATTCGTCGCGAGTGAATATTGCAAGACTGCAGCCTTAAATTAAAATTGTTTATCAGAAGTTGTCTACATCGCATTCGCGAGTGAACTCTGGCCTTGATTGTGAATACTTGTGAACTTGTCAGTTCCCCTAGTCTCTACTCTGTAGGTGTGAGTGCGATACTGCGTCCGCGCCGATATGCGATGCCCCGATACGGTTTCATTAAATTGGCATTTGATCACTACGGGCAGTCAATAGAAAGAAATCAATTTTTGTTACGCAGTTCCTTGTTAAGAGTTGATAAGCGATATATTTTTGCGAATTGATGTCATATTATGTGATTGGAGAGGCCTACATATGGCCAACGTAGGACTGGTAAAGGCTATCGAATGCAGTTTTAATTAATTGCATGATTATGCAAAAGAGAATTTACCTAGATGATAGTTTTAGGAGAAAACGATGACTACAAAAGTTAGGTTATAAGTAAAAAGTAAATTAAAATTAGGTGTTTTATTCTGTAATTTAGGTGCCTGGAGAAAGAGCAAATTCGGAACTGTTTTGTTAACAGTGTGCACGTGTTCGAAAAAAAAACCGAAGCAATTTACTGCGCCGCCGTCCATTTAAGAACATACCTACCTATAGTGGTCAACTAGACAAAAGGCGGTCTTGGTCTCAATCCTAGGGTGGGCTGTGATTTTGGTTTTTTCCCTAAGAGAAAATCTAAAAGAAATTCGTGGAAAGATTCGTCATATTATCTGTAATCAGCGGGGTAATTGCGAACACACTTTACAGTGTAAACAACATTTCGAACATTAAGGAATGGATTGGCAATATCCTTCAAAATGATTGATTGGGATTGATAGTTTGTTTCGCAATTACGGTGCAGCTCGGTCCGTTTTGTTGCCTCTTTTATAACCACTAAAAAAGACATCTACAAAAACCAGGTAGGTACACCTACCGTTTGTTGTAGATTAGAAATTCAGGCTAAGTTATTTGATACAAAGCCACAGTTTAATGTTACAGAGGGATCAACTGACCGTACGAGGTTTCGGTCACGTTTCGGCATCGATTTCTCGATTTAGTGTTAGTAGACAAGGTGAAGTAAAAGCACCAATTGTGAGACTTATGGGCTTGTCTGACGGTTTGTATGTGACCGTAAGGTGAAGGTATATTCAGCTACTAATATAATAATAAAGCTAAAGATTTTGTATGTTTGTTTGAACGCGCTAAGCTCTGGAACTACCGGTCGGATTTAATAGATTCTTGTTGCATTTGATGGCCCGATCCATAAAGGAGACGATAGGCTATATAACATCACACTATAACTCTTAGGAGACGAGGAAAAAGAAAAAAAAGTCAGACAAAACGCTAAGTGATAACGAAGTGATAGCGCGGGCAGGTGATGCAATGCGACGGGGTGGGTCGGGGAACAAGAAATCTTACGCGGACGAAGTCCCGGAAAAAAGCTAATCGTAATAGTCTTTAATCATCAACAATCAACCATTCTTTGCGCTGTCGGGTAAATAAAACTACCAATATTCAATAGGTAAATAAGTTTAAACGACTTAATTATGAAATCTGGACCACCATGGTTATTTTATTCAAATTCAGCAACAATGTAGTTAAGTAGGCAGGTATAGCCGATGATTATTTAGATATACCTACAGGGTGGCGCAAAAGTAATGTCATAATTTGAATTGGCTGCCATTTATTTAGAAACTAGCTTCTGCCCGCGACTTCGTCCGCGTGAAATTTCTTGTTACTCCGACCCACCCCGTCGCATCGCATCGCCTGCCCGCGCTATTACATCGTTTTTGCTTAGCGTTCTTTCTGACTTTTTTTCTTTTTGCTCGGCTCCCAAAGGTCATAGCGAGATGTTAAAAAGCCTTCCTCAAGAATTGGGCTATCAAATGCAAAAAGAATTTTTCAAATCCGACTAGTAGTTCCAGAGATTAGCGCGTTCAACCAAACAAACAAACAAACTCTTCAGCTTTATAATACCTACTAGCTTCTGCCCGTTTCTTGTTCCCCGACCCACCCCGTCGCATCGCATCGCCTGCCCGCGCTATTACTTCGTTTTTGCTTAGCGTTCTTTCTCACTTTTTTTCGTTTTGCTCGGCTCCTAAAGGTCATAGCGTGATGTTATATAGCCTATAGCCTTCCTCAAGAATTGGGCTATCAAATGCAAAAAGAATTTTTCAAATCCGACTGGTAGTTCCAGAGATTAGCGCGTTCAACCAAACAAACAAACAAACAAACTCTTCAGCTTTATAATATTAGTATAGATAGTATAGATTAGTACTATTAGTATACTTAGATTAAAAAAAATGTATTCTTTTTTCATGAAAAGTTTATTTGAAAGTGTAAAATTCATGACATTACCTAAATGGTAAAAATTATATCGCTCAAATGGCCACCTCTCGAGTTGATGCACAATTGTGCTCGTTTTACGTCGTGCACCGTTTTACGGCATCTTGAATTGTTGCTCGCAAAAAATTTGGCTCCAAATTGGCCATTTCTTGCTAGATCTGTAGTGGACCCAATAGCACGAGGCGCTCGGCCAAACGCTTAATTGTTCGAGCACATAATTATGGAACACGACGACGACGAAATTCAACAACATGTAACCTTTTTGACAACTAATTCTTTATATGTCTACAACTGTACAGCATACCTAAATGTCAAAACGCAGTAACATTTGGCGTCATCTGCAAAAATTTAGGCACATTCACATTATGACATTACTTTTGTGCCACCCGTTGTTAGTTAGGAATTGCGATTGAGGTACCAACGGTTTGCTAATACGGTTGAATGTTATACGATCTGAATATGTAGCAGCAGCGCTATCTATAAAATATCAAATCAAGATCTATACGGCTATACAACTCGTATCAGACATTTTCTGTTCTATTTTTCTCTACGGCAATAGCTCCAATGTCGATAATTCTGCCAATGTCAAATGTGTTATGAGATCAGACATTTTATTTCCAATGTCATGGTCATGGTCACGTCAAAAAAGAACATGTTAAGCTGCGGTCCCACGGCCCACTCAATAACAAGCCGCGCCAGACGTTGCCACGCCTGTAGAGGCCTGTCGCGGCCAGTGCCGAGCATTCCCACGGCGTTTGTCGACCTGGTGCGGCCTGTTGACCGCTATTCTAACATGTCAATTGATACTGAGCGCATGGCTGCGTGTACAGCCACTGTGGTTTTATTCAGTGATAAATATTTGATAAATAAAGCAGAAGAAATGCGCCCGTTCAGGCCGCGCCGCGCCTTTGACCTCACCGACTCCTGATGGGACGGATAGACAACAGGCCACCGGAGGCCTCATCGGATACGAAGGCCTGTCGGCCTGTCATGGGCCGTGGGCCTGCGGTCCGCATCGGGACCGCCGCCTAAAACAGCTTAAAATAAAAAATATGTGCTTCCTCAACTATGACATTTTAAAACATCGTAGAATTTTGGATACGGAATTGTAGATTGTACACCTTATTTATGGAGCGAGTTCTCGTCAAAAGTGGTGGTGGGGGTTTGAACTCACGATCTCTCGCTCACAGTCCGCATTTTAACCTCTGTAAACAACACAGTATTATTTTAATTGCGTTTATCTTATTTGTGATTGCGCAAACAAGCCTAGTTATACAAATACTTACTGACACACTGACGATTTAATCTAACGTAAATAGGTACGTATGAAATTATCTTACGCAAATGGAATTACGTTTCTGCAAAACAAGAAAATAAAATGACGCTGCAGGCAGAAGTCGACATCAGCACAGATGCAAAAAAAAAGTTCTTGTCATCTGTCACCAAGTAGTAGGTCAACATTAACCCGCTAATATACGCGGAGTAAAGTTACAACCAGTATTAACTTCAGATTAAATACATTTTTCGAGGTTAATAGTATGTTTTAACTTTACTCTTTTAATAAAAAGAGATTTGTCATGCATGTGTTAAGAATGAAAATAAAAAGCTTGAAATTAATCCTATAATTTCTTTATTCACATAAATTAACATTCTTTCTTCTTTTCACTTTGCTTAAAATATATATTCCTTTATTTTTTTTTTTTGTTCCAAACAAATTTTTACTTTACAGAATAATTTCAAAATACCTCAATCTCTCAACTAAAACTATATCCGAACCGTTATAATCACAAATTACAATCTATTCACAAAGAAATGTACACGCGACAAAATATCAGGCAATACATTTCCAGTTCTAGCTGACCTCGCATTGTATACAATTTTTGCACAATGAGAAGTCAGCTTATACTGGAAATGTATAGCTTGATATGGCGTCGTGCGTATCTAAACACTACCCTTCGCAAAAAATCAAGATTTTTTTTTATTCTATTGTCATACTAAAATCTTTCGCGCTTAATGCACAACCAAGTTCACAATGTTCAGAAATATTTTTTCATAAAATATGTATGTACTTTATTCTTATTTTTACAAACATTAAATATTAATTTGTCAGTATTGTTTGTTGACGATAGTGCTGGTAGTGGTAGCATAATTATAGATAGTGGTACTACCAGTGGCGTGCCTAGGGGTCAAAATTAGGGAAAGCCCACAGATTTTCAACGTATAAAAAAACGGCCAACTGAGGGATTAGCTGATTTTCTTATTGTGTACGTGTGTGTTGTGAATGTTTGACTGGTATTTTTTTAAATATATTTTATATTGATAGGTTTAAGTACGTTTGTTGTTGTGAATTATGATTTTATTAGGGCAAGCCGGGCTTTTCGGCTTCTATGAAGGTACCGCCACTGGGTACTACCATACTATAACAATCGGAACCCATAACCAACACCATCACCATCAGTCACCGAACCGTGAATATATTCATGATTATGTTAGGACGTCAACAGAACTTTAAACGGGTCAAAATCAAAATAATTGCTCATTTCAGAAAATTTACTTGTCCATCATCTTACTTTAATTTCTACTAAAAATCTATCAGGGCAATATTTATAAAATACGGAACAATACAAAGGAGACCTTCTTTAAATTGTATTATACATGTCGTTGTTAGTAGTTGACACCGCATTTTTTTATATTGCGGCATTTTTAAAGGCATGTCTTGTGGTAGCCATACAAAAAACGTGTGTCCAACTTCCAGCGCTGATATTTCAAACTTGAAAAAACATTAAAAGTATTATATTTATTTTCAGACAAAAGTGGCTATCCTCTCAAATAACACTGTAAAATGTGTGTGGAATCTTTGAAAACTCATTTGAAATATAAATTATAGTTTTAAATAAAAAAGAAAACTGGTCTCAAAATTACTTCATCGATGTTATTTCATTTATGTAACGCATTATTTAGTCGCGAAAAAGGTAGTTTGTAAAACTTTAATACTGGCAACATTAGCTGTCACAGTCCGGACCTCAGGCGACCAATCATAGGGCAGCAGCGATTTTGTTCTCGGCAATAAAAATGGGTGCATGGTGCGCGTTGAAAAAAAACATAAACTGGTTTCTTTTTGGTAAATTGGAAAAAATACGATTGGTAAGTAAATTTAAACTATTTCTTAATGTCTGGAAACTATTATCTTAGTGCTATTCAGTCGCTTATTAGCTGCAACGACCAAGTTAATTATGTTCTGTGATTTGCGGTTAGTCTCTAGAAAAACATGCTTATTTCTTCCTTTATGTTACACTTGTGTAACATTTTTTTACGTTACGTTACATAAAATTGGATTAAGGCGTGTCTACAGCATACTTTTATAATATTTTCTAAATTATAATTAAACAAAAGTATAACAAAAAATAAGCATATTTTCTATGGTCGTAGTCAGTGTTTTGAGTGATGCAAACTGAAATCATCAAAGCAGTACTGCTATTACTTTGTACAGACGCCAGCACATCAAGCTACTACAATCTGTCAAATTTCTTTAATAGATTATCAACTTTATCGCTAAAGCCAGAAAGTTCAAAGTTGATTGGAAAATTTTGACAGTTTCGGGTAGCTTGATGTGCTGGCGTCTGTCCATGTATCATGTTCATATTCACTATGTCCAGTATACGGTGTACGTGTATATGTTAAGATTTTTAATTATTAATATATACTATAAGTCTAAAACTGTTTTTTTATTTACAACTGTGAATGCAGCCCTTGTTTTCCTTTCTGTTACTTTTATGTTATTGTGACATAAAAATAACATTTATGAAATGAGCAATTATTTTGATTTTGACCCAAACATGAGTTTAGCCTTACATAGCCCTCGTTCGCACGGTTACAATCGGTATAGTTGGTCCTCACACGTCAACGTCACGTGATCATGCAGTTAGAACCAAATAATGCAGTACAAAACTGTTTTTTTTTTTTTCGTTAGTCTATGTTGTGTTCAACTGCTCGGAAAAGGCCCCTCTTTTGCCCTCTATACCTACCTCTTTATTTGTGCGATCTCTGGCCATGTTAGCCCCGCAAATACAAATTATAAATAAATAAATAAATGTTGGCCCCGCAAACACGTCACACTACCATAGCCGCTGCTGTTGTGAAGTGTTCACAAAATACAGCAACATAATATCGTACTGCTCATAGCCGTGTTAACGGGGCCACACTTTTGACTTCATCCAGACGAATGACAGCATAAGTGCTAGTCTTACTGTAGTAAACTAACAGGAATGAAAATATATAAGATAAATCAGTGTATCAGATTTACATAGTTTAACACTTTCCGGCGCGGTCCTTTATTAGGGAAAAACAGTAGAATTTCTCATACAAAATCACAATATTGCTGGCATGGTTGTGACAGACAATAATATATACATATACCAACAATATCACGGAAAATGAAATCGCTTAGCTAGGGCGGTAGATGGCTACAACCGTATCCGTATAGAGCGTTGTGGGTGAAATCTGTTTACATGTGGGTAGGGCACACATTGAGAGCTCGTACACCACTTGCTTTTTACAGTAAATCAACGCGATCTCAGCCTTATTACTTAAAGCATAAAGTCTATACAATAAGCAAATAAATCTTACACTGCGGTAGCCGTGTTTGACGTAATGAAAGTACCAAATTATACGGCTGTCGCCGTACTGTCATTCCATCAAATTTTAAAATACGGTTACAGCCGTTACCGCGCCGGAATGTCTTAAGAGATTTATGCTAAAAAGAGAAGCAATTATACGTTATCACGGACTGTTTTGACGACATCAAGTTAATAAGTTATGCAAAAAGAGACGTTATTATTAGCGAATTTAGCTGTTGTTTATTTAACATACCAGACAGATTAATGGAGTAGAATAGTAGATGTACGTCATATAAACATACATACATAGAGATACGCATTTTCCCTTGGAGACCAAGCAGAAACTACACTTGTTTTTTTTATACAAATGTTTTATTTCTACGGTATGAGCGCGGATAAAAGAATCGTCATGATTGGACGATTATAAATATCGCGTCATAAAACTTAGTTCTAATTAGTGAATATCACAGCGGCAAAACTTTTTCGCTGGATAATTTACTTAATTTACATACAAATACGTTATAGTCAAATTAGGAAGATTTAAAAACTCATATTACTAGGCATTGACGAGACATCCTCTGAGGGACTTTGGCTCGAGCTGAACGAACTGAGAGTCTCCCGCGTCTCCTCTTTGATCTTCAAATGTTCCGTGCTCGAGGGAGGTCGGGAAAGTAAGGAACGGTCCTTGTCTTTATGTTCCTTTGATTTCTCTTTGCTGCTGTGTTTGTGCTTGTGCTTATGTTTGTGCTTCTTTTTTTCTTTCTTCTTCTTCTTTGCCTGTAATTTGTATTGAATTTTGAAGTCGTAGTTTTAGTTCTGAAATTGCTTTATTTAGCTTATAAAAAATATTTTAATTAAGAGATCAAGTGTTATTTATTGGGTTTCGCCATTAAAATTTTTTTAGTAGCAGCCCAGAGTCTTGATTTGTGTCCGATTGATGGCATTAGGTTAGCCTTTTATTACATCGGACTAAAACATTACTAGCGAAATTTGCGTGTACTATAGGTACAGACGCCAGCACATCAAGCTACTACAATCTGTCAAATTTCTTTAATAGATTTTTAACTTTATCGCTAAAGCATAAGGTTCAAAGTTGATTGGGAAAATTTGACAGTTTTGAGTAGCTTGATGTGCTCGTGTCTGTACACCTCTACCTTACCCTTTAGGGAATACAGGAGTGAAGTTAATGTTATTTAAAGACTTTCTACGAATGATGCAGTATTTAATTATTTCCCAAACTTGATGCAAGCTAAACTTTTTACTACAACATGAGCCAGTATTTTTTTCCGAAGTTCTATAACATTTCCAATCGTTTTCTCTGCTTACCTTAGGAGCCCCCATGTCATCCTTGTCGTGTCGGAACATGCCCGGTTCGAATCCGACCGGGCCCGAAGTGCCGGGTATACCAGGCAACGCGACCGCGTTGTCAGTCATAAACTCGCGTTTGTTGTCATCCTGGATGAAAATAAAAACATTTATTGATAATGTTTCTGAGAGGCAAGGAGAACCCGCACGTGAGATTTTTTTATTTGTTTTTTTTTGTCAGAATTGTAGTACTTACACTGAACATCCTGATGGGCAGTTCACTGGGCACGCTGGTGACGTCGATCTTGACATCTTCCTCCTTGATACTGGATAGTGGCACCGGTAACATGTCACCTAGAGGCACGTCCACCATCCTGTCTAACGTAGACATTGGCAGACCTGTGCTAATCGGTACTTCAGGCTCGTATTTCACCTAGAATTATTATTTAAATTAAGCATAACACTAAGAGAAGTGGAATACATTACGCTTGCCTTCTATGCCCAGGAGTGAGACAGCATAAGTTAAAGAAAAAATGAAAAAGTTATTTCGTTACAAGAAAATAGCTTTGGATCTGTCATTTGAGTGTAACAGCCAATCAGAAAAGCTGAGCTGTCGAATAATAGAAAGGGGTGCATCTGAGGTGATTTTGCGCAGAATATGTTATCCATCGGACAGACCCTAGCAGAGAGGCCCAAAAATATTTTCAATCTTGTTACAGATAAACAGGATTAGTTCAAAAGATGATTTATTAATTTTACTTCTCCCACTTGAACACAAAGTCATTAACGAGATAATGAGATTCTAAAAAATATACTCGTCACTCGTCAATATTATCATCATTATACTCACATCTTCTACCTCCTGCTTAATCACAGGTTTAGGTTCCAGCTCCTTCAATCTCTCGCGTTCTCTCTCTCTTTCTTTCTCCTTTTCCCTCTCCCTCTCTCTTTCTACCCTCTCCCGTTCTTTATGGTGCATTTGTTTCATCATGGCCTGTATTTCTGGTAGTGGTACACATATAGGCCTTTTGAGTCCGTATAATGTGTAGTATAGATCTACAAGGTCGCAGCGAAGTCTGGCGTCGTTTGATAGGAGACAGTTTATGTTGCTCCATAGTCTGTCAAGACAATCGTTATGTTACTTTAGCATTGAGTGGACCAATCGTATATTATCAAGTATTTAAAATCCTATCCTTGTGAGGGTTGGTATGTTTAGATGTTTGTTATTCAATGACGCAAAAAAGCCTAAACGTATTTAGGTGAAATTTGGCAAACAGGTGTTATAGCCTGAATGAACACATAAGATACTTTTTATCTAAGTAGTACGTTCCCGTGGGATAATTCCCGACCTGTACGCGAGTGAAGTCGCGGGCAAAAGCTAGTAAAGAATAACTCGAGAAAAAATAATTCATATGGAAGCGAAATTCCCGCTTCGACCGCGTAAGAAAACATTTGCCTTCAGTTTTAAGGCATCTGATGCACTCGACCAGCCAGTACTATACCGAATGAAATGGCCTACAGCTTCGGGGTACCAGTACACGAAGTATTATTTCTGTTCTGTTGTCCGACATTTAACAGTATAAAAAAAACCATATAGTTGCCATAGGGTTACCACAGGCCCGAGAAGGCCCGCAGTGGCGAGCCGGCACCAGTCGTAGGTGTGAGATGGAACACCGGGGTGGTTTTTAGTTAGTAAGAGTCTGACAGACTCCTCCACCCGTCCCAGGGCGGAGGACATCAATAAGGATTTTCCACCCCGAAAACAAAAAAAGGGGGGTTTACCACGGGGCGATTGACGGGCATTGAGTCTTAGAAAGGTTACGCAGGTGAGTGACAGGGATGGCCTTAAACAAAATCAAACTTTTTATAAAAATGTATGTGCCGTTTCGACGGCCGGCTGTCAGGGCTAGAGTAAATTTAGGCCAAAAATAACGATACATACCTATGCACCACAGCTTCAGTGTCAAGCCGATGTCGTTGAGCTCGTTCAAAGGGTGGCATGTTGATGAGCAGGCGTGCCAAGCCGTGCCTCACGCAGGGGTCTGGGTCACTTTCTACTGCCGTCAGTAATGATGACAGGTCCTCAGGTTTACCGTCCACTCGGACAAAGTCTACTAGACACTCGAACGCGGCTAGTCTTACGTCTGTAGGGAAATTATAGTTATGAGAATCTTGTGACGAAGTTCTATGTTCAAAAGACGTCAATGGTTTGATCTTTAAAGCGTCTTTATGTCGTAGCAGTAAGGGTGGTTTTCGTAATTCTATTGTTACTGACGTCGGTGGGATCGACCGCACATAGAACTTTTTTTTTAAATATTATGAGGCACTTGGACAACTGATCTGCTGCAGATCTACTAACTAAAAATCTTGACTATATATATTTATTTTTGTAGAGCTTTATCCATCATAGCGGCAATTTGCTAGGTTCTACCGGTCCACCAAACACGATTACTCAATGTACTCGTGTAATTTACTGGCACTTTTTTTGCAAGACTTAAGTCAATCGTCGATTGCAACATTAAATTACAATCACATGAGATAGTGAACAAACGTAATCGAATCAAATGTATAAAGTAAAAATACCTATCGCCCTATTCGTAATAATGTATTTAGAACTCCTTACCAATATACTGTCCATACGCCGCATAAGCTCTGAACACGGTCGGTATGCTCGGCAGATGCCCGCATTGCTGCAGCCGTCTTATAGCGCGCAAACAATTGACAGTCACCGTGTTTTTGTAACAGGGCAACACTTTTTCTAGGTTTAGCACTCGGGTTATCTCTTCTAGTACTAGTCGTGTGTCTGCTGATAGGGAGTCGGCTGTTATGGGAGCACCCTGAGGAAAGAACGGTGGATTTGCAACTAAATAATATATAACGAACGAAAGAGTTTTTTAATGAAGTTTTAGTAATGAAGAAATTAAATGATATTTTTTAATGAATTTAAATGAAATTAAATGATATTTTTTTTAAATATTAAATGATATATTTTTTTAAATGATATTTTAAAGAAATTAAATAATATTTTTAATGAAGTTTTAGTAATGAAGAAATTAAATGATATTATTTGATTGTTGTAATCTTTAAGACACTTTTAAGTACACATCAATGTTTTGATGTTTTCCTATCTGACGATCTCGGAGAAAAAATGCTGCATTAACCTCAAGATAAGGACTCGTATAGAGAAACCGCGCATATGCTAAATACTTCTTACTTAACTATAAGATTGATATTCACACTTTTTTCAGATTAAAGGTCAGATCGTTAGATGGATGGATAGATAGATATACAGTTAAACAGATAGATAGATGGATGGATAATAAAATACATGGATAGATAAATGGATAGACAATAGACGAATAGATAGATAATAAGATACATGGATAGATAGATTGATTGTTGAATAGATAGATAGATTAGATGGATAGACAGATAAATATATAGACCGATATATAGATTAGTTGGATAGATAGAAAAGTTTTTTTTTCTTTATTGTTGGACAAAAAGATGATCAACAAGACACAAGATATATTAGTGGTCATATGACCAACTATAGAGAACTAACTATAGGATTAACTATAGAGTTAATCACCTCATCACCAATGCTCTTATAGTTAATTAAAAGCAATTTCAAGATACTTATTGGAAGACGCTTTGTGGTCATAAAATAGACAATTAAAACATTAAAAATATTTGTATGTTACTTACGGGCTGCAAAACTGATATAACAGGCGTAATGGTAGCAGCTAAAGCATCGACCAACGCCGCCTTATAATAATTGTCCGAGAAATGGTTCTTCGAGTTATCATTATATTTGAACAGATCCAGTAAGAATCGCACCACCTCGGGCGGGCAGATGCCGTGAATGTTCCTCAAACCTGTAGGAAACAAACACAATTGTAGTTTTCAGTTACAAATATCAACTTTGAGCGAGTTGAAATAAAGTCGAAAATAAATAAACTGAACCACATGAGCCTGTTCGTTTTCATAGCTTGAGCTAAGCTGTTATTGGTTATTTTTACGCATTCTCGCACATCTGTAGCGGAAACGGATTTAATGGTCTCGCGTCATTGAATTATCGACTTTATTTCATTACAAGCAAAGTCGATATTTCTTTGACAGTAAACATCTAGTAGTTTACTCACCCGCCATAGCAACCGGTATAGTCTTCTGCAAGAAGTAATGCTGCAAGTTGTCGAATGTGTTCTGTTTTATGATGTGCGGCGCCGCGAACGAGCCGAACATCTTGCGGAATATCGTCAACATGGCCGGAGGACCCGCCCATGAACTTATCATGGCGTTTGCCACCTACAAATAAGTTGGAAATTTTAAAATGGTGGCATCATTTTTTCTATGGATAAGACAGAAGTTTAAATATGGTACTTTGTTTTACAGAACTCATTATAATTCTGAAAAGAGGGTTGTTTAACGCTAAAGGATGCTAACAATTTGTAGTTAGTTTTAGCATATTATTTGCACACACATTGTTGGTTGGCAAACCGGTAGAACTTAGAATTCCGAGGCGATTTCTTAGTTTTGTAGCTTGTTATAAGATCCAAACCGGGATTAATTGGTTCTCAAAAGCATTCGCAGCATTTCTCGTTTTATAAAACGCGAGAATTATGTAAATTCGAACCTTAATGTCAGTATCATTCTTATGGCACTCGCTCGCTTTTACGGTTTTTTAGACTCTTGTCTAAACCTCATCTTGGCAAACAACAGCTAAATATAATCCTTACCTTAGTCAAACAATGCGCCGCCCTGCACCTAATCTTATAATACGTCTGTTCATTCTCTATGACGTCAGTAAGCGCCTTTCTTGTCGCTGGTTCGGGGTAGTTGTGCAGTGCGTCTATAGCTTCACTCTGGGCTGTGACGTCACGCTCATGACGTAACTGGTACTGCCACTGGTAGTCTGGCTGAGATATTACCGTTCCACGCAAGAGCGACATCTCGGGGTCCAAACGGATCCATAGGACGGGTGAGTCGCTAGAAAAATATTGATGTTAGTTTAAAGATATTTAAAGTGTTACGTTATTTTCAATCACTACTAACTACTACTAAATCCAGAAACCTATAATCGCTCTAATGGCAGCATCTACAACTCACAGGCGAACTATGCGACATACTGACGTGACGTCACGCAAAATCCTGCATCGCGCAAGCGTGTTTACCCAGCAACTAGCATCTTATAGAGGGTCCCATTAAAAAAAGATGGACAAATTTTAAAATAGCGCTCAATTCGTCTAACCAAAGATATCCAAGCAAAGTGATTTTATTTTGACCTAAAATAATAAATTGCCGGCACATTATTTTCGTTAGCTGTTTATTTTTCTTGTAAGTATCTATGCGTTTTTCTTATATATTTTTTATCATCGTCCTTATTTTGGTGGTCTGAATGATTTCTTAAAGTTTGTCGATCTATTTTAATGGGACCTTATATACAACGTCCCGACATCAATCGCCGGGCATTAGTCCACCAGACACGACCCCCGTCTGGTCGGAGAATCCTCCCTTTTCTATGGAGGATGAGTGAACTTTACACACTATTCCTCTTATCAAAATTATTAAAAATATGACGCTCAGATATCTATCCATTCTGGCCACGCTAAGAAGAAATACAAAAAATATCCATATAACTTACTCCATAGCAGAGAGATCCATATCGACCTCCTCCCCGGTACACAGGGGTATCTTCTTCTTCTTGTTCCTCCGACTCTTGCTGTGGCACGTAATGTCTGCTTTCACCACCGTGTTCTCTATCTGTAGCATATGCTTGAAGGTGCCGTCTAACTCCTGTAGTTGGACCAGTAAAGGACCAACGTATTTTCGAATGCCGCGTTCGTGGACGCAGTCTTGACGGATTTCTAGTTCCACTGTGTTTCTGGAAGAATTAAATGGTTGTAAAGAATTGAACAAGACGAATTCAAATAAATTCGTTGGACACGGAATAGTAAGTAAATGGAGTGTTCAAGCTTATATTTTTTTTAAATTAGTTTTACCCACAAAATTTTAAGAAGCCCTTGCTGATCTTACACTATCCAGAACAACAGGTCCTTTTTGACCACTGGCTTCGTGGCATACTTTGCTACAACTAAGAAGTTAAAGGCATCTACACACATACCATGCCATTTGTATGGCATTTTCCGAATATCAATGTCTTAAACCTTGTATGGCTCGCAAATGCTGGGCTAAGACATTATGAACCAAAAAGAAATCACGACAAGTTGGAAAAAAGTTTTGCATTTTAAAAACTTACCTTTTGCGATTGAACACGGAGGTGAGTTGAAACTTAGCATGACCAGCAGTGCGTACCCACTGGTCCACAAATACCGCCATATCTTTGCCAGTTACAGTGAATATCGCTTTGACAAACAGATTTGTTGACAACAACAGATGGCCCCAGAGACCGCTGCCTATCTTAGTGTTGGCCGCGTTGGTGGCCAAAGATAGTTGTTTATTGAACACCTGAAGCAGCAACTCTTGGCCGATACGTTGTTCTAACATACGAAGAACTAGGTGAGATTTTTTGCGCATTATCTGAAAATTAACGTAGGTATAGTTATTCATCTTTTTCCACATGAAACACTGAGTTGGGAGCAGTTTTTTGTAGCTATTGCATTACAAAAACTTTATTGAAAATGGTGGAGTTTCCCAGTTTGACTGCTGTTCAACTGTACCGTGATGAGAACACACTTACCTCAATATATCGCGGAGACATTGTATGTACGTTTCTGACAGGAAAATAAAATACATCTTTGGCTTCCACACGTGCTCCACTCGCTGGCGGCTGCCACGGATCCAGGACTATTCCGCCATATTGTTCTTCATATCCTACCACCTGCAAAGTAAAAAAAATATAACTATTTTATGAATACAGGCGTTTTTAGCTTCTGTAAAGGTATTATCTGCTAGATAAAATTAAAATAGAAAAGTTTATCTGAAAAATTAATCGGAACATATCTGGAAGTGATTAATCAAGACCTAATTTCATATTATTATTTGGGGATCATGCAACTGGCAGCTTTGAAAAACTCCAGCCAAAGGTACAGGCAAATAATTATAAATATTTCAAAAAAGTTTAAACATTGCAAACTAACTTTTATTGATAATGGATAAATATTAAATATCTCACCTCCTGCAACTCCTGATGTATAATATACCTGTACTCATTATTCCCAAAGCACTTCTTCGAGTACAGACCACACATATAGTCTGGTATTCCCTTAGCTAACCAGAGATCAGACCAGTTCTGCATAGTTATGAAGCAGCCAAAGAATTGTTCGGCCACTGCTTGCGCCATGGCCTTGCGACTGATGTATGTTTGGTCTATGATGGCTATGGAGTGAAGGAGGTGCGTGCTGAGGATTGACATTGTTGTGTATGCTGTTGCATCGTCTTCAGTCTGTGAAAAGAGGTTTATATAAAGGAGGTGAAACTTTAAACAATCTAACCATAAAGAACTTCTCAGAAAAGAAGATGGAAGAAAAAATTGATTCAATGACAATGTTTAAAAAGTGGAGATGAGCACTCCATTTACTAATAGCTCTGTGGTTATACGTATATATGTATGTATAAGTTAGTGAACTGAGGCATTGTTTCATGCTTCTTTTAATGAGATGTGACTAGGAGAAAGAAATTACCTACTTTTCCCAGTGCACCTGTTCGTGTGGTTGTAAGAACCCATATGACTTTAAACCCTTTAATTAAAGTGTAAGTTAGATACAAACCTCATCAACAAAGACTTGCTTGTAGCAAGGATACGGATATCTAGTAGATAGTGTTTCTTCATAAAACTCGAATGCCTCATGTAAATATCTCACAGTATTCTTCAATATTTGCAATAAGTTTGGCAAACAGTAGTGAGTCACTTCATTCATGAAAGGATCTACGTAGGTTTCAAAAGGACTGGAAGAAATAAAGGAAATATAATATTAGGTAGTAGAATTAAATAATATTATAGTTTAAATGTTATACTTTTAAATTCTACACATCTATCCATTAAATTATGCCAAGATAATTTTCAACCCCATGAAATAACTGTACCCTTAGGCACAAGACCAACCAGAGCCACATAGATTCGTGAGTTTGAGATGCAATTTGCAGCTGCTGTACTTTTTTTACAAGGCTGGCATAATGATCAAAAACAATATGTAACAAATTGCCTAAAAGATTTACAAAGAAATGAATAAAAACCCACCCAATAGCCAATGCAATGTTAGGAGCACATGCGGGTGTATTGACCAAGTAATGGAAGGTCTTCCTCCTATGGTCTGGAGTGTATATCACATCAACAAGCTCCCCACAAGAGACTGCAGTCAGACTTTCATCAACAGTGAACTCTAGCTTCCAAGTGCAAGGCTCTGCGAAGCTGTCCACGCATGGGAACCAGAGACGGGCTGAGTGTCCATATGTAAACATGTGAGCTGATTTCTGAAACAGAAAAGTGAACATAGATGAACACATCGTTTTGTGAATGAGCATATTTCTTCTCTAATGGCTGATTGGAAGCCTTCTTGTCACAGTCATGACATGCAGCTGTCGACTATTTCTGTTTAGTGCCCGTGATTATAGACCTACTTTGTTTTTATTTTTTATTATTCAAGTTAATTATCTTTTTGTATACACATGTTTCTGTGACAAATAAACTTGTTTTTATTGAATATTATTGAAATCATAAATCTTTTAACCGGCACAAATTTATGTCCAGTGTGTCACAATCATTGCCTTTTAGAGATGACACTAGTATGCTGGGCCTGTTTTTGACTTCTTCTTCTATTTGTGACTGTAGAAGTAAAATAGTTAATAACATTGTATTTTATTTACCTCTACCAAAGATCCGTCTCCTTCAGGAACAACAAAGTGCATTCCACCCTGAGGAGATTCAAGTGAGAACTCAATACCAATCCGTAAGCCTCTCCCCTCGCCTACTAAGTGGGACGCTTCATCCGGAATCTGAACATGAAGCTCTCCTGAATTGTGATCTGGATCTATCTTTTGGGCAGCAGATAAATGAAACTGAGAGAAGACTTCCAAGGATCTCCTGAAATTAAAGTAATGGTAAATGTTACTTTGATTAATTAAATGACACTTCCGTGACCTGATTAGATATTATTTTGATAAACCCTAAATGTTACTGAATGTGTATGGACACATTCAGTAACATTTAGGGTTTATTCAGAATCAAAATAATATCTAATCAGGTCACGGAAGTGTCATTTAAAGTTTTTACTTCTGTCGGCACTCCTGGAGTGCCACACCGTTTTTTTAATTAGTTTGTAAAAATTACACATTTTTGTGGCCTAATATTGCGCAACATGCACTGGAGGGAATCATAAGCAATGATATGACTGGGTAATAAAGAAGCAGTAATTATTGGCCTTAAGTTTTGTCCAAGTATTGTATTGTATTGATTGATAAAAAGCAATAATTTACTGACTGCTACTTGATACTAATTTTCTAATGACTGCTTCTTATTGTACCTATCCATACTAATATTATAAATTGGAAAGTAACTATGTCTGTATGTTACCTTTTCACGCCTGAACCACTGAACGATTTCAATAAAATTTGACAGAGAGATAGATTGCATCCCGGGGATGGATGTAGGATAGTTTTTATCCCGATATTCCCTCAGAATCGACACATATGCAGGTGAAACCGTTATACATTATTGAGCTATTCTTTAGAAGGGGACAAGGCTAACTTAGGCAACAACTTCTAAAACTAACGACCTAGTTGTAGTTAAAGATAGTTTATTTGCCAGGTGTAGAGGGTAGATATATTAATAACATGTTCTGTAGTTTCTGCCGACCCCCATGGGAAGAAGGCGTGAGTATATGTATGCATGACCATAAGTAAATACAATACTTACGTATTGGGGTCAGCTTGACAAATATCCAAAAATGGGTCAAAATACTGGAAATTGGCTTCATACTGGTCATTGAGGCACACCCGGTAAATACGACACTGTTTCGCATTCAGTCGAATGTAACGGAGGTTATCTTTTAGCGGAACAATGGTTAGTTCTACAAAGCCCTGAAAATAATAAACAAAATGTATATTGTTATGTCTAACATGAATAGTAAGATTTATTTATTTCATAATTAATGATATTCCTTACAATAACGCTCCTCCTTTCGAAACTGATTCCTGTCAAGCTAAGGATCTGGTGGGCTGTAAATAAAAATACTTGTAAATTAGCACAATAGCTCCTCAATCAAATTCTAACACTGTGGTATAAACAAACTAAAATGTCATGATACTTATAGTTTAAATGGACGACAATTGTCACCCGTCCGTTCCTTCTTCATTGTTGATTTTTATTTTCAATCATATCTTCAGATTTAAGGTTCATTTAGATTGTATTATTCATTTTTCTTTCCAGAAAATCTAACACCACCTAGTTATATTAGTCTACATGCACAACACAACACATCCAGACCAGACCACAGATGCCACAGATCCACACATTGAATAGCTCGTAGACTGTAGCTGAGGAATAGAAATAAACTATAGACAATAAAGACATGTTTTTTCTTTACTTTGCTGGTTTAGATATGTGTCTTTTGAGATTTCTATTCTCTATGTATCTTAAGATTTTGAATTAAAAGTTTTTATTTGAAGAAAAATTATAAAGTGCTAGTCTGCCCAGGTTGCGCGATTTAAGCCGCATTTTATGATAATTAGGTTATGCTAGAAATCAATGCCACCCGCGAATGAGTTTTCTTCCGTAATGTGGAACAAAAATACAGGTTACCATGCAACCTAGCTATTATTCTATTCTGTGATTTGTTATTATTTTTACATTTATCCCTTATTTGTAAAATTAAAGTTATTTTAACAGACTGTATGTTTACATACCACGCTTTTGAAATTAATAAATTATTATTAATACTCTTCTGGGCTTACTATTTAGTAACAAAAAAAAACTAAACACGGTCACCTCTAGAACTGTCAAAACAAGAAAGAGATGAAATGATAGAAACCGTAGACAGAGAAAGAAACGGAGGTCCATTGCGTTATTACGATTATTGCTGGATTATTGTAAAATTCGTAGCCGCTGGATAGTGGATACTGTGTTAAAACAATTCGTGTTTTGTGTGAAAGTTGTATTATTAAATGTTACAAAAAAACTAGTTTTCATGTTTATTTTCGGTTTGAATGATCAAAATGTGGGACTCACCATACTTGACTTGTTTGGTTTTGTATATATTTTCGTTTCAAATTATTGTTACTAATTCACGCACGTCTAATGTTTGGAAATTGAACGCGGAAGAGGACCAGATTGTCGACGGTAGTACACTGTCTCAGGTCAGTCAGAATTCTAATAATATGTCGGTAAACTTTTATATAATCAATGCACTACATATTCATCAAACGTATGTACCTTTCATTCTGTTATTCTGGACCCTTTAATGCCCATGTTTGCCTTGAATTAATTTTCTTTAATGTATTGATTATTTTTAAATGAAGTTTCTATCATAAGGGTACAATTTGGCAATGTTTTGTTGTGATAGTTTAGTTTTAAAGTGTGAACTGCTTTTAGGATGAATCTGATAAACCAAGAATGGGTGAAGAGGATCCTGTCTTCAATATAATAACATCTACAGTCTACTATGGGAACACATGGACTAAACATGGCTTTGATATGTTTTGCACAGATTGTCAAATATATGAACAGCAAAGGTAATTTATTTAATAATATGCTAATTTATACATAGAGCGTTTTTTATTATTTAATATCTGACCTATTTGCTATATCTGGCTAGAGGTTATCTTATGTATAAAAAACTTGCTTATGCAAACAACATTTTCTATGAGTCCTTGGGAAATTACCATAAGTTGTTAGATACAAGTGTCTGTAAATAAAATATAATGTTCATCAATCATGTTATGGACTTTCTGCTTTATCCTATTCATCAGTGATCAAACCATCATTATTATAATGCTATTATAATGGAAAGGAAAATAATCAACATTTCTATTTGTCTTCATTGGCTATTGTTCTATTGAAAATTTTAAATTATGAGTGCTGAATAATAATTTTTGCCTTTTCATATAAAAATAGGATTAAAAGACAACATTGTGAAATAAAAACTGAATTAAAAACTAAAAAATTAGTGTAGCTAGGTACCTAAGGTAGGCATATACATTTTTGTTAATGCTAGAGTGAATGTATAAATTATTTTGAACTTTTTTTAAACAGAGAGATGACATTGAACATAATAACTCAACCTTACTGCAAAGAAATGTTTACTTTTATGGACAATGTTTGCATTAATCACACTAATATTATAAAGGCGAAAGTTTGTGAGTGTGTGTGTGTGTTTATATGTTTGTTACTTCTTCACGCTCAAACAGCTGGACCAATTTTGATAAAATTTTGTATGGAGGTAGCTGACACCCGGATTAACATATAGGCTACTTTTTATCCAGATATTCCCATGGGATCGACATTTACGCGGATGAAACCGCAGGGCGCAGCTAGTTAGGTCTATAGGGTTTTAAATTGCACATTAAAATATATTTTTAAAAAGTTTTAAAATTTAATACAAGCCATATTTAAGCTTTTCTTTTCTAAATTTATTCTTTGGATATTTATTGCAGAGCTGGTGTAGAGAACAGTGATGAAACTACACCTGCTGAAATAAATGGTGATGCGGACGATGAGTACTTAGATTGTGGCAAAGCTGTCAATTTTACATATTATGACAACTTGGTTGGGGTGGCCAGACGGCATAGACACCCAAATGTGCCTGAACCACAGGTAAATGTTATTGTAGTTTACTTTCTAGATAGTAAGAAGTTGTGTCTGATCACTTTAGCTTTTTGCCATATTTATTGTATGTGAAGAATGTGCTATAACAGGGAAGTATATTTTCATTTCTGTAAGTTATCATTATCATACAACATTTTTGAAACCTTAAACTTACCTTTGTAACCTTCTTACCAGAGGTACAGACGCCATCAAGCTACCCGAAACTGTAAAAGTTTTAGCGATAAAGTAGAAAATCTATTGAAGAAATTTGACAGATTGTAGTAGCTTGATTTGCTGGTGTCTGTACAACAGTCAAAAAACTTTGTAAAGACTCGAATTGTATTGATAAACAAAGAGAAGTTTACAGATAATCTAAAAATCTAACAGTTTTACAATACCTATTTGTAAATTAGTTTTTGATATGAAACATGATAAGATTATGTATCAGCTAAAGTATATAAAACTATATGACATTGCCATAGAAGACTGAGTTATGTGTTAACAAACATGAGCAATATATGTATTTACTTATTTTATTTTATAATCTTTTTTATAATAAAAAGTAAAAAATAGGAGAGTGGGGTGTGGGAGTATGTAAGGATCATAGCAGGTGGCGTTCAGTAGTTTCTGCCTACCCCAATGGGAAGGAGGCGTGAGTTTATGTAGTAAACAAAAATATTGTATCATAACATCTCACAATGTTCAGTGAGCTGCAAAACTAAGTGAAATGATAAGTAAATATTGGAGATGAATGCAGTGTGTAGTAATGCAGTCCGGACCTATCGTTCCCGTTTACGCGTAACCGACTGCGCGTACATTGGAACGCTTAGTCCGTACAAGGCTTTAGGAATCTTTAAGTTTCACAAATCATTTTTTTTTAATTGAATGAAAAAAAAAACAATACTTGCTAATAAATAGAAAAATTATCAAAAATAAATGATCATGTTTTGTTTTTTTTTTGTGAAAAAATAACAAAACATGATCATTTATTTTTGTTATTTAATGGAGAAAAATCAATACTAATATAAAATGAACATTTTTTCTGTTTTTTTTTTTATTATTTTTTCTTCATTAATAGCACAAATAATTTTGATTTGTCATGTAGCAGACTGTACCTACTCGCAATTTATTTCGGTGCGTTTTTCCTCTCAAATCAAGTTATAAGGAAAAATATACTGAAACACACTTAATCGCATTAAATATGTATGACAACATATTTCTTTCCTCATATTATTATAAATTACGGAGGTATTTTATTGTGTTGTGGTGTTCTGGCTAGGTATTTATATTTAAGTACATTAGGCTATGTTCAGATAATCAAGTCTTCGAGACGCGATTAGAATGTCTGAATTAAATGCGCATATACCTACTAATATTTCTAATGATCCCCTTAGAAACAGAAAAGCAGTATATTTTCTTGTAACCGCAGTAATATAATTTATATAAAAGTATCTCGTCACCTACCGGCAAAATGCGCGCGCGTATAAACGTTTACGCCACCTACTATGTTTACGCATGGCCAACCACACTTCAGCCTAAAATTTGTAAACGAAACGTGTTCTAAGGATTTAAGGATAGTACGCTCTTGATACAGAGAAGCCTTGACACAGAAAATTACCACATTTCCTGTAAAATCTGGAATGCAACAAAACTTTGGTGACTTTATTCATTAGTTACAAATATCTTTGTAGGTGTCCCTCATATTCCCAAAGAAGAAATCGAACGGTTTGTCGCCGTCTGAAATAAATGGGTTCGAGAAGCGTCTAAAGAAAGCAAAGAGGGAGAAACCGAAGTCAGTACAATTGTACAACCAGATCGGGAACTTTTGGAGGATTAAGGGGGACACGAGACAGTCCATCGAGTGCTTCAGGCGCGCACTGGCTGTGTCACCTTATAATGCGGAAGTAAGTGACCTTTTGAAATACTACCTACTTTAATTTGTTTTTAGATCCATTTCTTCATCCTACGTAACACTATCAATCATAACCTGAATCATGTTGAAGGATATTGTTAATCCATTGCTTCATGGGTTGGAAAAATTTGTCTGTTCAACAACGTAAATAACGCATGTTGTTCAACTGTCAAAAGAATGCCATTGCTACTGACAGTGTATTATGCAATTATCCTGTTGGTTTATCATAGAAGTCAGTTCAACATAGTTCCGCGAAGGAACATAAATTATCTTCATATCGAGGGACACATTCTAAACCAGTCGAGCTCCATTGCATTTTGACACTATCCGACTACCCTGTCAACAAAAAGCCTAGGTTGCAATGCTACAAATTAATAAACTGTGGAAAAGCCAAGATTGTGAATATGTATGCTTGTAATTCAGTGTGTAATTGACTCTGATTCTAACCCTGAAACTGACACTCAAGCAAACAGTCGTAACCGTATTATTTATAATTATCTAGTTTTCCAGGAAGTGACGGTCATTAATTTGTTTGTAGGTATTATTCTAAGCAGAGCAACCTATGAAAAATAACAACTGTGGAATGTCATATAATCAGTAGAAATTTAAAGCCAGCACACTTAGATTTTGTTCGTTGTTAGGTAGGTAGATAGGAACCGGCGAGCATGTATATGTTGACAAAACAAAAAGTGCATGTAAAAATAGTACGTGTCGTAAGTGTCGTTTTATAGTTTCTACCTACCCTCATGAGAAATCCATACTTCCATACTAATATTATAAATTCGCAAGTAACTCTGTCTGTCTGTATGTTACCTTGTCACGTCTAAACCACTGAACGGATTTCGATAAAATTTGGCAGAGATATAGATTGCATTCCGGGGAAGGACATAGGATAGTTTTTATCGACATACCTCGCGGGCGAAGCCGCGGTCGGAAGCTAGTAATAGATAAATAAATCAGCCTGTGTTGTCCAAAAACAGGGCAAAGGCCTTCGTCCCTTTCTTTTTTCCACTCAAATTCCTCAATTGCCGTGGAAAACAGATGAAATAGTAATCAGAATGTACAGACGCCAGCACATCAAGCTACTACAATCTGTCAAATTTCTTTAATAGATTTTCAACTTTATCGCTAAAGCATAAAGTTCAAAGTTGATTGGGAACATTTGACAGTTTCGGGTAGCTTGATATGCTGGCGTCTGTACCTAGTGTTTCCACTGCTGGGATTCGAACTTGTTTCTATGGGAAGGAAATAGGCCGAAATTTTACGGGTGGACGTGATGGAGTAGTATAGTGCTGAAACAAATTGCACAGAATATAGTGCGCTGTCTGAATACAATACAATACCTACGACACGCAATTCTTTGTTCTGTATCGTTATCATACTTAGCAACAAATTATAGTAATGTGAAAGCTTAGTCATCCATCGACACGGTAAAAAAAAAACTGGCATCTCCGGGAGTGCCGACAGAAGTGAAAACTTGAACAATTACGTACGTGTATTTTTTGAATCGTCTTATAAACAAAATACAAACTGAATACTTTGCTATCACTCACTGACATATCAAATATATGTACAGACGCCAGCACATCAAGTTACTACAATCAGTTAAATTTCTTTAATAGATTTTAAACTTTATCGCTACAGCATAAGGTTCAAGGTTGATTGACAGTTTCCGGTAGCTTGATGTGCGGGCGTCTGTACATAAAAACCGAGTACATCCCGAGGACAGCCGAACACATCTGAATGTAGCGCGGTGTCGGTTACGGTGACAGTATCGCGAGTTCAATGGGTTTTTCCCATCTCAAAAAATGTCCAACGCGCGCGCCTAAAGAAGTTTTCACTTCAAAAACTTTATAGGTAAATGCGTATCATGTTTGTGTCAACAAACGTCGAAACTAATTTATTATTCCAATGTATCTGTACATTGGAATAATAAATTAGTTTCGACGCCAGCACATCAAGCTACCCCAAACTGTCTTTTCCCAATCAACTTTGAACCTTATGCTTTAGCAATAAAGTTGAAAATCTATTAAAGAAATTTGACAGATTGTAGTAGCTTGATGTGCTCGCGTCTGTACGAGTAATGTACCGAACTCGACCGGCCCAGGAGGAGATAGGGCGGGACAATCTCGGTTCTTTTCTAAAAGATTTTCTACATAATAGCAATTTCAATTTGCCTAGCCTTTTCTCGATTACGTTGGGGTCAGCTTCCAGTCTAACCCTAACCGGATGCAGCTGAATACCAGTGTTTCACATAGAGCGACGCACTATCTGACCTCCACAACCTAGATACTAGGTAACACGATACCCGTTGACAAGACTGATTGTCAGACTGTGGCTTCTGACTACCCGTAACGATTGTCAAATATGTTCGAATGACAGCCGGGACCAACGGCCTAACGTGATTTCAGAGGCACGAAGGGGTCTCGATATGTAATGGATGGTCACCCGTCCACGAATCGACCGCGGCAAGAGTAGCTTAACCTTCGATCGACCCATCATCATCAGCCTATAATGTTCCCACTGCTGGGACACAGGCCTCCTCTCAGCGAGAGAGAGTCGATCGACCCGTGCGGCTGTTATTATTTAGCTACATAAGCAATAGATAGTAATAAGTGGAAGGAGTGAAGGGAAGCCTTTGCTTTGCAGTGGAACACAACTGGCTGATAATAAATAAATGTGGTCGTCCAAATCAAAAGGGACCTTATGGCGGTAACTAGTTTCCGAGATATTAATAAATTTGTAAAATACCTCAAAAAAATCGTTTTTTTACTAACTGTATTTTTAAAAAGATGATTGTATTTACTAATGTAGATGTGTTCAACTTTTCGAAAAGTCAATTTAAAAAAGTTTTGTATTCATCTAAAATCAGTAAAAAAGGAACCTTATCGCGGCAAGACCTAACAAATCGTTTTTCTTGTAATTCAAACCATATATTATATCGACATTTAATATGTTCCCACAACAAACAAGTTTATGCAAGGATTGTAAGAATTTCCATTAGTAAGAATCATAGTCAATCAAAGTATACCATCAGTTACATAACTTCACACTAAAACATAACTTTTTTGTACGGCATACTTAAATTGCGATTTTATAATAATAATAATAATACTTTATTTGCCAAAATGTAGGTGTACAAAATAGTATGATGTTAATTATAAATGTGGCCCAATTACATTCTACCATTACATGTGGTGTGCAAATATTTAATTTCATAATTCATTAAATTATTAAAAATGTCATAATATTCCTTCATTATTATTCTATAAGTTACAAAATGTCTAATTAAATAAATTAATTGCAAATATTAAATTTCACAATGCATTACATACTTTAAAAAGTCATCATAACATTACATCAGTCACCAGTTTTCTCGAAACTTATAATTTCGATCAGTGAACTTCAAAAATTCGTAAAAAAATGACGGTAGTGGTTAGAAGGTTGGTTCTTGGGTCTATAGTTCGGTACATTTATGTAGTTTTCAGCTCTGTAGATAACTCATTTCCGCCATAAGGTCCCTTTTGATTTGGACGACCACAAATAAGTACCAAAAGTAGGTACTTATTTACATCAATGTGACCATAGGGCACTCACTATGAAGGTTTTAATGACATTTTAACGATTCCACGGTTATTGGACACCTAATTAATTAAACCACTCACACATACAGAAGTAGACAGTGTTGAGCTATATTTGAAACCAATTTATAAGGAAAGGTCAATACAATACTGTTATTGATCAAGCCACGTCATTGGTGGCACATATATTGATGTTATGTTAGACATGTAATATAACATCACGCCTGTTTTCCTCGAAGAGGTAGGTAGAAGGGTTAGCGCAACAGACGTCTCAGCCTCACGAAGCGAAACTGTTGTCGTAACCGAACACAAATCCAGACTGCGGCTGCTGCTGAGAATTTCTTAATAAAAAAACCCAATAGCAATTTACCCAAGTCTGGGAATAAACCCGTGATCCGGCTAAGCCCAGGTACGCATGGGCGATTTTTTCCCGCGGCGATTTGTTTTTCGCGCACTGGGTTTTCAACGCTGTTCTTGGCGCCGAGAGTTGAAAATCCATCAATGTTTTTTGCCGCGCTCGGATGTTGGAATCTTGGAATCTCAATGCTCTTCGCAACACCGACAGTTGAAAATCCAGTGTGGGATAAAATCTCGCCGCGATATCTTTACGTCCGTGGGACGTGGTCTTAAGGCTCCTACAAACAGGCGCGACACGCGATAATATCGCGCGCGAAACAAAGGCACCACTCGTTGCGCGACTTGCGGTGCCTTTGTTTCGCGTTTCGTGTCGCACCTGTTTGTAGGAGCCATTAGTGTTGAAGTTTATTAAAGGCTCCCGCAAACAGGCGCGACGCGCGACGCGAATCGCGCGCGACACAAAGGCACCGCTCGTTGTGCGACTTGCGGTGCCTTTGTGTCGCGTGTCGCGTCGCGCCTGTGTGTACAAGCCTTAAATCGTATTGTGTCTTCAATATTTTAGAGACTGCATTCTCACATAACTGTTTATATTATGTACAGAAGAAAGTACCTAATCTGCATTCGCGATTTATTTGTCAAAAATGTAAACAAATATGAGTTTATGGAAAAATAACTTTAATTCCTACACAATAAAGTTCAGTTTACGCTACAACTACAAACATATAACTTTTTCAATAGTGCTGTGCTAGTCACTCCGAAATCAATTTAATTAAACATTAAAATAAAGTTAATATTCGTTTAACTTGAAATTACATCAATTTGAAACAAATTTGAATAGAGTTTACTTAATAGTACCTGATATACATTGCTATAAAAAGATTATTGCAAGATAACTGTGTTTAACATTTCAATATAATTTACGATACCTGCCACACGTATGTTAATGTATGGCTTCGCTGTTGATACGAACATAAAATCTTTTTTCTGTAAACGTCATAAAATATCATTAAGACCTACCTACGACAAAATAACGAGTGTGTCCTTACTTCCATACACAGTAGTAGGTTACGGTAGTGCAATTACCAAATATTATTTAAGTATTGAAATTTTAAATAATCATAACAAACATGATACATAATGATGTTCAACGAAACCAAAAATAATGAAAACCTAAAAAAATAAAAAATATTTTGGAGAATGCGGAGGATTCACCTCGATGTTATGCAGAATGCCGGATTATTTTTTTATCTATTCTTACAATATTTTAAAATGAAGATGGGAGTCGGACCGTTGTTGTATTGTATGTTCCAGCCTTATCTTTGACTGACGATATTTTAATTTGCCGGCTGACGTGCTCCCCTGACTGTAAACCTTTCACCTTCCTTAACAATTTTCTACAAGAATAATATCAAGTGTCTCTTAATCCCAGGTTCTGCTAAACCTCGCAAGGGTACTATTCACCCTGCAGTATTTGGATGACGCGATCTACCTGACGCGCCGGTCGTTAGAGGTACAGCCGCCAGATCGCAGCGCATGGCAACAGTACTTCACGCTTGGCGAGATATTCAAGGCATATGGACATTATCAGGTATGTTGGAGCTCCTTAAGAAAATACCCTATTTCACCATGTTATACTGATCGAATCTTTTATGAACCTTGAAGCCCCTACCACACTACGGCACAAAGGCAAAAGTTATACTGATTGTGCCGGGCTTAAATGTTTCATTTTGTTCTTTAAAAAAAAATCGCCACATAGGATTTCGAATTTTGTGCTGTGACATAAGTGATATAGTGTCAAAATAAAGCCATAGTGTGTATAAGTGTTTAGACTTCTAAAAGGATGATAATAACGGAAATCCCCAAATCTCCCAGCTAAGTTCTCAGTATTTGGTGAAAGGGTCACGTTGTGCATAATGTAAAACCCCAGAAGTGAAATCCTAAATTGTAAAGATTTTGATTAGAAATCCGATTTGGCAAACCGAAAGATTTGTTTTCTTAAATAGAAAACAAAACCATGTTTTTTTATACAAGTAGTACCTATAAATGAGTGATTTGAGTTTGACTTAGAACTTAACCCCCTTTAGAATAACTCCTAAACAAGTTTGGTTTTGCTTTGACCCAGCATTATAATCCCTCAGGATTTGCAAACGCATACTTCATTGCTGCTTTAAAAGGTGTGTGACTATAAAACCTTGTGCAGGAAGCGGCAATGCATCTGAGGCACGCTCTGGACTTGAAACCGGATTATGAGCCCGCTATGGCTGCGTTGAAAGACATCGAGAATACGCCGGAAGCTTCCGTGCATGTCTATACACTCCTTATAATTGTGTGTTTGGTAAGCGTGTGTTTTTTTTTCTCTTGTTCTTTTAGTTTTAGCACATGTCCCGTAGACTGGTTGGTCTTGCTTTTTTTTTCACTGCCATCTGTGACTGCGAAACGTTTTCGGTTTTAGCGTAGCTATTTTGCGTAATTTCAGAAGACTGACGGAGCTGCGGGATAGATTTTTTCTAACTTTTTTGTTATACCCTAAATATTTAGTTGTATCAGTTTAATTTGATAATTGGCTATAAAGTTTCAGTACGTTTGAGGAACGTAAAAAACAATTTTACAACGAAGATGTGTCCCTAATTTTGTTTTATTTTCACATTATGGTTAAAGGTCATGCCTTCTGATAAAGAGGATTTCTCTGAAAGAGGGCACTTATAAAAATGAATAATTCTTTCGTAACTCGTAATTTTTCCTAAAGCATCATACCCTAATTTTTACACGATAAGCGTAAAGACAAGAAAGTCATACTTAGAACTAATTAACTACGTCCAAGATACTAAACAGTAATACGATTGTTCGTAGAAAAAATAAATGATAATAATACAATATCATTCGTTATGTGACCGCAGCGGAAGCAGCAAGGTTTACCATATCCGATACCTCAATGTTGCATACAAACATGGCTTGTTTACTGATATTCTGACAAACGACAAATAAGTGTGCCGAGCAATGTTGACATTGCCGACGATTTTTACCTAGCCAAATGCAACATCCACGCTCTTCGGGCTTTGATAAATATTTTGTTTCAACAAGAGTTTGGGGTTCTATTCTATCCGCTGTCCTCGGTTCTTGTAATTGCTTGTCTTGTACAGACGCCAGCACATTAAGCTACCCAAAACTGTCAAATTTTCCCAATCAACTTTGAACCTTATGTTTTAGCGATAAAGTTGAAAATCTATTAAAGAAATTTGACAGATTGTAGTATCTTGATGTGCTGGCGTCTGTACTTCGAGTAAAATAAAAAAAACGTGACTAGCCTCATTAGGGTAATTACGTAATGCATTAACGGTAGGAATGGCGTTCATCTTGACAGTTCAACAACATTTATTGCGTTATTTACGTTGTTTAACAGACAAATTTTTTGAATGTATGAAGCAATGGATTAACAATATCCTTCAAAATTATTCAGATTCTGATTGAGAGTGTGTTACGCAAATAGGGTGTAGAATGTAGGTCCAGTCGCGGGCTAATATATATACATACATATATATACAGGGTTACTGGTAACTCGACGTATTCCTTGCTGGACGTCATAGTAGGGTTAAAATGCAATAAATTAAGCCACCAAATGTTCTACCGAAGTTCAGTAGTTTTTGAGTTAGTTAGGTTTTTAGTGTTTTTATGAAAAATCCCAGAAAAAAAATCATTTGAAGCCAATTAAAAAATTATTTACGGCGCGACTGTACTAAAATTTAAGTTATTATAATAGTTGACACCATAACAAATCTTTGTTATTAATTAAAAGTTCAAAAATGACTACAACTTTGGCGAAAATCACTATGCAAACATTTTTTTTTTGTAATTTTTGCCATTACTTCATACATAATATTGTCTAGTGCAAAAAAAAAGTACTACTCACGCCTGATGTACAAAATATCCTCGTCTTTTCAGCTATCCTAAAAGAACAATAGCGACCAATCACAACGCTTGCCGCGTGTTTCGAGTTCAAGCGCAGCAGGTAAAAACTACGAATAATACGAATCTGAAACAATAGGTTGATGGTCTCACAACTTTACCTGCTCCCCATAAAACTGTTATCTTCCCTGTCTCACATGCAAAAGTATTAACAATTATACCTTTTTGGATAGCTGACAAGACGAGGACATTTTCCTAGTAATTTGTGCATCAGGCGTAGTACTTTTTTCTTGCACTAGATAATATTATTTATGAAGTGAATTTAAAAAAAAAATGTTTGATTAGTGATTTTCGCCAAATTTTTAGTCATTTTTGAACTTTTAATTATTAACAAAGATTTGCTATGGTGTCAACTATGATAATAACTTAAATTTTAGTACAGTCGCGCCGTAAATAATTTTTAAATTGGCTTCAAATATGTAATTTAATCTGGGATTTTTCATAAAAACACTAAAAACCTAACTAACTCAAAAACTACTGAACTTCGGTAAAACATTTGGTGGCTTAATTTATTGCATTTTAACCCGACTATGACGTCCAGCAAGGAATACGTCGAGTTACCAGTAACCCTGTATATATATTTATATTTTTCGTTTATTTTTTAGGGTTCCGTAGTCATCTAGGAACCCTTATAGTTTCGCCATGTCTGTCTGTCCGTCTGTCCGTCCTCGCTTAATCTCTGTGACCGTTAGCACTAGAAAGCTGAAATTTGGTACCAATATGTATATCACTCACGCCGACAAAGTGGTAAAATAAAAATTGGAAAAAAATGTTTTATTAGGGTAGCCCCCCTACATGTAAAGTGGGAAGTGATTTTTTTTTTAATTTCAACCCTAACGTGTGATATATTGTTGGAAAGGTATTTAAAAATGAATAGGGGTTTACTAAAATCATTTTTTGATAATGTCAATAATTTCGGAAATAATCGCTCCAAAAGTAAAAAACAATGTGTCCCCCCCCCTCTAACTTTTGAACCATAAGTTTAAAAAATATGAACAAAATCTGCAAAGTAGAACTTTATAAGGACTTTCTAGGAAAATATCCTGAACGTATCCCTTTGTGTTCGCGCTAAAAACCGTCACGAGTTGGAGCACCTGCCGCGGAGCGTGCAATGATGCACGCTCCGTGTTCGCGCACGTACCCACTACCGGGAGCAGTTGCAGGAGCGCGGAGCGCTGCTGGAGCGCGAACATAATGGATACCCACTTTTAAACTTATAAGTGGGAACACTTATTGTGACGGACGGGAAACTACGGAACCCTACACTGAGCGTGGCCCGACACGCTCTTGGCCGGTTTTTTTGTTACTAACACGGTATGAGTCTCATGGTTACTCACAATAAAGAATTTAATAATTAATATTTACTCAAATATTTCTGTGTCATAAGGACATTCACCAAAATTTACAGGGGGTCTCTTATTCATTAATTTAATTACTTCATTGGCGTGAAAGTTTCCTTCAAAGTGATATATCAAATGCTTGACAAAATAATACAGTATGATGGATATACATTTTAAATTTTTAATAAATGAGTACTTATCATGAAAAGTAGCGACAGCCTTTTGTCTATGATCAATAAAATTAACAAATATTTTTAGTCCACGACTACCTAAGCCTTGATTCGAAGTAGGTATTAAAGAAATCGTATGTAAATAATTATATGATTTAAATACAGTAAAACTCAGGATTCGAAAGTCATTTAGTACATTTTTGGCATTACATAAAATATTACACATGATCGTGAAGTGTTGTTACGTTAAAAGTACTTGCTCGAAATAGGATTTCGTGTCAATGTCAGACTTTCTTTTTTCTGACCTTTTCTCGTGTAAGTAATCATTATGTAATTTCACTCAAGCTTTTGTTCGGTAGGATATAAAATACTTACTTACTTTATTACGCCGAACACGAATTTCGCGATTCACGGTTGCTCTAGCAAAAGAATCTCCAGAAAATATTATATTGTGTGTGCGTCCATCGCTCATATTTTTTAATAGTATTAATAGGCATATTCAGTACACAAATTTTTATTACATTTACTCCAGATAAACAAGAATTTAAAGAGATGAGTATTAATATTTTTTTTTAATATTGTTGAGAATAATCTCTATCGATTGTTGAGAGTAAGTATCTAATGTGAAAAATTATATTTTCAAGCCTAGGAAAATTACGATATGTTGAGTACAATGATATAGTTCATGAATTTAGTTTTGTACTTCTGTAAACGACGAAGGTAAATGAAAATAAAAGGAATTAAGTATATCAATGATATTTTTATTTGGTTTAAAATATCACAATCAACTAATATAAATGAAGGTCAAAATAAGTTAATCAAAAACCAACTTCTAAGACTTCATACGGTGACTGAATTATGCACAAAAATAAATTAAACATGGTCATTGATGAATCTTTCATTTTCACAGTGTTCAATTATAATATTTTTTAATGTTTCGAAGTCCAGGTCATTTACTGTCTTCATATTTTGAGAAGATCGTTAGAGGTTTGGCAACGTCGGCGTAATTGGAATTGAAGCGCCGGAACCATCTTGACATTTGCAAAAAGGTCTTCACGTGTTTTGTGTTCTCAGGGGGACATATTTGCGATAGCTGCTGTCTTGTCGGGGTTTGCCTTCACTCCACCTGGTACGATGACGTGGTGGCCCAGAAACTTAACTGACTCCCGAGCAAAGCAACTCTTCTCGCGATTCACTCGCAGGTTGTATACCTATCTCAAGCCGGTCGAAAATAGCGTTCAACTTTTCCAGGTGCTTGGGGATTCCACGGGGACTGGACGACTCCGACAGGACGATGACGTCATCTAAGTACGTTAGCATGAAAACATCGGCAAGTTCCTTGCCGGACCTGAATCGATTCATAAGCCGTCGGAAAGTCGCTCTTGAGTTCCTCAAACCCATTGGCATCCTTTTAAACCTGAAACGGCCGACTCACACACGTAGTCTTGTCGCGGTCAGCCGAAAGTCGGAGGTCACAGGTTTTCATAAAACTTGTGTTCTTAGCTGCATGGAGAACGTCTTCGATGCGTGGAAGTGGGTAGCGATCAGGTTCGGTTACAGCATTCAGCTTCATGTAATCTACACATACCCCTCCATCCTTCTTCGTCACGAGGACCACGTTGGCGGCCCAAGTTGATTCGCATTCTTCGATCCAGTCAGTGTCCAATAACTTCTGGAACTCTTGTTCTAGCATCGCTCTCTTACTGGGAGACATCCGGTAAGGCGGTGAGGCGCTGGGTTCCTGATGTGAGGAGTGAAGATGCACCTAATCGAATCTTGAAAACAATCTTGTTTGATACATTATTATAAAATTTAAGCATGGGAGCCCCTGAAAAACTCCATTGAAAATCCCTTGTAACAGAACAGAAGGCCAATTCTCGTAATTTAAAACGTTCAAAATCTAGTCGCAGTCTCATCTCAGCGACAAAGAAATGTCAAAAACTTGTCAAAATGTAGGGAAATTTGAAGTATTTTTTGACAGATTGAGACTGAGATCAGACTGTGAACGTTATTAAAATTAGTAGAATTACCCCTCTGATTTAGTGGGAAAAATATATTGAGTAGAGCGACCTTTTGTAATTAATAATATATCACCAAGCTCTTTCAACACACCTGAGACATTGCCTGGACTCTGTGCTTCCTTTAAACTATTAACGATTTCAGAGGCCATTGGAAGCATCTGCAAGCTATTCCCTAATGCGCAGTGCATTCAACTTAGTATAGGACTTGTCCTCCTAACTGTTAGTATGACTTGTGCTTTAAAGGCCCTAAGATTCACAAAATTCCTGTACATTTTTCTTGTGCAAGTGTATTTCCTTGAAGAAGCGGAATATGGTGATTGATGAGACCATACTGGGAGATATTTTGAGTCAACTCTTTGTTTGTAGGCTCCATAGACACTACTGTTCCACTAGCATCTCGCTTCAATGATTTTTTGAGGTCTGATTTTCTCACTTTGAACATAGTAACCCCCTTGCGGACTTCGTCGAACATACCCTTAAATAGAGTCATCAATTCTACTATGGATGCAGCAACAAGAAAGTTTAATTGGATCTCATTTGCTTTAACCTTCTCAACAATATTCTGTATACTATGTGTATTAAAAATCTTTAAATGTACACTATCTTCACACAAGGCCTTGCATTGGGGACCTTCATATGTAGCGTACCTATATAACATTAATATCTTCCAATATATACAAAAATCGTTTATGATCAACAATATGACGATTTATATAAATTATTAAAAAATAATAGGTACTTGAGCTCCATGATAGTATTAACTATTCAATTCCAGAAACTCTACCTTAAACAAATGCATATTACGAACTCCCATCATTATCCTCAACATTTTTTATTATCATTCCACATAATGTCATTCGCTCAACGTGCGTCATTATCCTGGCAGTACAAATTCAGCCTGGTGCTGAATAGACGTTGAGAAAAATGATGAATCGTAATCAAACATGTTTTGCGCACGTGGTATTTCAAAAAAACGTGACGCCAGCACATCAAGCTACCCGAAACTGTCAAATTTTCCCAATCAACTTTGAACCTTATTCTTTAGCAATAAATTTGAAAATCTATTAAAAAAATTTGACAGATAGTAGTAGCTTGATGTGCTGGTGTCTGTACACAAAACCTTAATATTTTTTGTTAAATAAATAGAGTAACAATAGAATTTGACAGATATATAAATGAAAATGTAAATGACGTTTGGAATGAAACTTTGCATTTATGAGGTCTGTTCGCTCAGCCACCAGTTTCCTACCCTCCCGTCTCTTTCTCGACATAATATTGAAAACAAACAGCGCAGGACAATGACGCACATTTTTTGTACATGAGTTTTTATTTTTATTAACTTAGCGGGTATTGGTAATTTTATCAAGAATATGAAGATAATTATGTATAATTACAGCACTCAGCAGCAAATACCTCCATGAACTCACAAATTTTTATATCATCATAAACAGACCGCGTGTGCCGAGGCGACACGTGGAAAAAACCAATAATATTTTTTAAATATATTTTTTACAGTCCTGGTTTAGAGCAATATTTTCGTTGATTATTTTTCTATTAAAAGTAACACTTTTTTTAGGGTTCCGTACCTCAAAAGGAAAAAACGGAACCCTTATAGGATCACTTTGTTGTCCGTCCGTCCGTCCGTCTGTCTGTCAAGACCCTTTATCTCGGGAACGCGGGAAGGCATTGAGTTGTAATTAAAATCATAAACTCAGGTCTACAGTTCCTCGAAGCTGTGAAAAAATTAAACACCTAAGTTAACGTAGCAAAAAGATACGGCTGTTTATGCCGCAAAAAACGTATATTTCGACACTCAAGGGAATCAAAATTTATAGGGTACTTCCCGTTGACCTGGAATCGTGAAATTTGGCAAGAAGCAAGATCATGTAGCACACGTAAAGGAAAAAATGCGAAAACAGTAAATTTGTAGGTAGGTACATTAAAAAAATCCTGTGATAAACTATTTACATACCTACAAAGTACGGAACCCACGGTGCGCGAGTCCGACTCGCACTTGACCGGTTTTTAAAAAATACATACTGTAACCGGCGATAAATATTGCACATCGACCTTTATTTACCTTTTTTGTATTTTATACAAAGAATAAAAATAATTATCAAAAGAAGCAAATCATAATTGTTTTAACAGCTCCTAATAGATACCGGACTGTTTGTATTTCGTGCGACAGAGATAACGCTCTACGAAGCCGAAATTAGCCGATTGTCTCTTTCCAAAGGTCGATGTGCAATATTTATCGCCGGGTACTGCACAGCACACGTTCTCGAGAAATTTTCAAAGACATGAATTTGGAGCCTCTCAAATATTGACCCAGGCGCATTGGCGTAATGATTTGATTTCGTTATTGACATGTTGTCCTTAGATGGCAACAGAGAAACAGATGTGGGAATACGTAACATTAAAGACATCTTAGCCCCTGCTGTAGGACATGCTATGTAGGTTGATTAAATTTAAAAAATCGCCTAACAAGTCGTCTTTTTGTACATTTTCCAGGTGATGGGAGTATTGCTGGTCATACTTTCATCAGTAGACAGCGGCGGCGACGTTGAAGAGCACAAGACTCAAAGGCATTTCAACCGAGCGATGGCGATGAGGTCCCTCCGTGGCGTAGCCCTTCCCGGGTCACGTGGACGCAAGAAAGGCGGGTCCTAAACGTACATCACTAGCGATAACCTGAGTTTATGATCTTTGGTAGTGTTCCTAAATTGAATTGTTAACTTTTATGTGTGTCTGCTCAGAACATGTGTTCGAAATTTGTTTCTTTTTTTTTCTTTTTTGATTTGATAAGTGTTTTGACGTGTAATTTGGCAGGAAATATCTGTGGAACTCTCGGCCAATTAGCAGCCCCGTGCGAGTGAAAGGGAATGATATAATGGGGAAAGAGAAAAGAGGACCACAGATATTTCTACCAAATATAAAAACTGAAATCCCACTTTAATTAGTTTTTAAGTTCTTTACCTTATGAATAGGATCCGTGCTGGCAATATTTTTTTACGCCATTGGATCCGTTTTATTATTTCATGGAGATCGTAAACTCAGGATGATTGAACAACTCCCATTACAAACATTTAAGGCTTGATAAAACGAATTACGAGTGATGTTGTCGTATAGCTACAATGTTTTTATTATAATCGCTATGACCCGTGGGATAAAACCGTAATATTGTGGTACTGTTCTGTTAAATTAGGCTTTTCTTTTTATTTTACCGAAAATAACATTTTGTGTTTCATCAGGTTAACTCGGTGTAGGTCTTTTTGAAATATTATGAAGTATGATGTAGAGGTTACCAATGTGTAAGTAAAACTGATCCCTATGACTGTTACGATACTGACCATTGAAAACACGTGGCAAAAATGCGAATAAAAAAACGACGTGTTGCACTCCGGGAGTGCCGGCAGAAGTGAAAACTTGAATATTAACGTTGTGCATTTTTGATATTTTGGAATGGTTAGGGAATAATTTTGCACGAATTGCTTTAATTATCAGTATAAATTTCCATATTTTAAACACTTTATATAAACGAATTTTACGAATACACAGCAGTGTGGCCACTACACAGACAGTCGAGCCATCAGCTGTCACCATCCATGGATGCACGTGGCACGCTGTAACATACACACACGAACATTCCCGCAAGCGCCCTGCGCCGTCTAAACGAAACAGCAGGCGCAGGCATACTTTTTCGCCGCGCCGTAGAAAGAGCGGGGTATACTTCCTCTCCTACGCCGCGCCGGCTGTCTACTCTCCATCCGTCTTACGAATTTTCGATCAGGTCACGTGTCCTGACGCGAGTTTAACATTTTTTACCCATTACAAAAAAAGTGTACAACGCCGCTAAAGAAGTTTTCACTTCAAAAAACAAAATCTTAACATTGTTCCGAGTGCTGCCTTATAGGTGCTGTATATGCCGAAGATGCCTCACTCTCGCAGTCACAGTTTAGCTCACTACCTCAATGTCACCTCCATGTAAAACAAATGCATGCTAATAGACACGCACGCACATGCCAGGTATCGAGATAAACCCGCCAAGCATCCCGCGATAGTGAGGTATCCTTCGGCATGTGCGTGCGTGTCTATTAGCATGCATATGTTTTACATGGAAGTGACATCGAGGTAGCGAGCTAAACTGCGACCGCGAGGTATCGCAGTTATTACCCTTAGATTTTACAGAGAAGGGAACAAGCGATAATGCAGCAAACGGCAGAAGATTTGCCTACCTAGTCTACTATGTCACTGTCGGAGTCAATGCATAATTTGGTTTATGTGTTCAAAAACTTCTTTGACGACATTTGTAAAGCAAAAGGTTGCAAAAAATTGAGCCGCAAACGTTTACGTATACAGTGTATATCGATGTACTTGGTAACCGACACTACATTATAGTGGATACCTTCCATTTTTAAGCACCCCAAGGTGTAATCACGTTGGCTATTGAATACTATTGGGAAGAACAGGCATATAACAAAGCTCTGGCTAAACTGAAGCAAATCCCGCGCGGAATATGAGAAGAAATCGACATCGCAATCACCTCAGAGCTTTACTCTTACAGTCAGGACTCTAAATTGTTAAGCAGATCGACACACTACGAAAACTTGCCGCGATATAGCCATTTCGTACGATTGATGAAGAATTTTAATATCCGGACAATTTAAGATAACACTTTTAATTCGGTAACCAATATGTACCTGAACAGAAAATATGACCAGTTAACCTGACGACAATAAACACCTATAAGTATCCTTATTGTGTTGTGATTATAACTAACTCGAGATGCTGCGACAGAATGTTAACGGCTGGTTGTGCTAATAAGTTATTAATATTATATTTATGTATTTACGGTTTAATGGAACAGTACTGTCAATCAGAGGCTAATGTACAAATATTCTTTATGTAAATGTGACCAGAATGGTCTTGCCATGTCTTATTTGATCTCTGCTTTGTAGTCTTCATCACGTCGACATAATACTGATGTGGTGTACCCTTTTAGCAGTTTGGAAATGTATAAAAACTGGCTTTTCAATATACTTATTTACCTTTTTACAAAAATACGATCTACAAATCCGCTCCGTTCTCGTTTAATATTTGTATCTTAAGGTAAGAACGTTCTTATTTTTAACAGGAATAAATGCTTTCTGTAAGCAATAATAGTTAAATACTATTTGTAGCTAGTTGATAATATTCGAATAATGAACAAGCTCGAATTTCAAATAAAAAGCGGATGTAATTTAATAATTGTTAATTGAGTAGTGCGCAATGAGGGTTTTCGTGAAAATTTACGACACCAGTTGGCACCACTGTGACAAGAGGTCTTCCAATATAAAATATATGATGACGTTCATCATTCGATTCATTCATTCGTTCATCATTCAGTCATGACTAAAGAAAATATAGGCTCTTTGACAGATGCCTGGACCTGACGTGTCGGTGCTGCCACCTAGCGAACGTCATTTCAGAAAACCCTCTACCCAAAATGAACAAAAAACTGCTAATTATAAGGAGTGTACACGTAATCCGTCAAGTTTGAAGACAAGAGCTGGTTATGGCGTGCCTGCCTTGCAACGAGCGTATCACTTTTGCAACCTAGTCATTCACTTAGACAAGTTTGGCCTGCGATGTCGGGGCCCTGTGTGTGTATTTCATTTAGTAGTGCATGCAAATAAACTTGTTAAGTGTTCGTAGCGTCTAAGGATTTAAAACGGAGGAGCAAGTCTTAAATTCGAGATTGGTAAAAAAATGTACCTGTTTTCAGTGGTTCTTTTGTTAATTTTTGACTATTTATAATACATGATTGTCCTAGCATCTATGTATGTTTTTTTTTCCTGACCTCTTATAATTCAAGTCGCAATGCCGATGACATCTTAGACCAGCTGTATCAAGTTGCGCCACAATACCGCCGTCAGTCCTCAGATATATAGATAAAATACTCTTTACTATGTACAGTCACGAGTATAAATAATTATATTACTATGGACAGCACGGCAATAAGTGCTAACATAAACAATGCGGACAAGTTAGTGTCGGCATATGTATGTAATTTATCTTGTTTGAAATAGATAAACCTACCTATTCGCTGTTTATCAGCACAATACTTTGGGCAAATATAAACTTGAACTATTATGACTATGAGCCCGTAACATAATAATTATTACGAGAATCGATTCACCTTACTATTGAATCGATTTCCTTGAAGATCGCATTGTCAGCTTGTACTATTGAATTGATCATAAAAATCGAATCCTTACGTGCATCCTCTGAGTTGATGATTTTCCCACCCAAAAAAAAATATATGTTTTTTCAGTTTTGAATTTGAATTACGTAATTAGTTTGCTCTGATGTGAATTACTTAAAAGTTTAACAGAGTTTAGTTGAAATTATTATTAGGATGTAAAATAATCTTGAATTCTTGAACAATATTTTTTAATAGTAGTGGACACTAATAGGACAGCTACCCTATAGGTACCTAATTTAACGAAATAATATTTAGGTACCAGGATAGCAGGGAATAGGAGATTTATTTAGCATTATTGTTATTCTTTTGCTCGTTAGTCGACGTCTGTTCCGTGTCTAGTGCACTCGTTTTGACTTTTTTTTTTGTTGTGTTTGCATAATGTCGTTAAGTAATAGCGAATATTACGAAATGATGATGTGTGTCGGAGCAGAAGATGGTAATTTGCGAGCTGCCCGGGAACTGTACCGTCGCCTCGCCGTTTTATTGAGGGTAGACCAGATGCTGAGCGTCGACAGCGAACATGTTCGTTGTGGATGTTGCTTATTCCCGCTCTCGTGAAGGATGCCTTAACGATCCATAGTACTCTTGAACCAAAATCTGGCTAAGCTTTTAACTGGTTTCAGTACCAGTCGCCAATCGTGCGTGGAATGACCCAAGCGGAATAATTTAATTTTTCAACACGACGGTGTCACGGTGCACCGCCCAGGGCCGTCTTTAACCTATTTGAGGCCCTGGGCATAAAAGGATCACAGGGCCCCCTGTGAAGACAAGAGAGAACGGACGCCGCCAGTTGGGGCTGGTCATCACTTAGCTGTCTCGGCTTATTTTTAATTATTTTAATTTTGAATTTTTGTTTTCTTACCATTTGCTGTACTCTGGACGCTTTTAACGCGTACGTCTTTTTTACATCGTTCTCACATATAATTATAAATTCACATTAATGATGTAACTAATATTTTTGTAAAAATATAATTTAAAAGAGTGTCCATGGAGTTTCTTGCCCGTTCTTCTCCATAAGTACCTACGCTTTGGAATGGGCAACTAGCTTCATATTTTCTGACTGACCGACTTTTTGACAATTCAAAAGTGCCTGTAAATGGTTTAATTGAAATAAATGCTTTGGGTATGAGTTTGAGAATAAGAGAAACCTACTAATATTTCATAACTGGGTGGCTAGAAACTTACTGTAAATCGCACTGCAAATAATTTATTTTGTCATTGAATCGGGTACTAATAATGCGTAGAATGGAACGATGGCTGCAAATAATGTTTTTTTTTTTTTATGAGAGAAGGCTGGGGCCCCCGAAGATCGCGGGGCCCTGGGCACTTGCCCAGAGTGCCCAATGGAAAAGATGGGCCTGGCACCGCCGGCACACTTTGCTCGAGATGTGCCCTTTACTCAGTGGGTTGGGCGTAGTAGTAGAAGCGTGGCTTGGCCTCCGCTATCCTCAGACCTAACCCCGTTAGACTTTTTTTGTGGGAGTACATTAAAAATGTAGTGTACCTACGCAGTGCAGTGTGATACAATGGACCTAATGAAAGTTCGGATTGAGGCCGCTTTCATGACAATAACACCAGACATGCTACGCAATGTTCAGGTGTCCATGAACAACCGAGCGGCCTTGTGCATACAATACCAAGGTCACCACATCAACCCCATCTTTAAAAATGTAAGTCAATTTACTAAAAGCTCTCGGTAGGTAATAAGAATAAGGGATGAAACTAGTTAACCTACCTAAACTTTGTTCGATTTTTTACGTAAATTTTGCGCGCGCGCGCGCAATCGCTGCGGGCGGCGCGGCGGCGGCGGCATGTTTTTAACCGACATATAAAAAGAGTAGGTTCTCAATTCGGATGTTTCTATTTTTTATGTATGTTCGGGCATAACTCCATCCTAAATATGACGGATTTGCAAATTTTTTTTTTGTTCGAGAGTTTTCTTCCGAAATGGTCCCATTTAAATTTCGTAAAGGTCTGATGTTGAGTTTCGGAGACAGACAACGGAACTCTTCATCTTCAATAAATGCCAGCAAATCAACCGCGATTGCTGCTACAGCGTATGTATGCATTGTTTACGCAATCACACAATATAACACCACGCCTGTACCCTTTAATGGGGTAGGCAGATGTGTTCAATACCACAATTTACAGAGAACAGCTAGAATCACTGATATCTTAAATAGTGCACTACAACATGCGCCAGCGCAATATTAGGGGTATTGTTTTCGGTAGTGAAGGTGATGAAGTGAAATTTAAGAGGAAAAATTTCGAGATCCCAGAAAGAATTGTAACATCCATATCTATGACAAAAATATCAAGTCGGCGGATTCCTAGGATATTACTCTGAACAATGAGAAGCTAAACGATGTGGAAAAGAATCGAAATTGAGAATTGGAGACATTCCAAACTAAAGCAGAATACTTCGTCAGAACTTGGGATCGTGCAAGGAAAAAGATTAGAAAGAATTAACATAGTTTATTAAACTTATTTAAAAGCGTGCAGGCTACTTAAACTAAATAATTAAAGATACACAGTCGGCATTATCAGAGGGAAATTGTATAAAAACAACCATCAATAAAAAATTATAATGAATTTATTATAAAATGTATACATGTAACCGAAAAAAGTCCGCCGCACTTTCACGTTGAGCCATCTCAAACATCTAAGCAGAAATGAATGTCGAATATTCATATGATAATGTACAATTTGAATTTTTCAAAAATAGCCAACCGATCATTACTTATACCTAGTTAACCAAAACATTAGCTGTTTGAAATAGCGTGGCGACATTAAAAAGATGTGAGAATGGTTTCTTGATCGTTTTCTTAGTGATGCTTAGGTAATTAGGCAGCTATGTCGTGGATGCCCAAGCGAAATAGATCGTGTTGTACAAAGAAGGAGTCTCCGAGTGGCTTCAGAACAAACGTTTGCATATACGGGTGTGGTGGATCGTCGTCGCACTGAAATAAACATACATTTACATTTCAACAGAGGACAACATTATGAGGACACAATGAATTTAATCTACATGTTAAGGTTTTCAAATAGGTAATTAAGTGTGTTGTAGTAGGAAGTACATATTTAGAAGCCAATATTAGTATTCATCCTTATATATCAGCACAAGGGATGCATTCTGGCACTTCATTAAACTAAGAAGGTTTAGTGCAATTTAGGCAGAAACAATAGTTTGATTAAAGAGGTAAAAGGTATGAAAAAATCTGTCCGTACATTATGATAGTTGCTATAATAATCAAAAACAAATGTCAATACTATTATTCATCACACCAGCAATTAGATATAATTAGTTATTTCATGGACTTTACATGCAGTGATATTGTACACTGTATAGGGTCCTACGACATAACGGGAGAGGAACAGCTACTACGCGAGCTTGATGACTTAATCGACGCGACTTGGTGACTTATATTGTCAGAAATTTGTATAGTCAACCTCGTAATTGCTTTACCACCCTAAATGTCACCTGCATGTCAAACTCCAGTCTATTTTTTGCTTTCATGTATGTGACAGTTAAATAGTTTCGATCTTTAAGAAGTTTCAACATACTGGGAATTGTTGTCAAAAGTTATATGAGGACTAATAGATAAGTATGGATAAAAAAAAGTTACGACGATCATTAAAAAAAAATTAAGAGAATGATGATGTTATCAAAGGTAGTAAAGCAATTACGAGGTCGACTATACAATAAGATGTAGCGTACGATTACTGCCCGTCACTGTCGCGCTATTACACGCGAATTCTTATACACCATCAATGATCTAAAGTCGCAAAAGCAATGAGCGATAATCACACGACAAGGCGCCCCAGTGTGGGCCTGTTACTGATAGTCGCACCCCACTGCCGTTGCCTGTGGCCTCACGTATTTATTTGTTTATTGAGCTATCCTTCTATTGATATGTCGCAGGCCACATCCAAATAGAATCAGAAAGAAAAGAAGAGAGCTAAAACATAAAAACTTGCATCACAACTATTCCTATTGAATAGTCAGCAACAACGCTACCTATCTTTTCAACCAAATCTTGGTCACCTTTTGTTGTTATTGGGTCTGTAACTCTGTACCCAATTTACTATTGTGTACTTATTTATTGAATGTATCTAACAGTGACTTCATAATCCAATTGTATGGTAGTTATGTTGCATTGTTAAAAGTTCAAAAGTAAATTAGAGTCCGGCAACGGCCAGACTCTAATTTTCTCAATGGAGAGAAAGCGTTCCTGACACCGGTCAATACAACAATTCTAGTAGCTAATAAAGATCAAATTCCCGAAACACGTGTTCATTTGTATGAAACTGACATGTGTCAAGAACGCATTCGCTCGTCTGCCGCACTGTAGCATGAACAGGAAAAATTAAGAACCCTTGTTTACAAGACATGATGAGCCTTATTTTAGAAAGGGATCATGTGCTAAGCGGTGGGGTAGTGCAGAACTAAAAGCACTAGGGTCTATACTCTTACTTTGTATCTGTAGATAAAAGTAATTAGACGTTGTGAAGTGCCAGCCTGAACATGTCGTGTTCTACATAGAATGAGTTTGCTATTGGCTTCAGTAGAAACGTTTGAAAGTATGCATGAGGTAGGTCATCATCTGTCTGTGTCAAATGCAATAAAATTATTTATGTAGGTATTGCTATAAACTTTTATCGGAGCATATTTTTAACCTTTGGCAGTAATAAAAACAAACAGGGAAAGTACTCAGTAGACATACAATTATTTGGGTATTATATTTTACGGGATAGAATATTTCCAGAATATGAAAGAGATATCCCAATTATATATTATTACTAGCAGTCACACAGAGTTATGTGCAATTGTAACACACATCTCAAAAATTATGCACTTTATTATAGCATTACCATTACATTACTTTAGTTATGTAGCATTACAACTTTTTAAATATCTAGCGTTAATCTTAAATATAGAGTAATACAAGAAATTTAAACTTATCTAATTTAATAAATTAAATCATACCTGTAGCTGTCCAAGCACATTTATTAGAACTCCACCATCGAACATGGGCTGAGAGTCAACGGCAGTTATAATCCTTCCAATTTTCTGGAATGCTAAACTCTGAAATACAAGAACAGTAAGTTAATAATTTGATATACAAATTATCTTGCCTTTAAATAGTAGTGTTAGAAATTGAGAAAAATGTAATGCGTAAAAGTAATCTGTCCAATGTTCCAAATGATTGATTTGATACGAGACTTGACATAAAGAATAATCATTATTCATTCAATTGATACTGCATTGAAATATGTTTTTTTCTCAATATGACAAGTCAAAGTCATTGAACTGAAATAATTAATTTGACTAGGCAAATGAACTGCAGACACATACATTTAACTTTTCCATTATTTTAACTGCACCTTGCAACTGTACACCCTCAAAAGTCATAAACGACGTTTCGACCTGAAACGAGATACATCAACGATATAATGATACATGCTTAATCAATACCTATTACTAACAGTGGGGCTCCTTCAAGGATTACTACTGAGTGACTCATATTTGTTTTGGTTACTCTAAAATGCAAATTTACTTTTCCTGGTTGTTAGTCACCTTCAGATTACAACATATTTTATTGAAATTACTAAGAAACTGTGAAATCGACTGCAAAAAGATATCCTTTCGGCGGGAGCAACGAGTTAACCTAAAAGTAAAAAAAAATATTCTGTGATTTAGTCAATTTAATTCTACATATATAACAAGTAGGAGTTTCTGAGACGGAATATACTATAACTAGAGGAAATACTTACATTATACATATTCACTAGGTTTGGTCGCTGTGCCGGATCATCAAACAGTGTGTAATATTGCTGTACAAATCCTTTTCCAATTGCATCGTATTGCGGATTAAGCGCCATTATGACGATGTATATTTACCTAAATTCCACTAAAACACCCTAAAATCACTTTCAATAATAAAAGGCAGGCCTTTTATGGGGCTTTTGCATACCCTGGAGGCTTTCTTTTTATCAGACAAGATTTTTTTTTTTTTGGAATTTTATGACCTGGTAACTGGACCTTTAGGTCATGTCACACTGTGTCACACAAGAAAAAATGGCAAACCGTTGTTGGTGTTGCCCGTTAACCCGTATTTTGTACATGTCACAGATTAGAGAAACCTTCAGGAACTTACTATAATATGAATTTTGTCATCAGATATACTATTGAGAATATCAGTTTATTTGGTGAACTTCATTAACCTAGTCATTTGTACACATGTGCTAAAAGGCGATGCCTCAAAAACAAAGAAACGTCAAAAAATAAAAAATATATTGACATAATTATTTTAGGGTAGGTATCGGTATAGTTTGGTTCCGTCTGATTAGTATATAAAGTCTGTTTTTTAATCTCGTAGACTAAACTGACATTACGAGTGTTGTCAGTTTATTGCAATTCTTAAATAGTGATGTGGCACAACCGAAACTTAGCGTTAATAAAATCAAGTATCGTTTTTTTACAATAAGTTATCCTGAAATAATGTATATTGTATAGGTACTTATTTAAAACGTAATAATACAAAATTTATAATGTATAACATATATTTTTAATTACATAACTTAATTACAGGTATTCGCGTTAATCTGATTCAGATAATGACTCCATGTCTGAGGAATATTCTGAATCATCAGAATCGCCACCTACTTCTATGATAAACCTATCAGACACTGATAGGTTTATCACGGCAAACTCAGCAAACGGCAATCTTAACCCTTTTCTCTTTCTTCCATGGTTAAGATTGCCGTTTGCCAAAAGGGTTAAGATTGCCGTTTTAACGCGTACGGGAACAACACTGATGGCGTCTATAATTTTTTTTTGTTTAATTTAAAGACATCGAAACATGGTCGGATTACGCATGGCGTTGCGTGGTCAGATTTCCCTGGCAGTTTGTAGCACGTCGTGCAGCCGTGTGTACGTACGTGAATTTTAAATATAACACTTTGAATGAAAATTAAATTCGACTATTATAGATAAAAAGTTACGATTCATCAAACCGGTATCGTAGGTACAACACTGCACAAAAGAGCTGGCAACATTATTTGTAAATTTGACATTTGCATGTGTCAATTTAGTAACAGACTTTAGTTATCTGTGGGTTCCGTGGAGATAAGAAAAAGAAATCACGATTCTCGAATGCTAACTTATTTGTTTATTTCTCAATATTGTGTTTGAAATCAATTAATTTTTGCTCCAACCTCCAAAGTGCATTTATACCACAGAACATTAATACTCCTAACGGAGATTTATACAAACCAACATGTCTCTTGCCGATGAACTGCTTGCTGACTTAGAAGAAAATGACGATGGGGAGCTTGAAGCTCTTATCGAAAGCAATAAGATGGATGAAGACCATGAGTTTGCCGTGCCGTATCCTGTTATTCCAAAAGAGGAAGACATAAAAAACGTGTCCATCAGAGAATTGGCTAAATTGAGACATTCAGATCGATTGAAACGGGTAATATACATTGTTTACTACGTTATTGGTCTAAAAATAGATTATAATTATGCAGAAAGCGAAATATTAATCTTACCTGTGTGTTGTTATTTCAGGTAATGACATCAATAGAACACAATATTGGTAATAATAGGCAAAAAATCGAAGTGACAGGGTTGATGGAAACAGACCCCGAGTACCAGCTCATTGTAGAAGCTAACAACATAGCTGTTGAGATTGATGGAGAAATTGGTAGGTTCACATTTGTGTAAAACCATTTTTATCAAGTTTCAATATCTCATATTCATTTTAATACATCTTGAAATAAATTTAACAATAATAACTTTTTAAATTTTCTTGGGCATGTTTCCTGTTGACAGCGATGTGGATGAATTTTTTGATGAACTTTGATCATTTCCCGGTCAGTGGGTCGTCTTAGGGGCGGCCCCTCCTTTTTATATACTTGTACATATTATTATTATTTTGAGCTTTTTAAATTATGTAAACACTATAAATGAAAAATACCTACTCAAATTAAAAAATCTTGAAATAACATGAAATCCTTTTAAAAATAACATTGAATTCCTTTACCAGTATTAGAATTTATAAAAGTTGTGCACACATTGATTGTCTTATTATTGCGTTATAGTGTGTTCTTTAGTTCTCATATTGAAATGCCAAAAAATTATTGTTGGCATACCAATTAAATTAAATCAATTAATACTATTCCTGAAAAGTGAAAGTTTTAGGAACACATAAACATGAGATAAAAATTATTTTTCAGCTATTATCCACAGATATGTTCGGGATAAGTATCAGAAACGGTTCCCGGAGCTGGAGTCCCTAATCATAGCACCGCAAGACTATATCCGTGCTGTCAGAGAGCTGGGCAATGATTTGGATCAGGCGAAGAATAATGAGACACTTCAGAGTTTCCTTACACAGGCTACTATTATGATTGTATCTGTTACTGCATCAACAACACAGGGGTAAGTAATTGAATCATTATTGATTTGAATGTCAATGGTAGAATCACTATGCTAGTGAGGATAGTAGTGAATTGATACCAGCTTAATTTTTTTTTTGGTTTACCGAAGTATCCGTAGATCCTTTCAAGTAGTTACTATTATCTTCTTTCTGTTATATGTAGGTATAAAACAGGCGACAGGGACATCGAGGCGCAGTTTGTTAGGCACAATATTTTTTTGCAATCTGTTTGGCATATGTATTGCGCTTTTCTATGAAATAGCTGTTTTTTTTTTAATAACTATCAAATAATATCTACACTAAGGGGTCTAGAATCATGTGCTGAATTCATGGTTACTGTTTATAGTAACCATGAATTCAACACATTTTACCTGGTTAGGGGCCGTTCAAGTATTACGTAAGCAGATTTTTTGCAATTATTAACCCCCCTTCCCCTCGTCAGCAAAGGTAAGCAAAGCTCTTACCCCCCTCCTCCCTTGCTTACGTAAACATTGGTACATGCATTTTTCAATGTGTTCTGGTTTTTTTATTGATTCATGAGCAACAGATATGCGTTTCGTTTTCAAGCATAGACAAGTAGCATTGCCATGTGTGTTCAAACCAAAATCGACTAAATGTAGAAAATCCGAAAAAGTAAAAAAATAAATACTGCTGACATAATCACCATCCAGACCCTCATCCCCCTATGTCATCAAAAATAAGCAAAGCAAAGACCCCCCACCATGTAGTGCTTACGTAATTCTTGAATGGCCCCTTACCCTGTATAGGGCTGTATATTCTACACAACAGTTTTTTATGCGCCATCCATTCGCCTAATACCTTGTCTACCATAAGAATTTACTATTTAATATTAAATAGTTATGTATGTCATCTTGTATTTCAATCTTTAACACATATTTCAGGAAGTTATTGACTGAAAGCGAACTTGCTGAAATTAATGATGCTTGTGACATGGCTGCAGAGCTGAATAGTTTAAGAGCAAACATTTATGAATATGTTGAAAGCAGAATGGCTTTTATTGCGCCGAACATAACAGCTATTGTTGGTAAGTAAAATTACTCATCATTATGTTAGTCTGAATTCTAAACTGTGAAATATTCTATTGGCAGAAATGTATAATTATCTAATAGGCAGAATATAGTACAAAACAATAGTGCTGTGATTATGATTACTAAGTTATTGGGTATGACTTTCTACCCTCTTGAAATAACCCTTTGCCTTTGACATCTCCTATGAAAATACAATGAGATATTATTCTGATGGTTCTCTCTACCTTCTGGTTTAATTAATGAAAATAAACTAGATTAATAAAAACAAATAACACTTGTACCTAGTCATAATAATATTTTAATTTTCATAAGTATTTTAATGAAGTACCTCCGAATAATGCATGTGCAATTATTAGGTGCATCAACAGCAGCGAAGATCCTGGGTGTAGCAGGCGGTCTATCCAAGCTGGCTAAGATGCCAGCCTGTAATATCCTACCATTGGGGCAGCAGAAGAAAACCTTGTCAGGTTTCTCACAGGCTACTGCCCTACCTCATACTGGCTTTATTTACTTTTCAACTATAGTTCAGGATACACCTCCTGTAAGTATTCTTAGTAAAATAAGAGGTTTGTTATAAAAGCCGTAGGGGCCAAATACAAAAGGAACCACCAATAGCTAGGTGGTGGGTCCCACCCAAAAAAGAAAGAAAGAAAAATTGTTTATTCTGCACAAATAAAACACATTATAAAATAAACAGAAAATAAAAATAATTCTGAGTAGTACAGACGTCAGCACATTAAGCTACCCGAAACTGTCAAATTTTCCCAATCAACTTTGAACCTTATGCTTTAGCGATAAAGTTGAAAATCTATTAAAGAAATTCGACAGATTGTAGTAGCTTGATGTGCTGGCGTCTGTACAAAGCCTCGTTATCGACAATAAGAGAAGTTTTAAAGTCATAATTGCTCGATTTATTTCATAATCATTGCTCCAAGGTGAAGAATGAACATTGAGAAGGAAAAGATATATCCTAGCATGTCTCACGTCCAATAATCCCCACTCCCCGTGGTAGATTATTGCCCACGGCCTTTCACCATGTATAAAGTATGATTATTGACCGGTCAAATTCACCATTTTGAAACTTGAAAGGTTTTGTCTTTCTAAAATGGTGTTTATTTTTTAGGAGCTAAGGTACAAAGCAGCAAAGCTGGTATCAACTAAAATAACGTTAGCAGCCCGCGTAGACGCTTGCCACGAGAGTACCGATGGAAGCATCGGACGGATGCTGCGGGAATCTGTTGAGAAGAAACTTGACAAAATGCAGGTAAGTCAGGTCATATACTGGTACAAATTAGAATGGTCAACAGAAGTTAAACCATTGCAATTATTATTGCATAGTCTTCTCATTAAAGAAATTGGAGCATCAAACCCGCCAACAATAACATTAATAAAACTTCGTATCGAAGTGGAAATGGCCGTATCGTATGCACCGAAGCTCGAAGGTGTTTTGCAACTGTTCAAAATAAGACAACTTATTTTAGATTTTGACACTGGACCCCAGATAAATATAAAAGATAAAGATATATTTATTGCTTATCTTTGTACATTAGTTCTTATTTTTTTTAAGCTAAGCTATTATTAAGATAAGTCTCTTTTCATTGCCTTAATATACACTCAAATATATACATGAAATATACTCAAATATTTTAAGTATTCATTACATGTATCTTTCTTTTCCACAAGGAACCCCCACCGGTCAAGTTCGTGAAGCCTTTACCAAAGCCCATAGAACAGAGTAGAAAGAAGAGAGGCGGCAAGCGAGTGAGGAAGATGAAGGAACGCTACGCCATGACTGAGTTCAGGAAGAACGCAAACAGACTTAACTTCGCTGACGTGAGTGTAACGTTGGAGTTTTTTCGTTATTCTTCTGTGTGATACAATATTCATCATCATTTCAGCCGAAAGACTTCTGAACAACGGCCTCCCCCATACAATAGTGATGTGACAGTGTGGTCCAAATTTTTTTTTTTTTGGACTTTGGCCTTTGTAATCACCTTAACGCAACCTATGTTCCGCGAAAATTAGTAGTTTAGAAGTTGTGACTTTTTTAATTTATTTTCTTAAAATGTCTACTTTAGTCATGTAAACCTCTCTAATTTGAAAGTTATTGCGCTAAATTGGTGAGTAAGGAATATAACACGTTGCTAACAAAATGCATTTTTGAGGTTATTCCCAAATAATTTGGTTTTAGACTTATTGGTGGATTATTTTTAATTTTCCAATTATAATGCATAGCAGTCAAAAAAAAAACTGATCTTAAAAACTACCTTGAGAAGTGAGGATAGCATAGAACAAAAAAAGCATTACCAATTGACCATTTGGGAATAATCTCAAAAAAAGCTCATTGCCTGCTAGCTACATGTCTAATAGTACTTGCAAATTTGGTTAGATTTAGTGCAAACATTTTTTTCGTAAGAAAGAATTTTTTTAATCCCTGTTTCTTAACTACTGATTTCCGTGAAACATACGTCACTGGAAAGGCAAAATTACTTAACCGTCAAATTAGGCTTTGGCGGTTAAGTAATTTTGCCTTTCCAGTGACGATATGTATGTTGCATATAGATAGAAAAAAAGAAATAGACCATTAAAAACAATTGAACCACTGTAAATAGGCCACCCTGTATTTTTTTCTGTATTTACACAATTTTTGGTTACAATATTGGGTCGAAAAACAGTTACCTACGGCTAAAATCTGTAGGAAAACACAAAAGCCAGTAGAAGGGAATGGCAAATGAAGCTCATGTTAAATATTTTAGGGTTCCTTTGTATGATGCAAAGAAAATCATGTGTTTCGCTCAACTAATCGCAGTCCCTGAGAACTGAGGGGCAACACCTACTCATAATTTTAAGAACACTTACAGTCTGATCTCATTCTCAATCTGTCAAAAATACCTCTACTTTCCCTACATTTTTGACGTTGATTGTCGCTGAGATGAGATTACGACTAGATTTTAAACGTTTTTAATTACGGGAATTGGTATTTGATCTCAACAGAAACCGTCTTAAATATTTCATGGAATCGAGTTATAAACCGTTAAACAATCGCACCTTATTAAGGCTTCTTCAAACAGGCGCGACACTCGATAAAATCGCGCGCGACACAAAGGCACCGCAAGTCGCGCAACGGACGGTGCCTTTGTGTCGCCCGCGATTATATCGCGTGTCGCGCCTGTTTGTAGGAGCCTTTATGCTTAGCTTGCTGCACGTGCAAACTTTCTAAGAAAAGTCAATTTCAGGAAATGGGTTACTGTGTATGCCGTGATATTAAACGAAATTACAGAGCCATTTTAATGAAACAGGTATCATATCGGCGAAAATTCTTAGCATTTCATGATAGAGAAACCGCCATAATTAGCGGATATAGTGAGAGCAGCTAATGCAACGTACGCTGATCGTCGAAATAATTGATGGTATCATTATCTGCGCATGCGTTCGCGGAATCCTTGGCGTAAATGTGACGTTGCGCTCGACGGTCCGAGGCAGATGCGTTGAATTTCAAATCGTGCGGCAGAAGGGGTCCGTTTTTTCACGCAAGTCAAATAGACCGGAACTCGACCTGTTGAAGCGCGCGGACGTCCGTGCCGGCCCCGTTGCGCGTGCGCTTACTGCGATTAGTGATCTTACATACGGTTGTAGTAGATGGCTAACAGTTGGTTTAGTTTTTTATAGATGAAAAAGATGCAGGTAGCGTTCTGTAGTTTCTGCCTACCCCGTGGGAATACGGCGTGAGGTTATTATATTATATTTAGGAAATATATTTATTAGATTACTTGGGGAGGAGAAATTGTTTGTGGTTTAATCAGGTTGTGCTGAAAATTAAATACAGTAAGATCTTTTGTAATGTCAGGCAGGAGGTTTTTGTCTGATATATTTGGCCATCTCCCTTATAGGCATAGGTAATAAAAATCTTATAATTGTCACTTGTCTGACAAGTGACAATTATGACAAATGACAAGTCTTGTCATTGAAAAAACTGTAATCTATTCTTACAAGAATGTAATGATGATCATTTATAGTTATAATCATTCACACTTATAACGATTATTGGATCAATGAAAATCTGGTTTTATCTTTATGGGGCACTGACCACCATCTGGGGCATGGCACCAGTCTTACCAAGGGGTATCGTATTACCCAGTAACTGGGTTGTGGAGGTCAGATAGGCAGTCGCTCCATGTAAAATACTGGTATTCAGCTACATCCGGTTAGACTGGAAGCCGACCCCAAAATAGTTGGGAAAAGGCAGATGATGATGATCTTTATAGGGCACTGACTCACACTGGAACGAAACCCGCGCTGGATGAGCTCGCACCCATAGGTACATTTGCTCACATCGCCTCGGTCTAAAAGTCTTATTAGCGAGGAGATTCATTTAGCATTTTATAAAGACAAAGCTCATCTGTTTCAACCATTAATCTATTGTGTCTAGGAACACACATGGTTAAGCAGCTTGAATTTCTAAAACATAAAAATCTCCTAATTTATCAGACAGTCTACACGACCGTGTGTTCGCTCCCCCGTATACGTATTAGCGCACTTCGTTGGCGGCGCCCGCTTTAATTGGCAGCACCGATCGAAAAACCATCCATTATAATTCCGTCTGTGCTAATATTATTCATGCCATTTAGTATCAATCAAGGCGTTTTCTAAAACTTTCAGAGATTTATGGATTATGAATAAAATATGAGATAGTTTTTCATTATGATATGGATATTTTATAAAAGTTACAAGATTCTGCGTGTAAGTGCGAGTGCGTTTGCAAGATTTGCCATCGATCTTATAAATATCTAATAATGTCTATGACATTTAATACGGGCAGTAAAATGTCTGCAAATCTAGCAATCAATATTCCTCAGCAATGACAGCAATTGACTTGTGGAAGTCTAATGATAGTAGCTCCATGTTAAGAAGGTACTAGATAGAATTTGCGCTGAATTTACCAACCCAGGAAGACGGTTTCGGATCGGTTAATTCAGCGCAAATGACGACGGCTTCCCGACTATGTTAAGAGGAAATGCGGGTGGTCGTTTCTCCATAGAAACGCTCTCGCCTGTTTTCTTTCTGGTTAATGGTCATTAACCATAAATATGATATAATTGTGGTCATAAAGCAATGATTTTTCACAGAATAATAAATTTGTTTTCCTTTTTTATGATACGTTATTTTTATAAGCACTAGAACCCTCAAAAAAATGCTCAAAATTGCCGATTTTAACCGCTGTCAACAGAGGCCTAATCTAGTGTAAAAATTTGACAACTATTAATGAAAAAAGAATAACATAGGGACACAGTACCTATATCCTTCTTATTCAGTTTATGAAATAACTTTTAAATTGGTCCAATATTGGAGGAGGAAATAGGCGAGAGCCAAACCTCGAATTATGACTTTTTACTTAAGTTTTTTCAAAAGTCTCTCCGACCGCTTTTCCTCTTAAGGTCTCTTAAATTAGTAGTTTATGTCCAGCAATATTTCATGACATTTATTTTACGAGATGTGAAACTTTAAACATTATTCGCTGTTTACAACTACATGTACAACAGTACAAGTATGTCATAATATTCAACACTTCCTTATATTGGCTCTTAAATCTACAAGCTTCAACCAGGAAGCTATAGAAGTGCTTACTATCAATCAACTTTCTTTGTCTACTTGTAGTAACAAGACAACAGGAAAAGTCCTCTTTTCAAAAGGAAGTCCATTTCCTTCATTATTATTTAATTGCGATTCTAGTGTATCCAATAGAATAGGAATAGGCGCTGAATAATTTGACAGGTTTAAACTAAAATTTATCTTCTGTCCTTCTTTCTCTTAATGAAATAGAAAGAAAAAGTTGCACTGAACTTTAGTTTAGTTTGTGAACAAGGGAATCGGCACCATTGTGCATTGTAGAAATGAAGTAACTTCCTGAGAAAATTTGAATTTTCATTATAAATTTTCTTTTCAACAAATAGTTATGAAGTACAATTTTATTCGGGCGTGCAAACCACTTACCAGCCTATCCTAATTTGCAGGGCATCGGCCTTGTCTCATACCCATAAATCCCTCATTCATCATTATTCACCGCGTTTGCACTCTGCGTGTTGTCTAATGCTCACGTAGGCAGGCGCGACGCGACAACAGTAGTAACAAATTATATGAAAACTTCATAGAGATTGCCCTACCAGAATCCCGCCGCCACGTCGTGTCGCGCCTATCTGTGGGAGCCTTAAACCAATCCTAAGTGTTTGGCCAGACTGGGGCGCGGGCTCGGGTGAGGGAACGCGTGCGGGCTGCCTGTCCGCACTAGACCGCGGCTGCGTTTGTCAAAAGTAAGTCTTTTAATCCATATTATATATGGATGAAAAAGACTTATTCGCGTGCCCACTATGAACACTCAAACGAAGTTCATAATTATGTTTGAGTGTGCCGCGCCGCGCCCGCCCGCGCCCTCACTGCCAGTCTGGCCAAACACTAAAAGCAAAAAAAAAACACTAACACAAAGTTTCTTCCTCAGATCGAAGATGACGCTTACCAAGAAGACTTGGGCTACTCTCGCGGCACGATCGGAAATTCAAGCACAGGCCGCGTTCGTCTGCCTCAAATAGACGAGAAGACCAAAGTGCGCATCAGCAAGACTTTGCAGAAGAACTTGCAGAAACAACAGCAGTATGGCGGTGCCACTAGCATTAGAAGGCAGGTGTCCGGTACTGCTTCGTCTGTGGCGTTCACGCCGTTACAGGTTTGTGCTTGGTTTTTCTAATATAGTAAAGTGATACCATGTGGTGTCATATGTGTATGGTAATTAATATAATGATGCTTGCGGGGGGAGTAATATAACAATAGATAAATTATATCTGGTATGTCAGGCGAGGAGCATTATTTCCCCAACCCCCTTAGGTGCTTGACCAATCCCGAAAAAAAGTGCTGTTCCTGAGGGAAAATAACGTTATTATTATAATAGATGGCGCCACGTGACCTTCGAACTTGATCGACACTTATGTGGGTGAATCCGCGGGGCGCTACCAGTACCTAACTAATAAAAGTGTGCGACCCTTTTTTTTTTCTCAAGATGGGAAATCATCAAATGACTCCTCCCGCTCTGGGTGGAGTGGGTGGGTGCCAGTAACTAATAAACGTGTGCGATCCATTGGAGATACTTCAGGTTCATTTACTTTTTCCAATCACTATTGGCTCAAACCCTTGATTGAAAAGAAGCCTTTGGATCGGTTTGTTTAGAGAATATAATGTAAGAACACGAAATGTGTTTACATTACTACGAGATTAACACATTTTAGACCATTGTGTAATAATGATTAATGAATGTCAAGTGGTTTAACTTTCGTCATAATTAAAACATATTAAATATCTGCACTGCCATTAAATGTTGCGGTTCTGATCGATATACTAGGAACCTAATTTGTTTGTTTCGCAAATATTGAAAATTAAAATGTCATATTATTGAGTGAAGGTGCAACAATATTATCTAATGTGTAACATAATAGTCCGTATTACAAGACCCAACTAGTTCTTTATGTATTTTGAATAATTTAATAAAAAATACCAAAAATTCCTGTGGGCCTCGTCCTCTATGGGGCTGGTTCATGGTCATAAGCTTAGAGTCGTCAGGTCAGCCAAATTGCCATCTGGTTTTTCTCACACCAAGCTTATAGTTGGCTGCCGTCTGAAAATTAATGAAAAACAAAGGACAGTCAGTCGGCGACTAAAGTTGTTTTTTCATGCATTTTGCGATTTTGTGGATTTATTCCTTTCTGATCCCCTGAACGCCCCCCTCCACCCCCCTCGATCCCCAGTTCTTCTGGTAGGTACCGGAAGTTCAGAGTTGGTGGCCGTGTATACGCTTTGGTTTGAACGTGGCCTTAGTGTTAAAAGCCATAAGTGTTGCCATTTTATTCGGAGCCATATTATACGAATTTTTGCTGAATTCTGTCGGTTTCCTCATGAGAATTAATAATTTTACGATAAACTACGAATGTAAGTACCTATAACTTATAGCAAATATTCATTCTTTGGGAATATAGGAAGTTAAAACGGTTATAATCATAAACACAGTTAGTAACATGAAAAAATAACGTCACGGTTATGTAGTCTTTTGGGGTAAACAGAGGTACTTAATAAAGGGTTAGAGCGGTAAATGTTGACACTTGATTGATCAACAGAGCAGGATACGGTAGTTAGTCATTTAGTCTATGTATATCACAGATGACAAATTATAGACTTTTGAAGGCATAGAGCGTAAGATGTAAATTTTTTAAATTATAGGTTTTTAGGTTGAATGCGCAAGCGCCGAGTCCTAGTTTCCAATACTGGGTAACACGACTCCCAATAGAATTTTTTTTTCAGCTACGTATTTGTTGGACTTGCCATAGGGGAGCTAAAATCGAAATCGGCGACGGGTGTTATAATTAAACCAAGTAAGTACCTCTTTCGGGATAGCGATTCTAACCTACGTCGTCGTTGCAATTATTTCTGATAGCTTGTTAAATTTAGTAGAAACATTAATTCAGTTGGTCTATTACGAATATTTTAGTAATTCAATTATGCCCCATAGATATAGCGTTGTAATTTATCATGTTCTGTCTTGCGGGCGTGCCGTTTTATGGACACCAATAATGTGTACGAAGATTGTAAGTTGTAAATGTATATTTACAACTTACAATCTTGGAATAAATTCAGCGTAGAGTTAATTACATTTCGCAATTTCTAAATGAATCTGCCTAAGCTTTTCCCCATGTTGGGGTAGGCTTCCAGTCTTACCGGATGTAGCTGAATATAAGTATTTTACATGGAGCAACTGCAGCCTATCTGACCTCCACAATCCAGTTACTAGATAACACGTTAAGACGTAAGACTGGTTGTCAGACTTTCTGGCTTCTGACTACCCGTCACGACTGTCAAAGATGTACAAATGACAGCCGGCACCAACAGCTTAACGTGCTTTCCGAAGCACGGAGGGAAATCGATATAGTAATGGATGGTCACCCATCCACGGACCGACCTCGGCAACAGTTGCTTAACCTTGAAGATTGACCCGTGCGGCTGTTATTATTTAGCCACGTGCCCCTCTATTTCAAAATGCATTTTTTTAAATGCCTTGTTCTAAAAGGTAAAATTTGAGAATCAAATTATGCAAAATGCACTAAGTAGGTAATCTACTTTGCGAATGTCGCTTTGCTCAACGTTGTTACGTGAACCGATTTTATAACACCTTTGAGCTTTTTCTCGGATAATATTCATAAAAGTATGGGTGGCCAAATTGTTTATAAAAATATTTTGATTTTATGGAATATTTTATGATAATAAGTAGGTAGTGGAATTTATTATCGTATCCGAACAGTTTTAGTGCTTACCTCTTTAGGTTAAGTGTACACTAAATGTTGATATTTTACAATTTCTTCGTCATGATATTTTTTAATAATAAAAAAAAAACTGTATGGTGTGTAATCTTTGTTGGCGTGGTAGAGATACCGATGAAGAAATACCTATCACCCAGATTTTGCCATGGGTGGCGTAAGTCCATGAATTCCTTAGACATGCTGTTAGGTAGCATTCATTTTAATGGATACCACTTAGCAATGAGGTAGATAAAATTATCAACAGTCTGTCGAAATTGAATCCAAGATAACTATCGCGCACTAGTCCGGAAATCTCAGAAGAAAAATATAATTTTGCGCTGATTCACACTATCTCGATTGCATTAACTACGAATGTCACTAGAATGTTGTTGAATCTAAACGTATTTTTTTTTTTCTTTTATTTTCTGTTTCTCACAGATACGGGAATAAATAGGTAGACCTGCGGGGTAATTGCGTAAGGGTGTATACAGAAAGAAAGCTGGAAACTTAGAAGCGCTTGCCGGCGCTTGACAGCGCTGGTAACCCGCGCAGGAAAACATATGAACGCGCGCCGATAAGCACTGAACGGTGCCGACAAGTTCCGACAAGCTTCAACACGCGCTGGTCAGCGCTGGGCGCTGCCATTTAAAATTAAAGGCATATTTTGCTTGGTCTGCTTCAACCTGCTTCCTTTGTGTAGAACGGACAAGCGCTGTCAAGCGCCGGTAAGCGCTTATAAGCTTCCAGCTTTCTTTCTGTATACAGCCTTGCACACTAAGGAGTGATTTTTCAATAGTTAGATAACATACATCATCATAAAAGACTATTGAAAAAACAGCCCTGACAGTAGCTATGGCTTTCATTTTGACAGTTGAACAACATTCATTGCGTTATTTACATTTTAGAGCAGACAAATTTTTCGAACATATGAAGAAATGGATTAGGAATACCTATCCTTCAAAATTGTTCACACTATGATTAATAGTGTGTTTAATAGTTTGTTTAATAGTTTTTTTTTCAATTAGGGTGTTTTCCTGTAAATCTCTGCCTTGACACTTTCTATCCAATTAATGCTACAAGTACATTACAGCAATCAAACTTCTTACACCGCGTGCTGCAACGGTCATGCAAGCCGACGACCCAACAAAAACGCCGTGCCATAAACGTTTTAAAATTACATAACAACTCTTTGACTAGGTATTGTAAAAAAATGTGTGTCGTTGTACGCACTTAACAGTCGCATTGTTTCAGTGCATTGTCTCACGTATTCATTTACTTCTTAACGTACATAATACGAATAGAGACATCTTCTCATTGTATATAATCGTTTTGAGATTTTTCTGCATTCTTATCTATACGTAATTGAGATTTACAATAGCTGTTTTTAGGTGTGACCTAAAATGTAAACAATGGAACTGTTTTTGGGTAGGTACATAACTTGTCTGTGACTCGTGTTTTAGGAAAGAGTGTAATATCATACTCAGTTCGATGTAGACAGTGTTAGATTCCTAGTCTATTCTTTCAGCTGTTTTAAACGTATTTCTATACATAACACTACATCTACATTTAAGTTCTTGTTTGGGTCAGCTTATAAGGCTTATCCGATAAGTACCTAGATATTGAAACTCAACTATAGTTACCTCTGCATATGGCTGAAATTAGTATTTATAACGACTAACCGATCAGCATTGAAACACAACAGCACGCTCGCTGCATAATACACTATTAATCACAATCTGAATAAATTTTAAGAATAAAGATAATCCATTGCTCCATATGTTCGCAAAATTTGTCTGCTCAACAACGTAAATAACGCAATGAATGATGTTGAACTCTCAAAATGAAAGCCTACTGTGAGTGTGTTGCGCAATTACTACCCCACTTGGATTGGACGTCTTTATTTGGTTACGAAGAACCGACAAAATATGGAAATTAACATTTGAATACTTTCTTTAGAGTTTATAATTTTGGATCTAAATTATCCAATTAAAAACAAATTAAAACTTTCTTCTACGCAACTATAAATTTTTCATAATTTGCATCACACATAATGTAGTTTCTATGAATATTAAATAAACTTTACTAACCTATCAAGGTAATATGAAGGCCAAAGATCCATGTTTACCTATATTTTCTCTGTCCATCGAAAGGACTACCTATTAGAAACTAAAAAAAACTTCATGAAATTTAGATTGTTGGTTTTAAATATTGTTGGTAAGCGAAAAGAAAATCAGCCTATGTATCGATTCCCTATAGCCCTATGTACAGACGCCAGCATATCAAGCTACTACAATCTGTCAAATTTATTTAACAGAATTTCAACTTTATCGCTAAAGCATAAGGTTCAAAGTTGATTGGAAAAATTTGACAGTTTCGGGTAGCTTGATGTGTGTGAAATCCCGAGATGCCTCCTTTATTATTTTACTCTAGGCTAGATAAACATAGGACATCCTACATCCAACTCGCTGACGATTTCATTCTCGTCCTGAATAACTTTAAAGATGTCTTCATAACAAACATACTGGCAGATAATTACAGTCAACATTTTTTTACATTTCTACCCATCTGCGGGGATCATTACGTCTTTTTATTTTCCGCATCACCGCGTTTCCCATTATTAATGCAATTACATACGCCTTAAGAGTCAGGGTTGCTAGGACAAAAAACAGACGCAACTATTAATTCGATCGTCTATTATCTCATCTTGTTTTGAAAACGTCCGGTATTGTTCAGTAAAAACTATACCGTGTTTTGTATTTTTTTGAAATAAAACGCTGCCTTGGTAATTAACTTAGGTATTATTTTAGTATTGAACAATACAAGGAAAATCCGGCTGATTTCCATGCATTAAACATACAGCGTACAATAATTAAAAAAAAACAGTCTTCAATCTTTTTGAAGTTTGTTGAAACGCTAAATGATGTATGCGGTTGAAATCGGACTTCTGGTAACCCTATAAGTACAGACAAGTACTTAAATCGTAACTATCGTATCTCACGTACATCTCCGCCCTTGAGAAGACGAGAGGAACACGAGTTCATGCAACTTTACAATACAGTTTCAAAGTCTAAACATTATCGCATCATAGTTGTTATTATGGAATGATGCACTAACATAATTATGTGTGAGCCCTGGCTACGGACAGATTCTCACGGTAAAACGCATATTTAAAGGTTGCCTCATCTTAAAACAACTGAAGGATTTACATGACTAAAATTTAACAAAATAATGCATGATTGCCAGGAGAGTAGTAATCACATAATTATTATAAAAACACCGTTGTCTAGCCGGCCTCGTAGCCTGCAAATGGGCTGGTTTTAATTCTGAATATCTGCAAAAACGATGTGGTCCTTCGAGCCGGATATGGCCACCTCTTACGTGCTGCTAGATAAATCATCATTACTATCTTCCCCATCCCTTTATTTTGGTTCGGCAGTACTTTCTTTCCTTTCTTCCATACTTACATCTTCTTCAGTATTTTCTTTGATCTGTCATTTCTTAGATTGATAGTTAACATCGTTCTTACAGCTATATGTATTACATTCGTAGTTAACATCTTTCTGGTCACAGCCTTCTCATTATGCCGCATGCCTATACTGCGACAATTCAGCTAGATGAATACACCTACTTGATAACATCTACACACATTCATGAGCCTATATCATAAATAAATATCTTTACATTTCCTAACAATAACATCATAACTTATAGTAAACGAGCCAACAAACAATTGTAAAGGAGCGCGCCGTCCATAAATACCTGCATTGCACGTAAATCTTCAGTTGCGATACACCGCGGTCCGCACCCTAAGTCGTAACAGTAATGTGCACGGCCCATAACAGTCTATGTAACATCTTAAGGTTATCTAAACGATCGCAGGTTCTTAGGCATGCTACACATTTGTTCGGGTCGGCATTAATCGGCACAGCTGGGCGGTGAAATCGAATAATTAATATATTGATATAATTATGTTCGGGCAAACAGGCCGCTCGGCTTAGCCGAGCTGGTTGGTAAAAATCAACTTTAAAGTTCATTTGACCACATTCACGATTTTTAAAAATGAAAGAGTTAGATTGCAATAGCTTAAAAATAGTTTACGTAAAAAAAATATCGTGAACATGCTTCATAACATGTGGCATTCAGCGAAGGTAGATGCCGGGCGCAGGTTGCCAATCGGCTCGAGCAGAATGAAATTCGAAATTATTTAGTAAAAGCTTCGAATCGGCTTTGTTGTTTAACTAATAATGCAATAATAATAATCGCAATAATAATACTGCAACCGCAATAATAATGCAATAATAATACTAATAATCGAACGTGCCGACCCGAACATTTGTGTAGCGCTACGTTGCGCGTTGTTGAACCTACATACAAGGAAGGTTAAAGTAACCTTCCTTGTATGTAGGTTCAACAACCCAATTGGTGATTCGTTACAAATCTGTGATGGTAATGCTTCAAACGTCTACATCATTGACGTTGAATCTTTTCTAAAGACCTCATTAGTTTATTTATTATTTTCTCCTTAATTAATGGTATTGTATTGTAAGTCAATGATTGCAGATTGCAATATTTTATTTAGTTTACTCTTTTATCTACAAATTATGAATTTATGTAATTTAAAAGCGTATATTTGGTTTAAATGTATCATTTTCTAAGATGTCTGAGCTTATTTACGTATTCTGTTTTTTTTTTTGTAGGTTTAGGTAACCCCAGAATTGGCCCTACAAAAATTCAATTAATATTGGTTCATTACTCTTTCAACAGCTTCTATAGTATTCTTATCTCGTATACGACGACGATATTCTTGTACTATCTGAACAAGCTATTAACCGGTTGAATACCGTAATTACAGAAATAATTAAAAAGCCATTGTGTCTCGCGTTACGAATGGTTAAAAAGCTCGAAACCAAATAGGTTCTGCACGAAATTTTATTAAACTTATGCAATCGCCATCTGCTCACTGGCACCACCATTGAATTCACCACATAAGCAATGAACTAAACGGCGACCATTTTGTCTTGAACCACGGCGAAATACAGAACTAATTTTAAACGTACTGATTATGTCCCCTACGATGGTTAGTAGCGCCACCCTCGTTACACTGGGCACTTGGTACGGGGTTGAATGATGAAAGTTTATATTCTACTACCTCGATAGATGGTGCTGGGATCGAATTGAATCGCGCTATGGTTTTGTTACCGCGTTTTAAGGACACATAACATAGTTATTAGCTTAAATTAACCTTACTGTGTTCCACAAAGCTTAAAATGCGTATTTCAATACCAACACGTTTAAGCGAGGCGGTACTGTGTAAATGGATCATGTCATTTACCACCATGAAATAGTAGTGTTGCTTAACTATCGATAGTTGATCTATTGATAGTTGACCTTGAAAACCAGTAACAATATCGATAGTATTGGAATTTTACAATACTATCAATAGTATCAATCGTCAGACATGACTACATGAGTAATACTATTGATGAAGAGCAATAGTATCGATAGTATTGAGTTATGATACTATTGATACTATCGCTATAAATGTGTGTTTTACAACAATTACTAGCGATACTATCGATAGTTTTAGAACTATCGATATTTTTACCCCATCGATATTTAACGAAAATTTAATATTATTGCATCCGGATATAAATAATTTACCTAGAATAGAATATCGATGTGGAAAAAATATCGATAGTTCAGAAAAAAATAACTAAGTCCGGTATCCGAAAACAGTAGTAACAGATTACATGAGCCTTAAATGCTTGATTTTTACAAACTACCTTGATCCCTCACTAGGATTCCCTGTCGTGGAGTCAAGTCTCTTCCCAAGTAAGGCAAACGTTTTCATTTATTTAGGTGAAGTAAGTAATTAATTAATTTAAAAAAGAAAGAAAATATAACTAATAACTTAAATGCAATATAATTAAAAAGTTAACTAATTAAAATTAATATGTAGTAGAAGGTACCTAGTTATGCTAATGAGTAATGACCTGCAATGCTTGTCAATTCTATCCTCTAAAGTTGCGAGTTTAGCATGTAGGCGAACCGAGAAAATTACCTATTAGTATTTCAGGCGATCGGGTTAGGACAAGACTTTCTCCGTTTACATTTCGCTGTTGGTATTTGTGCTATGGGAATGGCTACGCCCTTAGGTTAAACGATGTTGAGTCTCGTTTAGATTTAGATACACATCAAAATGGGGGTACTGGCTTTAAGATTAGAGAGTAACTTTTGAGAGGCTTTTACTGCTTTAGATTTTTCGATAAAAAAAAGTATAATGAAATAATTATAGTACCTAGCCAGTGTTTATGGTATAAACGTTATCGCCTGAAAGCAGCTTTTAATCTAGACACTAAAATTAAATCTTCCATGAGTTAATTGCAATCTTTTGCTTCGCTGAACATTTTAAGTGTTCTCGTTATGCTGTTTGAAAAAGATGTTGCTGTGTTCATTTGTAAACGAGATTTGCATAAAACAATAACCAGTACCATACAGTAAGAAGACTAAATAAAAGTCGATTTTCGCATCTGTCTGTGTGACCGCGTTGTTAACGGATTTTGATGCAGTATTCACCATCATTTAGAAAATTAATTTTGGGAAGGTTCAAGTGTGTAAATACATAAATACTAAACTTACAGTAAAGAAACGAAGTTTTATCAGGTCTTAAAATTATCACATCATTCATCCTAAAAAGCGTGCGAAGCCGGGGCGGGTCGCTTGGTATTGTTGTGTAATGTAGGTATACTTTTCCCAAAACACACCTACCGCTACCTTAGCCTATTGATGCAGGTCCACGCCCAAACGTTTAGCACAGATAGCTTAGGCCAGTAAATATATTATGTAGATACATTTATCCATTGCCCTCCGCCCGGCGGCTCGCTCGGCGTTAACCCGCAACATCCACCAGACCGTTAGCTGCCTGATAGTAATCAGCGAGATTATGCCCCCATCGCACACAACACAAGTGCATCGCCCACCTGGTACACCGTAAAAGCTGTAGATAAGTGCATCGATTGGTATTATGTATCTAATCAAATTTCTAAAGCGACTGTCGAGGTTTCTTGGCCTATTAGACTTGTTATATTATAGTGAATATTTATTCGTTGGAATAATTTTCAATAACGATATGACCTCGGTGAAAGTGGCCACACTAACACCATTTTACTATTGTTTAAGTAAAACATACGTGATACTTGATTCTAGCACACGTTCGTGGTTATTGAAAAGAAATGAGCAATTGCCATCGATTACCGAGTGGGTCAAACTCCTCGGAAACAGCGATCATAACACTTTTTATGGTTTCCTCAAAAACGAAATCTTATTAGCGACACTAATTTGTCTGTCTGACCGCGCCGCAAATAAAATTGCTGAATGGATTGAAGTTATTCGAAATCCAATTTAGAATTTTATATACGTAGATGTAGTTTGTTAATGGATGCGATGTCTGCCTGGCTTGTTATGTAAAATGGTAAAGAACTCGTGCCGTCCATCGCGTGAACGTTTGTATCAACAAATGAAGCGACACGACAGAGCGCAAAAAGCCTCTAACGTGATAAGCAAGAATTAATGAATGGTCATTATAACTTGGCATTGCCTTACTTGTCTACTTGTGTATGAGGCGGATTATTGCTGCGTTGGCATGCTATTACCACGAGATGATGACAGAATAACAAACGGAATGCCGAGTTATAACGAACTGATTTAAACCCAGGTCACAGTTGTCTTGTTAGTGAGGAAGATTGTAGATATTTACTCCTCCTATATTATGGAGCTCGTTTGAGAAGAAATTACATGGCGTGCTACTTTTTAATACAACGCGCTCTTCCATGGAAGCCGTCTATTAACTTACGACGTGCTTAATTGATTGGTGAGAGTCAAAATGGCGGGTGTACCTTAACTAATCGAACCCTTTCATTTACCAAAAAAAATTACCTAAATTGTAGTATTTAGTACTTAGGTTTAAAAAAATTGTACCTTAAGAACGAAATTATTTCGAAATTAAAGTACACCCGCCATATTGACGTCAAGATGGCGGGTGTTCTATAGTATTTTATTATTTAACTGTTACTTATAAAATATAATTACACCAAAAAAATGTACCTAAAATGTGTACTATTTAGTACCTAGGTTTAAAAAAATTGTACCTTCAGAACGAAAATATTTCGAAATTTAGGTACACTCGCCATATTGATGTACATCAGAATGTTCGGCCAATCGAGGTAGGGAGCTGGCTGCTACTCCAATTTTCAGTGACGGTTTTGTGACGCATAAAGATGCCAGCCAAATAATTTGTGACAGAAAAGTTCGAAAGTTAGAAGCATTTATTTCGACCAACCTGAATCTCCATAACTGAGGACCTTAGAGAAACTGTTACTGAATAGAAAGTTAGACTGGGTACTGAACCCCAAAAACTACACAAGTGGACTGATATGCAGGCATCAGCTCAACGTTGCTTGTGCATAATATAATAATATAAATAATTTCGACGTTTTTTGTTTCATTGAGACCTACTGGATAAAATAATACTTATTTTGTTGGAATACCTACATGGTCACCTTATTTCAACAATTTCAAAGTGTTATTTTTCATTAAGTACCTAGGTACTCGATATATACATACTTGTTTTGTTCCAACGGAACAAGTAGGTACCTATTTATCGAATATTCCAATACACGATCACCCCATTTCATTCGCCATCCGCCATAGTGGCATAATTATGTTCTTGAATCAATAAAAATACTGACATTACACTGAAAACCTGCAGAGCAGTTACCTATTCTCGACGACTGCAACACATTAGGGATTTTTACGAATCTTCTAGGTTTATTCGTTGTAGAGGGCGATAATCTCAATCTTATGAGGTTATAAGTTTAATTTTCAATTTACCATTTAACGGGGCCGTCACGAAAAAAAACAAAAGCTATGAAAATTCGTTTCAGTGCCGTCACTAACTCTCTATTCAGTAACAGTTTCTCTAAGGTCCTCAGTTATGGAGATTCAGATTGGCCGAACGTTCTGATATCAGGCCGTTCGACCATAAATAAATGCTTCTAACTTTCGAACTGTTCTGTCACAAATTTGGCTGGCATCTTTATGCGTCACAAAATTGTCACTAAAAACTGGAGTAGCAGCCAGCTCCCTACCTCGATTGGCCGAACGTACTGATATACCTAGATCAATTACAATTTTTTGGTGTAATTATTTTTTATGAGTAATGGTTAAATAATAAAATACTAAAAACACCTGCCATCTTGACATTAATACCTAGGTGTACCTTAATATCGAAATACATAATTTCGTTCTGAAGAAGGTACATTTTTTTGGTAAATGCAAGGATTCGATTAGTTAAGGTGGTACACCCGCCATTTTGACTCTCACATTGATTAAGTGACGACAAGTCTGAAAAAGCTAAAACGTGTTATTTGTTACAGGGTCTCGAAATCGTGAATCCCCAAGCAGCTGAGACGCGTATCAACGTAGCAAATGCAAAATACTTCTCCAACACTTCGGGATTTCTGTCAGTGGGCAAGAACACAACATGAAGACAATTTTTTATCTCCATATAAGTTTTGTGAATAAATTGCGATGTCTAAGAACAAACATCGTTTTATTATTTAGTAAGTATGTATCCACTTAAAGCCAGCGTAGCGCTAAGTTGGCCAAGAAGAACGTGAGCGTATCCATACGATTTCACCCAGGCTTGTGTTTCGAATTTACTTAGACGTTGCATTGTCAAATAGAAATGATCCGACGTTTAAATGGACATTTGAATACAACATATTTTGCAAGCAGCCGCAAGTGTTTATAAATTTTAATTACAATTAACAATCCATTGCCAAGTCAATGACAGAAAGTTTGTTGCGACTGTTGAAGAAATCGTGCATTGTACTTGTAGTGACGGTGAAAGACGTCGAATTTAGAATGACATTTAAAACAATGATCCATTTATTTAAACGTTACACCTGTTTGAAAATAAATTAGCTTTAAGCAACACACATGTAGCCAACGCTTTATGCAAGGATAGTTTGCATTGGTCGTATAACTGTCATGTCCAAAAAGAGATGGATTTTGGGTCGCAGGTTTTGGTGGCACGTTTTTGTAGTGCTCAAAACGTGCCATGTTTGTCTGACCTACAGAGGTACTTTTAACTATTGTATCGGTTCCATCACTTCCATCTTTTGTTGTTGGTAATTGGATTATTGAACCTAACACCTTGAAAATCCTAACCTATAACCGTCAAGATTTCTTTTATAACATCTTATACAAGTGCCAAGGCCATCATCCTCTATTGGATAATCCAATCCACCGTAACTTTATCAAAAATAAAACGATGTTCAAACTTCGCAGGTACATGGGCCAACATAAACAAGTGCCTAGCTTGCAGCACCGACCTATATCTAACGTCCGCCATTACTGGCATTGATAAATTTGACCTACAATCAATCAGCAAAGGTCTACCTTTCACAAACGCTGTGTTTATCACAGATTAACATCATTCTGTGTCGTTAATTTTGTGGAGTCACGAAGGAAAATCCTTCGTGGAAAGATCTATAAAGTTGGTACTAAACTGTTATATCTAAACACAATTACAGTTCATCATTATCATCATTAGGAATCTTTATCGCTCACTGTTTTATAGTGATCACTGTGATTAGTGCATTAGAGGATAATTCGGTTTTATTGATACAGCTATATATTTCTGAATTATGACTGGCCGTACACAGTTTACGCAGAAATACATTTTGGCCAAGATTAAGTCTACAATCTTGAAACACCTCTCGAAGAAGTCACGCCGTTCTCAAGCTTTTAGAAACATCGTACATACAAGTTACATGCTATTTACATTTTTTTTTGGTTGTTTTGTTCAATCCAGTAAATTCTGAAGATTCTTATCTTATTTTATCAATGGCCTAAGTACTAAAAGAACATTATATCTTGCAGTTAACTCGTAAGATCCAAAAAAATCTACAAAAATAATTACCTAACAGTCAAACTCAACACTAATCGCACATCAAACGGACATGTGGCTGTGATTAGCAATAAATTATGAAGAATATTCACAGAAAGGTCCGTTCTACTTCTGTCACTTCCTTGTATTTCAGTTCTGATTACGCAAGTTGAGATGCACTGACCGCCTGTGTTACTAAACAGATTGGCACACAGACTTATCCACATTCCATACATTTTAATACTTATGACGAGTTGTAATGTTCTTCATCGTTTTATTAAATATCCCGTATTTTATAACACGGTGTGTTAAATGGTTAGTTTCACAATGAGTAGTCGTTTTAAGCTTTTAGTTTGATTTTTGTAGAAGATGTGAAAGGTCTTCAAAGACACATATCACAGTAATTTTTCCCGAAGTATTAGCTTTTAGTGAATTGCAGGCTGCACTTATAATGCCGGTAATTAGTGTACTTCTGAAACTTGGCTGAATTATTTTATTTTGAACGTGCAATTTCAATGTAACGAATACAGGTGACGGACATAAAAGTAAGTAGATAAACATAATAATAAAACAATAATAATACTATTTGCCCTTCACGTTTAATATAACCGGTGATTATTAAGAGTTAAGAGTTTTTTATTTGCTTAAATATATGTGTACATACATAGAAAGTGCATACAAGATGTTAAAGTAAGTTAAGTGCAAACATGTTTGTCACTATTATAAAAGTTATATAAAAATTGAATGTTGTAAACAGCAAAATAAGCACAACACAGAAGCAAAATGTAGGCAGGTAATAATTATTATCTGTGTGTGAATGTGGGAGTTAATCAATTTCGCGTGTATTCAGCTCCTGCCTAGTTATGTCTATCAAACGGACAGTAGAAAGCGTATTTGCGATATCATAATACCTACACATCTCATTTAATTGAATGAGCCGTTACTTTTTTTTTGTCTTGTTTGGCAAAATGACATTAGTTGTAGACACCATTTTCTTCTTTTATGTCCATCAGTATCGTCTATGGCATGGCCTACTGGCCATTTGTTGAGGGTGTGGGCAAAGCCCTATTAGAACAGGCAATTTTTTCAGAGTTAGAGAGTTGGTTATTTTTATTTTTTTCCTACGGGCAATACCTATTTCAAGGTTAGGGTAAGTTCCTGATAAGAGCACTTTGCCTTACACTTGCCACTTTTTCAGGGTTTTATCACGGCCCTGTTTCAGGCCATTCCCAAAACGGAAGCGTAATGCTTGTTACATACATTATTTTCGGATCTTAGTCAGTCAGCTGTACACTGGCAAGCAGGTTGGATAATCGAGTGCCGTATCTTATATCTTGTTTGTTTGGTAGTTTTTTTAATGGGATTCCGGAATCGTTAATGACGGAAGGGAAATCTGCCAGCTCGTTTTTCTCGTCTTGTCGACTTGTAACGTCTTCCTTAAAGTTTTTGACTGCAGATTGTTGCTGAAGACGAACGAGTACGACCTGTACGAGGCATTGTAAGTTGTGGATTTTGAAGTATTTTTTGCAGATTTATGAGAATACAAAGTGGCATCCTCGACGCGCAACTTCTTTCCATGGATTCAGTAGGTTTGTACATTATTCTGAACCCCCTAGCGCTGTAATTTATTGACGTTTATTACATAAAAAATTGCTGTTCCATAAATTTTGACCGCGTAGGTATTGCACTTTTCTATGAAACAGCGGATTTGTTTTTGATAACCGACGAACAAAAAATGCTACGCTGCCTCTAGCGAAGAATTTTTTTTTGTAACCATGAATTCAGGTTACAGTTTGCGCGTCTATGTTTCTGCCACCCTGTATATTATAGCTTTTACGCCCATCAACTGTATCTCCTTTTGTTTTCTCGGTAGGCAAGGTACCTGTAAGGGCGACGGGCCCTTACAATACCTCTACAGTACCTAGGGGTAAAGTCAAGATTATAGAACTACAGATTATAACATGAAGCAAACATCATGGCTGGCTGTAAGTATAACTGTCACCTTCACCCACCATTAACTAATCTCCTCGGAACGAATCGTACGCACAGATGATCACATACGGAACTTTCGTCCGAGACAGACCGCCTACACCCTGCGTCCTTCTAAGTCATAAGTAGTGTTCCTATGCTTACGTGCTGTTGAATGAGTGGAGTACCTACCTAAGTACAAGAGAGTGCAGTACGTAAGTATGTATTTAAAACTCGTCCACTCGTCTAATTCATTGTTTCGCGATGTTACTACAGTTCAAGGACGCCCTGTTACGTTACTATTAACTTCGTTACGAATGCAAGGATTATTATGCATGTAGGTTAAGTTTTTATTGGCTTTGTATTTTTTTCCGCGTGTGTCGTAGAGCGTAGGCTTTGGTGCAGAAAAGTAACCGGCATTGACTGCTTAGTATCTACCTATTTTGGTGTTTTTGAACCAACTGCCCTAAACTACCGACCGACCTCACAGATATACATGCTCGTATATAGTGACCATATCAATATTAAAACCGGCCAAGAGCGTGTCGGGCCACGCTCAGTGTAGGGTTCCGTAGTTTCCCGTCCGTCACAATAAGTGTTCCCACTTATAAGTTTAAAAGTGGGTATCCATTATGTTCGCGCTCCAGCAGCGCTCCGCGCTCCTGCAACTGCTCCCGGTAGTGGGTACGTGCGCGAACACGGAGCGTGCATCATTGCACGCTCCGCGGCAGGCGCTCCGACTCGTGACGGTTTTTAGCGCGAACACAAAGGGATACGTTCAGGATAATAAAATATGTAAACGAAGTTAAAAAAATGCTTGCATATACGATTATACTACAAACTTAGTCCAGAAATTATTTTGTACAACTTTTTGTCTTTTTTGTTCAAAAACTGTTGTTTCCATCAAGTTCAAAATAATTTTCCTAGAAAGTCCTTATAAAGTTCTACTTTGCAGATTTTTTTCATATTTTTTAAACTTATGGTTCAAAAGTTAGAGGGGGGGGGACACATTGTTTTTTACTTTTGGAGCGATTATTTCCGAAATTATTGACATTATCAAAAAATGATTTTAGTAAACCCCTATTCATTTTTAAATACCTTTCCAACAATATATCACAAGTTAGGGTTGAAAGTAAAAAAAAAATCACTTCCCACTTTACATATAGGGGGGCTACCCTAATAAAACATTTTTTTCCAATTTTTATTTTACCACTTTGTCGGCGTGATTGATATACATATTGGTACCAAATTTCAGCTTTCTAGTGCTAACGGTCACAGAGATTAAGCGAGGACGGACAGACGGACAGACAGACATCGAGAAACTATAAGGGTTCCTATTGACTACGGAACCCTAAAAATGAACCGACTTGGTATTACATGGATTTCACAACTTTTTACGGAAGAAAAACTGAGTTGCGACACTTTGTTTTTTTAACAAGTTATGTTTTTGATGACATCTCACTTCTTTTTGTAGATAGTCCTATTTTTTTCCTTTCCGATACCTTTTTACCTTTTTTTAACATAATCCGTTGACCTTTTTACAAGTTACCTTTGAACATAATTATATCTAGGTACCTATCTACACCTATTATTCCATTATATTATACAGGTACACTGATTCATTCACTACAAATGTAACTTTTTAATCCTATATATTTATATGGGATTACAAAGTTATTTATGCAGTTGGTGTATCTAGAAAAGTGGACCGAAATTGCAAAATATTTTAGTTATTCCTTGATTTATACACTAAACACGAAGCTTTTATGTCTACTAGAAGTGCCTTAGAGTTTTGATGATCGGTCAGTCAGTCAGTGAGTGACAAAATTAAAAAGCTTTGACTAAACTTAATTAAACTACCGGTTCAAATTTAATGAAATTTGAAATATACCGTGTTTATACAATGCCTGCTTGGTTACTGAAAATTCAGGCTTCTAGTTTTATCCACAACGAAGTTATAGGGGGGTTGAAAATGGCCTGAACCGTTTCGAAAAAATGAGGGTTGGTACTACCGTGCCGCTTTTTTGGACCGTGTTCATTCGTAATCATATCCTTTACATTATAATCGAACATTATACGTTATGTAGATGTGTTCTAATTCCGGAATAGATAACAAAGTTTCAATCAATCAGACTTGGTGACATAACCTTGCAATGTAACCGGTTCATATGTAGTTTTAACCGCAGTCTAAAATAACGGACATGAAAACCTAGATATGTTCAATCAAGAACTTTAGTTTCGCAACGTAATTACTAGCTGCAGAAAACTGAACTTTTTGTAATTATGAATCTTCCTGTTTCTATCATTGACCCCGATCTGAAATGTGGAGGATGTTGATTCAAGTTACGACAGATTTGATTTAGAGCTTTTTGAATTCCTATTTCGCAACGATAATACTACAAAGCTGACGGGAAATGATCCGGTCCATGCATCGAATTTGTCACATAAATAAATTAATTTGCTTTCTAAAGGCTTTATGTAGATTAATGGATCGTAAACCTAGGTAGGAACTCGACTATCTAATTAATCTGTTGTGAGATATACATATTAAGTTAGTTCTATGCAATAAAGGTTGCTACAAGTTAAGTAATGATATACCTATTACCATCATTTGTTTGACGTTTAAATCTCTTAACTATGTAGATACGTAGCAACGTTTAGTTTTCGCTAATCACATCAGCTTACCTAAGCTTTAAATATTTGATTGATAGCCGATTTACGAATGAGAGGCTTGATGAAGCTCTCAGAAAACAGGGCATTATGAAAATTTATTCAATAAAAAATTATTTGCTATTATAATCATCGTGCCAAAACATGACAGAACCTGCGAGTCATGTATTGGCACGATGAAGCAGAATCTAATCTAGACCGCGTGGCTAGTAAATAAACCAGCGACCTAATTGTCGTGATATTTGTTCATCTTCATTCTTATCTTTTATCTTTATTGTTAGCTTATGTCAAACTACAGATTTCTGGCCTAAATCCTAAAGTGCAATGAGCTGATATAGGTCTCTTTAATTCAGAGTGCGGCTTTTTGAATTGGAGCACTAACCTATTGCGATGTTGAATTCAATCATTGGAACCGGTGGATATGGGCCACGAAATTGGTCCTTTCAGTTAGGAAAATTCAGATGTATGAAAGAAGAAAAACGCTGGACCGAGCCCGAATAAATTGAGATAATATGGGCCTGGTAATGATGATGATGGTTAGGAATATTTTGGACCTGCGGGGTAATTGTGTAACACACTAACAGTAGCTTCAATGACTTTCTTTTTGACAGTTCAACAACATTCATTGCGTTATTAACGTTGATGAAGAGACAAGTTTTATGAACATATGAAGCAATGGTTTAGCAATATCCTTCAAAATGATATAGATTGTTGTTGATAGTGTTTTACGCAATTAGGTACTGCATTGCTACAATGAAAGTCTAGATGTACTTCTAACAGATAGAACGGACCTAAAGTTTAAATGTGACCTCAACTAAATCAGATCAAAACAGACCCATATCACAGCCCAAATCTTTCATAAAAAAGTGGCACTCCAAGAGTTCCGACAGTAGTGAAAACTTGAACAATTACGTGTGTATTTTTTTAATCGTCCTATAAACAAAACACGCGCGGTATCGGTTAGGGTAACAGTGTCGCGAGTACAATGGTTTTTCCCATATCAAAAAATGCCCAAAGCGACTAAAGAAGTTTCCACTTCAACCACCTACACTACTATCCGTAGTTTAAACAGAGCACGTGCCGAGAGAGGAGTTCCAGTCCAGCCATTCGGCCGTGATCGATTTAATTATACCCTACGCCCCACAGTGGTCCGGGTTTTCAAAAAGGCGGACATAGGATCGAAAATGCATATTTAACGTAACAAAAAATAGTTTCGTATAGGAAATTTAACGCTGATTAATACTTATTACTACAACTTTTCAAAAAAACAGCTCCTTCACGTCAAAAAAAAATATTGAAAATAAAAATGTATGGGAGAAAATCTATTTTATTTTTTTTCTCCGTTCAGTATCAAAGTGTAGCAAGCAAACCTTATATTCTGGTAAGTACCTATTGTTCTTAATACGACAACATATAAATTGCTTGCGTATCCCTGCGGCCTTGACGCCTACGATGCTTCAAAGTTTAAAATTTTAATGTTGAATTATCTTAATATTATTAACGAGTTTTTCAATTGAAATTAATCCAAAATATCATTTTTAATAAAAACAAGCCCCCCGCGCGCCTCATCCGTGTATTAAGCTCGCCCCCTATTACATGGGACTTAAATATAACTGGCGAAATGACAGTGTACTATAGTGTAGTATACACCTTTGCCGAACCCTTCGGGGAATATAAAGCGTGATGTTATGATAAAATAAGCATTTCTGCTTATTTTTTTTTTAATAATCATCTGTTGGTTATTCTTTCATCTGTTGATATTTCCTATTGATAAATCATGGTTGATATTGTTGGTTTTACTACTAACGTGACTCATCTTAAAAGAAACAATTAGAAATAGATGTAGCCCTTAAAAGGGCTTTTTCTGAAGTCCTGAAAAGGACTATTTTAAGTGGTCCTGAAAAGGACTACAACTCAACTACTACTACTACTAACAAACTCAATTCTAACAATAACAAAATCACTAAATCTGTCACGTTTACATTAATGGATCATCTTCAGGCTGCAACTCCTGTAGATCCATATTTTCAGTTTCTTCTGTTACTACCTCAGGCAACAACAAAAGCTCTTTAACATCTGGAAAAAAATCGAATTGCTTTGAGTTGCTGTATTTTGGTCGAATATGGGATAAATATGGGTCTGAACTAATTAAAAAATTATGGAGCAAGTCCTCGTTGGTCTTCATCCTGTTAAATTTTCTTGTGTGATATTCACGAACTCTTCGAAATTCTTTATTTCTTGCTTCTCCCGCTTCTTCGGAAAGAATGCCAATTGGTAGGAGGCCAAAGTGATGACAAATGTCTGCACCGTGTATGAGTAGCTTGTGCACACTTGCGGGCATATAAAACCATGGGTATAGATGAACAAAGATCTCAGCTGTTTCTCTGCAATAAGTCCTGAATTTTTCTATATCTATGGCACATCCCGATGAAATCGTTTGAAGAATAACCGTAAAATGCTTCAGTAGGCCTTTGTCAATATTGGTTATTTCGGCAGATTTCTCATAATCTCTAAAAAACCTTCTGGCTGTGTTTCCGTCGTTTGTGGTTCCAAAGCCTTGCTTCACAAAATCCACAAGTATTCCCATTTGCTGTTTGAATTCTTCTTGTGTAAAATGTTTCTTCGCAGCTTTTAGTTGCTTGTTAGCACCTCGTGCAGTCCACATCTCAAAGTCCATGTTGTAAGATATGTGTAGAATACACTCCATACAACGAATCCACATATGAAGAGTAGAAAGTCCATATTTATAAACATCTTCTCGAACAGGTCTTGAAAATACTTCTGACAGTTTGTTCATCTCAGTCGGCTTAGCAAGGCAAATATTGCAGGCAGATGCAGACGAAGTATCCGTTATAATAGTGGCCACTTTTCCGTCGATCATTGTCATATGAAGCTCGTGACTAATCTCTAGCCCGACCCATTTTGTAGAATTGATGTTCTTTATTTCTTCCTTCAATGCAGCTTCTTCTTGCTTGATGTATTCTGCTGTCTCTTTACAAAACTCGAACTTAATGGGCCTGCAATAATGTGTTGACGAAGGTGTTGGGTTTTCCCATATGGTGCTATTATTAGAAACTAATTTAAGAGGGACAAGACTTGACATGAAAACCGATGAATCACTGAAGTCTACATCTTCACTCCTTTGCTTGTAGGTGCTTTGTGAAGAAGCTCCATCGAAACCCCATTTACTAATTAACTTCAATCCTTCAGTTGACGAATCAATCTGGGTACCGGTAATTTGAAGAATCTTCTGGACTGTCAGATCCAATAGGGCTTGAAGCTTCACTCTGGCTCCTCTCTCGGTAATTTCTAAATCATGTGGATAGCATCTCTTTTTAGCTTCAAGGAGTTTGTGATACGATGGTAACACTGGAACTTCACAATCTAACAGCGCTTTCCTTAAACACAAGTATTTCCATTTTGACAGGTTCAATGATGTATAAAGACCAAGAGCATGATCTTCATCTAAAGATTTTTTCCTATTTTTCTTAAACAATGTGGCTTGAACAATAGTAACACTATCAGGGTTCTTCGTTATATGATCAATAACACAAGCTAAGTCATTCTTCTTGTCTATCCTAAGTCTTTCGACTAATGCAAAAGTAAGTTCTTCCGGCGAATAGTCCAAAAGAGACTCTGAACGTCTTTTCTTCTGTTTGTTGCTGAGGTCAACAAAAGGCTTCCTAATCTGAACTTCGGTAGATGTGCCCACAGTTGCTGTACTTGATGTCGACGGAATCACAGCTGCTGTAGTATCGATGTCAACTGAAGTATTGTCTGACGATATGTTTTCGATAACTTCATCTTGGGCTTGAAAAATCTCGGATAAATTAACAGTAGTGCAAATTGGCCAACTAATATTTGATTCTAACCACGCAGCATGTCTATTCATGAAAGTCTTCTGATTTCTAGAAGCACTTGCCCATCTGCGATTGATATTACTCATGTAGTTCTTCAAAAAGGTCTTGATTATTTCTAAATCTTCCGAACATGTTTCAACTGGGATATGTAGAATAATAGCTTCATAGAGTCGTGCCCAATTTTTCATGTCTCCTTCAACACGGAGGAACATAAAAATGTCCAAGTTTGTAACAAATGCAGCCATAACGAAACTCACTAAACTTTCACACAGCACGGATAATTGATGTTGCTTCCTCAAGGGTTGAGAAACAAGTGCCTTTAATTGTTTCATGCACAGATATTAATAACAAACACACGCTCGCAAGTAGTGACTGACGAAATTAGTACCACATCTTCAACAGCCAATCAGCGTCGTCGAAATCTCCGGTGGTGGGGGTAAATGATTCTTTTACCACAGGAGTCGTTTCAGTCAGTTACAAATAGGCTACGAATCAGCACGTGTCCTTTATTACATAACTAAAGTTGAAGACTTTTATTAGTACTTTTTATTAAAATAAAATAAACAAATACTTGCCAAATGCTTGAATGCGTATGTTTTAATTCTTATATAATTAAAAAATTATATTTTGAATTCAGCTTAATTGAAAACCTCGATAATAATTTAAAAAAATCCCAATTGAAATTTTAAACTTTGAAGCATCGTAGGCGTCAAGGCCGCAGGGATACGCAAGCAATTTATATGTTGTCGTATTAAGAACAATAGGTACTTACCAGAATATAAGGTTTGCTTGCTACACTTTGATACTGAACGGAGAAAAAAAATAAAATAGATTTTCTCCCATACATTTTTATTTTCAATATTTTTTTTTGACGTGAAGGAGCTGTTTTTTTGAAAAGTTGTAGTAATAAGTATTAATCAGCGTTAAATTTCCTATACGAAATTATTTTTTGTTACGTTAAATATGCATTTTCGATCCTATGTCCGCCTTTTTGAAAACCCGGACCACTGTGCGCCCGCCCGCTCGTTTATAATAACAACTCTAATACCTGTGTACTGTGCCTGTAATGAGCAGACCCTCAAAAGGAGGTATACTGTAGATCTACTAAGGTATAATAATATGTTTGTTCTACGCATACCTATTCATTTTCTTGTATGACTAGCTAGTGAGATAGATGCTCCTGTCGGAAATTATTTTTATTTGTTTCTTAGTATACCTCCGCAAATGTCTTTACGTCCGCCAAATACTCTCACTTACCGCTTTCTGCTTTAATAATTATAATACGACGAATGTGCTCGCAATTAATTCCAATTTTATGCCAAAAAGAATTAAGTTAGCATTAAATTGTACCTAGTAGCATTATAATGAATGAAGTTTCTATTTGCTTGAGTGTCATTTGGTTGACCTGTTGTTATCCGGAAAATGAGAGTAAATTCCAAATTGATAATCATAATATTACTTTCGTTTACGTGCCTCACACGCTATTAAAGTTGATTTTGTTAAAATTACGGTAACGACAAAACTTGCCAAAGAAATAAGGTTGTTTCCGATTTCTTTGGCATTTTGTCCTTATGCAAGAAGTCTGTCGCAGTGTATTTACACCCAAATAGGGCTAAGAACGTCTGTAGGTACTCTGTTGAATGTAAACGTGGTTTATATATATGAATGTAAAGTATGCAGGACATCTTTACACCTCATTTACTGCCACCATATAAATTAATAACACCTCACTGCGCTGCGAATGCTTAGAAATTGTTCTTAGAAAACCTACAGTCTGTGTGGGATATGTATGACAATAAAATACCCATAACATCGACAACACTCAAAATATTTATAATACCTCGAAGACTCATGGTTTGCACTTGAACAGCGCGTGGGTTTGCATAAGGACGACCGGCAGTAACGGCCATTCTACGTGCCTCGAATGTATTTCCAAAGCAAATATCCAACATTTACATATGCAAATCACAAAGGTTTTATTTAGTTCGACAAGTTTTGCAACACCTTCGACTATTATCTTCTGAGTTCTAAATCCAGATCTGGTTTAACTCGTATGATCGTATCTGGCGCTCACCTATTGTGCGACAACGGATGGCCGGTGCAGCGTTATGTGATGTCGTGTAGATAGGACACACCTTACAAGAAAAGAATGTTAACGGTTCATTGAAATCGAAAGAGTGTACGGTCTGAGTGAACGCCAGTACCTCGGCCCGAGAACAGGTTCCGAGCGGCGAGCGAGCAACGAGTCAGCGACACATCCCGAACGGTCCGCGAGGTTACCGCGCAGTGCTCCGCCGGCCGCTTATCTACGTGCGCGTGCACATCCGATACCTACCGAACGACCGCGGGAAACAACCGCCGCGAACTTTACACCAAAGCTGCTGCAGATAACGATTATTTACAACTAAACGATACCAATGCTTTCATATTATATCAAAACTTACAAGTATATTGATTATGAAAACTTGATTTGTATGGTGTTTGAAGTGTTTGTGCAACCGGCATTTGAATAGCCGTTTGATAGTATGTTGCGGAGTGGACTGGCTTGATTAAGTGGGTGTAGCCATGGCGAGCTTCGAGGACCTTGCCTTCGACTGGGCGTCGCTTTGCCAGGATTGCCCGGAATGCTGGACAGAGTCAGGTAAACGAAACTTTTAGACAACCGTCCCAAATTACCCTCTCTAACTTTTTTACGCATGTTTACGGTTCGTTTGTAGTTACTTCGAGACATGAATCAAGGTTTACATTAACGGTAGAATTTTGGTAATGTGAATCACTTCTAATTCACCGGTGGACTACCCTCGTCTGCAGAATTGTACCATGCCTTATTAGCGCTATTCTAACATGTTCGTTGCCATATCCGAGTGAAGGTAATCCACCTTGGTAAATATATTGGGCAAAGTCGAATTAAAATTAACACACATGCATCAATTTATGTTGCTCGTAATTAAGCAAGCAGGTAGGTAAACAAGCGGCTTAATTAATGCACGGTCCAAGAAAGCAACCCACAGGTGCAATCAAAACTAAATGATCACTGTAGTTATTTCAAATGACAATGCATTTTCCAGTTTCAAATATTTGTACAGTACTTACTGTAGGTACGTACGCCCTGTTAGATTCCGTTTCAACATTTATCTAAGTTCATTCACCTAATACTTTATTAATAAAAACTAAGCCAATAATTATTTACTGTCTAATTTTTTTCACGTTTTGCCCTGTTTTACATGCTGATAAAATTTAAAGCATTGCTAACGACTCACATGAACCCGATAAGAAAAGAGTGTTTCAAAATGTGGGTAGAACAATAAGCGTCATGAAGTGGCGACTAGTGCACGTTAACGTGTCTGTCTGCATGAAAAAGATAATTTCGTGCATTCTCCGTACTAATGTAATAATGACTTATTTTGTCGAATTATGTGTCGTTTGTGTCATGAACAGTAATTGCACTGCACTTTCAAATAGGTACTGGAAACTGTGATCGAGGTTTTATGAATTCTGATACTTTCCGTACGAGCTGGTTCCCATTTGATGTTGTTGTTTTTTTTGGGCCGTGTTAACAAGAAAGCTGGAAAGACCTACGATATCCTTTAAATCTTCTGCAATTTGATAAAAGCAAAAGGATGTTCTAAAATATATAAATATAATAAAATTGTAACGAAGAATGTTTGTCCGTTTGTCTGTTTGTCTGCATGTATGTTCCGGATTGGCGCAAAAACAGTTGAACGGATTTGGGACACACAGAGACTTTATATAACCTGGGGTATTTTTACCCGGTAGGACACTCCCGTGGGATATTTTACGACTTCCACGCAAATTCAAGTGATTATTACAATAATCCACCTTGGCATCGTAGCAGGAGCTGTTCTGAAGATATTCAGCCTACCCTGTGCGAAAAAGGCATTTATTTTTGTAATAATCTATCCTCCATCCGAATATGCAGGTACTAAAGTTTAGTACCTAATCCATTAATATCGTCCTCATCGAAGAAACAGATAATGCAAATAATCAAAAAGACATCAACGCGATGCAAGATCTTATCTCATAAATATCTTAGTCAACGACATGCATGAATCTAAATATTTATGCGTGATGATTATATGTCTATCTTATCTTTTAATTTATTGGTAATTTTTAATTATTGCACGTTCGCAGAACGGTTATCTTAACTGAATTAATGCATATTACGCATACTGCTGACTGCATAAATTAGCATGGAGCTTACGATATGGGAATTCTCCATAGACCGCTACAATGTAAATTCTGAAGCAGAATCCATAATACGACCGCTTGGCAGTTGTTTAGCAAGTTGATGATCGAAATGAGAAGATATTGGTATAAATGTAGCTGCGGGCTGCCTGTAACCCATCTTATAATTCACTTGTTTTAAATTACACGACATGTAGCAACCTATTCCGCATCCACAACTCATTATTTCCGACCATTAATTATTGGTTGCACGGACTTAGGTGCGGTTATCTTACTCGTTCTAAATAAAACTTGTCGTAGCGTTGGTTCTGCTGGGTGCAGACACTTTCGTGAAAAATAAACTTGTGATAATGGTGTGTCGACCTTGGTAACGTGTTGCGTCTCGTGTTTGTTAATGTTAAGTGTTGCATTGGTCACGCTTTCCGACATTTCTGCTCATAATTTTTGCGGGTAAATTAAATTGTTTATTTGAGTGCTTTTGTTTTGGACTTCGCGCGTCACGTCTAGGATTTAATATTCCAATAAACCAGTCTACCTGTTAAACTAAACCTCTTTATAACTAACTATATCGATCTATCTCTTTTTCTTCTAGAGCTCTCGAAATAATGAATATCGGACATAAATTCTAATTACTTATTTCTCCTTTTCCTTACCCAGTTGTAAAGCTTAGCAGTTCTCTGCGTGTATCAAAAGACACACCTCTTGTTATATTCTCTCATATCAAACTGCAGAAACCAAAGCAAAAACTGGATGCTGATCTGATAATTTAAAGCCAAGAAACTGTTCCTAGTTGACTTAGGTTACCATTTAATTTAAACATCTATGGGTACCTAGGTGTACCTAGAGCTGATATGGAAATTACTATGCAGATATTACATAGTAGTAGGTACCTATCTACATATGTACCAGGTTATCAAAACTTGACTGTGGAAAGAGTATACTGACTAACTGCTAAACTTGTAGAAAGGTTGTGGGTTGGCAACACGAACAACCTGTCACACCATAGTACAAACTGGTTAACTTTTAACCTATAATATTTATGCAGACATGGCTAACTAGTCTTGCTTGGAACTAATTGAAAGTCTGACCAGTGAGGGATCAGAATTCTGCATTTTCTTTGAGGAAAATGCTTTTTTCACAAGATGAGAGAATTGAGTTGATTTTGACGTAGTTATTATTTTGAGAGTTTTGTAAATGTGTGATAAGTCTAACTTCACCAATTATAAATCTAGATAATTTATTTGTAAATGTCAATGAAATAAAAACCATTAAATGTGACCAAAACTATTATGTAAGTTTCCGTTGTAATGTTGCAAGCAATTTAAATTTTGCATCCATTACCAAACGAGTGCAGGCCTGTTAAAATAAACATGTTACGATGCAGAAACACTTTATACGCGTGAAGGAGATTTCAATAAAAATATCTTAGATTATTATAATTATGTTAAAGATCTCGAATACCACACCCACATGACCCACACCATGCTTTGGTTGGTATAATCGTCAGAGAACTAAGTAGAACTGTGTTAGTGGAGATTTCTCTGACGAAAGTGTATAGAAATATAATAAATATCTAATGAAAAAACGTATGAGTTACTTACCCTAAAACGTGTACAGTAAATAGTATAAAGTGAAAAGTCTACATGGTTAGGTATTCACCTATTTTGTGGTACAACCTTGTACTAGGTAATGAATTTTGGTTTATCTTGAAGAAGTTGGATCAGTCAAAGATCAACTCAAATAAATGATATCGATGAGTTGCTAGTTACTACTCAGACTTCGTGGAGTTGATTGAAGTATTCACGATAAGGCCATATTTTTTAAAATATATGTCTGTCAGTTATCATAATTATTTATTTACATAAATAACGGTTCGTTGTGTAATTTAAATTAAACCTATTTGAAGCATGTACATTGAAACACATCATTTCATGATAATTGGTCAGTTTTGCCTCTCCCAGGACTTGTCAGATGTTGATGAAGTTTTTAATTAAAATCAGCAAGTATCGTTAGTGTACATAGAAGCCTCCATAAAGCAGGGGTAGAAAGTTAAGGTCGGGTTGCAATTTCCGCTATTCAGTTACAATGTTAGCGAATTCAATCAAGGCAGCTGCGTATGTTACGGACACAGGTATTGATTTGTTAACATTATTTCTGTGCCTTCGTTACTTTCCCTTAATGTCTGGGGTAGACAGCCAGGCATTTCTTGTCTATAAAGAAATGTGTATGGACTTAATAATAAGTTACACATTAACATTGTACAGTACGGTAAATTAAAGCAAATTAACTACCAACATAAATTGTCTGTAAATCGCAAATCACTGTGTGAATTTGCTTACTAATGAATTCGCCTTTAATTTACTTTAGACATTGGCAGAATAGTCGACATCGGCTTTGCTTGCCATATTCAAAAATAGAATAGAATTCTCCTTACTGTACCTATTTAAAAAAATATTACTGTTTTGCATTCCAACAAAACAGGTATTATGTGTGAATAAAACACACAGTGTTGCTGGGTGAAGAAGCTGATGTAAATTTGCCTGTATATTGATATCTATGGTTAAAACTTACCGAATTATCCATGGTTTTATACCTGTCTCTCTCTCTCACCAGCGTGCGTCCTTTTCTAATCAAGAAGGACGCTTGACGCGAAGCTGTCAATGTCATAGGGTCTTCAGCTCACCAGCTAGAGAATAGCTGCAACACTGTGTGTTTTATTCACACATAATACCTGTTTTGTTGGAATGCAAAACAGTAATATTATGTGATTTCTAAAACACACAGTGTTGCTGGGTGAAGACCTGTTTGGTATCTGCTGGTGGTAAAAACAAACGCTATGATGATTGAATTATACACCTGTTATAGAAAATAAATCAGTTTTATTGCAATTACAATAATATCTATGTCCAACTGTAACAAAAAATAAAAATTTCTTTAAAATCAAACAAAGAAAACAAATAAGTAATTCTGAAATAATCCTATATCAAGGACTTAATCACTTGAATCTCTTAACAAAAGTCATTTAAATTTAAACAATACTAGAAAAATTTAAATGCAGGGAATCAACATTAGAGTTGGTATTATCAACTCTGTTTACTGGGCGACAGTAAAATTTTTGAAATGTTTTAATACTTTTCCAGTTTCCTCTGCTAAGTATTTCTTGAACAGGTCTATTCTCCAACCAACTTCTGGAGGCTACTGCTGACCTGATACTGCCTGGTGGGGCAGCAATATTAGCATCTTTAAAAATACTACGAATCCAACCTGCAATCATTGTTCTTGAAGCAGGTTTTAATTTCCCTGATAGAGAAATAAATAGACTTGAGACAGTCCCGTCTGCGCTTCTTCTAATTTTAGACCTTTCTATAAATTTATTAATGTGTTGGACAGGGCAGACACGATGGTCTGGGTGTTTCCGCAACAACCAACCTGACTGTCTGTGTGTATCAGAATCTGTTTTTGAGCCAAACCTTGGCCACAGAGTAATCTCCTCTTCCGTAGCAATTAGATTCTCAGGGTTATTTTCTAATAATGTGAGATCATGAATCCTACGACCTGAGGCCAGCAAGAGTATTAAAGCTGTGCGTCTAGCAATTTCAAATAAGGAATCCGAATTTCTTGAAGTCCTTAGCCAGTTAAACAAAATTGCAGTGTCCCAAATTGGTAGCTTTTGTACTGCAGGTTTAGCAAATGAAATGGCTTTTAGAACTTGGTGAACGAAAAAATTTTTTGAGATATCTACTTTTGAGGTTGCACAGTAAGTAGAAATTGCTGATTTATGGAGGAGAATAGTTTTATAAGCTAACTTATCTTCTAAAAATAATTTTGCCAAAAATCTAGCAACCTGCTGGGCCTCAGGTGTTTTTGGGTTAATTTTATTGGTATCACACCACAATAACCACCTTCTGATAGGGGCATTATATGTTGTTAAAGTAGATGTCCGCCAGCTACTTTTTAACAAGTTCTGTTCCTCTATGGACCAGTTAGTAACTTGATCGGCCCACCCCCAATTTTCCAGGCAAGAAGAGCCAACTTGTCTACTTGTGCAGGGCAATTGCCTGTCGTCCGATCTATTAGGACCTTCCGCAGGTTCTTTATCGGAAGTGGCTCTACTATGGCTCTCGCTCGCAGGTCGGGTAGCCAAAAACATTTGGTCCACTCTGGTGCTATTAGAATGTAAATTCCTTTTGCACTGTTCAAATGAGCCAGTACTCTTGGTATTAAACTGGGTGGGGGGAATGCCCACCCTAGATGATAGTCCCATTTTTGGCTGAATGCGTCGCAGAAGACTGCTGAGCAATCTCTGGTATCCAATGTTACGTACTTTGGTACGATAGCCGTGTCTCTTGACGCGAACAGATCGACGTCTGGGACACCCCACACTTTGAATATAGCCTCTGTGGCTGGGGGCAGAAGATGCCACTCTGGTACTTTGCGACCCCTTGATAGGCGATCCGCAATTCCGTTTAGACTCCCCGGGAGGTAAGTGGCTGAGAGAGTTAAATGTAACTGTTCTGCAAGTTTTAGGACTCTGGTCGTCAATCCTAGCAGTGCTAGGGAGTGTGTCCCCCCCTCGTTTTTGAGGTATGCGACTAGGGTCCTGTTGTCCGACTGAATATGAATATGCGCACCTTCCAGAGTCATCCGCTGACTGTTGATGGCTGCAAATACGGCATACATCTCTTTTCTGTTTGAGTGCCAGTGTTCTTGATATGGGGACCACTTTCCTGATAGGTAAGTGCTGTTTAATTGAGCTCCCCACCCTGAGTCTGCAGCATCCGTGGTCAAGAAGTGAGTCACACTTTTTTTGACTATTGGTGTCGAGCTGTAATCTACAGCTTTTAACCACCATTTTAGGTCTTGCTGAATGGGTGGAGGAAGATCTTTTCTTTCTCTTAATCTGTTTTGGTCGAATAATTTTAGAAAGAGTTGGGCTCTGCGACAACGCAGTCGGCCCGCTGATACAGCGTAGTTTGCAAAGTTCAGCAAACCTAATAAACTCTGAGCTTCTCGCAGAGAACTGTTTCCATTGCTCAATATTTTGGAAATTATTAGTTTTATCTTTTTTATCTTCTTCGGAGGAAGTTTTACCCAGTTTTGCTGAGTGTTCCAGACCAAGCCAAGATATTCTACCTCCTGAGAGGGCTCCAGAACGGACTTGTGATAATTTATGTGCCATCCTAAAGTTTCCAACATTCTCAGTGTTTCCGAAACCTGAGAAACTAGTATGGTTTGATCCTGATTGACCAGGAAAAAATCGTCCAAATATACAATTATGCGGAAACCTCGAGCTCGTAGGATCTCCGCAATCCAATTTGTTAATGAGGCAAACATTCTTGGGGCTGATGACAGGCCAAATGGCAAGGCTGTCAATTGTAGCACTTCGTTGTTGTAAATCACTCGGAGGAACCTCCTGTGTGTTTCTGCAATTGGTAAATGAAAATAGGCCTGGTGAATGTCTATTTTCACTAACCAATCGTTTATCTGTAGGAAGTTGGCTACATCTGTTTGTGAAATTAATTGGAAATGTTTCACTGACACATACGAGTTGAGACCTCTGAGGTCGAAGATGGGACGTAGCCCCCTGTCTGATTTTTTTACTAGGAACATTCGACATAGAAAACCTGGATTGAGGATTGGTGGTGTCTCTAGTATTTTCTCTTGTTTTAAGTGGAGGATCATGTCCGTCATATCCTTTGTTATCTTGGTTGCAAATTTTTTTAACACATGGTTGTCTGGATACTGAAGGGGAGGTTTCTTTAAAAATGGGATGCGGGCACCTGTTATTAATTTCATTATATAATTGTTTGCTCCATGTTGTTGCCATAAAAGGGCATGGTCCTTTAGACAACCCCCTTTGAAAGTTTTGGTTTGAAAGTCATTGTTTATTATTGGTGTTGGAGGGTGTGTTATTTGTTGCATAATTTTTACGAAAGGGCTGATTCAGATTTTTTCTAAATTTTGGGTTTTGCTTCTTTTGTAACTTGTAATCTTTGTTCTGTGTTTTATAAGGGCCATGATGTTTCTTGTTTTGAACATAAGATGTATTCAACGCTTTTCTATCCCTAATGTAAGCCGGAGTGTTAAGCCACACCTGAGATCCACCTAAAGAAGCCATGATAGGCTGTAAAGCATCTCGGCTAAAAAGATATGCTTGGCTAGGAGGAACATCTTGCAGAGTAGCTTTTAAATTCGGATTTACAATTTCTTTTAAAATACGGTCCCGTCTAATTTCAATGCACTCTGCCCTTTTACCACACACAATCTGCATTGCAGTCTCCGAATTTTTATAAGACGGGGACCCTGGACCAAAAGTACTAGAAATCTTTTCAAACAATGTGCTAATATTTAAACTATTAGAGTTTGTTGATGCCCAGTCAAGCAATTCTTGTAACCCTGACTTTAATAGTTGCCTTTGTTCCAAAATATTGTTGGATAAGCCTGCTAATAATTGTTCCGTGGAAGCTAAATAATCTTTGCCTTTGTTAAAATGGCACAACTCTTCATTAAGTTTAAGACCTACAAAACCAGGACTGGCAAGGCAAGATTGTAGGGCTTTTTTGTACCGAATGCCCTTCCAGGAAGGGGAATCAAACTTTTGAAGGGTAGCTAATTCTTTTAATCGTTCTTCGTCAGCTTGTGGAATAATGGTCTTTTCATCAAACTCTGTACCAAGTACACCTAAAGAGAGTTTACAGAAAGTGTCGGATGTTGTAGGATTTCTCAAAAAATGAGAAGTGGGCGGGGTTGGATCACTTTCTTGTTGTTCCCGTATGGATTTACTAGGATTGGTCGGTAGTAGTGGCAAGTTAGTTAAGTAACTAGATATAAACCCCACTTGTTGTATAAGAGTATCTACTCGTGGATCCGGACATGTCTGTATTTGTCTGTACTTACGTGAAAGCTTTCGTCTTTTGTTGGGTGGAGGTGATGCTATACCCTCCTCATCCTCCGAGGATGAAGAAGATGATGACGATGAGTCATTAGGTCTCGTATTATTTGAGTGCTGAACTCCATCCGAAGCTTCAACATTCGAACTTTGTTCACCTTCAACGCTTACCCGTACAATTTCGTCCGGATTCATCTTGATACACTAATCACGGAACAACAATACACTTAACAGTTTTTTATGTTATACACTAATTCACAACGGAAAAACCCGACACTTATACTAAATTGACACTGTGTGTTAATTTAATACGATAAATGATTGTATTTTAACACTTTTATGAAACTTTGAAAATTTTTCGATGTTTTAGCGGCAAAATTTACAAACGCTATGACATTGACAGCTTCGCGTCAAGCGTCCTTCTTGATTAGAAAAGGACGCACGCTGGTGAGAGAGAGAGACAGGTATAAAACCATGGATAATTCGGTAAGTTTTAACCATAGATATCAATATACAGGCAAATTTACATCAGCTTCTTCACCCAGCAACACTGTGTGTTTTAGAAATCACATAATATCGTTCATACCGTAAGAAATCTGTGTAAAACAAATGAAATGCAACTTCTGTCAGTAAGAAAAGTTAGAATATTCAAGATGATGGATTGACTAAGTACATTTTTTCCATACATTTCTTGAAAATGGATTAATGACTTCATCAGCTGTATCTAACATGGCCAAGACAGAGCTATGAGCTATCACCACGCATAGCCTAGTTGTTCTTACAAACATTGCGGAATGCTTTCTTGCAGATAATATAAAGAAAACCTAATTAATCATCACTACACGAAGTGAAACTAAAAACTGTTGAACGTGGATAAACGGCCGTCGTTTTCCATGAGAAAATCATATGAAAACAAGCTAATTTAATTTTAATAGTGTGATTAATTTAATCAGAGTTGTTGAGGTTGTCAGTTTTACTCAGATTGGAATCTAACTGGGGTCCTTGACCTTATGGGGAAGTAAAGAAAACTATAGCAACATAGTATTAGTACATAACTAAGTACTTAAAAAGTCACTACCTATATCAATTCGGTTTTTTAAGTAGGGTATGACTTAAATGTTCCGGAGAAACTGATAGATTTGTGCACAATTTATTTCATCATCACTGCTCTTAAAACGGTGAAAAAAACATAATGAGGAAACCGGTATGTCCTACCTACAACCAAAAATCGAAAACATGTGACATCCACTAACCCGCACTGGGTGCGGTGGATTATGGCCCACTCCTTCTCACAGAGAGTTAGCCTGAGACCTGAGTCTAGTGGGAACGTTATAGGCTGTTTATGCCTTATGAAAGATAGATTTGTTAATTGACACTGCTTATAATGAGCATTTAAGTAGGTTAAGGTTCTTAAGGTTACATGATTTGACGTGAAATATACAGGAATGCGACTTTTCAAGCATGGACAATATCTTCTTGCCTCCACAGGTACATCTCTAGGTACTTATTTCTGCGAGATTATACGTGAGCATTTCGCGGACCGATTTACAAACCTAAGCATAAAAACAATTTGATTCTTCATACTGTAATATACATACAATGAACGCAAAAACGTGATTCTGTAAATAACTTATGTACGAATTATTAGAATTTTATAATTCCGTGTAAAAGTGACTTATTAGATTTTAAATTTTTAAATTTTTTTTTCAAACTCATAAAGATTTGCTTACACTGTCTGTATCGTGAGATTTCGTGATACCCAGTGCTGTTTTTATTGCACAAGAATTTATCATAAACGTGTAAATTTTCTCACAACAAGCATTTTCCTACAATTATGTATCTACCTATTAGTTACCTAGTTGAGTTTGTTTTGAATACAGACATATTATTAGCTGTGCTGGTAATCGTGTATACCTGGCTGATAAAGAATACGATGGAACACGAGGTAGATAAAACACAAAGTAATTACCTATCTATAGTCAACTGCAAAGATAAAATGTGGTAAAATGTATGTGTGTGTGGTAAAATGATTAATGGGTATCACAGAATTTTCTTAATATAGACTTGTATTTCTAATCCTGTACTAATTACCTAGCATACCTTTAGATATAAATGGTCGAATCACGTAACAGTCCGATATAATGTCGCCATTCCACGTCAGGATCTCGTTCACCATATAAGTCAAACCAACTTTTGATTTTCCGTCAACAAGAACTATTTACAACCATTTAAAATTCATTATTAATGAGGCAAACTTAATGTTATTAATTAGATGTGCAATCAGGTGGGAAACTACTTTCTATCTTAGGAAAACATGACATGATCGCAGAAAAGTTAGTGTTAGTTTTTATTTCTGTTTCGCTAGCGTGATTGGAGCTATAGCTTTTGCGAAGTTCCTTCTTCCGTATCGATGTTCTGAAATAAGAAAAAACTGACTTTTTAAACCCAGATTGTAATCTTCTCATTAATTGTCTTTGGAGATAATCAACCCGACGAAGATAATTTCATTATCATATCGCCAACCGATCTCCGTTTCGCTCAGCTGTTCGATAATTCTTACAAAATAATGACAGAGCTCACTGACTGCTGACGAGATAATTGAAAGGTATGCAATATAATTGCTAGAGGTTATTTCACTTTCGTTTCACACCCAAAAGGCAGTAATTTAATTGATAGAACATTGTTCTTACGCCAATTATTGTGGGCGTGAAACGGTTCTTATTTAGGTAATTAAATCCGGCTTTAGTTCACTTCACACGCTTGTTTTTGGCATTGACTTAGACCTTACGTCAGATAGGTAGGCACACGTATCAAATCGGAAATGGATCGGCACCGTATCGCCTTTCCCCTCGCTGTCAAACAGGCGTCCATCTAACGTAAGCACGTAACCAAAGCGGATCAGAAGCTCCGATACGACGACTCGGCTACGGCTAGGCGTCTCCGCGCTTACGGCTCGCCGACCGCTGGTTGATGGTGCAACAGGCGGCCGGAGGGGTGACAGGGGCTGGGTGGACGAAGAGACGTAAGCTCGGGTACGGAGAGACGAAAGCGCGGGGACGAGGAGCCGTAACGCACCGCACCGCGGTTCGTGAGCTTGTCCCGAAGCGAGGCGATTACGTTACGATTCCAATTAGTGTGCGTTGCGGTAGGGAGTTTCATACAAAGAATACTGAACGGCTCGAGTTGATACGGTGTCGATGCCTTTCCGGTTTGATACGTGTGCTATGACCTTAAGTAAGTACTATTACTGTTCGATTTCGGAATAGATTCCTAAGGGCATTCTGTGTAGGTGGCAGTTTAAATTTTAGGTCAAAAGCCTACGCAGACGGTCAACAAATTGATTGCTGAGTCAATGGCAATGTTGTCATTTATGGGCAATTTGCATTGAATAAGATAAAATGGTAGTTTAACTTATTCAACTGGGTACTTATAAGATGTTGTAGTTTATCGGCACCCAAATAGAGATATTTAGTAAGAAATTCAACATTGACATTGTGAACTAAAATTTTACTCAGACATGAATTTCTTGTCTGTTTGAGAACAACTTCGATATTTACCAAACACTGTCTCTTCTGCTTTACCCAAATGCGTTGAGCGATGGTACCGGTAAATAACACGCACGTGCCGCTATCTTTTCGGTACAAAGTGATGTCATTGAACTTAGCCATGGCAACTATTAGGTACCTAATGCGTTCTTTAGCTTACAAACGTCAAATAAAAGTGTTAATATGGCGATAAACAGGTGGCGAAAATATCTTTCACTTCAGTTTTATGTGTGTTTTATTTAATGCCTGCACTTTCACTAACTTTGTCACTCATTACGCTGTTTACGAGACAAGAAACTTTTTACACGACCTATAAGTCTAAAAGATCGTACTGGAACCGAAAGGCCATTCTCTTTCGGTTCCAGTACGATCCAGTTTGTAAGTTCTCACGACTATAGTGATCGGTGGACCTGTCATTGACCCAAGAATTAGTGGACGCGCATAACTTTATATGAACTCGAATCCAACTATATTCCAATGTTGTTCGAAATTATCAAATCGCTTCTAATAATTCGCTCGTAAATACATAATCACGTTTCTCGGTCGTGATTTTTTTTATTTGATTTGTTACCATCAATTTATTGAAAATGCTGAGCATATATTTCGTTGATATTCCACTAAGCTTTTAATACCTATATCGAATATTGAAATGTGGACGTAGGTACTATATAATAAGTAGGTACACCTCTGCCAAACCCTTTGGGTAAATACATGATGCATAAGCATGATAATATGTTGTGCAAAACAATATTTGAAATAACGATTCAGCAAAGTTCTTTGATAACCTACATAAGTGTTTCTTTGCAAATTGACTTTAAACACGCAAAACTTGCCGAGTAAATCATGTTACCAAATTCATAAAAACCACAAGACCAAAAGTTTAAAGGCAACATTTTGTAATGATCCATCAAATATCTACTTACTTGCTTAGATGTTTTTTTCAATGACAAAGCACACAAATTTCATGTTTTATTAGTTTGTCTGTATTTCAATCAATAGTAAGTAATAAACAATGGTGGTTCGACATATTTTACAGTATTAATATCATAGCGGTAACAATAAAATGATAGTTTTTAAATAATACAACTGCACCTGTCTTGATGTCATTTATAAGTGATACGTTGTAATGTAACTACCTACACTATTGTTTTTTTCAATAACTGTATGAAAAAGCTTTACAGCTATGCTAGTTGTTTTATACTGTGTGATTGTGATAACACTATCAAACGTTGACTCGGCTAGCATCTGTGATTAGTATCATCCATTGTATGACTTCTTTATAATAAACTTCATGAAATGGATGGTCATTCCAAAAAGTATTGCCAATTCAAAGTAATAATTCAGTCTACTTGCTGTTTCCAAAAAAGGAACATAAATGTCACTGGAAAGAATAATTAGCAATTGGATACGGTCAAACAACCGTTATAATGTAAGTGTATCCGAATTCTTAGCTCATCGCCTCTGTATATCACTTTTGAATATAAACATTAGCATTTGTATGGCTGTAAATCAATGGAGTCGCCTACTTAAGGGCCCCGGCACAAATTCACTAAGTCACTGCCTTGCATGACAACTTATTTGTTAAGTGGAACAAATATTTTAAGCTTTAGAAATTTTGTAGTGTAATGGGCACAAAGTTGGAAATAATATGACAATGCTCTGAAGAACAACGATGCTAGCAAATGGTTTATTTATACAAATAAATTAGTTGGTAGGTTCAAAAACCCAAACTTAGATGCTTCGTTATCAAGTTGAAGACCAGGGTGAGCCTATAGGTATTCGCTTTTGTCTCTAAGGTCGACAACGTATTAACAACTCCATGGGTGTTGTGGGTAACTTCGGTTGTCGGTGTCTTTGTTATTAAACAAGTTAATATACATAATACGAATATACATACATAAAAACACTATTAAGTGCTTTATTAGCACTCTTCCTAACAGAGTTGTGAACACAAATGCATTTTAAGTGATCATCTGACCTTTGTCTTGCTTGTAACAAAGCTGAAGTGTCTAAATTTACAAGCCGACGACTATTTCATAGACAGGCATCGTTAAACCAAGCAATAAGTCCGTTATAAAACACAATATTCTCGCTGAAACAGATTTAGAGAGATTTCTAACGTCGTCAAACAGAGTTTTTTAATCATATATGTATTGCCATCTGAATGAATAATGAAGATTGAAATTATCATATACTACATATTATCTGAAGCGATCGTATTTTTCTTACGTTGACCGTTGCGATGTAATTTACATGAGATCAGAGATCTCCGCCGGTCATAAATGCAACGCTAATGATTCTTTTTACGATTGTCTTCTGATAGCTTTCAGAGTAATTTCGAGTCAACGCACTTGTTTTTATATTGTTTTTTTTTGTATCAAGCTATGCCTTTGCTGTCTTTGAAGATGTTGCTATATGTATAGGTATACTAATACTAAAGACTACAATTAATGCTGAAGAGTTTGTTTGTTTGAACGCGCTAATCTCTGGAACAGTCGGGTTCGAACAATATTAATAACGCAAATAATTTCACGCAAACGAAGTCGCCGGCAGAAGCTAAGCTAGTATATGTGTATATAAATACAATAACCAAGTTTATAGTAGGTAACCTATCTCACAATTTATTGTTAACTGGATCTATGTAGTTGAAGCAATTTCTTCCAAGCGGTCTGTATATGATGTCTTTGCTAAAGTTTATTTGCTCAAGTTTTTCTTCATAGTTGGCTGTTAGTACGCTGCCATCAGCATTTTATGAGTCTTCTCAGTTTTATTATCTTGTACTTTCAGGAAACTGGTATCCAGTTAGCGTTTCTTCAATGTCCCTATTTTCAAGTTGCACCTACTTAATTGGAAAGTTCATAATATTACTACCTGTATACCGTAATAATCTCAACCACAAACATAATATTCATGATCTCAATATAATATACTTTATGAGTTCCGGAATTTTCACACTCAGTAATTTAAGTTTGGGTTCAACATAGTTTAAACAATTTGTGACGCTGCACGCAACTGTTTAAGATGTGGCATTAACCTCAAATACATTCCCCGAAAGTTCTATGCATTCAGATGTTTTATTAATTCCTTCGTTAGTTTCTATATGAACTGCTGCTAAATGAATATTATTTTAGGTCGTGTTTCTTGTTGTAGACGTTATAAACCATCGATAGCAAATAGGCACTGCTGTTAGCTTAATATTGTCTTTATGGGAATACATTTTTTTAAAAAACGAAGCCATTATAACTTCTTCTGTATTTATCTTTTCTTTCTCTAGATTGTTTTCAATATTAACGAGCGTATAACCTACTGCTACTAAATCAATACAGTCTTTCTTTTTATCAGATCTAAGACTAACAAAACAAAAAGTTGGTCTGGATTAGCTACCAATATTGAAATAGACAGTCTGTTGCAACTGTAATATGAGAATCAGTAAAAATCTGAATATACAATCTATTTGCTTATGAGGGTCTACGCTTCATCGGTTTTGCTTTTTTCATGTCTGCCTCATTATGTCGAGATAACGTTACATTTGCAGAATTATGTAAGTATATTACCATATTTATTGATAGCAATTCACTTATCTACGAATATTCAAATTTTTTATAAGTACATGACGAAATTGACCCCAAATTGGAACAGAAATCAATAAAATTATCGAATTTAATAATCCGTTGTTAAAATATCAACATCGGTCACGAGCGTCCGATGGCTTTTTACTAATGAAGGAGAATGTTGTGCATACTCAGTAATTAGAAGTATAATCTCAAGCTGATGTTAAAAAATATATATCCGCAGTTCGTGGTTCAGTAAATGTTTTAATCTTGTCTGTTACTTGAATTATTCATGAAGTTTCTGTAATGGTGCACTTAGTTTCTTTGCGAGGTTTTGATGTATGTATTTAGAAAATTGCTTGTGGAGCCGGATATAAAAGCTAGATCATGAGCTATTTCATTAGATTTTCTTCACTTATTTGAACACAATAGATAGTGATTAACGATCACAAACCATCTGTGTTTCTGCTATGATTGCCATTTTTAGAATCAGTGGTTCTAAACTTACAGTAGAGACTGGTCTAATATTCTGTTCTGCATTATATATGATTTGTCAGTGTCTAGTGAACGTTGAAAGATTGTTGCTCTATGACCTTCTTGACCTCAATCGCATCTGAAAGAGAACCATATAATTTGATAGCCACACCTATAATAATTAATATTTCTATAGCTTACAAATTCAAAGGCCTTAGTTTATTCCTTTTGTTTTTAATGAAGAATCAATAAAAAGACCACTTCGTATACATTTCAACGTTCTTCGATTTGAAAAGTTATTGCCAATTGATAGCTTGATTACATAACAGATTATGATAGCCAATATATTCAAGTATCAACATTAAGTTTGCTTTACATCTGTCATGTTACAAGATGTCCAAAGGCGGTAATCTTGCTAAATGGCTTTCAAAATGGAATGCAAACAGTGAAGTCACGAATTTACCAACGCACTTGTGAGTTGTTGTAAGATGTCGCGGAAAATATGTCAATTACGAGACACGCATTACAATAATGTAGGCAAGCTATGTATCGATGTGAATATATATTTATATATAAAGATGTCAATATCATTTGTAGAAGACTTTTTATATTATGTTTTTTTTACGTTTAGCCAGTTTTAACGCGTTGTTTGTTTATTAATTAAGCACCTAATCTTTTTAATTCTCTATATCCTTCTCAGACAGACGCGAAATGTTTGAATAGCAACATACAAGGCAAAACGGAAAACTTATTTGTAAGTAATCGTTTCTGTTGGTAGGTATATCTTAAAAATTCACGTGGTTTGCTTGCACACAGTAATATTTTGAACTTTAAAATATCTAGGAAGTGTGAATTCAATATACCTACTTCTTTCTTAAGGTTCAAATCTTCGGGTTTGAAAGCTGTATGTGTCATATATGTATATGTGACACTCGTACTAAACTTCCATGTATCTATTTTCATTTGCATTTTCTACGGTCTGTCTGTTCGGAATTGATTTAAAATGACTTCTGGATTGCTTCTCTTGATTAAAATAAATACAGTCAATATAATGAAAGGATGCAGTGAATGGAAACTGTTTGCTACGTTCTTATATTACTGCGTAAGTAAGTTTTGTCTGTGAATTATATTGTATTTCTAATGTTTCTATTATGTTCTGTCGTTTTACGTTTAAATGAAGATTATTCAAGGAACATGACTATGTGGGTGTGGCGTAATGTGTAGCATTTCAAATGTTTTGGAGGCTAGCTTACAATAACTGTAGGTACATGAAAACCCTGAAAGGTGCTAACTTGTTTTTTGATTCCTTATAATGTCTATTTGTCACCTTATAATGAAACCTGAATAGCATTCACGCCTTCTATAACCTTCAGGCATTAAACAAAAACTAGTAACAATATACCCTCAAAAAAAAATCACACATAAATCTCATCACGCCTGGGTCACCGAATACTTAATGTAACATATCACATATTCACTGTAAATAGATCCTATTGTCTTCAGGCGTGATACAGTGCCTCACAAAAAACCTTTCGGTCATTCTTTTGTCTAAGTGTCTATTGTTTTAGTTTTCAAATGTGGTCTCCCATGAAGTTACGCCAGTTTGCGTAACATGAACCTTTTTCGCCCTATAGTCGTGAGAGCCCCAGGGTCTATGTGCTGTCAGCCAAAGCCGAGATACTGTGAAACCACTGCGATGTCAATGGCCACGCAATGAGCAATCTAGTCGCCCCTACTATGTGACACCTGTTTAGATCAAGTTTGCTTTCATAATTTCTTTGATCGACAGTTTTTATTACTTCATCTGTTTTTGTGTTTATGGAAGTTCTAAAGCCGGTTTTATCTGTTGGTGAAGTTGTGGCATTTTCCTTGCGGACTTGGTGAAATAATCGAAATGCTTATCTCGTCCGTAGTAGGTAACCCAAACAGCGTGTTTACTAACATGAATACAAATGAGTGAGCTGCTAAAATGGGATTTGGGTTAAATCTCTAATCTTGATAAAAAACACTTTTTACCCATAAACGATGATCTATAGGCTATTTAGTTTTATGAAATACGTTAAAATGCTCAAATTCGTTTGGCTATCCGATAGTAGGTTCATGCCTATCTTGATTTTCTCAAATGACGTCATGCATTCAGTATTGCTACGGAGACAGGCAGGATGTGGAGTGGTGTATCAAACAGGTCGCGGCGCCCGCGCATATAAGAGACACCTTGCTAATCGCAGACCGCATTCCGTTCTATTGCCGTCCACCTTGCAAATGCGCAACAAAATAATCGTCATTTTGTAAATCCGTTATGGTTAGATTAGATATTTTACCTTTTTTGTTTGTAGGTGTTTTGGGCTAGCTAAGCCCTATTCTGCGATCGAATGGTGGTAATGAGGTCAGACTGACAGACAGACACACAGATATCCGATTAATGTTGTTCTATCTTCGCAACTAGCTGTCACAGCAAGCTTTAGATTTTCGTAACAATTGTCTTGGGTATTCTTATGAAGGTTCGATCATTAATCCAAGTGGATCTGCGGTAGACGTCACTTAGTTTGCGGCTGAACTCATAGATGCAATAGGAACAGGAATATACACACGAAAGGTATAAGCGCAAGTGGAACTAAAATAATAAATTATATATAGGAATGGTTACGTAATTGTACTCAGCTGAACTCACACAACACAGTCCACACCCCAAGCCTAAGCCTCATACCTACAACCCGGATCTTTAACCTCATTGCCTAACATAAATCACGTAAAACGTTACATCTTCCAGGATCAAAGTTCATCTGTAATTTTATTAGCAGAATCTAATCGTGAAAGATGTTTATCGTCGACCTAATGTGCTGTGGGAAGCTTGGTTAAGTGATCACGACGTGTGTCATAAAATTAGGTCATATTTTTGGTTAAGAGTTGACGTCTGCCGATCTATTCTGTCAAATCTCACAGTGTAAACTTGGGTGAAGTGAGCTTTCATTCCACCCGATGCTAGAGATTGATACCGTCGGCATCTCACATCACTTAAATTTTCACGGTGAGATTTTCAGAATAGACCGGTCAGTTGCTTATTGTGTTACAATTCAGTCCTTGCTTTGACATATTTGCTCTCTTTCTCGCCGTAGAACCCAGCACATTTACAATTAATACTTTTTACCTTCACAAACCTTTAACCTTCTTCAATAATCAATAATCACTTTCATTATTTTCATCTCCCTACTCCACATTTACGTGTGTGAAGTTTGTGTTGCTTCTCAAGGCAGTCAGTGTTTTTATATAAGTTGGGCTATATTCAAACTCAAACATGTGTCTCCAAGACTTATATCATCATCATCAGAAGAAAAAGGGTTACTTGCTTCCGTGACATCTGACACCGAAAATCGCGCTGCTAGTGTTCGTGCGAATGTATTTTCCCACACAGAACGATGTCAACACGAACATGCGATCGCTGTTTAACTCAATAGGTACTTTCATGCGATTCGATAATTAATTAACATACTTACCTAGTCATTACCTACTAGTATTCACGCAAATATTATAAAATCAAGTAATTATACGAATGGCATATTCATTTAGCTGATTCATTCACTGTTATCATGCTTTTCGCTCGAATCACAAATTGTAGCACAAAGCACAATTAAAATAAGCCTAGATATTGATGCTAATAATAAAGCAGAGAAATTGCCTAAATGTTTGTCTGTTTAATTCATATTTCAACACGTATTACCATTCATATTCATAAAAGAAAAACAAAGAAATACCTTTTCTATTTTAATATGTACTTCCAATATTTTAATTTGTTATTGATCAGCTGTATATTGTCACAATAATTGAAGATGTTCAGCCGTAAGGGGTGAAAGGCCGATACTTGCCTTAATCAGAATGTAGATACAATAAAAACTTATTCCCATAAGATTCGGTTCAGGTTCCCTTCGAATATCATCTTGCTCAAAGTTTATAATTAGATATTCTATGCATTGTTCTCCTACACGTTTGAGGTGTTAAAGGTATCGTTCTCCGCCAGTAATGTATATTTATAACATTTTTGTTATTTACTTTATTGTTAAGTTTAATATTATGTCGCTTTTTCCCTCCTATAGTAATACTATTTTCATTATTTGGTGTATTTTGTATGTTCATACTGGAATCTTTTTTCGGCTTCCTTTTCTTTTTTGACTTAGCTTTCATTTTTAACTTGCCCTTCTTTGATTTTACTTTTTTGGGTTTAGGCTTTATAGAAATTTTACTGTTTTGTGTTGTACTCTCTGATGATAAGCTATATGGTTGTGTTTGCATTTTTGTCTCTTCTTTGGTGATTTCTTCTGAACTTTTGTCTTCCTGTTCTGACATTTTAACAAAAGGAACGCATAAATAAAACAGTGCAAAGGAATAGGAAATTGCTTTATTTATTTTAGAGCTGATTTTTCATTAGTCAAATCTGAAGAATAATTATTACAGTTTGACAAATTTTCTATACAAACGCTGTCAAACCGCAATATTTATTCCTCAAATAAAAGTTATCTTTCTATTGAAAAATCAGCCCTCACAGCCTACCCACCTGTAATTATTTTGTTTATCCGACAACCACTTAAAGTATATTCAAACTTATGTTTCAAATTAATATTATTTCAAGTTAAATAATATTAATTTTAATAATAATTTTTAGTTAAGTTAGCACTATTTTAAAGTTAGACAGTAAGTTAGACAGCTAGGGTACGATTCAGACCAACCAGCTCGCATCGCGCCGGGCCGGGCGGCATTTTACAATGCGGTAAAGAACATTGCAATGTATCAACAGTAATTACAGTTCATATTTGCATGCAACTTACGCATATTTACCTCCGTCTGCATCCCGCGACGCGTCGCGACGTGTCGCAGAATGCATTCGGCTGTCGCGACGGCCGACCGGCCCCGACCAGCCCCGAACGGTGCCGAACTGCGCCGTCTGCATCCAATCGGTTGCCGTCGGGTCCGGTCGGAGCCGGTCGGCCGTGCGTCGTGGAATACGAACGGAGATTACGGTGCAGCAACTAGCGAATCATTAAATTTGTTGGAATGCGTACCTACGGATTTCAGCGGACGCTGTCGGCTGCCGCGGCACGCATACGGCTATCACGGCAGCCGAACGTATGCCGCGGTAGCGGTACGGCTCCGACGGGCGCGTTCGGCTGCCGCGGCATGCGTACGGCTCCGTTCCGATGCGGCACGACGGGAGCCGGTTGGTCTGAATCGTACCTAGCACTATTGAAAAAGTTAGAAAAATGTTTGAAGTTGTAACATAAACTGAACTTTATTGTGTAGGATTTAAAGTTGCTTTTCCATAAACATATTTGTTTACATTTTTGACAAATAAATGGTGAATGCAGAAATTAGGTACTAGTACCTTCTTCAGTATCTTCATTCTCTCTTTTTAATTCTAATGTTATCTGCATTTTCCGAGAGTCTTTTGTTTCTTCAATCACGTCTTTTGTTGCTCTTGGAATGCAAGCCAGTTCGAGGGTAAAGGTAGAGGTCTATGTCTGGTTCCGTTATACAGCTTATCACCTCTAAATGTTGTTCACGCTGCTGTGCTTCCCAAAATAAACAAATGTTTTTATATACCTTGTTATTTGTGGTGCATATTGGACCCACGTTGACGGGGCAGTCATAGTCAGCTTGATTAGGTACACCGTGATAAGCGTTCACATAGCAGCAACATAATGTTAATACTGCTGCTACTGTAACAATAATATTAAATAGTTAAATATTTATTTATTGAATGTACAGACGCTAGCACATCAAGCTACTACAATCTGTCAAGTTTCTTTAATAGATTTTCAGCTTTATCGCTACAGCATAAGGTACAAAGTTGATTGGGAAAATTTGAGTTTCGGGTAGCTTGATGTGCTGGCGTCTGTACACACAAAACACTTCTATCAATGAAGTCTTCATTTTTGCAATCCACTGCTGTACAAAGGCATCTGCTAAGCTACATCAAATACAGAAAACTATATTATTTATATAGTTATTAGAATAATATACAAAAAAATACCGACACGGGGAAAACATGGCGTTCTATACGGCAATCAGAAATTGACTATAGATATTGGTAGTACCTTCATTAGATTTCATTCAACCAAGTAATCGATTGTAATTGGACATGGCTTCTAATTTTGCGGTTATATAATTAAAATATACTTATCTAATTAATTAAGAGTTTCATTTTAGGCCAAAGCACAGAATAGCCAATGTTTCAGTCATAAGAGCCCCAAATCTCTTGCTGAAGACCACAAATTAAACAAAACTAAATTATTATTAGCTATGAACAAAGTATTACATTACTTGTGTGCCTAAAACCACACTACAACGAATAGATTTTGCGCACATATTTTTGCAACTGGATCTTTCTTATTTCCTATCATTACCCAAAGCTCAGCATTAGCTCTAAAATTTAGAAGTACATATTCCTATAAATACAGTATTTTTTTTGCTGAGTTCCATTCATAATTATTATAAGATGCTGTGCTCGTGTGCTGTACGCACGAGGTTGTATCATACAGTATCCGTCTTCTCGGAGCTAGTACAGACTCCAGCACATCAAGCTACCCGAAACTGTCAAATTTCCCCTATCAACTTTAAACCTTATGCTTTAGCGATAAAGTTGAAAATCTATTAAAGAAATTTGACAGATTGTAGTAGCTTGATGTGCTGGCGTCTGTACATAGGTATCTACTTTTGTGTCTGACAAACTATTTAATTGTTTGATTTCTGCCCTACTAGTAACACATTGCAGTATCTGTGGAACACTGCCAAGACATTTTTTCTATCATAAATATGAAGCAATGATTGGCAATTCTTCAATTTGATTCACATTATGATTAAAAGTGTTTTACGCATCTAGGGTGCAGTGCAGTTCCTACTTTCTCCGCATCCATCGGATTCCCGGGACCAACCGTACATTGTGCGTGTTTACCGTATTGCTTCCCTTAACTGTAAAGGTTTCAAACATTGAATAAAAAGTGGAGTACTAGATCGGTTAGGTTTAATAACTGCGCATTTTAAACAACTTTATTATCCATAAGGACCTATCATTAAATATCTTCGTTTTTTTTCGCCTAGTACGAGTATTTTTATTGGTATTGTGACCAATATAAAAAATCGGTTTCGTTTTAGCGAGTTGGACATGACTGCGAGGGCTTTCTCCCTCCTTATCCTCTTCAACATTGACTTGATGATATCTGTGGTTTATCACATGCTGCATTATAGTATATTATGTTGCACCATTGACAACCCCATTTTTTTATATCCACGCAATCACTGTCCATTCCAAGGTTGCCTGGAAGAGATCGCAGAAAGCGATAAGGCCGCCCATTGTATATTTTGTATTCATAATCGTATTTTTTTTGTTATGGTATTTTCTGGTGTACAATAAAGTATATATAAATAAATAAATATCACTTTCGATAATGCAGTCTGCACTGTTAGGGAAACTGAAAACAAAATGTTATTACAATCATCATCATCATTGGCAACCTTCTTCCACCCATTGCTGACTAAGTGCCTCCTCTTTTTTTGAATAAATATAAATCAGGTATAGCATTTTAAGAGTCAGAGTATCTTGGTGATATAATTCAGTCACTAATTCTAATGTTGAGTCCCTTCGATCAACATTGATCGAAGTTGAGTCCACAAGTTCTGTTAATAGTGAAGTAACAAAGGGTACGCGGCTGATAGTATCAGTAAAACATCAACAAGCTATGTTTGTATTTCATGTGTTTCCATTCCTGGCCGTCTCTCCTTTATGATTTTATCCCTTCAATTTCCTCTCGACTTTGTCATTATAAATGCCTGTGGAAGCGTTCCCTAGACTTACTTTAAATACCATAAACTTACTATTAATATAACAAAGAAGATTATTATTAGTGGTTTCTTGCAGATACACACCTATTGTCAAAAACCACCACCACTGGATGCTTGTCATAGCTCAAAACTATTAAAATTGAAACTCGGATTAATTAATGCTGAGAAGGCTGATTAAGCGAAACAAATGAATGGCTGAGTACACAAATTAACGATAATATTTTAATTAAACCTGTTGCTGTCAATAATGAATAAATTAGGCATAGGATTTCATACAGACCTAATCGTTTAAAAGCTTCTATTTTTTATTCAACAGTCGGCGTTGTAGTCCTTCACTTCTCGGATAACAATTTTTGTTGGGTTTATAGAGGTATGACCACTCATACTCTATAGAAATGGGAGGATCCTCCGACCAGACGGGTGTTGAGTCTGGCGGGCAACTGCCCGATGATTCAGGTTGGGCCGTTGTATCTATGCTAGTTGCGCGGTAAACTCTGCTTGTGAGATGCAGGATGCGTGACGTCAGTATGGCGCGTTGTTCGCATGTGGCGTTGTGCCTGTACTCGTAGATAGGTACCACAGAGCCGTTATTGCACGTAAACTATCAATGCGGCGTATTGTCCTGTGAATTTACAGTATCTTCTAGTAGGTTGGCTGCTGCTGATTCCTTAGGGCTTACAGACGTGACAGTGTTGCGATCTATTAGCACTGTAACCGCTATATAACTGTCATCTTTGACCTTAATGATGTCTTTTTAGGAACAATATTAGGTACTGATAGAAAATAAGACATTAATTTTCTACTTAAGTTCATTTATTTGTAGAGCTAGCAACAAGAGCTGATAATGTGATGTTAGTCAACTAGTATGAATATTAATATTATTGATTCATTTTGAAACATTAGTTAGGATTTAGATTTAGCAATTGCAGATTGCTCAAATCAGTCCCAAGATGAATTAGGATTGCAGCGCTAATGGTGATTTACTGTCATCCATTGAAGAATTCCACTACCGCTCGCCATAGTTCTTCATGAGGTCACAACACGAAATTTTAGGGGCCAGGAGTTAAAATCGATTTACTATGCGTCATGTTTGCCGCAAATAAACGTATTTTCTTTCTTTCTTTTCTTTACAAGGGGGATATTCGTAACATAGGTACAATTATGTGCAGTAGTTTCTAAACTAAGCTTTGTACGCTTTGCTGAAGTCATAATGAGCTCCCACAATTTTTCTCTCTTTAAGACTTCGGGGTGGCCACCCACCAGAAAAATGACGTTTAGTATTCATACGTTTCATATCTTGTTGAACTTTTTTTCGTAAAATCTCAAACTCCTTGAATCTGAGGTTTTCATCGCCAAGCGATTGAATGAGAGTAACTAGAGATACTGAAATTAAAGAATTTTTCTTGAAAGTTACATTGCGTTGGAAATACTTAAGTTACTTTTTTACTTACCACAACCTTAAACTTTATTAAAAAAGAATCTCTAAGAGAAGTCTACAAAAACATCTCCATATCCAATTTAAGGCTCCTTCAAACGGGCGCGACACGCGATAAAATCGCGCGCGACACAAAGGCACCGCAAGTCGCGCAACGAGCGGTGCCTTTGTGTCGCACGCGATTATTTACGATTTAGGAGCCTTTATCCGATGAATCACAATAAACTACATAATTGTATGGAAGTACAAGCTTCTGCCTCAAAATTTTCAGGGACTAAATAGACATAAATAATTAAAATAAAAGAAAAATAAATATACGTACCAAAAAATAGAAGCCACATCCAAATTGTACCGTGCATAGTAAGTAAAATGGCCTCTAGCACAAATAGGGAGACTTGTATTTGGAGAGAAGCAATCAGGAATTACAACGGTAATGAACATTTACTGCTTGATTACAGTCATTTGATTGATCGATTTACTTAATTAGTTACCTTTACGAGTCTATTAGAAGTAGGTACTAAATTGATTACTAAGTTGCTTATCATAATTTTGTTGTAGAATGCAGTAAGTAATAGTTCTGCAACTACGTTGCAATGTAAGTTCATTTGGTAAATCTTGGATTATTTTACTTTGCAAAACAAGCTCACCGTATCTTTAATTCACTTATTTTTCCTAATGTCGCTACTAATCTAGATATCAACTTCTACCGTTTTGTCCTTGTTCGTATAATACTGTGTTTTATACGGTTGAGGGCCATATGCACGAGATTTGGGTCGAAAATACTATGTTGTTCTCACTATGATTGTCTCATGTCAATAATAATTATTTTATGGTCTTATCAATGTTGATAATCTTATTAAATCTTGTAATTTATCCATAGCAATCAATCATTTGTGCACCAACAAAGTGTCATTGTTAAACAATAAATTCGTTCAATCGTGTAAGAACTTTGGCTTTCCAATATAGGTAATCTTCTTACTATGTTATTGTGTTTTAGGTTTTTTTGAAGTGAAAACTTCTTTAGCGGCGCTGTGTACTTTTTTTGGAATGGGTAAAAACTTCTAAATTCGCGTCAGGTCACGTGACCCTGATCGTAAGATTCGTAAGACGTAAAACGAAAGACGCGCGTTGTTGAGGACCGCGCCATCTATGCATATCGGGAAGAACTACGAGGGCCTCGCGTACTAACTACGTAGTTCATCCAACAACGATGAGATGACGCTGAACCACGGATATATAACTGACGACGAGCTCCATGGGCTTGCTTCTCTTACCACTGCCGCGACCAACACCACGAACTGAAGTCTATCCTGTGTGCTTATTTGTAAATCTGAATAAATTCCTTTCACGAGAAGAATAAACCAGTCACTTTGGTCATCATACCTGATTTGCAAAAAACCCTATAAAATAAGGAACACACCTTAACACGCGTGTTTTGTTTATAAGACGATTCACAAAATACACTCGTAATTGTTCCAGTTTTCACTTCTGTCGGCACTACCGGAGTGCCAGTTTTTTTAAGTAAGTACAGTGCTGACTCGTGTCGGATAGGGGTACTAAAAGACTTGCATTTTCATTTATTTCATAATAATCAAATAATAAGAGTAAAAACACTGCTATATTCGTTTAGGCTTAACATTAAATCGATATTTTTATTCTTTTACAGCTTTCAATAGTTTCCTCGGCTGCTTTACTAACATAGGGCCCAGAGGAGGCCATCCAATAGGCATAATCGCCCTTATCTTCTCGTGGTTTACACCTGGATTCTTTACAAGTTTCGCAAATTGCTTTCCGGATCCAGTAACTACTGAAAAGAGATGTTCTGAGCTACAGATTACCTTTTGTAAAAAAAAAAATACTGGCGCTGCGCGCCGGTTCCCAATAGCGTTTTTTTTTTTGGGATCGCCGCGGTCTTGTGTGGTACCCCTATTATTTAATCTTACTCGTAGGGTTGCTACAGTTGTGAGAACACCAACTATTTATGCCAAACGTACTTGCTTAATTTTTATATAAAGGAAATAAAACTATTGCATTTGCATAGAAATATTTATTTAGTCGAAATATAGTACCTACAGCTAGTACAAGAAAGCCAAAGCAGATGACCGTCATTCAGGCCGTTGGGTGGAGTGGTAGTATGTGGAACTCCATAATGGGTTGGTTGGCTACCAGCAACCCATCTACAGGATGTAATCATAAGCAGTTTTTTAGTTTTCCTATCATATCACGTAAAATTAAACCTACCAAAGGAGCCAGAATTTGTTTCTGGAAACCCATTATACAATGTTGACTGAAAGTCTGAAACACATTGCAATGGGCTATATTTAAGTCTTTTTTTGTCATCAGGTGTTGTACCTAATGGTAAAATGGCGTTGAGTTTGTTCTATGAATATTTTTGTACCTGTTTGCGCGGTGTGCGTTGAGTTTAGTGAGTTAGGTTGTATGTTGGATGAAAATGTATTGTGGTTGGTGGTGTAGTGTCAGGAATCCGAATCATTCACGTATGAAAATTCCATGTGCATGCGTGTGGGTGTTCACTGTCACTGCGGTGTATGTAGGTACCTACTCCGTGCACGTACCTATAATAAAATTACATTTAATTTCTTTGTCGAAAAATAAGTGTAAATATGAATTTAATTTCATATAATTCTGTTAGATATAAAAAAAAAACTATTCCAAATATTTAAATGCCTAATAGACCCATCCAATACACAATGGCTTTTAGTCGCAGGTGCGTAAAATGTGAACTAGTATTTAGTACACAAACGTAACAGTTACAATACTACAAAATTGTAACTACTGCTATAATAATAACTGTTATTATAATCACCGTCATCTTCGTCATCCGACGGTGCTATCATCAAGGAGAGGTACTTTACTTTGCAGCTTCCCTCATGCAGCACTGCCAGGTCTGTATCATCGAGTCTGGCCCAGATCAGCTGACACATGGTCGCGTAGGTGTTCCCATCGTTGCCACAAATAGGTCCTCGTTTCTCGCAACCTGCTTGGCGTGCCGAACTCCATGTTACGTGAACTAATATTAACAGACCTGCTGAACGTACATGGAGCTGTTGAAAATATACCAGTACTTATGCAAAATGTTAAATATTATTAAGACAGATATGAAATACTGAATATAATGAAATAGGTATTTAATTTCGATGTAGTTTATTGGAATTACGAAATATTTATTGATTTTCTGGCCGGTAAAAATACCGGCACACTAATTGCCTAACATACTTTGAACAACCTGAATCGCGAAAAGAAATCAGCTGTTCCCTACATTTATGTTCTTATAACTCATCAAAAAATAGGCAACAGCTGATTTTATTTTTTCGCGATTTCAGTCTTGGTCCCATAGTAAAAGTTGTTCATAATGATGAGTACAATGACCTCTTAAGAGGTTGTTAATGTTTTACCAATAACCCTATAGGCTATTTATCTGCACGATAGGAACCTCGGGATCCGATAAAAAAAAGTCAGAAAGGACGCAAAGTGAAAACGAAGTAGGTAATAGCGAGGGCAGGCGATGCGATGTGTAATAAAACAAAATAAAATTATAAGCCATCGACTTTTATAACCTTGGTAATAGCAGAAAAGAGAATATTACTCACAGCTCAGTTTCAAACTCTATGGACAGACTGCCTTGGCCTAAGACCAAACACACAAACACCTGCCTTCTACAAATCTCCAAATCAAAATAAAATTCACTCACCAATTAATAACATTTTTCCTGAATGATCTATCGAGCCGTTTGTATAAGTCAATTGTTCAATTTAAATAAAACTCGTCGCATAAGTAATTATTCCTACCGTGTAATAAATAATTAAATGAACTTTGTTACCTATTAGTTTCAATCGAAACAATTGAGCAACGGAACAAGTCAATCTTTTCACATACAAATATAATTATTATGTGTGAATTATTCGTTCGTGAACCTCCTAAATGCAATTGTTAACATGGAAAACTATAAAATTAGTTAGCTGATACTAGAAATGTGATTTTGTTAATAAGTATATTTGTATATTTCTTCAACTGATAATGGAAATCGCACTCAAAGTGAATCCAATTGCGACTGCTAAGCAATTAAGATGCTGGTTCTGCCTACATTAATTATTACTTACTGCTAGGTAGGTACAGACGCTAGCACATCAAGCTACTACAATCTGTCAAATTTCTTTAATAGATTAACAACTTTATCGCTAGAGCATATGGTTCAAAGTTGATTGGGAAAATTTTCAGGTAGCTTGATGTGCTGGCGTCTGTACACTATAAATGTATAAAAGTGGTTGCAAGTTGCATTAATACGAGTCCGTTTGTCTTTCGTCACTCTTCAATATAATCTAACCACAATACTTGTTCTTCAAACAATGTAACAATAACAATCATACATACATTGAATTGTACCGTTGACTAATCTAATAAATCAATGCCATCTGAAATATAGGTACGAATACGAACAAATATTTAAATCGTTAGATTCGAAAGATGGTCTGTGTCTGTTTCATTTTGACACCTCTGACACATTCAATTATTATTTACAATAATTATTAACACATTCAATAATTACTTAAAAGCTCACTCTTTTGAGTGTGAACACTTTTTTCGCGATTTATGTACGGTGAGAGCAAATCCAACGATTTAAATCTTTGGATACCTATGTGGCGTTAGATAGCATGCTTATTCTCGGACAAGAACATTATAAATACCTACGATATGATCAATATTAGTTTGACACTTCAGATAGACACGGAAATATTGCACATTGGTGATATAGACAATCAAGTGTGATTTTTTTTCTCAGAGTTGCATTTAGGAAACAAACGCAAAAAAAAATATGCAGGAATATTTTTTTTAGTCTGTTCATTACAATATTAGAAGGATCCTATATCGACGGCGAAGTGCCAATAACACCTAACTGACAAAGTCAATGATTTACACAAACTGAAAAAATACTTTCAAAAATAGACACTTCGCGTTGGTTTAGTTGGGAGGTACTTCCACATTTTAATTTAATGCAACTAAAAATACACTTAGGAGATTTCACTAAAACATGCGAATTACACGAAAAAAAGTAGTCAAAACGATAAAAAAGTGAATTTCTCGAAAAATTTCAGTTAACAGGTATTGGTTGGCACTTCGCCGTCGATATGTCTTGCCATGTGGCGTATCTACACTTATTTATTAATTAACTTCTTTATTTACAAGAGTAGTACAGAGGCGTATTTAATACCATAGACATTTTTTACCAGTCAGCATTTTAGTTATGCAGAGTCAAATATTGTTAAAGCAATTTATTACAAAATTGGTACAAAAATATAAAAAAAACAATAAGCAAACAATTAAACAAACGTAACAATATTACAAGTAAATAACAGTACGAGGGCGACACTGAAAGTCTTTAGAACTGGCCACTTGTAAACGATATAGATATAACGATTTCAAATTTTGAAAATGAAACTCTTTGCTAATATTATTGTGTATGTATTTTATTCATTTGTCATTTGTTTACGATTTAGCGGCAAATTAAAAATTGTCTGTGTCACGTTAGCATGAATTTAACGCAAGAAAATTTTCGTACAATGATTTTTTATGACTTTCTATGTCATTTAAGTCAACAAGAAAGTTATGATAGACTTCGATTTGCCTTTCACGATGAGCCCCATCTCGTGCCACTGTTTACAACTGTTGAAATAAGAAGATAAATTAAGACAGAAGAAGCATAAGATTTATTGTCAAGATAAATTCATACAAAAGAGCTTGGCTATAAGTAACCCGATACGTCCATTTACCGTCAATATATTAGACGGCAGGAGACACGTTAATCCTCATCGGCGTCATATGGCGCAGGATAGTGTTCCTCAAAACGGAACGAAGCCTTATTAACCCTCGCGTGCGCATGCCGTACTTAAGCGTCGGCCGGTGTTGCAACTCCGTGGCTCAGTTTGTTCGTATGTTCCTCAATCACAACTCAGCAGGGCACGGATGGTAAAATTTACACTCAGAAGTGATCGGCTTCTGTAGTGTAAATGTAAAAATAAACTACAGTACCCGGCGATAAATATTGCACATCGACCTTTGGAAAGAGACAATCGGCTAATTTCGGCTTCGTAGAGCGTTATCTCTGTCTCACGAAATACAAACAGTCCGGTATCTATTAGGAGCTGTTAAAACAATTATGATTTGCTTCTTTTGATAATTATTTTTATTCTTTGTATAAAATACAAAAAAGGTAAAGGTCGATGTGCAATATTTATCGCCGGGTACTGCAGTATTCATCATGACTTGTTCGCTGGTGTAAAGTGAAATATAGCGTGTCTTACTCAATCAGTGAATCAATGATTTTCTTTAAACATGATCTCGCCTAGATATGTAGGTACTTAAGACTCGCGGTCACCACGATCATCCATGGCAATATTTCTCACTTTGCATTTATAATCAGTAATTTCTCTTTTATTAACTAACACTCTATTAAACATGAATATTCATTTGAATTGCTCCGAGGTAATGTAATTTACTTGAAAGTTACTACATCAAAAGTGATCAGTGGGCTTTGGTAGTATTAGAATTCACGGAAATTTGCTTAGACTAGATTTACCTCCAAACGCCTGAATCACCTGAACTTGTTAGTTCAGGCACAAATCATAGGCGAACTTGACACAGATTTAAGAAAAACTTTATTAACGTTAGTACTTATATTTTGAATAAATTTTATTATTATTAATAATAATGCTTATTAAAACATTATAGAACAAAACAATTATCTACAACTGTAGTGAATTCTTTGTCTTTTTTTGCACATATACATACTTACATACATCAAAGGCGATCACACTAGCATTCACCTCTAACATTATTATTTAGAAAAATATAAAACTTAAATATGAAAACTCATTGGTATCAGATAAAGCGTTTAATTTTACAAAAAGAAACTTCTACTTATTCTTCTTACCTACTTATTTGGCATAATTTTGCACATAATACTGGCTCATTTCATTAACATCTATTTTGTGTTTTCTTATATCGTCACCAAGTGGTGTCAAACATTGGCCGACGTGAAGCACTCTAAGGTTTTGGTTGTCTTTCACACCATTTTCAAACATGCAGAGGTTGGCGTACGTGACCATGTCTGTGCCACATATTGGATCCCATTTTCCGTTGCAGTAATTATTGCAGGGTTTAAGGAGGGCGACGTCCAAAGAATCGTCAACAAGTCTTGCGGCTTCTAAATCACACATCGATGGATACGTGACACCATCTGTCCCACAAACCGGTCCAATTATTTGGTAACTTATCGGGCAAAACGGAGCAACAGCGTTTCTTTGCAGTGTGAGGACACACGCGATCAAAGCTGTAAGAGAAAATAAGTTTGGAAATCTATTTGATACCACAAAAATCCAAATACTAACGAGGTGGAGGACTAAGGAGGTTTTATAATAAAAAAAGACAAAGCTGGCACTTTGCTGACAGGACCGACACGTTCGACACTATCACGCAATCGACTTAATAAGGGTCAAGTAAGGACTCTCAATAACCGAACAGCACGCGCTCGCGAGAGCTTGGGTCTATTATGTATTCTGTGCTTGGTTCACCGCGATTTAACACAACACTACTAACTACTATACCAGAGCATAGAAAACTGAAAAGATAACACGCACTTATTATATTCCGAAGAACTCTGTATATTGACTCGGCGGGATGCATGACTGAAGTGTGAATAACCACAGACAGCTCAATTACGATCTACTTATGAACATCCAATGAATGGCCATTGTTGGTTTACATAATGGATTTTATTATTTATGGAAACAATACAATTAGGTTCATGACATAATTATTTGTCGATATGTCTATTATACAGATCATTGTATTTCCTTTGCTATATAACAATAGGCTCAGCCGAGAGATGAATTCTTATATAAAACCACTCCAGATGTTGACATATATCATGACTCCTTAAAAAACTTTAAAACCCAAATTTTAAGGCCCCAAAGCACCACCCCACAAACCCACAAAATCTAAAGATTCATTGTATTAGTACCTATGTAGGTTTTTCTTGCAACCTCTGTATCCTATAACTTATATCATTTTATATTTCTGTTTAGATAGTTAGTTTTTTCACTTCATTTTTATTCATTTCGTTTTTACCTTAGGTTATCTATCAATATCACTGTATTTGAGAATATTGGTTCACCTGTTATTGGCAACTGTATAATCACGTAACTGTTACCTACTATTATTTGATATTTTGTATACAGAAGCTGTTGGTGTACCTTTATAAATAAAATAAAAAAATAACAGTAATAGTATTAGAACATTCCTTTATGGAATATAAGAATTTATTCTTAAAAATAATCGATCAATTCGTATTTGCAAAGGTTAAGATTGTAGACGGTTTGTGTATAGAAATCACTGAAATTCTGCCACATGCGGTTTTACACTACAGTGAATTTTTTGTACGTGACGGGAGCACAATTTGCTTGAACATCGAACCTGGGACCGTAAAAATCTGTTCATTGCACACTGCACAAGCGGCCTTATGAGTGTCATAAAATACGCAAAAGCCATCAAACGATCGTGTTACAGAATTTCGTAAAATATCTAATGAATGCATCAGCGGCTTCTTAGATCACGTTTTATTGTGCAAAAAATATATTCATTGGAGCATTTTCATAATCTCTATTAGTCAGAAGTGAGAGTAATTTGATACTTTGGAGTTGGTGTATTTTCGTAATTCATATTATGTAAACAGTCCACTAACGCATACATACGCGTTATTATATTTCGAAGGATATTCCGAGCAGTCGGCAGTTGATTGGATTATTTGATTGTTTCTTTGAACTTTTATTTTCAAAGGTTACGAACTTTGAGAAGGGAATTAAATAATAGTAACTAAAATCGAAGATACCTGCGGTGTGTTCCTTTTTCATCCGGAAAATGAAAGATTTCGCCGTAAGACAACTCTTGAAGTTTCTCCTAAAAATTAATATGCTACTCCCAATTATAATTGGTTTCGCTGACTCCCATTGTACGTTTTCACCTTTTAAACACCTGCTTAACGACAAACAATTCATAAATGTGTCACTAGTGTTTATTTAGTGGTTCACCTATCACGATTTTGCTGAGATTTGCGCAGGGTGCGCTCTAGCGCAGGCTCGGTGGCAGGTAATCTTATTAAAACTGTTTATAATCCTGGGTAAGTCTCTGCTTACGATTTGTGACTACAAACACACCGATTTAGATGTTCATTAGGTATTCATTGATGAGATATAAAACTTTAAAACTCATTTTTTTTAAAGCAGCTTTTAAAAAGCTGCTTTCTCCATATTTTCAGGAACATCTTATAGATTGTGATTGCTTTTTTCATCAGGATGCTTGAGTTGTCGTTTCTAAAATCATTTTTCCTTAATACTTTTGATTAATCACTTTAGTTCCAGTCAAGCTTCGTATAATTATGGGTATTATGGCACCACACAAGTGGAAACCAATATACAACCTCTAAACAGGTTTAATTACTTTCCATGTACCACATAACTACATCAGCGCAAGCCAACATCATTACCCTCACTGTAATGAATATTATATAATTTTTTAAACACACCTTACTCCCTTTTAGTACCTTTTCATTAACCTGTCGAGTGCGATTGCGCGAGCGCAGGTCCATACTGAACTTTATTATAATACATTGAATATTATACAACCGCTGTGACCACGGCCTTTAAAGGCCATGTCTCTTACCGTTTTACATGAACGATTTATTACAAAATAAGTTGCGATCACAACCTGTCGATTCTGTTTCCTTCTATAGGTTACAAATGACGGATGTGGACTATGTTACGTTTTCTTAAAGGGTTACCTTTCTTATCTCCACAGCCATTTATTTATTTTTGTTGAGTTGTTTGGCAGCGTTTGGGAAGCTTCGTGGAGTCTTCGCGTAATCCACAGAGCCTAAAGACTAAGATCTTTAATCAGTGCGTCTTGCCAGTTATGACTTACGGAGCCGAAATGTGGACAATCAAGGTACGGCTGGTCCATAAATTCAAGGTCGCTCAGCGAGCTATGGAACGGGCTATGCTTGCGAGTCTCTCTGAAGGATCGAATCCGCAACGAGGTGATCCGGCAGAGAACCAAAGTTGTCGACATAGCTCACAGAATAGCTTTTATCGATGTCTCTTGTATTTCAAGTAAAGTTCTCTCTCTCTCTCTCTCGAATCCCCTTTTCAGCTACTTCAGTCGCTGGTAAAAGGGGATCCAAAAAAAGAAATTACAATATGCAGAGTGGCTCTTCACACTGTTCAAATCTGTTAGAATCACCGGACTGAAACATTTTTTCATTTGCATACATCATTATCATTCGAGTTCTATCTAATCTGCATCCATTCACTATTCAAACTCACTTACTGGCTGCACAACGTATAACATTTAAGTTAAACTCCTTAACTTAAATACATGACTAGTAAAATGAATCCCCGTTGCTTAGCGTGGGAAATTATTACGTGAATACGCTAGGGTCTGAACTGATTTAATTTTAAAAGCTCAAAGGTTCCTATCATTGTTCTCGTGACGGACGAAAGGGAGCGAGTACTCGTTCGGTCACGATTCGCGTTCGATTTTACGAAAATGTTAACGAGCTGCGCAGACGCAAACGAAAGTGAACGAACGCTATTGTTCATGAAACAGGTGCTATCGATAGATATGATCGGAACCCGACACCTACGTCTTCGTACTTATGCAACTTGTTATGTAGGAGGATTATTTAAACGTTTCCAATATTATTAACTTGAAATCTGACGGAAAGTCTTTTTATAGAGAAAATAGTTTCAACTAAAGGTTAACGTGGAAATTGTTAATTGATGCGGTAACCTTTGTCACGTACTAGTGGTAGCAAGTGCTTGTTTTTATCAATCATCATTATGTTATGACAGGCAGTGACAGTTTTCCGGGTGTCACTTCCGTCCGGCATCCGCAGCAGCTGTTGCTAAGTCATCGGATTAATGACGATTATACAAATGCGTATATTATACGTATATGCGTAGAGCAGTGGTGGCTCAGTGCTATCGGCCGCGACTTACGAGTCGTGGTCGTGGGTTCGCAGCCAAGGCCAAGCAGGCACTTGTCTTAATTATTTCATCACCACTGCTCTTAAAACGGTAAATAAAAACATCGTGAGGAATCCGGCATGGCCTAGAATCAATAATTCGAAGACATGTGACATCTGCCAACCCGCACTGGGCCCGCGTGGTGAATTATGGCCCACTCCCACTCACAGAGAGGAGGCCTGCGGAACCCATGTTCCCAGCAGTTGGAACATTATATATAGGCTGATTATGCTATACAAATGCGTCATGTGTAAGCTGCAGCGTTCAGTTAGTTAATCCCGAGACAGGCGAGTAAACTTTATTAGCTTGCTAGCTTACTTTAGTGGCTTGATAATATGTTATGATTGGCAGTGACGGTGATAAGTGACAGACTGAAATTGCGATAATGAAATGCCGGTTCAAATAATATATGTATGAAGTAAGTAACCACGGTCGTCAGATATAGTTGAAGTTTAGTAAGAAATCGATGGATGTTTTCGAATAAAATTTAATTTAATAAATAGAAAACAAACAGTTCATTTATCAAATTAAATTCAACTTTCCTATATACCTATAGTTCTAACGTTTTGCGTGGATTGAACGAAATATTCTTGCAATTCTCATTTTACCAACCAGAAATCTATGCAGCTTTATCATTCTGTACAATATCAGCATTCCACCACGTCATAGAAAGCTGTAGCAATAATACTGATCTATCGCTATTCCTCGTTAACATTCCAGACCAACCCGTTCCTCTACTCAGTTCATTCCTTACCTCGAGAGGCGCCTAGCATTCCATGGAACTTCTTTTATTACCAAATCATTAGCATATTTGCAACATACACATGTATATTCATGTAATTACAAGGTCACTTACCATCTGGTTACCCATTGTTACATACAGCAAGTCGTATACTATTTGCTTAGATAAAATTTCACCAATTTACATCAACATAAAGCATTTCACTTTCTTTATGCGCAGGCGCAGTATTAACACATTTGATTGCTCGTAAGACGTAAACTTTAGTTGGAACTGTTATTACTGTCTCATTATCTATTCTGTTATGTTTCGATAGCGATTGTGCGGACTCTATGCCTCGTGATGACATGTTATTACGCCTAGTTGAGTCATCTGCTAATTCTTAAAAGTAACTGTTTCTTTTAGTGCCTACACCTTAAGCTGCGAAAGTCGGCACATGTTGGCTTTTCTCTTTTTTGTCGGATTTTAGAATATTTGGCTCAGCGTTTCCTGAAAGCAATAAAGACTAATGCAAAAACTGCGTAGTTACCTACTTTGTGTGACCTAAGTGGTTAAATAAAACTAACCATAGATAAATAGATACATCGTTTATTTCGTGCAAAAAAAAACGTAGAACAACGTACAAAAGCACTGTTGAATACGAATACAACAGCATGGGTAAACGTATTTTCTTTCTTTCTTTAACGGTTTGTTGTCAACGATAACCTTTTTTAAATAATCGACGAACTGATGAATTTGATTTCTGAACAATTCACAACATGCGCAGTTACTTCAATAACATTTTCACGACCCAATATTTGATAGATACGTAATTCAAGTTACAATTTGAGTGTTCATCTTCATAAATAATAAAAAATAAATAATAAATCATTTATTTAGGACCAAACCAAATCATCTAGCCAACGTTTACAACTGTGCAAGTGAGCATAAGGGCCTCATAGTGACAATTTATTCGAATAATACTAAAGCACCATAAGTTGCGAAAACACAAAGTAATTCAGGTAGACCTAATGAGTACCTACATCTCACGCTTTTTCAAATATAACACCATTCACGACATGAGGTTGTGTGTTATGAACACTTTTGCCCACTTTGCCCATATTGTTCTATTGTGCTCAATGTTTTAGTCTTTAGGCGCTTTAAGTGTCGCTAAAAGCTTATGGGCAAGTAATGGTCGTTTCGAATCTATTTAGTGTTGGGGCACCTGCTGTACAACGCTTTGTTTAGCGAAAGAAAATTGTCGTTTGAAGAAATATTGTTGAACATTGTGTATAGGTAGTTTAAAGTGTTCGTGTGCTTTTAACTGTAATGGCAGCGATTTGAGAAGTCATTTTCAAATGGAGAAACCTTTACTTACAGAACAGCACTTTTTAAAGAGTCTTTATTGAATGTTGAGGGATAAATTCTCATTTTATGTAACCACGCTTGGTATGCACATAATATAAGTTGTTCTTAGTGGAATTCTACCAAAGAATAGAATAGAATAGAATACTCGTTATTCTCTTTTTTTTCTATTTACTTTTCTTTCTCTTTACTCTTTTATTCATTTTTTTTTCAAAGAAATATAATTATGATTCATCCAGCCATTTCAAAATAGTTTTCTTCTCTTGTGAAACTAAAACGTACTAAGCAATTGTATTTCTTATTGAATGTAATCATCACCATCATCTGCCTAGCCTTTTCCCAACTATGTTGGGGTCGGCTTCCAGTCTAACCGGATGCAGCTGAATACCAGTATTTTACATGAAGGGACTGCCTATCTGACCTCAACAACCCAGTTACTGGGTAATACGATACCCCTTGGTAAGACTGGAAGACTTGACCCATTGTTTACTATATTACATTCTTATTGAATGTGATATAGTTAACAATGGGTTAAAACAACCGTTGTAGGTAATATCTACCCAACGTTTACTATACATTCCCGTTTGAATACCGTTTTGTCAACAAATTGACAGTTCGCGCAGATTTAGCGACGACACAACGAAACTTTGCACATGTACGAAAGGCTAACGTTAGGCACTACATATTATCATCGTTTTGCCAACCTCACCTGAATCCTTGACATGTCCTGGTGTAAAAGACGGAGACATTTTCAAATGCAAATGAAATATCCATTTAAATATTTACCTACTATGTTCGTTATTACACTCGTTTATGGAATAATATGCGGCCATATTATTTTAGCATTTTTCGCGTAAAATAGAAGGTTGTATTTCAAAGACTTCGTGGACGTGTGGAATAACCTCCAACTTTATTGTTATGTCTACAAGCTTCAAGTAGAAAGGCAAAGGCAGTATTTTATCGAATTATATCTTGAAAAAATAAGTTGTTACTACAAATATATCAACTCACAGTCACGACATAATCTCGCCACGATCAGGGTCTGTTCCTGCAGGTGGCACGGATGCTATTAAATAACATAAAACATTTCACTGTGCAACTCTATTGACAACCTAGGAATATAGAATAAATGACAATCGCTACTCTGACTTTTGGCGCTCGAAATACGACAGGGGGACAGGGGGCACTGTTGGTAAACATAATAAAATATGTGCAACTGTTTTGTTGTAAAATGTATTGAAAAAACAAGATGGTGGCGTTAGTTCCGAATTTAGCCACGCGCGCAAGATCCTTGTAGTACCTACATCTACATATACATCCTTTATACCATAACGGGCATCTTTACAATTTCCCACTTTTCATCCTTCGCATATGTATGTACCTGCCATCTATGTATATAATTCAATTTCCCACTCTCCGTTCTCCATCAAAACTCGTTCCTAGTAACAATAACTACGAACATAGATACAGTTTAGCACTTTAAACAAGGAAATAAAGATTTATATTGGCACATTTAACTCGCACTACTAATAATGGGAAGTAAATAAATGTCTACTTAATTCTAAACACAGAGATAATAGTCGATTGTGGTCAGACTAGGGCCTAGGCCCGTATCCAATGCCTAAAATGGAGATGAAAGTTCTAGGGAACAAACTGTGCGGAGATAGGGCCGTAACTCATACAGATCGAGAATCGACAAGTAAAAGATTTACCGCAATACCGAGCGCAGTAAAAGGTTTGTTGAATGAACGTGAGATATGTATATTCTGCTTTTTTTGTTAAACTAATTCATTTTGTTTTGTTTGTTTCAGGTATGTTAAATGAAACTGCGCTTGAGAGATACGTCTTTTGCTAAAAAGAAGGAAAAGTAAGTATAGTTTTTTAAGTGGAAGTGGTAAGCTGAACCTTATGAGAGAGTTAATTTTACGTTTGCAATAAACTTGAGAGGCTTAGGAGCTTAGATGTAGTGGAACTTTAATTAACTTTCAAAGGTCCACGGTAAAACAATTTATAATAATAATGATTATAATTCAACTAGCTAGTACAACAGTTTGCGTGCAGCCATGATGAATGGACGCGAACCTCTGTTCATACGGCGCCCCATTGTTTCAAATGAGCTATGGTCCATTGTATGCCAAATAATCAATGACGTATTATATATAGACACGTTATCAACCAACATCTCGGCGCTTAAAAACGGCGAAAATACTAGATAACTACTTATACGCGTAAAGAAAGGGAAAGAAAATATGACACCGTACGGCGGGATGTCTGTTGCTAGAGGGAGATAAATAAACATCTTCAGTTACGTCACAGGATAAGTAATAGTCAAATTACATGCTCATTGGTCGAGCCGTCGAGCGCATGAGTGACGTAGCTATCAGAGTCACTTCATGCGCCGGCCGCCATTAGACGCAGCGTCGTACAAAATAAAATAAAATAATCTAGTTTTGTAAACTTACGCGTGAAATGACACATTTTTGTCTTTAACTTTTGGGGTATAATTTTTACATCCTCTGAAAACACACGACGGCATATTTTCTTTATGTTTTGCACAGGTTTTCACATACGATATAAATTAAAAACAAACATACGTCGCGTCGCGTCGCGCGACAGGTTGGTGCGTGACTGAGCGCAATGTGGCCAATTGGCTTCATTTCATGTTGCCATTTTAGAGTGCGGACAACGTATCTATAGTTTTATACATCATTGCAAATAATTGCATAATCTAATAAAATCATATTTTACTACTCGTTATAATTAAATTTCTAATTAAAATGGGAAATACAGACATGTCATGTGTCAACGTTTTGTTTCCTGCTAAAGTCGGAAAGGAATTATAGTTTCTTCATTTACTAACGAATTGTTGATAATTATCACTGAGAAACGTTTCAGAACGTTTTAATTGGTGATAAATTAACCAATTATGCTTCAGCTGAGGTATTTACTTTCCAAAACAATTCACACACGGCTCCTATCTTATTCATAGAATATGTCGTAAAAGTTCCATTCTGTTTCGGCCAGCACTCCCCTCCAAATATTTTCGACGTGTGATTACGTCACGCTAGGTCATTATCCTCGAGATACCTACGTATGTAGGTATGTATATAGGCTACGATTTAACAGCGTGTCAAATTCAACATAACACGTCTCATTTCTTAATACATGTGAGATATGGTTTACTCGAAAAAAAGGTCCATAGAAAGGCAACTTTCACATTGATTGGGGGCTATAATCGAAATTGGAAATTACACACATTTTATTAGAGTGACCGATGCTATTCATGTCAGTGAATATAATGTACTTGCTGTGATCGTTTTGACTAGGACATGGCAGTTTTGACAGTTGGTTTGTTGGCTGAAGACTTCATTTTGACAGCTGGTGGTTGATCAAGACTTCATTGGTCCGGAAGAAAGCGTTGGCAGGTGCTTGCGCGTGCGCCTCTTTTTGTACAGACATGTGCGTTTACGAGAATACATCCTATATCCGTCTTATAGAATACCTCAGTTCGATTTAAACTTAATATTCTGTAAACATCGACTCATCTGCATAATAACCATTAAAATTAGAGAGTCTAGACAAATAAGTTTAATTAGTTAGGTAATACCACTCAGACCGCTGAATAGTCTCTTACATACGGTCATAAAAAGACCTAATATGTTATGTTATTGGTAATTACGTACTGAAAGCAACAGGCACAATAAACGTAGAGAGTATTTGACGATTATTAATTTACATAATACGTGCCATTTCGACTGCACGTCAATTTTTATATTGAAAAGCGAATGTTGAAACTTTTATAACACTGACGCAGAAAGGATTACCTAACAAACTAATCATATTGTTTAATTTTAACGTTAATTAACAACCGACTTCGATTAATCTCGTCGAAGTCTGAGTTAGCGATCAATTAATCCGCTATTGTAGCGGGCAATCAATTTAACAATCAGTTTGAACAACGATTTATTGAGCATAAACGTAATGAGAATGACGGATTGCCGAGCTTTGTTAAATTAGGCTTTTGTTATGGTTTCATGAGGTATGTGTGTGCCTAGTTACACAATATTTACTTATGAACCGTAACCTATTGGTGTAATTTATATTTTCAATAAGAAATTCTCAGTAGGATCCTGATTTGTGCCTGTAAGTGGCAATAGGGTCTTCATATAATGTAGGTGGTCTTCATATATGTAGGGTCTTCATATATATAGGTGGGCAGTCTACCTGTCTGAGGAATATAGGCATGGATATGTTTTGTTTGTAATTTAAATGCTACAAGTCTGAGAACCATTTCGTATCAACCAAATCCATGTTAATCGACAACTGACAACCCTACTCGAATTAGATTCCGAGTTTCACAATCAGAACTATGTAAATACATTGTTGTTTAAAAACAAAAGTGGCGCATAACAAGTTAGCATTCCATGTAAGTGCTAGGTCTCGGCGTCTGCGCATTCCGTTGGGCCAGGGAAAGTCTAATGTACGATCATTTGACCCCTTTTCCGATAATTTAGCTCTGACATTTACCGCGTTTTGGTACCTATTGAGATCAACATGAATTTATTAACATTTGAATTACTTAGATGGTATGGTAATGTAATGATCTGTAATTGAGCACTTACATCAGTGATTGAACATCGATATTATGTAGCTTGAAACTAGCGATGAGTTTGTATGTTTTTTTTTTGTGGATAAATCTATTTATCGCAGTTAGTCAAAAATAATAAAGTGCAAACTATTGATTTTATCTCTTTTCTAAACTAATAGATGTATCACTCAAGAGTGACACTAATCGTTTAATCTAAACGTTATGTCAACACGATTACATAAGAGGCGTAATGCACGCACACAGATCTGTATCTACACAAAGTGCACATTCACTGCACGGCGATTATCAAGCTGTCATAATAAATATGCAAACATTAAGGCTAGGTTTAGATTGACGCGATTTAAAACGCGATGTACCTAAACGGGCCACGGAAATTCGCACGAAGTTAGTAAGGGACGCGCGATGTCGCGATGAGATTATAGAATATTACCTGAAACATCGCGGGACCACCTGAACGCAGCCTTAAATTCTACACGCTGTTCTGTCGGAAGGAAGAAGATAAAAGATCTAATTGTCCGTCGTAACGGACTGTGTAAGCACGTATCGAACTAATTAATCGGACCTATTTGTACGTTACTAAAGTCGTTTAGTAGACTTTCAATAGTAAACAACGCGCGAAAGTTTCCCACGACCGTTTACAAGCAAATATTCTGCATTTATCTAGCAACATTATCTAACAAGTACATTATAACAATTAGGGAATAAAACAATAAAATTCAATTATAGAGATAACAAAGAAAAATGTCGCTTTTCTCGGGAACAACGACAATAAATAATCTGGAGGTCGGAGTGTCTTAAGCTCATGGGTTTAAGTTTTATAAATCAAAACATGTTAAGCTGCCATTGTTGCAAACGTAATAACTAATATTTCGTTCTACGTTTTACGGATAGTAATACCAATAGCGAATGTTTAATACTTACTTTAATGTAATGCCAGTCTTCCACTCGAGTTAATAAGGCAATTCCTAAGCCTGATCAAGTTAGGAGCGTTGCTCTGATTATCTCGCAACGAAAGCTGTAATAATTTTCAAGGCCCCGTCTCGCATACCATGCACGCTCGGTATAATGGCATATTTCTGCTTCAAATACCTGCAAAGGTACTTACCGTCTTAATGGCATCATAGACATTCACGTTCGAAGATCAAAGCTAATGCCGAGACTGAAATTATCCCGAGTGTATCGAATCGATTATCACTCGATTCCCGTCGCGGAGGCATCTCTATGGGCACTCGCTCGTGACCGATCCCTGGTCGAAGCTCTCGATTGTAAACAAGTGCGCCAGAGTGGGGAAAGTTGGGAGGATCATGAAATTAAATCACGTTAGAAAGGAGTATTTAAATTTGAAACCGTGGGTCGTTAAATAAGATTTAAGGCTCACGGTTTCAATGGTAAAATTACTACCACATTTATTAATACTAAACAAATGAATAAATTCATTTTAAAGTTACAGCTTTCAGTGAAAGTGAGCCTGATACCTCGAGGAATATTGTTAGCATGAGGGATTTGAAAACGAAAAGTTGTAAGGACCATAGCACTGAGACTTTATTACGTATACACTAAGTATAGTTTATTACAGTAGAATTTATGTTGTAGAATATTAAATAGCTATACTGTACAGTGTACAGACGCCAGCATATCAAGCTACTACAATCTGTCAAATTTCTTTAATAGATTTTCAACTTTATCGCTAAAGCATAAGGTGCAAAGTTGATTGGGAAAATTTTACAGTTTCGGGTAGCTTGATGTGCTGGTGTCTGTACTTCAATATTACACTTTGGGGTAAAAATTTCGAAATACGTCGCCATTTTAAGGGGTTGTGAGTGGTTGGGGGAGGGGGAGGGGAGGGGTCGGATCCCCCCCTCACCATTTTCACCCGCCGGAAGTACTTGGTTCCCTTAGAAAAAATAAAAAACAGAAATTTGTACAAAAATTGTTTATTCCACTTTATAAACATGTTTTATCGCTTTTATTAATTCCATGAATGGATCTTTCTCGTATTTCACGTTATTTCGCCGCCACAAATATTCAAAAAGAACATCTGCAAAATTTTCTGTGTTATTAAAATTGTCCTTTCTAAAAAATCTTTTAACAGCCCTCCACTGGGACTCAATTCGTTGAGTATGAGTCCCATCTTCAGCTATGAATGGGTTGTCACGATCCGAGTGGTTGACTTTTTTGTGTATGTAGCCATGTTCTGACAAGCAATCATATTATGCTCTCCAAAAATCAGTGTGGATGGTGGTGCCAACTTCTACATTCTTTAATATAAGTGGCACCAAAACCTCAGCAGAGCGAATATTGTCTGGGCACACTTCCAACCTCAGATCTTGAGATCCATCCTCAATCATACCGAGAACCCAATGGCCCTCAATATATATATAAAAACTGGCTTCAATTATGAGTCGACGGAGCCCCGCTACGCGGGGCTCCTATTTCTGGGTGGTTTAAAAAAAATAACCACGATGGCTAAGGCGGGAGCTTCGCTGCGCTACGCTCCCGCCTTAGCCATCTAACCTAACCCAATGAAGTCGGATTGTGCCAACTCGGAGTAATACATTGTTATTAATTACCAAAGGAATGACGCACAAATTTGACATTAGCTGTCAATATCATCCATCCAAGATGGCGGGTTGCGTTTCGTTTCACGTTTTTCACATAAAACCTAAAAATTACATTTGAAAAACTGTACTAAAGCATAAAAATTACGTTCCGTTTTGCATAATTGCAATAGTATTTAAGAATTTTTGGAAATTGTTTAAAAATATTTAGACGCAACTCCGGCAGCCAAAATTACTTTGGGGGGATTAAGACTAACTCCCTTAAGCCCCCTACACCACCAATACCCTCAAATTCAGGCGACTCGTTTTAAAATCCAACCCCACTTTGGTCTTACATAAAGAAATAAATAACGAATAGTAGGTATAAGGGCCTAGCTCTCCAATAGTTGAATACGCCATAGATTTTACATCCACAATACGGTACGGAACATTCTACCTCCCACACTCGGCATAGCTCGGTAGCTAAAGGGACATTTACTTCATTTTACGTCCTGCCCACATTATACATAAACGTTCAACAACTGATTTCGCTTTCACGCTAGAGACAACTATACAAATTGCTTACCTTTCAAATGTAAGTCGATTTATCTTGTTATGTCTAGAGGGACAGATATCCGAGGAGCGGGACGTGGAAAGCTGCGCGCGCGCCGATCGGGCCCTTCATCGCTGCTTCTGCGCTGAAACATTACAACGCTGTCGAGTGTCTCATGTTTGAGATCTTGGCTTTCAAATCAGAAATAGAAATTATTATTTGAGTTCGGAAGAGGAAATACTGATTTTATGGTTCAGATTGTTGAAAGAAGGATGTGGTTGAGTAATCATTAGCAAATCGTGATGTTATCTCGATTGGTTTGGTTCACACCAGCCTACCTATTCTGTAATAATCTCACCGTGTATACTTAGTTCACTTGAGTTTGAAGTGAGCTGTCATTCCACCTGATGCTAGAGGTTGAGGCTATCGAAAGCTCACTTCACCTTAGTTTTCACGTACTACTTTTTTATACCTCAAGTATTGCTATACTACCGGGTCAGCGGGATTGTCCGAAAGGGTTACCGCTAGCCCGGAACTAAAGGGCTAAGGAAGGAACACGGGTGGGTTTTAGTCATTAAGAGTCTGACACTCCCTTCCGCTCCACCCAGAGCGGGAGGGGTCAGTTGATGATTTCCCATCCTGAAAAAAAAAATTGCTATACTAAGGTTCCTATCCCTTACAAGGGGGACTTCACTGTTATGATAGTCATCTTTATTCTGTCCTTATCCTAATTAATTTGGGATCGGCACATGTCTTTTTCTTCCATGTTGTTATTATAGTAAGAAAGTTCATTCATACTGCCGTTTACAATAGGTAGAATACTCTTCATAGGTACTGATTTTTTTATTGCTGCATGGGCCCGCTCTTGACTTCGATCACACCTGATGGAAAGCGATGGATTAGGTCTATGATGGGACAAGCGTGCCCAGAAGATACCTAAGGCACTGGAACTCCCACGCGTCGATGAAACACAGCAGGTTGCTTGACGCCGGACTCCGGTGGGAGGGTGGTCGAAAACCAGGCGGGCGTTAACCCTACCACCGCAAGGGAAGAATTGGCCAGTCAAATAAGGTGTTGGATGTGACTGTCCAGGATGCGCCGAGCGCTCGGTTCAGTTGAGTAACTGGCGGAACAAACTGCGCTACACGAGGAGGCTTCTTCATGCATTCCTAAAAAATTTTAAATTAGTTATCGTATTACTTACCGACACAGTATCCTACATCCAAATAAACCATTACAAGCCCCTGTTACAAAGCGTGCGGTTATTAAACTCCTTATCAGCAGGAGTTCAAGCGCGGTGCCCTCAGCTGATTCATTGCACGATCGCGAATCAATTTCCTAGTTTTTGCCCTGGTTGCTTTCCTTCCTGGGCTCCGGGTGATCACGTACTGCTTATCAGCGCAGCCTAGTGCTCTAACTGCGCGACTAGCACACCTTCCGTCTTGTTGCACTTGTTAGAATGGTAATGATTTTTGGACATGTTTTAGTTTGAACTTTGACTTTGTATTTGTTGGGCTGTCGAGAAGTTGTTACAGTCAATTGTACAACATTTGTGATTACATTATGTCAGTTTGTATTTACAGCCAGTACCTGCCAGTGCCCATCCTTAATATTTGTTGATGTAGCTAGGTGATTGGATACGAGAGTACTTCGAAAAATACCAAGTATGTACTTACCTACCACCTCACTGCCTCGTGAGAGCATGAGGTCCTGCAGTGCGATTCTGTAAAAATCTCACCGTGAAAACTTAGGTGAAGTGAGCGTGGAGTGAGCTGTCAATAGTGTCAATTCCTAGCAAAAACAAACTCACATCACGTAAATTTTCACGGTGAGATTTTTACAGAATCGACCGGCTGGTTTTGATTCCCGTCTGGCAAAGTGTTATTGAGTTTTACCATCAGGAATTTCTCAGTAGCAGTCCGGAATCTGGATCTGTGTCAGGTTGATGGCAATAGGTTCGTCCCCTAGTACATTGGACTTAAACATAATTGGCGAAATGTAGGTGCACTTAATGTACCTACAGACGCCAGTACATCAAGCTACCCGAAACTGTCAAATTTCGCCAATCGACTTTGAACCTTATGCTCGAGCGGTAAAGTTGAAAATCTATCAAAGAAATTTGACAGATTGTAGTAACTTGATGTGCTGCTGGCGTCTGTACACCGCTGTCTAACAGTCCGGGTAAAACTGGCGTGACGTTAAGATGTTATGTTATGTTATCTACGAATCATTATATATGTTTGATGATTCCTAACAACGAATTAGATCTTGAAGCCAACATCATCTCTGCACGCTAGAAGAAGATTATCGCAATATACGTTATTTAAATGGCCAGGATTTAATCATCAAAGTTGATTAAACCTACGCGTAATCTGCATACTTCATTTTATTTGCCTATCATTAAGACTTTCGTTTTTAGTTCTAAAACTAGTTTTGCTCTTGATATACCTACTTTCAGTTTCATGCGTTAATAAAACGTCTATTACCTTGATGAAAGCTTGGTGTGCTAATAATGCCGTTCAAACCACCATTTAAAGGGGTAAACTGCACGACAAACAGTCGAAATTTTCGTGAAAGCAGCATTACGGTCATTTTTGAGAGAATAAATATTACTGCCTCTTCCGTGGCGAAAAGATAATAACATAGAGTTTAAATTTTAAGTAAATGGACTTCCTAAAAATCTAGGTCACAAAATAAAAGTCGAAATAAAATAAAAGTATAAAGTCCTAAGAAATCGATTGTGGTCGAGCACTAAAAAAGTGACCGGGGAAACTTTATTCGAAAGAATGCCAGTGTATGTAAGTCAATAGATTACCGGCGTGTTAAAACCATTATAGTGACAAATTTCCCCCCGTTCGATTTACAGGAAATACACGCGTAACGTATTTCCTACATGTTTCATATTTGTTGGTCCCAGGCAGGTTACAAAAGCGCATTTCACCGGATAAAATAATTCTGCAATACAGTGAATTGTGCCATTCAATCGATAAAATAAAAACTAAGATAATTAAAGCTTTACATTTTATAAATACTCGACTAGAGGTAAATATTTCTCCATTTGCGACTGGTTGGTTACGCAAAAAGTTCCACTCCCATACAAGGGCTTACCCAGACACTGTTATGAGAGAACTTATTTTTTCCAGACGTATCTACAAGTACATAATGCCCTCCATCCTTGTTTCGGTCCGTGTGAAGTGTTATTATGAAACTGTATTTTTTCGGTCTTCCTTTTAGATTTGTTGCATCACTTTTGTTTTACACCTTCACTAGAGATACACTGTGATAATTCGGAGCTTTAAAATGATAGTAGCTATGCTGCTATGCGATGCAATGTCTATTTCTTCTATTTTTTTTTTGCTAGGAACCTCCGACGCGCACACAACAACTTACGAAATTTTCATCACATTCGGTCGAGCCATTTTCGAGACTGCAATTCTAATGCATGGCAATTGATTTTATATAATATATAGATAGATTTTGGCAATTAAAACATAGGTTAAAATGTAATAGACTTAACAACTTTTGCTACTTAGGGACTTCTGTTGCTATTATTATACCTACTTTTTGCAAAGCTCAGACACGAAATCAATTTATATCTAGACATTTTTTAGTCATATAACCTTTACCTACCACAACTTTACAGACTTTCAGATATAAGAAAACCCTATTCTTATTTTACAATGGCAACTTGAAAATAATGATGGAATAAGCTTTCGATCGTAATAAAACAGCAATACTTCGCATAGGCTAATAAATAATAGTAAAGAATGTTCATTGAATAAACAATTATAACGTAATAGGATGTGGTATTAGACCATTCACAGCCGAGTCTTCCGAGCTGGTTGAGTTAATTCCGTTTTAGATTTATGCTCACGGTGTTAGGTTTCACTCTAATTAATAAATTAAACTATGGGCAGCTTTATTTCCCTATTACTTTATTAAATACCCCAGCATAATAAATACACAAGAAGCAATTATTAAATTCATGTTCCTGTGATAAATGTTGTTATTCTACATAATAATTTATGAAGGTAAACAACTTGACAAGCCCCGAACTTCGAGAACAACCTTCATGGAATGGAGACGGCGTCGATGACGAGATATTTACTATTTTTGGGCAAATAGACATGTCGCGAAGTCAGAAGGCCATGCAAACACATACTAGGTACAACCAATACAAGTAAGAGTAATTCTTGGATAAAAAATATGCTGCCATACTACGACTGAGATACCTACTTAAGAGTTTTTCTTGGTGTGCAAAGAATTTCTCTTATATCAGTCTATTTTAAACACAAATCTAACACACAAACTAGATTATAAGGTAAGATAAGTCTCATGTCGTTGAGGGGCCCGTGGCTAAATAATAACAGCCGCACAGGCCGATCGATCAGGTTAAGCTACGCTAGCCACGGTTAGTCTGTGGATGGTGACCATCTTTACATACCGTGACCCCTCCGTGCCTCGGAAAGCACGTTAAGCCGTTGGTCCCGGCTGTCATTTGTGGATCTTTAACAGTCGTTACGGGTAGTCAGAAGTCCGAAAGTCTGACAACCAGTCTTACCCACGGGTATCGTATTACCCAGTAACTGGGTTGTGGAGGTCAGATAAGCAGTCGCTCCATGTAAAATACTGGTATTCAGCTGCATCCACTTAGACTGGAACCCGACCCCAACATAGTTGGGAAAAGGCTAGGCAGATGATGAAGTCTCATGTCGTTGTTAACCCAAGCCAAATCGGTTGTTTTCGCTCCAAAGATCGCGCAAAGCTGTGGGTTTAACCTATAGTATATTGGGTTCGTAGGTCATAATGTGGCTGCCTCTAACTAAGCCAATCAGCTAAAGCGCATTTTGTTAAAGCCTACCTCTGTGCTGTTATGGAAAGACTTGAAGAAAAAGGAAACGTATCAACATGTTGATTGACACAAACATTCTGAACTCATCTTCATTTTCCAACTATAGGTAATGCATATTTTCCCTGCACTTGACCTACCTTGCCTTACTTGATGGTGCCTTTGCACATTTTTTTTTCTCTTTATTTGTTTTGGGGTTTTTGTCTAAACAGATGTGTCAACCTTTAACAGCTTTTGCACATGGTAAATAGTGAACAGTGTGGACACACGTCAACTTTCATCTTTTCAATCGAACAAGAGCTCCATTGACGCGGCAATTGTCAATGGAACGGTGGCGGATCATTGTGTACACTTACATTGAAATGCTGCGTCAAGGTGTCCCCTCATATGGACGTAAAGCGATCTGGAGTGTCTATGAATAATAAACGCTAGAAGACTACCAAAAGTATTCATTGTTACCTACGTCGAGACAGTAGATATAAATGAAATCGTGAAGTTAATATTTGAGATATAAATTATATTAAGTCGCCAAATGATCGGAATAATTTATGAAACCTAATAAGATTACATAGCCTATCAACATGCATTATGAACGCGCACATGCTACAGCAAAAAAACGGTTACCTATGATTACAAATCGTCGCGTGCAACTTCCGCGAGAGTATATAATTGATATATAATATGGCAAATGAAACCGGGTTAATTACATAAGTTTAAAGTGTACGCAAAAAGTCCTACACGCTTCAACACACCAAGGAACGTTCCGACAGTAAACTTTTCAAGAGAATCGCATAGCAATTTCATCAATTCAATTAACTACTTTTTGTTCAAAGAAAGTGTGCTGAAATCTTCGTAAATGCATTTGGCAGCAATGTCAAATTAATAACTTGGCCTTAATAATGGAAACATCATCCGGGATTCCTTGTCTTTTATGTCGGATTCTGGGTTTGTTGGCTTAATCGAATCTCCATATAAGTGATCATCTTAATGACTGTCTGCAACTCTGACACCCATTACATTTTCCACTGAAATGTTAGCAAATGAAATACCTGTTTCAATTTATATACAGTGTGTGGCGTAAATAGTGGTCCACCGTTAAGGATTTGATGTACCAGACAATTTACTATAACATATTACATTTTTAACCATTTTTACCCAACGGTTCCGAAAATATATTCTTGTTTTTTATTTATGAAATTTCTACCTTTTGTTACAAATTTGGTTGTAGTTTCAACAAAAACCATTAAGTATATTTTTATTTTGATTTCTGTTATTTAGTGCTGAAATATCGTGCTATCATGCTAAAATTATGGTTTTTATGTAAATTTAGAGCTTTTGAAGAAAAAGTTAGTTCTTCTCTATTTTAACCATAATTTTTTCACATAACCATGCAAATTCAAGAGCGATTTTTGTAAAAAAAAATTACTGCTAAAATAGTTAAAATTGTAATATGTTATAGTAAATTATCTGGTATATCGAATTCCTAACGGTGGAATTTTTGAAAAATGAAAATTTTGAGCCTTACCCGTATATCGACAACTTTTGAAAGTGCAGTTCGGTTTAAAGAAATTTAAACCGAACTGCTGCTGCTTTTTTTTTTTTGAGTTCCTTCCTTCCAAATCACTAGATGCAATACAATTATCAAAATTAAACCAACATATTTATGATGACCCCGTACTTTCTCTTTTATACATGGTTTTAAAGATGTTCTGTGATTATTTTCAATTTAGTCCAGTTCGCAATCAAGAACAATTTCCGTGCCTAAATTTTTATTTTTATTGCGCTAGATCAACAAGGAACTTGCGCTTCTACTTTTTTACTACCTGGCAACTTTCAAATTGGCAATTTTGAATCAATTATCCACATACATTGTGTATATATATATTTTCTCTCTAAAAAGTGCATTATAGCGCAGGTAAGGCCATTCCAATAAGCAAATATTTTTAGTAGGTACATTGAATTTAGTTAAAAGCTTAACATGACCGCTTTAGAAAACTGCTCGAGTTTTCCACATAAGCTTTAGCAGCTGAAAGCTCGCAAAGCTCGACCGAAATCAGTTCAAACATATTCATTCAACAAACCAACAGACGTGCGGACACCTCCTTTCGTATTACATTTTGAGGCAGATGTATTTTAACTGCGGCATTTAAACCACATGCCTGTATCCAATTACGTTTCCTGTTAATTTAACTGCCAGTTACTTTTCATGGGCTGCGTCCGTTATATCATAGTGAGGTCGCCGCCCGCTTAGCGACAGGTGACACCGATTACGTAATCGATTATTTATTGCAAACGAGTGCGATCGATATTCATATTTATTGCTGCTCGCCTTAATAGATGCAACCTGATTAATCGCTGCTATTTAAATCGTTTCGCCTCGTGCGCGTTTATTGTGATGCCGATTTATCGTAATAAGTTTAACAGTTAATCAAGATTATGTGTTATGTTGTAATTATTATGAATTTTTAAGTATTATAACATCAGTAACTTTTGCCCGCCACTTCGCGTGAAATTTCACCTCCTTTGCGCTATAACTTCGATTACTATTCTTTCTGGCTTTTTTGTCTTTTTGCTCGCCTCATAAGTGTCATAGCATGATAGCAAATAGCCTTCCTCAAGAATTAGGCTATCAAATGCCATGTTTTTATTTAACATATAATTAATAAATATATTACAACAAAATTAACTTATGTTCCCGCTAATAAACTGATAAACTTTCTATGCTTCAGGAAGCTTCCTGAAAGCGATCGATCGATGATAACATTATATAATGTCACGTCTTGTTTACTGTTACATCGTAAACCATAAATGTGTTGTAAATCTTTACTTTTACAGCTATTTTAAGCTGAAAGTGGCAGAGGCAATTTAGTATACCATGGACAACATAACCTGAAACCGGAGATTTCTCAATCACATGGAAAGTAGTTTGACGCTGTAATCACGAAATGGTATGCGTAAAACACTTAACATAAAACCATTTGCACAAGTTCAAATAACCGTAATATAGGCAGCACTATGAAATAACTTGCATAATTTATATAATTTAGCTAACGACTGCGCATTGAACCGAATGTCGTCTTAAACAAACAAAACTTATCGAGTCACGAAGAATCGATTTAGTTACGTATGAACTACATAATCGGTTGTAGGAGGTGTACCGCTCTAATTGCAATGCCTCCCGGTGATATTTCATCCTCTCTTCAGATGTGAGTAGTGATAGTGGAGACTAACATCGAACATTAAGTCACCATGTGGGCTTATCAGATATTTGGGCTAAATCACCGACTTTCTTTAAGCAACCTGTTTTGAGTGTTGTAATACATGAATTGACATCCTTTTGTTAATACAGTAAGAAGATGAAAGAACTTCAAAGTAGATAAGTTTGTCAAACCGGTAGTCATTTTGGTAGTATTTAATTCCATCGAGCCAAAGTGAAAATCCTGTTTTAACCATCCACCGCCTACCTAATATAATATATATATGTTTGTAGTTCCAAGTTTTTCAGTGGACATTTCAGGCGCAGAAATAAAACTATGTTATTTAACCAATTGTTAGCAGCTTTAACCATTTCACTGCTGAACCGGCTCATTGACATCCAGCGAGGTAGGTACTGTGAGAGCTTTACTTAGCTCCCAGTACCGTGACGACTAAATGAAATCACAGCTTGGCATATTACTTCAATAATTATTTCTAGAAGCTGGTTCTACATATTTACATTTTTATCCGTGTGTCTTCGTTTGTCAGCGAAATCTGAAGGCCAATTCTCGTAATTTAAAACGTTCAAAATCTAGTCGCAGTCTCATCTCAGCGGCAAAGAAATGTCAAAAACTTGTCAAAATGTAGGGAAATTTGAAGTATTTTTTGACAGATTGAGACTGAGATCAGACGTGTGAACGTTGTTAAAATTAGTAGAATTGCCCCTCTGATTCCTGCTTGTTTTTTTTTTATCTATTCTTTTTATAATTCAATATTTGTCTCGTACTTCTGCTCTACTTTTCTAAGTATTCATAAAGGTGGTATTATTAGCGAAGGAGGCGGCGGGAGGGCTGAGGGAGAGAGCCTCCCGTCCTAGCCGCCGCGGGAGACGCTCCGAGCGTTCGGGAGCCGGGCGACGACTCCCGGCCACCGTAGGCGCGGGCCTGCGGGCGGAGAGTAATGGGTAGCTCACCGTCCGATCAGGACCAGACCCGTGCCGGACGGCGCGTACGTGTTCTACGCGCGCCTCAAAGAGGGGCCCGTCAGGGTCGAAGCCTGCCGGGTTCAGCGGGATTGTCCGAAAGAGTTACCGCTGGCCCGGAACATAAAGGGCTAAGGAAGGAACACGGGTGGGTTTTAGTCAGTAAGAGTCTGACACTCCCTTCCGCTCCACCCAGAGCGGGAGGGGTCATTTGATGATTTCACATCCTGAAAAAAAAAAGGTGGCATTATAGTACCTAATAGGCTATAATCTCTACAGTACTCTGGTCTAGGAACAGCTATGTAATTGGAAAGATAATAATTTCGAAAACACGATGTTGTAACTGGGATGTTATACCTATAGAAACGTGAGGAACCAAGGTGGCAATGAAATATCATGTTTAAAGGCTCCTACAAACAGGCGCGACACGCGATATAATCGCGCGCAACACAAAGGCACCGCAAGTCGTGCATCGAGCGGTGCCTTTGTGTCACACGCGATTAGTAAGTAGGAGCCTTAATGAAACAAACCACACACTTCATGAGAGTATCAAAATAGAGGGAAGTGACATAATTATGTAGATACTCCATATCGATTACGTGTTCAATTGCCGAGAGCTGGGTACCCATCTCCGTATGCACATAGTTACATAGTTGCATCACTACATTGTATATCTTCACGTTACTGCCGCGTTTTGTCGTGCCCATGCATTTCGTGGTAACGTTATTTACAGTTCTGCTCACGTTACGTAAGGAAAATGCGTGTGAAAATCGTACTACATACCTAGGTATCTATAAATTTGGTAATCTTGTGTGTTGAGGTTACCTTTCCGCTTGCTTTTGGCTTAACGTTAGGGGAAGAGAGACGAACACTCTACACAACGCTTAACAATTTGCCAGTCGAATCTGATGAGATTTCCAGGGCCCTTGTCTATTTTCGGATCTGACTTCTTGTCTGTGATTGAATCCCTTGTCAAAGCTCAGAAGTGGAATTGATGTTTGATCAGTTGACTCTGTAGGGAACGGTGACGTCATTTCAAAGAAAGAAAGGAAATACTTTTATTCTATCGTCGTCGTCGTTTGTTCGTTCGTCGTTTTTAGGGTTCCGTACCTAAAGGGTAAAAACGGGACCCTGTTACTAAGACTCCACTGTCCGTCTGTCACCAGGCTGTATCTCATGAACCGATAGCTAGAGAGTTGAAATGTTCACAGATTTCTGTTGCCGCTATAACAACAAATAGGTACTAAAAATAAAATACAAATATTGAAATATAAGTAACCCCCCCCCCGGTTACTTATATTTCAATATTTGTATTTTATTTTAAATATTTATATAAAAAAACACATTTTGTTGTATGTACAACAAACGTGTTTTTTTCCGCGTTTTTGCCTTGTAGTACGGAACCCTTCGTGTGCGCGTCCGACTCGCATTTGGCCAGTTTTTCTCTATTTCGGTTGAAAACTTAACAACATGACATATCATCACGCCTGCATTCCCCGAAAGGATAGGCAGTGGTGCATCTATAATACCCAGGTATACCCACATTTTGCCAGTTATGTCCCATCTGACAGGGGGCAACCCTGTTGCCATCAACCGGGTATAAACCCCCTCCGGGCTGCGTCTGAGAAATTCCAGATGGAAAAATTCAACAACTTTGACCGACCCGGGAATTGAACCCGAGACCTCGTGATCAGCAGTAACGCTTGCAACCACTTACACCAACGAAGCAGTCTACTTAAAAACATTTTCAATTATATTATCATTTCACAGACATGTGGTTCTTTTACAATAGGTAATTTACATTGAATGGGCCATCGACTTCTTTATTAATTAGAATAGGAAATTTTTCCTACTAATTTTACCGTTAATGTACCTTTTATCGTTAATGAGATATTTAATGTGTAACCAATTCTTTTTGAACGTCCGCTATAAAATCTAAAGAGTGATAAACTTAGGGCAATCAATTAAAATTTATTTTATCAGTAAGGGCTCCTACAAACAGGTGCTACACGCGATATAATCGCGCGCGACACAAAGCCACCACTCGTTGCGCGACTTGCGGTGCCTTTGTGTCGCATGTCGTGTTGCGCCTGTTTGAAGGAGTCTTAATTCCTAATCTGCTGTGAACGTATGGGTAGTGAATTTATTTATCAGTGTAACTATTTTATCGTAAATTCTATGTGATATACCTAGCACGTCTAATTATTTTAACTTCTTAATTAAATGTGTGAATTATTTTTTTTACTATCGTTTTTCCACTTTTTATTACTCGCAGAAGTACATAATCATCTATTTGGTTTTTATAATTATATTTGACTAGATCTGTAGGTCTAGGATCCATTTAGAATAGAATAGAATACTCTTTATTATGTACACCATATATATTACAGACATAAATATAGAAACGGTACAAAGGGTGACACAATGGGCGGTCTTATCGCTAAGAGCGATCATTTATGTTTTACGAAATGTCTGGGAATAGTTTATGTTGTTTGCACCCTAATTACCTAACGTAAAGCAATCATTGCTTTATATGTTCCAAAAATTTGTCTGCTCAGCAGCGTAAAAAACGCAATGATTTTTTTTTTTTTTTAAACTTTGCCCCACACTAGGAATTACTCCTGTATCGTGGGTGCGTTTACAAACATTTAAATTCACATACACAAACAGCCAGACCCGGAACAACTACCTGTAGGCAATACAAATATTTGTTCCGTGCGGGAATCGAACCCGCGACACGCAGCGCAGCAGTCGATCGCTCAGCCACTGCACCAACCGTGTCGCCAATGAATGTTGTTGAACTGTCAAAATGAAAGACTACTGTTATTCCTATTTGTAAATAGTGTTACGCAATTACCCCGCCGTTTTTCATTCAAAAAACAAGCCTAGGTGAAATAACATCTACCGTTGCACAAAACAAACGGACCTCAAAATACCATGATTGTGGGTAGGTCCCTCTTGGCAGCTCTCCCGGCTTTTCTCGGAAATACGTCGATTACTATAACTCGTCGGTGTCTTCAAAGTCATAACATTACTGGATAACGGTAACTGCATTACATAACGTTTCTGTAAACGGAAATCTTCTACACCCGTAGTTTTCTCAAAATTGGTGGGCACATAATGTAAATAGTTTATTTTTGCCAAAACTGGCGGTAACAAATGGCACTTGAGTTAATATTAAATTGTTACAGCTATCATAGTTTTTTTTTTATGTGAATATTTGTTTAGGCGCTTTGGGCACTTTTTGAGATGGGAAAAAACCATTGAACATGCGACACTGTTACCGTAACCTACACCTCTGTTTTAAGTTTTGGCATAAAGACATCAACGCGCATTTTCTTTTGGAAGAATGACCTTCGAACATATTTATAAAATTACTATGCTTTTTCAAACTCAAAACATTTATTTTAATTACACCTTGTACAGGCACTTTTAAATTTTCAAAATTAAAATAGTCCGTCAGTTAGTCAGAAAGTTGAAGCTAGTTGTCATTTCTGTCGGCACTTCTGAAGTGACACTGTTTTTATTTGTTTTTAATTTAATAGAAATAATAACTTCAATGTGCTTTAATCGACATAATATTATTTATTTTAAAATGTAAAAGTACATACCTACACACATGTCACCCACATGGTAACCATTACAGGAAATCGATACTTACTTGAAAAAAACATTGACATCCGCTTGCTAAATAGTTATGACAAATTCCACAACAATAACCTGCATAATATTATAATATGTATGTAGTCGATTATTAATAATGTATATGCAAATAGTTTCCTGTCACTTACTGGCTAAGTATCATAAGTACTATTATATAAAACTTAGTGACTGATTACTTGACCTTATTCCGTTGATTGATGAACTGCACGGGAAAAAACATTGTGCTTACATAGGTACATCATTTAGCTTCATTAAACCTACTGTATTGTTCTATGATTTATTTACTTATTCGTATCTACATGAAGGTATGTCTACCTACTTACAATTATAAGTATAATGGATGACACAATTAAATCTAACGTAATGTTCACTTAGTTTCTCCGGAAATACTCGAAATGCTAGCCAGGTGACAAGTTTCTTGATATCCCAGGAACCCCGAGAACAAAACCTAGGAAATATAATGTGCGTGACTTTATCTTATTGTTTTAACTGAGATACTAAATTATTGAGGCAGCGATTGCGCGCTGATAGCAAAGAAAGTACCAATTAAATTGAGTAACAGGACTTGCTGTGGTTGCAACACTTCCAATTTATAATTGAACGTGAAATAATAATTTGACAGCAACCTGACAATTATCGGATAACTTGGTATTTCAACATAGCATAATAATCAGACTATAATGTTCCCACTGCTGGGACACAGGCCCCCTCTCTTCGAGAGGGAGTGAGTCGTAATCTACCACGCGGGCCCAGTGCGTGTTGGTAGATGTCACATGTCTTCGAATTTTTGGTTCTAGGACATGCCGGATTGCTCACGATGTTTTCCTTCACCGTTTTGAGAGCAGTGGTGATGAAATAATGTACACAAAGTAAAGCGCCTGTCTGGATTCGAACCCAGGACCTACAACTCCTAAGTCGAGGCCGTTACCACTGGGCCGCCACTGCTCCATAGTTTTCAACATAATTTTATTAATATTAATTTATGATGTCACCGATACTAATAACAGAATGAGACCCAATAAAACATCATAAATTATTTTGGGGAAAAACATCGAAGCTAACAATAAGTCACCTTACGAAAACACGACACCGATGATGGTACAAAAAACAGCACCTAATTAATTCCCATCACACTTACAAAGTTTTAATTAATCACTACATAGTATAAAACAAAGTCGCTTTCTCTGTCCCTATGTCCCTTTGTATGCTTAAATCTTTGAAACTACGCAACGGATTTTGATGCGGTTTTTTTTAATAGATAGAGTGATTCAAGAGGAAGGTTTATATGTATAATAATAATAATGTTTCCGTGCGAAGCCGGGGCGGGTCGCTAGTATCTAAATAAATTAATTGTCAACATGTATACTTAAATACTTCTCAAATAAATCTTGTTTTTTCGAAGCTTGAGAAAATCAAGTATGACAATAACAATTTTCTAGTAACGCACGCGAGCAGCAAAAAAATATATAAGAATCAGCAACCGCATCTTATCTGAGATCTTAATCTGACGATATTGGATCATGCTGCGAGGCGTGAGCTAGGTTTCCATGTCACGAGAGATGAAAAAATAGAACCACTGAGATACTGATAAGTATTGGTAATTGGTAGAAGAATTTGCAGTTATTTAGGTTTCGTTCGAAAACTAGGTTTGGCTTTTGGGTTATTAGGTTTTGCACGAAATCTATCATCTATGTAGGTGCATAGCATAAAACAAAGTCGCTCTCCGTGTCTGTTTGTAGCATCGCTTGTTTTGACTAAACTACACAATGGATTTTGATGCGATTTTCACCATATTACATTAAGATTTATTTAGATCTAGCACTGTTATCTCGTTGTTTTGATATGTCGCCACATTAGTAGATTGCACCCATGCGAGGAAGGGGCGGAAATACGTGCTGAAATTCTTCACATAAGGGAGGAAACCTTTCTGTTATGTAAAGAATTTCAATTGGTCTTTACGTACATATTACTTAGGTAAGATTACGAACTATGTACTCTGCAGATGAGAGAGGCGTGTATCAGCAGTTTAAAATCACATTACTGTGTTTTAATAACATTTGTTATAAGACCATTTCAAAGATGTTGTAACGGCTACTTATAGCAAATGATATACAAGTAATTATGGAATGATTGATTGACTAACGATCAAGATAATTATTTATTTATTTAGGTAACCAACAGCGATACATAAAAACATTTTACAAAATATGCGTGTTACAGTTATTATGGCCAATTATAGGTTTCCCTGTATAACTGGGATATTAGTATTACATGCGAACGGACTTAATGCCGGATATTTCCAATTGAAAAACAAAATAAAAATGCAATACAATACAAGATTACACAAGGTTAAATTTAGATCACAATTTTGAAAAATTTAAAACAAAAAAAGGATAAACAATATAAGACAGAAGAAGAAGAAGAAGATTGGTTGCTTGTCATCTATCTCCGTTTATAGTTTTCGTTATCTGCTTTTTGAATGTCGGTTTATTACAGTTAAATAAATCTACTTCAGAGAATTCCGAGTTATAAATTCGAGCAATGCGAGTCAGTACACAGTTCTTGGCATAGTTAGTGGAGTGCCTAGGAACGCGCAACATTGGCGTGTGACGAGTGCGCCGTATATGTACATATATAAATAAGAAATAACGCAGTAAAATGCATGTAGATACCTACTATCCCATTAAATACCTAATACTAAAATTCGGGTAAATGAATCAAGTTCTGCACCTGCTTCTAACTCTTCGTTTTGTGTGGCCAGTCAAGTAGGTTGGCAGTAGCATCCCTCTTGCTTGCACTAATTCGTGTGTAAGTACGGATATAGGTAAAGCGTCCATTATCCCATTCGTTGTAGCATTTACTAGGCGGTTTATATTTACCCAATATTTTACACGACAAGTAGATACCTATAAACGGGGTGAATAGGGATGCAGGGGTGAATCGGGACGAAACTTTTAAATGCATGTTATCGTTGCAATATTTATAATTTGTTGCCAACAAATGCTTATTCGTTAATTTTAATACAGCAAACACATTAGAGTCGCTATCTAAGTTTTGTAAACCCCGAAATGGTTCTTCCTATTTACACACAGTGATTATACAGGGTGTTTGGAAGCTGAGTGCAAAGCTTTAAGGGAGTGATAGTTGACACCATTTGTAGCATTTTGAGCCATGCATGTCTTAGACGAAGTATGTCTTTTTTATTTTTAACTACAAACTATTTGTCAATATTAACATATCAACTTTAACAGGGAAAAAATTTAAAAAAAAACATACTTCGTTTAAGACATGTATGGCTCAAAATGCTCTAAATGGTGTCAACGATTACCTCCTTAAGGCTTTGTATCCAGCTTCCAAACACCCTATATATATTATATACATATGTATATAATATTTATAGGGTGTTTAGACGAAACATATATCATCATAATTAGCCTATAATGTTCCCACTGCTGGGACACAAGCCTCCTCTCTTCGAGAGGGATTGGGCTATAATCTGCCACGCGGGCACAGTGCGGGTTGATAGATGTCACATATCTTCGAATTTTTGGTTCTATATAGGACATGCCGGTTTCCTCACGATGTTTTCCTTCACCGTTTTGAGAGCAGTGGTGATGAAATAATTTACACAAAGTAAAGGGCCTGTCTCGGTTCGAACCTACGACCTACAACTCGTAAGTCGTTGCCATTACCATTGGGCCACCATTGCTCAAAATATAATATTTCTTCTGCCGTAATTTAAAAACAAATCTTCGCGTGTTTTTAAGCCGCAATTATTCAACGTCTGCTGACAGCTTATTAAAATAGCGGTGAACCTGCAGCAGACCAAATTGCTGGAAATTATATAAATCTTACGTTAAACATAGGTACATATACTCGTAGTATTATTACGCACAATTTATAATTTCGTTGACGAAAGTTTTTAAGCGCAAAGATGTAGAAGTAAAGCCTTATTATAAGGTATCGTATTACACAGTAACTGGATTTATTTACTTATTCATTCAAAATTTCGTAAATAACACCATAACAGCTATAACGCCAATGCAATGTTACTACCATAAAGATACACATACATCTGACTTACATTGAGTAGGTACCTAGTAGGTAACCCAAAAATACAATTAAAAATACAAAAATAAATACAATTTAAAATACAATATAAAAAATACAAATAGAATACAATTAAAAATTTGGATTGTGTAAGTTAGATAGGCTGCCACTCCATGTAAAATACTGGTATTCGATTTGGTTGGTCAGACTGGCCGCTGACCCCAACAAAGATGGGATGCTAGGCAGATGATGATGAGGTAGAAGAAAAGCGAGCATAAATCGACGCTCGCATGACTAAAAGTCCTAGCTGATTTTTTAGCGGATTTGAGTTAGGACAACTACATTTTTCGATTCTTGATTCTTTACATTTTTCACTAAGCGTCGTACCTGTATGTTATTTGGATCTCAAAATATAAACATTTTGAATGGCAACAAAATGTAAAGAATCACGAATAGGAAAATACAGTTGTCCTAACTCAAATCAGATAAAAATGAGATAGAACTTTTAGTCATGCAAGCGACGATATACCAACACTCTAACATAGAGTAGGTACTGGCAGGTAACTGACGAAATTAAGGTGTATTTTACACCTCTGCCTAATCCTGCGGGGAATTCTGGCGTGACGTTATGTTAACGTAAACACTTATTACGATCAGTTTATATATAATGTCATTGCCGCGGTGTTTAAGGTGAAGGCTCCCGCAACAGGCACGAGGCGACGCGCGGTGCAACGCAATTATTGTACAACAATTTCTATGAAATTTTCATAGAAATAGTTCTACAGAGTCGCATCGCATCTATCTGAGCCTTAAAGCTTTTGATACTAGGAAAATGAGGGTACATAAACAAAAGCTATTATATAAAGTACCGGCAAGTTATCCAGACTATACTATAATATTATAAATGCGAAAGTGTGCATCTGTCTGCCTGTCTGTTACCTCTTCACGCTTAAACCACTGAACCGATTTAGATGAAATTTGGTATAGAGATAGTTTGAGTCCCGGGAAAGGACATATGGTAGCTTTTATCTCGACATTCCCACGGGATCAACATTTTATGCGGGTGAAACCGCGGGCCGCTGCTAGGACTTTATATTTGTTTTCTTGGTGAAGAGGATGAGCTGTAGCTTCATCCTGTCTGCTAATACGAGTAACAACATCCTGCTCAAAAGCCGTTTCTTATGTGTCATGACAACCTAGCATTTTACTATTTAGAAGTCTAATAGTAGGTAATTACTACAACGGAACCCTCAGCTCTGCTAAATATAATTTACCTGTGAAGAGAACCTTCCATTATTTTCAATGGTTCAAAAATACACTTTTACTCGTCAAAATCTAAAGGTTTTCAAACTAGAAGAGTTGAGTGTTTTCTAACAGACTACTTTGAGAAGAAAGACCGAAACAAACTCAGAGGTCACTGTCTCTTTTAAAGTTCAGAGATAATCTTGCTCAGGCCATATTATATTAAATAAATCTTTTATCTATTCGCCTTCATTTTCAGCTCAAAGACAGCTACTTACTTCTAAACACCTACCTCCTTTTATATTCCCATAAATAGTTACGCCACTGATAGACGAGACATACCCACAATTACGTAAAGCTGAATTAAGTCGAAGGTGTTAATTACGGACACACAAAATTAATGGATGTGTACAGCCGACGCCATGTTGTGTATTGTTATCTAACAGCATACCTACTTATTATTCAGATGCAAAGATAACACTGTTGCAGACTGTATTAGGTAGGTTAGGTACTGTTGCGCGCAAAAGTGATTGATCAATCGGTAGGACAGAGATTCGGCGTCAAAAGCTACCAAAGAAAAAACAAAAATGTTATTCGCAGGTTTTTTTCTCACTCTTGTTTTCTCCTGTTAGGGCTGATTTTTCAATAGTCAGATAACTTTTATCTGAATATTAATTATTTCAGTTTGACATAATTTCTAAGTACAAAAACTGTCAAACCGCAATATTTATTCCTCAGATAAAAGTCTAGTTCGTTTTAAATTAAATAAAAGTTGGAAGCAGGCGGGACCCATACCAATTTTAAGTTTTTTACCGCAGTCGGGTTTTTTATTTTTTTTAATTACTTTTTTATTGTGTAAATAATTTCACAAACACTGTTTGTTTGTCTTGTAATTTTATTTTTCTTTTTATTATTAATCTCAAGTTTAAGAAGTACTTTGCTATAATTTCCAAATTCTAGACCCTTAAGTTGTATTATTATTATGTGTTATCACCTATTTCTATGATTGCTGGTTAACCTGTAACCGGCGATTGTGTAAGTCCGAGGCTATTATTACATATAACACTTAAATCATGTTATACATACACAGAAGCTGTAAGTGTACCTTTATAAATAAATACATTTCTAAACGGTGGGGGAAAACATCGTGAGGAAACCGGCATGTCCTAGAACCAAAAATTCGAAGACATGTGACATTTACAAACCAACACTGGGCCGGCGTGGTAGATTACGACTCACTCCCTCTCGAAGAGCGGAGACCAGCCGGTCGATTCTGTAAAAATCTCACCGTGAAAACTTAGGCGAAGTGAGTTTGTTTTTGCTAGGAATTGACACTATTGACAGCTCACTCCACGCTCACTTCACCTAAGTTTTCACGGTGAGATTTTTACAGAATAGCACCGCTGTACCCCAGCAGTGTGAACATTATAGGTTAATTATGTTATGTCTTGTGGTGCAGCTTAATAAAAACTCAGAGCTTCAAGCTATCAGCATCAACATTTTTACCAACTACAGTGTATCAACAAGTCTAAAAGTATGAATTCCTACGCTTTTTCATGTAATTTCACTACGAAAGTACACACCTTAATACTATTATTTAGGAAACAGCTGGTATTTAACACGCACGTCCAGTCGTCAGCACGCCAATTTGCTGAATGAAATAAATTTCAAGGTCGACTAATACTATATCATGCATAATTTACGCACACTCAACATTCTTCAGTAATAACATGCGAAAGCATATATTTTACTAACGTTAAAATTGCCATCTTTGGCAGACACGCAGGTAGAATTTAGTTTCAATGCTAAAACTGGATTCATACTGATATTTAATATGGCATTCCAAAACTATAGGTAGGTACCTTTTTTCGAAAGCTGCACCCCAATTGCACTTTATTTCACAATCGGAAGGATTTCGAAAGAAATTCCTAATCCAGTGCTTCATTTATTTGAAAAATTCGTCTGCTGGACTACGTAAATTACGCAATGAATGTTGTCGAATTTTCAAAATGAAAGGCATTGCAATTGTTAGTCTTTGATAGCTCCACTACACACCCTACACTACAATTCGAATTAGTCCTAACACTTGTGCATGTGATTACACTATCTATAGCATAGCCCATACCGTGCGAATAGCAGCTCCTTGCACAGAACGCCATCATCACCATTAAGTACGAGATCCCATCTGGAGGCTATCCGCCGTGTAATGCAATGGTACGCAAAGCTTGTAGTGGCTTGCATTCATTACTGTCTTACTTTACTCAACAGTGTTTAAAATAAACGTAAAACACGACAACATAATTGAAGTTTGTTCTAAGATAGTAATTTCCTCATACCCGTCAACGCTTGATTTTCTAATAAGGAAATGGATTTTAGGTATTGCTAATTCTGAGAAAATGTACGTTAAATATAATCATTTGTAAAGTCTGTAAATTAGCTACACGGCATGCAAACAAGTACCTCAGAGAAGCGGGATAGGTAACTAATTAACACTTTCACTGTCCATAAAATAGATATAATAGTTAATCAACCTGAACCACATGTGGTTCATGGGACAGGGAATCACTTCGTGCACAGTAGGTATCATTTTTTGTGCCTTCATACACTTGCGTGCTACAATTACTGACACATATTATATTAATGGTTAAATATCCAAACATAGACAAACTTTAAACTGGGGGGCAATTTTGCCAATCTATAAAAATTATCTGTCAAAAATTGAATAGCGTTTACCTGCATTTTTGACATTTAATTGTCGCCGAGATGAGATTGGAACTTTGAACGTTCTTAATTCTGGGAATTGGCCTGCTGAACACCATGAGCATAATAATTATGCACCATAAATCAATTATGAGGTTTCGTAGCCCGTACGCCTACGGGAAGGTCTACGCGCTACGCCGTAGCACCAAACGGGATTTTGCATTTATGACTGCAAATAGGACACTGATTACATTATTGCTATCGCTAGCGATCCTTAGTGTCTAAATGCACTATGCCGAAGGTACGCGACCGAAGTTCGGCACGCTTACGCCTGCAATGCTATTTAACGCAAAGTAATTTCGGCATAATGTATTGTCAGTAATTCAAATAGCATTGCAGGCGTATAAATCATGCCGAACTTCGGTCGCGTTCCTTCGGCATAATGTGTTTAGACACTTAGGTATAATGTTGTTAATGACATGTTTTACGGTGTATATTGCGTATAATGTACTTTCTTCAGTAGGTATCCATCATCGAAAGAATTCAGAAAGGCACCAAACCAAGAACAAACCATTAATTGTTAATTTTATTAATGAGAACGACTAAGCAGCTTTGTAACGACTGATCAAAGGAGGCTCTGTGATGTAAGTCATTAGGTTGAACCATTAATTATTTTAATCGTCGTTTACATGGTCTTGCGCAAGTGCTTTCGCCCGTAAAATAATGTAACCATTGTTGTGTAGTGTGAATGGAGCTTTGTTGTAGGAGGCTCTGAATCGTTTTGCACACTTTCGTGCTATTAATTTTATTGTCATGTGCTATCAAATCGGTTGCACAACCATTATTTGGTCGTAATTTTTATTTAGATTTCTTATTTATTGTATCTAAGACATGTACCGCCCGGAAGTGTAATTAGGTAATTTGCTTTGAAAGGAAAGTCTTTACCGACAGTAATTGTTTAGCAAATAGTTCACTAGTTTTTTCTTTACTGCATTTAGATTGAAAGAGGAAAATAATTTCATGAATAGGTACAGTGTCTTACGTATTTCGGTTAGAATCTAGGTAGGTACCTACGCTATTGAATATAAAGTGGCTGCATAATGAACACGATGCAAACGAAGTCTTTAAACTATTATGGACTTGATCGCTTTCAATCAGCCGTTCAATGTTGCTTACGTGACTTTCATAGTTGCCGATCCCAATCTGATCGCATACAGAGAAATTTGGTGCTCCAATATTTTTTTTTTCAACACAATCCGAAACAGTTGCTTAAAAATTAGATCCGATCTACATATATTAGATCTTGAATCGGGCTTTTATTGAAAACATCAGGAAGATAATAAACTGACTTTTCTCCAGACTTTTCTCGAAAGTTGGAACCGTGCCCGACATCTCCCGCAAGGGGAGCATTATTTATCATATCGGGGCTGTGACTTAGCCAGCGATGTCAGACACCCCAGCCAATGGGAACGTGACGGTGAACGAAAGTACATCTCATTGTATCTTCTTATCGATCTCAGAAATTTTGACGTGTTCTGTGCGACCAGAATGTTAAAAGTAAGTAGTAGGTACCTACAGCTGTTCCTTAAATGTTTATTGCGCATTAGAAATAAAAAATGATGTACCAATTTAATATGTTGCCCACAAAATTTAGTAATCTAGCTGAATGACTCTTTTAAGCTAAATCTTAAAAGTTTCATAACACCTATTTTTAGTTCCTAAAGTATTTTGATAGCAACTTACTTTCGTCTCACGTAACAATAGTTCACAGACATTCGATCAAACGACAAGTTAGCATGCTTAGAATAATAATGTCTACTTATTATCGTGGCTTGCATCATTGTCAATTTTCGCGATGATGATACAAATCAACTGGATAAACAGTTGAACTTCGGCCGGGCCCAAAATGATGTCATTCGCATAGAATTTGTTATTTTTTCCGTTTAACCAGTTTTGCCAATGTCAATAATACCTATTAATCACGTGCCTCATATCTAATCTTAACGCTTTTTTTTATTAAGGTATTAATAGCCATGATAATATGAAAAATACTAAACATTTATTGAGATTTTTGTATGTGTATTGTACTTGTCTCACTTGACGGCAGGCGATAGTTGAACGCCTGGCAAACTTTATCGAGCAACACACAAAACGCTCTCGGTGAATTGTTGGTTCTTAATTTGGTAGGCGTTGTATTTTTATATTTATGAGATGAATAACCATATTTTGTATAAATAACAAAAAAAAACAGTGGCACTCATGGAGTGCCGACAGAAGTGAAAACTTGAACAATTACGTGTGTATTTTTTAATCGTCTTATAAACAAAACACAGAATACTTTGCCATCATCATTCACTTACATATCGGATATACATTAAAACCGAGTACATCCCGAAGACAGCCGAACACATCAGAATGTAGCGAGGTGTCGGTTACGGTAACAGTGTCGCGAGTTCAATGGTTTTTTTCCCCCATCTCAAAAAATGCCCAATGCGCCTAAAGAAGTTTTCACTTCAATAAGTTTCTTTTAATTTGTTTGCTATCATCATCATTGGCATCCTTGTTTCACACACTGCTGAATATAGGCCTCCTCCCTTTTGTGCCATTCTATCCTGGTCCACGAGTCTCATCCAGTTCTTCCGTGAGTTTTTCTATAGGTCGTGAACCCTATCCAACTTTTTTACTTATAATTACAAAGTAATTAATTTTATGTAGACTTTAGTATATTATTAACCTGGGAAGATTTCCTTACCAGAACGCGACTTCGTGAATTCGTGATAATTAAGTTTTTTTTTCATTTATTCATCTACATCGGTTAAATCTACAACGCTAGTGATTACGTATTCAAATAAATTAATGGCATGCGTTACAAATTTCCTACCTAATGCTTATTAATGAACTTCTGTCAAAATACTACGAAGTTCAATATCAATTGAGTCAACATGTGCGCTTGTAATTGAGGCTTGCAGAACCGCGTGTTAGGAAAATAAGTTGAAGGCCTTGAGTGCGTTCGAGTTCGCATCGATGCTGCAAGCAAATAGCATAATTAAATTCCATTCGCAAGCGAGCGTAGCGCGCCGGTCAGTCGCACTCGCAGGCATGGCGTCCCACCGTCGCCATACTACCCGTAGCCCTCGGTAGCCATAGCTCGTCGATACCGCCATACTCCCGGCTCACGCATGCGCCCTCCTCCGCACCCCGCACTACGCATGTCCGGCCGTACAGCAGACTACGAGGCAGCCGAGTTGCGACACACGAGTCCTCTTTACGCGACACTGTCGCAGAATTTGATTGTCCATTCGATACTGACATTGAACGGCCGATGTACGGCGGTCGACTGGTCGATTACGACTAGTTATTTGCTTACGGCTATCGAGATAAGGCGCTTCCGCGCGACTTCACGCGGCGGCACACGTCTCCGCGATCAGCTGGTGAAACTCGCGAATTCGGCATGGCTTCGTACTGTGATAAATGTTGTGCACCCAAGGTTTGCGTGATGTAAACAGTGTTAAGAGTGCAAGTGGGTGAATCATCATGGAAGTGGCTAAGGAGATGAATGCAGGCGTCGAGGAGTTTGACGAGGACGACGTTGCGTCCCGTCGCTGCATGTTAGATGGTGAGTCCAATCGATACATGCAGTGTTTATGCGTCATACTGTCTTAAAAGCATGATGAATACATCCTTTACTTTACAAAGGGTATTGTGTAAAACAAATTAAATCAAAGACAAAGATCGTTTGCGGTGACGCGACACAGCGTCCGCGTCGATTGATGGAAATGCTTATTGATTTTCCCCACGGACACCGGGGACGGCGCGTGTTTACACAACTCATGCGACTTGCAAACGCTTGCTGATTTGCCAATACCATAATGACATTTAGTTGATCCAAATAAGCTAAAACAAGGATGTATATATCAATTTTCATTTCGAAATTGGTAGTAAATTATCTTAAAACGTAATTCGGATTACTTAAATCCTTCAATAACATCAAGCATAATTTGAGTAATGTCCTAAAATAATCAAGTGTTTATCAATTTTGCATTAAAATTTTAATAATCCAAACAAAATAATTAGGCTAGTTACAGTTTGATAACGCGGATAACAAGTGTGTAGGTATGAATGTCGTCTAATTACAACACCGGCTTACTTAACTATTTCGAGGTTGAGCTGTTAACATTAAAACAGCCAATCAGTGTTTAAATTAGGGCGAAATTACCACTGTGCTCTCACGTGACTAAGATACATAACAAGCCATAGTTTCGAAACGTGGTCAGCTCAATATGGCTATAAAACACACAAGAAAGTATTCAAGCAAAAGGTTTGAAGTGTGATGACCACACTAACTATTTCAGAATATTGTAGAATGGAATGTAGGGGCATTCCAGTGTCATGAGTCCCATGACCATGACCTCGATTTAAAACCGAGAATGGTAAGTTTATGACTCACTCATAAGGAAGCTAACAAATGACATTGAAAACTGGAGTTGTCAGTGGCAGGACGCGCGCGTGCCCCTGCGCCCCGTTTTGGCGAACTTTTGCATTGTGGCGCGTCGCCGAGGGCGTTGACCGGTTCCCCTCGCTTGGAAACTTTTATACTTAGGGTTTTAAAATCGATTTTTGACATTCTGAAATAATTTTTACTGTAAAAGCGCAAATTCAGACCCGATTACTGAGAAATGCTAACGATGTCTGCCTATACAGTAGTGCCACGGAACAACTACGGTACATACTAGAAATATTAAGTATGAGGGTGCCAAAATGTATAACGAATTTTCAAAAGATATTAAGGAAATACAATATTTTCCCCTATTTAAAAAGAAATTAACATTCCACATAGTGAAAAGTTTTCAATTATCTTAGTCTAAGTATTTCGTAATAACACGGAATATTTACATAAACGTTGCAAACCTTTTTTTGTTTATACCTAAGTTTAAACAAACACAAAATAAACATTAAAATAACTGGCTAAGTGCGAGTCGAACTCGCACACGAAGGGTTCCGTACCACAAGGCAAAAACGCCGAAAAAAAACTCGTTTGTTGTATGGGAGCCGACAAAATAAAAAAGATAAAAACAACAGTCTTTTGTTTTATAAATGTGGCATGGAAATCGAAGTTTGTTTTAACTTGGTACTTAAACAATTTATTTTTACTGTAAGTACACGAGGAAGTTACAGGGAAAGAAAATGAGAAAATTTAAAAAATATATAGGTACGTGACATTCATAAATAGTAAAATATGTAGTACTATTTGAACATTAATAAGTACCTAGGTATTTATTTTACAAACAAAATGGGTTACAAAACCGAACCTGTGCGACATAAGTGGATTACGTTCACATTCCCAAAGTTTCATGTTACTTGTGGTTTTAGTTGCTGGTACTTATTTAGCTAATGCAATTTAATGCATGACACATATCACATTAATTTAAGCCGACATTATTTATGAGAATGGTTCTACAAACCGCTTTTTCCATTGCAGTTTGAATAAGTCACAAAAAATTACCCAAAAAACGCCACTCACATGATACTTACATTTAGATGATTATGTAGGTATTTTTATCACATAATATATCATCACGCCTCTATTTCCCAAAGGGTTAGGCAGAGGTGCAACTATAGTAGGTACCTACACCCACATTCCGCCGGTTAGGTATTTAGTTAGTAATTTAATTTAGTAGGTATGTACCTAGTGCAAATAGTTAGTTATCTATGCATACAATAACAGTTATATTAGTACATTCATATTTTAATGAGAAGCCATTACAACCACGCTGACCGATGAAACTTCTACATGGCTGCTACTTAGGTACTGTGTACTTTCTACGTCTGGTTCGTCTTGTTACGTTCGGTCTGCAAAAACGTGGCTTGGTTTATTAATTAGAATTCTACACGTTCTTGTTAGAGGACACGGAACAGTGCAGACTAATTTAAATGTCAACTAGCGCCCACCTTTGTACTTCGTACCTTCGAACGACATCGGAATGATTCTGCGCCACCATATGTACGAATCTAGTGATGTATGGATGTACTGTGGCCTGTCTGATCCATGGATTTATACATACATATAGTTAAGGTACTGTGGCCTGTCTAGATCCATGGATTTATGTATATAGTTAAGGACGTAATCCTATAAAAATAAAGACAGAACAATGGACACCAAAATGGAGATCGGAAAACCAATGGCCGATTGTAATTTCCGTTTTGCTTTAAATGGAGATTTAAAACTCTTGAAGACAATTGCAGTGTTCAAGTGTATGCCTCAAGAACTTCAGAGTTAATTATAGATATTATTGTAAAGTTTCCGTTTTAACGTTCTGTATATCTGTGTGTGTATATGCCTGCCCTTGAACCGGGCACCTGGGATCTGATGGTTCAACCGGTTTCAAGAATAATTTTACCACATTGTCAGTTAAAACTGAATATAAAGCTCAGGAAATTGAAATGGCTGTGTTATTTGAGTACTTTTTGTTGGCTGTTGAAATTATGTTTGTTGAGTTGGAACTTGGAAGTCGTTTTATAGTGTTATTTTTTCTCAAGCTTCACGCATAATACATTACATGTGCCAGTAAAGTCAAGCATTTGTGTATCCATATTAAAATTAATAAAAAAATGCAAAACATTACATTCATGAGTTGACAACCCAGCTCTACACGGAAGCCGTAAAAAGCATTCCATATAATCTACAACAATGCGCTTTGACAGCTCTTATTACCGGCGCAGACGCAAATCGATCCAAGTCAGCGGGTTCCTTTAAAACAGGCGCCTTTAGCGCCGGCGCTGAATGCTCAGGCAATCGTTAATGCTACCGGTATACGCTGAGCATTCGAGTAGAGCTTATTAAGGCTCCTGCAAACAGGCGCGACGCGCAACGCGAATCGCGCGCGACACAAAGGTACCGCTCGTTGCGCGACTTGCGGTGCCTTTGTGTCGCGTGTCGCGTCGCGCCTGTGTGTACGAGCCTTTACGAGCATAATAACCCGTACCCACTGAGAGAGTTAAATCTGGAGCTAAATTGACCCTTGCACAGTAGTGGACAGGCCTATTTTAGCCCTTGATTAAACTGCTAACAGCTGCTCGGTTTAATCATCTATATCGTTGTTGTGTAAGATATAATGTGAGTGATTAGTGATTACTTATCGTTAGATCGGACTCTGTACTAACGATTAATAAGATAGGATAATCTGTTACTCAGTACAGAAGAAATTCATAGAGATTACTTAATTAGTGAAGAGATAGAGACATAATCTCCGTGCCTACACTGTGCACTGGATAAGCTGCGATAACTGAAAGCAAATATACTGATAACCACGCAAATTGGCCATAAAGCCGTTTAGCCAACTATGGTGATCTTACAGCATATAAATAGTTAGAATAGCAAGTAGATACCACTAGGCTATGACAACACATTATTATGACAACACATTACTATGACAACACATTACTATGACAACACATTATTTTTGTCTCCCTCGTCATTCCCGAATAGTGATGTTGATTGACAGCTGCAGGTATATTCTGTTAGTAATATGTACTTACCTACACTGTCCACTTAATTACTGAAATTGATAACGATGCTCTTTGCAAACAGGTCATCGGTGTCATAACAGAGACTGATAAGAGCTCTTTACAAATGACCATTTACTTTAACCTATTAGAAAGGTCATTTCACACATTGTTTCAATCAGACACTGGGAAGCAAACATATCTTGAAACCGTAAAGTAATTATTATGGCTGTTACTACTCCATAATTTGGGTTGATACTTTAAATAGTTTAGTAGAGATCATTCCTGTAAATAGTATCAAAATTTCAACGTGATTATATCAGGAATGTGATTACAAATAACGTCCACTCCAGTAAAATCAGTTATCATGAATTTAATCCATATAGGTACCTATATAAGTCCTGTCACATGGTTATTTTATAGAAAACTCAGCTAAAATAACACATAGCCATAAATCTTTTAAAAAAGGCCATGTGGACAAAAAATAAACTTTTACCCGGAACCATGACTGTAGCCGCATCGCGCCAAACAAGCGCATTCGCTTTTCAATACTGAAAATAATTGAAGACGACTAGAAGCTCCCGCTCCTACAAACAGGCGCGACACGCGATATAATCGCGCGCGACTCAAAGGCACCGCTCGTTGCGCGACTTGCGGTGCCTTTGTGTAGCGTGTCGTGTCGCGCCTGTTTAAAGGAGCCTTTACATTAAAGTAGGTAGGTAATAATTTAGTCAAAAGGTTCTTCTGAGATTGGTCTTAATTACTATAAACTAGCTGACTGAATGTAATGTATCGTCTCAGATTCAATAAGCCGATCCGATTCATACGAAAGTATGAGAAAAGTAATTAATTTCATTTGTTTTTTCGTGAATTTTTTTCGTGTTTAAATAGTTATCCTGCTATTCGGGGCGGAGACAAATCCAACAAACCAAAGATCAAAAAAATCGGTCCATCCGTTCTTGAGAAAGAAAGAAAGGTTTAAAAATTCACTAGAGAACATTTTCGAAACTTCTTATTTAAAAAAAGACAACTGGCAATCTCTGTTTCTATGGAAAATTAGAATCGGTCTAATTTGGCTGTATAACACTATTTTTCGAAAATGTTCTCTACTAACTTTTTAGACCTTTATATCCTGCTTATGTGTATGAAGTTTCATTAAAATCGGTTCATTCATTTCGAAAAATAAGGGCTTGAAAGCTTGTATGAAATGCCGTACAGCGTAAACGCTCTTAATAGTTCCTTCCTGAAAGTTGCGTCTAGATTTGTCTTAATAAAGACAGCTCGAGGCAGGTAGGCAAAGATTACGTATAATACTAACTTATTGGACATTTCCCTTAACTCCTACAGTTAATAAAACCCTGCCAGTAACTCCCACAGTGCGTTATGTTGCATGTATAGTGTTCAGGACTGTCATCGACCGTTGTGTTTAATGAACGTTAATTCTGCTTTACGCGCCACGCGGCCTAGTTAGTTAACAAGGATGCAGGTCTAGGGCTGTCCCTTATGGTATAAGTTCTATAGTCAACTTGGTTGATACTTTCTCTGAACCGCCGGTCGATTCTGTAAAAATCTCACCGTGAAAACTTTGGTGAAGTGAGTTTGTTTTTGCTAGGAATTGACACTATTGACAGCTCACTCCACGATCACTTCACCTAAGTTTTCACGGTGACATTTTTACAGAATAGCACCGCTGAATAGAACCAATAAAAGTTTCATATGAGTCCTTTAATAAAATGTTGTCTTGGCTAATTCATTTCTAATGGATTGGTCTATCTGGAAAAAGCATCAAAGAAAGAAAATCTCAAATAAAATTACCATTAAGGAATTAATTTGGACGACACAAAAACCTGAATACACTTTTCATTTGTTTTTGTTTGTGAGTCAATTAAACACAAGAAAAAACAGTGCCTACCTGCTAATGGTATTTTATTAAATGTTATTTACAAACACTTTATGTAAGAACCTTATCTTCTTTATAATCCTGTTAAGTACGACCGTACGACGTATTTACAATGCGTGCCACGAAAGAAGAGACTTGACACACCACGTGGTTTGACATGCGCAGTACACGATTTTAGGTATCTTTAGCGGTATGAGGTCTGAGTGCGGGACGAAACCGGACGTCATAGGGGCGGCGGAAAGAGCGGGGGAGGCGGGGTCAAGTCTCTTCTTTCGTGGCACGCATTGTACTTATATAAAGATAGGTATGAACTTATACAATAAAACCAAGATATTATCGCTGCACCTACTAGGAAAGCGTCTCGTGCATACTAAATACTTGTAATTTTCTATGACGTAGGTACCTACAGTCTTTTAGTACCAATGAAATTTTACAATGCCTGCTGTGATTTGTAGATCTACTGCTTTAAACGGCTGGCTTGGTTTTGTCATAGTACCTCTGGGCTCGAACGAAACCTTGGGATGGACTATCTTTACAGTACACTGTGGTCAAAAACACAACAAATAACAGCACAACTTTTTTTTTTACTATCCTACCTACTCTTTCCTACTCCTGGGCAAAGTACTCCCTCCACTCCTACCTTTCGGAAGCCCGTGCGACCTTATTCCAGTTTTGACGGAACCTATCCAGCTCCTCACTGTCACAGGGCACTAGTTCTGTGCTATTTGGGCCCACAATTTGTCCGACATGCGGCAGACATGTCCTACAACACAATTACCTACAACAACAAAAATAAACATAACAAAATGCAAGATGTATTTCCTAAAATGATGATGCTGATGCTATCTACCCGATTTCGGTCACTGCGACTGCATGCTACGGCTATTGTAATTGGTCAAAATTGTCGTCAATTGATGCTCATTGAAAAGTCTAAAGTTACTTCTGATCTCTGGAGTTTTAATTAATCCACGTGCTCATGTCTCAAATACTTACTTCATTCAGGATTAACAGACAAAATATCGAATGACACGTTGTCTAATAAAATGTAACAAATTATGTCCCAAGTGATTTTGTAGCGAGCGCGAGGTGACCTCATATCCACATGTACGCGAGTAAACAAACACTTAATTATGTAGTAAGGTGATGCAAGTGTTATTTGAACGGTTACTTCACACGATGCAAATCAAGTCTAAATTACATTCAGTTTCGATTTGTACATTCAGGCTGTAATGTATGTAATAATGTCACCGATAAGCCGACATTTGCTAGAAGATTAAAGATAAAAGTAGAATACGAAACGACTCAATGCGTTCTTTGTTCTGCTTTATTTACAGCCAAACAATTTGAATAATTTTGTGGTGGAGCCGTTACTCAATCTTTGTTAGAATTCGAGCAACATATAGCCTTTGGAGACTTGCCAGCTCTACCCTGAAGTGAATGATTGATGTGAGATTAATTGGGTCATCATTCAAAGGCAACTTGCCAATTCAGTGAACGACTCAAAGCCGACCGAATTTGTGAAGGCCTTATCTATCTACCACAGATAAAATACAGGTTTGAAATTGGCACACCCGTGCCTAATCGTACCTACGCTGGCTCTGTGCCTTCTAGGTGCACTAAAAGTTTTATGTCACTCTATCGTAGTACCTAAGTAGTAAGTACCTAGGATAATTAGTCGAGCAGTAGAAACTATAAAAGCCCTAAAGAGAAACATTCCAGTTCATTGATTGATTGGAAAATAATTGAGAGATCAATCGGAGCCAAGCTCTCGATATTCAGTGATTGACTCAAATAGCAAATATGATTCGATTTGTAAAGGCTTCCACCACAGATGAAATAATGACGTGTAATGTCATATTTCTGTAGCTCCGCAGAGATGAGATAATATTTGTACGGACAGTAGTCCCTACTTACGTTAGCTGTGTAAATTCTAGGATATAGTCGTGCAAGTACACTCACTATTGAATCATGATTTTGAAACACTATATTTTATCCTAGAAGAAAAATATAGCTGCACACCGAAAACGGCACAGTATGCATATGTAATTGGCAAACAACGTGTTTAATATTGAAGCTATTATTAATCACATAACCTAATAGTGGCTTCATAACTTCATACCAAAAAGACAATAAAACCTTTGCAACTGACCGCATGATTGCATGAGTCACCGTTCCTCACTGTCCAAAGCCATTGAATTTCGTTACTAGCATTTTGTCGCCGTCTCAACGTTTCATCATACAATGTTACGTAGACCAATTACGCGTGCGTGCAAACCGTAAAATTCCAGCCATCTATCATTCTAACTTGCATGCGGTTCTTTTATAAAAAAGTGTTCAACAGACGTTGGTAAATATACTCAGGGTCGCAACTCAGACTTGTGAATGCATATTCATTAAGTACAGTGCTCGTATACCTACGAATTAGAGAATATTCATTACCAAGAGGAACAAATGGGTGTAAGAAACGTCATCATGGTCATCGTCATGGTGTTTATAATGCCACATGCGGTCACTGGATGCCCTAAAATCTCACGAACAGATGCAGAGCACAAGGTCACAATAAATGGCAAGGTTTCATATCCAGATGTCGAAAATAGAGCAACTCATTGTAAGACTAATTAGCTACTCAATGGGATTGAATAATCAGAAGACATGTCAAGTTCATATACAAGCATTTGCAAGCGGTGTTTAAGAAAGAAACTGGTTGCTAGCCCTGCGAAGCTACAACAGACAGACAGTAAAATAATAAACTTTTGAAACTAGAACCTTCCTCTCCGTAACAGCAAAAGTATTAAAAATAATTCGCAAAGCATTCGCAAAAGGCGAGGCTATAGAACAATCTACTTTCTAAAACAAATTGATTCTACTTTCAACAGATTGCGGCATGCGCCCGCGCCGCTATGGGAACGATGAGCTGACATTCGTGGCCGCCGTGCCCTTCCTGTTTCTTATCCAGGTTGAAACACTTTCTCCTAATCCTAACCACAAATTGCTGGAGATTATTTATGTTACGTAGTCGTAGATAGGTTATAGATATAAATAAATATTAAGGGGAAATCGATTCTGTAATGCTAGGTCATATGCTACAAACGCAGGAAGTAACTGCTTCTGTTACGTTACGTGTTAATTTACTAGGTATTCCATTCTTGGGATTAATATGGTGTATGATGATGTGGTGATAACTTGCTGTCACCGACAGTGGTGGGTAATCTTATCATCACACTTTAAAATGGAGGGGTTGATACAAAATTTCCGATTGGCCGTTTTTTTGATGACTCTTTAACTTTTTCAATAAGTTTGAATTTGTGTACCTTAGCTCATTCTTGCGTAAGCAAGTATTTTAAAGACGGCTTTGGCACAACGGCACAATGTGCACTGCGTGTATTTAATTTATCAGTTACCATTGATTCCTAATTACGTACCAATTTCTGGCCCTCAAATTTTCAATTTGCAATACGGTTTGTTTTTTTTTTTCAATATAGTCACAAGTTTATGTAAAAACACTTTTTTGCCAGAACCACGATACTGAGCAATTGTAGGTACCAATTCCACAACGTACCTATGATTATAGCGCCTATACACTGATACGTGTACCTATTGAAGTATTGAGTAAAATATTTTGTAACGATTTTCATGTAACGGTGGTAACATTTATTTTCTGACCACTGATGAGTCTGAGATTTGTAACTTACACCGCTGCATAAACGCAACGTGGTTGCACTAAATAAGTAGGTACTAAGATCTCTTGTTGCATGTAACCTTCCCAAAATCACGCACATGCTCGAATCTACGACTCTGCTTTTGCTTGTGCAGTCTAGCAAGACTAAAAAAACAATGGTCATAAGTGCACAAAGGACCATCGCATTCCCAACATCCCTGAGTTGTTCTAAAGAAAAATAGGCGTTGTTGACGGGTTGATTCTAATTAACTTTAGGAACATGATTAAATAATTCGGTTCATCAGTCGAAGCAGAAAATTTATCTCACATTGCAACCAAAGCTATGCTGACCCGATTAATAAGACAGATGCAGCCGACAATTAAGTATCCAACATCTTTTCCCATCTCGTCTTCATGCTTCAAGTTCGACTAACTCAATAATTGCCAATTTTTTGTGTTTCTGTGAATTAGCATCACGAATCGATTGCGACGTTGGTAAGCTGGGCGTTTAAGAAGGTGTATTCCCGTAGAAAAAATAATTACAAAAAAGAACCAATCACGTTTTCCTTTGACCTTTGTGTTTCGCAAACATTTCATTGACATTAATTTATTAAAAAGTAGCTACTATTAGCTACCTATATTAAATTTTGTTAATTTAGGATTAGGAATCACAAAATTGCGACAGTTTTGTAATTATAATATGAAAGTTATAACATCAATTTTAATCCCGTCATCAATAAGCTTATCTCCTCAATCTATAATATATAATTGCACGCGATTCAATCTGACAATAACATTAAATATCAGGGTGAATGAATTTAAATGAGAACTTTGCTCTACTGAGGTCGACTACCAAGAAGAAAGAGCTACTTAGCTATGCTTAATTTATTTTTGAATTTCTGTAATCGTGAAGCTACGGTTTCGTAAAAGAGCGGTGGCCGCCACGTAACGGTCGCAGTGACGGCTGAAATGAAAATTATAGCAGAAGGATTTGACTTTACGGTATCAAAAAACACTACGAAAAAACACCAACTTACTTTCATAAATAATGTTTCAGTTTATTCGTCAGTAAATTGCAGACGTTTTTTAGGTAGCTTTCAATTTAACTATACAAACTGCAAGATTTGACGACTGTAACTGAAAGATATAACCATCATAACTCCTTTGGACATAGTAACACTAGAAGATGAATATAATAAGAGTTATAAAGTCTCGAAATTTAAAAAAAACAAATCGCGGTACGTAGGCTAACGAGCGAGTAATGACTATCTCGCCAAAAACTGTGGGTTCTAATCAATTTTATACGCACGAATAGATCACGCAAATGCACGAAATGTTAGCAATCTTTACCTATTCAGTACCAGCCTATTATTATATCTACAGAAAGGTCGAACTCGAAATAATCTCGACCTTCTTTGAAGCTATGTTTCAATTATTTGCTAAATTATCAAAACAAACGGAGTCTTGATAAATTCAAAACACGTTTGCCTAAATGTTGAGTGATATCTGTTGATACCTAATCTGTTGTTAAATGTGTGTAGAGTGATTGATTAAGGATTAAGGTTGCTTATGAACCATCATTAGTAATTGAAAATTGATTTGATAAATTATAAATTATGATATAGATGACTTTATAAATAACGACCATCGCTTAAAAATCATCGACCACTTATCGTCTTACTCTTTCTTGCTAAGAATGTTTAATTAACCACTTAAATAGATGTAAAGAACGCTGATTCATTAATGTAAACAAGATAAAAGAGTTTAAGAAGTGCACTTTACGAGCTATGTTTAACCAAAACCCTATTTCCTAGGTGTTTTCATAAACAGGGATTATGCATTAGCTTTTCCTGCCTATATATTTAATTTTAACGACCAAACACGACAACAATGCAGAGCTATTGACCCATATTATCCTATACCTATATTTTCCTATTTATTTTTATTGAAGTTATTGATGGCTCACACGTGAAACATTTAGATTCAACGATAGATTGCCAATCTTTTCTTACTCCATTAACAGCCGAGATCCCACAGTTATTCATGCCAACATCGGATACATTCTCGGTGTTCTTTTACTTTCATCATGAAAGTAATATTTTCTAAAAAATTTCTCAATTGCACAAGTTAAGATAATCTCACATTCCCAATGAGACATACGAAGTGCGAACACGATCACGCGGAAAAAATATCTTAGTAACATACGTTAGTGTCTGACACCATCACCATTAGGTCAAGAGGTAACGAACCTAACAGCGGTGGTACATATGACGAAACTAGTCTATCCATTTCAAGCAGAGAAACTTAGGCAACCTACAAAAGAGTTTCAAATAAAGATGAGGAAGATGCTGAAAAGTGTACCGCGGACAAAGCTAGCGTGACTATGATAACATTTACTTCTGGTAGCACATGATTGAGATAAATTACTTGTTGTGTCAACGCACCCAAACATTCGTGCTGACGAGCCGACACGGACATTAGCCAACCGCAGTTGGAGAATAAATCATGAGACGAAGACAATTCACTCAGCACGTCTTTTTTTAAAGACCATTTTATTCACACATTCATTTTTACGGTTGTGCATGTTATCTGAAGTTCCCACGGAGCAGTTATAGGACAAAGACGTAAATTAGAACTCCTCAATTAACATAGCAACTGCATCTTTGTTAGCTGTTTCCCTTACTGGACGTGATTGACACGAAAAGTTGCCATTGTTTTGTAGGAGTTGATTGAGGTGAATCTAGGAAGGAGGTAGACAAGAGAGGATAAATATTAGGTGGATCTACCCTTTTTCACGATTCTAATTAATATTACGAATCTTAAATACCAATGCTCTTTTAGGGCTATTCCTAAGAGAACATAATATTGGGATTTGAGATTTCTTCCAACCATTTTTCTTCATTATCAAAGGCAAAAAAGCCATAGCTAAGACATCATAATATAGGTAATGTAATCCCATTGATTGATACAATATATGTATAACTTGAAATAACACAGCAAACACTGCTTCGTGTCAGCATAGCAATAAACATACATCAATTTGAAGAAATAAATCAAGACATTTCAATGTTTGAATTACAGATTCACCGTGTCTTGCCTGAGAACTATTAATTAAAGTCTTTTGGTATTCACTTTCTATTTTCGACTTCATATCTTTAAACGAAACAATTTTAGCTGGCCCGTAACAACTGATGATGACCCTGGCTTGAGGACGAACCGATCGATAAATATTTAAACTCCACTTGAGAACTAAGCAACGAACTCTTAAATTAGTACATACGTGCTGATAGCACTGAAGTGGTCAGATATCAATAAATAAACTGATCAAAATAATAAAACGGTAAATTATGAACCCGGATCTACGGTAAACTAACTACAGCAAATTAATGTTTCCAATTCACTTTATTAGTTCAATTCCAATGCTTTTTCATCGTGTTGTCTGAAGTATTAACGGTGTTTTATGAGATAAGTTATTTATAACTTGGCTACAAGTTACTTCGTAACAAGATATTAGTATCGTGGGATTATGACCAATTGCGTAACGAAATGTCCTATTTATTCGATATGACAAGCATTCGCTGCGTAGTTTCGGTCTAGTGAGCGCATTCGATCAGCCGCGCGGTGATCAGACGTCGCGGGTATTGCACCTGCTGCATCATCCGACGTCGCTTCCACAGCATGTACGTACCTCTACAATGTAATAAAGTCTATAGTTATTTTGAATATTAACAACGGGACTCCTATATTAAATGTCAGATTGGACAGATACATCACACGAACATCACCCAGATTCCCCCATAATTGCATCAAACGGATTATGTCCATACAAATTGCTGCTGTTATGTTATTATGATCGATGGTAATCTATAATGACGCTAACACATGTAAAGCGTGCGAAAGCATTGTGAAAAGAACCAACACTTTCTAGCTCATCGTCACATACAGGTGTATTTCCATACCGATATCCTCCTGATTGATTGCCAGTGGCACATTGGCGAGCTGCGTTATACTTTCTCCGGCGATTAGTTTGGACTTTTTGTTCAATTATGAATTACACCGGCTGTACGACAACATTTGTTAATTTCTTCGTCTGGTCGAGTAATCGAAAGAAATGAGATTGGAATGAGATTGGGGCGGACGGGCGATGGCGCGCGGTAATTGCGCCGTGCTGCGGGCTGCGGCCGAGCGCCGGCAGAGCGGAGGCCTCGCCTCAGTCCGTTCTGCGCCGCCGCTCAGGTCGCGTCTCCCAACACTACCACCGAACATTACAATGAATTAGCTCAACTATGGCCGCTAGTGCCGACACGTAAAGGCTTCGTGAGTGAACTCTAACAAGTGGTGGAAGATGAGCGAGGAACAGGAACAGGAACAGTGTGACTCATTCAACTCGTGGGAGCTGAACGGGCTGAACTCCTTGGATCTGTGGGACTACACTGTCGAGCTGGAGTGCCTGCAAGGAACCGAAGGTTAGTTTCGCAAGGCTGTGTGAGCGGCGCTCGGCAGCGTGGCCGTCGCCCTAGACGTTGCGCTCACCAAGCAATTCGCAACGCAAAGAACAAAACTAAATAGAATCGAAGCATGGAATTGTTTGAATAACGTCTGTTACGCTAGCGTTTACGGTACCGCTTTCTATAGGTCCTCCTTTCTAGTTAGATTTAGATTATCTTCGTCGATTAACGTCATGGTTTATTTTCTAAAGGATATTTATGGTCACGAGTATTGAACAGGAAATATTTCTGGTGATGTATTACGTATTGTTGTTTATCGTAGCAATTATTTGTTAGCGTATTAGGGGTAACTCGTCCTCTATGCAATTGTCAAATAATAGCCAAAACAAGGTGTAAACGACCATGATTCCATATTGGAGTTACGTGGTGCTACCGATGCGTTTAACACCTTCGAGCACGTCCGTCTGTGCGTCTTTAATAGTAACGGTACTGGAGTGTATCGTGCTGATTCATGCTCGACATGCTGTTGCATTTAAGATTATTATTATTTAACTTAATTTACTTGTTTACTTACCTACTTTTAAGGTAAACATTATGAAAACTACGCAGACCTTGACGGAGTCTGCTATTTGTTATCATATCACTGATATTGGTTTAATTATCTTCTTGATATAATAACGTGCCAACTTTGATAAGACTTAGCGAATTCGATAATATTATATCAGCTGCAACTGATGTAATTATCCAAACGTCATTTCCTGCATGTCTCTCCTTGAATAGCAATATTTTTGCATATAAAAACCTGAAAGGTATTGTGGTGATTCAGGAACATAAATGCAGTATGTATAAATAGGTACACAATGTATTGGAAAAAGTCTAAATACGAAACGCGATATTATAGGTACATTATATAACTGTGTATTTACTAATAGTTATGTCAAGTAATTAGAATAGGCTTGTTAGTAAGATTTCAACCGATAAGTAATTAAGCAGTGTAGGTATAAATAAACATCATTAGAGAAGACAATGAAACATAAAATAAACCAGTTCACGATAATTACTTCAAGTTGTTATCATGGACCCGTGTCGGCGAACGCAATAAATCAACTTAACATACTAAAAACATTGTGCAGTCATAGAGCATAAACATTTAACGCTAAATTAAAATTAAGAAATGTTACCTACCTACCTACTTTGCTCGAACGAGTTTGGTTTAACTTTAAAAAAAACATGGATATAAACTGTTGGCAATGTTTAAAAGAGTTTACTAGATTGAGATGCCACATTAACCCAGCATATCTACATCAACGGTGACAATGTAACTAAAGAGTTAGCTGACAAAACTATCCAGAACTCAGGTAGCTACTTACATGTCATATACCCATACTGCCGCCTTAAGTAAAAAGGGCGCATCTGAGGAAAGGGAATAGAGGAAAATGAGCCTTAATGGAACAAAAAGGCACCATCCATTACGGCTCATTTTCCTCTATTCCCTTTCCTCAGATGCGCCCTTTTTACTTAAGGCGGCAGCATAGATCTATCTATGATACCCATAATCTCACCACTAAGATAACAACAGCAAAAAGACATTGCAGTTTTGCCAACCAATCAATGTGCCCAGCCTCCCCAACTAAGTAGGGGTCGGCTTCCAGTCTAACCAGATGCAGCTAAAATACCAACACTTCACATGGAGCGACTCCCTATCTGCTGTTTTCTCAACCAAATCTATGAAAATCTCCATTTTTTTCTTTTTTTTTTGTTGGGCGGTGGAAATCCTTATGGACTTCCTCCATCGTGGGGGTGACAAAGGGGCATGCCGGACTCTTACCGGCTAAAACCACCGCGGTGTTCTACCTCTACCTATGGCCGGGGGTGCGGGATTCGCACAAGCATTCACCGCTCCAAAAATCACATAATCAAGAAAATCGCCTAAAATCTCGTAATAAACCATAGCTAGTGTCTTGAGTTCTTGAATAAACAGTCGGCCATGATAAATATTCATTCTTGCCAATTTAACCTGAGCAACCTTCGTACTTTGATCTTGAACTCTTGTGTACATGAGTTAGAGACGGATACGATAATTTATAATCTCCTACGGGTATTATCAATAATAGTAATATAAATAGCCTACCTTGTACATTAACTTAGATTATTTTTTGCTGAGAATAATTTGAAATCAAGATAACCACAGTTATTAAGATTGATAATGGCTGGAGCAAGGCTCTACCTGATGTTTAAAGAGAAATTGTAATCTTTATGCTCTATATTTTAAAAGTTAAATCTTGTAATATTTGTATGTTAAGAAGGCATGAAGATAATAGTTCTAACTTACGATTAATTTAAGTATACTGTTTTTTATATCCTGGCCTGCTGATTGAGACTTTGTTACTTTGTCACTACGTGAAAATCGATCCTCGGAAAACTTCGCGGTTCGCCAAAAACACAATGGATCATTTTCTTTGCCAGACACCGAGATTATTTTTTTGAATTTGGGTTACTCTTTCGGTTTCCTAATGATGACACTATAACATTTTAACAGCAGTAAATTTTATTACTCGTGCATCGTAGAGAATGTGGCATACCGACCTCCGCAGCTTCGCAAGCGCAACCGTCATTGTTTTTCCTCATACTTGTACAGTCGTAGAATTCAATGTTTTCGCAACTAGCCGCAGTCGACAGTAAAATAAGTTTTATAACTATTTTACACGTTTATTATTACGCACTTTTGTGACACGATTTTCTTGAAACGTCAATTTAAAATGAATTGGACTGAAACTGGTATTGTTGGTGATACGAAGAGTCGTAATAGTAGATACATAAGTATTAATGTACAAACGTCAGCACATCAAGCTACTACAATCTGTCAAATTTCTTTAATATATTTTCAATTTTATTGCTAAAGCATAAGGTTCAATGTTGATTGGGAAAATTTGACAGATTCGGGTACCTTGATGTGCTGGCGTCTGTATAAAAGAGATTAACTGATTTTTAATAAACACTTAAAACCAGACTACAAAATGAAATTGGATACATTTTGTAATTGGCCTCAATCGTAATTTCATTCTTACAAAATAACCTTGCTTGTGAATCAAAATGAATGTACCTGCACCAGGAAATGTTTTTGTATAATTTGATTATCTACCAAAAAAGTATGTTCATCTATTACATAGGTACTTAATACCTATCTATATTTCGCGGTCACTAACCCGCTTGTCATCGTCGTGCAGGAATTATTTAGGTAGGTAGGTAACTAGGTAAGATTTACCTAATTGGTTTCTTATTTAAAAGAATCCCATTAGAAATGCCGCTGTAAAGTGATAAACTAAAAACAACATTTTCTGTGTTTTCCCCATGGTAAAATTATTGAATATATAACATTAAATATCAAACAACGCCATTATTCACCAATTAGTGCTTTTTTCTAACGATTTACTGAGCGATTGACTGATAAAATGAACCCTTGGTTGACTGGTAGAGAATGCCTAAGGCATGAAGACCGCTTTGTACAGACGCCAGCACATCAAGCTACCCGAAACTATCAAATTTTCCCAATCAACTTTGAACCTTATGTTATAGCAATAAAGTTGAAAATCTATTAAAGAAATTTGACAGATTGTAGTAACTTGATGTGCTGGCGTCTGTACCTTTTTGTGCGAAAAGTTTAAATAAATAAATATCCTGACAATAATATATTTAACAACATAATACCAGCGGGTTCATTGCGTAACACACTATCAGTAGCAATGGGTTCCAATTTGACAGTTCAACAATATTCATTGCGTTATTTACGTTGCTGAGCAGATAAATTTTTCGAACTTATGAAGCAATGGCTTTGCAATATCCTTCAAAATTATTCAGATTGAGTTTAATATAGTGTTACAATTAGGGTACCAGTTCAGTCTTTCAGCAGAATCACGTCAGATCATTGTCATCGTAATCAATGCATGCCAACACCACTGCAGTCTGAATGCAGTAGGTACCTACATTTTGCACCGTGAACATAAGTCTAAAGTCTACGCTGCGCTAAACTGTCGTGATTAGAATTAGCGCTAAAGCATATTTGAATAAATTAACATAAAAATTAAGTTAAAACGGATGGATAAATTATATTTAGACCGATATACCTTACAAGGCACACTATCGTATATATCTCAAAATAACTCTGAACGAGTCAAAAGTTTAAACTTAACAATAACAAAAACCTACGCCCGACCCGAAGTCTAGACACTAGCCATAACATAAAACAAAAAGTATCAATAAAGTGCAATCAAGCTATGAAATATTATTCTAAAATATTTCCCAAACAAGTTTTTCTTAGAAAAAAAAAACGTAGAATCCATAACGCGTAGTTGCTCAAGTCATAAGTCAGGGGTCGTTCATTGTGATTCCTCAGTGAGTCATTGTCAAGCATGTGACAGCCCATTTGATTGGCATGCCTCACAATGCGATAGAACAGTGTTTTCTTTTTGTACCATTTAGTTTGCAAATTATTTTGCCGTCATCGTAAGTCGATTTGCAGGACGTAAAATAACTTCTCCAGTTGTTTTTTATTGCTTTTAAGCATGAAATAAGTAAACCACTTAGCAATGGTTTTGTAATAAGAGCTATAATTAAACTAAAACGCTCTATCATGCAAAAAAAATATAATTTCGCATTAAAAAATTAGGCTTATCTACCCGCTATGCCATAAGATTTTTATGAATAGGTATAGGAAATACCCATAGATTATTATTGAACAAGTTAATAACCAAGCTGCATCATCTCAAATTACTTTATCATGTAGAATAAAATGATTACCAATTCATTTTTATCTTTTGCCAATTCTGAGTTATTTTAGCATCATTACCTACACCTATTGTTACATTGTTGTGAAAATAGTTGGTGCTCATAATTTTCTCTTTGAAAGATCAGATCATCAAATCAGTACGCTGATCTGAATATCATCGTGCAAGAAAGTTTCACATTATTTTATAGCAGATTACATTCTTGGCAAAAACTCGATGGCCAAGAGAGAGTACATTATTGTTTTCATAATGCAGACTGCAATGAAATGACTGTGTAATATAATTTTGATGATCAAATTATGTGGGAAGTGTATTGGCTGGGTAAAATTACTCGATGATGTCACTCGATGGTAAAGATCGTTTGATTAGTAGACAAAAAACGACCTACGTACATTTTGTCCTTGGTTTTATTCCTCTGAAAATATAACAGTTTCTAAAATTCCGAGTTCACCTTATTTGACCAACCTCAAGACAACTCCTACGATCTCTACATAAATGGCCTTCGATTTTCAGCGATTTTTCTTTTTGTTTTTCGGCTTGCTGTAGTCACAATTCCTAATGCCCTTGGAGGATGGTTCCTAATCCCCTTTGTTGATTTCGTTTAGAAACGTCTAACACTTTACTATCGGAAGTCATTACTTGATCTGCCAGATAAAGAGCGATACGATCGCCACCTGTCGTGTTAGTGTTAAGACCTAGGTGTGTAGGTACTTTCACGACTGAACGGTATTTATATTGTAAAAAAGTAACTATTGCTTCATTTTTCTGGGCTTTCAGAAATTACGACGTTCAAACATTACGTTTGCATGTCTCGAAGCTTTATATTTAGAACCGTTATCTTTAGTAAATCAATAGATAACTCAGTTTTAATAAAAGAAAGAATAAATACGAAGAAACTACTGAAAAATATTAATTCTGCAAATAAATGTCATTCCAATAATTATGATTCAAATGCATTTACCCAGAAAATGATAAACCTATCGCGAATTTGTTTCTTTGCTGCATTTTTATCACGATTCCTCACGTTTGCTGTCCAAATACAAGAATTACAACCTTCGTGCGTCCGTCAAACACATACTTAGGTAGCAATTGAGCGGTGGACGTAATTCCATGCCTTTGACCAGCTCAGGTTTAAAAACAATGTTGCAAGTTAAAAATATCTTACATCAGTAAATTCAGTATTAGGTGGCTGACTTGTAACTCCAGTCGTTGCAAAAAACGACGGCGCGTTAAATACTGGTTTGATGGCGAGTTAAAAGAATAAAAAGCACTTCTCGATTAGATGAAATTTAATCCCCAATACGTTACGCAGTAATATGCACGCGATGGTTATAGAATAATTTTTGAATTTCATTGATGCATAACTAACGTGCGTCAGTTTTTTCTTACTTCTTAATAACCTGTGCATACGGCATAAGGTCTAAACGAGTTTAGTAACACCATTATAATATCATACGTCAGCCGGACTGGTAAACGTGTGGTTTGCGTTAAAAAACCCGAGATTGGAACCGGTTCGCATGAATTTACTGAAACAAACGCAATTTTTTACCAAGCGTTGTCCATGAATTGTTATTTATCATTACGGGCTTAAAATCTACGTCGCATCTGAGTGCTTCCAATTAAAATCTAGTGTTATTGTCGGTATGTCCCTCCTACCATGAAACACGAAACAAGTATTCGACATAGCGTAGCTCTTAGTATTTAGAGCGAAGAACATTTTTAGCGCATATCATAATAATGTGAAATGGCTTATCTCGCGTACCTATAAACATCAAAGTTTCTTGCAATATTTTAGTCGTTACTGCTGCAAAGCAAATTAACAATGGCATACCTTCTTAGTCTTACCTATTAACACATGAAAGTCTTTAATATATATTTATCGCTATTGTAACATTTCGAAGCGAGTGTCGCGCCTATAATAATCTCAACGATCATATCTCTAATAAATCACAATTTCCTCAATATGTCCATCAACTTTCATCTACGTGCGTTCCGTAGGTAGGTACATACTCATTGACCTGGTTTCAAGCGAAAATATTTTAGCGTTTTGTTCTTTGCTCAAGCAAGGTTACAAAAACCTTTCACGGATGGATCGATGAAGGCGTTGTGCTTTGCGTCTTTTGTTCTAGATACGGTTGACATGTTATTTGTTACCAAGCGTTATAACAGGCACCTACATTGCGTATAACTTGTATGGAGGCAGGTGTTCAATTACCCGTGTCTGGTTGACAGCTGACGCAACGCGCAAGCCGGCTGGTCGTCAACTGCAGTGCGATGGTGTTCTGATAGGTTAATTACTTCGTCCAAGTCACCGGCTTATCTTTAGATGCCATGTCTTTCACTTTTTGCATTCCAATGACTTATCGTGTCCGCCTAAGCTAGACGACTAATCACGACCGTATTTAAAATGGATGGTTAAGTTAACACTGACTTAAGTTATTATGTATGAACTTGGTTACATAATCCACTACCTCAGATAAGTTTAGGAGACTTCGGCTCATGGTAGCTATAGGCTAGCTTGTCTACTTGAAATAAATAGTCTTAAATTATAGACTTGGGCCACTGCGTATTAGCACTAGAAATTATAAGGAACTTAATAACATAATAATGGATAAACATAATAATGGATGAACATTATTATGGATGAAGCAATTGGATTAACATTCTTGTTAGTTATGGCCCGTCATAAAATTATTAAATGTGAAGTATTAAGTTTAACCACGAACATAAAACTATATCACGTAATAAAATTCCAATTATCTTTGATTACAGATTTGCAGCTGGCAGCAGAACTCGGCAAAACCCTATTGGAGAGAAATAAGGAACTAGAAACAGCTCTTCGTCAACACCAGAATGTCATCGAAGACCAAACACAAGAAATTGAGGTAAGAATTTAATTTGTGGGTAGTTATAAAATTGTTATAGGAAGTAACAGATTCAAATCATAGTCCAAATTTAAATATCTAACATAATAACATCAAACTAATTGGTAATAGGCACATTATGACCTATCATTATTGCTATAGAAAATGTAAATCATAATGACGATCTCGATTATACCGTTTGAACTTCATAACCCTCCGTAATAACTGTCATAGCAACGATTAGGACATCGTAAACAAACAATTTAGATACCCCAGCGTAACAACAAAAACTCTTGCAAATTAAATCTCAAAATTATTCCAACTACGCAATATTGTGCTGCGATTGGCTGCTAAGATAATTTAATTCGCGAACATAAAGTAACATAACGTTATTTTAATGCAAATGATATTGTTTCAGTACTTAACGAAACAGACGGTCGCTCTGCGCGAGGTGAACGACTCCAGGTTGAGGATCTACGAGCAACTCGAAGTGAGCATTCAAGATTTGGAGCGCGCTAACCACAGGCTAGCTGTCGACCATGCCACCGAAAAGAAACACATTAAAACGTAAGTTGACCATAGGACAACCTACCTTGACGGCGTTTTTTACTAACTAACCGAGTACCTATGCCGAAATTCGCTCTAAGCATTTTAACGAAATGTTTTGGATAGTGACACAATGCGTCAAAAAGCTTAATAGTATATTTATTATAATAAGTAGCAGAAAATGGCGAAACTAGCTCTTAATCTCATCGTTTAGGATTGTTTTTAAACATCAACTTTCGTTCCCAGTCTGTGTGCCACGATTGAAACGCTGGAGACGAAATGTGAAGAACTACAAAAGACTGTGGACGACCTAAACGCTCAGCTGGAGATGTCCAGGCGAAGGGCAGAACGGAAACCCGAAACTGAGAAACCCAAAGAAAAAGAGAAATCTGTGGAACTAACTCTCAGCATCAAAAAGCCTGACGTAAACAGTACACCGATTAAGACGGTAGCACCTCTTCCAGAACTGACAAAAGAGGATGAGGATTTACTCAGGCTTAGTGATGAACTCAGAGAGAGCAAAGTATCGTTCGCACAAGAACAGAGAAGAGTGACAGAACTGGAGGAACAGTTGGCGTCAATGGTCCAGGAGAACAACAGACTACACGACCAGTTTAGGAATTGGCAACAGAGAGAAGATGAACCGAAGTCGATGCATGAGGAATTCTCTATCCTTGAAGAAGTCAGGTAAGCTTACAATTTGGTGCTTCTAAAATGTTTATTAGATACATGGTAGCATTTCTGATGTGTCTTGTTTTCTGTCACAGACAAGGACAGCTATGTATTAGATGTCTAAGGGGCGCGGAAAGAGACGATATGTCGTCAATGCTCGACGGAGACGATGACGATAGGAGCGCAATCAGTTCCCTAATCCTCCCTCCGTCTGGCCAAGACAGTCCACGAGAAGATCTCGTCACTAACAAACTTGTCAAATTCGACGTAAGTATCACCACGGTACCCCTGCACGTTTCTAAAGAATCTGTTAAAGCTTTATTATATCCTTTTGTAGAAATTATTTTCTGTTATTAACAAAGTGTACATTTAATTTTCCTTTTATTTCCTGTCTTGTGTAACAACATTAACTCACAGTTCTGCGTAATACGCAAATCGACTAACATCATTAACACGCTAAAACTAATCAATTTGTAGTACAATATGGAATTCCATTGGAATATCATTCAGTATTCATGTTGCTGAATATCAATGTTCAGCAAGCGGTACACGTATTACTTTCCCACTTTTCCACGGAGATGATCGTGTTGGATAAATAAAACATTGGCATTGGATTTCGCCAACAATCTCATACAAATTTCGCTCGTTTCTAGGCGACAAAGCTTTTCCAACTGCCCCTGATGTTGTTGATCACGCTTTGCATATGCATTATGAAGCGCATTTGCAGTAGTTTTCTTTGGATATATCGTATGTAGTCGAAGGTACGTCCATTACCGACACGTTATTATACTAAACGCGAATAGTGCACGCTGAATGACTCAATGGTGACGGTAAACCAAGTGTGATAGTCGGTAACAATCACCACGTAACTAACGATGATTTGAATGTATGTAAATATGTACCTAATACTTAATTAGTAACTACACGGATATGGGATATTAATACTAATATTATTCACTACGTAAATCATAATATTTATGTTTATATTTACGAAAGTAATTAATATTCTGTAATTGTGTATGTCTATCTAACATGCAAAGTGATATCAACTATCAATTTTATAATAAAACTTATATATAATTTAATGGAGTGATGAGTGTATTTTTGACTAATCATATTTATTACATTTTCCTTAAGTTTAATTTTCTTTTTTTATTCTTTTTATCCAAAGATCATTTTCACATTCAACGTTCATCTTACTTCTTTATGAACCTAACTAGGGCTTCTTTTTCAGTAACAGTATTGATGACGTTCATTTCTTTACAATAACTTCATTCAAATAAAACATACTACTCAGTCACTTAAGTAACAAGCATTACATGTTTTAAAACACATTACAAGCGCAACTACTTGGCACCATCTCACTGGGTTCAGAATAATAACCAATAATCGCTGTTGACCTTTCAGAATGCCAAGGAAAAGTTACTCCAGGGTATATGGGCGAATAAAGAAGATGGCCATGATAACCCTTACAGAGAACTGGTGCAGAAGTACGAAGCTCTTCTAGAAGTTCAATTGTCACAGGTTAAGAACATCAGAAAGACCAAACCTATTACTTTGCCCAGCAGTCAGAACCCGTGCGGACCTCTGTCTCTGCAGGATGAACTGCAAACATCTGGAGACTACAGCCAGTTCAGTGTCAAAGACACTGATGAGGAAAGCGGACACGGTGAGGAGCAACAGAAAGAAGTCCAGACTAAGAAGGTTGAAACCACCTCTAGAAAGAAGATCATCCAAACTCCGGACTTCTCGGAGGCAGAGACTTCCAGCTCCGGGTTTTCTGATGAGACCAGCAACAAAGCCACTCAGACGGAACGTGAGCGACCAGGCTCATTCTTGTGCACAATCGCTGACGGAGAAGACTACCGTTTCAGCATTTACGATGACGTCAGCCCCATGGATAGTCGATTCCGCAACAGACCAGAATACCGCGAACTATTCAAGGAGATCTTTACCATCCTTAAAAAGGCGGCGGAGAACAAAGACGATGGAGAACAACTGCCGCTCCTCGACGACACCACACACGGCAAGGTGCCGCCCGTGACACCGGCGAACGAAGAGGCACCCGGCAACTTTACAGATGATACTCAGAGCGTATTTTCATCTGTAATGTCTGAACAGTCGATTCCAGTGTCTGATATTACTATGCCAGAAACACCAACTTTGAAAGAAAAAGAGAAACCCCAGCCCGAAGTGGCCAAGAAGGAAGAAAATGGTAACAAAGAGAACAAACCAGTGGCCGAGAGTACCACGGAGAAACCGAAGCCGAGCCCTGCACGCCAACCCAAGGAGCACACGAGTGTGAGGGAGAGAGATCAGAGCGTGCAGAGAGAGAAAGAGAATGAGAAGGAGAAGGAAAGAGAGAGGAAGGAAGAGAAAGAACGTGTCCTGACTCCGCTGGTGCGTCAGCCATTGGAGTATATAGCAGCCACTAGAAAGAAGTCCAGACATCGCAATCGTAAACACAGCCAGGAGCGCCAGGGCGCTGACTCTCCGGTATTCCCGTCGCCACCTAAGATCACCTACCAGAAGTCATCGAGCAAGAAGAAGAGAGACTACAGGCCCATAGAGGCGAGTCCCCTCGTCCGAGCGGCCGAGAGCGAGTGGAACGGCTCCACGCTACAATTCTACAACAGGAACCTCAACTCACCGACACCCAGCGCAAGCGGCCGGACGACGGGCAAGATATACCAAGGATGGAACCCTGAGACAGACTCGTGGGACATGAAACAGAGCACAGCGTCACAGGAAATACATAAACTGAGGAAACTAGAGCTTTCCTACGCAGAAGTACTGAGGAACGCCGACAAAACTAAACCCAGGCGCAAAAAACATCAGTAAAATATAAGTTTTATTCATCGACCCCTCTTACTAGTAGTAAGAGTCGATTGATCAACAGCCATTTGTCATTGCCAACTGGACATAAGTAATTTAGAATAGTATTTGTGATCTGGTAGTGTAACTTTTTAATTATTACCTATATATTCACAATCACAAATTGCCATAATAACCGGTATAGTTATTGTATACCAGTATATATTTATGTATTGTATACTTCAATAGTCCTATAATCAATTTTAATTTATTGAACATTCACAATACCCTTCCCTCCGATATCGCATGCGCATACTTATTTCGTATGAAATATACTTGCATTTAGTACCAGAGCACCTACCTATGTACGTCTCAAGATAGTTTTACTGCCTGAAATTGAGTTCAATTCGTTAATTTCCACTGAATAATTTAATTTCTTTCTATTTTAGTCATTATTTTAATTGTATATTATGTATTTGATCATTGATTTGTAAATATTATTATGCATTTTTAAGTTAATTATATTTTTTTAATTGCCATCGATATTTTCGAATATTTCGAACAACGCGTTTATGTATGCTGAAGGTATTTAATGGAGACAAAGTGAGAGAGAGGTTGAAGGTATAAATAAAAATTTGCATTGATATTAACAAGTTTTTCATTTCGCTTCCAAAGAACCATGTTTAAGGAAAAGTAAATAAGAAAGTATAAATTAATAATGAAAAACTATAATTATATTACAACGATATAATTTAAGGTTACTTTTTACATGGATATAATGTATACATGTGGGTAGGTGTGAAAATTGCAGTAAGCGAGAATTGGAACACTGTGTTATGTCGTATCGACGTGCTGACTTGGGCAATGTCAACCATCAAAATTCAAAAGGGAGAAAGCGATAGCTTCACACCACAACAACAACACACGTTATATAATAATCAGCCTACAAAACAACGGAATACATTGTGTAGCGCGGCACGTGGACACGACACGACACAGTGTTGCCATTCCAGCTGTATTGGTCTACTTGTTCTGTGCTTCGAGTTCTCTCTCCACGATCTTCCGGTACTCGTCGAAGCCTCCCTCTATACTGGTGACGGACCCGCCGCCGCAAACCCATAGCTCTTTGCACACCATTCGTATTAACCTTTCGTCGTGAGATACGAGGATAACTCCGCCCTAGAACCAACGAAAATTTATCATCTGTTAGTTTGACAAAGTATTATTAGTATATATTCCAACAAAACACGCATTTATGTGAAACATTATGTCTACCGAATAATAATTATTGTTTTATACTTCTATTAGAACACGATTACATCACATACGACTATAACAGCTTCATAGGAACTGTGCTAGTAATTAAAAATAAATGAAATATATAAATCTTCTTGGATCGAGGTTAAAATATAGATAAATATGTATTAGGAGCACAAAATAACTAAAAAATAAAAAACGCAGTCGAAGGTGCAGTTGTCTAGAAAACTAGCAATGTTTTCTCATATAAAAACAAACTTGCAAAATACAACACATCAACACTCTAGCTCGTTCAAAAGAAATAGTTATGATACCTAATTATCGATAGCGTAAACGCTATACAATTCTACAGAATATAAATAAGAAAAGGTCATAGGGATAGTTCAAAATATGACCAAAACTCACCGTGTATTTTTGAATAGCTTTCCCTAACGCTTCAATAGTCTCGATGTCCAAGTGGTTAGTAGGTTCATCAAGTACTAAGAAGTTGGGGTTGCCCATACACATCCTGGCGAACGCTACCCGAGACTTCTGACCTCCGGACAGACTGGCGATCGTCTGCAGAGCTAAGTCGCCGCTGACGCCGAAACTGCCGAGTTGTCTTCTGTATTCTTCTATTGTTTTACCTGTGGAATAAGTGATGTAAGTATGGATACGCAAAATAAAAAAAAAGGTTTACGGTTGCATCATTTTAAATTTCTGCCTATAAACGGCATTGTCTGCTGTGCCATTCTGTAGCAAGCTTTGTAGGCCCCTCTCTGTCTGATATATCCCAGCATCTGAGCTACATTATCGATTAAATGATGGGAAAAGTCTCAGAGTCATGCCAAGGAAAAACTGGTTAATTGACTTTAAGTTGTTCAGGAGTCCAGATAAGCCAGAAAAGACAACATAATCCCCAAAACAAATGAAATAGAAATGTTTTTACCAACATAAATGAATTGCAAATTACATTTTACATCCTTGACAACAACAAAAAAAAGTAACTCATCAAGTTCAAACAAACAACTTCAGTAAAAACACTGTTAATCAACCAAAACAAACGCATACACGTGAACTTATAAATAAGATGAGTTGCTAATAAATGACTCAGCATGAATTTAGCCTCGAATAAATCAACCTTTTTATATCCACCGAGTAAATTCACATCGCCAAAAAACGAATATCAGAAAATGAGCTCTAGTGTAGGCTCCATACGGTGCATACCTGGATAACTTCTTTGTAAAAGTTCTACGGAATTGACGTTCATCTCCAGTTGGTCGACGTGATGTTGGGAGAAGTAGCCGAATTTCAGTCCTCTGTGCACACTGCGAATTCCACTAGTAGGTGATAGGATACCCATGATTATTTTTAGTAACGTCGTTTTACCGGCGCCGTTGTCACCAACCTAGAGAGATAAATATTAAAGAGTTAGTGATTGTAAGTTTTAATGCACAGTTCCATTTAAAAAGCTAAGGGCCAACTGAATCCTGTAAATAATTAATATCAAGCTGCACGCAACAAGCTCCAATGAGCAAGCGAAATAATGTCCGTGACTACCGCCGGACCACCAACGCCAATCGCTTCCATATTTGGTAAATAATTAGTACTAAATTAGTAGTAATTAGTACTAATTAGTACTCGAACAAAAAAGTTTATACCTACCTTAGTAGTTTTCGAGAAAATTTTGAAATGAAAATTTGGCACCGCGACTACCGCCACCCCACCAATGGCATGTATATCTCGTAAACTACTGGAGTGCTAATTTTGAATTGTGGGTACTAATTTTATCTTGCAGGTAGAGACTGTGTAGCTCTACCTTTAGCAGTAAATACAGGCTGGTTATAATTGCCGGTGTGTTCCATTCGAACGCTCAAGCAAGTGTCAAATATTTTAATATGGTAGTTTTGTTTTGAGAGTGCTAGAAATAACGCGGCCATGTAAAGTCGTGAATATATTTTATACAAGTCAAAGTTCTTTCAATTATATCGTGAAGCTCCCATTGGCACCCCCTACAGTACTAATTTTCTATGAAGGTTTGAGGAAAGCGACAAGCTTCTCTAATTTGGAATCAACATTTAAGGTCATTCTTTGCTGAACAATTGCGAGAAAGTTATCATCGTTGATTTCTCGGTAAATACAAATGTTACAGTTCTGTTTTGTTTTTACAAAATAAATCACATATAAGGGTACTAATTATTTGTATACTTATAATAGCTGTAGCGTGCCCCCTTTTTCGGCGCTCATGGTGGTCCTGCTGAAGGAAGCGTGACTACCGTCGTACCACCTTCAAAGTCGATTTTCTCTAAAACTACTAAGGTACCAATTTTGTGGTTCGAGTACTAATTAGTACCAATTGAGTACTCATTATTTACCAAATATGGAAGCGATTGGGCGTTGGTGGACCGGCGGTAGTCACGGACATAGCGATATATTATATGGCTGGATTGGAACTGCAAAAAACTATGTTCTTATAATAACAGACTTTTATAAAGCCGTAAAAATCAGTTAAGTCGTTACGTAAACGAGGCAAAAAGAGAATGTTAGGATTGTAGCATGTGGCGTTTTGTGGTTTCTGCCTACCCGTCTGGGAAGAAGGCGTGAGTTTGAGTAACTTGTGAGTTGTTTGAGTGAGTTTGTATGTTGTATCACCTTTAAGCATTCAACAGGTAACAAGAAAAATATCCTACAACGTAAAGTACACAAACTTAATAGAGTCAATCAAGTAATTGTGCAGATAATAGCTAATAATAGGCCCCATAATTATTTCTGTAGCAAAAACTAAAAATACTCGCGATTCGTGTTGCCAAGTCGATCATTGTGAAGTTTTTCTCACAGGCTTGATATCTGTTTATCAAATTGACCACGACACGCCGATTATACGGCGAATTATAAATGATAAATACGTTCTAGAAAAGGGAAAAACTATAATCGGTCGCCCGTTGATGAACGGGACCGCAAAAAGAATCTTTCAATTGTTTTAATGTGTAGAACACAAGTAACGGTATAATGTCGTAGATAAATCGTATAGAAGATGATTAAACTTATATGGAGACCCCTTCAAGCAGAACCCAATTCGGTAAAGAATTGAAAAAGTGCCAAAAGTATATTATTGCAAAGGCATAATCACCGCGATTTGTCATAGGCCCAAATACAGTGATGTCCTTCACTACAAACTTAGCTTGGAGATATTAAAATCAAATAGATTTTATTGCTGTCGTAAAAATATGAGTCACTTTCTTCACCATTACCATTGCGAGTTTACCGACATTCAATGCTGAAAACACACCACTGTAGCAATCTTTCGCTTGTATCGAAACAGGCAGGCCCGAGTTATTAATACGTGCCAAGAAAGAGACAATAACACGTCACTAATTTGTTACAAACGAATTTGGAACGACTTCATACGGTCGTAAGTTGAACTTTTTTTCGTGGTATACCTCTGCTGATTTCTCAGCCACTTGGTAGCACACGACGTACTTTTAGCAAAGTTTATGACGCGTGACGTAACATCGCACAGACAACTTGATATTTTAATATAGACTATGTAACGTAACATAGCATAAAATCTCGCCTGTAATCCACGAAACCTTAGGCAGAGGTGTTTTTGTTGTAGTACACCTTTGTTTCGCCAATTATGTTAAACACCTTCGGCGCCATGTGTATCTTTTTGTCACACAGTGTCTGGAATATTGTGTATCCAAAAGTATACACATCTTTCTCCTTAGTAAATGCGCTGGTTTCCTTTATGAACACGTTTTCTCTACATTTATCACGCAAAAATGAAAGACCTGCCGGTCGATTCTGTAAAAATCTCACCGTGGAAACTTAGGTGATGTGAGTTTGTTTTTGCTAGGAATTGACACTATTGTCAGCTCACTCCACGCTCACTTCACCTAAGTTTTCACGGTGAGATGGTTACAGAATCGCACTGCTGGCCTGACGCATTTTTTTTGCTATAAATGGGAATCGGTTATTTTTCACAAATTAGTAAAACTTGAAAGGACGGCCAGTTAGGGTCTGGCTCTGAGGGTGTTGAATGCCATGTTATAGGGGTCTATTGCCATCAACAGGAAACAAGTTTACTGAGGAATTCCTGTTGGAGAAACCCAATAACATCTTGCCTGGTCAGGGAATCGAACCCAGACCTCATGCTCAGCACTGGCGCTTAAATATACTCACAATACATATCCGGGACTCCAACGTCGCTCCAAGGTTAACGTCGCAGAATATGACCTTGTCCTTAGCGTAGTAGAAGCCGACCTCATTCAGCTGTAGAATGGGCGGCGAAAGAGGCTCTGTCTCGGGGAATCGGAGGGTTACTTCGATTTCTTTCTCCACCGGTTTTAATTCTGGACTGTGGACAGAATTATTTAAAAAAATCAAAATTAGTAAGGAAAATGTAGAAATAGAATAGTAGCGTAGAACTGTAGTTTAGAAATCTGAATTTTATAAAAGTGACTGATTCTGGGTCCACGATATTCATAATAGCCTATTCAGCCTATAATTTTCCCACTGCTGGGACACAGGCCTCCTCTCGGTGAGAGGAAGTAGGCCGTAATCCACCACGCGGGCCCAGTGCAGGTTGTTAGATATCACATATTTTCGAACCGATATTACAAGTTCTATGAATGAAAGTCCATACTCACAGTTTGTCCAACATCTTGATCTTGCTCTGGACTGACGACGCGCGGTTGGCGTTGTATCTGAAGCGGTCGATGAATTCCTGCGTGTGCGCACGATGTTGCTGCTGCGCCTCCCACTCGCGTTGCTGATTCTTGTGCTTCTCCGTCTTCGTTTTGTGGAACTGGTCGTAGTTGCCTCTGGAATAGTAAGGATGGATAAAGTTAATAAAGATCGGAAATAATTTGTTTATTTATTAATAACCAACTTATATTTATAGTTGCATACAAGTTACCTGTCAATACAAGTAGTTACTTACACACAAAATCATGAATCATTATTATCACAAATTTTTTTTTACATTACTCTTTGGGACAATGGCCTGTTACACTTCACCACCTCTGAATAAGCTCCAGCAGTGCTATTCTGTAAAAATCTCACCGTGAAAACTTAGGTGAAGTGAACATGGAGTGAGCTGCCAATAGTGTCAATTCCTAGCAAAAACAAACTCACTTCACCTAAGTTTTCACGGTGAGATTTTTACAGAATCGACTGGCAGTAACTTGTCTGGTAGATAACATAAGTAACCTATAATGTTCTCACAACTGAGACACACGCCTCCATTCTATGAGAAGGAGTGGGCCACATGTCTTCGAATCGTAAGGTGGGGCCGAATAACTTTCATGAAATCGTCATTCTTTGGGGTTACGTGGTCTTAGAGTTGTGTTGATGACTTTAATGATTATATTTCTGTAAATACACATTTGTTACGGCCGCGAATCATATTTTGATCGACGTACAACTTAATACTGACCAGCAAATTGCAAAAAACGTAAAAAAAATTGAATTTCGCGGGCTACCCTGGCGCTTCCCCCTTAAAAAGGCTATATAATGCCATTCGGAATTCCAATGTTTCCATTTGTCAAGGTTGGTATGTCATTTGTGTTAAGTAAGAAGTACTGATTGATTAGAATTTATATTGAATTTTATGCCAGTCACGCTCACAGTAAATTATGGTTTCATAAAACGTGTTATCGTTATAACTTTCAGAGTACAAGGGAGTATATTAAATTCGCATTGACCAACTTCAGTATTCATTACGTATACTGCGTTTGCAACTTAGTTTCTAAAGAGTTCAGTTTGCGGTACAACTTTATGAAGACGTTTCATCACGACGGCGAGTCATTCTGAAGTCAACCTAATTTACACCAGCAATTTGGAAACAAGGATTATAATATTCACCTGTATGTGTCTATTCTCTGCGTATGTAAATGCATGATATCAGTGGGAACCGTGTCGAGGAAGTTGCGGTCGTGGGACACTACAAGCAGCGTGGTGGGCCAGTTCTGTAGGTAGTTCTCTAACCAGATGATGGCTTTTATGTCCAACATGTTCGTCGGCTCGTCGAGTAGTAGGAGGTCGGGTCTGTGGGAGGAAAAGGTATTGTATTAATTAGGAGATAATATAAATTTGTGTGTATACTTTTATGCATTGCTTTATCTGGAATAGAGTCTCAGGTTGATATGACTTGATACACTATACCAAAGATATCGAAATCGGAACTCATTGTTAATTTTTGCTACTATTTTTCTCCATCATCATCAATTATCTTCAAACCAAATCATTACACGATGAAATTGAAAACTGGCGCCAAATCGAAAAAGGAGGTGCAGTAACTGTTACATAATCATTATAAATTGTCATTTCCCAAACCGAAATTCTTGACAAAAATAAAACAAATTCGAGAAAAACTGAACATCCTTTTTTCTATGGAATTTTTGTATCAGCTTTTGGACGACTTTTGAACGACATCTGTCCGGTTAGCTAGTGTTTAATAATAATTGTGGTCGTCCAAATCAAAAGGGACCTTATGGCGGTAACTAGTTTCCGAGATATTAATAAATTTGTAAAATACCTCAAAAAAAACGTTTTTTTATTAACTGTATTTTTAAAAAGATGATTGTATTTACTACATGTAGATGTGTTCAACTTTTCGAAAAGTCAATTTAAAAAAGTTTCGTATTCATCTAAAGTTTAGTAAAAAAGGAACCTTATCGCGGCAAGACCTAACAAATCGTTTTTCTTGTAATTCAAACCATAATTATTATATCAACATTTTAATATTGCAAGGTAGGTATAAACTAAACTATTCATTCAGGATGGGAAATCATCAAATGACTCCTCCCGCTCTGGGTGGAGCGGAATAGGGAGTGTCAGACTCTTACTGACTAAAACCCACCCGTGTTCCTTCCTTCGCCCTTTGTTCCGGGCCAGCGGTAACCCTTTCGGACAATCCCGCTGACCCGGCAGGCTTCGGCCAATACGGGCCCCTTCGTTTAGTGCTGACATCTCTTTGAGGCGCGCGTGGAACACGTACGCGCCGTCCGGCACGGGCCTGGTCCTGATCGGACGGTGAGCTACCCATTGCTCTCCGCCCGCGCCTAAGGTGGCCGGGAGTAGTCGCGCGGCTCCCGACGCCCGGAGCGTCTCCCGCGGCGGCTGGGACGGGAGGCTCTCTCCCTCAGCCGTCCCGCCGCCTCCTTCGCTAGCATGACTGCTTCGCAGAAGGAGGCGACTGCTCCCCACTCCCTCTCGCCCCGGACCATGGCTTGAACCAGGCCCGGACGCGAGAGGTCGCCGCCATGAGATCGCGCCGGAGGTCTGTCCGCTCCGCCGCAATTTGCTGCGGAAGCGGAGTTTCCCCCCGGCGTAGTGCCTCCGCGCGCCACTCATACAGGCGCGCGAGGACTATCGCCTCCAGATCCCATGGCGGCAGTCCGGCAATGAGGCTTGCCGCCTCGCCCGAGATCGTGCGGTACCCCCGGATCAGCCTAACGGCTACCACCTTCTGGGGCGCGTTCAAATAATGGGCGGCTCGCCGCCGCAGTGAACGCGCCCACACCGGGGCCCCGTTATAGGGCCATGGACCGCACGACCCCCGCGTAAAGCCTCCGGCAGGAGGCGTTTAGCCCCCTCAGGTTGGGCAGGAGCCGCTTGAAGGCGGCCCCGGCCCGTTCCAGTTTGGGAGCCAAACGTCGGAAATGTTCGACTAAGTTCCACCGGCTGTCGAGGATGAGACCCAGGTATTTCATCGTCGTCTCGACGCCGATGTGAACCCCTCCTACCGTTAGTTGGGATCCCGATAGTGGCGTATTCCGGAACCCATGAAACGACATGGCCTCGGACTTGTGCAATGCCACCTCGAGACCCAACTGCCGGATCCTCTCCACGACTATCGCAACCCCGCGTGTCATCGCGTCGGCCGCCGCCTGATGCGACCTCCCCTGCGCCAGGACTAGCGTGTCGTCAGCGTAGCGTATAGCTGCCATTAGATAGTGTCGCACGCCGCCGCATGCGGCATTCTTTGTATATGCGTCTTAGGTCTAAGGTCCCACTATTGTAGTCCATATTTTGTTTAGGTACTTTTAATAGAGGTAAACAATCTTGTTAGGTATGTTTTTTATCATAAAATATATTTTTAAAATAGGCTAAGGCTAATAGCAAAAGTAATTCATTATAACATCTGTTATTTCATTTTGTTTTATCTTGTAATGGCTATAAATTATTTCATAAATATATTTTTCGACAAAAACGTATCAAGGATTGTTTACCTTTATTAAAATACTTAAATTAATTAACTATACTAAGAGATAAGTGTCAGCAGACTGCAACGGACCGCCTTAAGGGCCCTTTTTTACGTATATACTTGTTACGAATTTTCATACCTTGTAATAATAAAAAAAAATTTGTTAAATAAGTAACATTTTCATACCTTGTGATAATAAAAAAAGAAAATTTAAGTTATCTTGAATGTTGCACTAAAATATTGATTATGCATGCTAAAAATAAAAAATATTGTTTAGTGCCCACCATTAGGGCCCTTTTTTAATTTGTTTGAAGAAATTGTTCAGTTCTCTATGTAACTTTACAAGATCATAACTAACAGTTATCATTGATCTCTTAGCTTTATTAGCATCTAAACCAATTATGTATAACCTATTTAGTGATTAAGTGTTGATTTTGTTACTGTCAGATCTCAAAGTTTATAAAAAATAAGAATTCTTGCTAGTAAATAAAAACTATTTTTTTTTAATTATGTGTTGTTTTTATTTACATCTAAGGCCTTTCGCAAATCTATGTAATTAGTAGCAATATAGAAACGATAAAAGTTTAGTGAGAAACAGGCGGTTTACTTATTTTTAATACTATTATCGATACTTTGCATCTCATTGATAATGCATTATGTTGGCGGGTCTAGTTCCCACAACAAACAAATTTATGCAAGGATTGTAAGAATTTCCATTAGTAATAATCATAGTCAATCATAGTATACCATCAGTTACATAACTTCACACTAAAACATAACTTTTTTGTACGGCATACTTAAATTGCGATTTTCTCGAAACTTATAATTTCGATCAGTGAATTTCAAAAATTCGTAAAAAAATAACGGTAGTGGTTAGAAGGTTGGTTCTTGGTTCTATAGTTTGGTACATTTATGTAGTTTTCAGCTCTGTAGATAACTCATTTCCGCCATAAGGTCCCTTTTGATTTGGACGACCACAATTTACAGTTACGTTAAATATTATTCCTCTCAAGTGTATTTGGAACAGAATCATAATTATTTTAAATTATCATCTTTGAATACTTACTTGGAAAACAGAGCTCTCGCCAGCGCCAATCTCATTCTCCAACCTCCAGAGAAGGTCTTGGTAGCCCGCGCCTGCATTTCGGGCGTGAATCCCAAACCACTCAGTATGATGGACGCACGCGCCGGCGCCTTGTCCGCTTCTATGTTCTCTAACTGCGCGTAAATCTCGCTCAGCTCATTGGATAGACTGGGGTCGGTAGAACTAAGGAAAAATGAGCAAATAATTAAATTGTATTTTTCATGTTTGAATATAAAACTTGAATAGATTTCAGATCTGTCAGATTTAAGAACGAAAACCCTCTTTGAAGAAAGAAAATGTCCACGTCACATTGAAGTCTTTTTAAAATATTCATAACCCAATAATAATATTGGTATTGTGGCACTTGAAAAAACTACACATTGGGAATAACTTGGAGACCACAAGCAATGTTTTCGTTCTTTCAGCAACTAAAATAAAAAAATCGATAATTTTTTGGTAAAACACCCCTACTTAGCTAAATTCCTCACAAAATCATAAAATATTTTTTTCATTTGTAAGACTAAAAGTTTATTCTTAGATACTAAAAAGTAATAATTTAAGGTTTAGGTAACTATTTCTGTTTCAAATGCACATTTTATTTAAATTATGTTAGTACCAAATCAGGTATTAATGATGAAATAACTATTTCAGATTGCATCATTTTCAAGTTTTATACTTTATCTTGTTTTGGTGCTATGTTTGTTTGTTTATTAAACAGGTAAATATGAAACTTATCGAGGCTAGGTGTACTAAGTGATGTACTTATAACTGTTGCCTTTTCATGGTCAGCAACTGCACAGCAATACAAAGGGTCAAAACTTTTGACCGTTAGAAAAGTGTTGCTATTTGCATTGTACTTTTAGTAAATGATAACTTAATTCTTTAGTCTCAAAAATTAGATACCTACAGTCTGAGACTATGAGGGAACTGAGTTTGTACTTATTATTAGAAATTGGGTGCGACTCGCATATGCCTAAACTTGTGAAAAATTAGAGACCAAACATTAAACCCAAAGCCTCCACTAAAACCACAAAAAAAAGTGAAACTTACCCAGAATTAACAAGGGAAGTAATTTCTTTCTCACGTTTCAACAAATACTCTCTAACAGTATCACATTCTAATACACTCTGCAGCGCTATTGTGTCGTCGCCCACGACTTCTTGTTCCACATGTAGGATTGAAATATGAGAGGGTATCTTCAACTGTTTAGAGGCAATCATTCTGAGGAGTGTTGTCTTGCCGAGACCATTGCGTCCCACAAGGCCGTACCTTCGGCCAAATGCTAGGACGAGGTCGGCGCCTTGTAGTAATACTCTGGAAGGAAACTTTTAATTACTTTAAATAGTAAATATTATAATAAAATTAATACATCAGGTATGGAGTGTGAGGCATCGTCCTAATAGAACGCGAATGCGCGATCATCGTAGGTTCGCGCGAATTTTACTCGTACGAACGCACGATCAAACATATTGAACTCGAATAGGTGTCCTAACTGACAATCGCACGACGCGGTCGCGCGACTCAAATGTTTCTGACTCTGACATCCATGGTTGTTGGTACCGACCGTGGCAGTGACAAACTAGGTACTACAACTAGGAACGGTCGCTCGCGTCGTAAATTCGCGCGATGATCACGTATTCGCGTTCTATTAGGACGAAGCCTGAGTCTTAAAAGTGTGGTAACAAATGTACTATTAAGCTCTTCAAGAGGTTCAGTAACAATAAATACTTGCAGGCTTTTTCCAAAAAATGGGTTGAATAGATTTATTTGATGTGGATTGGGACAAATCTTGCTTATTATATCAATACCAAAAATTTCTCCAATCTACAAAATCTCACCTATCACCATAAGCAATGTCGAAGTTTTCTATCCTTATATCCTGTGTCCGGTTGGTTCCCTTGGCCTCAAGTTTGCTGTCTTTCTTAGAGGTGACCTGTGATGCAGTAGCGGTCTGAAGAACTGGCGCATTTACTGGTATCTTCAAATCTTTCTGCTTCTGCTGCTTTTGTTGCAACTTTGCTTCAGCCTTCTCCAATTTCTTTGCGTCTACTTTCTAAAATGATAATAAATACTTTTTACAATTAAGAATGTTTTTTTTCTCTGTGTCTCTCTTTCGAAGTGGCGGTGCTTGGGGGAGGACTATGTCCAGCAGTGGATGTCTTTGGGCTTAAATGATGATGTAATTTTAAATTTGTAATAGAAAATTGCTTGTTTTGAGTACTTGTACCAGTGAAGAGTGATATGGTAAAGTGAGTTTCATATTTTGATTTTGGATGTTGTGTAAAAGCTTTAAAACACCGTTGACATTTACTATGTAGTGGGCCAAGGGGCCATTCAAGTATTACGTAAGCACTACAGGGGGGCAGGGGTCTTTGCTTTGTTTATTTTTTATTCATTTATTTATTTATCCTCCTACTGGTACGCCATATAGCAATTACACCAATGGAGCAAAAAATTACTGATGACATTATTAATTATTAATGACATGGGGGATGGGAGGGTCTGGATGGTGATTAGGTCAGCAGTTTTTTTTTACTTTTTCTGGTTTTCTACAAAATTTAGTCAATTTTGATTTGAACACATTTATGTCAACCCTACTTGTCTATGCTTGAAAACGAAACGCATATAACTGCTGCTCATGAATTAACCATGACACCAGAACACATTGGAAATTCCATGTACCAATGTTTACGTAAGCATGGGAGGGGAGGTAAGAGCTTTGCTTACTTTTGCTGACGAGGGGGAGGGGGGTTAATAATTGCAAAAAATTTGCTTACGTAATACTTGAATGACCCCCAAGCAATGGGAAGTCCACTCAGTTTTACTTAGATCTTTTAAACTATGCAATGGATTTTAATACAGTTTTCAGCAATAGATAGAATGAATCAAGAGGAAGGTTTATACATATAATACATGCAATTTCATATTATAGTAGGGGAAAGCCGAGAAATTCAAAGATTTGTAATTTGATGTCATAGCAAACATATTTTTGTGCGCTTACATTGCAAACCCTGGCTAAACCTTATGAGATAGATCAAATTAATGTACTACGGTATCTTAAAAATATCGATAAAAAGTCCATGTTGGTATATGTTTTCTCCTGAGGATAACCCACAGTAACCATTCTTATCTTTTACATGTTACAAAAAAAATATGGGTTATTTACCAAGCTATTTTAAACAATACAGTATTATTCCTTATCCAATTAGATACGTTGTGCATTTCATGGAGATCAAAATTGTGCTTTACAGCATATCATTAAAATGAATATCTTAGAAGATATCAGAGATTTAAAAAGCAGGGGCAGAGCAGCTGGCAGGGCTGTATGAAGTTCGCCGGGTCAGCTGGTTTATTATAATAGTATATCTGTCAGATAAATATTTTATTATAAACTATAAGTACATAGGAGAAAAAAAATGCTGCACAGTTGTAAAACCAATTACTTGTCTCATATAATCTACTGTGTTGAAAAGAAAATGTTTCAAACGTGTACATAAAGACTTAGCCAAAGATGGCAGAGTATACAGTGAAATACAGAGACCAACCGGTTAAATTATTACAAAGAGGTAAGTTATTCTAAATACTTATAACCATATATATAACAAAATTATCTATACTTTTAACTCTCTTTATTATGAGTCATAAAAATATCCCATTATCTTTTTCAATACATGTTTGCTAAAGCAAGGAAATGCGAGGTTAGTGTCCTAAATTTCTATGTTCATAACTACTTTCTTAAAAGCAGTTACTTTAAGGCTTTTCTTACCAGATTATCATCCCTAGTATTAATCCATATACTTCTGAGTTCTTCAGTTTCAGGGGCAGCGGTAGTCATAGATGCCAAGTGTATTGGAGCATCCAGCACTTTCCTAGGTCCATTACTGGTACCGGGATTGTCTGGCTGCAGCATATGCAGTAGCTTTGCACATATGTCCCTGTAGCAAACATTTTGATATAAAGTATGAGTATTGAATACTAGGTATTTTTCAATACACAGTCACACAATAATTCAATAACACAGTGTCACTTAAATACACATTTTTGAAAGTAAATGAAGAAATCAAAGAAAAAATTAACCTTATATCTTTTTCAGATTTTTTAGAGATTCCCTGGAGCACTTCTCCAACTGCCTCAAAGATTTCTTCCGTGTCCTCAAACTCACCGGCACTGCTATCCAATATATCTGCAAGGCATCATAGTCATGAAAGGACCAATAAGTAGGTAACTCATGTCAATTTTATTACAAAACAATATCTCACAATGGCGGTACGAAAACCTCAGGGCTTAGTAGGCCAGTATACATCTTAGTCATTTAAACTCCAACGTACCTACTTATATGATCGTCAAACACATTTGTGAAATGAAAATAAAAATAACATCGTTCTTTATAACCTATAGAAAACGTACCTTCAACATATTTCATTAATTCTTCATCAATAAGTGGGAATTGACTTTTGATAAAGTCACCACAATGAGCCATTTTTATAAGATCAGTGTGAATAACAATGGTTTGTTGTAAATATCATTTATATATTTTATATTTAAATGCAATTTTGCTAATGAATGCACTAATCGCCCGATGTCACGTCACGTCACCGAGCAAACGAATGTCAAAATTATACCAACTGTCAATCAATTCCTTCCATTTTTTTTTTTTTTATTATTCATGACCATGGATACATGTTTTTCAGTCGTCTTTCTATTAAAGAATTGAGTAACTACCATAACAAAAAAAATCATCTCGCTGAAATTACAAAAATAATTAGGTATGTACATACACAGCCGTTTCTACATTCATAATATTTTTTCAGAACGTGAATATTAAAGAAACTATTGTTTTAATTTTAGGAACTAGGGAGGAATATAGGTATTTTTATGTCATGTATGCTCAATAAATACATATTTCTGTACCTGGACCGATTGTATTTGACAGTGACTGACATTGCTATTTGTATCTGCTAACTTGTCAGGTTTGACATTTGCGTATTTACGGACGCAGTGTGTATGAACTAAATTATTTTACCAATAATTTTTTATTGCACATTCTTTTGGCTATTGTAATTGGATTCTTCCAATTTAATTTTAGTACACTACGGCATTTCTTTAAGTTCACGTCATATAGTTACTGCAAGCCTCGAGTCCTTAATGTAGCTCTAAAAAAAATTACTGTGCACCGTCTTCTCACAGTTGGAAAACGCCCAAGTTGTCGACACAAAATGGATGAAAACATTGATAGCAATGTTGCCGTCTTGGCTATTTTGGACAACCAATGTGAGTAAACAAACAAGCACGTGTATCTAATATGGAAATTGATGTCAAACATTACTTTTGAGTGATGTACTAATTGTTACCAACCCTTGATATGCTTGATTTCAGCTACACCATATAAGCCAAATATGACTATAACAAACTATAATCACAGTCACACTATAGTTCAAGAAGAAACTGATATGAACGAGACCAATAAACAAAGTATGTATTGTGTTGGACATAATTGTCTACTATCATCATTATCATACCATTATTGTTTATTCCAGTTGGTAAAGAGATAACGTTTTTTATTACAGATGTGATTTGGACAAAAAACGCCACACTCTTACTTTTAAGTTTGTATGAAACAAAAATGCATATGCTGGACAATCCAAAAAAGAAATCTAAAATGTGGCTATCAATAGCAGAAGAATTGAAATCATTAAATGTTGAGGTACTTGTTTCTTGTACTTATAAGTACATAATATTTAAATATTAGGTACAGTTTTAATATTTGTTTGTAAAATAATCTATTATTTTAGGTTACTCCAGATCAAGTTAGATGGAAAATTAATGCTCTTACAAAAAAGTACAAAGACTGCATTGACAATGGACAAGGCGCTATGAGTTTCAAATATTTTAATGAGATGCATCAAATTTTGGGTCGATACAGTGATAATACTGGAACTTACAGACTAGCATCAGGTGTAATGCAAGGCCCAGAAGATTTAGACAAAGACAAAAATAAAAGAAATATCTCCCTCAAAGGTTCAACACCTTTCAGAAGATTAAGGGCAGAAAGAAGAGCTAAAATAGAATTAGATAAACAATGGTTGGATTATTTAAGAAAACAAGAAGATCAAAAACAGTTACGAGATGAAAGGTATGAAAGAAATTTAAGGCTGAGGCAAGAAGAATTACAGTTAAGGAAAAAGGAATTGGAAATTAAACAGTCATTAGCATTAAAGAAATTACAGCTCAAAGAGCAAAAACAAGAAGAAATGCTAAAAATCGAAAGGGAAAAATGTACACTGTTACGGAAATTAATCGCTGAACAAGATTTAATGAGGCAATAAACATAATATACAAACATGGCTATCTTTTATAAAAATAAAATTTAATGGAATACATTTTTTCACATCTTAATAGTTTTGTTTACAGTATTTCTATTCATGTTCTTCTAAATGATCATTTTCATTCAGACAATAGTTATGCAAAATGCAAGCAGCTACAGTAGTGTCAGTTATAAATGCAATATTTCTATAAACAGTAAATAGTTTTATTCGTCGAAATCTCCCTTTTAATAGACTGAAGGCTTTATCACTTAATTTCCTAGTAGATGTATGTAAGGAATTAAATTCCCTCTGTGGTGGAGTTAATCTTTTGTTTTCTCGAAATGGTGGCATAAGCCATGGTAAAGATGGATAACTTGAGTGGCCAACAAGAAAAGTATTATGTGGGAATAGGGCATTTCTGTTTTGAGATGCAGTATTGTACAAAGGTGACTTCTTGAGAACTCTAGCACAATTAGAAGAACCAGGCTCCCCACAAAACACGTTAGTAAACCTTAAATTTGCATCAATTGTTGCTTGTAGGATTATTGAAAAGTATCCCTTAGGATTGCAATATTCTCTTGCATTCTTGGGCTTTTCTATTTTAATGTGAGTACAATCAATTATTCCTACCATATGGGTAATTCCAGTCTTTGTGTGAAATGAATCACATAATAAGCTTATCTCTTCAAAGTTTTGAGGCCATTTAATAGCATCATTTAGTTTAGTTAGAATCCAAGCAACTACTCTCCTTATAACTCTAAATGTTGATGATATAGAAATATCAAATCTTGTTGCAATTGGAGTAAGTGGTTCTGTATTCGCAATAAATGACAAGAAGATGTAAAAGCAAAGTTTCGGTTCCAATGGTTTTAATCCAAATTTATGAGATGCTATAAATCCTGACTTCTCCAAATCATCTGAAACAAATCATTGTTGGCTATAGTGCATTAATATTATACTAGTAATTTTCATGTAAGTATAAACATTTGAAGTTTTGAATGTTACCAATAAGCCGGTACGCAGTCTTTCTTGATAGTCTCATCCGATTTTTAAATTCAGCATCTGTCCATGAGTCTATAATATGCAAATAATCATCTACTCGCTTCCGTCTCAGTCTTATTAAATATTGCATTAGAGGAAAAAATAATGTATCCTCTTCTTCATCACTATTGTCCTCATCTTCAGAAACATCTTGTCTTATAGTGCAAACATCACTCCATTCACTTGAATCACTTTCATCACTGCTTACGGCTGTTTCACTTAACCAAAGGACAAGTTGTTGTTTATCCATTTTAGACAATAGTATTCTTATCTTGATACCATTTTAATTATCATTTAATAATCATGTTGTTCACAATTTCACCTTAGTAATTCATAAAACAAACAGATAAAAGCAGAGAAAGATATTCATTTTTGTTTATGATTATTGCGGATTATTGTGATCTATATAGCAGCACCAGCACCTGACATTGACAGACAGTCAGACAAATCAGTGCAGGCAGTTTTTTCATTTTCACCGTCCAAATTTCTTTTCACTGAACAATCTTCGTTTGATGGTTTATCATTCTAAGTACGTGAAATTGGCAAAATTGTGGTGTTTATTCCACAAAAGCCATTAATCAAGAGTTGAAGTTGAAGTTGAGTGCCATTAAAAATATTATTATTATTTTAGCTATAGAAAGTTTTGAATACCCGGAATACCTGGAAAACTTTATTTTTAGCTATGGCAAGCTTTCGAATCATTTGTCAAAATAATGTCGGCCTTTTCTTTCACGTCTGTCCACTTGTCATTTTGTTTTTATCTACTGTCCACTGATACCTATGACTGATACGGATACTACTGACAGAATCCATTTATTTACATACAATACAATGCAACAAATAAACTAAATTAATCTCCTGTGTTAGTAAGCCGGGCTTTTGCCAGGGTTCGTAAAATCGTATAAAATGGATGTGTGTGAAGCAACTGACACATATTGTATGTTGGAAGAAGGCAAGTAAATCTATAAATTGTATAATAAAAACAGAGACTGGTTATTCACAATTTTGGTTTTACTTACAGCCTCACAAGATAACTTGGAAATTTGCGAAAGTACTAGTGATATAAACACTCTAAATGCAGAAGGAATTGAAGGAAAACTAAATGATGGTTCGGAGAAACCTTGTATGTATAAATAAATCATATTGTTCTTAGTTTAGTTTTTTTTTAATAATACATTACATTATATTATTATTAATAATAGTACATGAAGGTTTTATAGTACATGAGGGACCTAAAAAGTATGCATTATTAATTACATGCTGTAGTTACAACAAATTGTTGGGTGAATTGCTGCTCTCCTAGCTAGATTACTGAGTAATCTGCATTTAGGAGAGACAGTTTCAACTCCCTATTTGAGAATCACAATAATTATGTATAATACTTATAGAGGTATGAGGAACAGGGTGTAAAGTTCACTCAACCTCCATAGAAAAGGGAGGATCCTCCGACCAGACGGGTGTTGTGTCTTGCGGGCAACTGCCCGTTGATTCATGTCGGGCCGTTGTATCTATGCTAGTTGCGCGGTAAACTCTGCTTGCGCGATGCAGGATTTGCGTGACGTCAGTATGACGCGTTGTTTGTATGTGGCGTTGTAGATGCCGCTACATACTTATGGAGCCAAAAAGTAAAAAGTTTTTTATAAAAAACAAAACACAATAGCAAAATCTTAAAATTAAAATTTAATAAAACAAATTAGAATGAGAAGTGGTGTAGTGAGTCGAGTGAATGCGTGAATGTGTATGTATGAGTGTGTGTACATTTGAATATAGGACATAGGGTTACCTTTATGTAAGTGTCAATAAGTACTTTCAGTCTCGTCATAGGTTTTATTTAGGAGGACTGCATGAAGGGTGATTTTGCATTTGCTATGTGGTAAATTATAGATGTCTAAGGGCGCTTTAATTTTATTGTACAACAAGGGCCAAGATAGTAGAAAAATCTCTTAGTGTATTTAAACTGAGTTTGTGGAACAGTACAAATCACACCTTTACGTAGTTTGGTAATAGTAATAAGTAAGAGGGGTTTTTAAGCGGGGAGAAGAATGGTTTGCAGAATGAAATGTTGCTTTATGTTGAGGACCCCACAATTCTTGTAAAGTTCTGAGGTTGGAAACAGAATAGGTCGAAATGTTGTTATTTTCAGTATAGCTAAATATGTAAAACTTTGATAATATTCACAGGTGCAGTTTGGACATCAAACGCTACCACAACTCTGTTGAAATTATATGAAAACAAATTAGAAATGCTGGAAACACCTAAGAAGAAGACTAGGATTTGGATGGCTATATCACAAAGCCTAAGTGATTATGGCATAGAGGTATATAACACTAATGCCTGTATTATTATGACTTTACATATCTCGGGACCATGGGGTCCAGGTCCTTTGGAAGGCGTATGAGGGACCGAAGCCAAATTGCGGAGGCCCCTTAGGAAATTTTAATGAAATGCAGCACCAACCGACGATTATCCCTGTATGCACTATGCAAGTGCACCCAAGGACAACCCCGGTTGGTGTAGGACTATTGCAGGATATGGAAACAAAGATATTGGATTATGGGTTTGGGTGGTTAAAGTGAACTGGTTATTTACGACTATGGAAAGTCTATAGACGCTGTCTGACCAATGTTTTATATAAATTACACAGATAAAATGGCAGGGGGTGACTTGCACACTCAGTAATGGGCCCCCGAAAACGGCCGCTAGCACATAGTGTCGTAGCGACAAGGGGCAACATGTCCTGAGGTGCTTAGAGGAGAAGTATTCCACGGCTATCAGTACAATGCCGGAAGTACGGTCAAGATCCCTACCAGCATCTTACTGGAATAAACCCTTCCTCCGAGCACGTTTGCTCTTGCGAATCTCCACTCAAGCCGGCCAACAAAGGCAAGAACGAGGTGGGAGCTCTGTTCCCCGTCATTGTTCACTCCAGTCGGCCAATAAAGGCAAGCCAGCTAAGAGGAACAAGACTTCTCCCGGGGGATAGGATCTGTGGGGTCGCTACTGCCCAACAGCTCGCCACATGCTGCCCTGCGGGTTTATGTATCTCATTTGGTCTGGCTCCTCACTCTAGACCTGTTCCGGCAAAGTAAACTCTTCCGGCACAAGCCCTAGTTCGGAGCGCGCACGCCCCACCACGACGACGTCAACGTAGAGATACGGCGGTGGGGGTATATTATTATGAAATTGGTTTTATGTAATGCTAATAAGAAATGTTTCAGATGTCACCGGATCAAGTCAGATGGAAAATAAATGCACTCACAAAGAAATACAAACAATGTGTTGATAATGGGCAACATGATAAATTCAAATATTTTAAAATAATGAATGATATTTATGCACAGTACCATGTAGATTGTGATTCATACACGTTAACTGAACTGTTACATAAAAAGAAAGATGTTAACAAAATGAGTGTAACCGCTGAGCAGAATTTAAAACTGAACCATGAAAGTAAAGCTGTTATTGAAATGCGGAAAATAAGACTTGCCAATAGAATAGAAAGTGACAGATCTCAAGGGAAAATTCAATTGGAAAAACAATGGCTTGAATACTTGCGGAGGCAAGAAGAGCAAAAGCAGTGGAGAGATGAAATCTATGATAGAAACTTAAAATTACGCGAAGAAGAATTAGAGCTCAGGAAAAAAGAGTTAGAGATAAAGGAAACACTTGAGTTGAAAAAGATACAATTAAAAGAAAAAGAATATAGAGAGACATTGCAAATAGAAAGGGAAAAATGTGAATTACTCAAAGAAATATTTAGTAAAAGATATTAGAATAAGTTACAGAAAATAATGTGTTTTATTATTCACTAGCTGCGCCACCTGGTGTCACCTGCATAAGTCTCGATCCCGTGGGGATATCGGGATAAAAAGTATCCTATGTCCTACTCCTAATCAATATCATGGTCTACCCATGTGCCATATTTCATCAACGTCCGTTCGGGCGTTTTAGTGTGAAACCGTAGCAAACGTAATAATAATTAAATCTTTTTATAATATTAGATTAGATGTGTGTTATTTTGCAGTCAATCGCTACTATTTTGCTTTTGAAAATTAATCAATCGACGGTTAATTTTAAAATTTTGTAAAATAACGGTCTTGTTTTAAATTCAAATTTCAAGCTAGTGATGAGATGAGATGAAAACGTAAGTATTTTAATTCATTTTTTTTTTATTTTTTTTTATTTGTTTTATGGCCTGGTTGCTAAGATCTTTTAGCCACTATTTTAATTCATATTTTGGGTTGGGCACAGTTGCTGTAAATGTGACTCAATAGTTTCAGATTTATTGAACAGTCATTTGAACGGATCATTGTGTATACTGGCTCAACCTGATGCCAGATTATCACTCTTAGCACGTGTCGCAATCTACAAACCCCATCAATGCACTTTGTAGATGTATTGCAAGCCTTCACGCAAGCTTAAAACTGAAACCCATTTTGTTCGGAAGCAGGAGCTTGCAAGCGAGTACATACAGGCCAAACCAAGAATTTGTGATGGCTTGGCTAGCGTGTGGATCTGGCGTAAATTATCATACCTTAGCTCTAGGCCGCACTGCGATTGAACGCACGCAGTTTTTTGAAGATTTTATGACATGATGAAATCAATGCAAGCCCATGCGCTAGGGAGTTTTTTTGCTCGTCGCAACTTATTTCTTTATCGCGAATCGCTTAAGTACGCAGTTTTTCTTCATTTAGAAATTTATAACTAGAAACCTGGAATCTGTTGTAATACTAGCTTAATAGAATTTTATGTTATTGAGTTACTGGCTGCTTTTGGTGTCTATGAAATGTGGAAGAGTTGTTTTCTTTGTTAGAAGATATTTGAATAAAGATTTGTATGTGAAAAGTCAGTCTGGAGAAAAAGGTGTGCGTGAACGTTTGACAAAGAGAACTTGTTATTTTGTAATTGCAATGTTTTAGCATGGGTTTTTATAAGTTGTTTTAAGGGGTTTTGAGCGATATAAATAAATTGATTGTGAAGTTTTTATAATGAATTTTACTTGAAGGATTCACTACTACGACATGATGGTAAGCTATTCATAATAGAATCGCCATTATTTAGTCCATTTGCAATGTTTGGATAACAATCATGGACAAAACAGATGATAATAAAAAATCAACTAAATGATTTCAGGGAATACAATACAACACTACTCTCTATGGTTAAAAATCTGCTTACGTCGCAATGCTACCAACATAATGTCCCGCCGCGACGCAAAATTCTATAGAAATCTTCGTTTATTCGGGAGGAATTATAAAAATTTACTGTGAATGTCGGCAATGACGGACTTGAAATCTAAGAGACATGAAAAGTCTTTGGGTTTACTTACAACGAAATTTGTGTCATTGCTGCAAAAAGCTAAGGATGGTGTTTTGGATTTGAAAGTCGTAAGTATAGCTTGATTTGCCTCCCATTGATCTGTCAAGTGAATTTGGGCACGAAAAAGAAATATTTTAAACACTATTTGCGAATTAACTGGTGGTTTATACATTTTCAGGCGACGAATTTATTAGCCGTAAGACAAAAAAGAAGAATATATGATATAACTAATGTGTTGGAAGGCATCGGTTTGATTGAGAAACGGAGTAAGAACAGTATACAATGGAAGTGAGTGCACATTTTATTGTTTGTTATTGTTTTATTTCTGAATGTGAACTGCTGTAAGTTGTTTATTGTTAAAAAAATCTATTTCAGAGGTGCAGGACCAGATTGCAAAACAAGTGATATTGGTCGAAAAGTGATAGTTTTGAGAAAACAGCTAGGGCGCCTAGACGAACACGAAAAATTACTTGATAAGTGAGTGTTGCTTGATTTTATGACATATTATATTATAGAACTCGGCATAACATCAATGCTATGTCCAGAAATAGTTTCTTGATGCCTAAAGGATTAGTTTCACAGCCAAGTGAAAAATGACTACGGAATGTTACATTGACATGAATCATTGGCAAACTCCGAATTGTATGTGTACCCAATGATGCTTACTTGATCGTAACCTATTATGTTATTAAAAAAAGATGAAGACCCCTTGTCTGTTAAACAAGCGTATTAAGTTTGGTAACAATAAAAAAGTAATTGTGTCTCATTAGTGACAATTGAGCTCTTAACTAAACAATAACTCTTTTATTTCAGCCAGATACATTGGATTGAGCAAAGCATAAAAAATGTGCTAGACGACACAGACAATAATGACTTATGTTTTGTTTCCGATAAGGATATCAAAGAGTGTTTTGATGATAACCAAGTTTTAGTATTAGAAGCACCTTTAGGTGCTAATTTATCAGTTGGGGCTATACCTAGTAGTAAGGTAAGAATGATGCGGTAAAACTTCCAAAAACAATATTTTCCATAACCAATCAATATATACCCCCACTTTTGGCTTCTCGCAATAAGGAGGGCTGTATTGAAGCAGTGGAAACAGGCTGTTTATGCTATACATAACATCACACCCACTTCTGCAAAGCTAAATGGAATGGAATGGATGGAATTTAGTAGCAAATTTCTCATTACCTTGTTATCTACTACTTGGATGAGTGTGATTATGATGTATTTTTTTTCTTTTGTTTCTTTGCAGAGTAAGCAGAAATATCCAAATCTGAGTGATAGACAAGCCGGGATGATGAAACACAGTAGAAATGTAAACACTTTTTTTTTTATAATAACATTTGTCCAGTTGTTGCCTCTCTATTTTAGCTAACCTACAAACGGAAATTGGTGGACACACTATACAAAGTGAATTTTTAAGACAGAGCAGGTACCTCAACTATTGAAATATCTCAAAAAGTTAAGGATTACCAAGTCCGTTTTCGTGTAGTTGCTATGGTTAAGAAACTTGCCTTTACTGCCCCAGCTCAAAAATCCATCCTGTATAATGCTTTTCAGAATGAAATATTTTGGAAATTCCTTTGTCCTGCTAAAATTGCACCTGGTTGATTGTATTGATGGACGCTTAATCAATATAGGGAAAAATAGATTTACTTCCATTTTTGGTAATTATAGATTTTTGTCATGGTTCTACTGTAGTAAAGCTATTTTATTTGTCTAGTTAAGTTTTACCACCTTAAAAAACCGGAGAGCGCAGGAGCGAGTCGGACTCGTGTACCGAGGGTTCCGTACCATCATATGTTTTTAAATTTTCATCAGCAAGGCCTATATTCGTCAGAAAATTTTAAACTAATGCAAATTTTGTTGCAGATTTCTGAAAAAGTGTGCTATTTAGAGACTTCGTTTTATTTTTCCTGTAATCTTTACATCTTTTCAGACCCCCTTTCAGTTGTAAAAAATATACATATATTTTTATTTCTTTCTTATTTGAAAAATAGTTGGGCAAGCGTCATCTAAAACTATTCCAAATTTCAAGTTGATAGCAGTAGTAGTTCTTGAGATATCTAGCTGTGACAGATAGACAAACAGACTGAGTCTCACTATAAGGATTCCATTTTACCATTTTGGTACGGAACCCTAATTACCTTACCAGAAAGGTTTGTATCACGTTTTGTAAAAATGTTGATCAACTAATATAGTGGTTTTTGTTTCAGGACCAGGACCAACATTATTTTTTACATTTAAAATCAACAGAATCAATTGGAGTTATACTTTTAAGTGATAGTGATAGTGAAAAGGTATGCACAATATGAACATCATATGTTGTTTAAAATCTTGACACTGAAATGCTTACCACTGTGTATTGTTTTTACAAAACTGTATGGTTTTTATATTATCCATCAATTTTAAAGGTCATCCATTAATCTGTAGATAAATTATTGTAAACTGCACAGTTTTGTAACAACAAAACAAGGTTAGTTGATTACTGAAGTGTTTAAATGACACAAACTGAACATGATTTTGGTGAGCATCTACTAAGCTACAAAAGCCTGGTGACATAACTGGTGTCATCATCATCTGCCTAGCCTTTCCCCAACTATCTTGGGGTCGGCTTCCAGTCTAACCGGATGCAGCTGAATACCAGTATTTTACATGGAGCAACTGCCTATCTGACCTTCACAACCCAGTTACTGGGTAATACGATACCCCTTGGTAACACTGATTGTCAGACTTTCGGGCTTCACAATACCCGTAACAACTGTCAAAGATCCACGAATGACAGCCGGGAACAACGGCTGAACGTACTTTCCTAGGCAAGGAGGGGTCACGGTAAGTAAAGATGGTCAACCATCCACAGACCAACCGCGGCAAGTGTAGCTTAACCTAATCGATCGATCTGTGCGGCTGTTATTATTTAGCCATGGGCCCCTCTTTTTACGGTGTCTTGAATTGATTTGAACACGGAATCGGAAATACGCTAGGGCGCAAACCTGCAAACTTCCTCAACACTTTCAACAGTGTCTCCATCACCTTGCCAAGTCATCATAATTATCTTTACAACCAACACCGATCTATTCCGATTTGCTCCTTATCATAGTAACTTTGCTACTATATCTAATGTAATGAGATCTGTTATATATTATTATTATGTGTCCCAGCAGTGGGACTATCTTTGATCCAAAATGATGGCCTAGGGCATAGAATTTTTAACAAATTGTTTTGTTACAGGAAACAGATGAAGATGCAAGTATGGATGACAATGAAGTACAGAAGTACACTGAAAGCAGAAGTGGGGATAGTATACATGAAAACAGTGAGTAGATGTTGCTATGCAATGATTTATTGATTTTTAATGATGACAGAATTTGCTTTTGAGTGGCAGTATGTGATAACATGTTCCACTAGTTTCTGCCGGCGGCTTCGCCCGCGTGAATTTCGGAAATTATCCCACAGGAACAAAAAGTAGTAGCCTATGTTACTCCTTATGATATCATAAAATACTGTTATTTTGACTATTCAAATAGACATTTCCATTTTATTTATTTGTATATTATGTCACGGCTAATAGCCGAAGTGCGGCTACACCTAGTTTTAGCCGGGTACAACTAGGTACAGCCGGCCACATGCGGTTCGGGTGTACTTCGGATGACATCGGTTGCATGGTTGCGGTAGGTCAATAGGCGATGTAGGATGCAAGAGCAAGCGAAGGGCACCCCGAGATTAGGTTTGGTTAGGTTACTTTAAACCCTTTTTACAGAAATAGGAGCCCCGCTTAGCGGGACTCCGTCGACGTAGGGTGCACCTAGTTGTACCCGGCTAAAACTAGGTGTAGCCGCACTTCGGCTATTAGCCGTAACATATAGAATTACAAGTCAATGTGCCAAATTTAAGTTGATAAAAATATTAAATTCAATATTTCTTTTCAGATTACCTGTTGAGACTCAGCCCACCAGTAACTAAACACGACTTCTCTTTTTCTCTCCATGGATCAGAAGGGTTGTGTGACTTATATGACATCCCATGTTAGCTGTAGTGTAACAGGCCTTTTTTATATATTTGTTTTGAAAGACATTTTTATAAAGTACTCAATTTTTGATCATGTTGAAGTTTATCATGTACTAAATTGTAAATAAATTGTGTAAATATGGAAAATCGTTTTGGAATTATGAATTAAGGACAGAAATAAATGATAAGATTTTATGTATACAAAGTATTTGTTTTATTTTCTAGATTTAACTGTTGGTACAAATCTGTCGAGAACACCAAATGACTGCTTCTTTGTATTTTGGGCTTCCGGTAAATTGAGTAATTTCTGTGCTTCCTTTGTTTGCTCGATGAATTCCTGAAAGTAAAGGAAAGAATTATTTGGGCCATATCGCCTGATATAAATAAATGGATTTCTTCGTCGTCGTCATTTCAGCCGAAACACGTCCACTGCTGGACATAGGTCTCCCCCAAGAACCGTCATTACGACCGGTTTTGGGCTTCCCGCATCCAGCGAATTGCTGCGGCCGAAATGTACCACAGGTGCGCACCTGTCGTCCATTTTCACTTTCGCAAGTCTACTTTTTGTCGCTTCCTCTGCCGCACTACGCTGGAGTTCGCTCACTTCTTCGTCGTATTAGTTAATAATTTTAACACTGTTCACAAATTTGGATTTGTCTACATTGTCTGCTAATAAGTTTAGAAGCTCATTGATAAAATTAATTAGTGGCCCAGATTTTTAGTTTTTTGGTTTGTTCTTTCTCCTCGTAATAGACGATGAGAGATTTCGGTACCTTGCCTACCGTTAACTGCGGTAGTGCCTGAGGTAGCTGCGTGGTGCAAGAGGGCTGACACCCGTCAGCAGGAGATGTGAATGTGACTCGAGCTCTTGCGACACGTCAACATACCCCTCCCGCACCACGCTACATCAGGCACCGTGTCAGAGCGATAGGCCTGTAGTCTTCATGAAAATCCTCGTTTCCAATTGATTTCCAATTAAACGAATACCAACATTATTCTAGTATAAATTAAGTTGCATTTCAAAATGTACTATGGAAAAAGTCACAATTGCTTGAAGTTGCAGTGCACACTGAACTTTATATGTGGGTTCTGTAGTTGTTTTCCAAAGATTCATTTGTTGTCATGTTTGGAAACTAAATCGCAAACGCAGTATAATAAACTTACCTTTCTAGCAACTTGTTTTATTATCTTCTTTCTAGCTATCTGCGTTTTGCCTTTCTTCTTGTGCCTAGGAGTGAAGTCCATTTTCTTAGGTTTAAGGTACTGCAAAAATGTGAAAAATTTAGGAAAACTTATAACATTAGTACAAAATTAAATAAAGTGAGCGTGCTTGGCACGCGCGATGTGTCTTATGAACATTGACATTGACATAAGGTTTCATCAGCCTAGCCTATTTCCAACTACGTTGGGGTCGGCTTCCAGTCTAATCGGATGCAGCTGAATACCAGTATTTTACATGGAGCGACTGCCTATCTGACCTCCACAACCCAGTTATTGGGTAATACAATACCCCTTGGTAAGACTGGTTGTCAAGACTCGGGCTTCTGACGACCCGTAACGACTGTCAAAGATCCATGAATGACAGCCGAGACCAACGGCTTAACGTGCTTTCCGAGGCATGGAGGGGTCTTGGTATGTAAAGATGGTCGCCCATCCATGGACCAACCGCGGCAAGCATAGCTTAACTTGATCGATTGAACCGTGCGGCTGTTATTTCTTAGTCCCTAAGGTTTAATTAACAATAATAATCATGCATCTCCACATTTTTTTTTGGCGAAACCAAACTCCCCACTCCATTTGCTCTTTCTTACTTACCAAAAGTTTCTTTTTCGCCTCCATTTGTTCTTGCATGGAGGGCACGTCAACTTCAGTAATATCAAACGGATTGAGTGTGATAAGTTCGGCAGGTATCTTGTCCAGTAACGCTTTGACCTCAGCCTCTTTCCTCTGTTTCTTGTTCTGGAAGGGATTGCTTTCCAACGCGTCGAAGTTCGGCTCACCACTGCCTGTAGAAAAAAAAGGTTATCCTTGAATGAAATCGTCTAATTAGGCGGAATGATAGTCTAATCATCCTGTCTGTGTCCAAATACTGTTGCAATGTAGGTCCATTCAATAGATCAACTCAGCTTATAACGGTCCTGCTGGACATAGGGATCTCCCAGGCTGCGCCACAACACGTTCCGAATCCAATCTGTCTCAGACACCTTTTAAAGGTCGTCGGTCCATCTAGCTGGGCGTCCCACACTATCCTTGCCGATACGTGGTCTCCGGTCAGCATGACTATCAGTGTCCACATTTCGGCACCGTATCTCACAACGGCCCGGACGCATTGGTTAAAGACCTTAATTCTAACATTGCAGGATAGGCAATGTAGGTTCTTTTCGATGAATTTCTCTTAGAGAATATTTTAAAGAGAGTGTAAAACTTACCTGGTATAATAATGCTTGTAAATCCATTGCTAGTTCCAACTCCTAAAACGTCTTCATAAGGACAGAATTTGAAGTTATTTATAGTTTTTGCCATTCTATGTCTCAAGTAAGGTTTCTCTGTTGTTTGTGTGCAGCAGTTACTGAAAAATAATGAGAATATTAAGAAAGTTCAAAGTGGATATTGATTAAATCACGCCTGTATTCCCCACAGGGTCAGGCAGAGACGTGTTCCTAAGTATACCCACATCTCGCCAGTAATTTTTAACCTTTTAACCGCTTCCGCCGGATTAATCTGACAAACATTTTCGTCTCCATTTCGCCAAAGTCGTATTTTTACGACCAAATGCCACAGCTCAATTAATCTGCTTTTTTATTTAATTAGGCTGTATTCTATTAGGTATTTATTTTTCGATTCACTGTGCCGGGCGCTGGGGCCACGACCAGGGACTATTTCGTTCCGTTACCACTAATGTTATCGTATAACGTTACAAAATTTGTAACGATACTAAAACCTAAAAATATTCATTTTCGTAGAACAATATTATAAGTAACGTTATAGGTATCAGTAACATTAGGCTTATCTGCTTGTAATAACGTTACATATTCATTTGTAACGTTATTCTTCATACTTTTTCGTCATCTTTTATGTCATGAAGCTGGCAAAGTTGAGTATCGAAATGAATAACGTTATTATATCGTTAGACTAATAACGATATATTGATCACACTGTTAGTGAACAGTTTAAGATTTCGTTCAGTTTTTCAGTATCGTTATAGCCAAGGAATTAATTTTGTTACGATCCTGGTTGAACGGTACAAACTATAGGTACTGGAACTACGCGTAACGTTATTTTTAGTAACTTTTCACGTCCTTGGGCACGGACAACTGATATGAAGTCGGGCGGTTAAAAGGTTAAGTCTCATGTAACATGGGTCGCCCCTTTTACTAAACAGGGTGGACGCGCGAACTGTTATCATTGAATCAGTAGGTACTTACATGATTCTGAACCCCCTGCAGTTAAAAAAAGTCTAGAATCATGGGCTGAATTCATGGCTTCAGTTTGTGCATTTATACCACCTTGTAATTATCTAATTATACAATGTGGCATCCTAAATAAAAGCATACTTGAGCGCTGAGCCAAGTGTTGAAAATCTAAGAGAGCGCTTTTATTTAGCCATTCAACCAGTGATAGAAAAAAACGGACATTTGGGGTTAAAACCTCATCGAAACATACTTGTATATTTCCACAACTTCATCTAGGCCGACAGCAAGCATATCCTTTTGAGAGAACTCTAAATCCACCGGGGCACTCCTCAGTCTGTAGTCTTGAATTGGGCCGTCCAGGTTTCTAATGTCCCAGATTTTCATACTTCTGTCTACGCCTGATGTGGCCATGTACCTGTTCAAAGTTGAAGATAAATGCATAGTAAAGACTATAAACGGATCACTTAACAAGTGTGTCACAAGAACAATTATAAGAATATTATTATTTGGTTAGACACACTAGCAGCCAATTAGCTGATGAGTGTGTATGTATAGCTTGAAGATATTTAGTCTGTCCAGTCGATTCTTGAAGCAGTTCAGTGTGGGAGCTGTCACAACATTTTCCGGATGCCTATTCCATGCTGTTACAACTCGGTTAGACATGAATTGATTCAAGGGCTTTTTTTCATGAATTTTCCCATAGCTCTAAAGCTACAACAATCAACACAACACACACAAACAAAAACACCACAAAACAAACACACAAAAACAGCTAAAACATTTGCGTGGGCATTCCCTAAGGAATGCCCACGCAAATGTTTGTTCGCATTCAGTGTGTAAAGGAAAGAATAGTCATGCAATATTTTCGTGTCTCTATAAATTCAGCGAATGTATTTACTAGAGTTGTATGACCTTTTCTAACTGCTCAGTTGGTATCGTGGTCGCAAGCGTGGGGTCGATTCCTAGGTTAAGGTCGTTTCCTAGGTCAAGGTCGATTCCTAGGTCAAGCTCGTTTCCTAGGTCAAGGTCGTTTCCTAGGTCAAGGTCGTTTCCTAGGTCAGAGTCGATTCCTAGGTCAGGCAAAGAGTCAGTGGGTTTTTCCATTAGAGTTTGGAAGTTGGTGGTGTGACACTTGCCCCGGAAAGCATGTGGTGTCGTTGGTCTAGCGTCTGATCTATCGGTCGCGTCGGATTGCCGTCCCATCGAACTACGACAGTGAGGGAAGAGGGAGTACAACTGTGTTTGTGCACACACTTGTGCACTAAAATATCTCCTATTACTTGGCTAATCTCCGTTGAGATTCGCCACCATGCATGATCGAAATTTGGTAGGGAGGTTATTATTATGACCATTGCAAATAACATAAGGTACACAGTAAAAAAAATAAAAACAATACATACATTCCCCTATTATCCACAGCAATAGCTGTCAGCGGTGTCTTATGGCACAATATTTTCGCCAAAGGTTCCTTGATAGTCGGTGACCAGAGTGACACCACTCCTTTAGAGTTCCCTAAGCAGACTGTAGCATTGTATGGGTTCTGTGCCATAACAGCTGTTCTTCCCAAGTGATTGTTGTAGTGCCCCACCACTTCTCCAATGGAAATGTCTAGCCATGTCATGAAGCCAAATTCATTCTGGAAATTAGATAAATATAAAAACGATATTAAAAAACCGGTCAAGTGCGAGTCGGACTCGCGCATCGAGGGTTGCGTACAAATTTTTAATTATGTAACTTCACGGTTTTCAGATTTTTTCCTTTACTTATGCTACATGACATTGTTTCTTGTCAAATTTCATGATTCGTGGTCAACAGGATGTACCCTATAAATTTTGTTTCCCTTGAGTAGTATTTGTACCTACCTATGTTAACAAATGAATAAATGACTTATGACTTATGAGTGTCGAAATATACGTTTTTTGCGGCATAAACGGCCGTAGCTTTTTTTAAGTTAACTTAGAAGTTTGATTTTTTCACAGCTTCAAGGGACTGCAGAACTGAGTATATGATTTTTAATTTCAACTCGATACCTCCACGCGTTCCCAAGATAAAGGGTCTTGAGTTATTGATAGACAGACATACTGACAACAAAGTGATCCTATAAGGGTTACCTTTTTCCCGTTTGAGGTATGGAACCCTAAAAACAGGAATATTTATTATAAGATAGACTTAGTATCGAACGCCACCTGCTACTATCCTCACATACTCCTTTTGCTTCATTTATAAATAAATAATATAAATATAATAATAATATATTTCATAAAAAGGGAGATTGTAGTAATTTACATCCAATACTATAGTGACAATTAAATTTATTTATGTTTTATCCAAAACTAATCATAGAAGAAAATGTGCTGTTACTTACAACAGCAGCTAACAAGAAGTGGTAAGGTAGGAACTCCATCCTCAGAATCTTATCCATTTTCTTGACACAGTGCAACTCAGTCCCTGTGTTGTCATACATGTACAGCCACTCCTTTTGAGCAGCAGCCACCATTGTTTCTGTGTGCAACCAACTGCAAAATAATATCCAGGTGGAATAACTAAATTCAAAAAATAATAATAAAAAATAAAATAATAATAATATATAATATAATAAATAATAATAACATAAAAAAATGCACATTACAGGAGACTGGTCAATTGGGATTGAATATTGGACAAACCTTGAAACAAGAGTGTGTATGTGTGTTTATTAGATATTTCATTGGTGATGTTTATCCAATCATTTACATTATTTTTTTCATTAATTTAACAGGTGTTCATGTAAAAATTACTGTAAGTATTTACCTAATATCATGAATAGACTCCATAACATTAATTTCAAAATGCAACTTCTTAGTGACCCAGTCAAAAGCAGCCAAGTGTCCCTTCTTACTGCCCAACAGCAGATGCCTTCCATTCCGGGAGTACTTAGTCCTGTATGGTCCAAATTCTAGGTTCAGCTCAAATATCTTAGAGGCGGCAGATATGTCTACATTCTCTGCTATGATCTTCTGTGATATTGATGTTGTTTTACTGTCTTCATCTACTTCTAGGCCACTGAAAAGTTTAAATTGATAAAATGTAAGAAATATCCATTTCATATGAACATCTTCAATATAAATTGGATATGGAGGTAACAATAAAAACCAATCAATAACAAAAATTTGATTTCCTGTCAGCCAGTAGCCTAAGTAATGTCTTTTAAATATATACAACAGTGTCACGCAATTTTTCTGCTCTTGGTTTTAAAAACCGTATACAATTCTACTGACTAGAAGTTAAAGAGTAAATGTGAGGCATGGAATAAAAAATAAATGAAAATATCTCACCCATGGTCCTCTGTTAATAATATTTCGGCTCTGGCTGCTTGTTCTTGAGCATAAGTGAACTTTCTCTCTCTTTTCCTTAATTTCTCGGCGTGGAGTGGATGCCTCACACCTTTGCCGACACCCTCGCCGCGGGAATGTGCTTCTAACTTCTCAGGATCGATGGGTGCTTTGCCATCAAATTTTTTCTTTGGTTTACCTTTTTGAACAGGTTTTCTAGCGTGCCCTCTATGGCTCTAAAAATATAAGCAATATTTAGATATATACAAGCAAAGAATAGTGTAATAATTTTTTCGTACCACTTGCTCAAAAAAGTGACATTCTATGCCACAAAAAGCGAACATAACAATAAAATAAAGTTAACCTACATTGTTTACTACTAAAAATTTTAAGTTTACCTTGAATTTGTGTGTTTTTAATAGACCTGGAGTTATCTTAACGTTGAATACTTCCACATTTTGATTCTGTGTTTCAGATTTTTGCTCTGGTTTCTTGTCTTCGGTATCAAAATAACGTTGAGGCGCTTTCTGTAAATCAGAAGTTATGATTTAACCACATTTACATAGAATTACTGGGACCACTACATGCGATACTCAAATTATTTTACCTTTTTTGGATTCTTCATTGTAGATGTCCTTTTACTTTGTAAATAATGTTCTTTTTAATTCAGATTCTTTTAGTTTACTTTTTCACATGTGGTAAAAATTAGTTTTGACATGACATGCACGACTGACATTTACATACATGAATGACATTGACTTTGACTTATCGATATATTTTTTTAATTACTTTAATGGCCTGGTTGCTGGGACCTTTTAGCCAGACTTATCGATGATAATCAGTTTTGCCCAAGATTAACTTGAAATAAGTTCCAGTTATCATCAGATTTTTAGCATTGGTTTTAGTAACCTGTGTTAATCGACTGTCCGAGTTTTTTACTAAAAAGTTTTCATAAATGTGAACCAATGTTGGACCTGATATTTTATATTATTTATATCTAATATTCAGCAAGTTATAATGTTGTAGAGGCACATAACGTAGCGCTTGGGACCAGTCTTTTACAAGGCAATACAGTTAGGAAGGCAATGGTTTATAATCCGCACAGGCGCACATAGGTACCGCCCAGCCGTAATGCAACGAAATGAATTCCGTCATAGGTAGCTGAAACATTAGCAGAGTTTTGTACATACCTAGTACTAATTAATCTGCTTGCTCAGTAAAGGAATGAAAGTTGGAGTGATAGGCTAGCATCCTTGAAATTATCCTCGCTGACTTTATGACATTATTTTCTCAATGTCATTCCCATTTCAAGTTCCAACAGTGTGTTACAGTAATTTTACCTGTTACGAAATATTCACCGTTGACTCATTGTTTGAGTGGTAGCCTAGCAGAGTCGAGTCGTATCTAGGTACCTACTGTAGCGCATTTTAACTATAGGAAGTAAAAGTATGAGATCTTTTTTATAACACTTTAAGTGTAGGTACACTCTGAATAAGTAGGTACGGTCACCAAGAAATCTCGAAGAAAACTTCAGTTTTTTTGTCCCAATCAGTAAGCAAAATATTTCATTACAATCAGAAGAGTACTTTTATTGCAGACCGTACCTAACAGTTCATTTGTTTTTACTACTTGCATTTATTCTTCTTTGGTCTCGCCTTTTTCCGTTACGCGGAGTCGGTTTTTCTCTTGTGCATCATCTTTCGTAAGTCCTATTTCCCTCGTGTCCTTTTGGACCTTCGTCATCCATGCATGTAGTTTGAGTTAGTTACTATTGTGCAGGTGGGTAGGTGTTATAATTACCTACTTGCATATTTTTAACAGACTTTAAAAAAAGGACGAGGTTATCAATTCGGTTGATTTAAAAAAAAATATTTTCTCGCTTATCGGAACAAACAGGACTAAATAATACGTGATAACATGCAAGGAAAGAGGGATTTTTTTTAAATTATCCCTATTCGTATTCGGTTCAGTGTGACCTAGTAGGTAGGTACCCATATCTAATACAAAATAAACATTTTATAACTATGAAACTATTTTTACGTCTGACTGTTGATTTCTACTTCAGTGGATACGTACCTTCACGACCGTTAAGTACTTGGCACGAGCTATCGTTAAAAAATAAAAACCTCTGAAATAATCTTGGTATTTATTATTTTTATTCTCTTTAACAACACATACTCAATATTTTACAGAAACGTATATGACAATCAGAGTAGTAACATAGTAATAGGTTTTAGTATTTAAATGCGAATATTAATAATTCCTGCGTACCAATGTGATACCGCGAAACAAAAGATTTCGATAAAAATTCTTTAATCAGTTTAATTAACAAAAACGAGATTTGTGTCCATAAAAACGATAAAATTGCACATGTTCTTGTGTAAAGCGCATTAACTAAATATATTGCAAATTGACATTAACTTGAGTTAATTAAGCTATCACATATTCAGTAAAGTTAACAATAAATAAGTAACATGTAACATAATCACAGCAAAGTGAACATTGGCTAACAAAGAAAGTAGGTATTCATTTATCCCTAAAATCGATTATCAATTAGTGACTGAATTATTAACTTACACGATCTAATGAGATCTCATTATTTCCTAATACAAATAAAAACGTCCCTATGACGTGACAACTATCGTTATTCACAATTTTATTTACAAACTGACTAGAAAGTCCTCTAAGGAGTTAAGTTTTGTTTACATCGTTTATATTTCTATCTCATTAATTTAGTCTTAATAGGTCAGCGTTCGGGAGCTGCTGTGACTCTGAAGCATTTGGCACATTCCCAGCATTATCAACTTTTTAAGACAGATTAACAGTGTTTACTTATTACTATTTTATTTTCTTCTGCTTGATAAAAATCTGAGTTTGCATCTGAAATTATAAATTCCCTAAACAGATCACCGTAAGGTGGCCGGTGAATTAATTTATACTTTTATTTATATCCAAATGTAGGTACAATATTTACACATTGATTTTTATGCGTTTGTGAGGCTAAAATCGCTTACATACAATAGTATAAATTTCTCACCTAACAATTACGTTAATTTTAAGCATATGAGTAACAGTGTTTAAAATTTATTTTATGTCTATAGTATAGTCCAGCTTACAGATAAAAGTCGAACGAATTTTCGAGTGTTATCGTGATGTCACAAAGAAGTCACACATCGTATACAACGGTTTACAAAAGACATCGTTACCTAATACTTAGTAGAACACAAATACCTGTCCGGAGGTCCCACACGGGACACGGACATGCTGTACAGTTATACACAGCACGAAACTATTTAGTCCCTCACATAATATCATGCAGTCATTGTCTATGTCTAATATCTTTGGTGAGTAGCTCCGACACTGCTTCCGCACTACCACGAACACTAAATTGTACTAAATTCAAAAGTCTGTATCACTGATAAGCTCCGCCGAGGGCACTCAAGTTGTTTAATACAATTTCACTGTCGCTCCGACTCGGCGGCGCTCTGTGAACCTTAAATGGGTGTAGGGAGCACTGTGAAGTCCTGAAGCGCGTTTTTCACTGTTTCGTAGATGGGTCGGTTCTCGTCGGGGCAATAACCGTCGGGAGAGCATAGCGTCTGCAGCTTGGTGAGGTACGAGTCGAAGTTGTCGTGAGCCGGCTTGTCGCCCGGGCCGGGCGGCGGCGGCGCGCCGGGCGTGCCGGCCGCGCTCACCGGCGCCGTGCCGCCGCCGGGGATCCTCACGTGCTCCAATAATGTGATCACATTGTTCCTCAGACTCTCGTAATACTCATTCAGATTATTGTTACGTGATATTAACGTCTGGTTCTCCTGAAACAGCAAGCAACAATTCAAAATCCAAAATATTTCGTCCTAAAAGCTCAAGCAAAACGGGCAAATCATAAATTTTGGACTTGAGTGGCTACCAATAACGATAGTGGTACCAAATTATAAAAAGTTGTTGGTACTCACAAATGTGTGATGTGTTAGTAGCACTCAAAGTTGGATGTTTCGAGCCAAGACAGTACCATCTAAGTTATCAGACAAAAATGTTGGGTTAAAATCTTTCATGAGATGGATGAAGATTTTTTAACTCACGGTTGGATCTATTTTGGGGCGCCGAAAAGCCAAGAATTTGGAACAAAAATAAAAAAGAAGTGATAAGTAGTAAAACTGTTATGAGTGGCGACCTTGGCCTTTCAAATTATTTTGTATGTTACTTACCCTATCTCCATGTGAAAGATGCGTCTCCATAGCGTTGATATCTGATTTGAGACGCATCATCTGCGACTCTACGCGTGCGTTCTCTCGCTGAAGCTCCGTAATCTCCTGCTCGAGGGTCATCAGATCCTCGCCGTTCTGTCCCGTCTGCATATTCATCTCCATCCCTGAATTCCAGAACATTATCTGTAGTAAGTTTGTGGAGCTTAATCATATGTTTTTTTTTGTAGGAGATAATTTCAAAAGTTCAATCGGGGAGATATTTTACTTTATTGGTTTGCTAAATAAATACTAGGGGAAGGCTTCCATTGATTTAGCAATATAATAAAATACACACCTGTATAAGGCTTTGGGTACAACGGCGTGATATCGTCCGGGTATTTGGGCTTTTTTGGTTGCGGTGTGGGCGTCGCAGCTCCGGCCACCGGGCACCCAGACAGCGAGCGATGCGTTAGAAAGGATCCGTTGATGTGTCCCGATCCGTCACAGCCAGGCGTCGGACAGTTCACTCCGTCGAACTTTATAGCCGAGGCTGCCGCTGCTACCGCAGCTTTGTGTTGCTCCACTGTGCCACCACTTTCAAGCACTCGCATTTTATTGCGGTTCGCGATCGGGCACCCCGAGGCACTGAGGAACGAAAATCAAGAATATTAAAACACGAACTATTTTTCATAGGCACACACTACTTATAGGTACTATCTACACTACACAAAACATCTACTTTCCACTGAGAATCAGTCTTACCTTCGATGTGATAAGAATTTCCCTGTAGCGTGTCCAGATCCGTCACAGCCCGGTATAGGGCATCTAAGCAGCGTGGAAATAACCAAGAAACTTATTGGATTACAGAAGAAATGCGGTTTTCTCTAAATACTTCTTAAAATAGTTCGTACTGAGTTGGAAGGTCAGAGGTATGAAAGCTATGCACGTGTTTGCAGTAGAAATCCTAGAAATTCATTGCCGCACATAAATTACGACAATACATTGAATGTAATTAGTTGGAGCCAGATCAAATGTCGAGTGTCGTATTACTATCTGTACTTACAATAGTAATAACTGCAGTAAATTACTTACTCGTGTAAGCAGTTTTCAGTTTAGCAATTTAAAAGTTGACTATAAGTACTGTCATTATTGTTACGAACTTTGTATATAGATATTAGTCAAAGGTAGGTAATGCTAAAAATAGAATTGTTAATTTGTGACGAGAGAAAATAAGTAAACCATATGTAGTTTAACTGTCTGCTTCTAACTGGTTTTGATAGAAAACCCCAGATGTCTAAATGTTTAATAGCAGCATTATTTACCCGACCACGCGGCTATAATTTTAATATGTTAAATGTTAAATTGCACCCAGCACCATTACACAAAATCAGATGAGCAAATGGTGAACTCACCTCAGTGGCTCGGAGTCCTGTCCGTCTCTAGGCTTGCTCTTGGGCTTGTTAGCTCTGGGGCAGCCAGAGAGGGAGCGGTGCGAGGAGTAGTTGCCGGTGACGTGTCCGGAGCCGTCGCAGCCGGGCGTGGGACACTTGAGCTCCTGCGAATGCGGCTGGAGCTGCGAGCGGTCGGCGCGCGGACAACCGGACAGGCTGCACATAAACAGACTGCTTACAATGGCGTGCCGGCGCAGCGTACTGTAGCTTGCAGCGGCTCGCATAGTGGACATGGCATTCGCTGGATTCTTGTTGACAGACACAATTTGGAACCCATCTAGCCCTAGATTTTGGGATTAAACCTTTGCTGGGCTGGATGCATTTTACTACATGGTTCGAGTCAAATCTTCTATTTCAAGGTAACTTCAAACATCTGAAGTGACTGAAGCGAAAATGGACTATTGCAAGTCTATACTTTCTGTAAGTTATGGTAATAAATAGCGAAGATGTCTCTTAGAGTCTTTGTTGTAAGTAATTCGGTGACACGTGGAACAGATGCAGATGTTGTGATTGAGGTCCTTGAATAACTGGTAGGTACATAAGTATATTCTTTTGTACAGCGTATAAAGTCATCAATACCAAATAATATGGCCTCTATTCGCTTAAGTGTCCAACTGTGGCCGTATTAGAGCAACTAGAACTGGTTCCGCGATAGTATTTTTATAATGTGCTTGTGTTCTAATTTAGTACCTAGGTTCTTTACTTTAATACTAGCTAGGTAGATTCTTATTACAATATTAGCGTGTCTTCTATAATAGATATTTCATCAAAGTCAGAAATTATGTAAAAAGTACATTTACTTGGTCTATTTTGATGGCCTTTGATGTACCTAGTACCTACTTACTTTAAATGATGGATCGATTTCGTAAGAAGGTACTTTTAGCTAATGAGTGTGTGTCAGGGTTAGAATACTTAAATGGTTGTTCTAATTTCTATAAGTACCTAGATAAAAAAAACAATTAATTACTTCAATGTAAGTAAACCCTTAAATTTAATTAGGCCCACTGGAACAATGTTTTATGGTCGTCGAAGTAGATTTTCATGTGTTGCCCATCACTGATAATTAAGATTTATTGTGTTAATTAAACACAGAACTACGCATTAAAATGTCCAGCTTCGAATACCGACCTATTTTCCTATTGTAAGTAGATAGGTACAAATAAATAGACTATTGAATTAGTTAAATTCTGTAGAATTGAATAGAGTTTTTGGTTATAAAGAGGAATGCTGGTATCTGGTGAGCAGCTAGTTGTTGAGATCCTCTTCAGATAGATACGATACTCTTAGGGTAGGTAGTAGGTAGGTATGGTATAGTCGAACTTGTAGAGAAATGCAACACCGGATACTGCTCCGGTCCGGTGTGCGGTGCCGGTTTTTAACTTTGGCTGTAGACCGCACGGAGATGCGGTGTCAGTGTGCGGTTTTTGTATACAACTCAAGATTCTACAGTCAAAGTTAAAAACATCAGCATCCCAGATTCTACAGTCAAAGTTAAAAACTCCAGCACCCCACAGCGCAGCGGTGTCCGGTGCAGTGGCATAAGCGCCTAAGGTTGGTCACTTGCGCGTCATTAGGTATAGGACAGGGTCTATTTTTTGCTTTCAAGAACAATCTCATAGCTCTACGTCAGTGAAGTTAAGAGAACTTATTCGGAGTTTTCATAAAAAGTGGAGCTTCACACAGCAGCGCCTACTAAGATTCAACGACACAAATCATTAGCATTAGCAAAGTGGCATCCCACACATTAAATTAAGTGGAAAAAAAACCATTTACCCTTTGTTTCCCCTGAAATACCAACATAAAATAATTATGCGTAATTTAACTTATAGTACGACGATCATCTACTTTTGTTTGTAAACAAACTCGTAACGAAATCGATGTTTGCAGTTAGCATGAGCGAATCATAAAACAAATTCAGATATTTTCAATTATGTATAATAATTTATTGCTACGTATGCTACATGTGTAAAATAAACTCCATTTTACAATTTATGGGTAATCGTAAAAATAGTTTGGTTGGCTTGGCTTGCATCTGCTAGTTTAGTTCTAACGAATTTGAATTTAAATTTAGAACACACACGGACATTTCCATAGTTCGTATGTCCATAAATAAATGTGTTTTTGTGATGTGGCCTGACCTCATGCCTAATGTAAAAACTTTATGGAATAGTTTTTTTTTATTGGCAACAATACTAGGATGCATATCATTATGGTCAGAAGTTTTTACTTAGCACATAAACGTTGACGGTTTAGCACCATCATCAATTTCTCATAGTCGACCACTTTAATTAGCCTTGGCAGTTTCGACAACAATTGAAACTTCATTAAGGTTGAAACTATTTAGATGCCACAATGGTCTTGAAAGCAAAGTAAACTCTATCTTTTTACGAAGTGTAAATGGTATCCAACCCTAGTGTGGTAAACCAATTTCGAAGTCGATTATACCTAAACAGTATAATTATCTACCTTATGACTTACCTATATTTTTTAGCTACAGAAAGATACAATTTTGTTTTCGTAGAGACAAAATACTACGAATACCTACACATAATAATATGTAGGTGGAACTATGTACGTCTTAGCACGTATGTCTTTGGTAATGCGCTAATTGATAGAAAGGCAACATTAAATTTGAGAACGGTTTTATTTAGGTATCAAAGTAGGTGACTTTAGAACCTAGATTATGAAAGTACCAGTGGCGAAGGTTCCATACAATTCAATTCCCACCGGCTTCCTTTTGAAAAATGGCCCAGTCAGTATTCTATAGACAAATAATATAATCATATTAAAGATATCTACTCCGGCTTACCTCTTACAAATTTGACCCTTCGCTACTGGAAAGTACCTATAAACTTTTATAACAGAATCACATAATTACCTAGTTATCTCCTAGATAAGAGTTTGCTACTTCTTACCTAAGTACCTAGTTGCTCTCGTTAGGTTATTTACCTATAAAAATTTAATTTTAAGTAGTATCCTGCTTATATTTCTGTTCCTATTGTTTAGCTGATTATTAATGAGACAAAAATGCCTAAAACATTAGCTCAAACATCATTGTATAAAAATATATTCTTTGTCCGCAGAGATTTGAATGTGAAATCTCTTCGTGAAGCATTTAAATAGCTATTAGCATGTAGGCGCGACATTGTTTAGTCATTGTTTGTGTACTAATCTTTTAAAAACAAAAGTGGAGTAACGAATTCACGAGGCACTTTGTCATATTATGTACCTACGTATGTAAATAAAGATGCAGGCGTCCTACGTAGGTATGCTAGATCACGTCGAAGACTGCTTCATAAAAACATACCTTATCATAAACGTCATAAGATTTCAAATTGATTAAAAAAGGTCTAGCACCGATTGTAACGGTTGTGTATAATCAACGAATAATTTTATTTTTTTATCAGCTTGGCGATATTAGATATTTCATTCTATGTATTAGGTACGAGTATGTTCCCTAAGTAGCCGTAGTAAAGGCTACGTCTCCACGTTTTCTTTATCACCGTCTTTTGTTTGTATAATTATTATTTTAATTATTTGCACACACAACAAGAAACACGCAGTATATTGTTAGTGTAACAAGGCGTAAAACAATGTTATAGCACGATCTGTGACGAGGAATATTAATAAAGGCATGCGGTTAGCTTGCATCAAAATCCCGTGGGACGCCGCCAATTGGCGCGGAAATGCGTAAATTGTCGCGGGGCGCAATTGTGGACGCTCTACTTAGCCGTACAAACGTAAAACATCGAACAATCTTTGTTTTAGATAGTTTGAAAACGAATCTTATCATTCTATTTAGAAAACACTTTAAGAAAGAATACAGCGGGTTTATTAAACTGTATCTAATCATCTGACTTGAAGCCATGACTTACGATACATTTAAATATTTTACGCAAAACTTAGGTACGCGCTAAATAAAAAAAAAATAAGTATATAAATAGTCTGCAGAAACAGTTCCATAAAAAAGTCTAATAAAGAAAAAAAGTAATGGTCCGATGTTTAAAATTTGCACAGCCGCAGATATTGCAACCGCGAATTCATATTCTGCCAGTGATTGCCGCTTGCCTGCGGTGCGTCGCGAAGTTGCCAGAAATGTGTCCGGAGCCGTCGCAGCTCTCGACTGGACACTGGATGAGCTCCCTCGACTCCCGTATCCGGTAACTCAGTTTCCCATAAAAGTCGTCGCGGTGATAGCTAGCGTGAATAAATAGATACGTAAAAGTATTGACAAAAAAAAAAAACAAAAATAACTTCTTAAAGATAAAAGAAGCTTCTAACAATATTATTCAAGGTCTTACAAGTTACTGTTTCCCGTAATTATTGAAGTCAGTAACCCAACGAAAATATATAACAACTGAACAACTCAACTACAGAAAAGTTTGTAAACTAAAAACTTTGCCACCAAAAATGATATCAAGTACGTGAAGCGAAGTTTTTGAATGTTTACAAAGTTGGTATTATTAGCTTCTCGCTGTTGTGTTTACGTGTTGGATGATAGGAAAACTATAAAAAGTTTTTAGAACACGACAAAAGTGATATAACAATTTTTGTTCTTACCTATTTCGCCGCATATCTGCGCCGTCGTCGTTAATATTAACGGCACGAAAGTGGCACAAATATAATTTAAAGTGTGTGTATCTTATCGTTCGTGTGTAGTTTATCTGGTGTGCGCGCAGCTCGCACAGCGCGCCTGCGCGGCCGCCGCCGGTATATTTAGACTGATCCACCAAGTGTGACTTGTGTTGCGTTCGAAAACTTGCAATAGAAATATTCTAACCTAAAATAACTTCACGTTGTATTAATTTTATTATTCATAATGAAAAAAATGCGCTACGTGGGATATTCGAGCAAGTTTTAGAGACAAGTGTTTAAATGTTGTTAGTGTATTTTCTTGGTTATTGTTGTTGTTGGTTGGTACTTACTTATAAAAAAATAAATAAACTGATTTAGAAATAGTTTTTGTGCTCTTTCGTTAACATACCTGCATGGTATTTTTTTTCATTGTTTTAGATTTTATTTTCCGGGCTACTACTAAGTAGGTATAGGTGCATGTTTAGGTACTGCTGATAATTATGTTTTAAATCATCTGTGAAAATAATTTTCTTATTAGTGACATTTGTAAATGTCAAATAGTAGGTACGGTAGCCTGGGGATAAAATGTGCAATACGAACTTCGTAAACAGCTAGGTTACCTATGTAGGTATGTGGAATTTACTTATAAATAAATTATTTTCTGCTTCGACATGAACGCTCTAACTTTTGTACTTCGTTGAAGTTAGCATCACATCCTGCCATTACTGACCCGTGGTGAACTATGGAACTAATCATAAACGTACTGAATTTCACGCGCCGGTATTTGCCTACGCGAGCAGCGCCACCGCGAGCGATTTCAAGATATAATACGGTCATGTAGTACGGTCAGCATCAAAAGTCGATTAACACTTCAGTTTTTTTTAATCTCAGTTATTGAGCAAAATATTTGTTGAAAATTGCATCGTACTTCTGCTGCAATTTTGAAAAAAATATTTTGCTCAATAACTGAGATTAAAAAAACTGAAGTGTTAATCGAATTTTGATGCTGACCGTACCGAAGTACGTGTTATTTAAATTATATAGGTACGAATATAAATCTTTAAATCCCTAAAAAAATTATTTTCAATTTAAATCACTTCACTTCACATAATATAGCAGTACAAATGATTCTTTCATCACAAAACATAATCATAAAAACTCTCTGCGTGTATCCGAACGCATCGTGCAGAATACGGCCGCTCACACCGCTCAAGGCAGCCAAGTGTTCAGTGTTGAATGTTTTCACTTACGTCACTCATTTTGTGTCGATCAACAAAAGAAAACACGTTATGAGAATTCAATACGAGAGCGGAGCACACTTGTGCAACAGCTGCGAAAGGGTCAATTTATTTTTTATTTCTAAGATGTTGGTACACTTAATATTAATGCAGGTACGTACAGACAGTACTGGCTGAACAGACGTGTCTCCTCTGCTACGTACAAATACTGACTAACATTTTAAAATCGTAATCAGAACTTGTAAGCGTCTCATTAAAATATTTTGAGTGGGTAAAACTATCTTCATTAGATAATAGTAGCTACATAAATCACTAATTAACTGTTTTGGAAATTATATTTTTACGGTTCTTGTTTTGGTAGATATTTATAACTTTCATACTGCACTGTGTAGGTCTTGGATAACTTATTGCTGTGCCGTAATTTCAAGACGCAGATGTAATGTAAAAAGAAGTAGATGCTATAGGTAAAGGCTCCTAATATTTGAGTGCCTAGTTTGGTATAAAATGTTAAATAAAATAAAAAACCGGAATTAACTTTATTTCATCCCAGAAACAATAGATTAAAAAAACAAGAAAAAAAATTGCTCCCTGCTCTCTATGCAAATGAAAACTTTAGAATTGCGACCTTATTGTTAAGAATCTACTGTCAATATTGTTTGTTTTGTTTTTTTTTTAAAACGTTGCCCCACTCTAGGAATTTCTCCTGTATCGTGGGTGCGTTTACAAACATTTAAACTCACATACACAAACAGCCAGACCCGGAACAAATACTTGTAGGTCATACAAATATTTGTTCCGTTCGGGAATCGAACCCGCGACACGCAGCGCAGCAGTCGATCGCTCAGACACTGCGCCAATCGTGTCGTCGTGTGTTTGACCCTAAAGTAATGAAACGTTATCCTGGGGGGGTTCGCGTTAGCTGCTTTGCTCAAGTAAAGTAGGACCAGTAGTACCTAACTCTCGTTCACACGCTCATCGTAATATATTTTATGCATTGGGTTAGTACCTATAGGTAGGTACGGTACCAAAATAACGAGTAAGTAATATTAATGTGAGAAACCAGAGCTTTAGTACAGATATCTACAAATTTATTTTGTCTAATCAATTATTTGCCTGCTGTTGTTATCCAGCAAAAAGTTGATGATAAAATCATACTGCTTTCACCAACCTCCATGACTGTTTCCATTCCGCAAAGCACTGGTAATTACATAGGGATACCACTTTTCTCACAAGAATCCGATGGGTCTCCTGCCTAACCTAGACTTGAAGCTAAATATTTAAGTATTTACACGGAGCGACTGCCGTCTGACCTCCGCAACTCATTAGGGAAAGGAAATAGGAAATATAATTAATCTTATAGCTAATCCTATTTATCCTTCTGCTTCAGCCTTCAGGATCTTGAGGCGATTGACACTGTCCGAACAGATTCTGTCTAGGAACAACCACTAGGGACTCCCAGATTATCCGAGCGCGGTTTTTGCTGGGAGCCTGTCCGGCTTGTAATATTTTCATTACAGCTTGGACTATGTAAGTTTATCTCCAAATCCATTATTATGTAGGCTTGAATGTCCACTGTTGCGGAAATGTAAAGTCTTTGACGACGGATGGCCATTGACAGTGCATAACTGTCAGTAGCATGGCTAGTTTTAAGCATCTGTTTGGTGGAGTGATCCAAGCCTATTAAACCTCGACGAAATTGATCTTCGTCCTGTGGTCTTTGGCTACGTTTCTCTTGTCGGGACATTATCGTATTTATATTCACCTGCTATCTTTGGGCTTGTCGTGCGGGGCGTGCGGGGGTGGCATGTAGCACGGTGGGGAGTAGGGCGGCGCGTGCGGGGGGTACGCAGGTGGCGGGGGGTACGCCCCGCACTGGTACTGGTAGCCGCCGTAGCCCGCCGCTGCGGCAGCTGCGGCGTAGTCTGGCTGGGCCAGGCCGTAGCCTGCGACTGGGTGTGGACTGACGCCACCGTAACCTGTGGGATGGGATGGTGTTCGTGGCAAATGTTCAATGCTTCTTTAATTCAGTAACTATACCCTGTCTAGTACCCTGAAGGTCTAACCCACGCCTATTATTGTAGTCGCAATATTGAAAAGTTACCCATGTATCTTCAGTTGACTCTAAGTTTTGGTTGTAAGTAGGTACAGCAGATATTACGTCTATCGGTGTTACTCTTTCGTTTTCGGATGAGCTCCGGTAATGAATCAAATATTCCGTAATTATTATTTCAACCCCCACGAGATCGCATGAATTATAATTATCTCGAAAACCTCGCGAGGCAAACTTTTGTGTACCTACATTATAAAATTACTCCCACTCATGTTTTACCCACGGCATGGTATACAGTACACGCTGAGCGCCGTGAGAATTCAGTAGCTATTATAAATTTTAATTAAAGCTTCGTACACAGTGATCCACAAAAACCGTGGTGTACACTGGCATGTAACCGCACTGTGCGGTGCCGGGCCGCACGCCGGCACTCGGCCGGATTACCGACGTTACCACGCGTGTACAACGCATGGGAGTGATTACCGCGGTCGCGTTTTAATTTGTACGACGTGTTTAACGGCACCAATGTGTACGAGCCCTTACGAGGGGTAAAATGTAGTCATGTAGAGAATATGGGACATACGATAGCTCGTATAAAGCTTTACATTAAAACAAAATGAGGGAAGAAAATTGTATGCTCTCATAATAATTTGCGTAATGGGTTCTTACCGGCGGTGTCTCGATGGTAAGCTTCTAGGTAAGGATGGCTGCCGCCGCTGTCGGGAGTTGATTCTCGACTGTAGGAGACTCCACCGGGGAAACCTCGACTGTTGGAAAAATAAAGACTTTTAATTCATATTCAAGTATTGAGTAAGTATATTAAGATAAAACCTATTGAACAAATTGCCTCACCTATGTGGTAAACGGGAAACGCTAAGGTCGAGGGTCTGGCCCTGCGGACTGGGCACCTGGGGGCTGGCGGTGAGCTGAGGCGAAGCTCCCGGCTGCGGGCTGCCTCGGGCGCCGCCCCCGCTGCCACCACCGGCGCTTGTGTACACCGGCGATGCGTATGGACCCTGTTATGAAAATTTATTTAGTTTGGGTAATTAATTTAAAAGGGCCGATTATGTTTTGTCTAGTCCTTTTTATTGTATCTATTCTCACCTGTGGACTACCACTAGAAGTGGAAAGATCTATGGCGGGGCGAGGGTCGCGGGGGTCCCGGGGCGTGGGGCTGCGGGGCCGCTGCGCCTGCGCCGCGGCGATCTTCACCGACAGGTTGATAGCGCTGAACCCGGGCGGAACGCCGGGGCCCATCGCCGCCACGCCACCCACGGCACCCACGCCGCTACCAGCCTCGTAGTGGTACATTGGTCTGGTGACACGGCCAATTTCGATAATTTCGCAGGAGGTAAAATTAAACCGAAACTCTACTAACGAACTGTCTTTAGCAATTAGCTTTCTAAATCTCGTTAGAAATATGTTAGGATCTAGGCATCCCGTTTACCACATAAGCGTTCGACACTGGTTGTTGGTGACCTACCTAGGGTATATGGGTCCGGAGCTGGTCTCCTGTTCGGACTGGTCTGTTTTCATGGGGGTGGGGAGGTGGGGGTCGTGGTAGCGCTCTTCCTCCCAGCCGTAGGGCCGCTGCGGGCACTGCGCGGGGTCGTAGCGCTCGAACGCCGGCGCGCCCTCGTAGCACCGCGACTCGTAGCCGTACCGCGCTTCGTTCATTTGGCTACGAACGGAATTATGACGTCAGTTTTCGTGGAGGTACCAAAATGAATCACTTTACATTCTAGCCTACTGAGCTTCGATGTTTCGTACCTTGCAGATAGCAAGAATATTTCACATTATTGGAATGTTTCCAATTTCATCAATTCATCGGTATAATGCCTACTGTGCGTGAAATATAGAAGTTACTACTGTATTCGAAACTCTGCCTAATAAGACTTGTAACGAATGTAATTACAATTATGGCCGCTCACTAATTAACCTTGAACTAAACTACATAACAGCTATTTTACATAACGGTAGGTAGGTCGAGGTACCTACTAATTTATGCACATATTCATGAAATTAATTATAACATCCGCACAGGTCGATCGATCAGGTTAAGCTACGCTTGCCGCGGTTGGTCTGTGGATGGGTGACCGTCTTTACATACCGAGACCCCTCCGTGCCTCGGAAAGCACGTTAAGCCGTTGGTCCCGGCTGTCATTCGTGGATTTTTGATCGTGGCTCTCAGACGTTACGGGTAGTTGCAAGCCCGAAAGTCTGACAACCAGTCTTACCAAGGGGTATCGTATTACCCAGTTACTGGGTTGTGGAGGTCAGATAGGCAGTCGCTCCATGTAAAATAGTGGTATTCAGCTGCACCCGGTTAGACTGGAAGCCGACCCCAACATAGTTGGGAAAAGGCTAGGCAGATTTTATTAATATTGTAGGTCTGAAAATGTAAGTTTACACACTTAGAGTAAGTTTTATGTGTATCGTAGTTTTGAAATTGCCCTAGTGTCTAGGCGCTTTTTAGGGTTCCGTACCAAAATGGTAAAACGGAACCCTTATGGTAAGAGTCTGTCTGTCTGTCTGTCACAGCTGGATATCTCAAGAACTACTAATGTTATCAACTTGAAATTTGGAATAATTTTAGATGAAGTTTGCCCAACTATTTTACAAATAAGAAAGAAATCTTTTTTTTTTGTAACAAGGACTGAAAAGGGGTTCACATTCTCAAACAATTTTTCTTTTTCTTTTAGGGCGCCTAGTTTTCGACTTTTGATGGAAAATGTAAAAAAAATACCGTTTCCCTCCCTTATCTCCGAAGTTTGCAAAGAGAAAAATCTGAACTAATTCTGTGTGATAGAAGTTTATGTAAAGATTACAGGAAAAATAAAACGATGTCTCTAAATAGCACACTTTTTCAGAAATCATCAACAAAAGTTACACTAGTTCCACTATCGGTCAAAAGATGGCGCTGAGCTAAAACTGCAATATTCTACACCGCAGTGCGCAGTGTTAAAATTCTCTAACGAATATAGGCCTCGCCGATGAAAATTTAAAACATATGATGGTACGATACCCTCGGTGCGCGAGTCCGACTCGCTCTTGCCCGGTTTTATTTTAAAAGCTTACGTTTATCGGTGAACTAGCTTCCGCCAGTGGCTTCACCCACAAGTTATGTCGATAAAAACTATCTTATGTCCTTCCCCGGGATGCAATCTATCTCTCTGCCTTTTATCGAAATCCGTTCAGTGGTTTAGGCGTGAAAATACAGACAGACAGACAGAGTCACTTTCGAAATTATAATATTAGAATGGATAAATAATCATCATCTGCTTAGCCTTTTCCCAACTATGTTGGGGTCACCTTCCAGTCTAACCGGATGCAGCTGAATACCAGTATTTTACTACTGGATAATACGATACCTCTTAGTAAGACTGGACTTCTGACGACCCCTAACCACTGTCAAAGATCCCTGAATGACAGCCGGACCAACGGCTTAACGTGCTTTCTGAGGCACGGAGGGGTCTTGGTATGTAAAGATGGTCAACTATCTACGGACCAACTACGACAAGCGTAGCTTAACCTGATCGATCGAACCGTGCGGCTGTTATAATAAAAGTGAATATTATTAATTAATCAAAAAAAAAAATAGCAATATGCTAAATTAAATCCATATCGAATTACCAACGTTCACTTATACAACAAATACATCGTTCACATATACGTTCGATTTTCATACAGCAACGACAATGCGACAATACGACAATACCAAATAAATAAATAATTAATTAACAGATATGAATTCATTGGAAAATTAATTGGGCAGGATAATGATGATGAGAGATAAATGCATTCCGATTTCCCAAATATCTTTCTACTCGAAATACTATAAATGACATGTTTTCTTATGCGGACTAACGTCAAGGTAATTTAAATACGTAGTTTGGGACCCACTGTGAAATTTGTCTCAGTCTTTTGTTAGTTAGAATTGCATACCATGTTACTTGTATGTTTAAGAACTATGTGTACCTACCTAAGTTAAATAAATTAATTTAATTGGAATATTATTTACCTGTACGACCTCACATGGTCATCCGGCGGCCTTTCATAAGGAGACCTCTGGTCGGGCGGCGCGCCGTAGCCGGCGTGGCGCGTCTCCATGGTTGGGGAGTCGCGCTCGGGCTCGCCGGCCTCACGCTTCGGCACCAGCAGGTCGGCGGCCTCTCTCTTCACGGCGGGGCTGCGAGGCGATGCCTCGCGGTCTCGGGATATGCTGCCCGAGGAACTGGCGATGCTCTCCTGACTGATCGCGATCGGAGGCTGCGAGATTGAACTGTGGGACACTAGAGAGAGTGGGCAGTTGTTAGAAGGCGTTGTAGAATGAAAAAGTACAATGGGAAGGGATTTATGACAGTAGACAATGAAGTCTCGCAAAATGTCGTAAAATCCATAAAGAAGTTCGCTCTGTTTATTTGTCAGCCGGACAGGGAGCGGTGTGTACTTTGTTTGAGACGACTACTATGTCACATTGACACTGTGTCACCTGAAGGTCTGGCACTCTGTGACCCAGCGGCGACCTTGCGTGGTGCGGTTGTGGGGCAGTTGGACCGGGAGCAGTGTGTGTTTTGGTTGCGATAACTACTACGTCACATTTGACACTGTCTCACCTGAGGGTCAAGCGCTATGTGACCTAGCTGTGGGACAGTCAGACAGGGAGCGGTGTGTGCTTTGGTTTCGCTGACTACTACGTCACATTGATACTGTCTCACCTGAGGGTCAAGCTCTATGTGACCTAGCTGTGCGACAGCCAGACAGGGAGCGGTGTGTGCTTTGGTTGCGCTGACTACTACGTCACATTGACACTGTCTCACCTGAGGGTCAAGCTCTATGTGACCTAGCTGTGGGACAGCCAGACAGGGAGCGGTGTGTGCTTTGGTTGCGCTGACTACTACGTCACATTGACACTGTCTCACCTGAGGGTCAAGCTCTATATGACCTAGCTGTGGAACAGCCAGACAGGGAGCGGTGTGTGCTTTGGTTTCGCTGACTACTACGTCACATTGACACTGTCTCACCTGAGGGTCAAGCTCTATGTGACCTAGCTTTGGGACAGCCAGACAGGGAGCGGTGTGTGCTTCCGTTGAGTTGACTACTACAACACACTGACACTGGCTGATCTGAGGGTGTGGCTCTCTGGGACCAAACGGTGGCTTTGCATGCTGCGGTTATGGGGCAATCGGGCAGTGAGCGGTGTGTGCTTTGGTTGCGCTGACTACTACGTCGTCTACGTCACAATGACGCTGTCTCACCTGAAGGTCTGGCTCTCTGTGACCTAGCGGCGGCCTTGCGCGCCGCGGCTGTGGGGCAGCCGGACAGGGAGCGGTGTGTACTTCGGTTGGAGCTGACGTGACCGCGCCCGTTGCACCCCGGGGTGGGGCACTTCAATATCGTCTCGTGCAACGCCAATACTGCACAATGACGTCATTTATCAGCAACGTTATTCAATGCATTTTATGAACAAATTAATACATAAGTTGAAACTATGAAAACAACAGCAGATTTACATTGTTCTCATTGAATGATCCTCTCCTGTGTGTTTCTTAAATAAAGAAGTATAAAATATCGTAGCATATTGAGGAAAAGCTTGACTAAAATGAAATAGTACCAAGTAGCTCAGTATTAATCGAATGAGACTATATAACTATTATAACGTCTAGTTAGACGTTATAATATATAGTCTAATTAACTCTTCGCACGTCGAGTGTACACCATGTGTACCGATAACAATAAAATTTCTATTGTGTCTGCTAATTGGACGCGCGACGAGTTAAGATGGTATAGTTATACCATCTTAATTTTAATTAACAAAAAAGGTTAATCTTTAATAAGAACAACATAATCTGTAAACTACTACCACTGATTTAACACAAAAACAACTAAAAATATCGCCAAAATCAAACAAAAGTGAACCAAAATACTGAAACTACAGAATACGCTGAACAAAATGTAAAACAACATCGCTAGAACAAAATGTACGCAACTCAAACGATGAAGCTGTATCATTGTTAATGTTAGTTCTACTTACTCTCCGGAGTGACTTTATCCTTTCTTGGACATCCTGACAGACTGGAGGAACAAATCATCATCAGTTTTGCTATACTTCATAAGTATACATAACACAATGAAAGGGAAATGGCGGAAATGGGGAAATGTAGGTACTACTAACGAGTTAGATTGCAAGAATGTAGTTGTTTTACTTAAAGGATGATAATGATTCGAGGTCTAAGGAAAGTGTTTGTCTTTTAGTGATATCTGTACCCTTAAACTGTAGACAATAATGATACTGACACTACGTCAGGCTATTATGTGTGTTTCAAGCGCCCGTGTTTATAGACAGGAACACAGTCCTCCCGTGTTGGGCTTACATCTGTTGATTCTGCCGAGCTACTCGTATACTGAAAATCATTGAATCATCGACTCACCTCCTGTGGTGAGTGTATAGGCCGGTGACGTGGCCCTGCCCATTGCACCCGGGTGTGGGACACTTGTTGCCTTCTGTGAACAAATCGAGCGGTGCACAAATTAGTGTTTTCCTGATGAGCGGGTGGGGGCGTGCGCGCGCGATCGATACGGACGGGCGTGCCGCGGCCGGGGCGTACCTGCGCGGCCCCGCCCCGCAGCCCACCCACCCCACGCACAACTTAAAAGAAAAAATAAAGAACGCCAAGCGGCTGCGCGCGGACTACCAATTTTTCTTTCAGGAGTTGCGGGGCGGCGCGCCACGCCCCGCCCACCGCCTGTCCTGACCCGTTTTTATTGCTCGTCGCCCTGACATAAACCCAGCTATCGCCAAGCAACACAAGGAAAACGCTTAGGTATTTTATATACCTACATTATCGACTTAGGTGGGAGCATAACCTTATTGTGACCGTTTCCTACTAAATTATGGAGACGTCTTACAAATAAGATATTATTTGTTGTCAGCTTTTGTTGCGAACTCGATTCTGTATGTAAGTAAACCTATAAGCTGGCGCAGAATGTTTCAAAAGATAACACCGAATGAAGACTAAATAATTCCGTTGTATGGTAATAAATAATTTTTTTATTAGAAGTGATCATGTACACAATAATGCAATGTTACATGACAGCTGTAGTGAACATCGACCCGGCTACGTTATAAGATATCGCGAGACGACCTTGAAACAAACTTGGAGTTAGTTCATAGCGCGGAGTTGTATGTTATGGCCAGGTCGTTAAGAAAGTTTGGGTATCGTTGTTTGAGGAGAGTGCGGCGGTACCTCGTGCCGGCGGGGACAGCGCGTTGAGCGGGCGCGAGTCGCGCGCCGGCTGCGCGGACGGCACGGTGCGCGCTTCCTGCAGCGCCGTGGCCGCGCGAGACCCCGCGCCCGCCGGCTGCAGCACCGTGTACTGCTTCGAACCCTTATTCTCTTTCCTGTCGTGGTCGTTCGAGTATCCTCCAAAAGGTTCACTCGGCAATGAAGAATTGTGAAGCCTATGCTTAACTTCGGCGGGTGGCTTGAAGGCTGACTGCGTGGAGTACGGCAACGCTGCCGTAGCCGCCTTATAAGCGTTGTATAACGACTGCTTGTTTACAGAAACCATTTCCCCTTTTCGTTTTGGCTTAATATCTCTGTCGTCATCGTATTTATCATCACATCTGTCTGACATATCTATTTCTAGTTCATTGGAAGACGAATCGACGAGCTCGTCGAAATTAGGTGCTCCATACTGAGTGGATTGTCTACTGAGTCTGTCGTAATCTTCGCACTTTTCTATTTCTATTGTTATGAGGTTAGTTTTGGTTTCATGATCATTGATAATACCGTTCATGTGTTGAGCTTGATGATGCGTGGAGAAGCTTTTTTGAGACATGTCGGACGATTCTGAAGGGGAAGACGGGATTTTCTCTGATCGTTTATCATCAAATAAGTTTTCAAACCCGTTGGCATCTTCATTTTCGTCACCACTATGTGGTTGCGGTGGTTCTCTAGTCCAGTTGCCGGACATAGTTCTTAACGCAGCCTGTGTCTCCCGAATAAGTGTTTCTTCATCTTCTTCGGGTTGCCGCAAGGTCTGCGGTCTGTGCATAGGGAGTGGTCTTCGGCGGAACTCGGGTTCATCTCGTCTCTCGTCATCCAACAGTCGTCGTCTTCTTTTGCCATGGATCTCCTCCTCCTCCATGGAGCCCTCGCTGCTCATGCGATCCAGGCGTCTATCGTTCGTTCTAAATGTTTCTACATCCACGCCGAACTCCAACCTCCTCTTGTTGATCTGAGACAAGGAGGCTTGCGTGGTTAGCGGCACCGTCCTGAAACAAACGGCATAGTCAGAAACATCCCGGACCTAGACAGTGCCGATAAATATAATACACCAAAAATATAATGGATCATTGTACTTGCGATTCCATTTTCCATCCACAATCAGAAATTTTTACGCGGAAATGATTCTCGGCGTTTCCAATCGACGTATCACATTAGAAGCACTTTGTTGTTATGTTTATTTGCACAAAAATCGTTCCCACGTAAAAACCATTTCACTCAAGAGCTTTCAGACCAAATAATATATAATTTTGACATCGTCGAGGACGTAAAGACCAAGTAGAAATTAGTGACGAAATGTGGTTAAAATAATTTAGTATTCACCAGGCGTTTATTTAAGTTTTCATATAAAGTTTTAAAATAATAGAAATTTGTATATAGCTAGGTTATTTTGCATGTTTTATCCAAAACGTTGTTTTTATCGATAGTAGGGTAAAAGTATGAAGTGATTACCGTGAGAGTCAGGGAACATCGCACCACGCATTTCAGATTAATGTCTAACGTTATATTTTAGTATTTTCTCGCTTTCAAACTTTTTATCAGTAAAATTAAACTTTGGCCAAAACTTTTCCAGAAAAGTTTTTGAAGTAAGTGTGTCAACGTGACTATTTTTGTTTACTTTTTATTGTTTCTTAATGACCTTCAGGTTTGTTCTTGTTTGAGGTTGTTATGTCAGAAGAATTTTCGACGAACGAGTATTTACTACGACATAATTGTGTTTTCTTTTACCCTAGGCTTTCTTTATACTGTTTCTATTATATTTGTTATGGAAGTAGGTAGGTAGCTTAAAATTAATTAATACTTGTAGTATTACATATTCAGATAATAAACACGTTTTAGGTCCAACACACAGAGCTCGCGTTTGTTTTTGTGGTAGTAGTAGTAACAAGATCACACCTCTGCATACAAATCATGACACTCTTAAAAAATATTATATCAGAAGCACACAGCACACACACACACACACACACACAAACAAACATGTTAGAAAACCTCCAACAATCACGATTTCCTTTCGTAGATAACTATCTTAGTTTACTAATGCATACTCGACTCAAGATTCAATTCTCGTTCATTACTGAGAATTGGAATAACATACTGGAGTTCAACAGACAATATCATCCTCAATATAATCGTGTTTTCCAAGCCCTACAATAAAGTTAGAGCCATAACTCCATAAAGCAATCGGGCTTGATTTATTGATCGGCGATATTCTCTCTCGAAGTTGTGCAATATGCGTCCGACTCGAGTCGAGATAGTAATCGATGGTCCTTGACGGAGGTACCTTCGGGGGAGCCCACCGGAAGGCCGAAATACCGATAGTACGACGCCCAGCAAACATTTACGTACGTGACGTACCCTCTAGTCAGTACCGATGTACACCGAAATTACGTAAACGTGAAGCGTTTTCAGGCGTCGGGATCGGGACGGAACGTTGGTTTTCGCGTTCTGGTTATATTCGTGTGTTGGCGTAGGGTAATTAGATAAACCCTGAGGGCGGTGGATGCTTAACCGGTTTAAACTAGTGCTCGTGCGGACCTTTATCAGCGGGTGGCGAGTGGCGGGTTATCTCGGGGCCGCGTTAATTGTAATGCCTGGAGATTAGGGCGCGATATAAGGGCGGCCGCGGCGCGAATTTGCGGAGCCGAACGCGGCTGGATTAAGGAAGATGAGACGTGACTGCTTTATATGGAGAAGTGATACTGTTTTGGTTTTGAAACGCTTTTATTAAGGTTTTGGGTTTAATAAGGCAATATTTTCAGTTGGTTGAAGGTTTTTGTGTGATTTATGTGGTAGGTTAATTGTAGTTGTGTAATTAATGTCAAAATAGAAAGATAAAAGTTAGTTGGTAATAGGTTCCTAAGGAGATCCAGCGTAACTTTTAAGACTGAAAGCCGAGCCTTAGCTTATAATAAAAATAAAGAATGAATATTACATATCTACATTAAAAGTAAAAGGTCATGAAGAAAAGCGTAATAGAAAGGAAAGGGGCTTTTTTTGGTTACTTCTTCGAAGGAGAAGAAAAATAATAAAATGGTGCGTGTTTTTACTGATAAGTTGGTTATGAAGAAACATTTCGTTTAGTTTTTTAAGTTGTTGCTGCTGCTAGAATACGAAACCCGTTTGTTTTAAATAGGGTAAGGTATTGAAAACCTGAGTTTAGCTCGGATTTGTAGTAGGTAACTTAAGAAACAACAATAAATAATTAAACCGTCTAATGCACCATTTAAATTGGACCCTATTTGATACGGAACCCCCACATACAACTTAACAAACAAACTCTCGAAGAAAGCCTCTATTGTTGAAAATCTCATTTTCATAATTTCTCATAATTCCTTGAAACTCTATTATAATTCCTTAGAAAACGTGAGGTAAGCGGAGCGCTCTGAGAGGCTGCGACCCTTTCCGCCCTGGAGCAATAATATACACGCGTTGGCCTCCCGCGGCCCCTCAAACGTGGCGGCTCCAAATTCAAATTGCACCTTAGAATTCTTAATTATTGAAATCATAAATCAAAACGTGCCGTCTGCGCGGGCGACCATAAAATTGTAAGGGGGGTACGAGCAAACTCGAGTGTGGTAGGATTAAGACATTATCACTTTTCTTTAAAGCAGTCGTGCCCTCCTTGGCCTCGCTCGGCTGTAAATCAGCGAGTAAATCCTCTGGATTAGATTCATAGAGTTGCCGCGGCCTGCGGATCGCGCGCCGCCGATAATGGCGTCGTGTGCTTGCGTGATTCTGCTTTTAAATCGACTCCCGGGAAAGATAAATACTCTTCCAATTTGGCTTCAGCCTTGAGTTCTCGTTTAAATTGCCGTAATGGAACTTGGCTGAAGTTTATAGTGAATAACAACTGAGGCTGACTGATAACTGGACACTGTCTTTGGATGAAAGTAACGCGATTGTTGGCAGTGGGATTATTTCATCAAACGTATCGGAGGCACCTTGTTTTGAATTTTTTGATTGATTGCTTGTAATGATTAATATTGTTTGGGAAATTTTTAGGCTGTTGGTATTTTCATAAGCTTATCCATTTCGAATTACGATCTTGCCGACACGAGAAAAGAAAAGTCACAGTTTTAGTATCAGTACTTATGAAGTTAACAAGACAAAAGTAATTATTAATTGTTACTGGTATTCGTGTGTACAATCAATTACCGCCAGCAATTAAGCATTTAAATGGAAATATGTTTAAAAATAAATTAAATAAAATGTTAATTGATGATGTATTTTATAAATAAATAAAATAAATATGAAAAATCATTTAATTCAGATGTCACAAGATCCATATAAGTAGTTACATTCATAATTATTCACGTTCACAAAATTAATAGTCAATTAATAGTTAATTTATAGTCTGCATGAGTTTTTTGATAAATAATAATATTTGTAAGCACCTAATTTCTTGGAATACTATTGGATATCCGACTTGGGTAGACTGTTGAAACAAAAAAATGTATAAGAACTTAATGTACACATTAATGCATTAAATATATCTTTATCTTTATTTCATTTTTGTAACGATGGTAAAAACTGTTTACGTTTTCTTATGTTTTTTGCATTATGATTGTTGAAGATACGATGTTATCTCAAAACTAGTTGAATGTATAATAATATTCACGACTTTGGATTAAAGACGAATCTCGCCAACTGGCAAATACTAGATTCTGTGCAAAATTATCTTGGTGTTTTTTGTGTTCATGTTTAATTCCATGTACGTTATGGAAAAAAACGATGTATTATTAGTTATGTGTTTGCAAAATCTGCTTATCCTAACGGATACCTACAATTTCATCAGAGGGCCAATTCCTGTTATTTAATTACGTCAACGTCAACGTCAAAATGTATTCGCAATCTCATCACAGCGACAATCAATGTCAAAAACTTGTCAAAAATGCACGTAAATTAGGTATTTTGACAGATTGAGACTGAGATCTGGGGCCTAAAAGGGCCATTTTGGCAGAATCATAAAAGGATAACATTATGAATCAAAATGGACAGTTAACTGTTAAGTTAATCGTATCAAATCCTATTGGTGAAAGACTTTTCAGTAATTTATTTTGTTTGTGCTAAAATACCAATCATCCCAATTCAAATCCAATACCAATCTCTTGGATTATACCTACGTAGTGCAGCGAAAAAAAGAAAAACACGGACTGTCTTCGTATTGTTATCCTTTTATGATTCTGCTAAAGTGGCCTTTTTATGCCCCCAAACTGTGAGCGTTCGTAAAATCACGAATTGCCCCTCTAATAGGCGCTCTGCACAAAAAACAAGCTACTTAGGCATATCATGAACGAAGGATGGCATGCTGTTTGGTACTCTTGCAAATATTAAAAAAAATTCTTACTGTACCTAAAAGAAGAAGTTTATGCATCACCTTTGTACCTATTTTATATTTCTATTTTTTTTTCTTGTCTGTTTATATATGTGTGTATAGAAATGGTAAAATAAATAAATAACTATGTCTGAGTGTAGTGGTATTCAAACCTGTTAGTCTTGCAAGAAGTCTATAAGTTGCTAAGATCGTAATGAATCTAGTATTCGCCGAGACCCTCACAGTTATAATGGACATGTATTTTATCTACAATCAGTAGTACATAAATGCATGTAAGCTGTCCTCCTGTGGTCCTCCCTTACCGGAAAAGCACCTCCAGTTTGGAGGGAGTGGCTTTTAGAAGCAAACAATTGACCCCAAACTAACAACAAAGACCCAAAACATTCACAATCACTCACCATCTTGACTACGCAAACGTTTGCAGCGTTTCGAAGACATGAAAGGAAAGCCCAGTATAGTTCCATACCCTAGCTGTCCTTTCTATGACTAATTTTCCAAGAAAGGCTTTAAGATATTCAAACAATTAATTCGTTTACCAACCTACTAAATATGTTAGGTACTTACTTACTAATTTAGAAAAAAACTCTCAGGATAATATCTAAATAATACTTAGTCCGGAATATTTCGTTTTGTTGCTGTCCATTCATCCGTCGGGATGCTGCCGCGGAGTTTCATTGGCAACTATGTTGTAGGCACAACTGTGTCTTATAGTTCGTCACTACAAGAGTTTGAGAAAATTAATTCTTAGTCAAACCCTACCAGTTCAGCTATAAGGCCAATAAGATATATACACAGTATATTTATGACAATCCCGTCTGTTTTTTATCGTGTTACTACTCTACTAAACTGCGAAAGAAATAAAAGTAATAAAATTTGAAAATATGGATAGAAAAATCAGCAGTAAAACAATGGTAGCGGCTCGAATGGGATCGGACGCATGGCAAAGCGTTCATACAATTTGCGAGTACAATGGCTACTGCGTTCCGCATTGTATCGCGTTCGGAGAGCAGGGAATTCCTTTTCCATACGATGCGTGCAAAAAATATATAAATTGTGTGGAGACCAAGAGAATATTTACGCTTTCTAGCGAACAGTTTAGCTATTGAGATTGCAATTTTATTTAGTAAAGCGCATAAAGCATTGGTCAAAAATCAAATCAAAATCAAAAGTCATTAATTCAAATTAGACTGAGAATCGGCACTTTTTGAACTTCAAAATGACATAAGGTAGTACCAAAACGCCCGCATTTCCTAGAGACTTCCTAATAGTGCTTTAGCTGGAAGAAGTGGCGAAACTAACTCACCAACAGCATAGCTGTCTGTTAAGTTAAAATAACTTGATTTCATACTATAGTACCTATGCTTCTATACAGATGCTTGACGGAATAATTGATTGCCAAATGAATAAGACGTACTGAAATTATATACTTCGAATAGTCGATTTGAAGATTTTATCTACTAAAGTTTTCACAAGTAAGACACAATTTAAATTTGTTGTCACGTTTGCAATTTATTTTAAACCTCGACGTATTTTTTTTAACTGGCATCTCATTAAGAACTACTCTTAAAATGTGATCACTAATCAGTTGTGACTGAAAATGTATGATAAGAGTGCACCAATCGATAACCTCTAGTTAGTTGGTTCTTAACCAATGGATATCAGTAGAGTTTTTGAGACTCATCTGGAATTTCATGGATCGTATAGGATATTATATACGGCACCCCTATGGCATAACACACCTACAATCACAATCCGAAGGAAATTCGTAATCTGTTGCTGCATATGTTTTAAAAATTCGTCTGCTCGACAACGTAAATAACGCAATGAATGTTGTCAAAATGAAAGGCAATGCCATTGCAAGTGTGTTACGCAATAAACTTGCGGGTCACAATTGTATTGAAAGAGCTCAACTTCTTAAAAAGATTCTTATCGGTGGAATGGGATCATATGGTCTTAATTTTTTTGTATATACATATTTGGATGTTTTGCTAAAATTGAATTTTCAGGCGAATGTAAAATGTAAATGCAATAAAAAACACAACACTTGTGCTCGATTGGTGGGACTTTTGGTGAATGTTACAAACATCATCATAGTTTCACGTATTGACTGATTGTTCTTGCTTGACGCTCAGAAGTATTCTTTATAGAAATTAAATAAAATGATGTCAAAATTATGTCCTAGATTTTTTAGTACACTTTTACTCGTTTTTTTTGGTCAATATTTTAAAACTACATGGCCTAAAAAGCCTTTGCTAGCTCACTTATCCCTGAGTAGAAATACCTACCGAAACAAACTCAGAGGTTATGGTCTCTTTTAAAGTCTAAAAAATATATTTTTAATATATTATGTAGATCTAAAAGTGCAGGGCCATGTCTGGAAGGGCCATTTATATAGCCATAATCCATGGCTCTTGTACGCCTTTTACAACCACTCGGAGATGACTCGGATATTTTCTTGTTTTCACCGCGAGTTACACGCTCACGTTCACGCTCCTTGGAAACAAGTGAGTAATATTTCCATATTAAAATATGCTTCAATTATCGTATTCCATGAAACCTAAAGACCAAACCTAAAACCTAAACATTATTACAAAAAAAAAAAACATTCCATTTATGAAGATATTCGTAGCACTAATAGAAAATTCCGTGTAAGTGTTGGATAAGGAATTCAACAACGAAATATTTGTGTAATTACACATCCCTGAAATGTGTATTGTGTACTTATAGGTACAGATACTCAATATACACACCCACAACCCACTTGAGTAAGTATAATGACCATTCGACCATAATTCTATATTTTGTCGTACGCAAAATACGTGCATTGACGTGTAGTTGCGGAAACCAGCCCGTATTACCTATTACCTAATATTTTGTCAACAGGGCATAAAGTCCAAGTAATATTTGTACTTAAGGAGGGCTAGATTCAAACCCGCAATCGAGTTTGAATAGCGGATCCTTCAACTTCAGAGATTTTTCTAGTTGGAATTCGTTTCGTAAAAAAGTAAAGGTAATATAGTGTGAAAGACCAGCTTTTTGCTAAAGTAACTAGCTCACCAAAGGGAAAAAGAAAGTTTACAAAGCTGAAGATACCTGTGACAGGCTTTTATTTAGTGTCAATTTTTGTCTAGGTTGTTTATATTCTACCGAAGATTATTTAGTACACTGCCATAGAGTTCTATGGCAGTGTCCAAATTAGATGCTTTCTTATATTTTTAGTTAGGGTCCATGCAATGTTTCTGAAATTAATTGAACACGTTATCTGATCTTGTGAAAATGTGTTTGGTTAAGTTAGTATAAGGTACTGATTAACATCCTGAAGACGTGTCAATAAAGCAATCAACTAAGCATATCGCAGTTTAATGTTAGATGAATGCCCAAAAATACCCTGCTATTTGTAACCAGGAGAATGTGGCTAAGTGACAAATAGCAAACCATGTGAAAATTGTCACTTGTTTTACAGGATCAAGTTAAAAATCAATTTCTCAGATCAGATTCAAATATATTTTTATAAATTGTAATTCAATACATTTCATTTCTGTTAAAATGGGCCGTTTGGTTTTCAGAGAAATTATTTTTATTATTCACTGCTGTAAATGTTATTTATTCACACCTAATTAACACTTATTTCACAAAACACTTAACATCTATACTAGATATCACAAATAATTTTGTTACATTTCCATATAAAATAATGATTTCTTTTATCCTATTTAACACGTCACTTTTTCTCACCCATTTACATACGCACTTCCATTCGTTTATCGATTACTCCAAACCCATAGAGCAGAAAGCAACATATGACTGCAAAAAATCAATATCGCAATAGTTAAAGTGAGTTAAAATAAGTGGGGTAATGGCACCGCGGTGCATTGTAACTGGCAGGCTCGCCCTAACCCCTGCCCGAGCGAGGCAGGGCTGACAGGATCACGAAAAACAAATAAATATTTGTATTTTTTATTGAGTAGAGGATATTTTTTTTATTTATGTGTTATGATTTTTTTAAAGTTTTTGTTTGTATACGCTTATTTTGCTTGGAATCTTGTAGGTAAGTCGATTTTGAACAAATATATTTGTCTTGGTTAGTTTAATGAATTATTTATGAAAATAAACACTGAAATACCATAAATGGTTATCTAAAGCGTAGAGTACGTATAGGAAGTTTTCTTGCAATATCAGATGGTGGGTGCTCAAACTAAATGCGATAGATTCCTTAAATAAATATCCATTCTCTTATAACTAATCTGTGGTCTTCAAACATCATGAATTAATGACGATTTCTAGCCAAAAGTTATATGGTTTTGTTATTAAAAGGAGACTGTAAAACCAAATCGTCTAATAACTGGCCAATCGACAAGGAAATGTAGTTTGTTTTTTAGAATATCTGACTGAGATATGAAACTCAAGAAATTATACTATTTCTGCTGTTATCATAAATCTTTACTTTCTTACCATAAACTAAAGAAATTAAGAAGACCCGTTGTTTACGGTCAGCAACAAAAGTCGATTAACACTTAAGTTTTTTAATATCAGTTATTGAGCAAAATATTTGTTTGAAATTGCAGCAGAAGTACAATGCAATTTTGAACAAATATTTTGCTCAATAACCGAGATTAAAAAAACTGCAGTATTAATCGACTTTTGTTGCAGACTGTACCTACTTCTCTATTGCAGATTGTATTCGTTAAAGTGCCTAAATATTAATTTGTTATTGTTGCTATGTTTCGATACAATAATAATCTATATAAATAAAATTCAAAGTCCTGACTGACTGATATATCAACGCACAGCCTAAACCGCTGGTCCTAGAGACATGACATTTGGAGGGTGTGTTCTGTGTGACGATTAGGTCTCCACTAAGAAAGGGTTTTTGGAAATTCCAGCCGTAAGAGGGTGAAATGGGGGTTTAATTTCCGACCTCCACGCAGGCGAAGCCACGGGCAAAAGCTAGTTAATCTCTCAATCTCTCTGTTTTGAAGAAATTTTGTTGTTCCAGAGAAGTTTAATACTATTGTTTACCAAAACTTTAAATCACTCAAAAATATATAATAATATTTCTTAAACCAAAAATCTGCACTGCACAACGTTCGATATGATTTTTGTGGTAGTTTACAGTTAATGAATATAATAAAAATAATCAAAAATATTTTCAATTTTCTGCCAAATTGTTTGAAGTGATAGCCCTGTGTCAAGAGCTCACCCGTTTCGAGGGTTATCGCGTGGAGTATCAAACCCTCGCAAGTTGCATGCGAACACGTTACCAACTTCCCTAGTATTTATTATAAACACAAGTTCCTTCAAAATAAATACTTTGGTGGAAGTAATATTTAACTATTACTAATAATAAGGCACTTTTTAGGTAGGTTTCTCTGTAGCAATCGTTTGTTAAAAGGTTCTTTAGATAATAACGCCTACTGTTGATTGTCTAAAGAAAGCTTTATAAATTCCCTTATTCTTTTTACATATTATTTTATGTTCTGTTTCATGAACAAAAGCAGCTCCAAGTTAAGAGTCCAATGAAAGGAAAATTGTGGATTTAGCCTAACACAATACGTCTGTTGTCCACATTTCTGAATTAGTGTACCCGCATATGTTTTTATTTGTAAACAATTACTTTTTTAAATCCTCACTTGCGTAATTGTGTAAGTTAGCACCTACTCTCCCTACCGACTACAACTTGTAACGTTAGATTGTAAAAAATTTCTAAACTAATGGAATGGTTTCACAGTAGGAAATACAAGTTTTTTTTTATTTAGGTAATAAATAATAAAATTGTTCTTAAAACACCTTTTCGAGTACTCCATTTTCGATTTATCCTTTTATTCCTTCGCCCTGGCAGCCCTGCGTTAAGGGCTCACTCTCGGAGGGTTATCACGGGTTGGATCGCACCCTCCACACGTACCGATGTGTATTGCACCCCGGCAGCATTCGCGTTGTGTCGAAAATACGTTTCTTTTACATTACTTCGGGATCTTTGTTGCCTCAAACAGCTGACGGGTTTTTTAGGTTGCGTATTTTGTAAATATGAGGACTCTTTTTTTCTTTTTGTTGCTTGTATGTTTTCTTCGGTCCTTTTTTTGCTGTATCAGATGAAGAGCAGTGCTTGTCTAAGTAAAAGATAAAGGTATTTTTTTATGTTCCAGCTACCTTTTTCGCAACGTATTTCAAAGCAGTTAATGCAGTCAATTTCTCCCCAATGGGCATTTTTCATATTTTTTTAAATGTTGTAATTGAAAAACCATTTCGATGAATAGCGTTATTGATCATTACGGACTAATTAATTATGAAAAATAGTCATATTTTATTGATATTTTTGATAAAATACGATTGGCCTTCTTTGCCCTTCAAATTACGTCGGCTTTGGCCGTACAGTTTTGTATCGTTACCTCAGAAAAAAAAAGTAAGATTGTCTACAATCTGTCAAATGTCAAATTATTATAAATATGTCAAAAATATAAACATTCTTGTTTATATTACATTACATACATTATTTCAACACTCGACAATATTTAATATACTGGAAGAGTTATGGAATACAGGAAGTGCTTTGTTCCAACTTGCAGCAATAATAGTAATAATGTCGCCGCGTGCGTTATTATTTTATTTCTAAGTCGCTGCGTCGATTGTTCTAGTGACGATAGAGAGTAGTATATTCCTTAGAGGACACTTACACATAAAAAAAAACATTTGTAAATAAATACGCTAAGATAGGATTCGATTATTTAAGACGTCTATTCGGCCTATTGAAACTTTGACAAATGTGACAGTACTCTTTGGATTGATGACGTTGTGTTGACAGATTAAAAATTTTAATTATGTACTAGTCAGGCAACGGCACTTAATCTTTATGCCACTGATGACGTCACCTACCTTAAAAACTTAAAATATTTCAATAATTTTTTTATATAACTATCGAGCCAATCATCAAAATATTCAAATCAATTTCTCAAAATACTCTAAATTTTCAAAAAATAAAATCAAATCTAATGGTTAGAAATTTTGGACAATCCCCATTAAAGGAGTATTTCCATAATTTCCTTAAAGTGTTAACATAACAGCTATTCATATTAAAAGTAAAGTCAAACTTTTGTTACAGGAATTTTATTTGTTTGTTTTTTATTATTATTTATTCATTTATTTAGACAAAAGTCCATAATTGCAAGTATATACCTGACTACTTTCCCATTCGTCGTAGGAACCTGTAACATAATAATGTTACAGGTTCCACCACCGATAAACACTTTTCTCAACATTTATTAAACTGTAGGTACACCAAAAACCTAAAAGATATACAAATCTACCTGCTCATATTTTCTGACAAATTAAATATATTTACTCCACCATTAATCCCTCATCAAATTAATAAAATCATTCCCATACATCAGCGCAAAACGACGTTAAAATAGAAGGTGAAATAAGCGACATTTTAGCGGCCCATGAGATACGGGTGAAACAATTTAGCGCTATCAGATGGGAAGAGGCGCTACACGTGAAATCGGCGCCACCTCACCTGAATTAAACGTTTACGTTAATTACACGGCACGGTTAACGTTTTTAATGCGAGTTATTATGGATTTGATGTTTAGTGACTTGCTGGTTTGCGTTTCGGGGATTTTTAATGATGTTAACGAAGTGGAGTTGTTTTATTATTTATTTCATGTGTGTTTTTCTTTGGAGACAATGTTGTTTCGTAATTATACATTGTTAGAGAATATTTTAACTAGGCAAAAAAAAAGGAAAGTATGAGTTTAAAAAAATCTTTAGAAATTAACGCAATTTGTTTGTTAGGATATTTTTAAACATTTAAATAAATAAGGACCGATTTATTAATATTTTTTTAATTCATGTTATTATTTCATCGAGTTTTGTAACTCGTTTAGCTATGAAAAAATCAGATTTAATTGATATGTATGTGGATAAGTGTAGCAGATATCTTTTGACCGGAGTGTTTTTGTCTCCATGAAAAAGTTTTAAATAGTTTAAGAACTTCAGAAGTTATGATTAAGGCCATTTTCAGGTACCTATAAAATGTTTTAAACTTCACGTATAAAAACACTTTGCACCTGTATTTTTCGTTCAATCTCAGAAGATCCATTGGCCAGATCCATGTAGGTGAAAGAATAACTTGAAATAACTTATGAGAAGTCACGGGACTTCAATTTACGTCCTCTCCAAAGTTCTGGCGATAAGAAATATATACCTACGGTGCATAATTTATGACTATAATTAAATTAAATTTCCTTACTATCAGCACCGTCACAACTACTGCTTACACTCGTGTAGTCAAGGGTAGCTAATGAATTTAGCTTCGCGCCATTACGTATTCTGTTGCCGAGCTAATGCCGCGGTTATTTGCCGACTCGCTCATCTTACCGACGTGATTACATTACCTCCGATACGACAAACGAGGCAGGAATAATCAACCTCATGGCAAACACACAAACATTCGATTTAAACCTCAAACATTACATAGGTACAAACTTAACACTACTCAACCTCATCAATATTTAACACAAATTATGAAAGCATTTCGTGAAATGGTTTTACGAGCGTGGGATTTGTGCGTAAACGATATTGTTTTTATCTTGAACACTTCTTCAATTTTTCGTTGAACACCGCTGAAATAACAATACCGCAGATATTTTTCAAAACGTACAAACGCGACGACTTCTGGCACCAACTGTTCGCTTTAAAAACAAAATAGTTGACGGAATTGAAACGAAACTTTGGTAATGAAGCGGCCACTTACCACATGGGTCGGACGAGGGCCGACATCGCTATAAAACGGAGGGGCGAGTCCTCATTGCGCACTAAAGTTTTTATTTATTTATACACGAATTCACTGACAATTAAATATTATTAAAAAAATCACTGCACTAAAATGCACTTTGGACTATTAAGTTTCGATTCGTGGCATATCGGAGTTCGTAGCACAGCGTAGCGCGTCTACGTCGGAAAAGTTTCTCCGTAGGCCGTGTCGGGCGGCGGCGGACGCAGGACCTCGCTCCGCGGTGCGGGTGGCTCGCGGGGCGCTATTCGCGGACTATGCGGAGGTCGCCAGCAGGCCGGGCTCGCGGGGAGGAGGGGTGCGGGGGGCTTAAACGGGGGAGGCAGGGGAGGGGGAGGACCGGCGCGCGCACGCCGCCGCCCACGCCGCCCCGCCCCACACACCCGCAACCTATTTATTTCTAGTTACGTAAAATTTACGCGCAAAACCCGATACTGCATTTAGCTTATGTTACGATCCCGTATGCCAGTATATAAGCAGTAATGAACATGTGGTTACATTACGAGCCGACTGCCACGCCACGCCCGAAAAAGACGGCATTATTAACACTCTGCGCCATATAAACAAGAAAATACGACACGCACGGCTATATAACGAACGGTACATAAAGAAATCTACGCCCTCCCGAATAAAAAGCTTTCAAGAGTTTCGACACCGGTCAAATAAAAAGCAGACGGTTCAACATTAAACGCCAATCAGTGTATTTCACGCGAGGCCACTTCTAGCCCCGGGCAGGTGAGGCGTGAACTGAAAAAAGAAGTCGCCGCCGGTCGCCGGTCGCCAGTTGCCGGTCGCCGGTTGCCGGTCGCCGGTCGCCGGGGGGACGCCATCAAAATTTGGCAGACGAGTTTTTTCGACCGCAGCCGATGCTATCGATGTCACTTAAACGAATTGAATAAACGCGTCGGAGGGCGCCCGGTGTCTATCTGCAGGCCTTTTTGTACTGTTTTGGCTGCCATCCTGATTTCATCGTTGATCCGACATATCCCAAAACGCCTGTCTGTTATTCAGCGCTCCCCGCGTGTTGCTCTTCATTCATCTTGTATCAGCACGATCTCCTTAGCTAGTCATGTTGATTTTTCTAGCCGGCAGTTTGTTGTTATGTTACGAGTACGTTCGACACGTGAATTAAAGCAAAAGTTCGATAAACTGTGTCGTCACAATCAGCTGTTGGCGCCGCGAGCGCAACAGACAATGCGATTAAGATCTACGCAGGACAACTTTCGCCGGCGCGCCGAGCGGCAGTTAGTTGTTATGAAAGAGAGAAATTTGTAAATTGTTCGCGCCCGAGTTCGCGAACTCCGTCGAACCGGAGTTTGTTTTAAGAGTCCAACCTTGAAACAAGAAGAAAAGTAGTCCTGTAAAACAAAGTTTTGCGGCCGCCGTCGCCGGCGCAAGCGGTTCAAGGATTGTGCCCGAACTGTCTGTCTGTACAACTTTACCGATTAAAAGCTCAAAAGCTTCCAAAGTCATTTTAAAAGTTTATCTGCACGCGGGCGCGGTGCGCGGGGAGGCGGGGGAGCGTAGGCGCCGGGTTCGTTATCATCCCACCGCAATACTTTAGTTAAAACCTAGTTTAACTTATTTATAAATCGGCGGTCGTCGGCCGAGGCGGGCCTCGTTCACGAATTAAACTGTCAAAGTTGTGAAGATGCGTCGTAGTCGCCGCGGCGTGGCGGCGGCGGTGGGGCCTACCGCGCGGCCTCGCCGACGACATGTGTTCGCACCGCCGAATAGTTGCCAACGTACACACTAAGTTCCTAGACCCTTCGCTACTTTGTTTTACAGCTGTTCCACTTAGCGAACTATGCCTCGAGTTGGGCGCGAGTTCTTGCATGTGTATTGGCGGCACACACCCGCATCCGAATAGTTTCATAAACATAACCCAACTTAGTTTTGGACGACTTTTCAAAGTCAATGCATACTAACTTTCGATGTCTGGGAGTGCGATATTACGATTGGATCAGTTTGCGGTGACTTTAATGCATTCGTTTGTTCGAAACTTTGTTTTATTGGATCAAACTTCGCAACAAGGTTAAATACGTGTCTTTGTTGATTTTTTTTCGGAATCAAAGAATAAACGGAATTTTTTAAACTTCAGAATTAAGTTTATTATGAATTTTGATTATTTGAACACTTCGCTTTCTTCGTAATGATATTTTTTTAGCGAAGGTTGCAGTTTCATAGAAATTCTACGTGTAGACATCAAGACATACACAAATTCATGCACATCTTCGCAGTGATGATTACCTATGGGTACCTACCTAGCTATCTATTGATACTAGACCAACAGGTAGATTCCACCATGTTTACAAGTTGTTGAAGTCACAGAAGAGACCTTGATGATACTAGATTTGTAAGCAAATTCACCATTTGCTTACAAATCAATTGAGGTAAACCTACTCTGCACCTTAAAGTTAGACCTAAGTCGTGAAGTTTCAGGCAAATATACAACGGCACCTCCATTAATGTTTCCAAGACAATTAAGGGATTATGTAAGATACAGTATGATTATGATTGTGTATAATATCTAATACTAGCAGCGTCCCGCGGTTTCACCCGCATACGTGGCGATCCCTTCGGAATATCGGGTTAAAACTATCCTATGTCCTAACCCGGGACACAAACTATCTCTATACCAAATTTCATCTAAATCGGTTCAGCGGTTTAAGCGTGAAGAGGTAACAGACAGACACACTTTCGCATTAATAATATTAGTATGGATATATGGTATTAGTATGGATTATTGTTTTATAATCTCACCTACCACTTCAATTACCAATCGACTTGCCAGTTATGACAATTTTCATTTGCCACCGTTTTGGGTGTATTTGCCTAGAGGTGCTAAGCAGCCGATTTATTCTTTAAAAATCTCACTGTGAAAACTTAAGTGAAGTGAGCTGTCATTCCACGTTTACTTAGTTCAGCTACTAGCTTCTGCCCGCGGCTTCGCCCGCATGGATGACGGAAATACTCCACCAGAACGTGCTACCGGGACAAAAAGCCTGTGTCCTTCTCCTGGATGCCATCTATCTCCTAGCCAACTTTTATCGAAATTGCGTTCAGTGGTTTAGGCGTGAAAAGTTAACATACAGACGGAGTTACTTTCGAATTTATAATATTATTATGGATGATCGACACTGCATATTAGTTTTCACAGTGAGATCTTATAATATATGTAGATAGATTGGACTCGTATGTGTGCGATGACTTTTAAACCGTATATAGTTTCTTGAATATAGGATACAAGAGAAGAGAGATATAAGGACGTACAAAGTACAAGAGTCTAGAGAGAAGAGAGTCTTAAAAGTCAGGCTTTGCAAGTTTGACTTTATTTCATAAACTTTTAGTACAACAAACTTTTGTTTCTTTAGTTAGGTTATGTATTGTTTGTTAAGATTTTCAAGCTTATAAATTCGAAGATTATAAATTTGATTCGATTATAGTTTTAGTTAAGTTAGGTTTTAATTTTGGTTATTTTTAGATTTGGATAATATAAATGTAAGATGTAAGACATATTATTATTCTTGTTTGTAGAACACAGAAATACAGAAGTACTTTCGAGCAAACTCCTGATACTCGCAGCGAAAACCTGATATTGACTCTGTCACTGATAACAGACAACGCGGAAATAGAAGTGAGTTCCAAAGTCAGACTTTACAGAATAGTAGTTCGTAGCAAATTCGTAGCAGTTTCGTAGACGCGTAGCGGATGATAATATAAACGTGAAAGAGTAGGTATTGTGCAATAACTGCTGGTATGTGTAACAACTCATAATATCCCTTTCAATAAACTCTCTCATAACTCCTCTCAACCTTATGCTCCACAGCGGAAAACAACACGGCACCTACATTCATAATCAGCGTAATTACCGAAATCTCAGTCGGAAAGTCACGATCAACAGTCAAGCGCGAGATAAAGCTGCCACAGCCCTCGGAGCGGTAGACGTACCACCAGCTCAAAATGACATACCATTCCCCTCAAAATCTTAGAGATGAAGACGAGGGAGGGGTGTAAGTATGAGTTTAGGGAGGTCTGTTTATTCTGGTCGCGAATTGCGTGTTATCTTCGTTCGCCAATAAGTCACGCAATAATTACCGCCAGCAGATCACGCTCCCCCACAGTGCGCACATATTTATGGTTGCGTCCATAAGTACAAGTAAATAAGTGCGGTGCGCGACAATTGTGCGGTTTATGGTCGTATCTGCCGCGGGCACGCGACCTAACTTTATTGTTACAATGTTTCGAATCCGCGACGGGTCTGCGGTTATGTTGTTATGTATTTTATATTTTATTTTATTTAGAATTAATAATTTTTTGTACATTAACTATTAATTTTAGTGTGTAACATAATGTCAGCCTATAATGTTCCCACTGCTGGGAAACAGGCCTCCTTTCGGTGAGAGGGACCACTCCCTCTCATCGAAAGGAGGCCTCGTCGTGATATGCTTATGCAAAGTTCAAATAAATAATTTTCCTCTCTTCGTTGAATTATCTTATTGGTCTGTCTCCTTGTCAAATGGTATTTGGTTTGAAAGCTCTTAAGAATCAGTAAAAATTAATAAAGTCATTCTGTATACCTACTGAATTATATAAAATACTTACGTTTTTGATGTGGACGGCCTGAATAACTTGTGTGTTATCTGCACGTAATCATTCTGTAACAAAAAAAAAATCAACCTTTAAACATACGAAAAGAATATATATTATATTTTTTATTCGGCCAACTATAAAATACTCGACAGAAAATATATTTTTTTTATTGCTAAATCGGCCCGCTCTTAACTCCGATCACAAAATATGAAAACTATTCACTAGTGAATAGTTTTGATTAGATGCAACCGTTATTTTCAAGAAAAATATACCTGTCATGCCATCCAATGTCGATCTGTGTTTATAAATTGCCTATTACGTCATCCAAGAGACAAGTTCCGATAATCTGTCCAAACCCACAAAACAGTCACTAGGCTATAAAAAAGCAATTAATTTCGAATTTACCCATTAACAAAACACAAAATCATATGTTTACATCCCATAACTATTTCATATGACATGGAAGGGTAGAATTGGTAAATAATCCTCGTTTCAGTATCAGATTTGTATGGAAACGACGGCATTTCGTGTGGTCGACGCGTCAAAATGTGACTTTAATTGATGTTGTGTCGTTACACAAACACTTGGAGCTGTACCGACAACATTACTACGATTTGTGTTGATGTTAGTAATACAATATTTGTTGGATAAGTATTATAAAGTTCGTTTTTCGAGTGTATTAGAAAGCAATGTTCTAGAATCTAGAGGACCATATTATAGAACAATGATTAACAATAAATGAGCTAATACTGCTGCTATTTTGAGCTTTGAGACAAGATTAGAATGAAAAATCCATGGCTGAGCATTGTCCTAGAATAGGCTCTATGCGACATCACAGTTGAAAAGTCTACACCGAACAAAATATCATCAACACTACAATGATATTTTGAAGATTGTTCGGTGTAGACTTTTCGTTCGGTGTAGTAACTTACTGCAATATATAAACTGTAGGAACTTATATATAAGAGTATAAAAATTTAAAAATTAAATGCTTTCTGGATAATTATGAGTACAGTTTTCCAAGATTTTCGCTACTAATTGCTTCATTTTAATGCCCATTTAAAATAGAAAAACGGAAAGTCCTAAGAAGTCTTCGAAGCCATAAATGAGTCAGATCTCCTTCTATCCTTTTGTCGTTTTATCCTTTTGTTTCTTAAATAAAAAATACATCCAGTGTCATCGAACCTAATACACATAACACTTTCTTCTTTTTCTGTCCACGGTCCGTTTCTCCCACAAACGTGCGGGTCGGGGCGGACCGTAAATTTGATTTTAATATTGAACACGTAATACCCTGTTTGCTTGGGCCCGTAATTGATACGGCCCTCTTAGCACGCGTCTAATACCTGTCATTATTTTCAAATTCGTCGGCTTTGCCTTTTAAACGGTGGATTATTTAAATGCTCCGTCCGTTACAGAATTTAATTTAGGTTTACTTTGTTTTACATAAATTAGTTTTGACGTGTATAAGTGTAGTTAATATTGAGTTACAATGTTAGTCCTAGAATGTGCTTGGATCTACACAGTCAATAATCTTTAGAATCAACACACTACTCTAAATAATTAGCTTAGGTTTTTCATACAGAATTCACAATAAATTTTTCTAAAACAAAATCTTCTCGTGATAAGTTAACAGCAATTCATATCCGAGCCAACACTTCAGGTAGGTAGCTACTAGCTCGTCTCCCCTACCGCACAGATTATGGCGGTGCCATCAAATATGCATAAAAGCCGTAAAATGCCACACTTAACCGCTGCCGCTCCGCGGCGTTGTCACCTGCAGTACTACCGAGCTCCACAAACCGCGTCTCAGTCTCCAGACAGATGCTCAGACACAGTGGTAATTAAAAATTTCCCACCTCCTCATAAATTTGCATGGAAGACGTGAGCAAATATGAAAGTAGGAGTTTCGTTTTGTGTGATTTGTGTTTTGGCTGTCGTCCGAAGTACTTTTAGAAATTAAGTGTTTTGAGAATCAGTATTTTAAATCATATTTTTTAATTTACGGGAAGATTTAGATGTTATAGCCTTAGAAACGATTGGGATTGAAAATGCATCACATTCATGTGTATTACTAATAATAGTATATATACATACTAAGTTTATTACATCTTACCACCCTAACACAGTCTAATTTCAATACGCATATTTAATGCAGACAAAACTTAATTGGCTCTTCAAATAAATACATCAATCAATATAACTACATAGGTACCTACAAAATTTTCAGTAAACATCACTCGACATTCTCGTCTCATAACTTAATTATTTCCTTTCTATCAGAGCCACCCAACACATCCATATATAAGTCGTGTGTTAGCGAGTACAAATCTACAATCCCATTATAACAATCACCTTCCCGTTCATTACTCGGAGCTAAGATACTAAATTTAAATTAACAGCCCCTTGTTAGTTGAACTATGTACATCTGCACTGAAATGAATGTTCATTTGGTAAGCGAAAATCGGTGTGTCGCGTGAATAGTGAACTGGTGGGCTTGTGACACAGTATCGCGTGAGTGGCATTTTAGCGCAGTTTTGTTGTTGTCTGGAAATTAAATGTAATGCAGATACCGTAGTAAAGGATATTAGAATCTAGTTAGTTATATTTTGTACGTGTTCAATGTTTGTGGTTGCTATATTACTGTAATACTATTCTGTAAAAATCTCACCGTGAAAGCTTAGGTGAAATTAGCTTAAAGTCAATAGTGTCAATCCCTAGTATCAGGTGAAATGACAGCTCACTTTAAGCTCACTTCATCTAAGTTATCACGATGTCTTTTTACAGAATAGCACCGCTGGATCGCTAGTATAAGTGTTTTCAATATACATAGCATATCAGAGGCCACTGCTTTCCCTATTTTTTATTATGAAAAGCCTTGGCAACTGATTTTCACAACAAGACAAGAGTAAAAGTTGAAAAGGAAAGTATGGTACTTATCTCGTTTTGGAAAAATAGTTATTTAATACCAGTAACACAATTCGAGATTTCGGTCTCCATTTCACAAGAAAGCGTCCTTCGTAATACAGCTCTCATCTATTTACTTATAACTACATTTACGAATTTCGCGTACAGTCAGAGCAGCCAATTTAGCCGGCGTCTCCGCCGTCTTTATCGTATCTTTAATGAACACTCATAAGCGCGGCGTACTTAACGTATTGTGTCGGTGTGGCGTTAGTGCTGCTGACTGTACCTAGCTTTGCGACATACTCAATGAGCTGAGGGTGGTTTGCGGGATTTGCGTTTAGTTTAAAAGGGATTTTTGGTGATGCTTTGTAGGTAGATATATTTTTTTGTTTTGTTTTGAAATGAGGAACTTCAGGGATTTTTTATGCCATACATTTTTAAGAAGGAGTTTCAATAATTACTAGCTTCTGCCCGTGACTTCGTCCGTGTGAAATTTCTTGTTACTCCGACCCACCCCGTCGCATCGCATCGCCTGCCCGCGCTATTATTTCGTTTTTGCTTAGCGTTCTTTCTAACTTTTTTTCTTTTAGCTCGGCTCCTAAAGGTCATAGCGTGATGTTAAATAGCCTATAGCCTTCCTCAAGGATTGGGCTATCAAATGCAAAAAGAATTTTCTGGCAGTTCCAGAGATTAGCGCGTTCAACCAAACAAACAAAACACAAACTCTTCAGCTTTATAATATTAGTATAGATGATAACAACTAACTTGAATGTATTAACTTTAATCTAGACAAATCATAGCAAATCATTTGTAGCACCGCTATAGCATTTTTTTCTGATCTGATCTGACAACACAGGGGGCAATTCTCGTAATTTCAAGAACGTTCACAGTTTGATCTCAGCTTCAATCTGTCAAAAATACCTCTAATTTCCCTACATTTTGACAAGTTTTTGACATTGATTGTAGCTGAGATGAGATACCGACTAGATTTTGAACATTTTTAATTACGAGAATTGGTCTTCAGAACTAAAGATTGCAAAACTATTTTAGTAAAAGTTAATTCTAATCAAATTCACAACCTTTTAAATCCCCGCGTGAAATAGTATTATCACCCGTTCAGCTCGTGTGATGGGGTTTTTGCATCATCGATACTTCTTAAAAAAACTTGAGAGAAACAAAAGACATTGTACGTCACAGCACCACGTCCTCCAGTGAACCAACGTAGGCTCGCACACCCAATGCTAATACGGGCCATTCCGTACAAATTGATACTCGATCGTCGCTCATATAAAACACTCCGCGAGCAAGATCGCCCCATGAATAATAAAGAATTGCCGAACGCCGACGAAGAGACGCGACACTGGGGGCAGGTTGGGAATGACGAATGTTAGGTTTTTGAGGTTAAGTAAGGTGTTTGGTTTGAGGTGAAAAAGTGGTCAAACGTGACTCTATCAATAATAATTTTAAAAGGGTATTATAATTAGGCTAGTGACGATTAAAGTTCTGATTTAACATTTATGGTTGAGATTGTTTTGCTATAGTTTATTCAGTGTTCTAAAACAACAGACTCTAATTAATTTGACTTAAAATACATAAATAATAAGGTTGCCACTGTTTAACCAATAAACCACACGATCATAATTTATACATCATACATAATTTCTAGAAATAATAGTGATGTATGATGTTTTATTCTTCTTTCCCTTGAAATTAGTCTACAATAAATAGTGCTTTATCTATCCAACGTAACATTAATGCATCATTTTACACTACACAAACATTTTTTCGTTCAACATTCGTCATAGTAAAGCGGCACCTGCATCTAAACCGCCCTTATTCGCGTCACGTCCACTATAAAACATAATTCAGATTTTCATACAGAGCCATACAGAGAGCTCTTGTGTTTCCATTCTGTTAAACCTCCCCTTGTCGCATAAAAATACCCCGAACGGCTGTAAAACACTGTGTTGACTTAACTGCCTTTTACTTGTTCTATGGTAATTTTATAACACTATCGTATTATATTTGGTGGTATTATCTTCTGTAGATTATTCTCTGTAAGTTTTCTTTGAACATATATAGTATTTATCATCATCATCACCTGCCTAGCCTTTTCCCAACTTTGTTGGGATCGGCTTCCAGTCTAACCGGATGCAGCTGAATACCAGTATTTCACATCGAGCGACTGCCTATCTGACCTCCACAACTCAATTACTGGGTAATACGATACCCCTTGATAAGACTGGTTGTCGGACTTTCGTGCTTCTGACGACCCGTAACGACTGTCAAAGATCCACGATTGACAGCCGGGACCAACGACTTAACATGCTTTCTGAGGCACGGAGGGGTCACGGTATGTAAAGATGGTCACCCATCCACAGACCAACCGCGGCAAGCGTAGCTTAACCTGATCGATCAATCTGTGCGGCTGTTATTATTTAACCATGGGCCCCTCATATATGTTATTTATACCATAACTTTAACATAACAGTCTGGATTCCCTGAAGGTAGAGGTAAAATTATAGTACCTACATTCACATTTCACTATTTATATTTAAGTTCCTTGTACTTATTACATGGGATTTAAATACTAGGGATAGGCTATTTTTTTACATAGTTGAATGAGCCCGCTCTTGACCTCGAACACACCTGATAGAAAGCGATGGATGAGGTCTGTGGTGCCATCAACCGCACACAAACTCAGACTACCGGCTGCTAGTAAGAAATTCCCGATCCCCAAATCGAACCCAGGACAGGATAGATTGTCAAAATGAAATTCTATAAAAAAATGCATTGGTATAAGAAAGTAGTGGGTACCTAAAGTATGATTCATAAAACTGAAATAAACAATTCGTCTAACAAAACCTCTCTCTTAACTTCGTCTAAGAAATATTTCCACATTTCTCGTAGACGCGTAATTCCCTCATCTGAATAATTGAACTCATTACCCTTTCAGCAATAATTACACGTCATGAGGCGGTGTGTTATTAGGTGTGATTGTGCTCAAAGCGCCGACTGAATCAGTGGGTATTAAATCACTAGTGTAATCCGCGCTTACATGATCGACAGTTAACGTAGGCGCTTGTTGTACGTAGCACGGAGCTACGAAGGTGCTACGAGCGTAGCGGAGTTATAATGTGTGGATTTTATTTTGTTTTTGATGCATGATGCAAGCTGATTTGATTTTTGAGCATCTTCAAGTGGAATTTTAGTCTGTTAGAGAATTTAATGCTAAAAATATAATTGATTAAAAGAGAATTTGTAATAACTACATTATTTGACTTATTTTATTATGGAGTAAGTTGGGAGAGATTGGGAGAGAAAGTTTTTGTTTTGCTTTTTATTTTTTAATTGCGTGATGATTTTTTTGTTTCAATAAGAGGGATTATATTAAGCTTTCACCAAACGTGGAAACGAGACAAATATAATTTATTAATTTGTACTGTGTGCACTTTTCACAAAATATTGAATAAGATCGGGACTAAATGTCGACTAAATGTCCTGTTCATTATTACCTTCTCCAAACCCAAAACTAGTTTTATACCTCCGTTATTGCGTAGTGTGTAAATGGTTGGCGTGTAGTGTTTACCTGTGGAATCCGCACAGACAATTAGCTCTTTATGCGATTAAACGCTCCTCGTGAACGCACGTGTCGACGTCACGGTGACGTAACGCCTGTTACACGTCACTGCGGCGTGATTTACTGAATACGGATGCTTGAATTAACTGTTCGTATTTGAGTTTTCGTTTAATAGTTTATTAGGTATGTATGAGTTAACTGAATGTCATGTAGATTGAGACAAAACTATGATTGAGGCTTGATTGCAAGTTTAGACGTATAAATACAACAAGACGGGATTAGGTATGTGACTTTTGGTTCCAGTTACATGGGTGTTTTTATCTAGCGCAGGAGTCAGGGCTTCACTTTGTTTGTAAACATTTTTATGCCAATAAAGAATTTATTTATTTACTTTTCCTGTTTCTGTGAGGTGTACTTTTGCTTTGCTGTTAGTAAAACTATGAAAAAATAAACTCTGTTTTCATCTCTTGTGCAATCAGTTTAAAATTTCTTTCCCAATTACGTAATAATCTGTGAACTAGAAAACCTTATAGAACCATTAATGTAAGTTATGACTTAACACTGGAGTGAGTTCGTTACGACATAAGTCGGTGTAATATTTCGAAATTTACAAACAACTTAGTAAGAATATCATTACTTTTATTATAATAAGTCAACAATCCAAATACTCCGCTAATATGCAAAACATATTAAAACAAAACACTATCTATAGTCGAGTAATTAATAACATGCAAAACAAAAGCCCTCATTTTCTACAAGACACCTTAGTAGCCACAATGCGTCTATCAGACGTGTAGGGGCGTCGAATGTGCATTCAGCACTGAGGCAGGTGTTGTGAGCGACGAAGGAAGCACCACAAAGGGCCCGTCACGGGATGCTGAGGTGTCTCGGTGCCCATAGACTAGGTAGAGGACAGTAAGACTTGATATTGTGTTAAAAAGTTTTGCAAAGCAATATTACAATTTACAGTTTAAAAGCTATAAGTAGTTACGTGCTTTATGGTTAATTTCTTACCATACCAAAATAAAGATAAAACAAATTTAAGTTAATTTGGAGACACATAACTTTATTGAAACTTTTTATACAAATGAAATTGAAGTTAGTTAATACAAGGTCAATCGGTGATAGCATTCACCATTTACGACTAAAAGATTCATGTCGTTTCTTCGTTTAATATGACTGAAAAACATAGCTTAAATTTTCCTGACTTTATGTTTTGTTATTGTTGGTCGTCTTAACTTAATAACTGACCTATCTGTATGTATACTTTGGTCTGTTAATGTACACCAAGAAGGCTGATTCCACAGCGAGTGCATCGGCCTTCAGCACGAAGGAGCATAAAGATATTGAGCGTGCATTGTTGAGCGCGCCATTGTGTGCGGCGCGAATCGTCCGCGATAACACACCGACCACCACCGGCCGCTTTGTCTCCCTAATTGTTATATTCCAAACAAAGACCAGCAGAAACAAACGACGTCAGCGCTTGTTAGTTCCCAGCTCCCAGGCTAAACGCTCCGTGTAATAACATGTCCTCAAACAATCGCACGACATTTTCAATACGTTAGGAAATTGGCTATACGCGATCGCAATGCGAGCTTGAATGCTTTTGTTCTGCAGTTCTGCAATATCGACTGCACTATGGACTACGAGTAAGTCTAAACGTGGAATCTAATCGTTCTGGCATGATTGACGTCAATAAAAAATTGCAAAGAAAAATTGCGAATTCCATAGAGTAAATGAATCGGCGGGAATTCACCGCGCCAATAGCGCTAATGATGTTCATTTTCAAATTTCGAACGGTTCGACGTTTATTCGTTTTAAAACCGCGCGGTGGCATGCTTCCCCCGCTCCATGGCATCAATCATTTTTAGAGGGTTTCGCTTATCCAAGTTTTCTTCCTGCCTCCGTCCTCTGCTTCCAACTTTTACATCGAATGATCTCCACTGAACCAACAGAGCGTTCGCCGTAACCGCGTTTTGTATTATTTTTTGTGAATAAATAATATTATTTCTCGAGGGAAAGGGGGATTGGATTTCGTTAAATATGGTTTAGTAATTGAATTGAAATCTCTCAATGTCGACGTTCAATTAAGCTTTAGATTTCGTTCTTGATAAAGGCATTTTCTTTGTTTTAAGATATTTAATATATTAGATTTCTAATAAGCTATAGGTTTTGATTCTTACCTGTCCATTCATTTTATTGAATGTTCTTATACAAACTGTAATTTAAAAACAAAGCTTTTGGTATACTTTGAGCTTACAAGTTGCTTTTATGTACAGACGCCAGCACATCAAGCTACCAGAAACTGTCAAATTTTCCCAAACAACCTTCAGCCTTAAGCTGTAGCCATAAAGTTGAAAATCTATTAAAGAAATTTGACAGATTGTAGTAGCTTGATGTGCTGGAGTCTGTACATTTAAATTTATTTTTTGTCACACTAGCAATACAAAAGCTGTCACCCGGATTACCTTCATAAACCAATTATAAACTTTAAACACATTAATTACACTATCCATTACGGTGTCTGTCAAAAGTGATTAATGCTAATGTCGGACGCAAGATTTTTAACTAAGTTAAGATTAAAATAGCTTAGGGTATTATTTGTGAGCGCTCCGAGCGACGGATCACTCATCTCTCCCTTGCAAATTATAATGACACATCCGCCGGGAGGTTTTAAACCAATTCAACTTTGAGGATTCCTGATACCGTGGGCAATGGTTTTTCCTTAAGAAATTCTGGCTGAATTTAAGGTAAAATATAAATTACAAGGCATTAGCTTGATTTCGGATATTGTTATGAAATCGGAACTAGGAGTTTAAGTTCCTACCTACTAGTATTTACTCGGGACAATTTTTGAAGTTCATAAGCGTAGGCGAATGTTTTAATAATAACATAGATACCTACATATGCACCACTAAGATATTTTTTTAAGAAAATGTTTAATAAAAACCTTGCAAAACGTCTCTGTTTTATTCTAAACTTTAAAAAAATAATTTAATGCATAAATCAAAAGAAACAGCGATAAACATATGCGTAGAACAAACTTCAGCTTAAAAAATATTGACATCACGAGTGAATTGCTGGAGTGTGCAGAATGAGCCGTAATTTTATTTGTTTTTCTAAAGCGATACCAATAATAAGTTCCGAAGCTGCAGTTCCAATACAAACATCGATTCAAGAGGGTTCCCTACAGGAAACAATTTGCGGTAAAAATCCGCACTGATAGCCGCGATATGAGCAACGGGAGATTTTTTTACTTATTTTTGCCGTACGGGGGAGATCGCGGGCGGCTGATCTTTGTTTTATGAGAACGATTAAGAAAAGCATATTTGAAGTGTGTACTTGGCTTTATTTGCGCTCCCAGAGGGAAGGCACGCTTCATTGATCTGTAATCGTTTTTCGCATTTTATTGCTGTAGTACCTCGAGAGTCGAGGGTCGTGAGTATACATTGTACGTTTTATTATGTCAAAATTAGTCGTTGTTCCCGTAAAATTAAAATTAGAATCTTGTTCGCGACATTATTCAGTTGGGTTCGCGTCGGGATCCTGTTATTTTCGCACTTAATTTCGCGGCGTTAAGCGTTGTATTGTGGCGCAAGGCGTCTGCTCGCGGTGATTAGAATGCTAAGTACGCACCCTGAAAGGGTTCCCTTAATTGTGCGGTGTTGCTTGTGGACCGCATCACCAAACAGCGGCCGCGTATATAAAACGATGAGGTTTGACTGAGCTTAACAAGAAATGAGGTTGAATGTAGTGTATGGGATTGTATAGGAAAATCGGAAAATGAAGTCTTTGAGATGTTAGGTAAAATGCTGCACGTTTTCCGAAAAAAGTACAAGAGTAAAGCGTCGATTTTCATATGTGGGTTCTGTTAATTTTTTTGTATTACAAAAGTTTTTCGATGAATTTACTAATGCTCGTTTTCGAAAAAAAACGACGTAAAAGTCAAATTACATAAGTTGAAACTTAATTTCTCAATTACATTTTATGTTCTTGAGCTCACGTTCCGTGCAAGGCAATCACGAAAGAGACGTTTTGATAGTCAAAAAATTAATTGCAAGTGGCGTCGTCGTGATTTACATGACTCAAATGTGGTCGTTAGTGCGAATTGAACGAAAGGGTGGGCGGCTTTGAGCTACCCCAATATAATTAAACTTTACTCTCAGCTATATTTTAAAAAGCAGAAAATAGCGAAGAGAAATCGTTATTCGAAAAATGAAACACTTTATCAAATTATCAAAAGATGTATTTGATGTTTTGCGCTTGCTGCTGTCAAAAATAAGCATTTCAAATATGTATGAACAATTTCGTAAATTAATGCGCGGTGGTTCTTTTGTTTTGGTTCGGAGCATAACGCAAAATAAAGGCGTATTAATTATTCAGCGCCACACTCGACGCAATCAGAATAAGTGCTGATGTTTCTGTCACCCGCTGCGGCTGCGGCGCGGTGCGGTGCGGCGGCGGCGGTCGCGTTGTGCATGATTAGAATTCTTAAGCTGTGCCGAAGGCTCTTGATTAGAGGAAATTAAAATCATTATACTCGGGCGCGCACCGCACCGCGCCACAATGCCGCCGCTCTACCCGACTGACGTAAAAATAAGCGGGAACGCACATAAAGAAGGAGGCTCGCCGGAAACGGAAGCGGCACCATCTTGGAGCCGCCGGGCGGGAAAACAATGGATTCGTTAATTAACATTTTCTTACGCCTCGCGGCTGTCGAACGAACGGTTTATCGGACAAAATATTTATGACGTAGACGCAATGAAAATTCCACCATGAAATCGCACAATTGAAATTTTGCTCATAGGAGGCAGGGATTAAGAAATTACTGGAGACTTTTCCTTAATCTTGCTTGAGATGATTGAAATGATTACTTTTTGGTTTGGAGAATATTCATTTATTAAGGTCTATGAAGAATAGTTAGAAGCTAATTAAAAACTGCTTTGTTAAGCCAATAAAAAACACTGTTTGTAATTTCTTTTTTGATCACGTAACCTAATTAATAACAATTTACGCTGTTTGAAACGCATTTGTACTTATAATAGTGTATTCACTCAAAACGCTGTTTACCTTCTCAAATATTTTTTTTTTGTTTATATTCTCTCTTCTATCTGTGAAAATTTGTAATTGGCCTTATTTTTGTTATTCTCAATTGTGCAAAAGTTTTTAGCTGTAAGTTTTCCAAAAACTGTAAAATAAAATAAAATAAATAAAATAAGTCCTATATTTACAATCTGTTCAACAAAAAAAAATACGCGTTATTATATCCAAGTTTTGGCTTAATCAAATTGAACAAATTTTGACATGATAGTACATGTTGTAAGCTATTACGCAATAATTATTTTATCTTCGTTTGACGTCAGTTGTTACGTCGAGGGCACGTCGTTCGCGATGAGCGCGATATACGCCAAACGTTACGAAGCGGTTTTTCTCTGCACACACTCGCAGGGACCGAAATTATCCTACGCAGCGGCTGCTAAAGTAATTAAGAAATCTAAGTCCTTCGTGCAAAAATGGGTGGAACGTTTCAAAAAGACGAAGACCGTAGATGATCTGCCAGGACGCGGGAAAACGCGATCCACCACAACAAAACAAGACCAGGCGATCATCAAACTTTTCAAGAGTACTCCCACTTTACCGCTACGTGCGGCGAGGATTAAACTGATGGAAAAGGGTATACATATCAGCATAAATACTATAAGACAACGTTTGGATGAGGTTGATATCAAGTATCGCAGTACGACGCTGAAACCTCTGCTCTCGGAATCTCATATGGAAAAACGCAGAGCATGGGCCGTCAAAAATATCCATCGTGATTTCTCTAACGTTGTCTTTTCTGATGAAACGGCATTTTGGGTATGGTCTCCTGTGAAACGAGCTTGGTCTGCTGCTAGTGGTCGTTTGCTTCAGCGTACTGTTAAATACCCTGTAAAAATTAATGTGTGGGGATGCTTTAATCAGCGTGGATTTGGATGTTTAGAACTCTTTACCGAGAATCTTAATGCGGAAAAAATGATAAAAATTTACCAGCGTGGTCTCCTAAGATCTGTAAAAAAGTGGTTCAGTGCCAAAAAAGAGAAGTGGATCTTGCAAGAAGACAACGACCCAAAACATCGCAGTCGCTTGTGTAGAGAGTGGAAAGCCAAAAATGGCATAGAGACAATGGAGTGGCCGTCACATTCTCCAGATGCTAATCCAATAGAAAACGTTTGGAGTTATATGAAGAGGAGGCTTGCTGGAACACGCGTTTCCACTGTTGCCCAGCTGTCGCGTCGCATCAAGAAGATTTGGCGTTCTTTGCCGGTTCATTACGCTGAAGCACTGGTCGAGAGTATGCCGAGGAGATGTCAAGCTATTCTTGATAATAACGGGGATTGGACGCCTTACTAATTAATTGTGCCGTAGAGTTAAGAGCTTACTTTCTTGTAAAATTAAAATTGGATAAATATATAAAAATAAAAAAAATAAAATTGCGTATTTTTTTTTTGTTGAACAGACTGTATAAACAACATGTACGTAAAATTTGCCTAAAATAAATCACCACTCCAAAACCAGAGCCCCACTTATTTCCACTACAAACAATGACATAGGTAAACGAATGAGTTGAACGGAATACTCATGTCGAACAAATAACTCAATGTGCGTACAAAACGTATCAGTGGTAGCTGTAATAGAGACGGAGTGCCGCCTGAGGCGAGCCGCGTGAAAAACAGCCGCCATCAATAACGCGCTATCGGTCAGAACAGACGTGTGCCTTTGCCTCTCGATCTCCGATTGATTGTTTAGTCTATGGTCATTTTTGGCGTTATGTTAGTATGTTCGTAATTTATTTGAATTTTATATTTTTTAATTTCGAAAATTAAACATATTTGGATTGGCAAAGAACAAAACACACACACACGTATCTTAAAACTATTTTCTTTTTAACAATACGTGTTTGGTTCACCTGAATGTATTTTATTAATAACCAGCTAACCCGGCTAACTTCGTACCGCTTCAGAATAAGAACGAATGTATGAGAAAATTAATTATCTTCATCATTTTTTTTTCGTGAATTTTTGCATGTTTTCATAGTTATTCTGCTATTCAGGGCGGAGACAAATCCAACAAATCAAAGAACATAAAAATCGGTACAGCCGTTCTTGTGTTATAAATGGTGTAACTAACCCGACTTTGTTTTATTTATATAGATTAGAGAGTATTTTGAAGCGTTGGCTTTTTAATTAATAGCTGTTTATAATACATCACCGTCAAGATAGAGGGACAAGGCCAGCCTATAAAAATATCAAAACTGTCCTATCAATACGTTATCCATAATTCACAAACCAAAATTGCGAGCCACCAATCACCGCTAATAGCCCACCGGACATTCATTCGATAAACATTGACCTCCTGAAAGAGTGGCATCATTTATCAAAGTGAGCGGTGCACAAAATGCAATGCACTGCCCGACAAATAGTGACGTGATATATGAATATTGACTGCGTTTTGCGGATATATCCGATAAATGAGACAGGAAGTTAAATTGAGTCACTATTTTACAGTCAACGTGTAATTTTTTTTTCGAGTATTTGAATTTTTAAAGTTTATCGATCCAGCAGAAAAAAATCCTAATATGTATTTGGATTTTCAAATTCACCTCATTCCGGGCGTATACCTACTTTGTTGTCTATGGAAAAATGGATATGTGCGTATGACTAGCACAGCTGTTATGCTTAGCGTAGCGATTAAGAGATTATCGTCTTCTCTGTAGTGTTATTCTGTAAAAATCTCACCGTGATAATTTAGGTGAAATGAGTTTAAAGTGAGCAGTCAATAGTGTTAATCCCTAGTATCAGGTGGAATGACAGCTCACTTCAGTTTTTACGGTGAGATTTTTACAGAATAGCACTACTGATTGTTTAACTTACTTGAAGAGAATATTTAGAGAGAAGAATATTTAGAGAATTTTGAATAGCGTTGGACTTGTCTGTAAGATGATGATGCCATGCTCACCCTTGCCATTAACTCTCAAATTGGTAATTTATTTAATTCAAATCCACTGACATGCACATTCCTTTTAAGTCTTTAATTGTTTCTAGTAGTAGGTACTATAGCTGTGAGTGGCTTTAGTCGGCAATAACAATGTAGTAAACCGCTCTTAGTGGTGGATTACCGCCATTAACCGTTGTGGCTGTAAAACGAGTGATCGATGCGCGCCCCGATGTTTATTGTCTATTACATGGACGGCGGGGGACACTAGTGCTAGTGATGTGGCTTATAGGATACTGATTTATGTCCTTTTAATGTTGAGTTACGGTTTTGATAGGCTTAAGTTTGACAAGATTTTTGGCAACTTAAAGTTCACAATAACTTTTGTGTCTTGAAAAATGCATGTGCTTACATTAATAAATTTATTAAATTGATTTATTTTTTATACAAGTAGGTCAATAAAAGTAAATCTATTTAAATTTAAAATTAGGGTTGTCAAGACGCAAATGTAGTTAAATACGCCACAAGTGGGCCACAACGGCAGCCGCAATCGCAATTGTCTCAATTATTAATTGTAATTTTTGACAGGCACCTGTCAATTTCGCAGCGTTCAACCCTTCCTTAATCCCCCACAAGATGCGAGGTGCTGGGACGTCTCCTTAGCCGCTCCCCCGGAATAAATTAGCTTTCTCCCGGCCACATCGGGATATAAAATTTTGAATATGAATGGAAAATTTTGCATTTGTAATAAACCGCTTTTCCCTGTAACGCTGCAGATGCGTACTGGAGCACTGGATAAAAAATGGAATCTCGCCCAGTGTCGCTCCTCAGGTGGCCCGCCATAAATATTTATTAATTATTTTTTCAATAATCTCTCCTCTTTTGTATCCTCCGAGGATGGAGGGATATCTCCACCGTTAATTGCTTTTTGTTTCATTTGAATAAGTATTGTTTTTGACTGCTCGAGCGTGACGTTGAGTTTTATAAAATCTCGACGATGAATAATTTTGTTGAAACAAAGTTAATTGAATCCATTATTGATTGTTCTAAAATTCGTTGGAAATATTTAGTATCATTAATTTTTATTATAAGGAGTAACTTTCAGAATATAATTAGGTATACCTGTAAATCACGTAGGCAGTTTAGGTAACTAGGTATTCCGATTTATGAAACTAATACTTAACCTGATATCTTGGTAACATATGTACCCATATTTTTTGCCCCCTATTTCATGTTATCATCAAGAAAGTTGAACAACAAATTATGTCGTCAAGGCTGTTTTAATAAAGTCATGAAGCCGATTGAAAAAATCCATACAGCCGATGTCGACATCGCTTCGCCTAATTGATTTTATAATTCGAAAGGAAATTCAAAAAGAGAACATTTATATTCGCAGCACGGCGGCGACACGTAGCAGCAACCGATGCGCCGATTGCGGTTACCAAGTTATTCCGATTGCCGGAGAAATACAAATCCTTAAGCGTTGGCTTAAAAGTACCAAGTCTTAAGGCATAAAATACAATTACACCAGCCGTACTAAAAAGAAGATAATATTTTGGTATGCAAGTACGTTCAGCCGCTTCACTTTTACTTTCATACGCTTGTATAATTTTATTGAAACGACTCAATCTGAGTAAAGATTTTTATTTTAAGAATAAACTTTGGGGTTTTTGTGGACTAATGGAAACGTAAGTGCGACGTAAAACTTGATGTGTCTCGAAACTGAATTAATTCAGGTATCGAGTAGAGTATGAATCGATTGTGGCAACACGATTAGTGATGTATAACGTATGATTTTCAAACCGCGCGATACCGGTGAGCGATTGTATCAATTTGTCCTCGTAACACGCGGTTGCCCCCGCGCCATGTTAATTTTTTATTTGATCAAGATTGTTATCCTGGGCGAATAGTTTGATAATGAAGCCAATTTTTTGATAATACCCCACATTGGGGTGGATTTCGAGTGGTTTATTCCGTAAGTAAGGAGAAAATTACACACGTAGACGTGTTATTTCGTTGACAATTTGAAAGTCGTTTGATTCCATTTATCTCATTTTCTTGTTAAAGTGAATGATTAATTTGAGGCATTATCATGTTAAAACATTTACTACGCATCCAATAAAATGGTTAAGTGCAGGCATTATTAGTGTGCAGGTATTATTAGTTAGTTAACTGATGATGTAATGATATCAACTAGGCACTTTCCATTCCAATTACCTACCAGCTAAAAAATAATCCTATAACTAACCACAGCCTCTATAGTATACTAAAACTAATAAATTATAACTGATGTAATGCAAACTTTAAGCTATAATTTATGAAGGAGTGAGTAGTTGTCCAGTCATCGTCCATTTCGGTTGGTGGGTAGGTACGCGCAATTTGTCTCCCGGGCATTGTAATCCTTAAATTGATAATCGATGGGCGTCTACAATGGAACGTTAACGAGGAGCCAAGTTATCAATCTTGCCTAGCCAAGGTCATGTGTATCAGAGATGTCCCATTAGTGTCATTCGTGTTATTTATTGTAAAGATGACTGACGTGACGTGACGTGACGTGTTATTTGCCGATGTGCTTTTGTTTTAAGTTTTGTTGCGGTATTGGATTAGTTTTAATTCACTCATCTTCTTACAAATTAGAATACTTTTTATTTAAATAATATTATGAATCCAGCTTCAGAAAAAGAGTTAACAAAAATATAGGTACAAAAAAAAATACATATTTTTCTGATGCCTACATTGTACCAATCAAACTATCAATGTCAAAAATTCGATATTCCAAATTCGAATCATATGTCACATGTACAAACAAATTGACAGACGTCAAAATTAAACATTTCGCTCACTGTTTGTGTGAAAAAAATGCGTTCGGTTGTTTTCGATAAACATCGTTACAAATTAACCCTGCGAGTGCGATACAGTTCGAACCGACCGCCCGTATCGCGACATCTACGCACCATAACGACATTGATTAAACTGATTCCACTGAGCCGTGGGAAGGGTTACCTATACGGTTGTTTAAGCAATATTGTCGCGTTTGTAGGAAAACAAAAGTGTATTAAAAAAGGTCAATGGTATTGTGCGGAGGGCATTTATGTCAGCAGATGTCCCCTGCGTGCTGAAGCCTCCGGGTCTGTGTAGGACTAACGGCAAGAGGCCGGACGGGCTGACCTTGGTGCCTTGGAGGAACGGCAAGTGTCTATTGTCGGACGCAACTTGCGTCAGCACTGTTGTCGTCAGCTATCTTGGTCGCAGCGTCCTCTCACCGTCAGCAGCAGCGGAGGACGCCGCTGAAAGGAAGAGGGTGACGCACGCAGTACGCACCGTTGGTGGACCGTTACCATTATGTGCCCATTTCAGTTGAGACCATGGGTGGTTGGGGCACTGAGGCCAAGAAGCTCATTAGTGAGATAGGGCACAAGCTCCGTGACAAAACAGGTGACTCCGGCTCTGGCTCGATCTTGGTGTAAAGGTTAGCCATTGCCATCCAACGTAGCAATGCAGCAAGAGTTTTGGGCACTTTTGCGCCGGGAACAGTTAGGGGCGGGTTATTTGACGTGTTGTTGTTACTGTTATTATTTAAAATTAATTTAATTAGCACTGAATTACCTAAATTAATAAATTAAAAAAAAGGTTATTGAATTACTTAGAGCATGTTAGGTTATTATGACATTTGAGATTTTATATGGGCTAGAACTTAATGTGGCAAGTGGTCAGGCCTACACTGTCCTCCCGTAGGTACCTAATAGCACCTCTTTTTGAAAACATTATAAGAGCTAAATATTTTAAAAGAGAAACCTTGAAGTTTCTTGTCTGCTCTTCTTTGAATGAAATGTCCAATTTTGGAACCATGTACCTAACGTCTCATATTAAGTGCCCAAGTAGGTTTATGTGGAATAAACTATTTTGAATTGAGTTGAAATGAAACGCTTCTAAGTTAATTTGCCTCGATCATTTAATTTTTTTTAGCTTATATTGTGTCCCACTGCTGGAAAAAGACCTCCCCTTTTTCCTTCCAAACCTCAGTCTAGTGCGATCTCTGGCCATGTTGGCTCTGCAAACGTTATGAGATCGTCACACCACCTTTGCCTTGGTTTACCTCAATGGCGACGTCCTCCCTCAGGCGTCCAATGAGTAAAACGATCTTTGCCCATCTCTCCGGTTGCATTCGTGAAACGTGCCCGGTCCACTCCCACTTTAGCAATTAAAAAAAAAACTCTGTTCTTAAATTAAAATAAAGAACATTAATTCAATGTTTCGACTTCACTTTACTTCGTTTAATCGTGCATTTTATATTCTGAAAGCCCTTCTGTACAATTGAAGCCTACTTAGCAAACGGTAGATCACTATCTAGGCACGCAGGTTAAATGAAAGTTGAAAACAATTTAAGCCACAGCTGATACAAAAGGGTTACAATTCATTTACTCATGCGTACCTACCTTTATTTATTGGAAATCTGATTAATTTTCTTCAGTCAATAAGAAGAAATCGTGTTTTTAATTGATTGCTTTTAGAAAATTACAGCAAGTGAAAGAGCTCAGTGTATGGTTACAGATTTATACAAATAAAAGTTTACTGTGATATACCGAGTTGATAATAAAAAAAATCTCATGTAAAATCGACTATACAAAAATGTTGAATTCTTTCATTCACTGACAGACAACGCAACGCCTTGAACGCTGGGTCTAGCAGCTTGTTTTGCACAAGAGTTCCATACGAAACAAAGGTGAGCTCTAAGGAAGAATTTTGACAATTCATCTCCTTAACATCTACCTAGCCTTTTCCCAACTATGTTGGGGTTGGCTTCCAGTCTACACGGATACAGCTGAATACCAGTATTTTACATGGAGCGAATACCTATCTGACCTCCACAACCCAGTTACTGGGTAATACGATGCCCCTCGGTAAGACTGGTTATCAGACTTTCGGGCTTCTGACGACCCATATCGTCTGTCAAATACCCACGAATGACAGCCGGGACCAACGACAAACATCGGGGATGGGACAATTCATCTCAGGGGTTAAATATGAATGAAGTTTGTACGTTTTTAAGGTAAAGTTAGTTGTATCTATCATATTTTTTTTGGAAATTGTAGGCTCGTGAGAAGTTGTCAATATTAAAATGCATGACTAATATGTTTTTTTTTAATTCTTACGACTTGTATGCCGTAAGGTAGAATGTAGCGGAAACATTTAGTGACGTACCATCTTATACCTGTACCTATATTGTTGGCAAATAAATAAATCTGAATTAAATGTCATTAGGTATACAAACTGTTAACTATGTCAACTGCGTACATATTACACCATCGTATTGCCACCTTTTTGAAATAAGCCATTTATTTTCATATTTTTCATTAATAACTCAAGCTATGAAAGGATTATTAGGCGTATTACAAAGTAACATCGACTTAATAAAGATGTGGAGTGGCTCGATATTAAAGAGCTCGTAAATCACAAGCCAGGCTTAATGTCAACGTGGGGCAGACTCGTTCACTTGATGTATTTAAATTTAACGTTAGATTATCAGAAAATACTACCAAAATCTAATAATAGCAGTTATTAACCATCGAAATTATTCGTTTTATCGTTATTAATGTTACTAACCATCGAGAGAGCTCAGAGGGCGATTCTCAAAGTGTCTACTTTCCGCCCTTTCCTTTTTCCTACTAACCTCCTGTACAAAGCTTGTAAAGTATTAACAGTTCGACAGCTATTTATTATGGGCATTGTATTAAAACAACACAAAGCTCTACCCTACAGCGCTAGTAATACGACGTAAAAGACGTAAAGATATAGTTTGTCCACAAATCTTAACAAAACATGCTTTTATATCCAAATTTTACCTATACCTCGGACCTCTCCTATATAATAGACTAAACTCGAAAGCAAACATTTATTCTGTGAACTATACAAATTGTAAGAGAATCCTCAAGGATGCTCTCCAAAGTATGTCTTATGAAGAAACAGAAAATTTACTAACTGTGTTAAAGTAAATATAGTTATACAAAATTCACCTGCATTACACATGTATTTATCAAGTTTAGAAACTAAGTGTTAAGCTACTCAACATATAATTATTTGTCTACTGTCATCTTTCGATTATTTATTAATTTTAAAATACTATTTTAGCTCTTCTCGCCTGAAACACAGGACTACCTAGTTCAGGTACGTAAGTCTTAGCAATATAATTGTTATATATAAGCAAAACTGTAATAATTTTCATGCCTTATAATTATTGAATAAATATTTTATTATTATTATTATTATTGAACATCGACAGTTATGCTTTGTAACATTTTTCAGGGATATATTATTATACACGTCTCTGCTTGGATCTATCGTAATATTTGTAATGTATTTTCAGAATCAAAAGTACAAAGTTATAATGAAGTTATTAATAGGTAATACGGGCTGATGTCCGCAACTCCACGTCAATGCGCGTATTTTGCGTAGAATAAGTTAATGAAGTTATTAATATAAGTAAAAAAATAATTTTATTTGTAAATAAGGGGCCTTTTTTATCATTATTTATGTCTTTTTTTCTGTCCTCTAAGAAGACTAACTGATTCATTTCACTGATGTTGACGAAACAAAGCAGTGAATTTAAGGGCTCACGTTACAAAACGAACGGGGATCGTCACCGAGGATACAGCGGTAATGCCCGGATCGCGTGAAATCGTACAATATCACCGACGATTGACTCGGCTCAAAGGAAATGAATAGATTTCATTTTAGTGTCATTTGTAGAGCTAATGGCGCCACCGGCTAATGCCGTGTTGAAAACGTGTAAACACGGGGGAAGCTCAGCTGTCGGCTTCCTGACACGATAATGATACGATACAGGAATATTATAATTATTTGTTTATTGATTCAGCGATTAGTTGTAATAAAGTTGTGTTGTAAACAGTCATTTATTTTTATTATACGTGTATTTTTGGTATCCTATACAACAGATGTCACAACCCTAGCTAAAATGAAGTATTCTTTTCCAATTTTTAAAATTAGAACACACACTGACCGAAACAAAAAAGTTGAATGACGAAAATAGAAAATAGTTTTAGCTTCTCTCCGTTCGTAATAAAAACGTTAAAAAGACAATTTTTTTTCTTTTGTCGTCGAAAATTGCCGTTGAATTGTAGCGTGCCCCAATAATACGCAGCTCAATTACGTCACAATGTCTTCTTTGTATTTTCCCCGAAAAAACTGTTCGTAATAAATAATACCGTATGTCATTTCTCAGCACGTATGAAATTTATAACACGCGCAGCGTATTCGAAGGGCAATTTATTTGTAATAGAGCTGTTCGATGGGGACCGAACCACCGGTAATAGTAGCTGAAATAAAATCCTGAGTCTTGGGTGGAAAACAACGATTGGCGTTGTTATCTTTTGGAAAGTCAAGTGTTTAGTTGTTCTAAGATAGCCGACTTAGGAGGAAACGCGGATGGTCGTTTCTCCATAGAAACGTTCTTGCCTATTTTCTTTCTAGTTAATGACCATAAAGCAATGATTTTTTACGGAATAATAAATATTAACTACTTGTATGTCCCTATGTTTTCCTTTTTGATGATACATTATTTTTATAAGCACTAGAACCCTCAAAAAATGCCGATTTAAACCGCTGTCATCAGAGGCCTAGTGTACAAATTTGACAACAATGAATGAGAAAAGAAAATCATAGAGACACAGTATACATCGTTCTTATTCAGTTTATGAAATATCTTTTAAATACGAGTATTGGTCCAATATTGGAGGAGGAAATAGGCGAGAGCCAAACCTCGAATTACGACTTTTTACTTAGGATTTTTCCAAAGTCTCTCCGACCGCATTTCATTTTAATTATGCTTCTTTGGAAAGTATATTCTAGAAATAGATCTTGATGTTAACGAAATATAAGCGGCTTGTTTCGATTTGAACTATTTACCCGGTGGTTTCAATATTATGCATCGTGGAAAATGTCTATACTTGTAGAATTGAGTCTTTTATACTTCCGGGGACTCAGTTTTCTATTTCATAAAGGGATTGAGGATTCAATTTGATGTTGAGACTGTGAACTATATATCCTTAAGTTATTTTTATACTTATATTATTATATTTTTGTCTGCAAAATTGGCCAGGCTTGTTCTACTCAAGACCATACATTTTCTATTATCAATTTTACCTCATCCGAAAACAATCGATTCCACTCGAAACGTAAACAGCAAATAAAGAACAAAAATATATAAATTAAAAAGCAATTCCGCAAGCTCGGTGTCGGTATATCAGAGGGCCGGTAAAGAGGCGCCTCGCCACGATTTGTGACTTAATCACTTTATTGGCAGCGGGGGAGCCGGCCTTATCGGAAAGAAACGTCGACCCGACCCGCTGATATATGAGTAAACAAGCTTGCACTTTTCCTCGGCGACTCTTGGCGGTCACAGCGACCATAAAGTCGTCGCTAAAGTTTGGATTGCGCTTGTGGTGAGCACTCCCGCTTTAATGTTGTTTTTTTTAGTTTTAAACGCAGTAACTAGAGTAACGCTCTTATATTTACCTTGTTTGCGTCGTCGTCGTCGAAGTCGTTTGCATCTGAAACAAATAAAAATCTTTTTATAAAACGTCAAGGGGTTGTTGTGTACATTGCGTCCATACTCCGGCCAGTGATTAGCCGGCGCACACTGCGCTACGTAACGGACCTAAATATGTTTGTATTTTGGCTTTGCCGGTACACACCCAATATCGGATCCCTCCTGAGGATCAGCCATTACGCAGCCTCTTAACGGCGGACGGTTTTAATTAAAAACTTCTTGCATTAGCATGTGTCCGCCCAATCATGATACTAATCCCTTCAAAATATTATTTAATTTCAGTTGGGAACCCTATCTGCTGCAAAGGAAAATACAGGTTCGGAACTTATGAAATACTAGCTGCGCCCCGCGGTTTCACCCGCGTAAATGTCGATCCCGTGGGAATATCGGGATAAAAAGTAGCCTACATGTTAATCCAGGGTGTTAGCTATCTCCATACAAAATTTTATCAAAATTGGTCCAGCTGTTTGAGAGTGAAGAAGTAACAAACATATAAACACACACACACACACACTCACAAACTTCGCCTTTATAATATTAGTGTGATTATTTTAGGAGGTTCGATTCAATGTGAATTTGTGATGATTATTGAACATTGTTAATGTATTATAAGTGGGTCACGGTAGGTTGTTGATTGGCCTAAACCAACAATACATCTCTTGCGGGGTGGCGGTGGTCTTAGCGGCGATAAACAAGCACAGGTGTAGCAGTACCCGCCTCAACCGCTGTCCGGAGCAACTTGGAAAGTATTTGTAAGCGTTCAAACATACCGGGCTCGTTATGCATGCCTCGCTGGGTTTAATCACGGACCAGCCGCGCCCCGGGCGTAGCTAATGTTTTCACTATGTATTTTTTAAGTACCAGCAACTTGTGCCGGCATTCAGAACTCACAGTTTGCTCTCAATATTTCAGAGTTAGTATTAATATTGTTTATATTGAATATTACGATACTTGTAGTTTTAGTTGAATATGCTTTCATTTAAAACTCATTGTTAGTGCTACATTTTAACATAACATAAGCCCTCGATATCCGTAAATCAATTTGTCAAATGATTTCGCAAATGAACTGGTTGATGTTGAAAACAAATGATTCACAATCCTGTATTGTTTTGTTTGTGTCGTAGTCCATTGAACTTCAACCAAGTACGTGAAGCTGCAGTATCAAGTCGAAGGTCCTCCGTCTATTAGCGGTTGTACTCGACACTTCGCCCTCATCCGAATCTTGGTGCCTATTATTTGACGTGTCCAATATTGACACAGTGTCCCGCTGATTGTACGCATCTCACAGCGATCCCTCGTCACCATGCTTGAATATGGGTTTCGGTTACGTCGCTTTGATGCGATCGGTTACTACGATAATATTCATTGAGTCAGCATCTATACAAATTCATTTTTACAGTCTCGATATAACTAGCAAGATAAATGAGCGATTATAATTAATCATTCGGCACCCAGCGTCGTAAGCTAACGCCCAATTTTGTTTGACTTGGCGAAAAGTTGCGCGCACAGTCTTATTTATTTTTTTATCAATTTCACTCGGGCGAGCCTTAAAAGCGTCGTCCCGTTTTATTATAGGGACATGAATTAGCAAAAAGAGAATGGATTTTGGCTGTGATTATGTCAAAAATAATTAATTATTATCGATTCGATGGCAGGCAGGGGAGCGGATTGATGGGAGGCTCTGAGCGTGGAGTCGCTCTTTAAAATTCGAAAGCTAATTACTCAGTTACAGTACGAAGGCCACGGATTGCTTTGAATAAATTTTCCAATTACATACTTCAATTCAACCTCAAAAGCCTGTATCTAGAAATTTTAATGAAAATCTCGGTCGGAAGCAGTTGACAGTTCGGTTAAGTCACTGTTTTCTTTCTGGAAGTTTACAATCTTTGCGAGGGAGGTTAGAGCCGAGGGGCCCGTGGGCTCGTGTGAGGGGTCTCCGGAATTTCTTCATTCATTAAGCCGCCGCAGCTCGTGATCGGCCTGCCCAAGTAGTCGCTACATTGTACACATCGCCGATGAGCTAAACTTTAATTTAGGCCGCGGTACCTGAGACCACTCATTCACAATGAATCGCCTCACCCTCTGTTTAGTTTAGGACCGAGACCTCTAGTGTGTGTGACTGACATTTTATTTACGACCGTATTTAAACGTCAAAGAATAGGCCAGGATGGCCGGATGGTCGAGATGAAAGCCGGTTTTGTTGCGTCAATAAATCACGAGTCGAAAAGTTTGAGCGTCGAAAGAAAAATCACAGTCATCGGCCTCTTTTTAAATTAACGCCATTAGCTTCGAGATTTCCTTTTCGGAATAGAGTGCAAAAATTACCTTTCTTCGTTTGAGCAGCCCGAGTAATTAGTGACGCTCGGGTTTTATTTGTTGACGTTCATTATTCCTTGATTTTGGGATCTCGTTGGAGTGGGACGGGGATAGTTTTTGTATGAATTAGAGAGGGAGGGCGATGTTCAATCGAGGAGCTGCACCTGCCACCGCACAAATTTGCAATTTAAATTCCTAACGAATATTCCGGAGGACCTCCTTAACACGACATCTGTTTAAATCGTCGACGATAGAGTGACTGTCGTGGTTCCAACTCTTTGTGATTGCGAGTTAATTGAAATAAAACAAAACCCTTTTCACGATTTTGGGGGACTTGAAATATAATCGTTCTAACTGTGATTTCCACTGCTTTAATAATAAGTATTGAAATTACTTTTAAATAAAAATGCAAGGGTGGTTTTGATTTAAGATACCAATAGCTAATTAAATTTTTTTATTTAGCAATTTGATCAAATTTTATAGGAATTAGTAATAAAATCTGCTTAAACAAAAAAAATAATAACCCTAATGTTAGTTGTACAAAAATAAAAGGGTAACATCACGTTATAATTTCCCAAATTGATTGATACGTTTCTGTCGGGATGATATATTGTGCCGCCAGTGTATCGGACGCGGTCGGCTAATAGGTGTTAGTGGGTAAATAAAGAAGTGTTTTGGCCGGGCGGAGCCGCGCGTCATTAATAACTATCGCCCCACGCCTCTTCATTAACAATCAATCACATGTGGCCGCCCTTGTGCGGGACAGGTTGTTGCGTTACATGATGATTTTTTTCGTTTCTGATTAATACAAGGAGGGTTAATCTTAATAGAATTTCTTAATCATTAAAATCGCATTTCTTCTATGGTACATAACATACTTGGAGAGATCTCCTAAACTCTCTCCAATAAGGGTATCGGAATAGACGTGATTTTATATGAATGGGTTAATATGGGCTAATAATTATTTTATTAAAATAAAAAATACGGCTCACACATATTTTTTTCCAAATTTTTTGATAAAAAGATACGTCGTAGCAAATGCGTAGCAGCTGCGTAGCACTTGCTACGCGGCTACAAAAGTTAGTTACAAGAAAGAATGGTTACATAATTATACAACTAATATTATCGTTTGCATTAACCAAATATACAAAACATTAATAATTAATAGTTGCAAAGTTCTCAAGGAAATACCGAGTATATTCGCTAAAACCCAGTACACACGCTCGAGAAAGAATGACTTGTCGGAAGGAGTTAATAATCTTATTAATTTGTTCGTAACCCGCGGCGGACTGCCACCGACGTTCTTTGTAATTAATGGGAACACCTCATCTATTAAATTAGTACAAGGGCATGAGAATACACGTGTGTGCATATCGACCAATTTATCGAGACCCATCACACTTCTACATTCTCCATAAGGCAAGAAGAAATGCAGAGGTCTTAATAAAATGGAAGGATGTCATATAGTCTTAACAGAATAAATAAATTGCCCGTGAAGAAAATGAAGCAAGAAATTTCATTTATCAAATGGTAACGAGTTTTCACATTTTGAGTGATGGATTTTAGATTGTATTAATTTAATTACCTACTAGATTTATTTTGTTCATTTTCTATTTCTGAGAAGGGCCGTTTTTTATGTTTGTCTCATAACTCCTGACGTCCCATTTTTGTCAATAGTGAAAATGAATTTATTTGGATTTATTTAGTTAGCTAGATAAGTATAGAAATACACTCCTTGCTAGATAAGTATAGAAATAAACCACTCCACTTAAATAAATGATCCTTTAAGTTCCCTTCTTCATAATATGTTTTTAATGTAGTTTTTACTTCTTAATTATTTTTGTTGTGTGCGACTACAAAATGTGAAATCGAATACGGATCACAACTTTCGACACAACAATCGGTCATAAGGACCAAAAACAAAGGCACCTCAAGTGGTCCTATATTAATTATACCCAACAAACTATACGCTTTGATCAATTAAATTTTATTACACGCGTTAATTAAACGGCCCTCTAAGTGAAAGATTTATTGGAGGTTTATCCTCATAACTGAAGCTTAAAGGGCGATCTCAATACGGCTAGGCCTTTCTTGGGGCAAGCCTGCTTAACCGTATAGTGCGATTAAGGGCCTATTCATCCGAGGCCTTTACTATGTAATTTGGTATGCAGAACTATTATGTTGCTGTGGGTAGGTGTGGTGTCTCGTGGCAAATGCCAAGATGATTTCCTTCTTAAAGATAAGTGTTTGAGAATAACAACACGGTCTTAATATTCTACATGGCTTGCCCTTTATGATATTATATTTATGTCACATTTTTAGTAAGTTTGCTTTTAAGACAGTTCATTCGGGCAATTCCCGTAATTTTTAGAAGGTTCACAGTTTGAGCTCAGTTTCCAATCTGTATAATAGGTACCACTAATTTCCCTACATTTTTGAGATTGATTGTCGGTGAGATGAGATTGCAAATAGATTTTTAACATTTTTAAGTACGGGAATTGTTCTTCTGGTTTCACTTTAAGGCCAAGTCAAGGTTTCATAGGTCATATCTCTCGTGTGATATCTCAACATTGTAGGATACGAATTGGAAACAATAGTTTATTTATTTTTGATTAAAGATTCGTTTTTCATACATTTACAGATTTAGATACCGACATTTTGTGTCACACAGACATATTATCCAACTAAGATACTCTAAGTTCTATGCATAGACACGGTTTTGCGATGTAAGCAGTAATATTAATCACGATGTAAGCGCTTAGTGCGCGATATTGCGGGTCCAGTACATTAAGACTAATCTCAGCATGCGCTATAAACATGGGTTCCGCATATGAATAGACAAACTTAATAGTTATATTATACGTCGTATATCTTTAGAGGGGCCCGTGACTAAATAATAACAGCCGCATTGGTCGATTCATCAGGTTAAGCTACGCTTGCCGCGGTTGTTCGGTGGATGGGTGGCCATCTTCATATACCCGACCCCTCCGTGCCTCGGAAAGCACGTTAAGCCGTTGATCCCGACTGTCATTAATGGATCTTTGACAGTCGTTACGTGCAGTCAGAAGCCCGAAAGTCTGACAACTAGTCTTACCAAGGTGTAGGTATCGTATTATCCAGTAACTGGGTTGTTTAGGTCAGATAGGCAGTCGCTCCATGTAGAATACTGGTATTCAGCTGCATCCGGTTAGGCTGGAAGACGATCCCAACATAGTTGGGAAAAGGTTAGGCAGATGATGATACGTCGTATATCTTTAGGTTTTAGACATGCTAGGTAATTTAAAGGTGACGGCATCATTGTTTTGAATTTGTCCTTAGGTGCAGTTTGGACGATTATGTGTGGTTTTGGAATCACAGAATAAGTCGGACACAATAGTCGCAAACTAGAGCAAAAGTTAATTGCAGTGTAGCTGTTTGCTTAGCGGACAATGGTGTAACAACACTTTGGTATATGCGCCGTAAATTCTAATGCGATGTCGCCCCGCGAGGTGCCGCCGTAAAGCCGCCGAATACGGAATGATCATAATAAAGTATGATTTCTTGGTCGGGGACGCGGCCTAACTCGGATAATCACTCCTCAGGCGTACCCATATAATTCCTTAGTGCATAATGAAAGTTGATTAACATTATACCCTGTACGGCGTCGCGTGTGTGTGTGTCCGCCGCAGATTCCGAGTCCTAATTAAGAGCGAGGGAGGGTGGGTCGCGGCCGGCGGCGGGGGCGGGGTATCGATCATCACCCGCCAAGGAATCGACGCAGGGACCCGCAAAAAGGGGAAGCCCTCATCTGAAAATCAGCGTCCGCTAAGCCGGTCCGCTGCGAACACATGTGTTTTGATTTAAATGCGCTCTAAGGGTCAGTTTAATGCGCGAGTGCGGAAACGGAACGCTTCGGGCGAGATTTGCAAATCCGATGTGAATAATTACACGGCTTACGAGCGCTTACCTACTGCCTTATAGTCATTTGCATATTTTCTTGTGGCTTTATGCTGGCTGCCCGCTGGTGTGGAAAGTAAATATGTCCGTGAACGCTTTGAACATTGACTGTACGGGCGGAACTTAACTATCATGGAATACCATCATTAAAGTTGGGGGGAAATCTTCAAGTAAACCTCAAAGACGTTTCCTATGGTATTCTGATATGCATTCTTAAGAGGGCGCCGACCAAACGCCGACCGCGCAGTGGCGCTCTCATCGTTTGTTTGTTTTTTATATTTTTTTATTTTAGAATGAAAAATAGTGGCCACTATTATCCGTTTTAGTGATTATAATAAAACTAAACAATGTAAAACTATCGTTTATAATAATATTAACGTATAATCTTGTGGAGCACAACTTAACGTGCTTATTTTCTGCATTTTCATTCTAAAATAAAAGAAATAACCAAACAAACGATGAGGGCGCCACTAGGCGGTCAATGTAGCCTTAAAAGGCTTCATATTTTAGTTCAGGCTCGTATTCGATTCGATTGATGAAATTATGTCTCACTTGTAGCATTTAGTAAGGTTTTTAATCCTAATTATATTTTACTGGCTATGTAGATACTTTAGAGAACTCTGCGCTTGTTGTTGAAACGTTTGTAATATTGTTGTAGGGTCTATTAAAAATAAACCCATGAACCTTTATCTTCCTTGTGAGTTAATTGGTGACTCCTAGTAAATACAAAAATAAAAAACGTCAAGAAAACAAGCAACGTTAACAAAGCCGTTTATGAAATAAAAAAACGTTGGATAAACACTTATCGTGCTCGAGTGCAAATCGTCGACTGTCACATCAAATCCCGCCGGCGCCCGGACAAAATGGGAAAAAGTAACAAAAATAACAATCAAATAGAGCATCCACGGAAATGAGATCTGAAGGAATGATCACGCCCGACCCCGGGGACCGGTTGCCTCTTCAAAAAAGACTTAATCTCTCAATTCACTAAGGAGTTAAGCTTTAAAAATATTTCGATAGGCAACAAAGAGCCCCTCGCTCGTCGCGTCGCGGTGTCTTTGACACGTCGCCGCCGGATTTTTTCCGCGAGATCTCTTTAGAAACGGGATGTCACTCACTTTGTATCGGCTTTGTCGCGAGAGGTTAAGCGCTGGTTTATTAGGCTTTACTTCCGATTCGCAAACAGGGGGACGTTTGCAGATTCGTTTTCGATGTCGTACTCCGATTAAAAAAATTAAAACCTCTAGCCGATCGAGATTTATCGGCGCAATACTGTTATGTGGTGTTCAAAACGAGACCCTCTCGGAATCGATATGAAAATGTGACGAGTGGGGTTGTTCGCCAGCTGGCGGGCATTAATTAAGAATACGTGACAAAAGACGAGACATGCACACAAACACAAGTCGCGTTGAAAAAGGTCCGGATTACGTAACCCTTTTGCGCTTTTGATTTTAAACGTCGCGTGAAGTGCGAACCGGACCGTGGCTTCTAATTTGAAAGGAGACTTGACAAATCTGGCTTCGGGCCGCCCCTCGTTTAATCGAGCCGTCCTTACACGTGATGTCGATATGAATGTTGATACAATGAAATAATAGCGCGGAGTAAGCGGTCACTATGGTTACAGAGTGGGACCGAAGCCTTATTTGAATGGAGCTGTGAAAGGCTTTTAGCCCCGTTTGACCATTTAGGGGGGTCAGCATTTTGGGCGCTGACTGTGCTCCGAAACCGGGATAATTAGCAGGCAAACAAGGAACAGGGTGCGGCACAACTTTTGCCGACCGTTCAGGTGCTCTGCAAACATCGCTGCAAGAAGTTTAACAGCAGTTTAATTGCGGAGCGAACAGAAGCGCACTGAAAACAGTTTAGTTTCAGTGAAAAGAACCTAGTCGGTTATTGAGGTGAACAAGCATAATCAAAGCTACGTTAGAGTTTGAAGTTCATTGAAAATGAGAAATGTCCCACTAGCTGGCGGAGATGAGAAATAAATTAAAGTTTACCGAAGCGAAATGAAATTATTGGCTTAACATCATTTACACCTGTTTAATAAATTGTTTTACTAAAATTATGGCAAGTAAGACATGCTAATGGTGCCCTTGTTACCTACGTGCATTTTAAGACCGATTATTTTTATATAAATTGTTACTAACAAAATGATACTTACATTATGCACTTGAATAGAATCACCAATTAAAGTCTGCAATCTGAATTTTTAACCAGTTTTTCTTTTGCAAAATCTCAAGAATGAAAGTCCATAACAAATTAATTTTCCAACCACTTAACCAGTGGATATTTCGGTGCAGTTCACACGGGTCCATAAATCGAGCGTGTCAACACCAGAGCGGGGTAAAGGTGTGGACACACTGGCTATAAATTACCGCTACTGGCAAGTGCGTGCACCGCGGCGCTAATCCCGCTGTACGTGACGCGTATGCCCCGGCCCTAATTGTTAGATTGTGGTCGTAGTTTCAATAGTCGGTAACTAGTAGCAGTAGGTATGTGTCATCGACTTGTAAAATTATATTAGTGTTTTTGGAAATTCGGTTAGGTTGGAGTTGATGAGAGAAAGAAATAATAGTAAGGAAGTTTTTATTTTTAATTAATCTAAAGTTCAATATATAAATACCTACTGAGATCATCTTATTTAACGTAAAAAAGACACTATCCATTGGTAAATTTAAGATGGGGAAAGTGGCACAATCGTCGTTTACCTGCACTAAAATGTTAGTTATACATTTTTAAATACCAAGAAATCCTCGTAATGACATATAACACTAAAAAAGTTTACAATCTCCTTCGTTTTTAATCATGGGTTCTATCACAACTTCATAATATTTTTTATTTGTATTATATATATATTTTTTATTTTCTATTATATTATTTTTCCATAAATCTTCCCTTCACATCCAGTATATACACAACCGTCTCATAATCCCTAGCGGGATCGCATGCGTCGCTATACCAAGTTTTGCTAATACATAATTGGGACCAAATCCCAATTGGAGGTCGCCTATACAGGGACAGGTTTCTTAGTGCGTGTTCTGTACGAAATTAATGAAATTAACCGATCCGAGGTAAATGTAGGGAAGAAATGGGGGTGGCGTATTTATTTATTAAGCAACTCTAGTTTATTAAACGTCACTTCTAATAAGTATGAGATGTGGCCTGCGTGTGTGTGATTGTAATTTGCTTCCTTCAATATCATCATACATTTTTAACATAACATTATTATGCTGTTTAAAAATGATATGTATTTGGTTGGCTATGAATCAAAGTATGCAAAGGTCTAATTTCCGAGAGATAGGCAATCCAATAGCAGAAGTCATAAGAAGAACGAAGCAATCTCAAAGAAAGACTTTGGTTTGACCTTGTTACTCGTGTCTTTGCTCATCTTTATATATCAAATTATAAGAAACTCATACTAGCTGCGTGACATACTATCAATCCCAATCTGAATTATTTTGAAGTTTATTGCTAATCCTTTGCTCTATATGTGCGAAAATCTAAATAACGCAATCAATGTTGTTAAACTGTCAAAATTACCCCGCAGGGCAAGGCGAAATAAAAATTCGATTCCAACAGGACAATTAAAAAGAAAACATTTCAAAAACAAAATTCGAACCAATCAAATATTCCCACCAGAAACGTTCTTTTCACGTCAAAAGACTAACAACTAGTGTTGCACCAAATGACATAATAACCCAAATTAAACAAGTGAACTAGCTGCTGTTACCATCATTACCCCGTGTAAATTCCCGGAGCGAGCGCTATCGATCGCGGGGAGCGACAGAAAACTTTCTAGACAGCTTTTATATGCACCGACTCTTTACCCTGTAAGTATGGAGTACGTTCGATGAAATGTTCCACACTGGAGGAATGAACGTTTTCTATGTACCTTGATTGATGGGTTAAAATGCTAGTGTTGTTACCTGGTATTTATTAGAGGTATTTAGTGTTAGCTGTTGAACGTTTGTCGTGTGGGTTTTGAAGTTTGATGCAAGTTTCATAATGAAAGACTGATGTGTATTTGCTTTAATTGGTGTCTAAATGCATTTTAGTTTAGGTAGGTAAGCACGTTTTAATGTAATGTAAAGAGGATCTTCATAATAATATATAATCTTTGCTAACGTCACCGAATTAGGACCATAATTTTTTATAGTAAATGTAAGTTCATCTCACTTTTTAAAACATCAGTTTCATGTTCGTGGGTGGGTAAAACCGGAAGATTCTTTAACAATGATTTTACTCGGTTTTATAAGACATATTATTATGAATTAATTCCTTAAACCAGAGAACAATTTCTAACCAGTTAATTAGAATAATCCTAAACATTTTGACAGGGTAATTATCTAAAATGTGCGGGGAACGATTCCGGTACTTGTTTTTCATCGGCAAGACGTCAGAGATGACGTCACCGGTGACGTGGCGTGCATCAGACAGTTGATAGGGGTAGTATCACTGTGAGCTTCTACACTGGGTTGCGGAAATATTATGAAAGTGTCTAGGAACGAAAGTCATATCTTCTTCGTATGAAGACGATTCAAATGCTTAGTTCTGCTAGATGCAATAATAGAATAACATTTCTAAACACTATTTAGGAATCTTGTATGCAATACATAGTATAGACAATTACATAATTAATATAGATCTAACTATGTAATTCTCTACAATAATTAGGTGTTGCCATACGGAAAATTGAACAGATTGTTAATACAGTAATAATATTTTTACTATATTTACGCTCGCTACATTAAGGACCAAATCGTTTGTGTGTAGGTACGAACGATTAGAACGATTAGAGTATTTTTAGTTGTAACAACAACTAAAAATACTCTGAATTTTCTAACAGACACAACAAAGTAGAACACAACCTCTTTCGTTTAGAACAACCCGTCGTAATTCAGTACCACATGGCTTTTTAATTACATCCAAAAAGCCCTTCCACATGTCACTCACATCAACGTAAACGATACAGCGAAACGTTAATTCGCTTACCGTTTCGTCTGAATAAGAACAGGACGTAATCGTGCGATCCCGTGCGATCCCGTGTGGGGCAACTCTAATCAGCTATGAAAATTAGGTTCCGCTCGGTATCTGCTTTGTACCGTTAATGTGGAATTTAATTACTATATCCAAATATCATATTAGAGTGATGGATGGGAGGAGACAGTCTTGATGTTTAATTTACCGTTTCAAGTTATATGGGATGGTTTATTTGATTATTTGTGTACGTAGTGGGGTATAAAAGGTGGAGTTATTTTGGTGATTATGGTGTGTATCAGAAAGGTAAAAGGTTGTAAAAGTCGTAAATTTATTAAAATTATTATCTAGTTTAATATTTTTGTCTACCACATACCTTATTCGTTATACGCAAGATAGAAATCATGTCAAAGTCAAATCATTTATTTAAAAAAAGCACATAAAAGGCGAAAATAATACTAAAATATAACATAAAACGTCAAAATGTATAAAAAAATAGAATTGATTCTAGTCGCTCCTTCCAAAATTTAGTTTCGTTTGGAGAAGAATGGGCAAGAAACTTAACCGGACATGCTTTCTGCGATTTCCTCACTGCACAAGTCACTAAAATCTATATCCTGACCCTCAAAATTCAAGAATATTATCTAAGTAGAGCCATCACGTGCCATAGAGCCCACACACTGGAGCCATGCCCTTTCATCCATCATCCAATTAGCCACGTGATCAATCATCGTGCCGATCACTCCCTGGGACCCGATGATTTTTCCCACTCTTTTGTACAACCTCCCGGGACTTGTTAATCACTCGTGTGAAGGATGCGTGCTGTAAAACCTTGATAGATTATTATTTTTATGTATTTCGGGGTTGGAGGTTGTTATTTCTGGGTTTCAAATGTGGGATTTTGAGTTTGGGATTGATTTGTGTGTTATGTAATTGTGTGTTTAAAAAAATGTATAGAAGAGCATTATAGTTGTGTCATATTAGTGAAATTATTATGATTAAGGGTAACCTCAGCTCCCCCCAGACGTTTTGGATTCATTCTGTTATGAAGATCGCAATAACCATTTCAAACGAAGAAATTAGCTTCCCTAACACAGTGAAACGGACCCAGTTAAACTGGCACTTCTTCAATCACGATAATATAAAACTCAACAAAACGGCACGTTATAAAAAGATGAAATAATAATTCTTTTTTATTACCGTGCGCCAAAGTGGGAATCTCATTGTCGACGAGGAAATAAATAATCAGGAAGGAAAAAGAAAAGAGAAATAACACAACAAAAAATATTAAGATTCACCCTGGATTGGCATCATTCTGTGGTCGGTGCGGATTCCTTGTAGGGGCGGCGATACCTACGTCTTTGAATGTTAATGCTATTTGCATATCCGAAGTCATGAAATAAATCAGCCGAGACGGACAGCGGGGACGCTATTCATTATGCTCTTCTTTGTCTGCGCGGCTACCAATTAATGAAAAAAATCTTTATTATTGTTTCTTTGCACCTTCATGTAAATTCAATTCATTCAAATTCATGTAATGCACATCCTACCTACTCAGGAGTTATTTGAAATCCTCGAAATAAACTTTAAATCACAATATCCATTTGTGAAGCCGTGTGTGTCGCTAGGTGAGCCCTTGTGCGGATAATGTCAGGATCCTCCGTCAAATTGCGCTGTATTGTGAGTCAAACGCGAGAAAAACGGAGAAAGTGTTAGGGCAGCATTTACATAAGTTGAGACAGAGGGTCTCGTGCAATACATATGAAAATATTCAGGGCCGAGGTGATGAGAGCCCTCCGGCGACTCTACGCATAGCCTTTATGATGGGGAAAATATTTACAGCCGGCGCGAAAACGCAATATTTATGGAGCAACTGAAAATAACGCGCGCGAGGGAAATCTGCCGGCATTCAGCGATGATGCGGTTTATTGTTTTACATTTGATGGCTAATAAATTGTGAGTTATAGCATCAAATTTTCTACTGTAGCTTTTAGTCAGATTTAATATTGTTGTTTTTATATAAAAATGTGGCAGACACATTGCAAGTCACGCGTTTATTAGAACACGTGGCGTTAGTTCGCCGCGTGGTTTTGTTTACAAGCCGGCTGTAAGGTTATCGATTGCGGGCGGGAAAGTTTTTATGAATTAACCGTCAAACAAGTAAAGAAGAACAATGAAAAAACAAACTCTTCAAACAAAAATCGATGACAATCTGGGCCAAAAACTTCGGTGGAACTTCGCCGGCAAAAAGATTTATATACTTATAAAAAAGTGAACGGGAAAAGAAGTTTTGGAAAAACTTTAAATTGCGACCTTGAACCGGTTGAACTCTGTTTCAGATTACTATTAGTGAGTTGAAGGAAGTTTTTAATGGCAAGGGGTTGATGTGCGGCGGACAGTTCTCGTCACTAACTTGGGGCTGAATGTACTGCACTCGTACTTGATGGGGATATTTCGCTTTTGATTAGGGGGCTATCCCCTGATTTTGTTTAATATCTGGTACACGTTTTGTATTAGTGAGTAGAGTGCGATGAACCAGGGATCGATCGCGGATGGGTAGCGCGCCCAGCCGCGGTCGGCGTCAAACTTTTGGGTCGGTTTTAATGAAACAATTCCCCAACTTGAGTGTATTTGGGTCATTGTGTACAACACTTATGCGCAACACTCGTGAGGCACGGATTTCATTTGATTGCTTTCAGATATTAGCGGAGATACAAGTAAACACTGTGAATACTAAGTGGAGGTCCCTATCTGTTGGCGCTTGCTTTGTTTCAGTTGGAGATTACAATGTTAATTTTAAAATATGAAATGATATTCTGGTTTGAAGATAAGAACGTCACTGTTATGCAGTAGAAAGAACTGCGCTATTGTCTACCTAAATAAATTCGGAATATTACCCTCTTCATTGCTCCAAGAAGAGTCGTGTAAAATAAAAATATACAATGAACATTTCCATCTAAAACGCGTCTAAACGGCTCAGCCTCGTCAATTGCAACATCGCTTTCTTTATTAACTGTTAAATAGAACCGGGTGTTTATGTAAATTGTTATTGCTTTTTTAAGAAAATCCTCGTTTGACACGTTGGCCCGCTCGTTATTAAGGCCTGCTTGGGACACAATGGGATTTTGAAGGTAAATAAGTCTTTAAAAGAGGAATAAGTAAATTAGAAGCGACAAGATAGGAATCTCCCCTATTTTTTTTCCCGAACGTTGGGGCGAGAAAAAAGGCGATCGCCTTAGAGTAAGTACCTTCAGGTTGGCGAAGTATGGAGACATGTTTTGTAGATAGTAATTTGACTTTTGAAGAAAAACAACCAAAACGGGTTTTGGACTCTTGGTACGTTAATTTGATTATTTCTTAATTTTCGGAGGGACCCTATTCATCATCATCTTTTTGTAGGTAGGTAGGTACCAGCAGCCTAAATAGGTACGGTCAGCATCAAAAGTCGATTAACACTTCAGTTTTTTTAAATCTTAGTTATTGAGCAAAATATTAACACTTCAGTTTTTTTTAATCTCAGTTATTGAGCAAAATATTTGTTGAAAATTGCATCGTAATTCCGCTGCAATTTTGAATAAATATTTTGCTCAATAACTGAGGTTAAAAAAACTGAAGTGTTAATCGACTTTTGATGCTGACAGTACGTAACACACTTTTAATCACAATCTGAATAATTTTGAAGGAAGGATATTACTAATCCATCGCTTTATAGGTTCAAGCATTTATCTACTCGACAACGTTAATAACGTAATGAATGTTGTTGAACTGCAAAATAGAAGTCATGACTACTGTTTGTGTAGGTATTACGCAATTAAAGAGCCTCCTCTAAGTCTCAGATAAACATAATATGCAATGCATTAATTTGTAGATTTAATAAACCTAGTTAGAGTACCAAAATGTATTTTACTTAAACACGTAGACATAATATTTCATTCCAAAGCTTGTTTCGAGTATAAAATCCGAGATTTATTAGTTTCTAAAGTTGAAATTCATAAACTCTACGTAAAATAAGATGTTCATTTTTAAGCTTATTTCTCTGGAACTAAATACTAACCCTATTCAAGGCCAATGACAGCTAATAAAACAATAAAAAATCTTGAAATTATGCTAATCAAATCTTTAGCGAAAAGGAAATATTTCTAAGATATTTAATAAATTTATAAATTTAAAAGATATTTTTAAATTTTTTATTTAATACGCGAACATTAATGACATCATCCGACGGGCTCTTGTCACCGTCGGCGTTCCAGCTGTATTAGAACCCAATGGCTTGGCACGCAACGATGGCAAGAGACCGGACGGTATGTCTTTATTTCCATGGAAGGTGGGTAGGCCTTTAGTGCGGGACGCAACGTGTGTCGATACTCTTGCGCCATCCCATCTTCCTGGATCAGCATCCTGTGCTGGCGCTGCTGCTGCGGCTGCGGAAAACCTCAAGCGGCGAAAATATGATAACCTTATTGGAAATTATATTTTCTAGCCGTTTGGGGTTGAAACTCTCGGGCCGTGGGGTCCGAGTGCTCATGGTCTTTTTAAAGAAATATCTAAGCGGCTGGTTGACACTTCCCGTGACCCAAGGGCTGGCTTTTACCTTGGCCAGAGGCTAAGCATCGCGATACAACGTGGTAATGCCGCCAGTCTCTTGGGTACATTACCAGTCGACAGCGATGCGGATGAATTTTTCGACGCTATTTTTTAATTATCTGTATAGTTTTAGCTAAGTTAGAATTTAATTTTGTTATTGTTTCATTTTTTAATTAAGAAATAATACTTATGTTAACAAAATAAATAAAAACTTATCGAGAAAAAAAATATTTAATAAGTTCACTTTAAGATATTTCAACAGTTCGTTAGTAAAGTAAAGCCGAAGCATCTGTGCCTAAATTTGATCATGTGCACCCGCGCATACTAAGAACTAACTACCAAACTATAAGCTTGCAACCTTGTATAATACTGTTGTTACACAAAACAACAGTATTATACAAGGTTGCAAGCTTATTCATCTTTTCTCTATTCGTCCACGATCATTTTAAGAAGTACAAAAAAAAATCGCCAAACTCCGCTTCCTCACAATCTCTCAAAAAAAATCGCTTTAAGGGTGAGTGCGGCGACACTCGGCCGGTATCATAACAGCTGCTTCTAGCGATACCTAATTATTAAGCCATCGACCGGCCGGCTACAGGCACCTCTACTTTGTCCTCTGCCATTACACCCGCTCATGTTTTTAAATTATAATCTCAAGATGGATTACGGAGCCATTTTGGAACCCAATTATGTTGTGTTTACACAGTGATATACTGTAAATAGGGTTTTAAAGAATATCGTTATGTTAGAATATAACATTGGGTTTTAGTTCTTAGAATTTAGAAAAATATTTATTTGGGAAAAATGTTGGCTTTTGTTTAATTGAGAAGCAAAGTCTAAATTGCGTGGTTTTTTTTTAAATCAAAATCAAACTTTTTACAAGGAATTCCTTGGTATTTAACTACTCCAGCGTACTCTAGGAAAGACCACTAGTTTTCTTAAGAAATATTATTATATTGAACTCATTTAGAGACACAAAGATCGCTTATTCTTACACACAAAAGCATAATTAAATGATAACAAATACCATGATAATTAAAAAAATATCAAAAAAAAAAAATAAACAACATATTTTGAACACACTATTGACAGTAAAGCAAATAATGCACTGCAAAGAGATATAAATTATCTAAAGGCACATGCGAAGGGCAATTCTCCGACAACAGTTCATCAAAAGGTCAGAACGGTTTCCTAAACGATGCCCTGATTATGTATGAGTCGTAGTGGGGTTCCGATTAGCTTCGTTTGCCCAAGGGCTGTCTGGATGTGGCAGCTGTCAAAATATTCTCATTTTAAATTAATTTCTACAGTTTAAAGTATTAAAGCTGTCTGTGCAGGAAATCTACATGTTGTGCTAATATGTTCAGTAAGTATTTAAAGTCAAAGGCATGACCGGTTGCGTTAGTTTTGTTTGATTTAATTCTAAGACAACTAGGAGGAAACTCGGATCCAAAATATAAGCTGTCGTTAAACGTTGAAGTACCTATGTAACTGCTAACTATGTAGTATAAACGAGCTATCTAAATCTGAATATTCATTAAATATAACATAATAATGAAGAGACAATGTTTGAACCTTATATTATGTGTCACTGTGTAATATTTTAATTCCCATGTGAACACCAAAAAATAAACACTGCAAACCCAATAAAATTATTCTTATGTGAAAGATAAGCATTCTTTGCCATTAAAGGTAATTTACAAATGACTTCTCTCCTTTTATGGTGCCCAGAAGACTGTTACAGAGTTCAGTAAAGTCTGAAAATGATCTTACAAAGTGTAGGCCGCCATCGCTCCCTGAAGTCGCCCGGAGGCTTCGAGGCGTGCTGTGCCGATAGAGAGTTTAAGAGTTATGCAAATGTTATGGACAACAAAAAAGTTAATGTCAATGATAAGTGCGGGCCCAGGGGGACGATCACGCGCACTCCGACCTTTTTTCTTGACGCTGCTCATTGGATGGGGACTTTCTTATTGGCGCATCTATTGTATAACCCTCTTTAATTTATTTTGTTATTTTGCAAGTCGTTTGCAGTGTGTATCAAATTTTATTTCTAGTATAAAAATAAAGTAAACAAGGAACAAAAAGATATTCAAATAAGACATGTTTTTCTTTGAGAATGGGTCTTCACTGAAGTCATTAAGAAGTTAGTTAAGTTCAGTTCATTTTGCAAGGGAAAAACAGGACAGAACGTAAATAAGGAAAAGACGCGAAACTAGTTATGTATCAGAACTAAAAGGCTGCAAACAATTTGTAAACAGAGCCTTGAAAAGTTATTGGTTATGTTTGTATTTCTTTTGTTTTTTTCCCCTTGTTCACTTTCGACAACCCTTAATATTGACATCAAACAATTTCCCACACAAATTGTAAAAATCTAACCCCAGTGCTTTCAATCACCGAAACTCATTTAGACGAATTCCCGTCACCATTTGCATCCGATTGTCCTCAAGAGAGTCGCGAGTGTCTGTAAAAAGTCCTTAACTGGAGTACGTGGAATTAGAAGCAGGTTCCCGAAGGGGCCCGGGATCCCATTAAGAGGAGTCGAGTAATGCAGGTGTCTAGCTGAGGTTTTAGTGGTAAAAGTCAACGAACTAAGCGGACTTAGTTGCAACTGTTCTGAAAGTATGTGGGAAAGACGTCTGTTTGCTAGTTTGAAAGTAGTTTCGTTCATAATTCGAGTATACAGAGTGGACGACAGGTTCATTTTAAGTTGAATGGTGAAAGCAAATTGTCTTTAGTAGTTCAATTAGAAAAAAATATTTGATTTGCAAAATATCTTAATTTTATTGGTTTTGGAGATAATTTTAGAACAGCTTTTATAATCTCAACAAATAAGTTATCAACATTATAGAATTTGGTCCTTTGGATAATGTTTAGTGTCTTTTGGGTCAAAAATAATTTAAAAAATAAACCAATTTCAAAAACAACATAACTCCATCCATCACATATCAACACAAGCAAGCCTTATCGACTCAGCATCTCATACCTAATCTTAAGAAGCGTGCCGTAGGTGAAGTTTTACATGCAAATGAATTAATTCTTCGCGTCAGAGTGTTCCCGGTGCATCGTAGGCGATGCCTCGTTGCATTTATAATGTGAGTTCATTACCTCGCCAAGCCTCGACTAGTCTACGAGCTCCCAGTAATGGGTTCGGAAGAACGTTCGCTTCAATTATGAGTGGGATATTAAATCGGTACATGTGTCGGTGCATTCGTACGGGAAGATGTAACATGTGTGGTTTTATTTTAGCGAAATTAAGTTTCATAGGTACTCCTCGTTTGGAAATTCTGGAATTTGTGCACGGGAATTAGTACTGGAACAGCTTGTTGTGTTGTCTAACAGAAGTTAAACTTTATACAATTGTTAATTTTCAATGTAAAAGCGTCAACAAAGCCTCGCAAAGTGAAACACATTGAAATATTTACATCACAACCTCTAAACATTGTAAATTAAAATTTAAAAGAAAAAATCTTAAACAGGGCTTGTTAACGGAAAAAAGGACAGTGCTTTTAAAATTTCACGAAGCATTCGCCCGGTTTAACATATTTTCCTTGAGGCATTGCGGGCTCGTGTGCATTTTTAATTTTTATATCCACTCAGCCGTGGATGACGCGCTGAATTTTTACTGAAGCAGGTCTTACGGTCTTATTATCAGGGGCGGGTTAATTGTACTACAAGATTAACTAACAATGTCGCTGGCGGTGTTTTTGTGTTAGAATGTATACATTTTAAGAGCTGCTTAATATTTTTTTGGCTTTTAGGGTTGTCTGTTGCTTAGAAATAGTTTGGTCTTTTCATACGCTAGTGCATGCACACTATAGAATATTTACGCGAAAACTTTATATCAAAACAAAAATAAATCGCAGTACTGATTCATAGAGACATACAAAAGCAATGCGGTACCAATTTCGATCTACATTCCGATAGCATTCACGACACTTGAAACCGCCACTAAAGTCCTAACTGTCCTAAAAACTTGCTTCAAATAAAATCCTCTGTCATATGTAATAAAAGAGACAGGCGATGTTTATCGCGGGTAGGTGCAATGATTTAGCGGGACAGCCCTATTTCACGGATACCTCGGGCTCAAATTGAATTGATATGTTTCTGCTAACGGTGGCGCGCGTTTTTCTACACATATCGCTTATGATGCGCGCCAAAGTGGCTGGAAAAATGGTGTAGGGTTAGGAAAAATATCAAAATATGCTCTGTTTTTTTCGGGATAGGTTGTTGGGGGTAGCTGCATATTTGATAAGTAACTATAAGTGTAAAGGATTTTTGGTTTTTTAGAAATATCAGTATCATTTCAAAAGAAAAATTAAAGAAGTTCGTTACCTTGAGGAGTGGCAGAAATGGGGGAAAGACTTTTCCCAGAAGTAAAACAGAACAGGCTAGTAAAAATTTACAAATTAATATCAAAAGTTATTTTCTAAAACATATTACCGCAATAAAACAATGGTCCCTGCGCAATCCTACACAATCATTTAGATGGAAACTTTAGCGACACATCTTCATTTAATGCTCAATAACACACACAAAATATTCTTTCACAATTTCCCATAATACCCCTTTCATCATAAAGCACACAGTTTATTTTGCACACCGTACGTGATATGAAGTGTGAGATAGGGGTGTAGTAAAGAGTGCAAACGACCGGGCCGCGGTGTCAGTCGCTCCAATGCACGCTAAGAACATTGCCAATTTTACATATTTTATACCCGACAAGCATTGGAACGCGAACACATACATCATTTTGATTTATCGACATTGATTTCAATTCGAGTTATGATTATGAGCTTGTGACTAGTTTTATCTGATTGGCTAGGATTTTCCCTTTTGAAAACTATTTTTTTAAAATCAGCTTTAACTTTTGTTTTTCATCATTGAACCCTCTCTTGATCTCAATCTCGCCTGGTGGAACGTGATGGATGAGATCTGAAATGGAATGCTCGTACCAGGATGATGCTTGCTCCCTCTCTAAACTAACTCTTTTAAGTTGTTTAATTTCTAGAATACAATCCTAATAGCCCTTTTCAGTTCTGTCACTAAACAGGCTATCAATAATCCAGCACGATCGTTACTGCATTCAATCTTAAAACAGTTTAAACATCCAACGATAAACCAAAGCATACAAAACTTGCTCACTTTGAAAAATGTATCAGTAAACCTCAGTAAACTATGTCCCCTGCAGCGAGCGTATCAAGTGAACTACCGCACCTTGAGCCAACTGTATCAAAATGATAAAAATGTTGAGTTCCAATAACCATTCATCCATCAAGTGTCAAGATATAATCTCTGGGCGGTGGTGCGAGAGACCTGCTTAGCCCTCTCCGACAGAATTCGCCGAATATAAAAATGCCCGAAAGATTTACAGGTTTCGCTGAGATATCGCTTACAGATTTCGCTTGCATTGTGGCGGGGAAGCGGTATATTAACTCAAGGTAAGAAATCTTTTTGCAAAATATATAGTCGTTTTACTGGAAAGGAAGTATGATTATATACAGTTTCTTGGAATGCGGCAGAATTTAATTTACACAAAAGAATGGTTTTCGCAAAATTGAGTTAGGTTTGAAAATTAAAAAACTAACAATTATTCATCTCTAAGGGTTATTTATTTCGCAACTGAGCAATATAAAAATATGTGCTTCTTACCACAAAATAAAAATTAAATCCTTTCTATAAGATATCACAGTTTCAAGGAGCAATAAAACATACAGATATGCGTTTATCTACCCCAAACTTTTGAGTACACTCGTTCCAAGATATCATTTCTACAAACTCGGGGCAGTAAGAAATCTGTTTGTATCTGGCATTCCGGGCCAGCGAGCGATTTAAATCTCTTAAGCTCAGTGCGACCGGCCGCGGGCACCACTCCACCACTCACAAATCTTTCATAATCTCGCAAGATCCTGCGAGGGGCGTTTTTCATAGTGTACTCAAAGATTTAAAGGTCGAGGGAGAAAACTATCCCGAAAAAGGTCACTTACATTTTGTCCTCCATTGTGCATTCTAAACAATCGGCTTTCACATGATTCCGTTGTCGTTTAATTTTATTTTCCCGTATCGTGTCGTATATATATATTCCAGGATGTGGGGTCGTGCAGGTACCGGTATTCATAAGCAAATACAAGGCGAGGGACCCCATAATTTTCGGTTTGCATTTTTCCATCGCGACCGCGAACTCGATTTTCACTCCCAAGGGCGAACGGACGGTCGGCCTCAAAAATATTAATGAAAATTTTTACATAAATTTATTCGACTGAGGGGCCCACGCGTCGTTCCGAGAGCCGATGGGGTCCGCTCCTGTTTTTATTTATTAATTTAATGGTATTTTCGGTCTAATTACCTGACTGAGGTATAATTCATTGGGTTTGTATAACGAGTATTTGTGGATACCCGTGTGTGGATAATTTATATATTGAAATAAAAATTGGGCAATTTTTCCAGACTAACACTCCATTATGATATGTTTATTTTAGGATGTCTTTTTCAAATTCCTTGCTATATTAAAATAAAATATTTTGATTATGTAGTTAAAAAATACGAAACATTGCACCAATTGTACTGGTCCTTCGAGCCGCATTTTATTTCACAATGTATGTACCAATCCACACGAGTAAAAGTACTTAACGTCATGGCTATACTCATATAAACGTATTACAACTTCAGTTTATTGAGTTTACTATAAAAAGCAAAGCATTCTTGGCTTTAACCCTTCACCGGCGGCATCAAAAGAACAAACGCAATATATCGGGGGTTCGGCTTAATTTGCCCGCTACCTAACTTTAATGCGAGTAGCCCGCCCGAATGCTCCAAATTACTCCGCGATATTTTTAACGTGCGGAATGCACCCGTTTTAGGTTACGCTTACGATATTAACTGGATTGTTCGGCGGAGCAAGGGATAAGGAGCTCGATTTTCATCGAATAGTGAAATAATTTTGATTGGGTACATTTTCGGGATTTTTTACAAAACTTCCACCATTTTTCGTCTGGTTTAATTAAACCTGATTGGATGTTTCCAAGAATAAAATCAGTGCACTGATTTTAATTAAATTTTACCACTTTTTATGGTGCAAACAAGCAGGGGTCCGTGCATTCCTAATTCGCCGCTTTGTGCTAAGACAAGACATTTTTTCTCCAAATGAATCTCCCATCTTAGGGGACATTGGCTTCTTGCCGTGTTTACAAAACTCCCGAGTCCCACTTTGTTGTTTAATGAAATTATCGGTTTACCGAGTAAATGAACAAAGCCAGATTTCGCTTTCGGTCGGTCAAAAAAGGGAGGGAGGCTTGTTTTTGTTTTGCTCAGTAGTACGAATGGACTCCTTTGTGGTATTCCTTAGCGCGCCGCTGTACTTAATCAATTATGATCGATTCGTTAATTTGAGATGCAAAGGGGATTAATGTAGATTTAAAATAGCTGCTTCAGAATGTTTTTGATAAGAAAATTTTGAAGTTGTATTGTAATTTTATAATCTTGAAACGTTTTGTTCATTCACGACCGTGCTATGCAGCAATACTTCGTTTAAATAAAGTTAGTATTAGCGAACATATTGCTTAGTTCAGAATTCCTCCAAAACTGTTGAGAGAATTAAGTATACAGTTAGTAGAACACAGTAATAGGAACATACGTGTGAACGTCCGATGCGAAGTCTGTATTCATAATTGACCGCTTTGGATCATGAAAGTTGGTAACAGGAGTATCTTTTATTGGCATTCAAATTTTCATAAAATGAGATCAATGTTAACGAATGACACTTAACGGTTTTGCGAGGTGAAAATAGCAAATTTCATCTACTAATTAAAATGACAAATCAAAGGCAAGAAAAATCTTTAAAAATACCACAGTTTTCAAAGACGTATTTGTACAACGTCCCTTTCCCTAACCTTCGTCTAAATAAACCGACGTTCACACGTGTCCACTAACTAACGCCCGCTTAACTAATAGGTGCAATTAGAGACGGCAATGAAAAGAATATGGCGACCCTCGTGACAGTAATGGCCGCTCCACTTAATTATATAAAGTACTTAAGTAAATGATAGCTAATTCAGAAGCGTGCTCGACGTCCCGTAAACAAGAGGTGTGACTTTCCACCATTGTCGGCCATGACGGCGATCTGTCACTTCCACTTCCGCCGAGGTCCTTCCCGTAATTCTTTCTTTCATTGTTGCCCTTTCTTGAAAAGAATACTTTCTCTTTTTTCCATCCGGTGCGTGCAATTGTCACCCTCCCGTAGTGTTTGTTGTGAGCGTTGATTAAATACCGCTGTCAAATTTTGTTAATTTTTCCTTCCTGCGAAGTTTGGAGTTTTCTCCAAAATATATCTTTATTTCTTAAAAAAATACGATGCCCCAGTTTATAAAGGGACGCTTAAAATATAAGCTCTACTTATTAATATTACAAATGATTGTGATGTGCTGTCAAATATTTTGATTCTAAATTATTTTTTTCATCCGTGTCGTCGGCGTGTCGGTGGAAAATTTACATTTAAATAGAACATCTGCGGGCAGGTCGACCCTCTTAAGGTTTCCTCGTCGATTTTCTTACCCGCTAATTTGTAAATCGCTTTGTAATATAGAAAAATTAAAATGCTGATGTCATATTTTATTCGCTATTTATATGCTAATATTGGCGTTTTGCAATCGTTGAAGGGACTGACTTTTCATTAAAATATCAATGGGTAATCGGCGAAGGGACTATTTAAGACTGCTAAATCAAATTTAGAATATGTGTGTGGAATATTAAACCACTGATGTATCCGGGACATTCGGAAAACTTTCTCGATGTGTAATGCCAGTCATTAGAATTCTAAATCTTATTCAGAGTAATTGTGATGAGGTTTAATCTTGACGCTTATCCCATCTCTCAAGGCGTAACATCGCTGCAATTATTTGTAAGACGGAAGGGTTGGGACGAGAGTAATGCCGCAATATTCGTAAATTAAGCACTTTTGCCGGCGCCGGGCTCAGTAAATATTATTTTTTTATGTTAATAACCACGCTATTGCGTTAATAAAGCCTTACATCTCGTAATTAGCCGCCATTGTCTGCGGGGGCGGTGGAGCGAGAGACGAGGCATGAATTGAAATAATTCGAGTGAAAGGCTTGCCCATCACTGAGCCTGTCACAGTTTGTACGTGCCTTGTGTTACCTTCATCTTTTGATGGTCACTAGATTAGGAGTTTTAATTTAGTAGCCTTTTGACATTGAATAAATGCGTATAATATAAAATCTTGTCGAAGCATAAAAAGTTATTTTAGAGGACCAGTGTGTTCACTTCGCACTTTAAATAAGTTGTGTCAAAGTAAGTCAAGCTGCGCAAGCACATTAAAAATACCACTTGGTTCGATTTTTCTTTATTTTACACAAAATATTTATTTCAACATTGGTTTACTCGTCCATAGACTAATCAGTTCCGCTCAGCAGTGTTGCCATCATCGTCTCTGCAACACTGGCTCCATTAATTAATAAATTAAACAAGGCTGTTCTTAATTCCTGAGGTGAAGCCGCTACCAAAATATTTGCCATGTATAAATTCACGCGGGCGATCATGAAGAACCCTTCATCGCCCGTCCTCCTTTATAGCTCTATTTGTGTATTTTAATTACTGTCATTATATGCTAATGACTACCATCCCTTTTTCTTATCCTCCCAAATGGGTTATTGCAGTCTTATATCTATATAGCGCAGTTTTGTCGAGTAATTTTGAAGATTTAAATAATAATAATGACTTAACTCCGTCTCAGAAGGATTATTCATTTTTTTCAACGGCCCTGTATTTTGATTAATTGTTCTGTTGCTGCTAGGAGATTCTGTTGGTAATTTGTTTTGTGTTATTAACTAGACGAGGCAGTCATTTGGGTAGACGGTGTATTTGACTCTTTTTATTTCAGTTATGACAGGGGATTATTAGTGTCTTTCTTAATGAAACGTTGGTAATTCGCAGTATCCTATATATAATTGAATCAATTTAAGCTGCACTGGTAAAAATTAAACAATAAAAGCAATCGAATGATACATTCCGCTCAAAGATCTTAATTCAAAACAAAAGCAGTGCGCTAACGGAACAGCTGTCTTATTTGACGTATGCGGTACAGAATTAGTACGTCAACGTTCATATAGTAATTGTTCCAGGCGTCAATTACAGAAAATCGGTCTTTTGTACCCTGACAGTTGTAAAAAGTCTTGTATTGTACCATTTGTAGTGGTCTGAAATAGTGAAGCTCATCAATTATTCGCTAAATTGCTGCTCCGTTCGGTGAAACGTCGTTTGAAACTTGGTTTGGATTTTTATTTAGAATGGCTCTAATTGGGGGAATGGACAGCTGTTTTGTTAGTGAATGTGTCTGTTAATATTAGCAAGGTTTTCTTTTTTATGCTGCTGTAAATGAACATGCAGTCATCATGCTGACGTTCATAGCAACCGTTTTTTTATCTATCTAACAGTTAACATTTTAAAAGTTAACAGTTATTTTTTATTTCAGCGTGGCAGGGAATCGACGCACAACCTGTTACAATGTATTCAGTACATGAACCTGAATCGCACTGCGTTGAAAATTTTGGTCGCTTAAAAAAAATGTTCTATATATTTTGACCGCGTAGGTGACACTTTTCTATAAAACAGGTGATTATTTTTGACAACCGACGAAAATCAATCAATCAATCAAATTCTTTATTTCAGACCAAAGATCCATATAGTGTTAGTATCATCTTAGCCTAGTTGTTAGTAAATAATAATTTAATAAATTAATTGTTGACATGGACGTCTGTGCGCACATGTAATTGAAGGAGTGCACTAGACTGAAACTTAATACAGATAAATAATATATAATTTTTGGATGTAAGTAGATCTTTTGTTACAGGTCCTCAGTAAATAAACATATCTACATTGATACGAACAACGTCTTTAAGACTTACAAACACTCAGTAAAATCCACACATACTCAAGTACATATACGTAGCTACGACGTAACATTTAGCATTATCGTGAGAAAACACACCCCACAAAAGAGTGGTAAAGATGCAAATCTCGAGACCTCACGTCTTAACGACGCATCCTCCCCGTACGTTGAAATCTCGAATCTCGGAATTCTTTTACATAATCATGTGTTGAAAATAACAGCTTTTTAGGGGCGTTTGATAAACTCTAGTTAGGTATGCGAACGTCGCTGCAATACTACCATGTATTTAGCATAATCCGCTGATTTAACCCCGTGTAAGAAATAAAGATTACGTATATTAGGTTTTATGGCTGCGCCGTCTTGGTCTTAATTTATAGACTTAAAGAACATCTTCAAAGGGCGATAAACTTTTGCGATATATCAAAATAATTGTGATACATTTTTATGGTCTGATATTCATTCCTGGCGCTGGATATTAGCATTTTTGTTTTATAAACGGATAAGATTTAAGAGAACTAGATATTTCTTATCTCGCATAGGCCCCGATAATCAACATACAACTGCATGCTTTTTTATTGTTTCCTTTCTGTAGTTAATTAATGACTAAAATAGTAAGTTTAAGATTTCAAAATGTTATTGTTTTCCCTAGTGTTTCAAAAATAACCATAAAAAATTAGCTTTGCACTCCCTCTGGAGCAGTTGTGAGAGCATCTTTACAGTTTTTACCGACATTTTACCGTCGCGAAGACATCGCCTGTCCATATTTACTGCATCGTTCCTTTTTACGGAGTCTCATCCCGCCGTGTTTACGACCACGTCACGGTTTATTGTTATGTCACGGAAAAAGGGGTTAATGTCACATTTTTGTATCACTACAGGTGCACAAACCACCCCACTTATACCTTAGACCCCACTAACGTCAACAAATAAATTATCCACGATCACAAAAACATCCCTAATACGAAATCGATGCAACAAACGACAAATGAATTATGGAAGAGCATAATCTTCATATTTTCTCAAAAAACAGGAGCTTGGCTCACTCACATATTTATTGCCATTGAAAATCCAGTTTCTGGGAATGTATTCGTGCGTGCGGGCGGGAAGCATGTTTCCATGTCGCATTAGGCATAAGTAGTGCTCTCTCCGCACCCTATTAACTGTGATATATGCGACAATTCTTTTCGCAAATCCTCGAAACAGAAGGGAAGGCGCGTCATATCGCGCGCTCCACTTACCATCGACGACCGTGTGTGACGCGCTAATTCCGCGCTGATAAATGATTTCACCGGGAATTTGGAATTGGAAATTTTCTGGTGATTCGTCACCGCATTTGGGAGGATAAGACATGCACGTGTAACCGTACCGATCATTATGGATTGAATTATTGCTGTCAGCTTGTTTGTCAGAATGTCAGCTGACGTTTCCTGTTGTTTTCCTTCACAATAATTTTGGTCCTTTGAGTCTCATTTTCAAATATAACTGTTGATGTCAACTTTTTGTAGCTTTTAAAAGTGTATTTAAGTAGTTCAACTTAAACAATAAAGCGTTTAGGACTTCTCAAAACTAAAAGACCAACTAAGCTATATTACAACAGTAGGATAAACCGTAAATTCATTCCCCAAACGATATAAGAAAAACCTTTATCCAATCCAGACTAATAAGAAGCGAACACGCGTCCCAAACGCGATTCACGTGTACAGACAAAACCCGCGATGTTCCCCTCCGAGGCGCCGTGTGTGATGTATGCAAAAAGGGAATTGAATAAGGTGATTTCGTTCCGCGGGGTCGCTAAGGGAAAAGAATCCACGGTAATGGCGAATACAATAAATTTTCATAAACAAATTGCGTTTTGATGGCGGCATATCGGCGCGTGTGCCAACTCCCAATAAGGATTGATAGGGAAACAATGTGGGTGTACACTGATTGAATGTCAATTTGCGGAGGCTGCGGACGACGGAATAATTTCATGTAATGGTGTACACGTCGCCTTAACGATGTGTCGAGTAACATGTGCGGAATGGATTTTGTCTTGTGTCAACTTCAATGGGAGTTGCAGCGATTTATTTTGTAAGGGGATATTGGATACGCTAAGAAAATATACCTATACAAACGGTTTGTTTAAATTACCTAAGATGCTGCTTTACTGGATGATAATACTAATAAATGCATGCTTTAAGTATAGAGTGTTACATACACGCCTGGAATATCAAGGTCTATTTTTGATTAAAGACCAATGTGACAGTTCCAATCTTAATGAAGTTTCAATTTAATAGGAGTTTTTATCAAAAGTGGTAAAAAATCACGAGGTTAGAATTCCATTAAAATATTTTCTCCAAAATTTAAATAAATAATTCACATTAAAAGTGGAGAATTTCGTAGGCAATTTAAAAGTGTACGGTGTGCTAATTTCTAAGTTGAACAAGCACACCTGCTCTGGATGTGCCGACATTTGCGAACGTAAATCAGGCGTAGCCCTGCGCGATGTGTCATATCCAGAGATCATTACCGAGCCCAAAGAGTGGAAAATATTTATGTATAAATTAATTTTTATTTACGTTAACTGGTCATAAATGGGGGGGGGGGTGTTTATGGTTCTCTCTTTTTTTGAGTGAGGTAATAATAGAAAATAATTATTTAATTGTATCTTGAATTTAGAGGTTGTGTTGAAATCTATTAGAATTTGGAGTCCACTAAATTATGGCAGTTTTTTTTTGTTAAGAGAAAAGGAAATTTATTTTTCACAGCACCTGCTCGCTAACGTCAAATTATATATGTCGTTTAAACCTAACCTAAAGCAAGTAATTTAAGCCCTAGGTTCTAGCCTTTTTTTTAGGTTCTAGTCTGGCATTAATATAATACTGAACTTCATTATGACCTGTTAGCCATTAATGTGATTTGCATTTAGAACGTCAACTGAGAAAAACGTATGGAAACAATAAAAAATAGTAAATTTTTTGCCAAGGGAGCAAACAACTATTTTGAAGGCTAGAGTGTCTCTTTGCATCCTGAGCGTAGCGATGGATTCAAAGTACGTCACTCGAACTTAAAATAGTGTTGCTCCCGAGGCGGACACTCTACTTTTTATCACCCTCTATGAAAAAATAAGTAAGTGTAACTTATGAATAAGAATAGTACTTACGTTTATTTATTACATACAATTGAGGAAGACATACTCATTTTTTATAAAACTAAGTAAAATCCTAATTTAAGTAAACAATTACAAACTAAGGCTTTTTGCGCGTTTTTTATTTTTTCACAAACTTTAATTTTTATTTATTTGTCTCGCGCGTGTTACTTTATCATACAGCCTGTTACTTGTTCATATAATGTTCGTGAATGATCTCTTTGGTGATTGGAACTTTTACTAACAATATCGACATTCCAAATTCAAATCACTTTAGTCCCTAGGGATTAAAAAGCTATTTTAGTCCCTGTTTACGAAGAATACACTAGCTCTTTTTGAATAGATGTGATAAAATACACTTTTTTTCTATTAATTTACAGGTCGTTGAAAGAGTTGTGTCTTCATAAGTTTTAGTCGCCGCCGCCGAACAAAATGATCGGTTGTTGTGGCGCGTATACCCCCGTGTTCTATAAAGAATGTTGAATTTGAGCCGATGCTCCATTGACGATATTATTTATTGTGTTTTTGATGAAAATGCATGAGATAAGATTAAAAAAAAAATCCCGACAGGCAGTAGGTATGTTATTTTAGTTCAATCTCAGATTTGATGCCACCAACTGCATCAGACTGCTTGAAAAGTGTGTTAGTTCTGATTTTCTGAATCGTAGTTGCAGTCGGATTATGATTTATATTTTTGGAATCGTCACCTCAAGCCCTTTATTTTGATACCCCAGATAAAAATAGTACTATTTGTTTTCAAGGCCTTCCTTTTTCATCGTCTAAAATCCACCATATTGATTTTATAAAAACAAAACTTGGCCTATAATCTTTGCGCGTCCCAAACGAGCCGATAGACTCCTCATGTATTAAAATCCATCCATCCTTTAGGATGCTTCGAGGGTATAAGGAATTCCAAATACAAAGATACATAGTTAAGTAGGCAAAAAAAACATAACCCTGTCCTGTCACGTAGTCGGGTAAATAGTGTATGACACTGCACATAACTAGGTATTTCCCGGTTATTTAACAGTTTCATAAACTATTAATTCGATAATCGAAATTGGTTCTTATTAACTCGCAGTAGGTGCGAAAAGTAGAGCATTCTCCTCGAGGATAAAGGTGTTTCATCTTGGGCGAGCTTGAATCCCTCACTGTACTCAGGATTCTAGTCTTAACTACCTCGCTTCGCTCAGGAGTTACCTCTGAGCCTTAGTATCCTTCGTTGCGTCAGGATTCAAAATAGCGCCCGTGACAATAAGACAACACTTTATCCCCTTAGTGTATAATCTACTAATAAAGAGGCAACTGCTCAGCCGTTAAAATACTAATTGGCGAGTAAAAAGTGGTAACCTTAAAACCAGCCGTCGTAAACACCACCTGATGAAAAGTTTAGGTAGTAGGTATTAGTGACGTAAACACTGTAGTTTTAATAACTTTTAAGTTTCAGGTCACTAATAAAGTATTTTAACCAGGCTCACTTTAAGTACTAGTTCATTTTCAACACGTGCAGATATGTTAATAAGATTAAGTAAAATGTTTTAATATTTTATTTCCAGTTTAATTTTCGCCAACGTTGGAACTTCGCATCCACGTGTAATCTTTAAAGGAAAGTGGTGGCAATATAATTCCAATAAAATTTTCTAAACTAATCTACTTACCTTTGGTTTAGTTGAAGGTTGAATTAGTTTAAACTTCCATAAATGTACCTACATACCAAATGTGTGATAAACAATAGCTAGCACTTATTCCACACATACATACTCACCTTCCCTTGTTTGAATCTTAAACATCGAGCCATTTAACACGTCACCTGTATCTTGGAGCTCAATATGAAAAATGTTCACACGCGCTCGGCAGCGGGTACCCACCGGGGTGCGGGGAGAGCCAAGTGTACCCCAAGGAGTTTTGACTTGCAAAGCAGCCTCGCCGAGATTTTTCACGAGGGCCGTAATGACTGCTTGATGTGTTCGAGCCACGAGTATGGAGGCAGACAGGATGGAAATATACTAAGAGAAAGTTTTGGTCCTTTCGGCATGTTGGTCTTTTGAAACGCTGATAGGACCAGTTTTTCAACGTTGGCTGATATGACAAAAGAGCCGTCGGAAATGGAAATTGCACTTGTTTATTGGCAGTATTTCAGTCACATGAAAATAAAAATACGACATCAAAATTTCCGCTGTCACAAAGCAGTAAACGGATTCGCAAACAGAGTAACAAAATGCAAAATCAGACGTTCTAGGAATCCGCATTTGCGATACATGAACCAAGGCTTCTCATTAAACATTCGAATACCATTTCCTGTCGTGCGAAGGAAACAGGATTGTCAGAATCCGTATTGTTTGAGATCTCATAACGCGTGTAGCCCTTTGACTCGTCATTTCCATACAGAACGTTAATACAAAACGACGTTATATAAAGGCGTCTCCACACTTGGCTAGCTCGCAGGCGCGTCACCTTTGATGCGCGTATGATTGCCCGCGCCCGCGACACATTGGATCTATATTGTTGTCTTTTTCAAGTTTCGTAATAAGGGATGAGGGTGTATTAAAGCCTTTTATCCGGCTCGTCACGCCGGCACGTGGGGTCGGGAAGGGGTTTAAGGTGAGCAAACATTAGCTCTTTTACATTTTTGCAATTTCATCTACGACGCCTCACGGCTGTTTGCAGTAGCTTGAGTTTCAGGAGACTCGAAGGTTTCGGGGCGTTACAACTTTAACTCTTTTCAAAAGGGTTCGAAAGTAAACGAGTTTTTAATGTTTGTTTACAGGCACGCTTAGCTGTGGCGCTAAAGCGGGTTTGTAGTGAGACACATTGAGAAATCCCAAGTGAAGTAAAGCCGAGTATTAAGTGCGCTAGGCCCGGGGCCAAGACCTCGCCGCAGACTGCCTGCAAATCTTGGCTGCATTCTCGAACATTCCAGAAGATGTAGCTGGGATTAAACGACGTGGTATATTCAACAATTACACTATATCCAGGCAATTCCCGCAGGTAAGGCTGCATATTTTAGGGGTGAGACAATATTAGCTGCAGCGCTCGTGTGGAAAATGAAACTGTTTTTGGTCCTAATTTACAATGCTTGTAATTTGAGCGAACACGTTCCTTGTTCGTAGGTGTACACCGTTTGTGTACGCTGCGAGCATTTTGAAACGTATTAGCTGAGTTCGCAAATATGCATACGGAACAATGCAGAGCGGTGAGCAAATGTTGGCTCTACCGCTGTTATATCTAATGTGGTGCACTATTATATATTTATTAATGCTATTGTATTCATATTGCTGCTAATCTGGGAAGGAAAATATGATTTGAATCACCTGTATAAAATCGTTTTTGACCATTTGTTTTTAGGGTTTCGTACCAAAATGGTAAAACGGAACCCTTATGGTGAGACTCAGTTTGTCTGGCTGTGCAGTGTAGCCGTTCTGTAAGTAAGGTAACTGTAGTATGAAATGATACTCATCGCATCAGAAGAATGGAAATCCCAAAATAGGCAAATCTAAATGGTTGACTTCAGAATCTAAACAAAACGGGACTGTTTTTCTCCATGGGGGAAAACAATTTCTTACTGCGCCGCTAAAGTTACTCCAGATAACGTATCGCTGTAGGCGACAATTATTGCGGTGTGTTTAAAATAAAGGGCTAATTACTTAGAACGAAAGAAGCTACGAAATGGCGCGCACCGCACGATGCGCCGCGGGCGACCACAATTCAGAAATAGCTCATAACTCACGTGTAATCGCGACTGGCGCGCGACATTCTGCATCCTGCGGCTGATAGCGCGATCGCGCCAGAAACGCTTTTGTGCGCCCGCTCTTAGATGCATTTTAGCTCAATAATTAACTGCTGTTGCTATGTATTTATATACGCGGCGCGGCGCGTGTTTTTATAACGAAGGCATGATACAGTAACAATATCAACAACTAATATGTTCTGACATTATTATACCAGTTACAAGGTTAGTAAGTTAGTACTTATTTACTTCAGAACCAAAGTTGGTAACAAGCACTACAAGATAAACGGCACCATTAATTATTGTACCAATTCATACAAGTGTAGTGTTGTCACGCTAAAATTAAAATTATTCAAACGTACAAGGACGCCATTGGAGCACACATAAACTTGAATCTATTGTTAAAGTTTATATGAAAACAAACGCGAGCGTCATTACCGCCCGCTCCGTATTTAGCACATTATTCAAAAAGCACGTGAGCCAGGAAACCCTTAAAATTACACACGAAACAGTGCTCTTTACCAACTTTCCCATAAGAGCCCATTATTTACGGAGCCACCGTACCATTAAGATTCTCCACATATCTTCGAAAGGCGCGTTATGGTAATTACGGGTCGCCATTTTATCTCGCGACTCTTCGCGATTAGAAGTCGCGCGCTCGGCTGCACGTCGAAATAACAAGTGCGCGAACTTAGTTCGTTTCTGAGAAGGAGCGTTGTGAAATTAATTCGGATGGAAGATATCGGGCGGCGCGATAGCGGCTTCTTCCGCGCCATTTATTGCTCGTGTGGTGCGGGTATCGGTGAAGGGGTAAAGAATATCAAGATGTAACGAGCGCCAGCCGGAAGGCTCGCAAATGAGCTCGCACACTTATCTGTGTTAATGTGGGCGAGGGTTAATTTTGTCTTACATGAGCAATTTGGAGATACCACCCTCGTTTCCAACTTACATTTGTTGTTACTATATGAGATTTGGTGTGTTATGTGGCTGTTCTGGTCCTATCACGGCCACTTCGGCGTCTAAAATGGCTATTTTTGATTGCACAGTGCCCTCCATGCTTCAAAGGGTTTGCATTCAAAGAAAGAAAACCTTACAACAAGGAAGCTTTCTTTAAAATTCATGTCACCCATAAGAACGTGCTCACACACATCTCACGTTTAATTTATACTACTTAAATATTCGTTAAGATTTCGTCTAGACAAAAGGAAAATATAGCCAAGTCTGTAGGGTAGAATGAAGCGGGCGCAAACATGGATGGATAGCAAATACGAGAGTGTATTAGGCAATGAAATTAAGTCGCAATGCAATCTCCTTGGATGTGGGAACTATTGTCCTAGTACAATGCTGCTATTAACTAGTCGATAGCGGTATTGAATATTAGGTTTCGCCGTATCTGCTCCGAGGTTGGGGCGCTTTGTGGAAATGTAGCGAATATTATTTGATGTTCGCTTTGTGAATTTTAATTTCATGATAACTTTAATTAGATTAAGCTTTCAGTTTTCTTAGTGGAGAGTAGTGGCCCAGTAGCAACGGGGACATACGAGTTCTAGGTCGTGGGTTCGAACCCAAGCAGACACTTTACTTTGTGTAAATTATTTCATCACAAACCGAAAGACAACATCGTGAGGAAACCGGCATGTCCTACAACCAAAAATTCGAAGACATGTCAAGACAATGACAAGATATCCACCGAAGGGCCCGAATGGTGGATGGCTGGAGTGAGCCACTCTCACAATGAGAGAAAGATAGAATATTCTTTATTATGTACACCAAAAAGAGGGAGAGGAAGCCCTAGCAGTGGGAACATTATAGGCTAATTATGAGTATAATGAAGTTTATTTTGATGTCTGTTATTTTTATGCAGCTTTTAGGTGAACTTGCTCCATCGTTCCGTGTCAAGAACAACAAACAGGTATCAGATTAAAGTTACTCAGTCACCCAGTCGCGATCACATTCACCACAAAAGATAAAACTGACTTAACTTATTCAATTTCATATACAGCAAAGCAGAGGATTTTCCAGTGAAATATTGAAGGAATCGACAAAAGTTGGTCTCATGTAATATGCAAGGAAGTAGGACCAGCGCACTGCATATTTTGCGCCTAAGATCTGCGGTTCTACGAGCGAACTTCCAAATCCGCTTGCTTAGGTACTTAGGCTTTATGTAATACTTTATGCTTTATACTGCTAAAAGACGATAATTTGATGGCTTTGCGGACAGAAGCTGTTGAGAAATGAATTTGTGTCTTCGAAATCTTAATACTGGTAATGGAGAGCTTGTGGATTTTTGTAGATGTAATTTTAAGTAGGTTTATGAAATAAGGTTACTCAGTAGTGCATCCTTGATTAGCTAATTTTGACCCTTATTGTATTCTATTCCATCATTTTTAGTGACGCCGTGGTCGACGAATAAAATACGCAGAAGATGTTTTGAGTGAATTTAACCTCGTGAATTGAAGACTGTAAGAACAATAATGTATTTGTGCACAAGAAGCCACCCGTAAGAAATACATAAAATATACGTGTAACGGAAATCAATAATGAACCTATATAGTAAACGGACATAAAATAGAGCTACCACACCTACAGAGTTCACCCAATCTTACCAAATTAATTCTCCATAAAGCTGAATACACAAAACGTTTGCGGTCGTAGGTGAGAGCTCAAAGGGTCAGTTCACACGACAGGTTAGCGTCAAAAGGATTGACCGAGACGTGTCGAGGTGGGGCGGAGTGACCACAACCTAGTCGGTTCGCAACCACACTCGCTTTTTGGGTGAACTGTGGTTCAGTTCACCTTTGTGGCTAATTTTCCTATATGGAACTTTGCAAGTCGTTGTTGTGAACTTTTGTTAAAGCAACTACTTTCGACCGATGTTTATTGGTTAGCTTTTAGTGTTGCCTTTTGTGGGGTTGTTTTATTTTTTTAACCTTTGAAAATAGGTAAGCGTACTATGTTGATAATATTATGTCTTGAACAAGACGTTGAACGAAATAAGTCTTTTGAGTCCCAAAAATCCTCAACCTAAAAGAGGTCTCACGTTATTTCAAGCTGTTCTTTTCTTTATTCACAAAACATTATATTTCGCCTTTTCAACATGATTTCCAAACAAATTAAAGAATCAAAAAGCATAACACGCAGAGACCCGTACCCAATAAGACGTACAAACAATAGTAACTCGTCTCAAAGTATCAGTCTGGCAGCATTGCGCCGCAAAAGGAACTCAACGCCGAGCTGTTTACGTGAGGGCTGTTAGCAAACACCTGTAAACGCCTTTACCTTGCCTCTGTTTGTACTGGACGCTCACGATTGCCGTGTACAATTAGCCTTAGATGTCTCACCTGCAAACCAATTTATTACCTACAGTTGCTAAAGACATTTCCACTTCATTTTAAACTCTGTCTTTGAGTTTTAAGGGCGAGTTTCGGATGGGAGGTAAGATTTGAGATGAAACGGTTATGTGGCAACTTTGTGTGTCTGGATGTAGTGAAGTCTTTTGAGTGCCGTTGAGGTGTTAGGTAGCTTATGTGGAAACGTTAAGTACGTTCACGATTGCCCTGTGTTTATTTGGTCAGTCAGAAAAACAGATTTGGAGCTAATGTAAATGCGCTGAAATGTTATTACATTTGAATAAATATGCAACAAGCTTGATTGTATTTATTGATATGAGAAACTGAAAAACAAAATATTGAAAATCCAAGCTGTGCATTTCATAAAAAAATGTTGAGGGAGTTCCAAGCAAAAACATTCCATTTCACTATTACAAAACATCCACTTGAAATAAAGCATTGCGATTCGGAAAAACAGCATCGTATTTCCATTCCCGAGCTGCCCCTTTCGAAAGTCCTCAATCATGTTCGCCGTGTTGACTCCTGGATATGATACGACCTCTCGACTCGACATGATCATAATACCCTCCGCTGCATCCAACAACCCCTTCTACATCCATAAACCGGCTACAAATCTTAGCCGAGCGTTCGGCATCTTTATAACTGGAGGACGCGATCCTTTAACCCAACATAATGGCCAGGTTTACTGGGAGGACCGTCGTAAAGTGTCCCGTCCAGCGTGTACCCCAACTACGGGACCCTTCGAAATTTCACGAACTATTTGGCCCGCACTAGCCCTCACTCAGCTTTTTTGTCGACGCTTTATTGTCCGGATTTTCAGCTCACCTTTATCGTTATTGTGTCCACTCGGCTTCATAAAGGACCCTGGTTCACTATTAGAACCTCATAACCGTGGGAAAATTGTTTGAGGGCTCCGTAAAAATTGTTAAATGATAAAAATATTGGGTAAAAAAGCGAGGTCAGTCAATAAATCGTTTGGTCAATTGAGCAGGATGCAATGGGCGTGTTAATTGGTCGGGTGTGGGACTGTATCGAGGGCTCGCTCGGAGCGATGAGTGGACACGGAGCAGTCATTGCGTGAATGATAATTGCCCGAACGTTGGGCGTCGCATAAATTCGGGCTATTGGTGTGGAATTGAATGGATGGCATGGCTTAGTACGTGATACACGGATGTCAAATGTGTGTTAGTTTGTGTTGTGTTATTTTTAATCTAATGGGATTTCGTTTTCAGTCTATTAACAATGCGCTAAATAAACATAAGTCCTAAATATTATCATGGTAACTATTTCGGCTATAAGGCTGATTTTTTTTGACAGCTTTTCTTTTATTTTTACGAATTTCAATAATTTGCTCAGAGTATATTCCAATTTGTTTTTAATTTTACAGTATATTTTTATTTATTTTACTTAATTATTTCTTAATGATAGTTATTTAATTTAGGTTCGATAGTACACTTTCTACAGCAGAAATTGTGTTTTCAAAAATATTTCTTGTCCACGTGTTTGCCATCAAATACGTCCTCAAAAAATCAACCAAAAAGTATGACAAATTTTCGAAAACCCATCTTACATCTTTGTCGGTACATCCGGACCCTAGAACCAGTGCATACGTTCCCGCAGAGATAAACGCATACGATTACACGTGCGAGCCACAGGTGGCGCATAACATTTTTCAGTCGGGACGGGCCATTGCCTGCGTCCGGCCCGTGAGCCCGCGGCTTAATTCGAGACCTTTCCAGCCATTTGCAATGGTCTGTTTTTATTGAAAACCGTGGGAATTTGCCGATTGCCTGTATTTTGCGATTTGGAAAGGGATTTTTGGATTTTGTATACGAGGGTTTTCGGATTTAATTTTGTGATTTTACAGCGTGTTAAACGGTTTTATCTGATTAGCGGTTATCCCGCAATATATTATTTATAGGTAGGCCTAAAATTTCCAATAATTATCTGATTGGACTCCAAGTAAGTCTAATCTTAGAAAAATTAATTTAAAAGCAAATATTAACACATTTCCCGAACTCCCAGCAATAAATAAACCAGAAATGACACGTCATAATGTTTAGCACAAATGACACGCTTTACGCCAGCCCATATTGTCAACCATTCAGGCCGGGGGCTTCAAATAATTATTACTCGCTTGACAAATTGCCGGCAAAGCCTACGTGTCGGTGGAACAATTTGATACAATTTTCACCGCCTTTCCCGTACGGGCCACAGATTTGCATACGTGCACCCCTAGATTATGCAAATTTACTTTTTTAACGTACTGCTTACTTACCCCAGGAAAAGGAAACACTTCGGGCACGCATTTTAAAAAGATTTACGCGCTTTGTCGGATCATTAAGTGCGGAACTAATTTGCTTACCTTTGAAATGTTTTAAGCTTTGTCCCGTATAATTACTGTAGGGTTAGTCCCCGTAACGTGATATGCAGATTTCCGCACGCTTACCCGTTGGTTTTTCCTGAGCTCGGTTTCATATGGCGGCCGTACAAAAAAAAGATTGCTCCTTACAATTAAGTTACTTTACAATTAAATTCATATTAGCAGGCTACTCTAGTGCATTCCTCAAATATAAATATATCAGGGGGGTATTTTTAATTTGCACGTTTCACGTTCAAGTGCGCAACTTCTCAACGATATTGAGCATGTGGGAATCGTCGAAATTAAATTTTCTTTGTTTTCTCTCGTGGGCCGTGGGCTCTTGGCGTTATTAAATTTCCTTGTGTTTTTTAACACAGCCATATCATTAGATTGAGGGCTTCCGTCAAGAGGAAATTGTGGCGGCGAGGGGAGCAAGCTGAGCACCTAAACATATTGAAAAAATAAAAATCCCGGCTACTTATTGCGTAGTATCCAGGAAAGTTACTCTACTTAGACTCTTCAAAATTTCATTCATTTTGGACATTTGAAAATGTTCAGATTATAAAGAAAATCTATACTTACATAAAACGCAATTTGTTTTTAAAACTATTATACATATGTGGTTGGATATTTTTTACAATACTTTTTGTTATTATTGTTAGAAATATAGATTTTAAATTATGGATTTATGATCAACGTTGACATTTATTTATGTATAAATTTATCAAAATAAACAACAATAAGTACCAGTACTTAGTGTTCATGATGAATATTTCTTTATATATAAAAATCTATGTCAAACTTTTCATATCTTCTTAAATTTCAAAATTCATTTATAAATATTTGAGGCCTAGATAGAGCCACTTCCCCACCGGTATCACAGCCGAAGCCGACGTAGAAAGACGTTTGAAGTGGTTTCGTGTAATAAGTACGGCCGCGACAAAATTCCTGGCCGCGCTGCATTTGGAAACCTCACCTTAAATATACATATTACATTACGTGAAATTGCCCATTTTTTCCACTCTCCACCCTAGCAATTAGGGTAGCTTGTGTATAAATATTGCACGGCCCTCATTAAAGTGCGTGTTCGTTTTAGTATATATTTTTATGGTACGCTTTTTGGTTGGCGTCTGCAAGGAGTCGTGGGATGTAATGAATAATTAAGACATGTTGTACAAGGGAAGTGCCAGGTTTTTTCTTCAAGGCTCCGGTAAATGATGGTGGCTTTGAGTAATGCGCTGTTCTTGTTTTATAAGAAAATTCCAGCAGCTTTTTTAATAAACTGTCATAAAACCCAAGGCGATACAAAAGAAGAATGTAGAATGTGTAGAATTTGCTAAACATTATAAATAGTAATTATAATAATGTATAATCTTTTCAAATACTTAATAACTTTCAATTAATAAAACATGAACTTTACCTTGATCGGACGGAGAGGGCATCCGGTGTCGCAGGGACGCCTGAAAAAAAAATAATAACATCAAAAACAAAAAAGGGCTACACAATATCAATCAAAGCCTCCTCAAATTAAAATCCATCATTTAACTACGTCACAAAAATCAAAACTTCTAAATTAAAAATATGACGTTCAAATTATTAAAAACTCCCTTCCGAGATTGCATTTCAACAATTAACGCATTAAGAGTACTCTCGCCAATAAAGAGCAACTCTCTTAATTAACAGTCCCTGTTAAAAAATTGAGTACAAATTCGAGTAGCAAATCTCCCCAGCTGGGGTGGGATCTAGTGAATGGCCCGTAATATTTTAGTTTGGTTGAAACAAAAACTCTTGGCGTCGCGTCGGTGAGGGGCTCAGTCGCTGTCACGTAGACACAATAAGCCTTTTAATTCGATTCGTCAAGACGGACGCGAGACAAAGGGCCCGGAGTTATCATTCAATGGGGCACTTCTACCTTTTCTTATTACTTCGCTAAGGTTTTCTTGTGAGGTGGACTGGGCGCACGAGGGACGAAGACTTGAGATATGTCCCGTGTCTTCGGTTAGACTTGGTGCTTTTATTTGTGGTTTGTAATACTTTTTGTGGTCTTTTGAGGCATATGCTACACTTTGAAAAGGTTTGCTAATGAAAATATTTATGGAAAATATTAATGAAAAGGTAAACATATTGCTTTGGCAAATTGTGTCAATGGCTAGAGTAAGACAGTATTCATAATATTTTCACCGCGTAACCTAAGATTATCTTTATGTAGATTGTTACATTAACGAACTCCTCAATTTGAATTATTTCTATATAAATCCAGATTTATCAACAACTGAAGGTCCGTTCTCTTATCTTCAGACAATTTCTCCATGTGTAGCGCGCTGTATAAGTGCACTTGATCCCATGTGTCGCCGTGACCGGACTGCCGATATACAGCTAACAGGTTTATTTGTTGCCATCGTATTAACTAACTCAATAACCCACGAAATAACAAAATAATGTTTGTGAAAAAGCTTTTGATTTTAAGTTAGGTGACTTATAGAGAGTCTATTGCGACTTATGTTGATCAACTTTAATTTAATTACCTACCATATTCAAGTTTTGTTATAAAAAAAAAACAAAACAATGTAAAACTACCGTTTATAATAATATTGACGTATAATCTTGTGGAGCACAACTAACGTGCTTATTTTCTGTAGTTTTGTAATATATTTACCTGAGTTTATTTACCAATTGTTTTTAGCCATCTACAAGTGTCAGTAAAAATAATAATGATGATGATGATGATAATAATAATGATGTGTACTAATGATGTTATATCTCTATGTATTTTACTATGTGTACATAAATTATAAAATAAATAAATAAATTAGTTCTTAGTGTTAATCTAGTTATTTATGAAATCGCCACATTCACACAAAATACTGACTCATTTTACAAAGAAGGAACTATCGTGTTATTTACTGACCAATACCGTAATATTCCTGTCTTAATATCTCTGAACTCGTGTGTACTTTGCAATGGAAGTGCATTTGATTCCTTGCGTCGTGACCCGACTACGGATTCGAAGCTAACAGCCTTATTTGTTGCTATCTCTTTAAACTCGCCTTAAATCAAAGGAATTGTATTTATTTAAGCTGGCTTTGCGATGTTTATTGATAAAGACAGCCAATGTGACTTGATATTTTCAGAAGGTTGGTCGAACATTGGGAGAGCAACTTGGATCATTTTGTAAATATCAATTTTAAATGTTTTAATATCTAGGTATACTAATTTTATAACATAATCAGCCTATGATGTTTTCACGACTGGCACACAGGCCTTCTCTCTGTAAGACGGACTAATTATATAAATTTGAAAGTAACTCTGTCTGTCTCTTATCTTGTCGTAGACCATGACCTGGGTTAAGGGGATTACAGGACCTAAACGCAAAAAACGCAAGTTTTAGAAACAATAAAAGTATATGATCGACTACAGTAAACAAAATCAGAAAAATATATGATATTTTTCAGGATACATAGATAGTGTATTGACAAAATAATACAACTAATTTGATACGGTAGAAAAAAATCTTGAAGATACTTCTAAAAACTTTCTTTTTACAATGAAAACCATACTAATATACTTACAATCATTCTGATTTTTTGTAAGATTATTCTACAAGCAACATATTAAAGCACTAGTGTTTTAAGTTTTTAGTCCAAACAATAGATTTTTTGTAAATAGACAATTGCTTCATGTTTTGCAATAAATTACCAGCGTTAGTCCGACAGTGACCGCGCTTTAGGTCATGTAAGCCCCATAAAAGATCGGAGTAAAAAATGAAATTAGAAAAATATACTTAATCTATTTATAGCCAATTTTAGGGTGACTTAGTGGGGACTCTACCAGTCTCTGACAATACTATGATAGCTACCTTTTTGCTAGTGCTGATTAGTACCAGCAAAAACTAAGTACCTATCTAATATTTACATGCACCTAATAGGTAGTTATTATGTGCCTGAAATACCGTTCCGAACTGATAGGTGCGTAAAAAAAATCGAAAAGTGCTTCGGGAAATCGAGTTTTATGAAAAAATCACTGCATAAATCAATTACAAATAAAGTTTATTGAACTCTTCGATAACTGAGCTTTATCGGTACGGTTGGTTTTGAAGATTTTACAGTTCTTTTATTACTTATTTACGTTACGTTAAAAATAGCAAGAAAAACGAATCTTTGGTGGCTCATAACTTTTTAATGGCTTTTTACGTTACTATTCTGGTTCCGTACAGACAAAAATAATAATATGTAAAAACGATATCATGTTTAACTTTGGATGCACAATGTCAAACAGTGGAGTAATACTGTCCCGAAATTTGTATGGAAAAAAATATCTACTAGTGGCACCTTAAGACATAGGCATACTTTTTTTTCCGGTTCGATAGTACGTTCGTACGTTCTCGTGGGATGAGTTGTGACCACCGTGCCGGCGAAGCCGTGGTCATAAGCTAGTTAGCTAACATTATAATGCCAGTTAAATAAATGTCTAATATTTAAATAGAACGTGTAAATATTTAGTTTCAAACTTTTGTAATTTATTTTAGTCCCTGAATCGTAGTATGCCCAAATAAAGTTCTGTAACCCAACTTTACAAAATAATTCCAGATACATAACACGATACAAGGTGTATCTCCATTTCACATTAAAATATTTAAACCCAGGCAGGGTAAATTAAACAATTTAATAATATCTCGTAGGTTGGTAGGTAAAGCACTAGCTGATATCAAGTAAAAAGGGGTTGGAATCCCACTGTCTGGCGGCATAATTACCAGCCAGGCATTAAAGATAAAACGAGCCAGGTAAATTGAAATGTGAGGTTTAAATTGAAAGGTAGCCATCACGTTCATGTTAACAGACAAGTTTCTTGTTGATACACTGGTATTTTATTTAAAATTGCTGTATGTTCAAATAGCAGAATGTTGGTTAAGATTTCATAAGTTTGTTTTTTTACTTACTTACTAGCTGTGCCTGCGACTTTGTTCGCTTATATGTCGGATGAGTTAAATTTTTTCCGCGGAACCCAAATTTTTTGTCTACAATAAAATTAGCCCAAGTTATTCTTTACAACATCAGCTACTTGTCAGCAAAAGTCTCGTCAAAATCGGGCCAGCCGTTTCGGAGATTAACCGGAATAAACAGACAAAAATGTTAAACAATGTTTTTCTGTTATAAGTACCGTATATATATACTTTCATAATTATGCTTTTAGTAAAAAGCTGTTATTTTGACTTTACAAACAGACACTTCAATTTTATTTATTTGTAAGTATAGAGTATAGATGATTTTTCTGGGAAGTGGTTCCTGATCATATAGCTGTCTTATTATGCGTGGGAGTTGTAAAAATGACTTTATAGTTAGATGTTAAATAATACAAAAGGCCAAAACAGGTAAAATGTAAATGGTTGGTTATCTTAGATACTTGTGAAAGAATTTCATGAAAATATTGTTGACACTATAATGCCATCGTAAAAAATTTAATTGAATTTTTTGGTCCTTATATCCGTGTTCAACTAATTATCCCTATAAACCTAAAAATACAATTTTTAATGTGTATAAACAAAATCAGTACATGAACTTTATGATCCCTAAGTCTTCGTAGATGGGTGCAGGAATTAACAGAAATTAAGGAAATCGTGGAGGGGGCGAACTAATAGCAGCCATTTAATTAAATGAGCTTCGACCGAGATTGGGGCAGAAGCTGATGCAAAAATTTGGAGGTCACAAATTGAAGGTAGTAGAACATTTTTCTTAATTAAAATTTATGATTTAAAGTCTACTAGAATTTGGCATGCTACACGCAGTCATTATCATGAAACAGAGTAAAAAAAGAAATAGAATATATTTTTGAGCAATTTTAAGTAAGTACTAGCTTTTCTTCGAGGAGACGTTCGCGTGGAAGTCGGTAATTATCCTACGGGAACGTACTACAGGGATAAAAAGTATCATAAGTCCGAACCTAGTCCGAATTCAGGAAATGGTCTACCAGTGTGCTAAATTTCATCTAACCCCTTCAGCCAATAAGGCGTATGTTATTTAAAAAAAAATTGTTCCATACATTTTGACCGCGTAGGTGTTGCACTTTTCCATGAAATTCATATTTCACGAAGCTACCTCTAACAACATTCCAGGATCCCGGTGAGTGTATATAAGTAAGTATATACTGTTTGGGTGCTCACCTATTACCTGCTCATAACTGCCCACTTTCCCATATTAACTAACTTAAATCAATCGACAATTTCAAAATCCCGGGATTTCAGAGGCATATCCATGTTAACATCAATTTTTGCGGTCATTCACCCCAAACAGCTCTACCTACTCCGATCACTGATGATTATACATATTACTGTGAAAGTAGGTATATGACTGAGGCCAATGATCAATTTTAGTTTCAGAGGTACATATACTTCGTATTGATAACGACTTTGTTCGTCTGGCGATAGGAGACAATCTCGAAAACAACTGAATGGACTTAGACCGTTTCCTGAGCAAGATCTTAGTCTATTAATTTAAGGCAGCGAATTCTGTAGCAGCTTATCTATACATTGGCAACAAGCCAGTGTAAAGAAATAGACGTTTCCATAAAATTGTTTTAGCACGAAGTCATTGCATCGAATGGTTACAGCATTTTGTTAATTCATTGAAATAGGTCAAATTCCAAGGACTGATTTTTCCAACGCCAGATAACTTTATTCGAGGAATAAAATTGATCTTTGACAGTTTTTGTATGAAATTACTGTCAAAATTTTCTAAATTTTTCCTCGAAAAAGTAATCAGATGATTGAAAAACCAGCCCTAAGTCTACTAACATTGTAATAATATTATGTCTCGTCGTCGTTTAGAATTTAATTCTTTCGGATTGTCGAACTTCAAAATGAATCTAGTTTCTTTTATATCAGTCGCAAACAATGCATTTATTTTATAATGAACTAGCTGTGTAAAACAAATTTATTTTCATGGGTTTTTCATTGCGGGACTTCCTAATTCTTTTTCTGAAATGAAAGCCTAGTTATATTAGCTATCTGCAAGTGAAAGTCTCATCAAAATCGGTCCACCCGTTTCGAAGAGTAGCTCGAACAAACAGACGATAGACCAATTTTTTTTTGTTTTATTCCCGTACCTACTTATAATTATACTTTCATGTACAGACGCCAGCACATCAAGCTACTACAATCTGTAAAATTTCTTTAATAGATTTTCAACTTTATTGCTAAAGCATAAGGTTCAAAGTTGATTGGGAGAATTTGACAGTTTCGGGTAGCTTGATGTGCTGGCGTCTGTACATTTACAAAAAAAACTGTTATTTTGACATTACACAAAGACACTTCGATTTTATTTATTTGTATTGTATGTAAAGATACCTGACCAAGATTCTTCCTAAAATATTTAAAACCATCTAAAACTAAACATATTTGAAATCTGTTTCGATCGTAAAATCAAAACAGATTTTAAGTAGATGAGAATAGGTGTCCTGATGAATTGAAATGCAGTCATATAATGTTTTCTTATTAAGATTTTGCGCAGACTCATTAACAAATACAATAAAAATAATTCATCTCGATACACAGTCACACAGCACTAATCATAAGTAATGTTAACCAAAATATGGAGAGTTTTGCTAAAAGAGATCGCTTTAATTAAGTAATGGCTCGAATGTTAATTACAAAGGCAGGGGTGACAACTGCACGGTAATCACTACTGATCTATGAGCATTGTTTTTGATTCATTACGTTTTTCCTATATTGTTATTTGCTTTTGGCAACACTAGGAATTAATGTGATTAGCGGAATTACAAATATTTTTTTTACTTAAACGGATTTATTCGATCTGCTAAATAATTCTTGGTAAAGTAAACATTATTTCTAAATACATTTTTCATGATTATTTTTATGACAATATTGCAGCGGAAACATCACCTCTTAACTGATCAATCGATCATTACAGACTATACACACGTGACTGACTTGTCAGTGGCAGCAACTCATCAGCAACCTTATTAGAATGAGAATAAAGATCACTGTGATTTGGACAGCGATACAAAATCAGAGGTAAAATAATTGTGAAAGGGTTGTAGGTGAAGGAGTCCGCGTATCACTGGTCAGTTTCCCTAAGTCGTCAGTTTATTTAATTCGCCAGTTTCACTGATTGGTCAGTTTTGCCGATTAGACAGTTGCGTTAACTCGACAGTTTCCATTGTTTACCAGTTTTCGTCGATTCGTCAGTTTGGTACACTTATGGGAAAAAGTTTTACCTGTTGAATAAACACATATTGTGGACAATATAAGCTGCTGTTTATTAAAATCAAACTTCAGTTAGTATTTTTAACATAACATATTAACATATAATAAACTAATATTTTAAAATAAAAAATGTAATTAACTTTTAACATTACTAAACTGAAATCTGAATATAATACCTAACGATACTTATGTCGTTAATTCAAATAATATACTAGAGTCAAATAAAATTGAAATGAATTCGCTCGAAGAATTTGAAAACATATTTTCTTTTATTCTCGGATTTCAACTCCGACGTATTACATATTGGGACACACAAATTTTATTAAATGAATAGAAAACAAACAGTTCTTAAATCAAACTAAATTTCATTTGAAAACATTTATCGGTTTCTTGCTAAACTTCAACTGGTTACTTATCTCTTTTAGTGATTGTACCTATTCCGATATTATTAGTTTGGATTTCAAGTGTAGGTACTTACTTGCATATTGTAATAAATTATACATAATTAATTTAAATAAGCTATTTTAAAGTGGGTAGTTTAAAGTGAAAATATCCAGACATGTAATAAAATAGTAGGTACCGCAGAATGTTTGTCCGTTTGTCTTTATGTATGTTCTGAATCGGTTCAAAAACGGCTGAACGGATTTGGACTAAATTTGGCACACAGTTTATAACCTGGATTAACACAGAGTAGGTACTTTAATCACGGTAATACGTTCCCGTAGGATATTTTCCGACACCCACGCGGACGAAGCCGCGGGCAAATAAAAATGTCAACAAACCTAAATTGAAACAATAGGAAAAAAGTCCACAAAACAAGGAAGAATTAACTTTCAAAATAAAAATAATCACATTAATTATAATCTAATGAAATGGCCGTTAAATCACGCTAATTGTTCTCCCGTTTTTATTTTGTTCCCCATTTTTTGTTAGCAAAAGCTGCTTCAATGGAATTCCTTTATTCCACAAATGGCTTGTTTACCAACAACCACAGACAAAGGACCAGAAATTATATACCAGCGATAAATTTAGGATGTAATAAAAAATATTTTATAGATTTAAAACGGTGTAAGAGTTATTTCAGTCTATTTTGATTTACGGTTTGCTTATAGATCACTATTAGATTGCTTAACTGGTATCATATTTCTGGTTTTCGCAAGTCTATAGAGAAAACAATCCTACATATTAGGAATGGTGTTGCTAATTTTGGCAATAGGGTGTTCGGTTTACAATGATGCATTCTTTTCTAAGCAAACACGTTGTTATCAAAATCCTTTAATATAAAAACACCACTGAAAAACCGTCCGTTTGATCGTCCCGCCGGAAGTGGCCGTGTCCGGCGGCTTTGTCCCGTCCCGGCTCATCTTCTTAATTGTTTTCTTTGGCGAAGCACTCACAGCACAATGGCTAATGATGCCGCATGGCGCTTTGATCATTGCGTGATCGTGTGTGCCAATTCTGGTCACATTACCTTAATAGGCCGGCCAAGTTTCGTTACTTTCGCCAAGTTTAACTGAGTTAGGGCTAAGTATAGTGCTGAGTTTCAGTTCCGAATATAATTCTATGTAAGTCTATTGTTCAGAAGTCTTGCGTGACCAGTGATCGGATTACCTTACATATTCATCGCCCACATTCGTTTGGTCAACCTTCCTGCGTATGCGACCGCGACCGGTAGTGCCCATATTTTAGCCCTGATAACATTTCATGATTGCCAAATTATTCCCATAATTTCTGTTTATCTAATTTGCGCGTGTGAACCCTTTACCGACATCCGTCCAGTCACGTAGGTCGAAGACACGTGACATTTCGAAAACAACGGGTACAAAACAGAATTACGACGCAAACACGTTTGTGTGCGGTATCGAGCTGCTTGTGGGTGTGTGTGCGTGCGCCTGAATTAGACGCGAAACTTTCAAAGTTTTCCCAAATTTGTGCCGCCCGCGCCCCTCCGCCCCCCCTCGCTCGTGGATCGATAGCGGGCGCCGAGCGAGCGACTCCCAGCCTCATGAAAATACTGGACAACACTTCGCCTCAGTATTTACCATGACGTGTTTTGTGGCGAGAACGCAGTTATCTCTACGAATTTTAGTGAGTGCTCGTGATTTGATAGCTCCCCGGTATTTTGTGTAGGTGATATTCGATTGCTGCTGACCTATATTGTAGACGTTTTGTAAGAGCAGGAAATTGTGGGTTTGTTTTTGTAAATTAAAAGGCTTTATACAATGTGCGAATGAGGAAAAGCAGCGTGAATTTTTCGAAACCACTTATGTAATATAGTTTTTACTGAGTTGTGGTTACCACGTTTATGTTACTTTAATAATGATGCGTATTTCTTGGGCTTCTTACCTTCGCAACTTCCCTAATTCCAGGGTCGCAGCAGTGGGAATAAGACGGCGTAACGTGAGTGGGCGACCCATGCCAACTGTCACCGAGCAAAACAAGAGCGACAACTGAAAATTGGGCGCACGAGGCCTTCGCCATTGTTTGTCATTAATTGAGGGCTTTGCGATGATCTTCGTGCTGAAGGCCCTTTGCGCGGCCGAGGGCGCACTCTTGGGACATATCGGCCGCCAATCGCGATGACAGCGACCCTCCGGCCTCGAGTGGACACTCACTAACTCGAGGTGGGAAAAACTACCGGCTGACACTACTTAACGAACGGGGCACGCCCGGGAATTTTCTTGAGTGCTTGTTAATGTTTTATGGGCGGAACTTTTTCAAAGTAGTGCGTAGATTGACGCGCTAAGTACACCTACATAATTTAACACGTTTCCCCTCGGACGTGTGACTCGTTCATCGATTCCGTTATCGTTCATAAACAATACGTTCATAAGTGGCTCGTTCGTCCAGCCCTTTTACCTATGGTAAATTCTGTCGAAATAAAAATCCAATCTCGGAAATGGCTATAAAAAGCGGTACAGAAAACTTTTCTGATTTATAACAATTAATATTTGAAATATTGACAATATTAAGGGAAATGGCCGACAGCCGACAAATCATATCAAACCGCCCCGGAAGGAGGAAGCACTGGCCCGTTGCTCAGGGACTTTATTTGGAAATGGAAAGTCTAAAAAATAAACGACAGCGAGTGCGGGGGGATGATTTATACCGAGCGGCTAGTGCGTTCGATTATCGAGATGATATTTCTGGATATTAAAGTGTTGCCAAGAGGACTGCGGACAATATGACCCGAGGAAGATTTATTGGGCAATTCACAGTGACGTCGACGCCCGTTACGATTATTTCATTATATTGCCGGCGCCGTAAAAACGGTTAGCGTTTTATTTTATTGCTGGTTCGCGAACGAATTTTTATTTCAATATTTTATTGCGTTGTAAAATTGGGACTGCAGTCGATTTTGCTTTGACAATTTTGAGCGCAGCGCCTCTGGAGACAAAAGTTGGTTGTGAGTTGTAGCTTTATATGGGACACGAATTGTAAACATGTTTGAGCAGATATTTTGTGATATATATTTCATATGTGTACTGTATGTTCCGCAGAGAGTAAAGGTTCGACATGTCGCATGATTTGTGCGTCTCGTGGGCACCGAGGGTCGCACCCGTGTCGGGCGCACGTGCTGTGCCTTACGCAACGAAAAACTCACTCGAACAAATGTAGAAGAAATCGTATAACGTTATACCGAAGAAATCCTTGATGTTAAGTAACTGCATCCTTACAGGTTTCATAATAAACCGTTAAAAAGTTGTTACGAAACTTGTAAAGTTTCTCTGAGCCGCTGTTCGCGCGGGTTCTATCGAAACCTTTGCTCGGTTACTAACCAAAAATAACTTGTTTTGTAACACAAACTTGAAGGTTTTTGAGCACCTGGGCAAAACAATAACGTATTGTGTTGGTATTTTTTTAACACGAGACGGCGAATTGCGTAAACCTTACAGATTTTGAAACGACATTTTTTTAAACGTCTTTCCTTATAAACTTTCCTCGTTTAGGTGGACTTTACTACTTACACATAAATGTAAACCAAAACAACGAGAGGTGTTTTGGGACGCCCGCGCACCCAAAACAACGAGAGGTGTTTTGGGGAGGCGCACCCAAAACAACTAGAGGTGTTTTGGGACGCCCGCGCACCCAAAACAACGAGAGGTGTTTTGGGGAGGCGCACCCAAAACAACTAGAGGTGTTTTGGGGCGCCCGCGCACAAAAACAACGAGAGGTGTTTTGGGACGCCCGCGCACCCAAAACGAGAGGTGTTTTGGGGCGCCCGCGCACAAAAACAACGAGAGGTGTTTTGGGACGCCGCGCCGGCGCACTAACTGCGTAACACACTATCTATCACAATCTGAATAATTTTGAAAGATATTGCTAATCTATTGCTTTATCCGGCCGGTGTTGAACTTTTAGGACATATTTATAATGCCTGGGAAGATAAATGCGATGCCTTGGGCATCTTTTGTGATTTGTCCAAGGCATTCGATTGCGTTTTTCACGAAACGTTAATCAGGAAACTCCACCACTACGGGATCCGGAATACTGCTCTGGATCTTCTTACTTCATACTTGAGTGAAAGGATTCAGAGCGTTGACGTTAATGGAGAAAGATCACCCGGATCTATAGTAACGATGGGAGTCCCACAGGGCTCAATTCTTGGTCCTTTCTTGTTTCTTATTTATATTAATGACTTGCCGTACCTCATAAAGGATAATCATGATATAGTGTTGTTTGCAGATGACACTTCACTTTTGTTTAAACTTAAACGCCAGCAGTTGGATACTGACGATGTAAATAGCGCGATCTCGAAAGTAGTCCACTGGTTCAATGTTAATAATTTGCTTCTAAATGAGAAGAAAACCAAATGCATTAAGTTTACGCTACCCCACGTTAGGCAGGTGAAAACTAATGTGTTGATAAAGGGCGAGGAATTGAATCCTGAAGACAGCACAGTATTCTTGGGCATAACTTTGGATGCTAAGCTTCAGTGGGGTCCACATATAGATAAATTGTCAAAAAAGCTAAGTTCCGCAGCATACGCTGTTAGAAAAATTCGTAATTTAACTGATATAGAGACTGCCCGTTTAGTGTACTTTAGTTATTTTCATAGTGTAATGTCGTACGGCATTCTATTGTGGGGAAATGCCGCCGATATTCAGACTATATTTGTTTTGCAGAAGCGTGCTGTTCGATCAATTTATAAATTAAGTCCGAGGCACTCTCTCAGAGACAAATTTAAAGAGATTAATGTAATGACTGTGCCTTCTCAGTATATTTATGAAAATCTTTTATATGCCCATAAAAATATAAAATTGTTCAAAAAATACAGTGATATCCATAATATAAATACTAGAAACAAACACAAATTTGTTGTACCTGCAACAAGGCTCAAGAAAATAGGTGGCTCGTTCAGATGCCAATGTATACGCTTTTATAATAAACTACCAAGCCACGTTCAAGATCTTAGCCTTAATAAATTTAAATTATTAATTAAACGTAAGTTGTGCAAGAAAGCTTTTTATACTGTTAAAGATTATATTGAGGATAAAAAGGCTTGGGATTGAGCTGCTTCCAATTTATGCATTTTGAGTGTTTTTGTTGTTCTTTTGTTGTTTTTTTTTTTATATAATATACATATTGACATTAATATATTTTTTTTTAAACAATGACATTTGCTAACTTGTAAAGTATTACATTATTTTTGTGAATATGAAGACGATGTGGGTCATTTATTTTATTCATTTTATATTTTTTTATTATTCTCTCCATGGTCTGGCAGTTTGAGTAATTTTTGTGGCCTACCCAAATGTCCTTTCTTTGGTATTGTTCGTCGGATCGTTGAGCTCCTTAAGTCTTGAGTTGAGCTGCACGATTTCTGACAAATGCGTGCACTGACTGGACAGGTCCTCTCAATCTGTGTGGTTCTTTCCTCAAAAGACCATCTCAGACATCGACCTACATGGTCTTCATATAACCTGACCAAGATTATGTCTGGACTTTAAAAGAGACTATGACCTCTGAGTTTGTTTCGGCCTTTCTTCTCAGAGTAGTCAGATAGGAAACGCCGACCTCATCTAGTTTAAAAAATATGATTGACGTGTAAAAGTGTTTGTACAAACCTACTTACAAAAATAAAATCATTTATCATTTATCATTTATAATGTTAGAAAAATTTGTCTGTTCAACAACGTAAATGAGTGTTTTTGAACTGTCAAAATGACGAGCTTGACCGAAAAAAGTATAACATTTTGACTGTCACGACACTTTTATTACGTAAATGTTTCATTTTCCTCCGTCTAGCTCTCATTTGCCAAGCGTATAGAGACTATAATGTGCGATAAGAATCAGTTTCTTTCCAAAACAAAACCATAATATAATAATCCCTTAAATTCATTCAATTCTATACAAAACTCGAACTAATTGTTACATCAATACAGCATTTCTTTACCCCAGCTTATTGAATAACTGCATGAATCACGTGTCACGCTCCAGCGGGTCCCCCATACGTTTTGTTCGACTGTTCCCCGACTCCGGCTTTCCGCTACACGGTCGCGGGTTCGACGCTTTTTACTGTAATGTCGATGACATGTCCGAAGTATCGATACTGTAGGTAGGTACTTTTGTCATGATAAGTTCTGATAGCGAATGTTTGTTACGGTCTAGTGGTCAGTTTTGGGATGGGATTTATTGCATTAAGTAATAAATGTTAATAAATGGCAAGTTTGTTGGGTTTTCTCGGGATAAACATTATTTTCTAATTTATTACTAAACTTTCTTTATGTTATATTTGCTTCAAATAGTAGGTAATAAAGCATAAATTAACATCGCACCAAATGTATAAATCATACGTGAGTAGGTACATATTTCAAATAATACCTGTAGGTACGCCTACAGGTATTATTTGAAATATGTACAGACGCCAGCACATCAAGCTACTACAGTCTGTCAAATTTCTTTAATAGATTTTCAACTTTATTGCTAAAGCATAAGGTTTAAACTTGATTGGGAAAATTTGACAGTTTCGGGTAGCTTGATGTGCTGGCGTCTGTACCTACTAGCTGCGCCCCGCGGTTTCACCCCCGTAAATGTCGATCCCGTGGGAATATCGGAATAAAAGTAGCCTATATGTTAATCCAGTCAGCTACCTCCATACAAAATTTTATCAAAATTGGTCCAGCCGTTTGAGCGTGAAGAAGTAACAAACATAAACACACACACATACACGCAAACACACACACACTCACAAACTTTCGCCTTTACAATATTAGTGTGATGCTCACAAAGCTTTTCTCCAACCCCATGCCAAATTGAGACTACGTGGGCACGAAAGTATGGTGTTGCAATATTGCACAAAATTTTCTTAATTCCAAATTAAAATTACCCAACACGCTTACAACTCATTAAAACATCTATTCTTAAACCGCGCTAAAATTCTAAACCATACAAAATCAACTCACGATTGTCATTGTAGCGTTATCACTGCATTCAGGCGGGCGCACACTGTACCAAACTTATCCGTTGAATGGATCGTGTCAGAGCTGAATTTGTAAAGAGTAGACGTGTGTCGCATGCATCGCCACGCCTTATCTTCGCTCTTACTCAACTTCTCAACGGCCACTGAATGGCGTGCGCTGCATAACGGAACTTAGATTAGACATAGAAACTGGGAAACGTCAAAAGTGAACGGTTTTTGTTTTTAGGTGAATGTGCGGAGCGTGTGCGCTGCGGTTAAGAATAGGACCCTTGTGTGTCCATGTTAGCTGCGTGGGAAAGTATGAGTAGTAAGTAGATATTCGGCAGCATCTATCATGTCGTATAAAATTGTAATTTTAGACGATATAATAGATGCTGCTGAATATCTATCTACCAAAGATTTTTAAATCGTCTTATTAATCGTGATGTATTTGAGCTTCTTTTTTTGAAACTGTCGTAAACACCCATGAACATTTTCGGAATGGTCATTCAGTGTAAATAGCCAACTACGTCTGAAAACGAAACCTGGCTTAAGACGGAAAATATCCAAGTCCTTCCGTATCTGTAGTAACTTATATTAGAATAGTGCTGCCTATAAACCGTAACAGGACCATGTTCACATGGATTCTGGATGAATGTTCTATGGAAAATATGATGAATGATAATTGTGCCGACGACGCGGTGTATGGCCATTGTTAATTAGCATGGCATAGGTATGTTGTTTTATATCTATGTATGTAGGTACATAGATAGAAAAAAAACCGGTTCTGACCACAAACAAACGCATTAATATTTAAGGAACCAAAGTAGCTAGGATTGTAACAAAAATATTAGGTGAGTATCAAAAGAAAAGCTCACTGTTAAAATATCGTGGTCAAACTAGCTTTGTATCTAAATCCAAATTCAGTCTAGCTGACTACGAATACATAATTATAGATCCTAAACTTTACCAAAATGTGCTGTACCGTATTTCCAGAGGCCTCCGTTGCTAATGTCCGTTAATTTGCAAAGCATCCAAACCGTGCACACGTCTACAAACTTTGGTGACACGACAAAAGGATGGATTTAAACCTCATTATTTAATTACCCGACGGGAATCACACGGGGCCCTAAGTCGCTGCTGACTCCTGAGCTAGGGCGGCCTCTGTCTGAAGGCTCGTCAAGGGGCTGCCTCCCGACTTAGCCTCCGCCACGCACTCTATTAATTAGCCTCCATACACTCACCTCGCCTCGAAACGTATTAAACTTCATACATACGCCTTAAGCTTGTGGACATCTAAATGACTAATTACTAAAATCAATACCAATTTCACACAAAAGAAGGACCGTACCGACTTATAGGCTCACAAATCACAACACAAATGAACGCAAAAACAAGATGGCGAAATAATTTGAATACGTAACGAATCGGAGGGTAACGCACGGTCGAGCCATTCTTTAACTTACTCTCCTACGGATAAAGAGCTAAACTTGTTTTTAAAGGATGACCGATCGTGAAAATTTATGTATCGCGGACAGCGCCGCCGGCCGGACCCCTGCAAAAAGAGCTCGCTGGGGTAGATACAGGAAGATGGCAGATGGAACGAAGAATTATGTTCCCCGCAGGCTGATGAGGTAAATGTGATTGTGAACTTTTCGACGCTATGCAAATCGGACAAGCGAGACGATATACGTACCCACCGGATCCTGTCGCGCAGATATGTCGCTTTTATTTACAAAAAGTGAATTGGCGTGTCCACAAACGCGCGGACGGAACGGGGGAGCAAGTTATTGTAAGTCAGCCAGGGCGCCTTTTTTGTTTGCTTCACCAAGGTATATTCATAGCCGCCAACTTTATGTAAACTTCGATGAATGTTCAATGTATTCAAATTGATTCATTGATGGATGACCGGCTTGCGAAAATACTCGGCCCGAAAACATAGAAATAACAATGTAATATACATTTCGTTGTTTCTGAGTGTGGGCGCGATCGATATCCGAATCATAGCCTTGTTTAGATAGGGCTAGTGGTATTTTATTGAAATACAAATGAGTGTCGGAGGAGCTCGGCTACCCGTGCGGTGTGTGCCTAGAATAAAAGGGCCGCATTAGAATAATTTGCCTACCGAACGAGTACAATTCTTCACATGGAGAGACCTTAAATTTCACTATTTTACATAGTGGGGATTATCATATCTGTTCGGGTGTGTGTCCGTGGGCCGGCCCCTACTTTTTGTTACCCGCACCCGACCTCTATCGGGCCGTCTCTGATATATTTAGTTGTTACTTTTTGTTGCGCCGCACGTGAGAGAATTCTTAATCATCGTGAGCCTTCTATGTATTTCGCTTTGTTGAGTGAGTTTTTCATGCGAATATCTATTTTACCAGTTGAGTTGCGTAAAAAACGGCGATATTGAATTTTAAGATGCAAAGACCTTTACAAAGACACTTTTCCTTATGAAAGCCGCTATATTAGACGGACACCCTACACTTAATAATTTCCAGACAGTACCTCAAACTTTCGAACAAGCTATTCCAATACTACTCACGCGATTCCGCACCTAATAACAACAAAGCAACATAACACCAATTGATAGAGGCTCACTTAACCTCCGCGTTATTATTCTTGCTAACCGAGCTGCCAGACGAAGCCCCTCAACGAAGGGACCAGGGGAGCAGAACTGATCGAAGGTGGGCGAATTAGCCCAACTCTAAAACCTCAATTAAGTCTCGTCTAGCGCGTATTCAGAACGGCCACATCCAATTATCGCGGTAGAAGCTTTGTTACGATTTTCAACTGAGTTTGCGATCGAATGTTGTTGGATCCGCACCCGATACATTGTTTCGCAGAATGCTACGGTGAAGTTGGAAACTTCAGATTTACACCTTGATTTATACAATTGAAGGTTGCTAGTTTGTAGGATATAATAAGACTATTGACTTGGTATTGGTACCTACAGGTACCTACAGGTATATAGAAGAAGTTGCGTGTTTATGACGATACGATAGACGTCAAAATTTACTATTAGAGGCGATTATAATTACTTGCGCGATTCAGCGTCACCGATCAACTGGAGCCGAGTATACCTACCCGATTTAGCGTTACTGACCCGAGCGTGACAGTTCAGTTGGTAGAAACGGTAGAGACGCCTAAAGAAGTTTTACATCAAAAATTTTACTCACACATTTTTACAAGTTTTTTTAGAAAAAAACTGTTAACAAGTTAAGTTTGCGTTTTATTATACATGATTATGTGTATAATATAGGTAACAGATGTTCAGAATTCCTCTAAAATAGAACAGCATGGACCCAACCCTCTCGTAACTCAAAAACGTAACACTGTAGAATCAATGACACTTAACTTCCATACAAAACAGCTACTCATGCTCTCACAATAAGTCACCCCTTCACTTCACAGGATGATCTTCAAATTAGACGTCATAAAGACGTGTCTGCCGGCGATGACGGATGGCGGCGCGACAGTCATCGTCAAATTAACACCAGGCTAAGTGCCGAAGTGTGTATACAATGCGACAAGCCAGATAGACGGTTCGGCGGAAATAATACACCCTGTAGCGGTGGCGGATGGTGTAATTAATTGCATATACATATATATATATATTGTAATTGATGTCGTTTTAAATATGAAAGAGATGTTACAGACAATTGTTGGTAGCGTTTCTTTGTTAACCTCATTGTGAAATACGATGTAATAAACAAGTATCGTTGTCTATGTGGTGCCGGTCTTAAAGAATAGCACCACACTATACTTCCCGTGGGTGTCGTAAAAGGCGACTATGGGCAGCAGCGTTCTCTATGCATTTCACCATCATACCATACTGCGATCGCCAATCCGCCTGCCAAGCGTGGCGATTATGGCAAACCCTTTGGGGGAGGCCTATGTCCAGCAGTGGACGTTTTTCGGCTGAAATGATGAAGCACGTATCGTAGTAATTGTGGTGGTCGAGACTTACGACTTCTAGGTCGTGGTTTCGAATTCAAACCCAAGCAGACACTTAACGTTGTGTAACTTTTTTCATCACCACTGCTCTCAAATGAAGGAAAACATCGTGAGGAAACCGGCATGTCTTAGATTAAACAAAAATTCGAAAACATGTGACATCCACCAGATCACACTGGGCCCGCGTCGTAGATTATGGCCCACTCGCTCCCACAGAAAGAGGATCCTTGTTTCCCAGCAGTGGGAAGATTATAGGCTGCAATATGGTAAGCCAGTATCACGCTATTCATTATAAAAATGTCATTTTCAAGTGCCCTGAGTCTAAAATACTTCCGAGGCTTATTCAAATAAATACCAGAACATTGCACATTAAATTGAAACATTCCTCCAATATTAGGTCACAGCTCATAAATTCTCATAATCTATAAGAAATGACGTAATTGCGACATAAATCAGGCAGGACAATAAGGCATAACGAGAAATAAGGCAGTAAATAGAGGCAGGCCGTGGCGAGTGGGCCGAGCGAGCCGAGCGATCGGAGCGGACCGAATTCGGCTAAAGTACTCGCAATTGTGTCTTAATTTGCTCCTTTCAAACGCCGACCGTCTAGTGAACCAATTATCTGCCCTGTAATATTGTGTATTAAATATCGCTAAATTGCCTTCGTATAAATCAGGTTCGAGTAGGAATTTGGAGCATGCTTTTACACAATGAGGTAATTTTAGTGATTAGTTGAGAAATCGAAATTATTCTAATTAGGTTTATAATAACATAACTGAAGAAATATGGGTGTACAGTACCCGGCGATAAATATTGCACATCGACCTTTTTACACAAAACATTTCATATAAAGAATAAAAATAATTATCAAAAGAAGCAAATCATAATTGTTTTTACAGCTCCTAATAGATACCGGACTGTTTGTATTTCGTGCGACAGAGATAACGCTCTACGAAGCCGAAATTAGCCGATTGTCTCTTTCCAAAGGTCGATGTGGAATATTTATCGCCGGGTACTGTACTATAGGTCCACCTCTGTCTAACCCTTCCGGGAGTACAGGCGTGATATCCATACTAATATTAGGTATACATTCGAAAGTGTGTCTGTCTGTTACCCCTTCATGCTTAAACCGCTGAACCGATTTAGATGAAATTTGGTACTTATAGAGATAGTATGAGAGGAAAGGCCATAGGATATTTTTTAACCCGATATTCCCACGGGATCAACACTTTTGCAGGTGAAACCGCGGGATGCAGCTAGTATTTTTATAAATTAAAGGAAACTATACGCCATGCAGCAGTCTGTAATTTATTGGCATAAATGAAATGTAATTTGCGTTGAACTACTTTGGTAAATCGGTCTGTGGCAGAAAATAATTTAAGTAAGTACATAAATCTATTAAACGCAGGCGCCGAGGGATTATTTAATCATTAATAAAAGCAAACTTTCTGAAAGAAAATGTATGTTTGAAATTACTTGCTCTTTTAGCTTAGGTACTAGCAGTAAATCTTAGAGAAAACTATTAGTTTAACCCATTGTTGTCACGTACTTAAAAAAAAAAAAACTTTATACGCTCCAAACACTCTTGGGGTTTTTATAAAGTACAGACGCCAGCATATCAAGCTAATATGATCTGTCAAATTTCTTCAACAGATTTTCAACTTTATCGCTACAAGATAAGGTTCAAGGTTGATTGGGAAAATTTGAGTTTCGGGTAGCTTAATGTGCTGGCGTCTGTACATCATAATCAGTCTATAACGTTGCCACGCTGGGACACAGGCCGCCTCTCGGTGAGAGGAAGTGGGCCGTAATCTACCAGGCGGGCCCGGTGCGGGTTGGTAGATGTCACATGTCTCCGAATGTTTGATTCTAGGACTCGGTTTCGTCACGATGTTTGCCTTCACCGTGAGAGCAATGGTGATGAAATAATTTACACAAAGTAAAGCGCCTGTCTTGGTTCGAACCTACAACTCGTAAACTCAGAAAAAAAACAACAATTGAATATTTCACTTCTTTGGCAGTTAAAATATTTAATCACCTAATGTTAAGCTCGAAAGGATCTACTCGCATTGCCTGCCAGTCTATGTAGCATGTAATTAATTTTATTTTATTTCCCGCGTTCCCTCGGTGTTGCCATCGCGAAATTCTCCCAGTAATTGGAAAATTTATTGCAAGGTGTGCACCGCGCGCCGCCATGATGTTTCACTTTCCCGCCAATGATTTATTGTCTTCCGAAACAATTTTAATTGCTACAAGTGACACAATGTAAACAACTATTCGATTAACTTAATTCAATTATTTGGAACGCTGGCAATTAATTTAAAAGCCAGCTAAATACGGTTTAAACTTCGTATTATTGGAGATTTTAAGCGTAAGTATTTATTTACCTGTTGTTGGTTAAGAATCAAGTCATTGGTATTGTACGGTATCGTAAAGACTTTATTTATCTACGTTTTAAATCAAATCAAATTTCATCATTCTGCTTTTACAATATTTGTAAATATGTGAGCACCGTGTATCTATCAGATAATTAATTTACATGCCATTGCTTTATTTGTAACTAGCAGCGCCCCGCGGTTTCACCCGCCAAAAGAGCGTCGAAGCGCGCGAGGCGGAGCGCAGTTTCAGTGTCATATGAATTTTAGCTTTATTTTCATTACTATAATACTTATTATCGCATGAGAAACTCGAACGAGTCGCGCGGATGCCCGCGGCGCCGCGGGAATTCCTGCGAATTCCATAAACGCGTCTTTTCTAACGAGCGGGTCGCTGCGCTTCGCTGCCCTTCGCCGCTCTTTCGGTGTGAGTTGACCCTATGTGTCGATTCCGTTCGAAAGACACGTGGCGCCATCTGTTATTATAATAACGTTATTGTTGTTTTCATCGGGAACAGCTATTTTTTTTCGGGATGAAAGGTACCCTATGTCGGTATGTGTACATCTGACAACGTATATGCAAAATTTCAAGATGATCGGTTCAGTGGTTTAGGAGTGAAAAGGTAACAAACAAATAAACAAACTTACTTTCGCATTTATAATATTAGTTAGGACTAGCTGACCCGGCAAACTTCAAAGAATCAATTTTCTTATTTTTTCGTGATTTTTTCCCATTTTTTAGCGGGAGACAAATCCAACAAATCAAAGATCATAAAAATCGGTCCAGCCTTTATTGAGTTATATATGGTGTAACTAACCAGACTTTGTTTTATTTATATAGATTCTTTTTACTTTTCAGGTAGAGTAATTTTATTCTAGGTGAATCTCTTCACATATAATTATATAATTAACGTGTGCAAAATATTGTAAAACATCCATACTAATATTATAAATTCGAAAGTAAGTCTGCCTGTCTGTCTGTATGTTACCTTTTCACGCCTAAACCACTGAACGGATTTCGATAAATTTTGGCAGAAAGATAGATTGTATCCCGGGGAAGGACATAGGATAGTTTTTATCCCGATACTCCCACGGGATCGACACACTGCGGGTAAAACCGTGGAGCGCTGCTAGTTTGAAATAAATGATTTGACTTTGACTATTCAAGAAAAAAGTATTTCTTCATCTTTTTGGTGTTAAAATAAGGGTTGTTTTTGTATTTGATTTCGTTTTCGTATCTCGACATAAATCTTTGTTTTTCAAGTCAACTTAAAATATTCTTCTAATTTTTCCTCTCATTATCACAAAAACATCCACTCGCACTCACAGCCAACTAGCTTCATTACGAGCACTGACCTACCGTCAAAGCATCATCTAATAAGCTGAAACGACTCAAAAACGACTTTGAGCATAGGGGCATTAGTAATTATAATTAGACCGCGCACCGACCGCAGGCGATAAGATGTGCCTCGAAGCATGAAATAAGGCTCTCAACACACGTCCTGTGAACGTGTGCTTAAGGGGGATGCTCTTAGGTAGCCCGCCATAATATATAAAGGACATCATTCATTTTGTACTCAAAAATTATAGTGCTAGAAAACAAAAGTACTGTTTTCTTATATGAAATAACATCTTGAGTATTTTTACTATTACAACGAAAGTCTACAATTAACCCCTCGGCTGCTGTTTGAGATTGAAAATGCCAAAAATCATATAGTTATAACTAGTGTTTTATGGATTACATTTAAAAATGGATGTAATTTCCCATAAGAAAATAGTAAGTATTTTTTTTTGGCCGGCTCTTAATTTTTAAGTATAAAATGTGACACTTGAATGATGTCCTTTTCTTAGTTTTTTGCAATTTGCAGTTCGGGTTGCATGTTGATCAAAATATAAGTTACGACAGTTTCAAAAATAATTATTTTGTAATTAAGTAGTAAGTAATTTTTGATCAACACACAACCTGATACTGATCTGCAAATAGCTAAAACGTTGGAAAAAATGAATTTCGCAGGCGTTCTAAGCGCATTACCCTTAACATGGTGATCCATGTAAAGTCAGTGATGCGTCTCGCGTAGCCGTTGCCTTTGCCTTGCAGAGATATTCGAGTGGATACTTAGAGGGTTTTTATGAAGGAGGGTAGTCTAATGTTTGTGATATGAAATGGTATCTCTGAATTAGAAGGATGAGTATGGGGCAGTGGATTTGTGGCTGTTTTTTTAGTGGTTAATTAGTAAGGGGTGAAGTTCTTTAAATGATATTGTTAATTGGAATGTTTATAGTATTTGTATGATAGTGAGCAGGGCTATAATTGATAGGATTTATCGCCTCTGTTATTTTATATAAGACTAACAATTAAACGCTGATATTATAACCTTATTTCTGACCAGCATCCTAATTGCGTAACACACTCTCAATCTGAATAATTTTGAAGGATATCGTTAATCCAATGCTTCATATGTTCGAAAAATGTGTCTGCTCAACAACGTAAATAACGCAATGAATGTTGTTGAACTGTCAGAATGAAACACATTGTATTTAATTGTGTGTCACGCAATTACCCAGCAGACTGTAGCCGCTTTATTAAATTCAGTGTCATCATCATCTTCTCAGGCGAAAGACGTCTACTTCTCGAAACTGGCCTCACCCAAGCGTCGTCGCCACATCGCATCATTTTTTTCCTTTATTGGTTCCGTACCTCAAAAGGAAAAAACGGAACCCTTATAGGATAACTTTGTTGTCCGTGTGTCTCTCTGTCTGTCAAGAGCCTTTATCTCGGGAATGCGTATCGAGTTAAAATTAAAACCAAACTCAAGTCTATAGTCCCTTGAAGCTGTGAAAAAATCAAACTTCCAAGTTAACGTAAAAAAAGGTGCCTACGGCCGTTTATGCCGCAAAAAACGTATATCACACTCACAAGGGAATTAAAATTTATGTTGACCTAGAATCATGAAATTTCGCAAGAAGCATTGTCATGTAGCATTAGTAAAGAAAAAAAATCCGATAACCGTAACTTCGTATAGTTACATACCTATGTACGGAACCCTCGGTGAGCAGTCCGACTCGCACTTGACCGGTTTTTTGTCTTGTACCTCTTTATTCATATTACTCCTGTAATTGTTCTTAACCGCACTTCCCACAGCACCGCAAGTACCTACATACACACACACACACACATAAGTACAGTGAGGTACAAAGTCGGGCACTGACAAACTATCTCATATCCGGGGGAGATGCATTAGTGCATCGCTCTCGGCTTCACCTAAATTGCTCCGCGCCGTACTTACACTGTGTGCTAATCATAGTTTTTAGCGGGTTTTATGTTTTACTGCTATGTACTACGTCTTTGGGCGATAAATGTTGTTTGTTTTGTGTAGCTTGCTTGCTTCTTTAGTGCACCATTATTAAAATCACCATACGAAAATATTAATTTAATTTTTTTGTTTCGTCTTGAAATCTGCAGTTTTTAAGAATTTCTGTTGAAAAATGTTCTGTGTTTACAACTCTTCTTCAATCCCTAAATTCCAGATCTATCTGGGGTCGAGTCTTCTTGTACAGCTGTGCGAGGACCCTCTGTTCTGAGATCTCATAGAAGTTAGGTTCTGCGCTTTCATCTGCCTCTTGATATTGGGCCACAATGTAAGGATATTCGGGACTATTTTTACTGAGAAACTATCATCTCTTCTCATTACGTGGCCGTGCCATCTAAGCCTGCTTTATTTTAGTTTGTCTGTTATTGGGGCCAATCCGAAAGTTCTTGTTACAACTATAATTATTCAATAATATTTTTGATTGCTTTCGATTTTAAAAGCGTGGTGGGTAATCCTACTAATATTATCAATGTGAAAGTTTTTGAAGATGTTTGTATGTTTGTTACTCAATCACTCGTAAACCTTTGAACAGATTTAGATGAAATTTGGTATAGAGATAGTTTGAGTCCCGGGAAAGGACATAGGATAGTTTTTATCCCGATGTTCCCACGGGGTCGAAACTTACGCGGGTGAAACCGCGGGGCGCTGTTAGTAAATAATAAGTAGTCAATTTTCTTTCCACCGTTGTTAAAATCGTCAAAAGAAACGCTTAAAAATACTTTTTGTACTTCCGGTTCTTTCTTTTCGGAGCCTGGGCTTATACCCAGTTGATGGCAATAGGGTCGCCTCCTATTTTTTTTGTTTTTTATATTATATAGGACTATATAGAAAGAAAAGAAAGAAAGAAAATACATTTATTTAGCACAGACTAAGAGACACACAATACACCAGATAGTTAGATATTAGTCGTACATCAGATAAAAAATAAGATAAAAATAAAAAGTGCAAAGTCCGATGTAAGAAATTAGCAGGAAAGTGTGCCTCACGGCTGCGCCAAAAAGGCCCAGTTCATATAGGATATATAGGACTATTATATAGGACTTAAATATAACTGGCGAATCTGTGTAATAAAGGTACACCACTACCTAATCCTTAGGGCAATACACGCGTAATGTTAAGTTATATACTTAAAAAAAAAAAATTCGTTATTAAAATTAAACTGAACCCATTCTCATCAATACAGATTTGAGTCTTCACAAAATATTCCAGCACATCAAGCTACCCGAAACTGTCAAATTTTCGCAATCAAATTTGAACCTTATCCTTTAGCGATAAATGTGAAAATCTAATAAAGAAATTTGACAGATTGTAGTAGCTTGATGTGCTGGCGTCTGTACATTAATAGAAGGTTCCTACAGCACTACTCCTTTCTTGCTATAGAGAATGGAATTAATTCCCGAGCCGGCCGCAGACTGCAGCTTTTCATGTTTCACGAAGCATCTTACGTTGTTACCCGTTCAGACTATTGTTAAAGTATCGATTATTATTTGGTTACGTTTCAACGGAGCCATTTCTGATAGTTTGAAGACGCTGATTATCCTGCGGCCGGATTTCAGAGGGGCAATTTGTGAATTTTCGTTGTACGGGTATTTAGTTTGGACGTGTTCTTAGTTGCGCTTCTCAGATATGTTGTGTTTAGTAAATTAGTTTTAGTGTTGTTTTAGAACTTAAATAAAATTATTTCCGTGTCTTGATTTAAAGTTTAAGTAAAATTATCAAATGGTCGTATTTTTAAACACTGCTTCACTGTTAGTCTCTTGCTTTATCCCAATTTACTTTTAAGCACTGAGTGTAGTTTATTATTTAGTGAGTAGGTATAGTTTTAAAAAGTTATGTAGAAACTTCATGCTAGTAAAATATTGAAAGTGAATAAATTTTAGATAAAGGAAGGAAAACTTTTTCTATATCCATAGCAATTCCACACAAAATCGAAAAGAATATCTTAGTTTCTGTATTTTAGTGTCTAGCCAAATATGACTCAGGCATCCATTCATTGTTGGTAGAAGAAAAAAAAATGTTTTTCCGGTGATAGCAAAAAGGTTCAATAAGTCGGAAAATTTCTTGCAATCTTGTCGCACCGTATTAGATTCTGATTTATTCGCGTTCGAGCATCGTAGGGTGGACGAGGCCTTTCCGTTTCGGCTATCCTACCACCAGCTTAACTTGACCTTCCCTGCGTCTTGATAGCTGAACTTGGAGAAGAAAAAACGGGGGCTTTTAATAGAGCTATAGGGGTCATAATAGATTAGTTGTGTTACATGGCCTTAGGAAACAAAGATTGTTCTATTCGGCCGATTGAGCGCACCTCCCTGTACTAACTTCCCGTTCATTTAACGCGTATCCAAGCAACAAAAGGATCTCCCGCGTGAAATAACAAAACTACCAATCCTGTGTGTATGTATTGAATTTAGATTTTATTGTAGTGCTTCGGCTTTTTGGATTGAAAGACAAAATAGATCTTAGCTTTGTATAAGCTAAGATCTATTTTGTCTTTCAAAAAGAACTCACTTTTTAGCTTTTTGGATTCCCCAGGTATTGCTTTTGAATAAATTAATAATCTATAGGTGTTGTTTATAATTTTTTTTACTATCTCCATGGCAGGCATACTTAGTACAACTCCTGACAGTATTAAAAAATTATAACCACAATACCTAATTCAATTTAAAGTAGTATACAACTATAGGTCCATTGATCAATATTTAAGTATATACTAAATCCCAAATCATTGTCCATTCCTCCTCCTTCAATACTATTTACATAAACACTCGAAAAGTCTAATAAAATTGCTCAATGCCCTCTATTTGGAGTATTCTTAATAATTACTTTTTCCGTTTTGTTCGAGGGACCGAGGGGCGCAGTGAAAAGTGAATCCCGGTTTATTTCCCGGTCAGAGAGTCAATAAATAATAATACTAAATGCCCGATGGGTGACCAGAGGTCGATACGATGGGATACTGTCTCGTGTAATGGTTGTTTGAATGTATTTTTGGATGGCTGTTTTGTGTAGATTTTTTACGTTCTCGCGAATGTATTTGTGATTCTAAATTTGACTTTAATCTTGGGTATAATAATGAAGCCTCCACGAGTGACAATACTTCAGTGTTTCTGGCGTATGCACCCATTGGCAGAAAGCCTTACTAACATCCAAGCTGAATTACTAATTTCTTGCACGTACCATGATCCGAGCTATCTTTGTGCAACTCAAGTATGAATCTAATTTTATACGTAATACTATGTAGTAGAAGTTACTGCTTTCATATATATTTGTAACACGAACATAATTTCACTACAGATGTAAGGACGTCTCAAAATTAGGTTTATTTAAAATTCAATATGTGTACCTATTCATCAATGAACAAAGGATATTCGGTCAATAGGCATTTGCGTGGCTAATTATTTGGGGTTTATTTTGTTAGGACAAAGCACCATCGGTTGTATGTTTGGGTCAACTCGGCTTTGCTTCATTGGCTCTCATCACAATGTTGTGTCGACCTAATGACCGGTAATCAAGTTGTCATTGACAATGGACATTGTCCTTTATTTGCCTTTATTTGTCTATTGAAATTAGATTCATATGAAATTTTATTTATTCAAACTTATGAGTTTTAAATTGTAATTCTTGACATCTAATTATTTCATTTTCGTTGACTAGGTAATACTCCTTTTCTGAATTGAGAATATGAAGTAGAGTTAGGCTCGAATACAAATTAGTGAAACGCAAAAATGAAATGTTACACACATTAAAACAGATTCACATAGTTTTTGTGTAACAATTCATGTTACATTTATTTTTTACATTTTCATTTTTTATTTTATTATTTGATCTCAGCTTCCCTTAATTAGTTAGTCTATTTGTTTGTACATTTAGTCTTGTAGTCCCGACGAGGCTACTACTAGCTTAACTTTAGCCAATCTCAACTTTACTTATTTTGTATGAAAAATTATCAAGATGCTGTACCTATGTAATGGTGCCCAAGACACAGGCCGTGCCTAGTTTGGGACCAACGATACCTCCATATTGTAATTTTGAATTAAGAAATAAACGATTATTATTATATATTACATTTTACCAATCTGTACCAGCAATAGATAAAATCACAACTTTAAGATTTGAATACAGAAACCCGAAGGGCAATTCTCGTAATTTAAAACGTTCAAAATCTAGTCGCAGTCTCATCTCAGCGACAAAGAAATGTCAAAAACTTGTCAAAATGTAGGGAAATTTGAAGTATTTTTTGACAGATTGAGACTGAGATCAGACTGTGAACGTTGTTAAAATTAGTAGAATTGCCCCTCCGGTGTATTGTAATCACATTAAGCGCCATGGCATACCTAATTTCTCAGAAATTAGAAGCCTGTTTTAGACGATATTATGGTCTGAATTATATTTAGCTCGAAGCCTCAATAGAAACGGCTGGTAAAGCATTGAATCGAGGAGCAACGAACTTTAGGTGTTTGGCCTATAATAGAATATAATGACATCAGAAGTAATACATGATAAATGATTTTATATCTGTAAGGGCTGATTTTTCCAACGCCAGATAACATTTATTCGAGGAATAAAATTGACGTTTGACAGTTTTTGTATAAATTACTGTCAACATTTTCTAAATTATTCCTCGAATAAAGTTATCAGATGATTGAAAAACCAGCCCTAAGTAGATTTGTACAAACACTTTTCACAATATGAACGTAGGTTTACGTGGGTCTTACAAAGACATGATTATTATGGACCCTGTCGGGATATTAATACATACCTACATTTAAAGGCTAATGTCAAATTTATTCCAGTTTGGTCAAGATTGATGACATAAAGAATCGCCCCATCCTCTAAAAATCAAATAAATAAATTACTAGTTATTTGATTTATTTGCGAAAACAAAGATTGCTCAACCTAATATGCTTCTGTTCCATAAGTAAAATTAAAAAAAAAATTCAAACAAGCGCAGCTAAATCGCATTCCATTATCCTCTGCGCGACATCGCGATGAGTCGTAAAGAATAGGCGGTGCTGCCGAACTTTTCCCATGGAGGACATAAATTGGATTCGGAAGCAGATCACGTAACGGTTAAGAGTTCACAAAACTGTGCCATAAATCGGACGCGCCGAGGTGCGCCGGAGACAAACGGCGCCGGGACCGGCCCGGGCACGGGGTACGGGGGGAGGGGACGCAACACTGTTATCTGCATTATTAGTGTAATGTATGAGGTATTGGGTAATTGGTTTTGTTAGTAATAGGGATGTAAACTTCCTAAAATAAATCTGTTTCTGAGTGTATTTTTGTTGATTCTCCTCAAACCTAGAACTGAAACTCCTGCACTGTACACTGGTTTCTGAAAACGTTATTTAATGCAGTGATCACTAAATCCATACTAATCCATATAAATGTGAAAGTGTGTCTGTCTGTTACCTCTTCATGCTTATACCGCTGCACCGATTTAGATGAAATTTGGTATAGAGATAGTTTGAGTCCCGGGAAAGGACATGGGATACTTTTTATGCCGATATTCCCACGGGATCAAAACTTACGCAGGTGAAACCGCGGAGCACTGCTAGTCTGTTATAAAAATCGAAACATTCGTTGTCATAGGATTGGATGCAGGATGGAACGCAGATGAATGAAAATTATTATGATCTTGAAACAACAGAAATGCAAATCGTTCTCTTCACGTGTAGGCTTAAATGACAGGAATTATTATCTGAATTCTACCGGAAAAGTGGTAGCCCAACAAAATACACTTTCATTGTAAATATAAGGTTAGTGGCGGAGTTAAAATGAGCGGATTTGCATACATCTCTCACAGAAGAAGAATCTATCACGTGATAGATTCTACGCAAAGGAGCTATTTCAAGAATCGCGGGAACGCTCCAATGTTTCGGTGGTAGCTCGTAAGGTTACACTATATAAGGGTTATAGAGAGTTATGCGTATTAAAATTATGTGTATCACAAGTAAGTATCACATTAAAACAATTGTTATAGTTCTTGTTAAAATGACATCATTACTATATTGATTGCCGTTGCGTATCTGCGTATTAGCATCTGCGGTATGTCGTAGCGCGTTCAATTGTTGGCGTAGCGTTGCTACGAGATCGCTACGGTTAGTGGAAATCTTTGGAATGCTACGTTCTTTAAATGTTTATTTGAAACTTGTTACACTATATTTCAAACACTTTTTTTTATTGGGTTAAGCCTAGCCACATCTTTTTTTACTGTTTAATTTATTAGCCCTGCAGTAACTCTTACTATCAACTATGAGACCCCACCTATCGAACAGACTTATGTCTCTATTACTTTTAATGTGACAATCTGTAACCTTTTGCCATGTTCATGTTCAATGTTCAATAAATACGCCAGCAACCGCTGGAGGCGTCGGAGCGAGTAACGACCGTATAATTCTCTCCACCAGGTGGCGTGGCTTGTCTCACGGGAACATTAATGGCGACTAATTCATGTAAATAGCTCTTCTATCAGCCTTCGAGTTTTTTGAGACGTGTTCGCGGTTGATAAGTTATTGGCGGGATGATTGAATTTGAGAGGTTGATTTTTATGAGATTTTGCAAGATGGAATGATAAATGTTTTTGCTTTTATTAAAGTTGATGTACATGAGGCTGTTTAGTTTGTAGATAAAGGTTATAGAACAGGGATTAAATGTACAATATATGACCTCTCAAGTTCCGCAAATGAGACACAATTGATTTGCTATTGTATCGTGCCACATGTAGTACGCGCGGGGCTTGACCGGTTAAAGTTTCTTCGTTTTAATAATTGAAAACTTTATTAGACAAAGTGGACAGTCCCTTTATAACGCACTGGGTACGGGTGCACGTTCAAATGTGTGTTAGGCCACGTCTTTTTTAGATGTTTTCCTTTTTTTTACTAATATAGTGTATCAGTCGACTAGAATCAATTCTATTTTGTTGTAATTTTTGAAGTTAAAAAGTGCCTTTTTATGTGCCAATTTGAAATAAATCTTTGACTTTGACATTTATTGTAGTTCGGAATAAAGAATATAATATTATTATTATATTTAATTACTATTTTTTTATATCCATTTCGTTATTTTAAGTGGTAATATGTCCTGCAGTGGACGTCTTTCGGCTGAATGATGATTATTAAGATATTGACAGACGTAAAACTTTTTATACTTCTTAAACTAAATAGACAAAATCAAACTGGTTGCTAATTTAATTGTAAATTTATACTTTTTTTTGACATTGATTTACATTCTATAACTACTTTAACTCACACCCTGACTTATTACTTGTAATTTTTTTTTGTTTTATGATAATCGTTTACTTTTACCATGTTTGTAAATATGTGAGCACCATGTATCTATCAGATAATTAATTTATATGTCATGGTCTCATTTTTAAGTCTTTTACCTGTTGTGGTATAGTAATTTTTATTTTAGGTGCATCGTGTTCACATATTATTATTATATAATTAATGTATGCAAAATTTTGTAAAATATTTTAAAAGAGTAACGGTGGAGTTTCTTGCCCGTTCTTCTCCATACGAAAACTACCTTTTGGAATGGGCGACTAGAATCAATTATATTTGTTGTAATTTCTGACGTTCAAAAGTGCCTTTTATGTGCCTATTTGAAATAAATGCTTTGAATTTGACTTTGAACTAAACTGTAATAGAAAATTATAACTAACCTGCAAGACATACCATACAGCGTCTCGAAATTAGTCCCGCATTGTTTTCTAACCAAAACAGTCAATGCCTCAGCAATTCCATTAGTTCCCCCCAGACCACATGTTACGATGTAGGGCTTGGGGATTCCCTTCTCAGCAAACAGACTTGTTTGGTCTATATTTAGGAGGCAATCTAAGAGGCATTCAGCCTTCGTCGTGGGCAGTGCAAAGGCGACAGGACTCCGTGGTCCCCACGTAGGTTTTAGATCCCTAAGGAGTTGGCATGTATGAAGAGAGATTTGTGGATGCGGCATTTTGTAAAGACTGGTCCTTACGTTCACCCTACAGACCTTACGTTGACTGGTAGAAATCTTCACTTAAGGAAAAAGCGTTTTTTTTATTGAAAAATTAAACAAGGATGTGATTCTGTAGATTATTTATATATTTGAAAATCTTGGATAGAAATGAACGTCAAATAGGCTATTTCGCAATCCACAGACAAGAGTATATAGGGCAAACAGTAGTAATAAATGCAAATTTGATATCGAAGGTAAGTACATATATTAACTTTCTGCAGTCAAAAAACCTTTTTTCCGTGGCGATATGTCATCATAAAATAATTCAACAGGCACTTTGCCTTCTCTCGTAAACATCATATCTACTCGTTGTATATCTTGGTGCGCAAGGGCCGCCCTCATTATTTACGAAGGGCCGATGGGTGAAGTGTGTGACAACCGGCACGTTCGGACGCTAACGAGACGCTTTGTGACCATCTCCACACTCTATGGTCAACAGTTGTTGATTTTTTTAATGGACAAATTATATTTGCTCGCAAATCCCAAGAGTCGCGTGGCCGCTTCTATTGTGAAAAGTGGTTCGCCTTTTAAAGCCGTAGGGGACACGCTACGCGAACATGCGATGTGAGGTGTTTCGCCGATCGGATAGACGACGTGTTTAGAAAAGTTCCACGAGTAGTTTAAAGTCACTGAATGGTATTCAATTGAGAAAATTTATCGTCGAAAGTACACTCGTGGACGAACTTTCTAACTAATACGTCATGATTCATATCGCTCCGTAAACATATAAAGCCACAGTCCTAGCTCATATGTTATCGTATCGACTATAAAATCGGGCAGACACTGCGAAACCATTTTCCTCCGATTTGCTCTCACAATAGCTCATTTGTTATAACCTGATAGCGTAGCGTTATTACGGCCAAACAAATTGAGTCGAGCCTTCGCCACCTCAGACTAATGTAATTCCAGAGTGCGCGCACCCAAGAATAGATATTTAGAGTGGATTGTTTTCGACAGACCGTAATGAAACTCTGATGCCGGGGCCCAAATCAGTTTCGGAGGTGAGCCCCCGCAGGGGAAGCGGACTACATTGTAATAAGACGTGGAATAACCTAAAATAAACCGGCGAGCGTAGCAATACAAAGATGGACACGGGTGGCGGTGAGCGTAGTGCTCGGGCCCCTTACTGCTTAATTTGCCTACCGTAATTACTGTCCTCTTGGGTTGGGGAAGGACCCCGGGGCTCGACCCGGCCGTCTTCCAGGTTATATTGCGCTCGTGCGGGCGCCGCATGTGTGCCTAGCAAATACTACTCCCTAGTCGTTAAGTATGAATACGGGTGTGGACAAAATGTATTAGCTTAGGCTGAGATTCGGACCGTGTTTGCTCAGCGATGATAGATTTATAGTAATTGTGTTATTAACGTTATGGGATAAGGGTTTTACGGGACTTAAGTAATGAACGCTTTTACCTAATGCTTGGATTTATAGTGAATTTGCACACGTGGTGCACAGTAATCAACTGAGTAGTTGAGGCGGAGTTTGTGTTTAGGTAGCTTTATTTAAGTAATGCCCTGAGCAGTAGCTTCACAATAGCTTTCACGTAGGTAAAGAGACGAGTTTTAATGTACCTTATTATGGGGAGTGCTACGTACTTATTTATTTTAAGTTACTTCTTCTCGCAGTACCGGTAACGAGTAAAAATGCAAAAACTTTTCTCAACTCATAATGATGAGGACATACTTTCTTTTGTTTTGGCGCGGGCTCCAATTGAATAAAACATTTATGTCAATGGAGTCCATTAGGATTCGACGAAGTTCGGAGTTTTTGTCCTCCGTGTATATTTCTTGCTCCAGTGTTGTTGCCCTGCTCAATTAAGATTAAAAATAAGGCTCAATTAGGAATTTTATTTTCGACCATTAATGAATGTCATCGATTTGGAGAAAGTGAACATGAACTTACCAGACAATTTGTGTTTGGGAATAATTCTTAAATCACCAAATTTGGCAGAGAGATGAGTGATCATCTTGTTGTATTGCAGCTGACAAGAGGACAGTGCTTCTCAATCGTTTGTAAAATTCCTTTTTGAAAAAGTTGCCTTTTATGAAACCTCGTATAAAGAGGGAGCGACATGATTTCAACTATGACAAATAAATTTATAAACCCAATTCCGCATAATTTAAGTGTCACAATACAAGTGTCAAGAGACAATAACACCATTCTCCGAAACATAATTAACACTTTTACGGCGGCGGTTACTGGGATCATCCCGTAATAACCTTGTTAACCCTGGCGCACCCAGTGAGTTGGCTAGCCTTTTAACAACCGTGTACATGGGCATTAATCCGAAAGCTATCGGCCATTGTCCTTTTCACACTTGAAGATATAACTATCTTTTGTTTCGCGCGTCTCTAAGGGTCCAGTCCGGGGACCCGTGCCTTTTAGTGTGAGGTTTTCGCTCGCCTTAACGAAGGGAAGAGCAAAGGTCGTCATTAGGGCAAGCGCGGTGTAAACAAGGTCCGAAACGCCCGCTAATGGGCAATTCGTGCGTCCTTCTCGAGGTGACCCCAGGACCGTCTCAGGCCAGCGCCGTAAATGGGCTTTTAATTGCAATTTTGATAGAGCGCGCCCGGATTAGTTGTTTTGTGTACGTATTCATGTGCAGTGGGTTATGGAATACTGATTGGAAGGTTTGTCCATTTATTATGCTGAGGTAGTCAATATTTAAGCCTATAAGTTTTGGTTCTCGTTAAGACTACATCCCAAGTCTTCCTGTAGCTAAATGAAGAAGACTTAGGGTAGGTAAGATGAGAAGAAGTAAATTAATTTAATGTCGATTTCTATCGACCCGCGTTTCAAAAGCGATCTAACTCTACTCATGGACACTTCTGCCCCCAAAAAGTCACCCAATGGTTTATCCAGCATACTATTTGTAATCAATCTTTATTCTAGCCGCAGCATCGCGTCACCGCAGCATGTCGCGACTTGCGACAAACGCGTGTCGCGGCGGGCACCCGTTCTTGTTCGGATGTGAAATTTAATTTCCGTTGTGCGGGAATCTGTCAGTGGGGCAGGGGGGAGGGGTGGCCGCGAAGAAATATGCCCCGCTCTAAACTTTGTCAATTTGTTTGTGAAGCGAAATTAACTCGATCCAATCTGCGGCTCTCGCGACCCGCGGCATGATACGACGTCGGAACGCGTCATATTTCCTTTGGTAGGAAAAGGTGAGGACTGACGAGCTCGCAGTTGTAAAAACTAATTCTCGAAAGGAAAAGTGATGTTAACAAGTTATGGGCGAGATATTTTCTTAAAAATTGTTTGGCCTGGTTTTGTATGTGTAGGTATTTTAAGCAAAGGGTTGAACCCTTTATGAGTTTTGAGTCTTGATGAGCTTTGATATTTTCTTTAATTCATTAAAGAAAATACCAAAGCTCATCAAGACTCGTGTTCACCGTCATTACACAAATTCGATCAAATTTAACAAAATTTAAGTTTCTCTGACGATCGTCGACAGCTAATTCAAATGAGGGAAACTCCTTTGATACTCAGTGATATCTATCTGCTAAAACAAAAGTCACACCTACGGCCGATGACACCGCCCATTCTGCATGCCAAAGCAATAACCCTTCATCACAGTCTTAAATAAATTAATAAAGTTTAAAAATGTATAACATAAAGGTGGGTATCCACGTAACGAACGGTCCGTGGTTAAGTAAAAATTCGCATTCACAACTTCGTTATCCGTATCACAGGGCGCGTCCCCTGAGAATGCTTTATTAAAATATATTGTGCACATGCCTTCATTTACACATCCCTAGCTAAGAGTGGTGGATGTAGGTTATGTTGCGTAAGCGAAGCGGTATTTGGGAGTCTTCAACGTGTTATATTTAAAGGCTCCTTCAAACAGGCGCGACACGACACGCGACATAAAGGCACCACAAGTCGCACAACAAGCGGTGCCTTTGTGTCGTGCGCGATTATATCGTGTGTCGCGCCTGTTTGTAGGAGCCTTAAATCGTCTTTGAAAAAGTTATAAATTATTTTTATTGGAAAGGTTAATTTAATATATCAAACTTTGGACATGGCTAATACCTAATGGACTGGTTTAATTTTAAATGTAAAGTTACATTCCGAATTGTCTGATGAAAATAATCTGTGTCATTTCTCATTTTCTTTACTTTTCTGGCGATTTTTTCTCCTTTACAAAAAGATACACCTAGTACACTTAATTGGCATTTAACTTATATCGCTACGTCTCACCAACATAACCCCACCTCAACCTACAAAGAAATTAGTTATGCCCAATATTTTCACCCTGAATGTTATTCGAACTCAGTACCTACATATACGCGGAAATTGGGAGGGCATATTTATCAGATATTTACCTATCTGAGAGGTTCTTTCTTATTCTTATAGTAAGGTGCAGAAAATTTCCGATCCCAGTACATTTGCATAGACGCCTCGTGAGCAGGTGACGCTCCGAGTAATTACATTCAGGAAGTTTCAGACGAAAGTTTATGGAAATTTGTAGTAGGTTCCTTAAGATATGATATTTAATAACAGCAATAGCTGGAGGTACAAATAACGTGGTAGCTGCATGGCTTGATGTATTATTAAGAGCAACAAAGTTAATTACCATTTTTTATAAACATTAGAGAGAGTTTTGTTGTTTCCGGGTAGGTACTCAGTATACCTACACTAGATAAATGAAAGGATGGAACTGAATTTGTGTAAAATTAGATACTATTTACAGTAAGTAACGGAAATTTTTCTGTAAGCTGTGAAAAGTGATATTAGATTCTTGATGCATAGAGTCTTGGCTGCTTTTAGTCGTTTTTCGCCATGCAAAAAGGCTTCTGATTTTGAAGTTATTTCAGATAACATCTACACTAATATAATAAAGCTGAAGGTGTTGTTTGTTTTTTTGTAAACTCTAATCCCTGGAACTCCCAGTGGGGTTTGAAAAAGTATTTTTTGCATTTGGTAGTCCAATTCTCGAGGAAAGTTATAGGATAGTTAACATCACGCTAAGTCATAGCTTGATGTTAAGCTTTTGGAGCCGACCAAAAAGCTAAAAAGTCAGAAAGAACGCTAAGTGAAGAGACGGGGCACAGCTATAGGACATATTTTGTGTTAAAACAAGAAATTTCACGTGGACGAAGTCGCGGGCAGAAGCTAGTGATAAATATAACTCGATCTATTTACAACGTCATCAATGGACGTAATAAACACGAGACAAAACAAACAGCCAAACATTTCCGTCTGTATTTTAGTTCCTGACATTCAAAGACCAAATCAAGCTGATTATTAAAAGCAAATATTGACGAACAAATTAATAAATACAGAGTTTCTTTTGAGGAACATCGCGGCATCTTTAATTACGGTGGAAGCAAACAGTCTTGTTTGAGGAGGGAACGTATCTTTGCATGCGTTTAAATGAAAGTTGAAGAAGTGTTCAAGAACTATGGGCTTGATGTTTGTTTTAGGAGATAAATAACGACGGATGTTGGTTGCGTGGATGTGGTAAGTAGGTACTGGATTTGTTGTGTTTTGAGGCGAAATTATGTTGTTGATTGTGTTATATAATAGGCTACAAAATATAGCCGTCTACCGACCGGTATAAAATTTTTGTATGGTCCTTCGTTGCCAAAGTATTGGATCGATTCTTTCTAGGTTCCTAGATGTAGAAAATATGATAGTCTAAGACATAATTTTTGTGCAGTTATGCGGGGCTACGCATAACTTCATGGCAAGAAAATGTCTGAAGATCGAGTTGAAATAACATTCTCAAGACTAATGTAAGATAACTCAACGGAGTAACTGTTGCTTGATAATAGGTCAGTAATTCGTGTTACACTCAAATAGTTCTCAAAACCCAGAAAGATTACGCAACAGCACAAGCACATACATCTATCCATCACTAAATCACGCTCCACACTCCATAAATCCATTAAATTTCTTTCAGTGCTCGCGTGCTCGCTTCCTTATCACTTCCAGTTATTCTCAGCGCAAGAGTTGCAAAGTTGGCTCGACAAAGGCCTTGAGAGGAAACCATTATGGTTCTCGACGTCTCCGCGGCCGCTTCATTAGAGTCGAGAAAGAGTGAAGAGGTACGGGTGTGGGCGGGGGGTAACTCTTACCCCCCTAGGGGATGTGTAGTCATTGGTGTTAGTTGAGGTTGCTTGAGGTTGTAATGTATTTTTTTGGGCTTGGAATGGCGGAGAGGAGTTCTGCGTCTTGTCGAATATAATTAGGCATGTGTGCATTCAAGCTAAACGAGGTATTGTTGGCAGTAATTTCAAAATAAAAAAATATATAATAACTAGCAGTGCCCCGCGGTTTCACGCGCATAAGTGTCGATACCGTGGGGATAGAGATAAAAACTATCCTACGTCCTTTCCCGGGACTCAAACTATGTTTATACAAATCATTTAAATCGGTTTAGCGGTTTAAGCGTGAAGAGGTAACAGACAGACACACTTTCGCATTTATAATATTAATTAATAATATGCATTAGTATGAATAATTATATTTGTTTGATTTCACATAAACTTACGGGTATTTAGTCTGAACGGCCCAAAGCCAATGGACCGCGGGCCATTTGACCGTAAAACAAAAAAAGTCTACGTTCCAAAGGACCGGTGATAATAATTTGTAAACAAATTCAATGTCATACACTACATCGAGTACATTTGGGTTCAAAAGTTAAAAAGTTGAAATAAAAGATTAAATTTTTTTCTTAGATATGTATTATCTTAGATAAATGTGCGTATGTTTGCGTGAGTGTCAGGATATATGTTCAACAAAATATGTTTCACGACCGTAACAAGTATGTATTTACAGAATTATAACCACGTTCATTTATTTATTTTTATGGTTCACTAACAATTGTTTACACTGTTTATGCTAGAGGTATTTATCATGCAAAATTGTGTATGAGACAGTGCAACAATCGCTTACGGCCATTAAGTCAATATAAAAAAAGTATTATTGGGATTGTCAAAAAGGTTGCACTCTATTCTTAATGAGAGAGGTAGGTAACTGCTGATTTGATGAGCTGCCTATAAAAAAATGAAATGGCGTTTTCTGCTTTCTGAAGAAGAGCTATTAGTGTTCAATTTAGAATTTTGACTTTTAAAACGTGCTAAAAAAGATCAAAATTTATACGCGCATTGGTGAACACGCGCGGTTGCGGTTTACAATATGCGACTATCACAATGTATGCGACTGTCCCTTTAAATTCATTCTGAAATCATTTTATCACCGGTCCTTTGGAACGTAGACTATTTTTGGCTACGGTCGAATAGCCCGCGGTCCATTCGCTTTGGGCCGTTCAGACTAAATACCCAAACCTACATGGGCATTTATGCAACGTCAGAAACGGGCACGGTTCCAATTGATAATTTACTATGGAGAAAAGCCAGAAAGAAACTCTACGGTTACTCTTTTAAAAATAGTTGAATATTTTCTTCTGTTATCTCTATTATTAACCCTCGTTAATGCAAGCTTAAAGGTTCGATTTTAGCGCAAAATGGATGAATTACATACTTCTTTCATCTAAAAGCCTCTAAACTTGTGATATTATTATCTAAGTAGGCCGTCGTGTATGATTGTTGACAGGCTAGACTTTTGAGTTCGTTACACTTAGTCGTTTGCCTAAGTAGCTCCATATTTATCTAGTTAGAAGACTATTCTGTTTGAGGACAATCGGTGGATGACAGCATAGCAAAAACATAGAGTAGACGAGAGAGTAAAGAATTGGAATTAGTTGGTTCCCATAATATTGACCATAAAAAGAAAAAAAAAACATTTGTTATCATTACCAAAAAGAAACATTGCTGTTAAAGGCTCTTACAAACAGGCGCGACACGCGATATAATCGCGCGCGACGCAAAGGCACTTCTTCTTTCATACATATTTTGTTCTGGCAATACCGAACACAAAAAAGAAGAATTATCCAATTTTGTCCAGTCATACGCGTGTACAGACATTTTGGCGACTTTGTTTTATACTATGTAAGGATATTTCAGCGGTAACTTTCTAACTACTTTTTGTTAGGATCCGCATTTATACAAGTTTTAAAAAGTTTTTGGTTTACATAATTTTTTATTAATTTTATTTTTATTTCGTCGGTAGATTGCCATTGGGTTTGCATGACTTAACATTTGATGTTTTAGTTTTCACTAGCGTCATACTATCAATATTCTTTATTAATATACCTGTGTCTTTTATTTTGTACGTAGCTGTACGCTGGAGATAATAAAGTGACATGCTGTCGAAACAAAAATCTGCCGAAACGAAAATCTGTCTAAACGGAAACAACCCACCCAAAGTATACGTATAACAATTATAAGGCCCCTCCACACGGTCGCGCGACTCGCAGCGTTAATTTGCGTCGCGATGAGCGGCCACAGAGCGTCTTATTAGACACGTAGCGGGGCGTGCCTCCGGTTCGCGTCGTCACATGTGATGTGATGCGCAGACATGGAATGTACGTGTAATTTTATTACTGTTCGCTATCAGTGGCTTTATTAATTGTGCTGTAGTTTATTTTGGGCCCCTAGTTGTTATTTTTTGCCGTCGTAATCAGTCAAATCACCCTAGTGCATACTGTACTCTGTATAAATGCTATATTTTGTTAAAGATAATTGTGACGTATTTGGCTGGTGAAAATTACAAATTGTGATTCTATTTCGGTCTGGTGTTCAGTTAAATTTATGGCACTAATATTTTGAATGTACCTGCTAACTTTTTAAGTGGTTGACAAAAGTTAGCAAACCAATCCTGTACCTATTGACGACTACGTTATTTGTAATAATTGCCTGGGAATTCGAATATTCTTGGTAAGCATAACCGTACTATCGTTACTTATATTATTATATTAATTTCAGTCGAACACAATCAGAAAAACACAAACTTCCAATACCTACAACTACATAACCACTTAAGTACGCATGTGCTGGATAGCACTTCAAAAGTACCCTCAAGATGCATCCAAGTCGAGACGTCACGTACCGGTGACAGATGGGAAATCGATGTCATTATGATAGATTATCCGTTAGGGCTACGTGTGCCTGATTGGCTTTGTTACCCGTCTTCGGCACCTGAGAACGTCCTCGATCTCGGTCAACTAATTTGACAGATCGATGGTCGCGTCTTCGGCCGTGTGAGATGACCTTAATGACCGTTGTGCGACGTAGTTGATTTTGAGATGTGGGTAGTGTAGAAATATGATGTGTGTGTCTGTTTTCATTTTGGAGTGATAAATCATTTTGTAATTCATTTGCTATACAAAATTTCACGATTTTTTCTACAATTTTAACGAAATTCGTATATATAGACTTAACAAAATAACTTGCTACGATATTACATATGCCACCGTAGCCGCGTAGCCGCGTAGCACGCGCAGTCTACATCTACGCTTTTATTACTTCGAGACAACATAAAGAATTGACGACCTACTGTTACTTTTCTTTTGACTTTGATCATATAAACTATAGGTAATACAATTCCACATTCGACTATAAAAATAACATTAGAATATTGTAACGCTTGATTGCATGCAAATTATGACATACGGAAATGTAAATTTTGAGTGTGTGAGTGTAAGACACATCAAATGCTCACCCCAGTGGGTTCACCCTTTATTTTGCACACAAAAGGCTGGTAGCCAACCTAATGAACGGAGTTCAGGTCGTGGTGGTGAATACATTATTGCCCTTAAGTTTTATAGCTATGCCTACTTTTGGCTTCTGTGTTTATGTGGCGCTGGAGACAACTTGAGATATGAAATGTCTAAGAGGGAGTTATTAATTTGAATATTTAGTGGAAGGTCTAGGTTTACAAAGTGTGGGTAGTTGTGTAACTAAAGGTTTAAGCATAATCGAAGAGTTTTATAAAAATTTGCCAGTTCAATCTTTAAATAATTTTTGTAAAATCTATTGAAATTGATAGAGCACTTGTTAAAGTTGAAGCTTATTTTACGGAGTCCTATTCAATTAAAACGTTACAGAGTCTATATTCCGAATCATACCTGCTTTAGTTTGAATTATGCTCTCGTTAAATTTTTCACCAACTCAGGTAAATGAGGTATTCCATTTAGCGTCATAGGGCACTGGCTACATACGCGTAACTCCTCACTAGTGAGAGTATGCAAATTAAACGTGTTTCATCTTGGTATTTTCACGGGGCCTTGTCACTGTCAAACCCGTACGTCTGTTTATTAACTTTTTGCTAATTAGACAGGCCTCCGGCACGTCTGCGAGTATGTTGGCATTTTTAATTACACGTGATAATGTTGTCTGGCGGAGCGGCGTGTTGTGCCACTGGGCCGCTTAACGAGCATTTACACAAAGCACACAATTAACATCATTGTTGTCTAATTCTCGTTTGCTTGAGTGTTTTTATTGAGAATAATAAGTGAACTCGGTGCAGCAAAGAAAGCAAAATACTATGCGCACCATAATTGCCATTTAACGTGCAAATAATTAACAGCTTGCCAGCGAGGGATAGAGAGAAAAATGTCACGAATCAAATTAAGCCAAATCAAAACAAACAAAAGGAAGGGTATGCAATGTAATCACTTCGCACTGTCAAACACACTCGCAGGTACGCCAGCTTACGGACGCATTTAAGTTAAAATTTTCACTCCCCAGTAGCTTTTTACTAATTCGCCAAGTGAAAAGGGTTCGCCGAAGTAATACAGTTTACTGCTTATTCAGTATTTATACGTTTAGGGGGCTGCCACTCGTCTCTAGACGTCGACCGATGTAAGGAAAATTTGTAAAATTTGCAGTAATTAGCATCCATCAATATTCTGAGTGAACCCCTTCTAGAATTTATATTGTGCCTCCTTCACGACATGTTTTAATAATGGGTACCTCAACAACTTTATTGATAACTAGCTGCGCCCCGCGGTTTTACCTGCGCAAATGACAATCCCGTGGGAATATTGGGTTAAAAAGTAGCCTATATGTTAATCCAGGGTAGCTAACAAGCTACCTCCATACAAAATTTTATCAAAATTGTAGTAACAAACACACACACACACACATACACTCATAAACTATCGCCTTTATAATATCAGTGTGATAAATATCTTTTACCTGTTGTAAATGATTTATCGATGTTCTGTGGTTACAAAACATTACTACGAGAAAATTCGAACATGAATAATCGAGAACGAAGTACTCACTATACATATTCCCACAAATTGGTTTCCAATAACAAAGAATACTGTAATCGAGTTCGGAGCGTACTAAAGATGGTGGCATTATTAAAACCCTGCAAAGTTAGATAGGCAATAAAGAGTTGGAGACGACGAAGGATAGAGGTGCGTTGTTTACGGCAGGATAACATCGCCGATCGCGCGTAATGTATTTATGATTATTGCCTCAACTTACGTGTAAAGAAATAGACGGGAAAGCTTTAAGGTAAGACGGCTGTTTAAGGAGAAAGCTTCTAGTTTATTTTGCTGAGATAATAGAAAGGTAAACTGTTGAAGTCGCTCTAAAGCCTTTGTTTTAAACGAGACAATGTTTCGGGGAATAAAGGTTTTAGTGACGAATTCATAGTCGACACAATTCTCTTAATAGGATTTGCGTTTGTGCTGATCATTCGAGTAGTGATAAAAAAGGTCACACAAGGACGACACTCGCTCACAGGCATGTCTTGTAACAAAGACTAAAGAGTTGGTCCGTGTTGACGAGTGGGCGTTCTCCTCAAACAAATTGGAACCATCAAGAAACCAACATGAGGAGGGATATTTATAACAATAAAATCCCCTTACCGCTACACATGTCACAAGTTATGAAGATAAATAAAGGCCCCCTCAGATTCCTTCACCATCACATTTCCGTTAAGTCTATCGACAAGCAAACATTGTATATTAGCTGGCGATGCCCTAAATATTGAAGCTCCGTCTTAATCCGTCGGTGGCGAGAGCAAGCCGCTTCTTAATCCATCACGTAACCGAGACTCGACGAGAAATCGTGTTACATCAACGAAAAATGTATTATAAGGGGGGTCTCCCCACGATCGGACAAACTTTGCTAATACCACCCTCTAACATAATCGCACAGCCTTTTACGAGAGGAATTTATGGGATGGTCCCGATTTCTTGGTGTATTTATGGTGAACGTGGCTCTAACGTGTCGGCGCTGTGTTAATTAAGAAGAGTAAAGTATTGGAGTGATGTCGACGTGCCGAAGAGTGCTGTTTATTAGTAAGATGGAAGATTTTGCAGTTTAAGCGGAGATTAAAGAACATGAGTTGCAGTGTTCGTGGAATTGTTCGATCGAAATTTTGTTTAGTTTTGCTATGTAACTTTCATGTTGCATTGCTAGAAATTAAGAAGCGGTTTCACGTGGTATTATAGCATAACCAGCGTAAGCACAATTTGCTTCCACTGCTGGGACACAGGCCTTATCTCTGTGAGAGGGAGTGGGCCGCATCCCACCACCACGGACCCAGTGCGTGTTAGTAGATGTATTCGAATTTCTGGTTCTAGGACATGCCGTTTTCCTCATGAAGTTTTACTTCACCGTTTTGAAAGCAGTGGCGATGAAAATATTTACACAGAGTAAAGCACCTGTCCAGGTTCGAACTTGCGACCTACAAACTCGTAAGTTGCAGCTGTCACCACTGGGCTACCACTGCTATACTACTAGTAATATGGAGTTTTCTTTTTTTTTCCGTACGCAATATACGCGCAATGACGTGGAGTTGCGGACACCAGCCCGTATTACCTAATATGGAGTTGCCTTTTATTACGTCCCAAATAAAACCAGAAATTTGTAACAGAGATAAGACATGGTCAATTTCGATCATCTGGCTTCGGCAATGTGTACTACATTGCCGAAGAAATAACATTCCGAACAACCTTCCAACTTCAATATTACACACACCAACAATTCTACACTGCAATTTTCTTACTTAACACCTCCAGTCAGCACTCAAGGTAGCTAAATGACATACCCAACATCAAAAGGCTTCGATTGTGTGTCGTAACTAATTCAGGACTAGCCGTCAGAGTTGCGGAGTCTTAGCGAGTCGGCCCCAGGTGAGAATGTGCTAGACTCAAGCGGCTAGACGCTGCCCGCGAGCCAATAATGTTGCATGTTAAGTTGGGGTATGTACGGCTGGTGGAGATGGCCAGCAAGTTGGTCGGTTTGCTGGAGGTGAATAACAGTCAAAGATATCACGATTTTTTTAACGCACTTGATATTTTTTATGACTGTTACTGTACAAGATGTTTTAAGTTTGAGAAATATCACTTTGAGAAGTCAATAATTTTAATATTTTAAGTAGTATAATTATTAATAATTTACGACTACCGGTAACATAAAATTATTAATAATTATTATTATATTAATAAGCTTCTGACTAGAAGCCCGAAAGTCTGACAACCAGTCTTACCAAGGGGTATCGTATTACCCAGTTAGTGGGTTTTGGAGGTCAGATAGGCAGTCGCTCGATGTAAATACTGGTATTCAACTGCATCCGGTTAGACTGGAAGCCGACCCCAACATAGTTGGGAAAAGGTTAGACAGATGATGATGACGGTACATAACGTAATGGTTGATCAGAGAAAATGGAAGGGTGAAGCATCACTTAATTGACCACAACAAGCGTTCATCTATCATCATCATCATAATTTCAGCCGAAAGACGTCCACTGCTGGACACAGGCCTCCTCCGAGCACCTCCACTTCGACCGGTTCTGTGCTTCTCGCATCCAACGGGTTCTTGCGGCCTTCACAAGGTCGTCGGACCAGCTTGTGGGAGGCCTTCCAACGCTACGTCTTCCGGTACGCGGTCGCCACTCCAGAACCTTTCGGCCCCATCAGCCATCTGTTCTGCGAGCAATGTGCCCTGCCCACTGCCACTTAAGTTTGGCAATTCTTCGGGCTATGTCGGTTACCGTTCATCGTCCGATTGTCGTTCATCTATAAAGAGTAGCAATGGATACTGATCTTGTTGCAGCAAAGAATGAATACCAGCAGAGCGGAGGGTACTTCAATTTGTGGTGGATGTTTTGGTGTGGTCTACAAAGGACACACACATAAGCAGACGTGATCTTTAACCCTTTGGTGGTGACGTGGTCTTTTTGATCAATGATGACGCTACGCTTTACGCTACGCTTTTACTCGTGCTCGTCGCACGTTATATCTGTGTGTAGTTGACGTATAAGTGAATTCGACAATGCAGGAATAGGTACTTGTACAATATGAGTGGAGGACGCAAGTTGTGGCTTTGTTCTGGAAACTTCTCTGTATAGTGATGTATCTTATTGCATGTGGCGTCGTAAAGGTAACACTCACTTTAGTATGCAACTGTATGTGTGCGCTCTATTTACAGGAATAGCCAGCTTTGAAACTAGTATTATTATTAGTTTTCTAACGAAACAGATGTTATGGAGAATTTAAATTTACGCGCAAAGTAACCTCTTTTATTATTATGTTGAAAATAGTTTGTGTTCGCAGTACTGAAGCTATACTAGTGAAGTTTTAGTCAATTATACTTTCGCTTAAAACAAAACTTATTGGCATTCAATACGCCCTTAAAACACCAGCGACCAAAAATTCTAAAACGTTCAGTATATTTAATGAAACTTTGTTAAAAATACAAGAGCGAGAGAGAGTCGACCGAAAATTAATTATCATTCACAAAACTCTGTCGAGTCAGCCTACACGAAATCTTTACGCTTCAATTGAGCCAGTTTATGGCGAAATTAATTACTGGCTAGAGAGGATCGACTATAATAGTTTCCCGTCCGAATTATTATTGTGAAGGGGTCCACGGCCGACGAAATTGTGTCCGGACAAGAAAATTAGTGAGCGTAAAACGGGGTGTGAATTTGAAAATCAAAGAGCCTATGGAGCTTGTTCCGAGTCCATTGTGATGGCCCATCATTTACATGGGACGCCACCTATACACAATTTGGTGATAACTCATTCGCAAGTTGGAGCTTTTGAAGAGTGAAGGACGGTTGGTTTTAATTACATGTCGAGTATAGAATTGTTGCATAATACATGTGGTTCTAGTCGGCGCTGTGTGATGAGCGTGGTCACACGGAACGGACTGAAGGACGAAGAGTGGGTGTGCCCTTAACTTTAAACCAGAGGCTTTATTGTTTGAATGAAGAGATTGTTTCTGCATAATTCAAGAATCAATATCATCTAATTTTTCTTGAAACGTCTCAATTCCAGTCTCAGCATTTGATACAGATGTTACATGCCAAATATCTCCGCTAGACATTTGTAACAAACCAAAACCCTAGTCTCCCTAATCCGTATTGTTCCCCGTCTAGTCTGAATTCGTGCTAGTGTAAAAGTGCGTTTCTCAGCGGACGGCGTCTTGTACCGCGATATATGGCCGCCGAGGGAGCCCGCGCAGCTGAGATTCTCACCAACTGATTTATAGCTACGCGAATACTAATACAAATATCTTGGCAGACGAATGTTGAGATTGTGTGAAAAGTCTGGGTGCTGTAAATCAGAAATGGGAAAAGAGATTTGTTGTGATTATTTCTTTGGCAATAAGTCAAGGGTATTGTTACATTGTTGGCCTTATAAACTTTTGCTGAGTTTAGCCTAATCGGCAATGACTGTATTACGAGTCCATGTCTCCTGGCCAGGAAGATATAGTTTTATTGATTAAATGGAAGCTTTCTGGCTATTAAAATACACCATATTTTTACCATAAATAAATACCCCAAAAAACTCTAGTACAGGTGCATAGTACACCGTTAAAGACTGACGGCTCGTAAACCAAGGAGGAAGCAGTGTTGGAAAGAATTAACTATGAAATATGCGCACCTTGGGCCTACCGTGATTTATGTGCGGCAGATCTGCATTAAATATTGTGCGGTGTCGGATGCAGGGGAGAAGATGAACTTTCTGTTGTTTTGATATGATGTGGTGATAGTGTAGTGTGATTTATTGTTCGGCTGTTGAAGGCAATCATAAAGACAAACACGTAAAATATACTTGAGAAAACATTCACTCATACATATATGAGAAATATTTTTTTTATACAGGCATAAAACTTGTAGAAGTATGGATTATTTTGCCAAGAGCTCATTATGAGCAGAAAAAATGAGACATTGATACAAATTTGTACTAAAATGTGTTTGAATTTAAGATAAAGAGTACCCTACTTACTGAACTACTAATGCTGAAAAAAGGTAAAGAGGTTAACATAAATACAGAAGAAAATAATTCATGGAATATTCAAATGACATTTTTCCACTCATTCTAAACGTACATTTACCCATCCTAACGAACTCCAAAATATAATGAACAGCAGTGGTTTAAACCCAGACGTTGCAAAAGAAGGCACGGTTCGCTATGACGAAGGTAACCCGCAAAACGCCACATACGACCCGCATGTAATTTTATTATGACCTCGTTATGGTATTTAATGAAGTCATTAGCCTTGAGGATGACATGGTTTTGTGGTGGGTTAACAGGCCTGTAGACAAGGTAAACACATTAGATGGGGATTACCTTGTTTCGACCAGGTGTAATGTATCGGAAGATTGAAGGGTAGCATTATTTTTTGAGTGATGACGATGGTCCTGTGGTCATAAACATAATTATGTATAAATATAATTATGACAATATTGTCAGACTTCAGTCGATCTATTCTATAAAAAAACACTGTGAATACTTATGTGAAATGAGCTGTTATTCCTTCGTGCTTTGGATTGATTCGTGCTTTGGAGAGATTCTTACAGAATAGAAAAGATCGGAAGTATGGTTCTGAATTTTACAAAGGTTACCTTTTGCCTATAACTTAAAAAAAAAAGATGAAGGAGGCCAAGTTATTTGATTATATTCGAGACAACACTGTAGATTGAAGAACATTGCTGTACCATGGCAAGAACTTTTTTTTTGTAATACGTATATTGGTTCTGGAGTGGCGACCGCGTACCGGAAGACGTAGCGTTGGAAGGCCTCCCACAAGGTGGTCCGACGACCTTGTGAAGGCCGCAGGAACCCGTTGGATGCGAAAAGCACAGAACCGGTCCAAGTGGAGGTGCTTGGGGGAGGCCTATGTCCAGCAGTGGACGTCTTTCGACTGAAATGATGAATGATGAAGAATATTGTGATAACTTTTCATTTTCATAAAGACATTTGAAGGTAACATAAAGCTTGTCACAGCTGAAGTATGAATACTAAAATACTAGACTTGTAAAATAGTTTTTCGCATAATAACGAACAAAAAGACATGCGATTACGCTATTTGTGATACCTCAGCAGCACACCAGCCATACATTATTCACACTAACGAACAAAACTCTGGTTGTCTCGTTCACACTCGTAGTTATGTAACATAGTTGTACCCATTATCCTTCCTATTATGATCATTATGAGCTGCGGAACAAAAACTTAGCTTGGATTAGATCTATAGCAATCGCAGGCGCCAGTTTGAGGATTAGTACCTACACATGGCTTGGCGTTTAATATTGGATATTTATCATCAGTTGACAGAAGGGTCTTTCTGGGTTTTGCAAGGATTCTATTTTCAAAATTGACAGTAGTGATGAAATCAGCAGTAGAGTCATCTTCAGTGGAGAGCTTTTTTAAACCATATTATAATCTTTCTACCTAACAGTTTTGTTATAAATATTAGTGAAATGACTGAAACTCGGGTGGTTACAATGAGATTCCATAAATATTTTACTTATTTATTAGTCGTGACTGAAAAACAGGAGTTTACAGAATATACTATTTGCCGGAGTAGTTTCCACGCGTCTTGAAAGACTTCAGCCAATGTTAAAACTAGAAACTGATTTAAGTGAGTACTCGCGGCGTAAGTTAATTTCAGCGTGCGCTGTCTTGCCGGCTCGGGAATAATGGCCGCCCGTAAATCCCGGCAGACAAAACTGACTCACCTGCACTCATTATATTTACGCCGCAATAATAAAACTTTCCAACTCGCTGTGAATATTGAATTCGTTGCGGCGAGGAGAGGCGGTCGCCTTACTTATTGCCGTCAGTTATGCAATATGCTCGGTAGGTTTTAATAAAGGCTCGACCGACGGGGCATTTCGAAAAGTTTTCGTTTCGCGAAGGCGGACGCTATTGCGCCGACAATGAGCCTCGCTAAGCCCCCGTCGAGTTGAGTTGAAGCGTTTTCGTTTGACTAATAGCTGCATGTAAAATTTTTGTGCTTTTATTCGCACATGGTGGAGGGATCTAAGCCCACGATAAAATCTGCCGGCTTTGCTGATGGGGTTTAAGCTGTCATTTTCTCGTCGCGTCGGTCGAATGAACGCGAACAGTTTTCGTTAGACTACTATTAATTTATTTACACGATTGTGAATATTCCTGACTATATTCACAATCATAATAAATAATAGATACATTTGAAATCGTTACCGAAAACTACAACAATGAAACAATCTTACTTCACAAAAGAACATCGACTTCACCTACTGTATTTTCAACTAACTAAATATTGCTATAGTTTCGGTATCAAATATAACTAATTAACGTAGACGCACATGAAGGAGAAATAATTTCGTTCGCGAAAGTTATAAAGCGTGGCTTCGTCGTGTCTTCGCCAGACAAATGGTGCGTCGTGAGCGAATGCAGGTAACGTAATCTAGCGCCTGCATTAAAGAGGGATTTTTAAATAAACACGAACTGCAAGAGAGAGACGTAAAGAGTTTAGAAGACTTATAGCACAATATTTTTATTTAAAAATAATCTCAGAAAATATTTATTATTATATAATATTTTTTATTTATTTAAATATAGGATCAGATAGTGAATGGTGAGGAATTGCAATATGTCGATGAATACATCTACTTGGGCTTATTAGTTTCTTTCCAGTCCTGACAAGACAAGGAAGTCCTAAGACGAACCGAAAATACCTGGAAGAGCTACTAGAAAGAGCTTATGAAAGGAAAATCTGCCTTTGACACTAAAGCGAAAAATTATGGACATGTGCATCCTTCCCATTCTGATTTATGGATCCCAGATTTGGTCTTTGACAAACATTCAAAAGTCCAAACTCATGGTTTTCCAACGTACATTATGGAGCGCAGTAATCTTGGCGTCAAATTGACAGACATTATTCGCAATACCACACTGCGCTCCAAAACACAGATTACTGATTGGACTGGACTGGGACTAGGCTGGCCACGTCTGCCGTATGCCCAATGAGCTGTGGGCCAAAATAACCACCACGTAGAGCCCTGACACAACTTGAAGGCGTCGCGGCAGTAGAAGATGGTGGGACGAGTTGGACAAAACAAACGACCAGTGGTCCATTTTAGCCCTGGATCGAAAGAGCTGGAAGTCATGGGGAGAGGCCTTTCCTCAGCAGCGGGATGATTCAGGCTATATCAGCTTATATATATGTATCAGTATCAGTTATTATTTTTAGAAAATTAAATGTCATCATGTCTAAAATCTATGGAAAAAATTGTTTTGGGCAATGAATATAACCTTTGGGGACACCATCACATACCTATTCAAAGTAAGCTATCGATAGGACCAAAAGAGCCAAACGTTTTGTCTGAGACTCTGCTCCTATCATTCACAAAAGCTTATCTAACAAATTATTTGCCATGAAAACTAAAGCATGATACAGTCAATGTGTATTGAAAGCCTGACACGGTAAACAACACATTCCATTAGAGCCACACCTTTTCCTTTTATAACAAAATGATAAAGCGTTAACTTTAGTAACAGCAGGATGCAATGATGCGGATGCATTATCGTGTACACCTGCAGGCGGATATTGCATTAGATGCAGCCACCAACACCGCTCGCGGTACACTCAAAGCTCTTCTTGTTATTCACACACGGATGGGTTGTGCAGACGAGCGGTTGAATAATTGAATTTTCCTTTTAAGATCAGTGTTCTTAAGTTTTATATGTACCAACTTAAGTGAACAATTTACCGATGTGGATTAACAAATTCAATCTTTATATTGCTGTGTGGTATTTTTTATTATATATTTTATAAATAAGTAATTTGACGTAAAGCACGTCTTTTTGCGCGATAACTGGCTTCTTCTGAGTAAGCTCACTCCATCGTCGACTTTGTCTCTGTCATCTCTGACCTAGACTAGAGTCAAGAGCCTATTTCAAATAAAAAAAATAAAAAGGATAACAATGTAATGAAATCTTACTGCAACTTTTGTCTGTAATTGTATCCCTACAAAATGCTTGGAAGAACACAGTTATACACGGTGGATTGTACGGGCAAGTACCTATAGCTACCTGTATATAGGTACCTGTGTGCTATAGGTACCTGTAGCTATATTCTTAGGAGACAGTCTTAAAATTTTGAGTAATTACCAAATACTTTCACAGGTTTAGGAAAAATGCTAGCTAGTTAGAAAAACATCAATTCTCACGTTTGATTTTTATGATGCGAATCGATGTAGTTTCGTATAATGATTAAAAAACTCTTCTAGACCAACATAGGTTGAATTACTAGAAAAGCCACAGTATATTCCCTCACAATCTTAATAGAGTTCCATCAAAGATCCACCAACAAACAAAACCGCTTACAAACGCTCGTCTTGTCCCACACAAAGCGATAGCCTATTTGTTTACGGGCGTGTAAGCACACAGGCGCGTAGGTGCATCGGATTCCATGACGATGCCTTCAAAAGTTCCGCGTTCGACGCCGGGCCGCGGAAGCACCGTCGTAGCCAGGAAATTGAAGTCACCTCTCGCATTCACTATACGAACAATGCTTTGTGAAAGAACATCTAATTTATCTGCGAGTTGTTTTGAGAAATCGCTCCGTTTAAATTGAATATCGATTTGTTGAACAATATTGTATTGTCTTAATGGAACTGTTGGTCTTTATCTGCGATCTTATGTTTATAATTACACGTCAATTCCATGTGTTTGTAGGTTTTGAACGAGACGTGTTAGTTTAGAACAAAATTCATTAATTTGCCTACTCATTTGTAACAGTAAGTTAAACATAAACTTTTACAAATTGGTGGTATCAGTCTTAGTTAGAATTGCCCCATCTATTTGCCTCGTCTATTTGAGCGTCTTCTATGACTAAATTTTAAAACACGTCTAGACTGATACCACTTACGCTATACATCCGATATACACAAGAGGAAATAATATGAGAGACCGCAAGCTCAGGTGGAGCGCTACCACGCACGCCACCCATTGTAAATATTAGTTCGCGAAACTCATCAATTCCGCGCTCAAACTTAATAAAATACTTGGCGCTTAATTGAAAATGAATACTGCTGGCGTCAATGCGATCGATAAAATATTCCGCAGCCTTAATCCGCGATAATGAAGCGGGCCGCGAAGGGTTGCTTCAAGGGGCCCACTAATAAATGTTGCGTTCCAAATTTAAAATCAAAGTGCGGAATAAATTTTGATTAGGCGATTAGCTGGAGCAGACGAGGTGTTTGCTTTTAGTGATGGTACGGAGGTAGTGACGGGTATATGGGATCGAGGTTGACAGCTGCGGAATTAAGAAGTGTTGGTGGAAGGTTCAGATTTTATAAGTAGGGAAGTGTTACGAATTTGAACCCGGATGCGCATTATGATCATAACATCATAACACCATGCCAACAAAATAAATGTTCTATGTTTTTACGAGTGTGTTTACTTTATATTGTGATATTCCTGTGCGAGTCCCAATAAATACTTTTTCTTTCTTTATTTATAGTAATTTGTTTCTTTGCGATAACATAACCGAACACAATATCTAGCATTTGCACAATCAAAAGACGACTTCTAATATGATACATAATATTCCATGGCTATCGAAAGTTTTAGAAACCTATTGTCGGGGTCATGGTTTTACGATCACGGCTTGGTATATTAGTAATTTCTAATTTATTTATGGGTTGGTAAATATTGGTAGATAGGTAGCGATTTTCATTGCCTATGAAAACCTCTAACACTAAGGTGAGGTGGTTATAGGTAGATAATTAAATATCAGGTCTAAAATCTATCGAAGAAAACGTTTTGGGCAAAGAATAGAACCTTTGAGGACACCTTCACTTACCTGCTCAAGGTAAACTACACTCAGGACAAAAAGTCGAACATTTTGTTTTTCTAATTTATTTGTGGGTTGGTAAATATTGGTACATAAGTTTTGGTAGATAGGGTTTTCATCGCCTATGGAAACCTGCAAAAACTAAGGGAAAGGCTGATGCATAGATCTTAGAGACAAATTTTAAGAGTCTCATGTACCTGTACTTTCACAGGCACTCTTATATCTACAAACCTAAATAAAACATAGGTTTGCCAGCAGAAATAACAATGGTGGTAGTACTTACTAACCCAGACAAACTAGTTTACAAGGAGTTCTTCTGCTTCTAAACTTATCATAATAATCATCTTGTAATGTTCCCAATGCTGGGACACAAGACTCCTCTCTTCGAGAGGGAGTGGGTTGTAATAAACTAAGCAGGCCCAGTGCTTCGAATTTTTGGTCCAAGGACATGCCAGTTGCCTAGCGATGATTTTTTTGCCTATAGAGGTGAAATTGTTTACTCAAAGTAAACCGCCTGCCTGTGTTCGAACCTACGACCTACACACTCGTAAGTCGGGGCCGTTGCCACTGCGCCAGCACTGCTCTCGCTTCTATACTAATATCCAACATTACAACACACAATCTTCATCTAAATGCATAATAGTTAATAAAATACACTCGCAGCGAACCAGACAGCACACAAACTCCGTATTCCGGTGCATCAGAAACAGAACCAAATGCATACGACGCCACATTTGATAAACTGTGCGATAATGTACCGTTGAAATTCATTATAATTTTATTCATGGCTTGGTTTATTAGCCCGTCTGAAGGTAGATGTTACTGCTGTGATCTACAATGTAATATGAATGTCTGGAGATAATTAATGTGGTTGCGAATTTTTAATCAGGTGCTTTATGGAGTTGTTGGTGAAAAGGGAGATAGTGATGTGAAGGGCAGTGGAGTGCCTAATGCCCTGCAAAATAATCAATACAGGATTTGACTTGATCGTGGAAGACGAGGCAAAGACCAGTAAGGACTATTTTTTATTTCTGAATGTGCCCGCTCTTTTTCTCAATAACTCCTGATGGAAATCGATGGATATGGTCTATTAAGGAACGAGCGTGCCCAGAAGATAGTGTTCACTTTGGCTTTGAAGGTAGATGGGTTAAAGGTGGAAGGGAAAAGCGACGTGTATGACTATGCATGTCGCTTCTCCTCCACATTTATTATGCCCACAGCCAAAAGTGTGGAATTCTCTGCCAGCGGTCTGCTACCAGACGTATTGTATCCGCACTTTTGATATCCCGACTTGTCAGTCGGGAGTATCAAAAGTGCGGATACAGTACCTCTGGTAGTCCGATAGTAAAAGGGCGATAGTGGGATCAGGTCGTGGACCTCCTGCGCACACTCTCCGAAGTACAGTCTGTAGAAGACCGAACAGCAAGCAACATTACGTCGATGAGCCAGGCTGTGAAGCCTAGCCACCAACGTCTCGTCGCCTATAAGCCATTTTGCTCTGCGTGAATTCATCAGTTCAAGACTAAACAATTCCACATTCCTACCTGTTGGTCGTAGAGGTAGAAGCTTAAGTTCATTTTGTCCAATTCTTTAGATTCTCAACTAAAAGCTTAAGCATGCATTTCCTCAAACGTCTTCGGCTATTTTAACAATAATCAGCAAGCACACGAGAGTCGCGCCCGAGTGACGTGCCCTCAGCTGAGCACTAAAACCCCGAGTCATACGGTTAATTACCGGATGAGCAGCCCCCCGGTGATTTACGACCTAAGAAACCGTGAATGTGTACTGTGATATGTTGTATTAAATTATTGCTGGCTGGAATGCAGTTGGTGGAGAAGTATGCTTGCGGATTTGAATTTCAAAAAACGAAGCGCTGATTCAACGAAGTGCTGTAACTGCGTAACACACTATAAGTAACAATATCTTTAATTTTGACAGTTCAATAACATTCACTGCGTTATTTACGTTCCTGAGCACACAAATTTGTTGAACATACGAAGCAATAGATTAGCAAGATCCTTCAAAACTATTCAGATTGAGATTGATAGTGTGTTACGCAATTACGGTGCTCGATTTCTATATAAAAAGATACAGGCTTTTAGTTTAGAAATGTATTTTTTTTTTCAGGATGGCAAATAGGACGATGACCTTTTTGAAGACATGGACTAATTACTACCTAGTGCCCATGGCTGCAATACAGACGATGTTTTTTCAAGTGTACGTAATTTTTAATGTTGCAAGGTTTTCTGTAACTTAGAAGAAAGCAAGAATGAAGGTAGTTATTTTTAGACAAGCAGTATTTCTTATTAACTGTCTAATAGTGCACATATTTTTATATCCGATTACATCAAAGAAAAAATATGATAGAGTATGAAAATAACATAACTCAGTTCTCTATCCACATACGTTCTATCAAACAAAGCACGTAACTTTGAATACTTAGCGCAAACAGGAGAAGGTAACATTTTCTTTCCCTAGTTAGCAACGTACGGAAGCAGTGTTGATTTTAAAATGTAGTCTCATTACTCGCATGTAAGTTAGTGTTACCAGACTATATTAGCTCGGGGCAAGTTGCGAGAAACGAATTCTTAAACCGTGTACGGTTTCTTGGTGGGCATAGTGGCCTGAAGCTTGGGAAACAATTTAGATGGGATATTATTCACAGTGGGAAGTTTAATGACAAAATAAAGGTATTTTAAACGAGTATCATCATCATTGTCTGCCTAGGCTTTTCCCAACTATGTTGGGGTCGGCTTCCAGTCAAACTGTATTTTAAGCGAGTATGTATACCTAAATAGTAATTTATATCTTTGTGCAATTATTTTATTCTATTTTAAATTCATTTTCAGACAGTTTCTGCTTGCATTTACCTACTTCTTAATTTTAAATTTTAGGGCACAATTTAACGGTATTTGATAAGATTTGTTCCTCAGAGCTTTCCCAGCAGACATTATAACCACCAGCAAATATATGACGGAGAAGTGCCAAAAAATGTGCACCGAAAATTTGCCTGTAAAATACTGGACGAAAAAGCTCTCACTCCTTCAACTCTGTGTGTATCTCACTTCACTCAGGGGTACTACACCTTGTCTAATAAGTGCCCGCACTCACGTTAATGAGTTTACTGCATCCTTAGCTTGAAGTTTTTAAAAGTGCACGGTGTATAGTGGCGCCAAACCTTGTGCCTTGGTGTTGGCAATTACTGGCTTGCTTCCGTGCTTCATGGTTGATTTTCAACTTAAACAGAAAATATTTTAATTGGTTTTTCATACTTCAATGAGTTTGTTGTGTTAACTTTGGTTAGAACGTTTGAGAGCTCTAAAATTGGTAGAAAGGAATAAATATTTGTTTCTTGGATCTGCTTTGACAAAGTTTGTGATACACCCTATTTGGTTTTAATCCTGTAGATTATGTTATGTGATCCAACTGCTTTTGAAATCAGAGTGGTCCTTGTGATAGAATTTAATGATTCAATATTGAAATACAAAATTTTTCGCATTTTGATACAGGAACTAATTAAAACAAAAAAATTGGTTCTTAGATTTTTGTGCAGTTTCAGAAAAAATACCAATACGCAAAGCCATGTCGCATTTTCAACGACACCACCTCTCTCAATAACACTTTACAACAAAAACAAAACATTCTTCATTCAACCCGCCACTGCTACCGGGGTGAAGTAACAACGTTAGCCGGTCCATTTCTCAATTTTACCCCGAACAACCCCTTTCTTCTTACGTGGACGCTATGGGTACCACGGGGTACAGCGGGAAACGGGTGCAACCCTCCGAAGCCCGCAGCGTTTCGCACAGGCCGCGGCATGAGCGTTATTTTATTGCTTTCCGAAGTATTTCTTAGTTTTAAAATGTTGAGAATTTTATGTGTGTTGATTTATATGTTTCAAGGGTTTCTTGTCGAGTTGAGTTGTATGTAGTATTTGGTCTTATATTTAATTTCTAAGGTAGTTCGGCGACTACCATTTTAGTAGAAAAGAACAAAGTTATGTGGACTCTCTAACGTACGTATTTTACTTTCATTTCAGGTAAAAACTTATATTTTTAGTTTATGTTGACTTCAGTGTTACTCCATACAACTTTTATTAAGAAAAATCTTAACTTAACCAAAAAAATACATAAGCTTTTTAAAGGGAAAATACTGCAAACAAATAAAATGCATTAAATTGAAAATTCAACCTCTTAAAATCGCCAGTTCACACATCCGTCCGCTGAAACTCGGCTTGCCTTCATTGTGGTCGCATCCGCCTCCTCCCGGCATTATATTAAATTTTATTATCGCCCTGGACTAAGTAATGGGAATATCGTGTAAGGAGCGGCCGTCCACAGCCCCAGGGCGACGGCGGGGGCGAAACGCGGGTGACGGGGGGGTTGGTGATTAAAATTTCGACTACCGTTGATGACACGCCAGTACTGCGAGTGGAAGGATTAATGCCAGCTTTATGAGTAGATTACATTACTTGGCAGTGCGACGGCATTGTAAGTGTTGAGATTTCATTTGTTTCGTCACGATGACAGCGTGTTCGTGTTTGTGTAGTTGGGATGTCAGGGTTAGATTGTTAACGCAAAGTTGAAATGTCAACTTTTTTTTTTTGAAATGCTTCTGGAAATCGTTTAGGTATTTATAATAATCCACTGCCAATCAAAAAACTTCATATTTTTGTCATTGTGGTAGGTATGGCAGAAATATAAAAATTGTCAAAGAATAATGATCCCAAAACTTATAATAACTTTTACTGTTCCAAACTATCTTGCACTGACACCAGCCTCATTAAATTAATAACCTCACAAGATAACCAATAAAATCACCATTATCAACAAAAACACTCTAATATATTACCATATTAAGGACATTATCGAGAAAAAAAACTATTCCATATTTCGATTTACGACTAAAAAGGCGAAGTTTCGACTATAAAAACGTCTAAGAGGTTCTCAAAGAGAGATAGAACTACAAACAAAGGTATTAGATGTCCAGACAAAGTTGTCTCATAAGCTATAATACATTACATTACACTACATTCATAAGTGTGAATCAATTGTTTATCAATTGCCTACTGAGACAAAGTTCTAATGTTCATTGAAAGTGATACTTTGTGGCGTACATAGTTTTAATACAGCAATTATCAGAAGGTGAAAGTCACATAAAGATTTATGTGGATAAAAACAACAATCATAACACTCTAGACCGTATATAAATAAGAGGAGTAATTCCCGTATTTTTAAGAGCGTTCCCATTCTAAGCTCAGTGTCAATCTGTCAAAAATACAATCAATTTACATACATTTTTGACAAGTTTTTGACATTGATTGTCGCTATAATAAGATTCGGACTTGAATTTGAGTGTTTTTTAAGTACGAGAATTGACCTTCAGCTGCAACAATAGGAAATTAACTAGCGCACAAATAGATAGATGCGATCGAAGAAGACCAACATTCTGTCTTAGAAAACCAAACAACTCGCATTGTCCAAATTACGTCACCACCATTTTGTGCTGAGACGCCAACATAAAAAATGCCTCTACCAAATTATTACCAAAGCTACCTCGGTTCCTCTAAATTTCTTTCCTGTACCAATTCGAGTCACTTCTTAATTATTTCCCAATAAATCGTGAACGCACCGACTGAGCTGATCTCTGGAGTGTGAACGTTTATTTAAGGGCGGCTATATTTTTTCCACCCTCCCCGGTTCACTTCGTTATATTTATTAAAACATCGCCCGAGATTACAAAGAACACGATATTTTTTACACTGTAAGATGTGAAAACCAATTAAAGAGATAAAAAGGGAATCTACAGAGGTGCCTGCATTAATTTCTTTTTGCGGGGATTATTTTAAAATTGCATTATATTCTTGTTAAGACGCCGGCCGCCTCCCGGTTAATGATAGTAGTACCCCTTCCTTTTTAATTGCCCCAGGCTATTGCGAAATGAGTAATCTAAAGGTGCTCGGCCGGTACTTGCGATAAAACTTTGGAGACTTTGGTAGACTGCTGGATAAGTATGGCTAAGACCGCGCCAGGACATCGTGGATATAATATACTGCTTGTTACATTATAGAAGTAAAGGCTCCTACAAACAAACGCGACACGCGATATAATCGCGCGCGACTCAAAGGCACCGCAAGTCGCGCGACTTGCCTTTGCGTCGCGTGTCGTGTCGCGCCTGTTTGAAGGAGCCTTTAAGCTCATTATAATCAGATCTATATGTAAAAAGCGACATAAATAATCTACTTTTATTTCCATAGACTAAAATAGAAACCGAAGCTTACGATACTCCGAACTAATGCTATTAGGAAAAATGAGTGTCGGTAGTAAAAATATATTTAGTAAACGCGTGTCTTTTTGGCGTGGGTACTTTTACAGGAAGACGTCACGAAACGACTTGGAACCCATAATAAAGATATAATAATTTCCCACGCAGATATAAATTGTGCGTCGATACCAATATCTGTGGTACATAATTCTGACACGGACCGCTCAATTCGGGGGCGAACTTCTAAAGTGTTCGCTAGAAGTGGTCACGATTATAACTGGGGCCACGATAATCTCGCATTACGGTGTTGCAAAACAACCCTTAGGTCCATTGCTCTAAGATAAAAATCAAATGCAAAGTTAGGGTTGTCAAAGGTGGTTGCGATTACGACACTACCAAGTTTTGTATGCAATTAGGGTTATCGAAAATAAGCCTTATTTTTTAGCTCATAGGGTTGATGGAACATGCTTCTGTATAGCGGTGCTGGTTTATTAGTCATCGATGGTGGCGCGATAGGCCGGTGCCAGGCGCGGGCGGCGCGCACGCATGCTCTGTCAACACTACCTAATGAACGGCAGTTACACAACGCACGTGATGCTAAATGTCGCTATACTTCCTGCAGTAATTTTATTGTAATTTGTGCGTATTTATCATGTGAAGAGAATTATGGCTTTATTATTGTTTAGGAAACTATAATTTTAGGTATCGTGAATGATATTGAATTATTGTTCATTTGAAGCCCTCGAAGAGATAATAATCGTAACCCTCTTGAAATAAAATTTTATTAACCACAGAAAACTAAAGAAATACGTTATACTTGGACTTTTAGGGAAGCTATGTAATTAAAACTAGACATAAAAGTTTGTTCTAAATAGTCTATTCTAGTCTTATGAAAGACCAGTAATGGACTTGACAAAAAATTAATTCAAAGCCTAAATGAGAAAAGCAAAACTTCTGAAAAAAAAATTCCCAAAGAACTCAATTTTGTGGAATAAATTGTTCGACAATAGAACTAATTTTTCCACTAAACTGAGTTCTTTAAAAAAAAAAACCTTTGTCGCCTTCCGTAACATTGGCAGCACTGTCCTCCGCCACCAAACAAGATTCGCAAATGCAATTCCATTACAAATAAAAAAGAAACAAAATAAAAAAGCATTTAAATATCCTGTTCACCTGACAAATGTCACGTGATACAAAAATTAAGGCTGCGCCACAAAGAAAGCGGAGCGAGGAATGCTAATTACCGCTGATATTTATACGACTGCAACCTCAGCGGTTCCGTGACACCGCGGGGACGACGACGAAATAAATGGCGGCGAGATTGTGCTGCAGTTTATGTTGGGGATTTGTTACTAAAATAGCTTGTTTTTCTTTATAAAATTTTGAAGGCAGGAAAAAGTTTAGACGAAATGTAATTACAAAAATAAACTCAAATGTAATGAACTAATCGATAAGCTTTGCAGTATTTCACCCGGAAAAACTATAGAAAACTGCGGTCTTGGCTCGCTGGTGTAGGTACCCTATCTATCCAAAATTAATCATTAGATAATTTTATAGCATGGAAGACCCTAAATAATATTCCTTATGGTCTTATTTAAGACCTTAAACTACAAGATTGCTGGCCATAATCTGCCAAAAAACATTGAAGATGCCATTAAGATTTTTTTAAATGTTTCTTCTTAAAAATATTTAACGGTTTTAAAGAGTTTTTCACTCGCTATTGCCAGTTACAGCTGGAGTATTTTGTAAGACCTACCATGATGTCGGGCATTGTTTTTATTTTTAGGACCCAAATCGAAGAATTTTTATTTTCGTTGTCTTCTCTTCTTCACTCCACTGATCGTGGTACAGTAGGTATGGGCCATTGTGTACAGGACCATGTTAATTGAAAATTCTCAAAAATTTTAATTGCTATGAAGAATCCAAGAAAGTATTGTTGGGTGATCCCAAATGCCGTATTATTTTGTGTTCTTTGAGCTCAGTAGATTAACTATTCTTTCCACATAATATATACTTATTTATGTCAAATAACTACCTTACTCAGAATTAAATACTTACCTTTTTTGTAAGTAGGTAGTTAAAATATATAACCTTTTACACAAGAAAATGGTGCTTTCTTGTTAAACAGAGGTACTATCTAACTTAAGGGGGAAGCGCTAAGGTAGCCCGCGAAATTCAAATTTTCTTACGTTTTTTGCAATTTGGTGGTCAGCATTAAGTTGTACGTTGATTAATATATGAATCGCGGCCGTAAGAAATATGTGTTTACAGAATTATAATCATTAAAGTCATCAACACAACTCTCTAAGACCACGTAAGTCCAAAGAATGATGATTTCATGAAACAGTTATTCTTTGGACTTACGTGGTCTTAGAGAGTTGTGTTGATGACTTTAATGATTATAATTCTGTAAACACATATTTTTTACGGCCGCGATTCTTATATTAATCGACGTACAACTTAATACTGACCAGCAAATTCCAAAAAACCTAAAAAATATTGAATTTCGCGGGCTACCCTGGCGCTTTCGCCTTAACGACCTAAACTGCAATACAGCGCAACATGCACCACTGCTGCACGTTACGTTACGTTGGCGCAATGGCGCGGATTTCTGATACACCATGATTAAGCTTTCATGGTGTAAGTATTAGAAATGCACGAACTTCTTTCCTACGTATCTATGGACGTTGCCAAAATATTGGTAAGTAGGTATGTAAAATTTTCTACTTTTAATTGATGAATTGGCTTTTGGCTGCTTTGTAAGTGTGTGTTTTGTCTTTTTTTGTACATAACTTGAGTTTTGTTTTTGCAGAATAAACAATTTTCCTTTTCTTTGTTTCTTTCTTTCCTTTTTTATCTGGATTTCGATACTGATACCAAAGATGGATCTGTAGTTTAAAGAGTGTATATTATTGCGCTCTGAATAGATACTAAACTGCTTGGTGAATATAGGATAAGTACTTCTTTGAGTAGTCAAATTATCCACAATCGGTGGATCTTTAGTCAAAGTTCGTACCTGAAACAAAGTAAAAAATAATATTAACATACTTTATTATTTTAAATGCAAATACCTAATTAACTTAACGCAGTAGACATGGTTGGCACTATGCGGCTTAGTGAAGTTAAGTTACATCAAAGAAGCAACCTTAAATATCATTTTTATGATTTTGATGAGGTCCTAAAAAATGAACATCTTATTTTAAAAATTGAAGGACTGCCAATTAGGTCTTACAAAATACTCCAGCCGTTACTGGCTAGAACGTGTGAAAAACTCAATAAAACCATTAAATATTTAGGAGAAGATATCGAAAAAAAAAACTTAATGGCATCTTACATGTTTTTCCACAGATTACGGACAGCAATATTGCATTTTAGGTCTTAAATAATTCCACGTCTTTTTTGGGTCTAGGTACCATAATACTTTTTCACTCGAATGAGACTTTTACGATCATTTTCAGACTGAGCTGACTCGTCCGATTCCCACAATGGACTAAATGGCAATTGGATCACCTTAATAATACTGCATTCTATTTTCAGCGAACCACTATAGTAACAATGCATCTTTTTCTTTTCATTATAAGGACGTGTTGTTTTCAAAATTAACCATCAAACTTAAAAATGAACAAAAGTTCGTTGTCGAACAACGCTTCACAGCATGAATTCCATTACAAAGTTAGTACAACATTGAGTAATTTTATAATCAAAGCGTGCAAAACCGACATCGTAAAGCTTTCAGGATGCTGGGAATCCCTAAAATAACAAAATAGAATTTCCGAGAGATGTGAGCTGGGAGGCGTGGCGGCCGGAAGTGGGCTGCGTTTGGACGGCCGGAACCTTGCGATCGCCACATCCGCGCTAGCGAGCGAATAAGTAATGTACTTATTATATTATTATTTGGTAGATAAGTATTGATAAGGTTAATTTGTAACAGTCTCTTTGAATGGCATTTCATTAAATGTTAGATTTAGAGGAAAATTAATTGTGAACAATCCATTTATTTTAGTTTCCCGTACTTACAAAGTTTCAAATCAAATGAATTTTTTTTATTTTCATAAAATGTTGTAGGTAAAAAAGATAAAAGATCCATAATATATATAATCATAAGTATATGATAACGTGTAATATCGGTTTCACAGTATTTAGATATATTTTTCACGATTTATTAATATGGCGGTTACAATTTGTGTGCGTTCGTTGGCGGGTCACCAAGACAGTGAAAATCCGCAGCACATCGCAAGTGTCGCGCTATTGTCCTTGCGCACCGTCTTCGACATCGATTAGTATCACTTCTCGCTAATAGATGGCGCTGTGGCCCAACAGCCTCTTTAAATGAATTCCTTTAATTTGAACATAATTTGATACTGATAGTGCATATTTTTTTGTCAATTTATCATTAACTAATCGTTTCTGTTACACATAAAAATACCGGTTGCACAAAAAATCTGACTATAACAATCAATCACATTTAATTCACATTATTTTTCCTAAATAATCACCACTACACCAGCACAGGCAAGCTCGGGCCATCCCGCGCCAGGCACGGCCACCCATGGCCCTTGGGCCACCCCACGTTAATTGATTCAACAGATAACGCCGGAATGTCACTTGGTGAACGCGATCCATGTTTACATCGCGATTCGTGACCTCTGTTGCTCAACGCGATACGTGCGTTGCGATGACGCAAGTGCATTCTGCTTGGTAATTGAAGATAATGGTGTCCTATGATTTGATGGCAGATAGTCAGTTTAAATGCATTTAATATGCCTACACATACGAGAACGTTTTGACGTTGGATAGTCGAGACCCAAGAGGTTGATTCACTAAATAATGCAGGAATATGACTAGATGTATGCGATTCATTTTTGCATCGCGTTCTGTTATTCATCGCGCTGCCTGCGTTGCGATGACTAGTGGATTACCGATTATGCTTGTACTAAACTTAATTGAAGATAATGGTGCACGGCTGAAGATCTTGTCATAGAATAGCTGTTGCCTGTAATTCGTCTTTGTGTATTTTGTATTTCATATTTTTTTAATACAAATATTCAGGATGATAAGTAACCTACAGTTGTCCTTCTCAAGGCTCCACGCTACCTATCTGACTTTCATAACTGTCGGTTCACTGGTTTTGGTTACTTTGGCATTTATAATAATTAGACTGGATAAAAATAGAGTTACCTACTCAATTAATCAAACAAAGTGTTAGAAACAAAACGTTAATATTATTTACATAGAGGTCCATGCAAACACCGTTTGTACAACCGTCAAAATGAATCTATTAATCATATTTTTCAAGGGATTCAGAATCCCATTACACCATAACAAGACCCTCTAGAACGATCGATGTACCAGGAGAGCATAAAACAATGCCCCCAGTAATTTACGAGTTCAACTAGCTTCGGACCTCTTTTTACGAGGCAGTAGGTACATCTCCTGTTGATAATACCTCGCCTCTTAAAATGAGCATTAAGATTAAGGGAAATGTTATTGGGGTGTAACAGCGAAGTGAATTTTTTATATTTTGATTTTAAGGTAAAATCTGGTGGTGTAGTTAAACTTTGGTATTTGTGTTTGGATAGTGATTTTTTAACCGACTTCGAAAAGGAGGATGTTCGAAATTCGACTGTATTTTTTTTTGTATGTTTTTTGAAATGTCCTGCAATTGTAGATCGATTTCTAAAATTGTTTTTAATAGATAGGGTATGCCTCAGAGGCGGTCCCATATACATTTTGTTAACTTTGCTTAGGTAGTTTTTGTGTTTGCTTCAATAGTACCTACTTATTTTTTCCACATACTGAAATTTACAAAGCAAGTAGTGTTAACTATACGAATTTGTGTGGTATAGGTACAAGTATAAAGTGAAAAATAACTAAAATTCGGAAGTCAGAGGCAAAAAACGGAAACGCGGAAACAATGACACCGACTTTCGACAAGTTATTTTTCACATTGTAGTGTTTTTTTTGGAAGTCGATTGTTTTTTTGCCAAATGTGTGTCGGTAGTTATAAATAAAAGATTCAATTTAGTCTGATGCAAAAATTGGTTGTCTTCTTTGTTTGAGACAATATACATATGTACCTACAAATACAACACAAATCTCACGCGCCTGCCACACTCTCTCAAACAGTTTCGTAATTCAAAAAACAATTGAAAAATGGTATTTCAATTTCGCCATAGGCGTTCGAAATATAAATTAAAATTAGGATGGGCGGCGTGTAATTCCGCAATAAAACGCAGCTGCGCTCCAATCAGATGACGATCTTGATAAACGAGCACCGTGAGATTGCACTCTTGCTCAGAGCCTGGTGGAAAGTGGAAACCTATTTCGGAAAAGGTATTTTGCATATTTTTTTCGCAGGATTAGATTTCTTTAAAAGTAATGTAAGTAAGTAAGATATATAGGATGTTAGATATAAAAATCCCCATAACATCGGAAAATCTTTAGTATGGGTACCTAAATACATTCAGCAAATATATTTAGCTTTATTTGTATTAGTTTTACCTATATATTGGTATATTGGCATTATTTCCATAAATTATTATAGTATATTTTGAAGGTTGACGTTTGACGTAGCGTTGGAAGGCCTCCCACAAGGTGGTCCGACGACCTTGTGAAGGCCGCAGGAACCTGATGGATGCGAGAAGCACAGAACCGAAAGGCCTATGTCCAGCAGTGGACGTCTTTCGGCTGAAATTATGATGATGATGATCATCACATTTTGAAGTAAAGTTAAGAAAAACACAACAGTTTCAATTTATACTTTCCATAACTTGGTTTCTAGTTTGCACAACTGAGGCGTTGAAGTTCATTCAACATTGACGGGTCTATCAATTAATTCGGTCGACCCCGAGAGTTACATTAACGTTTCAGTCAATACTGTATTCGAACTAAGTATATTTACTTGAAATACTTTTAAAGAGCATTGAAGTCCTATGATAAAAGCATTTCAGTTCGTTTGCCGAAAAACTTTACCGCAACTTTACGAGATAACAAGATCGCCAAGTCATCGCCCTTTAAGCATCGGACATTTTATGCTCGACAACTAAAGCTAATCTCGTGGACAGTGGACACTATTATTTATTTAACGTCTAATTTAACGAACACTGTCGCAATCTAGGACCCTGTCGCAACCTACAAAATGACGACAGCACATAAAAAATACACGGCAATGACAGAATAGAAATAATTACTTCGTATCCCGGGCAAGGCAGCCGTTCAACTGAGAACGTACGCTGAAAAATATATCCATTCCATTTTAACGTATGGGGGTTACTGTGAGCGAGAAAGGGACAGTACCACGTTGCCTAAATAAAACATAACGGCTGAGAACACGAGCCATATTGCCTCAGTGGAAAAGTTTTAAAAAGTTTTCTTTGCGGACCCATTACAAGTACCTACGTCGACTTTATGTGTGTGAGTTCGCTCGATACAAGCGGTCGATGGTCTTGTGGTATGTTAGAAGACACGCTTGTGAAGAATATTATATTAAAACATTATTAATATTATTATGAGAATTTGTTGAACAAAACCAACAACTCTTACACCCACTGGAAGTTGAGTGAAAGAGGAGATTCTAGGAAAGCCTTTGATTATTACTTCACTCTGTTTAAGCAACTGTTTACATTAAGTAAAAATGTTATTTAAAACAGAAGTACCTATCTTCTGTATAAAAGTAAAGTACTCCTAGATAATACAAACTTCTGCCAAAGACAACAGCGAAAAACCTGTAATATACTTATTCATCTTCATTTTTTAGAAGCCTGGTTACCAAAAATAAAGTACCCTGTAGTACTGAAGCACAAACTACATTCACGCTGATTAAATTTCTCCATATTCATAAGACCTAAATCGTCGCATGTATTATTAAGACAATACATGCGACGCTAACGTATTTTCATTTAAAATTTTAATCCATTGAAAACGTGACCTCCAACAGGAGTGTGCGTGTGTGTGAGTGCCCCTGGTTCACGCACACAGACAAGCAGCAGGGTACACAAGGAAAGTAGGTTTATTTCCATGAAAAAGTTTTGAAAATCGATGGCTTTAGCTCCTACGCTCGGAAAGTTTTGCGCCATATAACCATAAATACAGTGTAGGCCGGTGTTTTGCTCGCTGTAGACATCGACCTACTGGTATTTTCTTCTAACAATTTGCAAAATACTGTATTATGAACATTTTTGTACAGGAATGTTATTTTTTGCGTGTTATTACACCATCTTTTCTTCTCGTTTTTTTGTAAGTCACGTGGCGGGGAACATGAAGGTGTGGTTAAACACGTTTTTGATTGCGTTATGTTGCTGTGATTATGTTATAACTGTGAGGAAAAATGTTTGAAACTTCTCTCTGCTCGGTTTTGCAATTCTTTGAAAAACGATTGTGTAATTATTACAACAATACTGAAATTTCAAAAACGTGATGTTAACCCCAAATGTTGTTGTGAAGCCATATATTTGACAAGCAAAACGTGTGTTGTTCAAAGTTAGTGACCAAGGTTATTTTACCTGTGATGTTGGATACAGACCGAAGTTCACGACTTTATTGTATTTTTCAGTTGTAGTCCCGTTTTACATAAACTCAAGACTCAAGCATTACTTTCAAATTTAATTTCTTATTAAAATTTTCTCGCCGGCTGATCGACACTTCACGTGACCAGAGGGCTGGGTCGTTTTTTCGCCAAAGAATTAGCATTGCTATTCAACGTGGCAATGTTGCCAACCTACTAGGCATGTTTCCGGATGACAGCGATGCGGACGAGTACTTCGACACCTAAATATCCCTTTGTTTTTATTTATGTAAGTAGTTAGTAGTTAGTCTTTTAATTTAGTACCTAGTGTAAATAGTTAGTTAAGAGATTATAAAAATATTTTTTTATTCAATGATTAGCAGAAAAAGGATAAAAAATATACATAGAACTAAGAACTAGTTTCAGCTAATCAAATGGTTCCAAACTAGTTTAAAGTAGGTAATGCTCGAGTCTTGAGTCAGGTTCTGTTAAAAACTTGAATCGAAAATTATAGCACCTCGGAATCATTGTAAGGCCCATCATTTAACTGAAAAGACTTCATGTTCCAGAAAATACTCCAAAGATTTAAATAGAGGGTTATAAATATCGTAAGAATGAATACCCCAGATAATACCGTACGGCGCATGACGCATTGTTGCGGGAAGCACCATCTTGAAAATATCGCTTTGATATATTATTGTTTATAAATAATGACTGCTAGACCCTCTTAATTTCATTGTGGCGTATCCCTGAAGCTTATTAACCGTCCGGTTAATATTTCCTTATTGGGTTGTAATTAATTTTGTTAGGCAGGTGCTGTGCCCGGAGCCGTTCGGGCCACCTTAAACGGCTATTATCTACCGCATTATTTTGTCGTGGCCAATTTGTTTGAAGCCTTTGATTGTTGTAACGAACAGTTAATTAAGTTCGATGAGATGCTCGATGGTTTAAGAAAGGATTTTGTTTATAAGAAAATGGTTTAATAAGGGATTGGTGAAGTAGATTGTTGGATTTATAACGATTGTTTAACTGTGTTCAATCGTTCAATGTTTGTTTATGATTATGTAATGTTTGATGTTTCCCTGGCGGGCTCCATGTGCTTTTTATTGTAAGTTTCTTCATATTATAGAAAATCATGAAAATGGTCATGATATTTACTTCTTAATAAGACTTGCTTAGGTATATTTAGGCGTTCAGTTCACTTGATTAATTGAAACTAAACTGAGAAGATTTTAACAGAGGCAACCATGTCGCATTTCACAGTCAACTGGTATATAACTAGCTAAGCACAAACTTTCCGAAAAAAAAAAACAACAATAGATATATCAAACAGCATCCCAACACAACACAGCAGCCAATTAGCAATTACACTGCGCACAATTACAAACTATGACCCAGCACAGCCAAACAGTAGTACAAGTTGTGTCCAAGGTCAAATTAGCGCCATGACCCCCAACTGCACCCTCAGTCCGCTGGTCCAAGTAGTTTGCGAACAACTGCCATAACTCCGCAGGTTCTGAAACTGGGTGACGGACTAAGCGGCCGGGCCGTTGACTCCGAGAAAAAGTTCCCTTTAAATATCCACAAGTTTAGTTTAGCAACTCAAATTTAGTTTGGTAACAAACAGAACAAACAACAAGTCGCAACAAATCCGGCGAAGTTGCGCGCGAGTCGGTTCAAGTTCAGTACGGAGTGAACTCGTGATGCGCACGTGGGAGAGGAATGTGTGACGGATGTGTGTGTGACAATGGGAAGGTAAAAAAAGTTTTGAGTGTAAAGTAGAACTTTTAAATACTTAATAATATTTATGGCTTTTTTATATTTTTAAGTTAATTTTAAGAAACAATTCGTATTTCATACAAAAATTAAATAAAGTTACACTAATCCTTATATTTATAATATCAAATTTTTCAAACTGTCTTGAATACAACAAAGTTAATAGTGTTATGAATCGCAATCTCTCGGTATGAACATATGTAGTACTTTTAAAATAGTTAAAAAATAACAAACAAACGACCTCATAACTGTACAGCAACGACTGCATATACCGCTGAATAAAGCATTTCTATTACATACTTCGAGTACCTACCTACATTTACGTAGTTTCTTTGCTACGCTCAACGTAGGGTATCCGGGTCGTAGCCGCGGAACTACGAGCTACGGGCTACGACGTAGGCGGTGCCAAAAGCTAGCCGCTACTTTGCTACGCCGGGGTGTGAGGCATCGTATCGATTGCTTCCCCTGTACCCTTAGTATGACCTAACCAATTTTATGACATTTTAGGATAATATGTATTGGTTCATTTCGTTTTAAAGAAGGATACGGGTAAATAAAAATTGTATTGCAAAATATCATAACTGAAATAAAAATAACTCATCATTTTGGCGATAAAACTATTAAAATGTACTTGAAGAAATAATTACAGGAGCCGTAATATTTTAAAAACATAACTGAAATAAAAAACGTCGTAACGTAATAAAAATCGTGTCGGCATTACGTAACTGCGCATATCCTGTCTCCGACCGGCCGCATCCTTGCGTCGGAGACAAAGTCCTGTACAGGACTGGCGCGTCGCCTCTGCGGTGTGCATACCGCGCATGCGCCCCCCTGCCCCCGCCGCCCTCTACCCGCAACACGGAAAACTTTTCCCCGACATAGCTATAACTACGCGCTTCACCCGTCGGCAACACTTTTTGCCCCCTCCGGTGGGTAGGGGGGGCAAAAGTTTTGCCAGCCCGGTTCGGTACTCCGTACACATCGCTCTTCCACTTTTTCCTGTATATTGAAATGGAGGTGCGGAGAAAAGAGTAGAATTTAGAAGCTGTCGTACAAATTTTAATGAGGAGTGAGAAGGTGAATGGTATTTCGTGAAACGAGCACCGTGGCCGTTGTATGGACGTTTTAATATTTCAGTACACGCCGAAGTTGCGACACGAAACGTACAATTTGACAAAACGAGCGTCTCATAATGAGGATGTCATTTGGATGTCAAATGTCCAATTATAATAAGTAATTTACAGAGTGACAATTTCTATCACAAATTGATTAAAGTTGAGGCGAATGATCTTGGTTGCTAGTAATAAGTTATGTATGAGAACTTACCTCAGATAATTGCAGATGACCGTCGACCAGCGGTCACCTAGTTAACGCTAATCACAATTAGGCGAACCACCACTTCATCACGGCTATTCGATAACAAGGATCCTTCGTGAATGATTAATAACTAGAACCGCGGTTTGTTTGCATTTGGACGGTCCGCGTCCGTCGGCGAGAGTAACAAACTTATGAATAATATGCCGCATAAGTTGAGCGTGACTTAAGGATGAATCGATTTTCTTGAGCCGTCGCCACACGGCTGCTATCCTACCATCTCGATTAATTGCATGGGTTATTTAAAGAGGAGCCGTCAACAGTACATATTTGAGGTCTGGGAGTACATTCATCACGGGCCGGGTTGCAACGTCTGACCCTACGTTATCTTGCAGGAGCAGTGACGCGACCCAAACCTCTTGGTGACTGATGACTCGCCTTAATTAAATTTTATGAACTATCTTTCTGCTGGCCCACTGTTGTTAGTGCAATTAGCTAAACTCTGTTTATACGTTGATAATATCTGAAGGTAGTTGCAACGTATATATGTCCGAACTAATTATTCACTAAACCCTATAATGCAACTGCATTTAGCTAAACAAAGTCGTCACCATACGACACATCTAATTTTACTGCAGCATCACTGTTGAAAAAGTTTACACAATACACATCGCCCGTAATGGAATGACAGTCCTAATTCACGGTAGGTTTAGTTAACGTCTAAAGCAACTTTACAATTCTAACGTAGTTGCGTATTCTGTCCACCTGAAAACCGCCGACGAACTCCGACGTCGGTCACATCCAAAATTCAGGGTATAAAGACAGACACAGGCACATGTCCGACAGATGTACTCAGTTTCTGATGTGTGTGAATCAAAGACTAGGATTTGGTTCCAGAATTAGAGCGGGATATTACTGCCGCCTTAAATAAACAACTGCTGTGAGGCCATGTTTGCACCGAGTTTTGTGTACGAAATTTAAATGGAGCTGCTATGGACTCTCTGTGAATTATTATTATAAATGATTTCTCTACAACTTAGAGGTATATTCGTTGATTATAATATATGGGATTCTTTTGGTATAATAAATAAACTTGTATAAGAGAATGTTTAAAGATGCCTAATATCATTTCTGACTTGTAGTTAAAATGTTATAACGACTCCTACATAATCGATCAATTATATTCCGAATTTACCGCCAGACGCGTACGAGCACCATTTAAAAAGTTACAACCATTGAATTTCGAAAATAGAATACGATGTTCAAACTTTGCTTTCAACCAGTTCGAGTAAAAACCATTAGTTATACATCGAATGGGACGCACCAATAAAATTATTTCCAATCGATGTTTTGAATTCAATTTTCTTCTAATTAAAATTTATAGGAGTTCGACTTCTGTCGACGTCAATTTTTAACGAATGGCAATAAAAGTCACAAAACTCTAGACGATTTTACGTGTATGGTTTTCTAACTTTTACAATAAAGTGCTATTTTTATTCCAGTGGAATAAAATATTCGAATAAAAAGCCCTATCATAAAAATGAATGATCGTTTGTTTTTTGAGTAATAAATAAGTTTGTCAAACGTCAGTCATGTCCATTGAGAGTGTTGTGAAACAAAACAAAAGAATGTAGCGACATTTAGTTCAAGACGGGGCGATAACTCAGACGCCGCGCGTAGCCACTCGCACAGATTTATTGGTGCAATTGACAAAGTGGCAAATGGCCCATTAGAAATTAGGAGTTCCTCGAGAAACGCGCCATGGAAAAATGTACAGCAATATTTCCCCTGTGTAAGCAAAATTGTAAGCAATAAATAATATCCGGGTGTTCTTATGTCGCTTGCGCAAAGTTAATTTGAAAAAGGTTTTTAAAGGAACTGAAAATGTATTTGTATTCAAGGCCTTTTTGTGTAAGTTCGTCAGTTGATAACCCTAGGTTTATCTTTACGTACGTAAAGCTTTGACAGGAGATAAAAACTATAAACTTCTTTTAGGGTATCTGTTCAAAACTGCTACAGATATTGCTCTCATTTCTTTTTACGATTTCTTAAGTCTTTAGATTACTTTAGATAATAACCTAAAGTAGGTAAACCACCCTCTACATTAAAAACCTTTTATACCAACATTTCGCATAAACACCGCACACTTTAACCAATAAACCGAATAATCGTCCAATAAAAAATAAACAGATAATCGAATACAATAATCGTAATAATCGGATAGAGGGAACTAATTCCATGAATGTTTTCAGTCGATAGCTTACGACATGTTTATCGTCATTGAGTAATAAAAACGAGTCTAATGACTCGGGAACTCGGCTCTGCCGGGATTGTCTCTCTATATCATATATGGGTCAATAAAATTTTATGTTCAGTTAAACTTTGTTAAACGCTTCGTCATTTTCTGAGGGAATTAAGAGCCTTTTGTTTTTCTATACCTGTACCCTGAAGATAATACCTATTGTTTTGTTTTAGTATTACGCCTATACATTTACGTAGAAACGAATAAAAGTTGTATAATAACGTAGGTATTTGTACATTTAGGCATGTTCACATGTTTTATTGTAGATAATCCAGGACAAATATAACTTTGACAAAACTTTATTTATATGAATAGGTACAGTGAAGCTTTACATGGAAATATTTCATGCAACGAAATATACAATGTGAATAACAACGGAATGTACCTACATGAACTCATGTTTCGTTTTATTTAGTAGTGAAACTGTGACACGATGTTACAATAAAACCTCATAAATGCACGAACTCCGACAAATTCGAAGAACTTCATCATTCGCAGTGCAACTCGTTTATTATTAGAAATTTTCTCACATCTAAAATAGAGAAATTATTACAGCAAAAGCTTGTCACCTCTATTTCAACGGCGTAGGGTTATAAAATCGTGTTAAAAAGGAAAATTCGTGGTTTCTTCTTTAAAATGGTGTGCAAACACATCAGCGGGTGTTCAGTATAAAAAGATTATCTAGTAAGAGCGGAAACAAGTAAACAGATTATAAAAAAGACGTTCCGTTCCCACTGCGACCCCTCCGGCTGTATTCATACGGTACTGGAAATGTCTTTGTACGTATATAAAAATATACTTTTGGGGATTTTGTTTTAAGTTAGAGATTTTGAGCTAATGTGTATCTCGGTTTTTGTGTTCGGTGATTCCTTTAAGTATATCATTATATTTAACAAGTTCATTTGGCTTACTTTGTTTTGGGAAATGTTCGGGAATACTAGTTTATGAACAGATAAACCAGTTTACCCGAGCTGTTAAGTTTTGACGCCAGTCTTCTGCGTCGAATTCTTTGAACATAAGATTTAGCCAAAAGGGACGCAAAAAAAACGCCTTTGACCTATTCTTCATAACATCCATATCTTCACAACCTTTAATCCAAAACAATATCCACCAACAAAAACCTCACTATCCCACTTTTTCCCAACAACCCGGCTAGGTCCCTTGAACACAGTTTCCCCTTTAAAACCTTCTTTTTGTCTCCACTATCTGTCCGGTCCCGCGGGTGCAATGCGTCGGTGTCTCACTGTAGCCCTCCCCTCGAGGACTACCTCACCCCGCATACCCCACGCAGTCGTGCGTGTCGATAAAAAATAATTGCTTCCGTCACCCTGAATTACAATACAAATAGAGGTTTCTTCGAATGATTTTCTGAGATAAGATTGCTTATATGATTTTTTGTTATTTCCGTGGCTGATTTCGATCCTCAATGGTATGGTATGTGACGTCACTGATTTTAAATATACACACCCTAAAGGCCTAGCCACATATATATCAGGACTGTGGCAGGGTCGTGGCACACACAAGGCAGGCACAGAAGATCCGTCGCCGGACACAAGAACGTGTGTGAACGACTTCATTTTAAATTTACACACCGATACCTTTTGAGCCTCTGACAGAGCACGGTCCGCCCACATCCAGCCGGTTTATTCTGTAAGACTCACAGTAAAAACGGTGAAGTGAGCGGTTTTTCCATTTAATGCAAGGGCACTGATATAATTCACAGTTCACTTCACCTAAGTATTCACGCTGATATTTTTATAGAATATCTAGGGTCGTCCCTGATATGTGTGGATTGACCTGAAGGTTTAAGCATTGTTCCTAGAAGATAATGAAATCATCTACAGGTACATACACTGAATATACTGCACAACTTCATCTAGCTACGATGGTCAGACAGAACCCAGAATAAAAACCGACTCTTCGATGCTGTTTTCTTCTTCTTCGATTCCTTAAAACCAGTTCTATCTGGGGTCGTGTCTTCTTTAACAGTGGTGCCAGGACGCTCCCCTGAGTTGTATAGGTGTTTGATTCTTTCATCTCCCTTTCGATACTGGACCACCGTGTAGCGGGGGTCTTCCACTTCCCATGATTTTCATAGGGATATTTAAGACGGTTTTTACTGAGAAACTATCATCTCTCGATTCTTCGACTCTACGATGCAGTAAGGTTTAAAAATGTAGTAAACCAAAATAAAAACAGATGAAAATCTTTCCTTTGTCTCATCTAAGTATGCAATGTAGTATTTTGTACAATATTCCCGAGACTTTCCAGAAAATTTAATCATCATTTGCCAACCCTTTTCCTGACTATGTTGGGGTCAGCTTTCAATCTAACCGGATTCAGCTGAATAGGAATACAAATGTTTTATATGGACAGACTGCTTATCTGACCTCTATAACCTAGTTATTGGGTAATACGATACTTTTTGATAAGACTGGTTTTCAGATTTTCTAGCTTCTGAGTAGTCACGTAACGACTGTCAAAGATCCACGAATGACAGCTGGGATCAACGACATAATCAATCATTAATCGATTCGATTCTTCGATTGTCAATAATCATTTTATGTTCACAAAAAAGCCTTACATTTTGCTAAGACTAATTTTCCCAGAAAATTTAATATTTACTAAAATACCTAACTTAGCCGTACGAAATTAATACCTTAAGTGGAAGTTCTTAACAGTTAATCTACGTTCATTCTCGATTTGCTCCGAATGAAGGCGCTATCGACTGGACGGCTCACAATAGATGCACTGGACTGAGTTTCAATAGCCGATCCGGTTTTATATTGCATTTGCTATGCGCTTGCGTTGTGGCGATAATTCTATAGTTTATATGAAATTGAATAGTATTCTTGAAAATGAAATTGATTTGTTTCAATAAGATCTCTATATTATAGACAACTTTATATGAATAGGAACTTCAGTTAAAATTATTAGGTCTTAATAAAAATATCTGTACTTATCATATTTTTATCTATTGTCAATATCATCATCATCTGCCTAGCCTTTTTCCAACTATGCGGCTTCCAGTCTAACCGGATGCAGCTGAATACCAGTATCTTACATGAAGCGACTGCCTATCTGACATCCACAACCCAGTTACTGGGTAATACGATACCTCTTGGTAAGATTGGTTGTCAGATTTTCGGGTTTCTGACTACCCGTAACGTCTGTCAAAGATCCACGAATGACAGCCGGGATCAACGGCTTAATCAATCATCAATCGATTCAATTCTTGGATTGTCAATAATCAATCGTTATTCCATTTTAGGTTCACGAAAAAGCAAAAGGACTTTGACGGTTATCTGAAGCTCAGTCATCATAAATCAGTGCATCCACAGCCTGACTCCACCCACTGCTGGAAATAGGCCTCTCTTTTCTTGTGCCAATCCCCACGCTTCTGTGCCAGCATCATCCAAGCTAGTAAGCATAGGCACATTAAAATCAATTTTTAAATATCAATAGAAAATCCATTAACTAATTGCCAAAATACGAAAACAAAAGCATAATCAAGATGAAACCCAAGTTTTCTAAGTAATCGTCTTAGTTTCGAACAAATAAGGCAGGGAACACACGTGAGGGCTTCCATTCAACAAGTCAGGCATTATAGGGACGATCAATCATAATCACAGGCACTTTCAGGCTCTTTCACGTCGACTAATGGTCCACGAAATGCGTTTAAAATCTGCGAGTGTGAACGCATTGGAAGGTAACCGCTCGGAAAGGCACAAAGCCGGTGTGGGATTGATCCATCATGTGTCCTCACCTCAAACGATACGGTTTTGAAATGTGACGTTTTATTTTCCGGCTACGAATGTATTTTCTTTTTTTTTTCATAAACGGTTCTGTTTTTAAATCATCGATCTGTTAAATGTATATTAATCGAATACATTTTTTATTCGAGTAATTCTTATTTGAATAAAATTCGGTGAGTGGGATGTGTTACCTTCTTTATATGAAAATTTTTCACAACATACACATGCACTTCAAAAAACGACATTACTATCATAATTCCTTTGGCATATCAAAAAATAGTATTCTAAAAAGAATTTTTAATTTAACAATCTTTGACAGCGCCACGCCAATCACTCGACGGGCGGCTCCATTGTACTCTGTTCTGTTATTTTAATTTTTTCCCCGCATAGGAATGTCTTTGAGACTTCAAATGACGCGTGTAATATGGAGGTCTGTGTTCGTTTGATGTCGAAAGATTAGGCCATTTGTGATGAGTATTTTTCACTGAAATAAAAGCGAACAATGGGTGCGTCGATAAGCCACGGATCCCCTTTGCGGTCTACTCTGTTTACAGTGGCGTTTTTGATGTGGCCACTCTGCTTTATAATGTTTAATTCGCTTTGATTTTGCATTGAGGTTTTCTTTTTGGAATATTTGTGAAGTTTCTTTATTCGAGTGGTTGAAATATTAATTCAAGTGAATTTTATCTTATTTTGAATCTGTGTTATAGTTTTTGTGTACTGTATCAGAAAAAGGGTTTAATTTTTGGTATGATAAAGTTCAGTTCTGTTAAGATGTTAGTTCAACATTGGCTCAGTAATAACAGCCACATGAGTCGAGCCAAAGGTTAAGGTACGCTTGTCAAGGTCAGTCCTTGGATGGGTATCCATTACATACCGAGACTCGAGTCGACCCGAGCCAAAGCACGTTAAGCTGTGGGATCCGGCTGTCATTCATAAGTCTTTGACGGTCGTTTCAGTAGTCAGATCAGAAGCCCGAGAGTCTGAGAAGCAGTCTTACAAATGGGTAACGTGTTACTCAGTAACTGAGTTATGGAGGTCAGATAAGCAGTCGCTGTATGTAAAATACTAGTATTCGTTGCATTCGGTTAGAATGGAAGCCGACCCCAACATAGTTGGGAAAAAGCTAGACAGATGATGAGTTCAACATTATAAAGCTACTTCTATATTTTATAAACAGTAGAACTACACGAAAACAAAACACAACGCTACCAGAAATAATTATCTCATAACGAACCAGTCGCCGGCCACACGTCCAAGACAGCGAAACTGTCCGCTCCAATACGACGGACACTAAGCAGAAAATTCCATTGCGCCAAAGTTTTGATTGTCCCCGGCAGATGGCATTCTTGCCGACACATTCCTGGGGTCACTGAAGAGTGTACGTTTTATTGTGGTCATATCGCAACACGGAACGCTTGGGATGACCGGTGGTAGTGGAGTAGAAAATTATGTTTTTCTAAAGAAACATATTTTTAAATTATGAATAGTGTGAGGAGGGGGAGTAAGATGGAGCTTCGTGGTCAATGTTACAATCTATAAACTTAAAAGGCAATTTAATTGAAACTTTGGAACAATGGAAAAATCTCTATTAGATCACGTAAAAGCTGCTGGAAATCTTAAATACAACATTCAAGCTTACACTTAAATATATATACAATACATATTATTTACAAATATATTAAAAAAAGGGAAGAGCTCATTGGACATCAAAAAATTCGTCCGCATCGCTATCAATGGGAAAAATGCCCAAAAGGCGGGTAGCATTGCCAGATTAGATGGCAATGCTTTAATCGAAAAATAGGAAATCCCTCTCGCACTTGACGAGTCAAAATTTTGTCTTAATCTAACCTTTAAACATCACACATAGAATAACATAAAACTACTAAAATCTATAACAAAATTACATTGAACCCTTCCCGCTCACATCTCAATTTAACCAACAATTTGCCAACGTAAACAAAAGGAGCAAATGCAACTTCCGACCCTCGGTCATTTTTATCCCTCACTAATTGTAATTTCATTGATAACACAGTTTACAGTTTGACCGGTCCATTAGTCCGAAACAAGGTGCCGTCCGGCCTTACGGCTGTATTTATAACCTTTAGTATAGTTGCGGCAATAATTTCATTAGCGAGGCACTACTAGAGGCCGGACAAGACAAATGGTAGCCATTAGGCCCCTAACGACTGCCCCCGTCAGCCCCTGAACTTTTAACGACGAGAATCAAAGTAAATACGAAACGTTATCTTGCCGATTTGGCGATCATAACTGGCAAGGGTTGGTAATAGGATGTAGGTACGCAGGTAGATTGTATCAGTTTTAATTGATGCTTAATGCACGATTTAGTGACCCTTAGCTGGACTTATCAGCCTTTGATTTTGGACTGAGTATCAATTGGTAAAGACTCTTTATGTCCCTCGCTAATACTGCAACATTCATTGTTATTGGTAGCTCCAAATCAATTAGATAACCATCAAAATGATTTTAACAATGTCCCGTCAATTTGGCTCTTTTATGAATCTGTTTTTAATTTTTAAGAAAAGCTTGCTTTCAAAATATTTTTAGATAACTATAATAATTTTCTTAAGAATTTTAGATTGAGACAGTAGCTTGAACGATTTATTTCTTCACAACAAAACATAATAACTCCTTATAAACACAACCCTCCATTTTATTCAACTCTTAGTGCAGCCTCCCATGGGACGAGGCCACCAAATCAGTCACATTCGAGGCGGCCTCGCGACTCTCACGTTATTGTGTGCGGCCGTCATTAAGGGCCATTCGTGGCCTGCAACTTCTTCTGACCGTAATATGTGGAGATAAGAATGACAGTAGTAACAAATGTTACCAGCTGTCTTGTTTGTTTTGTGGTAATAGGAGAGCATATGCCTTGTGTTGCCGAAATACTTGATTAGGGGTCATTTCGGCTAATATTTATTAATAATAAGAGAAACGTGTTATATTTTGTTGCACATACATCTGGTTTATAACATAACATCACATCACGCCTGTAATCTCCAATGGATTAGGCAGAGGTACACTCACATTGCGCCAGTAATGTTTAAGTCCCATGTAATAGGAGGCGGTCCTATTTCCATTAACCGGGTACAATTCCAAACTCCGGGTAGCTTCTAAGTTTTTTTTTACAAATCTCACATCGTTTATTGTAATCCATAATGTACAATTATAGGTGGTAAATAAAAAAAACAGCATGTGTGCAATTCACACGTGGTAGAAGTGAAACCTTCAAAAACACTGTATAATGCTTCCTATCTCATTTTCTCCCACGTTAAGGCAAAACCGCCAGGGTAGCCCGCGAAATTCAATTTTTTTTTAGGATTTTTGCAATTTGCTGGTCAGTATTAAGTTGTACGTTGATTAATATATGATTCGCGGCTGTAACAAATATGTATTTACAGAATTATAATCATTAAAGTCATCAACACAACTCTCTAAGACCACGTAAGTCCAAAGAATAACTGTTTCATGAAATCGTCATTCTTTGGAGTTACGTGGTCTTAGAGAGTTGTGTTGATGACTTTAATGATTATAATTCTGTAAATAAATATTTGTTACGGCCGTGAATCATATTTTGATTGACGTACAACTTAATACTGACCAGCAAATTGCAAAAAACGTAAGAAAATTTGAATTTCGCGGGCTATCTTAGCGCTTCCCCCTTAAATCTTATGAATATACATGTCTCTTTTTACTGTCATCATCGTCATCTTCATCATCATCATCATCATTATCATCATCATCATCATCATCATCATCAGCTTCACAAATTAGTAGCATAGGATTAAATGTGATGTCATTTGTAATAATAAAAAACAAAATCACTGTATAATGCTTCCTACCTCATTTTCTCCCACGTTAAATCTTATGTCTCTTTTTACTGTTGCTTTTTCGTTTCATAAAATTTCAAATCACAACGATGCTAAAGAAGTTTTCACTTCAAAAATATAGAAACAATTATGGTCCCTATCGGGCACAGCAAATTTTTAAATAAGTAGAGAGAGGAAGAGCGCTTTATTAATTTTCCACGTTATTAAGGTAGAATTATTTTATATTAATTAATTATTTTAAATTCCTGATGGTGAAAGCTTAATAACAGTTCGACCGACGATAACGTCGCTGCTCTTGCTCGTAGTACTGACCACCACTAGACCAACCGCGCAGCTGGTTTATATTCGATAGAAATTCACTTTTCCATGGAAGGTGGGTAGGCCTTTAGTGTGAGATGCAACGTGTGTCGATACTCTTGCGCCATCCCATTTTCCTGGCTCGGCATGCTGTACTGGCGCTGCTGCTGCGGCTGCGGAAAACCTCAAGCGGTGAAAATATAATAACCTTATCGAAAATTATATTTTCGAGCCGTTTGGGGTTGAAACTCTCGGTCCGTGGGGTCCGAGTGCTCATGGTCTATTTAAAGAAATTTCTAAACGGATGGTTGACACTTCACGTGACCCAAGGGCTGGCTTTTACCTTGGCCAGAGGCTAAGCATCGCCATACAACGTGGTAATGCCGCCAGTCTCTTGGGTACATTACCAGTCGACAGCGATGCGGATGAATTTCTTGACGCAATTTTTGTTTCTTTATAGTTTTAATTAAGTTAGATTTTTTTTATGTTTGGTTATATTAAAATAAACAGTTACATATAAGAAAAAAAAGAACTTTTGAAACTATTGCTTAGTTAGATCTAACTCAAACTAATAACATATAAAATACTCAAAATATTGAGTCCTTTGATTCACCTCCCTTCACATATTCCCGCTCAAAATGAACGGTGCGAAAAGTCAGGTCGGTACATAACACGTCACTCCATAATCCTAACCGTCAGACATAAGAGCACTAATACACGAAATAATGTATATCGGAAGCAACAGTAGCACGTAATCCCGTGAAGACGAGGCCGAGCGCCGCACTCATTACGCTCATTACCTCCGTGCCTCGTGTGCGGGGGGCCTTATAATGTACATGTGTTGATCGATTAGTGTTATTAAGGGAACATATTGTGTCTAGTAATATGAGTGGTTGGCTTTGGTAGGCGCCTATATTGCGTTTATAAGAAACTTTTGTTTTTCTACTTGAGTTTCATAGCTAAATAGACTCTTTGGTCTTGTACTAAATGTGATAGGATGACTTCTTTAATGTTGTAACTTTTACGTTCAAAAGTGCCTTTAATGTGCCTATTTGAAATAAATGCTTTGACTTTGACTTTGAATGAACTTTTAGAACGTTACCGTGCAAAATTAATAGCCCGATTACTGAGTGTCTACAATACATAGAATTAGGAAATAGACTTTGACCCCCTTACTAATACTCAAACTCAAAGCATTTATTTCAATTAAACCATTTACAGGCACTTTTGAATTGTCAAGAAACATATTATATCAGATGAATAGTTACACACCGATTTCTGTCTTGCAGTCGTCAGTAATTTGACTTTCGAAAGAAGAAGACAAAGCGTTGTGTAACTATACAGACGCTATACAACGCTTGTTAGTAGTAAGTAAATTATTGTGTAACTTGTTTTATTTACTAACAAATTAACGCCTTGTAACCTCACCGCACCTACCTTTTTCTAATATCTCCGGCGCCGAAGGCTAGTTGTTAAGATTGACCGCCATGGCTGAAATACGGTCTGGGGGATATACAGTTACACTAACCATCTTTTCATTTTTGACTTTTGGGTGTACTAATGCCAGCTATGTAATAATTGTATGGACTATGTGCCTGAAATGAAGATATTTTTTTATTTAATTATGAATTTAGGGAAATTACTTGCCGGCTGGTCGATAATTCACGTGACCAGAGGGCTGGGTCGTTCTTTTGCCAAAAAATTAGCATTGCCATTCAACGTGGCAATGCTGCCAGTCTTCTGGGCACGCTTCCGGATTACAGCGATGCGGAAGAGTACTTCGACACGTAAGCGTCCTTTGTTTTTGTTTTTATTTGTATAGTAAGTTAGTTAGTCATTTAATTTAGTATTTAGTAACTTTTTATTTAGAGAAAATTTAAGTAAATAATTACACTACGATAATTATTTACTTAAATTTTCTCTAAATAAAAAGTTTATCTACATCATGAGAAATTAATAATCAAAATTCATTTAAACTTTTAAGCTCGTGGGTTACCTACGGGACAGATAACATTCGCGGCCTTATGTACTTTTCCTTAGGTGGAAAAATGAGTTACTTATTTATTTAATGTAAGCAGAGCAAGTCAGTCATCATCTGCCTAGCCTATTCCCAACTATGTTGGGGTCGGCTTCTAGTCTAACCTGATGAAGCTGAATACCAGTATTTTACATGGAGCGACTGCCTACCTGACTCCAGTTACTGGGTAAATACAATACCCCTTGGTAAGACTAGTTGTCAGACTTTCGGGCTTCTGACGACTCGTAACGACTGTCAAAGATCCACATATGACAGCCGGGACCAACGGCTTAACGAGCTATCCGAGGCAAGGAGAGGTCTTGGTATGTAAAGATGGTCACCCATCCACGGACTAACCGCGGCAAGCGTAGCTTAACCTGACGATTGACTCGTGTGGCTGTCATTACTTAGCCACAAGCCACAAGGCAGAGCAAGTCCTTAGTTGAAAAGAAAAGTTACATTCCTACATGCTTTTAATAGTAGGAATACACTATGTCAACATCTCAATAACACTATTTACAAGCTCATGTCAAAAGCACCAGCATATTGCCGAATAAAATCCCGCCTGTCAGTGATTAGGGTGGATGTTCATAAAACGCGCGCGTTCATATTACGCGGAGTGTCCGCCAGTCAGTTCCGACAATTTGTTCCTACACCCTATACAGTTGATGAGCATAAGTTATTATGTATACAGGCTGTTGAGAATTGTGGTATTAAATAAACAAAACATATGTGATTTCTGAAGACAACTGCTTAACACTGGACGTTACGTGCTTAAATTTTATGGCGTTCTTGACAAGCCTTTGAAAACATTTGGGAAAGCGATTAGTAATTTCATATTTTTTGCAGGCCAAATGTAGGTGCCTTTGCCACTTTAGAGACCTTCAATGACTACCTACTACAGTAAGAAATGAACAGCCGAACTGTTCTGTAAAAAATCACCGTGACAACTTAGGTGAAGTGACCTTGATGTTTGCTGTCACTCCACCTGATGCTAGTGATTGATCCCAATCCACTGACTTCACCTAAATTGTCACTGAGACTTTTACCAAAAAGACTTTCAGACTTTTTATGCCCAAAAACCTAACTATAAAATCTTCCAGGTAACTCTTGGCTCTACAAAATCTTCCAGATAACTCTTGGCTCTACAAAATCTTCCAGGTAACTCTTGGCTCTACAAAATCTTCCAGGTAACTCTTGGCTCTACAAAATCTTCCAGGTAACTTTTGGCTCTACAAAATCTTCCAGGTAACTCTTGGCTCTACAAAGTCTTCCAAGTAACTCATGGCTCTACAAAATCTTCCAGGTAACTCTTGGCTCTACAAAATCTTCCAGGTAACTCTTGGCTCTACAACCTCATCCTGTAGTTCCTTATATTTTATACAACAGATATTGAAGTACAGACCATAACGTAGCTGTTTAGTTAACGAGAGTCATCTCGTCATTGGCGCGGATATATTGAGAGGGAGTAATGGGCTACTGTGATTATTGTCAACAGCAGTTATTGTTTCTTTAACGGCGAATATTTTGGTTTTTAGATGATAAAATAAATTGGTCTGATAAATAATACATACTCTGAACATCTTCTATAAGTTATAGTTGCTGAACGATACACAATTTGGACTGCTTATCTCATTTATTTTTGTTCGCCACCGCCTCTTCTTTAAAAGTTTTAACAATGTGGCGAAATATCTTTTAAATTAGGTTACCGTTAGTTTATGTTCCCAATTTCACCGAAAGATCTGTGTCCCAGCAGTGGGAAAATTATATGCTGATTATGCTTATATTACGTTTTAAACTGTGTAGTGAGGCAAGGAAGAAAAAATACCTACAACATAGAAACCGGTCTACAAGTAGAAAAAAAAATTATATAAGGAGTTTTTTTTATATCCCATCACTCTAGGGTATGAAAGAGACCATATCAAAGAATCAACTGGCATACTTATGAATTATTTTTAATTATATTTTTTTTTTGGTTTCCTTTTTCATACAAAATAATTCGAAAAGGTCACGATTATTAATATCACCCTTACGTGAAATATGACAACGTCGCATTTTCTTAGTTTTAAATATAAATGATTGGTTTGAATGACATTGAATTACGCGTATTTATCAATGAAACTTAGATAAATTATATCTTCGAAACTATGCATTTTTAGACCACATTGACATATTATAGGACTTTTTGTATTATTTTCACTTATAGAATATAACCCTAGAGTTATGGGATATAAAAAAACACGTTGTATATACTTTATTGTACACCAGAAAATACATAACAAAAAAAAAACACGTATACAAAATATACAACGGGCTGGTAAGTAGCACAAAAATAAAAACAACACAACACAACAGCCAGTCGAAAAGCTTAAAAAACACGCTTCACAAATCATTAACAATATCACTCGTACGAATCGAGGAGACGGGGGCTAAACAGAACATACGGCCCGCTACTTTTTATAAATTTACGAAATAAAGTTATAATCTTGTTAGCGGGCCGCTCCCATTGTGTCGCGTTACCTGGACATTGTAATAGGATCAACTTATTAAACACTAAGTATACAAACATCAAAAGCGTTTTTGCAAAGCGAAAGAATGACGTTTTCGTTAAGAGGATTTCTATTTTAGCATTTTCATTATTTTATACAAATATTTTAAATACGTAATTCCGCTTTGTTTATGATTAAAAATATTGTTGTTAGGTATTTCATTACTCTCTGTTGATAATAATAAACGATTTATTAGGAGTAATAATATAAAACCTCTCTCGGAGTCGGTATACCGAAAAGCAATAAACATGATAACATCGTTCTGGTGTAATGGTTATGGGGCAAAATATTTGAGATCCATTTACCAAGGATATTAGCCGATAAAGAGGTGCTTGAAAGGCAATGGAGCTACCTTTCGGACCCTCTGGGAGGTTCTCAAGGAGCGAAGGAAGGTGTTGTGCCCCGTCCTAAATACGATCTAATTACGAAATAGTTTCTCTTCTTGATTTATAGATTAAGTTGAGAACGGCGGGTCGCACACGCGGTGCACTGGTATACCGCTGACATATTAAAATCCTTTCGCATGTGTGTTTAACCGACACTGTTAGTAATAATGTAAAATATACTGAAGAAAAATAAAGATTTAAAAAAACTAACTAAAGCCTTAAAAAAACTAACAATACAAAACAAAACAATTTATATCAGAACTCATCACTTTAACAGTTTGATATGTTTTCGTCCCAAATATACATTACTATGTTTGTGACAAAGTTAATTATTCTCGAGTTTAGATTTTCAGAATCGACTTTACAACCAAATTACTTAAGAATATAATCTCAAATCAATACAATTCAATATAACCAGAGCTTCATATAAACGGCGGTATCGAGAGGTGTTAAAGGAAAGACGGGACAATCTCCGAGGCATTATCGGATTCCGCGGGTGTTCGGCCCACAATGGATGTTCTGGCCGATCCGAGCTTACTATGTGGGCCCACTGCTTTGTACCAAATCACTTCGCGTAGATTTATTACCCAGTGTCTCCATTACCCCACTCTCCCCCGTATAAATTGTAGAATAAGTGTTGCCATATTTACTGGTGACGTATTGCTAATCGCCGGAGCCTTCTGTTGCCAGTGTTGCCAGTGGTGAATAGTAATAATTAATCTGGTTGTCCGATGACGAATTTGAATAATTTATATCGGTAATTTATTGGTACAAGGTCCGCGGATCAAAATGAGGAGGAGGCACATGTGCCGCAACTGAAGGGATCTCAGAAACTAATTATTTTAGTGGGAGAGAGTGACGCTTGAGATATTAATGTGGAGATCTGAAACCATTGTGTTGTAGGTACGGTGGCCTCCGGAAAACTAAAAAATATATATATTTTCTCTTAAATTTGTGGAATCACGCCGTCATTGAAGAGAAGTGGTGGCCCAATGGTAATGGCCGCTACTTACGAGTTGTTGGTCGTAGGTTCGAACCCAGACAGGCGCTTTACTTTGTGTAAATTATTTCATCACCACTGTTCTGGAAAACGGTGAAGGAAAACATCGTGAGGAAACCGGCATGTCTTATAACCAAAAATTCGAAGACATGTGACATCTACCAACCCGCACTGGGCCCGCGTGGTGGATTACACTTTCGAAGAGAGGAGGCCTGTCTTCCATCAGTGGGAACATTATAGGCTAATTATGTATGTACGCTATAATTTTCGTCTGTCATCACCGCATCACATATCACCCACAGCGATCCCCACCCCATGTTCACGGTAATGTATTCAAAACAACCGGAATTGGGTCGTTTCGTCACGCTTAATCAATCGTCCGCATCGAGTGACCGTTGTTGGTCAAACCAACCGCGAAAACCTGATTACTAACCCATCGGACTGACCGATGACAGTTCACCGCTGAAATGTAATTACTATACCTTCTGTAGGTACATTTTACTAATGGTTGGGATTATTTGGACCCGACAACACCAAAGTGAATTTGTAATAAGACCCCCACAATCTCAAGACTTGTGTCGGCCTCAATAATTTATTTACTTTGATGATGTTCGTCTTGAAATCGAGGAAGTTTCGAGTTTGTGACTGTACGAGTCAAATGGCGACCTGAATTTATTTGCAAATAATTTATAGGAACTACTAACCTACTATGGGTTTCCATGGTATGATGTGCTGGTAGATATTTAAGCAATACTAAAAAAAGCACAAATATGTAGACACATATTTGAACTTTTTTCCCTTCGGTTACCTTCGTAATTGTGGCGTGGCTTTAAAAAATATTTCGACTACTTCTATTATAAACCTAATTGGTCCAAAAATGGTAAAATAGCTTATAGGTCATAGTACAGACGCCAGCTGCACATCAAGCTACCCGAAACTGTAAAATTTTCCCAATCAACTTTGAGCTTTAAAGATAAAGAAGAAAATCTATTAAAGAAATTTGACAGATTGTAGTAGCTTGATGTGCTGGCGTTTGTACGTTCTTCCAAGTACAGCGGGCTCTCCTGGAGCGGCTGCTGCAGGTGCCGAAAACATTCCAATATTCTATTCTTTTAACGAAAATCTTATAAATAAATTACCTTTTATTCGATGATCTTATTTCTTTCAAAATGCTGGTATAGGTAGGTAACTATAACAGCATTAAAAAAAAAACGTACGTAGTTACGTAGATGATGTTTTTTGCTTCGAAAGAATTTATGATACCTACTTAAGAGTCTATATTATGCTGTTTTGGTGATATTGGGCGATCTAGATATCGGTATCTGTAAGACTTGAGAGTTTGCTATTTGGACACATTAAACTTGGACCTATAATCTTTAAATTTGTAGAAGCGAAAACACGATTGGATAAAAAAATCTCGATAAAAAAAAATAACGAAAAAACCTCGTTTTGCACTTATTTTGAGTTAGATCTCTGAAACCCTATGGAATTTAATGATGATTTTTAAACTAATAGATAGGTAATAATATTATCTCAAATCGTGCAGAATTATTTTTTTATTTTTCTACTCGTTCTCCTCGTAATTAGCAATTCAGAGATTTGGCGCTTGCGTCATTTTATTCTAAGCGAGCATACTCTCTTTCTGTCTCTTGTTTTGCACGCGGTAGTAATAGCGCTATCCTTTTCAATTTATTCAATCAGTCTGCTACGGCATCTCTTGGAGGACGAACCTATGTTTGGCGACATTACAGAGAGAGGACTATTTTCGACATTTTTATTTTGTTTAGTGGTAGGTATTACCTACTGTAAAAAGGAGTTAAACCTGTTTGGTGTAAACATAATAAATTATTATCATTATTTAGTGTAAATAAAGATGGGCAAAAAGAAAACTCACGGAAAACACGACACATGGTTGGCGCCACGGAACAGAAAAAACAGTTTTTTCTGTTCCGTGGTTGCCGCAGTGGCTGAGCGATCGACTGCTGCGCTGCGTGTCGCGGTCGCGGGTTCGATTCCCGACCGGACAAATATTTGTATTGCCTACAGGTAGTTGTTCCGGGTCTGGATGTTTGTGTATGTGAATTTAAATGTTTGTAAACGCACCCACGATACAGGAGTAATTCCTAGTGTGGGGAAACGTTTTTTAAAAAAAACAAAAACAAAACAAAACGTTTGAGGGAACAACTCCGTATTCTGAACGAAAGAAAGAAAAAAGTAAGTACAGACGCCAGCATGTCAAGCTACTACAATCTGTCAAATATCTTTAATAGATTTTCAACTTTATCACTGAAGCTTAAGGTTCAAAGTTGAATGGGAAAATTTGACAGTTTCGGGTAGCTTGGTGTGCTGGCGTCTGTACCTAACTACCGATTTATATAACGGTATCAATTCTTTTATTTCCTTAGCTACTTAGGTATTTCGAATATCTATTGCCTAGGGAAAAAAGAGTAAGTAAATTTTTAATTCCCGTTAATATTTTTTTTACCTGGCTCGTTGGTCTAGCGGTCGCAAGCGCTACTGCTGAGCTGTGAGGTCCTGGGTTCGATTCCCGCACCTCTGCCCACCTCATCGGGCAATACAGGCGTGATGCTTTGTATTAATGTATGTAAATTTTAAATCGCATAATGTAAGATAATTGAATCTTTCCCGTACAATGAGAGGTCAGCTTATATACTGGAAATGTATAGCTTAATACGTAGCCGTGTGTACCTACCTATCTACCTATATAATGCGGGTAAAAATACAATAAGTATCAAAATAATATCATCCTAGTTCAATCACTGATATTTTTACTAATTAATATTACTTATTCAAACTGATGAATTTTATTTAAAGAAAAAAAAACTTTTTTAGGGTTCCGTAGTCAAAAAGGAACCCTTATAGTTTCACCATGTCCGTCCGCAGTTTAGCTCAGAGGCTCTTAGTACTATTATTAGAAAACTATAATTTGGCATGGATATAATTATGTACAGACGCCAGCACATCAAGTTACTACAATCTGTCAAATTTCTTTAATAGATTTTCAACTTTATCACTAAAGCATAAGGTTCAAAGTTGATTGCGAAAATTTGACAGTTTCGGGTAGGTTGATGTGCTGGCGTTCGTACATTATTAATCACGCCGACAAAGTGGTAAAATAAAATCTTGAAAAAAATTTTTTTTACGCTATCGGTTTTTTTAGGTACACGTAAAGTGGGGAAGTTTTTGAAGTGAAAACTTCTTTAGCATCGTTGTGATTTGAAATTTTATGTGTTTTTGTGGATCGATGGATGGATGGATCGATGGATCGATGGATCGCCGGATCGCGATGGATCGATGGATTGATGGATGGATGGATGGATGGATCGATGGATCGAATGATCGAAGCATCGATGTATCGACGGATCGAAGCATCGATGTATCGACTGATCGATGGATCGATGGATCGACAGGTCGATGGATCGATGGATCCATGGATCGACGGATGGATGGATGTATGGATGGATCGACGGATCGATGGATCGATAGATGGATGGATGGATCGATGGATCGACGGATCGACGGATCGATGGATCGACGGATCGGTGGATTGACGGATCGATGGATCGACAAATCGATGAATCGACGGATAGATGGATCGACGGATCGATGGATCGACGGATCGACGGTTCGACGGATCGATGGATCGATGGATCGACAGGTCGATGGATCGATGGATGGTTGGATGTATTGATGGATCGACGGATCGATGGATCGATGGATGGATGGATGGATCGATGGATCGACGGATCGACGGATCGATGGATCGATGGATCGACAGATCGGTGGATTGACGGATCGATGGATCGACGGATCGATGGATCGACGGATCGATGGATCGACGGATCGATGGATCGACGGATCGACGGTTCGACGGATCGATGGATCGACAGGTCGATGGATCGATGGATCCATGGATCGATGGATGGATGTATGGATGGATCGACGGATCGATGGATCGATGGATGGATGGATGGATCGATGGATCGACGGATCGATGGATCGCTGGATCGACGGATCGATGGATCGCTGGATCGACGGATCGGTGGATCGAAGGATCGACGGATCGACGGTTCGACGGATCGATGGATCGATGGATCGATGGATGGATGGATGGATCGATGGATGTAGTATGTTACAGTCGTTTGTAATTTCAGCTACGGAACCCACTATGCATGGCCCGACTTGCTTGGCCAGTATTTTTATTTATAAGGAAACATTTGTTCTAGGTACATAGTTATTATGGTTATGTTATGAGTTTATTTTTGTAGGAACATTACTTTTTGTTATTACGGTAATACGATATTTGTATTAGGTACATACATAGGTACCTTCGAATGTTGCGCGTCGCGTAATTTGTTGAAACCTTGTGAAATCGCTTTGACTTTAATTTTTTTATGGGATTTTTATTGTTATTGTAATGGTATTATATAATTTTGAATATTAAATTGTTTAATAAATAAATATTCATGAATATTTACATATAATATTTTATTTCATACTAACCTTTTAGGTAAGTACATAATATATAGATTGAGTACCTACGCGAGGACTGAATAACGGATCAGACTAGATAGTCTCGAGTCCACGAAAAAAAAAAACACGAGCTTCTAAATTTCGAAACTCGCGTCTCGGGATGGAAGCCCTAGTACCTATTTACCTACTATATTGGTGGTATGTCAGTTTGTAGGTCTATGAACGGAGCTTCCAAATAATTATGTATTTACCTATACCGACAATGAGCTCGTTTGATTATAATCAGCTATGTTATGCTTTACCTACACATCGCGATCGATCCGTCGTACCAAATACTTCCGTGAATTTGAACTTTATTTGAATGACATAATTTTTTACGAATACATTTTTATTGCCATACGAATCAAGTTCAAATTCACGAAACGGCATATTCACGGCCCGTCTTCGGCACAGAACGCTGTTGATCGCCTGGGCACCGCGCAGTTTAAACTCGAACTCGACTCACGCACTCGATCGCGTTGCCGCGCGCCGCCTGCGCCGGTGGTGGCGCGCCGCGCGCTATGCCATCGCGTATTATTGTAGAGGGGGCGCGGGCGAGAGGTACGAAATCGCTCGCGTTGGGCTGCCAAGGCGCGCTCTTAAAAATAAATAATAAACCTAAAAAGGCGAACATATTACAATAATATTGGGAGTTATATGTTGGAGCCGTTTCGGGTTGAAACACTATGGCCATGGGGTTCGAGTGCCCACTTGGTTTTTCAACACATCGCCAAGCGGTTGGTCGACTCTTCACATGCCCAGAGTGCTGGCCTTTATTTTTGGCCAAAGAATCAGCATCGTCACACAACGTGGCAATACTGCCAGCGTTTTGGGCACTCTTCCTGTTGACAGCGATGCGGAGGAATTTTTTGATGTCCTATGATTTCTCTCCTCTTTTTATATATGTACATGCATTATTGATATTATTTGTAGGTAACTGCTATGTAGTTTATGGATTTTAAATACGGTACTTACTACATAAAATTTGATACGAAATGTATAATCACTATAAAACAAGTCCCTCCACTTCAGAGGAACAACATTGTTCTTTGATTCATTTGCAGTAATAACGTAAGTGGCGGGATAAGTACCTCCCATTATCTACCATACACGTGCAGATGGATTCCATGTTATAAATCCTCTGCTGGGGTAATATATGAAATATCAAGTGATTAATAAAACAGTCTGACATTTATATCCATATTTATTTTGCATTATTCTTAATGTTTTTGTATTTGTTTAAAATTAATTAAAGTGTTTTATTTTGCATCTTTACTTTATTGCTTTTCATATCGTTTTCCTTTGTATGATTTTCATGTAATGTATTTTAATGTTTTCGTCATTTTCAAACTGATTAATCCTACCTAGATTATAGGTGAATGTGTGGTCTCCTATATTTGGAAGCGCACACTAGTATTTGTCCCTGTTTTTGTAAACATGTACCTATGTAATTGTTTGCGTTATTTGCCTTTGTTAGAGATCCAATAAATAAATAAATTGTAAAGAGTAATTTTCAAGTGTAATATTTACGCAAGTATGAAAATATTCTGCTACTTACTTCACTATAATCGTCAATAGTAGGTAAATTTGTTTCAGCCAAATTAAAGGAGACTTAAAATATTGAAGTTTAAAAACGTCTCAACTTTACATTCCCAGTCTTTAATCCACCTAATAGGTGTTTGACTTCAAATACTGCAAAACTTTATCATTTTCCACTCTAATTAGTATGTAGTTAATTAATGGCAAAATTTTTCAGTTTGCTTAGTAACTTTTAGAGTCCCCTTTCGGTAGCTAATCAGCGCGGTACGACAACACAGATGTGTACGACTGCTCAACTCACTCCATATACTTAATTAATTAAAAGAGTACTCGAGTTCGAGCCAGCTCCGGTGCCATTCCTGTTTACCTGCGCCAATGTTTGCACTACTAACGAACTACTTAATCATCATTTATTCGATTGCAAACGAAAAGTTACAAACTGTCCAATGAGTCACCATGAATATATTTCAGCAACCACGCCCAAATTCGACTGTCCTTCATTATTATAAATAAATCAAAATTCAATTTTCATAACGCAATTTTCAAGACCCAATTTTAGCATTATCTGATTAAAATGGGCCCCCATATCCGAATAACCGACGGATAAGAAAATTGCATTAAACCTTATTAACCGGTTTAATGTGTAGGTGTTAAGTAAATTTGGATGTAATCGGGGTAAGCCTTTTTTCCGGGGTTGGGTTTGCGGAGCTGAGAAAAAATGTGCCGGGATTTATTGGCTTGTTACCGGGATTTAAAAAAAGGTCGTCGCAGACGGGCTGGGAAGGAAAGGAATGCGTCCCGGACTCCGGGCTCCCGGCCTCCCATGCTCTCGGCGCGCGTTTGATGGTTTGAAAAAAGGCGACCCTTGATGCTCATTTTTGTGATCGTTTTGACTTTTCCTCTTTTTATTTTTGTTGGCTGCTAATTTCTATTTGATTTGAGTTCTGAGTCACATTTGCTGCATGATTTGGACGGTTCATGGTAAGTTGGGATTTTAGGGAGTAGTGAAAATTTATTCTCTTTGAGCATGGGTTGGACTTTTTGAACCTTTTCTCCATTAAGAAATATAGAGAAAAGTTCAATCGGCCTGAAAACTGCAACGTTTACCTTCGGTTGAACGTTTGAGGAGCTTAAGTAATGCCTTAGTGTCTGGTAAAACTAAAGTATTATTAGACGCATTTCAATTAACAGATCCTGTCAGCATATTATTTAAAATCAAAATCTTTATACATAGTAGGGTCCTTTATATCTGTAACTCGATTGCTCATCAAGTATTTTAAGTGACTCGCGATCCTCTCGAGACCGACTCGAAGCTTCTTAAATATTCACAGACCGTGATTGTCGATCGCGTCTTTAGACGAACTGATGGTCGACTTTTTAGGTATCACTCAACCGTTTTAGGTGTAACTAAGTAAATAGGTACTATTTATCAGTTTTGTTTTAGCGATTTTATAGGTGTTTGAAAGACTTAGGCCGCTTGCGCCACAAGTTACTTTAGCGCTGAACGTATTTAAAATATCTTTCTATTTCTGTCAATCGTTTGAAGGTGAAAGAGACATGCAGAATTAAGCGATTTATGGTGTAAGCGGGTCTTAGTGGGCTTTTGTGCAACTAAAATACTTTAAGATAATTTTATACAGCCATTGATTATCTTTTACCGACAGTCCTCTACAAGTCAGGTAAAAAAACTGTTAAATTGTGTTCATCGCAGCAATATAATCGATTAACAGTTGTTTATCGCATAATAAGTTGCCTTAGAGTATCTGTGCAGTGTGCAGTCTACAAACATTAATAAGACATTTAACGCTTAGCAATAAAATTCAAAAACAACAACCACCAAAAAAAACCAGCAAATTGAAACCAAATAAACAATGTCGGAATTCAAAAATCTCCTCGGTAAGAATCATGAATATTTTATAAGAAAAAAAGAACTGACTTATTACTCCTTTCCCTGTACGTGACGACTTCAGGCTGGCAGAAATAAATGAGCTAAATTAATATGAGGGGGCGGTTAGGTACAATTATGTTTTTAAATGTAAGCAAGCCGGTTCCTTGTTACGATTTGATTTTTCTTGTGCGACACGCCATTTGTCGGTTCTACGACGGTGGAGGATAGAGTTGTATCTGTTTGGTTTTTGTACTTTAGACTTTTTTTTAGAGCAATTTAGATAAATAGGCATATTAGAATGGTGCACGTAAACGCGTTAGTGAATATTGTTTTAAGACGTATTTTTTTTATTTTTGGGCTTGTTTTTCAGTTTGTGTATTAGAAGGATTCGAGGAAGTATATCAAAATCCACATTTAAGATGAAAGAGAGCAAGAATACCTTTAGTAATGGTTAAAAGAGTTACCTTTAGTGATCGAGATTCCCAGCACGGTTTTATTCAAAATATTCCATAAATTAAACTTATACAAGAACCCCTTACCTCAGTATACATTTCTTATCAAAGCATTTTTCTTTACCATTTTAACAATTCGCATTTACATCCGTTTACAAATTCACCGTTATTAAGCTTTGATTTCGGGAAAGCAAAGGGTTGGAAAATAAAAATCGCGACCCTCCAGCGAAAAATCGGGCTAAGGTAGAAAAAAAAAAAGAAATACCGCGCGTTGTTTTCTAAAGACGAGGGTAACCAGGTAGCGAGCCAAATGAATTGCAAACAGCATTATTATTTCCTTCAGGAAGTCGTATATATTCCCGGGCGCCTTTATTTTAACGTTTCTTGCTTTATTCATTTTTTTTTCTTACCCCTTTTTTATTGCCGACAAGCTCGTAATATATTGTAAACGCACAGCGAGTGCTGGCTGTAAACAACTATTACAACTTAATAGGGAAGCGGGGTACCAGTTTATGGGGTTTATTCTTTATTAGTATTTTTTTTGTTGAACATGATTTTAGATTTATATCGTTGATATCAGAATTCGGATCCGAAAAAGAGAATCTTGGATATTTTATTATCTATTATGCTTTTATTAAAAATAATAAAAAGCCAAAAGAGAAATTCTAAAATGTGATCATAACAGTAGTTAAAAAACGGGATAATTACTGACAGAAAGTTATTTTACTTCAAAGTTAGTTTTTTGGGTAAAAATAATAATTTAGTAAACATAGTTTTACCAAAATAAAACCTAATAAGTACATATTAACACAATACCTCTAAAATATTATTAATATCGCAGTAATTAGGTCTAACAAAGGATCTAACCAGATAAGAACGCGTACATTTCTTGGGTGAATAGTTTTGCTCATAAAATCCGCTATAAAAGGGCGGTAACAGCCGATTATGGCCTCTGTAACGGCACTCTAATAATGAATTGTCTTTAGTATAATGTCTGATCGTGATTCTACTACCAGCTATAAGGCTTTTTGTTCTAGATTAATAGGATAAAATTCATAATTGCTTAGTTAAATTATGGCTCACTGTATAAACTAGTACCTTCTGTTTTTAACCGACGAAAGCAGGAAGAGCTCAAGTCAACGCATATTTTTTTTATGACCATGCTTTTTACTAACACTAAATTACACTATTCTTGTTTTATACATTTTTAATTATTTGATAAAATATAAAAAGTGAGTATATATTATTTATTTATTTCTGAACCACCTAAACTATTTTATAAGTATTCGTTGTGTGGCTAAAACCAAATGTTTTAGCCACACAACGAATACTTTTCAGGGTTAACTTACAGGGGTTCCTGCATTTTTTAAAAACAAATGCATTTGTTTATAAAATAATATTTAAAATGACTGTTACGTGGGCGTGAATATAATAGTACATTGGTCGTGGCTGTAAACCAGGGCACATTTATTTATAGCAGTAACCTAGTTTTAAACTTGTAGGTACATTTGTAACGCTACATTGAAATGTCACTCGACTCTACATACGTTCAAACCATATACACGAATATAGTTTATGTTAAAGTAAAATATGAAAAACAGCTTTTGCACGGGGCGTCGCCCGCGTAGTTGTTGGAAATTATCTCAATGGAAAGCAATATCGAAATCAAAAATATTGTATGTATTAACACAGATTACAAACTATCTGTCTGCCAAATTTCATCCAAATACATTGAGCCGTTTATACGTGATTGAATAACACCTATAACGTCACATTTATAACATTATATTAGAATGTCAATGAAAAATACCTCCTTGTATAATCCACTACACTTCGACTAACACACATGCACGACATTTACACATGTACAAACAATATTCCGTGTATGCTATTAGTTATATCAGTAGAGGGTAATAAAGCAGCGAGTGGAGCCAATAAACGTAGATTATCGGAAGTTATGATGCGATTCACGTTAATGCGACATGACAACAGGCCCCGGGCTGCGATCCTGTGAACGGTGCCAAAATAATAGAATAAAGTCACTTAAGACGGTTTTGTAGATAACAATATTTTTGGTGGAATTTATTGGTCGAATAAAATTTTGCAATTATGACCTTTTTTCAATGAGCGTAAAATAAATACGACTATGTAGCTAGTTTTCGAAAATAAAAGTAAATTTTAGAATACTTTCATTAATTTATATCTAGGTCAGTGTATTCATTCTTTTCAGAAGTTTGAAGTTTTTATTTTATGTTTTGATAATTTTACTAGTTTCAGAAAATCTCTGTCATTTTTTCCTCAACAAGTTTAACTAAATTTTCACTGACCTTTGCTTAACTTTTCAAAACCTGTCAAATATTAAGCTCTCTGCAGTGTTTGATATCCAATTGATCCCCAGAAAGAATACGGGGAGGTCCTACCACTGAGCAAACAGTTCGACATCGAGTCAATGTTGACTTTGCCCCGATCTCCCCTATTCGTATAGCGACAACAAATCGTATAAATAAATTACCTTTGTCAATCTTCGATGATCTTATTTGTTTCGGAATGCAGTAGGTACGAAGCAATACATTTATTATCTTTGAAAAAAATTTATTCCTAATAAGTAGGTTCCTACCTGCTTTCTTACAAATAAATAATTGGCTCCATTGAAAATACATGTGTGAGGTAATTTTTTCTACATCCTGTTTTTATCTAAAAGGCCCTTCCAAAAATATTATTAAAAGCTAACTTTTAACTGAAACTTATTCCTTAACATAAATACAATTCCAGCAATCCGCATTCCCTTCCAGTACGTAACAAAAAAGCACTACACTTTTTTAGGGTGGAACGGGGAAATAAAGATATGGTCGTGGTCGCAAACAGAACGATATGTTGACCGTGGGTCGTAAAAAACACGTTAACATCCATTCACGTTTATGTCCCCTATTTGCGCGTAACCACCGGCCAAGGGTTACAAAGTAGCTGATTGCTCGCAGCCTAGCGTGACCTTTTGTGTGTTTTGGAGGGAAAACTGAGGAATTGCGGATTTGACGGCACGATTGGCGCAGTGGTTAAGCGATAGACTGCTGCGCTGCGTGTCGCGGGTTCGATTCTCGCACGCAACAAATATTTGAATGACCTACAAAGTAGTTGTTCCGGGTCTGGCTGTTTGTGTATGTGAGTTTAAACGTTTGTAAACGCACCCACAATACAGGAGAAATTCCAAGTGTGGGGCAACGATTAAAAAAAAAAAAACTATTATTTTTTAGTAGATCTCTGTTGCTGTAAAATGGCTTACTAATTTCACGTGTTGAAAAAAAAACTTTCTTTAAATATTTAAGAAGATGGAAGACAGAACCCAGAATACTTATCTTAACTATTTACACTAGGTACAAAATTAAATGTGTAACTAACTACATATACAAATAAATAAAAAGACACTTAGGCGTCGAAATCCCGCATCGTTGTCATGTGCCCAGAAGATGGCAGCATAGCCACGTTGAATGGCAATGTTAGTTCTTTGGCCAAAGAACGAACCAGCCCTCTGATCACGTGAAGTCCTATAATTAGATTAAAAAGTATAAAGATGAAGCCAGAAATACTCAGTGTTTATGTGATACACCCAATATTTTTATTTTCCACAGAAAGGTGTTTGATCTTAATGCCTACTTACGACTGTAAACTTAGTTTATAACGTAAATTTTATTTTGGAATATTTACTGCATTTGAAATAAAAAAAATCCTCATATATATTTTTATTTCTGACATATTTTCCTCCTATTTAACCATACAAACAGTTCTTCCTCTACAAGATAAAGGAGAATTCTTCCTACAGCCGTTGTGTAACATTGCGTTCTATCTGAGGTGCTCAAAACAAAAGTTTCTTACAAGTTTTATCATGGCTCCCCCTTAGGAGAAGGGGTCCGTTGACCCATTTTTCTCGAGATGATCCACAGTAGCTGTAGCTAAGAACGTTTTATTACATGAAGCCTGCTGGAAAAGGTGTAGGCAGACTGAGGGAACCGTGAAACAAAAGAATGTTATCAACAACCTTACCCACTTACAAACGTGGTAATAAAGTCGTAAGCTAAACAGCCGTTGTTAAACTTATCTAATTCCTTACATGAAGTGTATTATGAAGTCTCTCGATTAGCACTGTTTCTGAAAATACTAGCCACCCACCGCCGGTATCGACTTCGTTTTTACGACTTGACGAAACATCGAGATTTTCTTAATACGTGAGTGAGTTATATGTAAGTTTAATATTATGTGTGTATGTGTATGATAGTTTATTCTGGAAAGTGTTATTATACACATACTCATTCCGGAATAAAGTATCTAAATGATGATGTACTTTAAAAGAACAACGCAGTCCAATCACACTTTCGATTTCGAAGTAAGATATTTTGGTAACTGGTCTTTCGAGTCGAAAAAAACTTATATAACTGTCAGACATACTCCCATAAATCCAAGATGGCCGGTCACATATCCAGTCACATCGGTCCTCGCTTATTGAGTTATCACAGTTGCTCGTCTATCGATTGGACATATCTATGAAGATACATCCATGCCAGTCCGTAGTTATTGTTTTATGTCACGGATAATAAGTGAAATGGACTGATTGTGCCTGTTATCTTTTATGTCTCTTTGTTCTGTGAGAGAAATCGACGTAATTCTACTGGCCTGTTATTAGAATTAGAGAAATTGGGGTGAAGTATTACGAGATTTGTGCATTTTGGTGAATGACTGAGGCTGTTGTTTACCCCGTCAAACGCTCGCCTACTAGAAGCCGTTTGCATGTAAGCGCACAAAGGTTTTCACGATTATATTAATGGTCGTTTCGAGTGTATTTTACTTATGAACCGGTGGGGTTCATATGGCATTTAAGAGGTTAAAGTCCAGAAAGCTTAAGAACACCAGAGGATATCGTATAATCCCATAAAATTTACGTATTGTGATGAAAATGTTTACCTCATTGAAGTGACCAATCCCTCAAATCTAACTGAGAAAAACTACGCAATCGGAAATTAAATTTTATTTAAACCATATCTACCAGGTTTATCTTTCATTATCATATTTTCAAATTAACAGAATGTTCAAAAAACATGAACATTAAGCACAACTAATTCTATTTAAGCGAAATAAGTTACAACGAGGTTATTAATCAATCTAGTGGAATACCTACCTGAAGGCAGATCAAGGCGAGCGAATTAGCCAGGCAAACAAGAGTAAGCCTGTCCTTCGATCTTATTTATTTTCTCCTCTATAATTCGTTTCCGACCCCGTTTAATGTTGATTACATTCCACTTCCAAGGTTCAACTTTGAGATGGAAATAACTCGTTACTTCTATTAAGTAATTAGTCAGTATAAAGCGATGCTTAAGTAATGAAGCGTAATTATAAGAGAGGACACGTCTAAGGAGTAGAATAATTAAATCAATCATCCTTTCCCCGTGGTGTATAATCTTTTCAGTGAAATTAAGTTTGAATTAAATACTCTTAAACGAATTGAGTCGTTGCTTTGAACTCGATAGCCTTTTGGAATAGAATTTGAGATGTTTGCGAAGTTCGCATCATCCCAACTTATATTGGATTTCGTCGAAAGCAACAAAATAAAGTATTATTTTGGTGTGTTTTGATCATTTTCGTACAACGTTACTTACAATGTTGTTGATTACTTGCTTTCGAAAATTTCATAGTGTTGCATTTTCCGATGTTCCGAATTTCGTTGAATTTTGGTTCTATATGTTGTTACTGTAAACAAAGCGCCCTGTGACTAGGACCGACTGGATGCGGAAGACGGAGGACAGGGTCTTGTGGATCAGCCTGTGAGAGTTCTATGTCCAGCAGTGGACTACGATACATTGAGTTGATTGACTGTTAGCAAATATTATGGTGAAATAGAATCGGTAGGTGCATATTAGAGAATATATATGAATGCGGTCAACGAACTGAGAGGACATCGATAACAATAAATCGCGATAGATAAATAAACTTTATTCGTTAATTAATCAATAATTTGACAGTACCTACTATTGTTATAGATTATTTTGTATTGTAATAAATGTATTAGATATCAAATATATTTTATTGCCCTATTAGAGAATAGATTGAATAACTTTTGTTAAGGAGATAAAATCTTATTGAAATAAGACGACTTTTGGGCAGCCATGTAAAAAAAAGATTGTTATGTGTTTTTAACGAACTTCCTCAGTTAAAACGATTACAAAACCATACCAGCAAAATATCAATAACGCAACATTTTTAGATCACTCTTATAATATTTGATTGGTAGAATAATTTAAAGCGATCGCTCTCCCCGGGGAGGATGCGGGCTGGAGCAAACTTTTAAAGATATTATCCTAGAAGGGTTGAGGCCAAGCCGTGCGTCCTACGTGAGCCGGCGCGCCATCTGTCTTCAGCCGACTGGAATTTGTTTATCTCGTAGATATTAAGTATTTTCGGAATAGAAATTGTTTTTTTTTGACAAAAAAGATATTTTTTCCTATGATGTGTTGTTCAGTTATCCAATCCATCCTCTCAAAGTAATCAATTGCATGGCTTTCTTATGTTTTAATGAGGTTTCTGTTAAATATTTAGTTTTGTCATTTATAACTGGTGTTTTAAATGATAACACGAAATAATTAAATAAAATGAAAATTAAAGGTAAGCAGATATTTTCCTCCAATGCTTTTCATTTTATGTTTTATAAGAGTTCACTTTTAAACCGACGAGAAAAGGAGGAGTTTCTCATGTCGACGTGTATTTTTTTCATGTATGTATCTATGACTCACGCATAACTTTTTTCTTAGTCACGATTTCCATGCAACAAAAACCACCACGTACAGTACCAGGCGTCAACAAATGAGACAGACAGTGACAGAATTATGCAAACGTGCCGCAGTAACCATAAAAATCAAGACATTATCCACAATAACCTCGAATCGACGCAGGAACTGGACGCACATAAATTTATCATTTTCCACTGCATAAAGCATAAATTCGAATCATTGGTCCTTCCTTGGGGGTTGAAAACTTTGTTGCATGGAAGTACACTACATACATCTGAGCTTTTATTTGTTAAAAATAAAATGTTAATAAAATTAATAAGGGTTTAACTATTTGAAAACTGAAGAAAGAATACCTTTCATGAACCTATCCAGATTTCCAGAACCAATAGTTTATAATTGTGATACACAAAATCCAATTTTTTATTTAGAAAATCCTCACATAGCCCCCTAAAACCGTATTATACAAACACAAAAATAACTCAAGCAGATTTCAAAAAAGGAAAATAGATTGAATAGGTCCACAGCATTGACAATAGAGTCGTCGCCTTTAGCCATACACTTGCTATGCCCACTTGTCACCCACATCGGACCGCGAGGGTCGAATCTACATAAAAATATCCACCCAAAATATCCATATTTTTAAATTTGATTTCAGAACTTGGACAAATGTTTGCTATTGAAAATTGGAGGCGATAGTGACGTGACAGAAATTCAATGCGACAAAGTTTCGGTGCATAATAAAAGATGGCGGACTTATTGAATGTTCTTGGCGCGAATACTAGTCCTGCGTTTGGGGTTTTATTAAATTGCGACTGTTGTTTGAATAAGGTTGCTACAAGGTATAGCTACCTCTTTGTGTACTTTGTCCGGTTAAGTGATAATGATGGTTTTGATGTCCTGAATACCGAATCCGTAGGGCACGCCGCGATAGCGGCGGTAAGACCCCTCTTTGAGGAGTGGCTAGAGAGGCGTCTCGGCGCCCTCACCTACCGCCTGACGCAGGTCCTCACCGGACACGGAAGTTTCGGGAGGTTCCTGCACATCATCAGGCGGGAGGAAACGCCCGGGTGTCACCATTGCCAGGATCGCCCAGAGGACACGGTGGAGCATACGGTGGAGGTCTGCCCCGCTTGGGCGGAGCACCGCCGTGTCCTCGTAGAGGCGATCGGCAGCGGCGGAGACCTCTCGCGTCCGGCCCTGGTTCAAGCCATGGTCCGGGGCGAGAGGGAGTGGGGGGCAGTCGCCTCCTTCTGCGAAGCAGTCATGCTAGCGAAGGAGGCGGCGGGACGGCTGAGGGAGAGAGCCTCCCGTCCCAGCCGCCGCGGGAGACGCTCCGGGCGTCGGGAGCCGCGCGACGACTCCCGGCCACCGTAGGCGCGGGCCTGCGGGCGGAGAGTAATGGGTAACTCACCGTCCGATCAGGACCAGGCCCGTGCCGGACGGCGCGTACGTGTTCCACGCGCGCCTCAAAGAGATGTCAGCATCAATGGAAGGGGCCCGTCAGGGCCGGAGCCTGCCGGGTCAGCGGGATTGTCCGAAAGGGTTACCGCTGGCCCGGAACATAAAGGGCTAAGGAAGGAACACGGGTGGGTTTTAGTCAGTAAGAGTCTGACACTCCCTTCCGCTCCACCCAGAGCGGGAGGAGTCATTTGATGATTTCCCATCCTGAAAAAAAAAAAAAAAAAAAATACCGAATCCGTCTTTCTCCGTCTCAAAATGGTTCAGTATTAGCGGTGTTGTGTTAGTTTAAATTTCAGACCTTTTTTGCCTATCCTATCCAAGCTTATAACAATGTTTTTTTATGCATTAACTCAGGTCTGGTAAAAATCGCAAGCGTACCGAAAAATGTTAACACTTCCCATGTTCTCAAGCAACTTAAAACTCGAACGCCAACACATCCTCACGCACAATCCATCAATACTGCAATACCCAAAAGAGATGCAAACAGCCACTGGGCAATACCTTACACGAAATACCGCGCTCCCAGTAAGTAAATAGTCATGTCTCAATGGCCGCTAATAACGCTGGAGAGTAGGCGCGTTTCACCCGGGGCGTAAAACTTTGGACGTTCGTGTTCTTGTATGTACTTGTGCACAGTACACATCTGTGCTGGCCGCAGACCAAGTTCTGGTACAGTATTGCGGTGCTGACGGCTCCCAGATATGTCATATTTGAAACCCGCCCCCCTTACCCCACCCGAGCTGTGACACCGCACGCCGCATTGGACATCTTCTCGTGTAATGCGCCGACTGATTGTACTTGTACGAGGATTTTGTGGTCTTGATACTTAAGAAGATGTTTAATGTTACTTTGGAAGGCAATCAGCTTTTAAATTTTTTATAGTAATAATGAGGCTGTGTTCAATATTTTATCTAACTATTAGTAAATGCTTCTAGTAATGCATTAAAAGCTGTTTTTGCGATAGTCCTGATATCTAAAACATAATCAAACAATTGCTTCTTCACAAATTGTTGACATGATATTCAGAATTTAACTAAAATAAATTATCGTTTTTATGACCAGAGACGCCGAACAAGCTATAGTTATACAGGACACAATGCACTAAGAAGGGAAAATGTGGTTCATCATGTATGAGGAAAATTTTGCGACCGATATCAAAACTTACCAAGCGCGGTATAAGACGATGAATGAAACGAGTTAGTCCGCCCACTCTTGGCAAGCAAGTTTTCTAACGAAGACGTCACATATGCTGCCTACAACTTTCACGCGAATATTTGTATTCGAGACGTTCCATACATACGGGAACACAAATAAGTATGTACCAATGCAAGCTGGCTATGTATCTTGTGGGTAGTTAAATATTATGAAAAAAGTTGGTTACTTGAAACTAGAAAAATGTTTTTGTCACATCAGACTAGATCATGAATTTGATCGTGTTTTGTTTTGTCATTGTTAGTCCTTTTGAAATGAAGCTGGTGATTTTTTTTATATAATTAGAAATAATAAAAAAGCAACTGAGGGGCAATTCTGATAATTTTAAAAACATTGACAGTCAGATCTCAGCCTCAATCTGTCAAAAATACATCTAATTTCTATACAATTTTGACAAAATTTTGACATTGATTGTCCGCTGAGATGAAATTGCTACTAGATTTTTAAATATGGGAATTGGCCCCCTTTTTTGTTAGGCCGTGATTGGACCTTAGTTTTTTCTCCTTTTTCCGCTTTCTTTCTTTTTTAGACATTTTTTTACGTTTGAAAACTTTTATTTTACAAGGATGCACTTTTGCTTAAATTAAATGCGTAATTTACATAGGTACAGATGCCAGCACATCGAGCTACCCGAAACTGTCAAATTTTCCCAATCAATTTTGAACCTTACGCTTTAGCAATAAAGTTGAAAATCCATTAAAGAAATCTGACAGATTGTAGTAGGTTGATGTGCTGGCGTCTGTACCTTAGGATACACGTTTTCTTTACGTCACTTTTTCTAACACCTATCAGCATTGTTAAACTTGTAAATTATGCTCGTAATTAACTATAGTTGTAGAAACACCGATTCAGATAGACAAAACATAACAGAATAATTTAAAACCACCATCAGAAAATGTAAACCCACACCATATTAATTCATTCCTAAACACAATCAAACAAAATCATTGCGAACCTCACCCAGTGAGTTGGTGGTCCACATAACAGGCTGCTCTCAAAGGAGCTATGTGTTTGATTTGGACCCGCTTACCCGCCCGGCAACAAATTGAGTTCAAAACTTCGCCTTGCTAGTAAAAACCTTTCGCATACCGTAGGTACTCTTTGCACTACATTTGCTAAAATAACGGATAGATGTACAGATGCCAGCACATCAAGCTACTACAATCTGTCAAATTTCTTTAATAGATTTTCAACTTTATCGCTAAACCATAAGGTTAAAGGTTGATTGGGAAAATTTATAAATTAATACCTACGGTTTTATTTGGGTTGTTAGTTGGTTTCTGTAACTGTAATTACGTATTTTGATTGGACTGTTTGAGAAAATTTTTGATGTTTGGGTAAGCGCTGTGAATTACAATTTTGGAATAGCTTAGCAGGTTCATTAATAAAGACAACATTTTTGACATGCTTAATGAATTTATCTACCAAAAGGCGACGATTGTATAATTTTAAACATAGTATAAATATATTTTTACAGAGGAATGTGGAAGTTAAAGTCACAAAATAAAACAACAGAAGATATGCACTGGATTGAAATGCGGCATACGAAATCAAGTTTACCCAAAAAGCTTTTCGAAGTCCCAACTCACCACACGTACTTTAAAGCGAGTCGCAAATTCCTGGAAATCCTTTAAAATCAGCGGAGCGATCCAGCCGGCTCGGAGTGACCGCGTCCTGATTCCATTAATACCTCACTCCCCCCTCTTAGAGTACCCCCCTTTCTCAAAAGCAGCGCCCGAACGAAAGTATCTCCTAATCTAAGCTGGACATCACGATAACGATATTATAAACCATTGCCGCCGACTACAATTCGCTTTTAGAGGGGCATTACTAACTTCAACGCATTTAATCCGAACCCCATTATAGTGTGAGGATCTTGGGGAAGCTAGGGTTGCCGGATTAAGTTTTTGTGTCCTGTCAATGATTCTGATATCGGTGGATCGGACAAAGCCAATAAAAGTGAATAAAATGGTTTTTCATTTGTTTGTCTCTGAGGATTTGGATTTTGCTTTGGTAATCTAAACTACGCAGATGTTTAGACTTTGTGGACACTTTCGAGGCAGTTGTGAGATTCAATAACACGAACGAGTGAGCTGTTCAGTGATCTTTCTAATACCTTTATTGTTCATGTCATCTTGACAAATTAATTAATACCGTCACTATTAATTGTTATATTTTCTTCTTCCGTCTCTGGTTCCATTATCTGCGGTCGGGTCTCCTCGCTTTTCTAAGCCAAGTTATTCTGTCTTGGCTTTGTTGAGCTTTCCCTTTTTATATTTGACCACCAGGTCAATGGCAGGCGCCCTCTGCCTCTACACTCTCTGCTCTCCACTATTAAATTTTTTATCTAACTATAAAGTAAATTTCTTCTGTTATCATGATGGTTTATCTTAAGATATTGACTACATTTTTGAAGTTTTTTACCACACTTTAAAGCATCACCCCTGAACTAACAGAAAGGGTCTACGAAAACATCGTAACGTCCACTTCACCCGCGTCCGCACACCGCGAGGCATTTGCGTAAAGCAATTAGCGCGTAATGTGGACGGGCCCTAAGGTGATGACCGAGGACCACTCCGGAGACTGGACATGACATGAGGTGGGATAATGTCTACTCTGAAACTTCTTGAAGTTTTTAGGAAACTTGGCTTGTACAAAATACAATCACAGTCAGACAGACCCCTGCCTTATATCTTAAGGGTGCATAAAAATAAATAAATCAATTTATATTTGAAAATTTGGGGATTTTGTTTAAACATAATTGTTTTATTCAATAAATGACGATAGTCAAGTATTTGTGGTTACTTAGCTATTCATTAATAACCATAATTGTGTGCTTTTTATTTTGTAAATTTCGAAAATGCTTCCTCGTCCTTTAAACCTAAAAACCTTTTTTTGTTACTTTATGTTGTGTCCCACTGCTGCTTTTTTCCTCCAAACCTTAGTCTAAGTCTTGTGCGACTTAATTTATGAAAATTATTGTTAAAAAGGAACTCTTTGCAAAGTCATGTTCTATGCTCCTATTACAGACAAAGCCTCTATTTAATAACATTCTATAATCCAGCACCCCTCACACCGACTATAAAGCGCTTAAAAGCTGTCTTGCGTTTAGTGTTGGAATTCTTGAGAACGGACGGCGTGCATTCCTCGGAGGGAATGTCTTGTAAGTTTTATTGCAAGATTTTACCATCTCATTCTGTGGCATGTACCTACCCACTGGTCAGGGTGTTGTGGTTGCTGAGGGTTGTGAAGCATGGGTGTTTTATATGCCCTGCTTGAAAGGAGGTATGTCTATATGTCCCGAAAACTTTGTGAAATGTATAACTAAATGAAATACCTTCATCTATTATATAATATATGATTAAATTTTCCAAGAAAAATCTCGATTTGGACGAAGACTAACTCGTATATAAGCCTTTTTTTTACGAGAAAGTGATGTTAAAAACTCAGCCTAGAAACTTATTAAATCTTTGTGCTCTTCTAAACTTATTAAATCTTGAGGAAGGTTTCAGGCTATTTAACATCACGCTATGACGCTTAGGAGCCAAATAAAAAGAAAGAAATCAGAACGAAAGCGGAAACGAAGCGCGGGCAAGTGATGGTGGGTGGCAGGTCGGTCGGAGGAACAAGTCATTTCACGCGGACAAAGTCGCGGGCAGAATCTAGTAATAAAGTTACTATAATTTTGTAAAAAGGTCAAATAACTGGTTTTAGGATATCACAATAATCACTTGGTTTCCAGTTACCAATATTTTTCTTTGTCGACTCCCAAGGAAACCATACCATCCATTCTACAATGAAACCTCCAACCCAATCTGAACTGAACAATGTAAACAATTTACCTTAATAGCTTATTCCCAATAATCCTTGCAGCGTACATATTATTTATTAGATCAATATAGGCGAGGTCTAGCCGCTCCCCACGCCATAATGGTTATCGGCCAACCGTTTAATTACTTGCGGGCTGAGACAATGGTTAATAAGAAGTGCTCAGCACTATCCCTAAGATTTATTGAGCTGGCAACTTTCAGGAGATTACATGAATTATAAAGTACTAATAACTTGTGTTAGTTGGTGAAGGGATTTGTGTTTTCCTATAGGAATGTGTTTAGGAATGGTGAAAATGATTTGGGTATTGGAAGATACATCTAGTTACTGATATGGCAAGATGAAGGCACAGTAAAGTGATAATGACAGACAGTATAAAATCAGTGTTGACTAGAATGATGGTGGATACAAATAACGTAAAACTTTTCAGATACCTAGGTTTGTTTTTGTTAATCGTCATTTTGTTCCTTCAATCCATTTACGAATCTCTAAAAGAGCGAATAATTTGTGAACAAGAAATTCTATAAAATAATGGGTTATGTTACAAAATAGATGTAACTTTCAAAATTATAATATTGTGTTTTGCCCTCTTTGTATAGATGACACCTTTTAACCCCAGTTAGTTAACCTAACACCCAATGAACTCCTCGACTAAAACAACTTCGCGACACAACATAGGAACAGTATCCATAATTTCCTTGGACAAACTTACAAGCAGTACATCAAAGATATCGGTTGAATATTCAAAGGGTCTGACGAGGTATTATGGAGAACTATCGGGCTCGCCTAGCCCTCTAATTGATTGAAATATATTCAAAACAGTTGCAATGTTGTGTGCGGTCGACTGTTCAGCGAAGTTCGATTTTGATTGTAATTGTTTTAGGGATGAGAAAAATAATGTACAGACGCCGCAAAATTTTAACATGCAGGTAATTGTTAAAATAGTCCAGAGCGCTCGTCATGCAGTTAGGAAGTACATCCGCCAGCACATCAGGCTACCCGAAACTGTCAAATTTTCCCAATCAACTTTGAACCTTATGCTTTATCGATAAAGTTGAAAATCTATTAAATAAATTTGACAGGTTGTAGTAGCTTGCTACTGATAACTGCGTATAGAAGAGATGAACAACTTTTTTTTATATTTACGATTGGATTTAGTTTAGTTTGTGATCTTCCTGTACGAGTCACAATAAATAATTTATCTTTCTGTCTTTCTTTCAACTAACAAAGGTAAAATGTATTTTATACACTTATTCCTATCTCATTTGGATATCAATAATTTAAACTGAAAGGAATAAGATTTGTGATTGATTAGTGTCAAATTTCGTCAGTTTTTAAACAATTTTAACCGGTTATCATTTCAGCCGAAATAAATTATTCTTACTTTTTTATTTACATATTACTATTTATTTTATGATCTCTCGGCGGCCAAGTTTTCTTATCTCCATACACTTGCCATATAGATATAGCTACATATTGATATAACAAAACATTTACAAGGATAACATCGTCTACTTAAAGTTACACTAGACACACGAGTTAAGCTAACGTAATCTTTAATCTAATGACACCCGGTCAGCTGACGCGGCGGCCATGGTTTCTTATCTCCGAACACTTTTATACGAATACCAACAGTTTTATGTAACAATAGTTATTTATAACCCTCTCAAAGTATCTCAAAACCTTTAAAACAATAACACCTTGTACTTAAAACGTCAACACACGAGCCAAGCTAACATAATCTATAATCTAATGACACACGGTCAGCTGACGCGGCGGTCAAGTTTTCTTATCTTCGAACACTTTTTATACAAATAGTTTAAGCTTTGAAAATATCTCAAAACCTTTAAAACAATAACAACATATAGGTACTTAAAATGTCAACACACGAGCTAAGCTAACGTAATCTATAATCTAATGACACACGGTCAGCTGACGCGGCGGCAAAGTTTTCTTATCTCCAAACACTTTTCATAAGGACGCTGCACTTGAGCAATGGCGGGGGCGAGCTTACCAGGACATAGGAATGTGTGGATGTGGCATTGTGATATTGAATGTTTTATTAATGCATCTTTAGTTGGCACGAGGAGAAACTTAACAAAAACATTACCATCCTTTTGGGTTCGCCGTAGTCGGGTAGTAAAAGAGGTTAACATAATTATTCTGATACAAAATTCAGTTGTTTCTGCCAATCGTTTAAAGTTGAGAGGAACTATATTTTGATACAAAGTTATCCTCTGGTAACTTTGTCTTAGGGCTAATTTTTCAATGAACAGATAACTTTTATACGAGGAATAAAGTTGACGTTTGACAGTTTTTGTATAAAATAACTGTCAAGATTTCAAAATTATTCCTTGAATAAAATTATCAGTTGATTGAAAAATCAGCCCTCAGTCTGCTTTGTTATATTTTGAACATCTTGTCTTGTCTAGGTCACATTCAGAGGTTGATTTTGTTTGAGTTTCATTTTATCAGAATTTTTAGATTAAGTTAGGTTACTGAACTGAACATTGGAATTAATAATGCCAAGGTACCTAATAGTCCCTGTGTACCTTGGATTTCTTACTTCCATTGTTCAGTTACTTTTCATAACAATAAATTATACGACGAAGATGATTCGAAGTTATCCGAAAAAGAATATGATGTACCGACATAGCTTGTAGATTAAGAAAGATGTGAAGAGGCAGCAGACCGCTTATCGGCAAGCGTTTGTGAGATGCCCCCCCCCCCCCGCTAGCTGCTGCTCATTTTTGTCAGAACCTCCTCCAATTGTTTCGTAGCTCCGCACCACAGTTCCATACGGCGCTATTTATTGCGATCGCTCGTTAGTGATAATGCCCGGGCGACATGTTGCGATAGTACGCAGATAAACGATTTTCTTCATCACTCTTTTGTTTTCGGCTGTACACAGTTTTATTGTTTGGACATGTTTTTGTTTGGACTCGAGTGTACTCTTGATGTATTGAAGATGGTGGAAGAACTTATCAGGATATGAATAAGGAAATGCATAGACGTGAATAAAGGCTTTTCACTTCTTAGATAACTATCTGTTATCTGAAAAGTCTTTGTTTGCTGTCACATAGTCGGGTAAGTGTGCGTCCACACGAGCGACACGCTTCGACGACAGAGGCAACTGCAGCCGTCGACGCGTGTCGGTTGCCGTCGACAACATGCCGCTCGTGTATTTGAGCACCGTATTCAAATACACGAGCAACACGTTGTCGACGGATTGCCGCGTGTTGCCTCTGTGGTCGACGCGTGTCGCTCGTGTGCATGAGCACTAAAATTTATATTATTTTCAGTATAATAGTGTTAACGTGGGTCTAAATTACACATAATGTTTGGTAAATAAAACATTAGATACCTAATTGTCTTAACCTATTTGTAACAAGAATAATTTTATTCAAATTATTGCTTTCTAAGTACATTCCTTGCGCAAAATTGTATTTTGTTACCAAATTTTTGCGATCAGTTTACTCAGTTATTTTTACAGCTATAACATATTCAAAAACTTGCCTTGTATCTTAATGAAATCATGAATAGAAATTGTTATACTTATACCCAAGAGCTCCTAACTGATTCACTATTCCAGTCTTTCACGTACTTAAGTGTTTACTTCGTCTTATTACTTCAGCAATAACATTAGGCGGCATCTTGCGGCGGTGAACACAAGCTTGGCTGCAATATGACTCCTTGGATATTGTAGGAGGATGCTTAGCATTCTTTTGTTTTAGACTCAAATATCAAATTGTTTTATTCTACACCCTAATTGCGTAACACAATATGAATCACAATCTGAATCTTTTGAAAGATATTGCTAATCTATTGCATCATATTATTTTCGAAAAAATTATCTGGGGGCTTAAAAAGGCCACTTTGGCAGAACCATAAAAGAATAACAAATTATGAATCATAATGGACAGTTAACTGTTAAGTTAATCGTATCAAATTGGGATTTGATACGATTAACTTAACAGTTAACTGTCCATTATGATTAATTTCATCATCATAATGTTGGTGAAGGATTTTTCAGTTATTTTTTTTGTCTGTGCTAAAATACCAATCAATCCAATCCAAATCCAATCACAATCTCTTTGATTATACCAACGTAGTGCAGCGAAAAAAAGAAAAACATGGACTGTCTACGCCACATTATGATTCATAAAGGCTCCTTCAAACAGGCGCGACACGCGATAGAATCGCGCGTGACATAAAGGCACCGCAAGTCGCGCAACGAGCGGTGCCTTTGTATCGCGTATCGCGCCTGTTTGTAGGAGCCTTAATGTTATCCTTTTATTATTCTGCCTAAGTGGCCGTTTTAGGCCCCCTGATCAACAACGTAAATAACGCAATGAATGTTGATGAACTGTCAAATGACAGCCATTGTTACTGTCAGTGTGTTACGCAATCACCCCGCAGGTCAGATGAAATCTTAATTTAATGTAAAGTATTAAATCGTGTTTTTTTCGCCCTACCGCAAAGGATGGTCGAGTTTCCGTTTCGTGTTCACATCTCTGATACACAGACACGCAGTGATTTGACATGATTGTCATGGAAATGCTATTATCATTGTGTGAGCTCACTCAGAAGAGTGAGCTCACACAATGATAATAGCATTTCCATGTGTTCCAGTGTCGATGATACTGAGAACAGTATCGACACTTTTTCGGACGATTAAGTACGGTGAGGGACGAACGAACGAAATAAATCAAAACGATAACGATTTAAATCTTACGATTTAGATCTTTGATTAAACGAGTGCTTTGAAGGGCTGTCAGGTGTCAGGGTAGCTCAAATCAATCACTTTTGGATTTTAGAAAAATTCGTTATGAGTTATGAGTTCACAATGGGAAAAAGGAATAAAGCACTCAGTGTCGGTAAAGGGAAGGAGTCAAGGCTCCTGCAAACTGGTGTGACGCGCGACACGAATCGCGCGCGACTCAAAGGCACCGCTCGTTGCGCGACTTGCGGTGCCTTTGTGTCGCGCGCGATTTTATCGCGTGTCGCGCCTGTTTGAAGGAGCCTTTAGTAAGGCAATTGCTTCCATCAACCATTTTGTCTAATGAATAACGTGGCGAAAATAAAGGCGTCAACTTAAAGCTGCTGTTGCATGCACTGTGCATTTTCACTTTAAAGATATTGTTCTTCTTTTAGAAATAAAAGTGGATTATTTTAGTTGTTAATAATACTGTACGCTCATTTATTTTACTGTAAAATAGTTAAGTAAGTATTTTACGGATTTTTTTATTTTGTTTCTTGAAACATATACTTAATATATTATATGAGCGTATCACTTGACTACTTGTTTTATAAACAAATTGGATAGAAATTGTTATAAATTTTCCAATTTTTCTTTTGTAATAGTCACGCATGCAACAGTTGTGAGTAATTCGATCTACTGTACTTGAGATAGTCGAAGTGCACCGCGCGCCCTCGCGTATTAAATTCGGTTATTAGTCCCGCAAACTTTGATCAAACGGGTTGACCCCGGTTCATCGATCCGCCGACTTTCACCCGGATCATAAACTGAGCCACCCACTTTCAAAACTGAAAAAAACAGTTCCCAACTCACTTCAAAACTAAGTCTTCCTAATCACGCGGCGCGAACAAACTTCCTCCAAGTTTTTTCCAAGTTCAGTTAAACTTCATCGATGTGGGGATCGTTCACCCTGGCAGGGACACTTGCATACGACTCCGGCCGCCGGGCCATTGAAACAAAATGTGGAGCAAGGTTGGCCGAGATTACTTTCGTCGCGAACTTTTTGCGGATCGATATGGAAGTTAAAAGTTTATTACGAGCGCGACACCGCGACGTCGTAAACCCAACTTTGTCTATCACCGCTCACGCTGAAACGCGACAACCATGCTTTTAATTAGCTTTCATCCATCGCTCCATGCTCCCCTATCATGGTGTTCTTATTCTGGACTGCGATACCCAGTTCCGCTGCAACACGAAAGCTAAAAAGAACCTTTATTTACTTTACATATCAGCACCCGTAACTAACGAGCGTAATACCTGCTCAGCATTCGTATTCACAAAGGTTTTTCTACCTACGCCGGCGGCGGGCATAAAATAGGAGGCGAGTCGGGAAGGAGGCATAAAGGAGAAAATAAAATAAAGACGGCGCCAGCGAACGGATGCGAGGTCCGTGAAAAAAGTACGAGGAAAGCAGGCTTAATGGTGTGGCGCAGGTGAGGTGGGCGGGGCCGGGTGGGTGGTATGTTACGATTGGTCGGCGCCGCCCAGCCGCGAGTACGCCCCCCGTCCCCCGCCCCCGTCCCGCGAGGCGCCCCCCACCCCCGCGGCCACCGGCTATCGCCTGGCGACCACCTACAGCCACCCGACGCAAGCTATGCCTGTGTCGTGAATTAGTTTGCCAACTCTCTGTCTATGGCGTAGCTCCGAGGCTGTAAGTATGGACGGCGGACTGAATAATCGATAAAGGTGTTTATTGAAAACGGGTAAGGACGAAGCACTTTATTGCTTCTTTATTATTAAAGCCAAAGGTGGTTGAGTCAACTGCTACGAGCGTAGCCGGTGCTGGCGTAGTAGCTACAGTCGTAGGCGTCGTAGCCTGTAGCACGGCGTAGCGCTCATGGTTTCTTGCCTTATGTTATATTGAGTAGTTATATCTTGTCATATAAAATTGGTAGATAGTAGTTGGCTGTCTTTCTTATTCTAAACTTTGTTATATTAAAGATTGCCGGCTCAGTAGAAAACGTCTATATCACAGTTAGTATTTATGTATACGTAAGCATTTGTTTTACAACTTATAAAGTTGAGAACTCGAACAATTACGTAATAAACAGCTGTTCTGCCCAGTCTTTTACAATTCACAGTTAAAAAAAGACTTTTCAAAGTTGTGACCTTGTTTGTATACCTAATACAGAACTTATTGAGCTACATTGACTTGTACAAACTGTGTAGGCTTGAAGACTTATTTTGATATTTTTAATTTTTTTTTGGCTTTCGTTACTACAAGATCTATTGTATAAAAGAAAAGTAATAATCAGTGAAAAAAAATTTCACCTTACGCCCATGTGATGGTAGCGAAACGGCCAAGCCACATATTTTGACTAAGGTGTAGAGTTTGTGAAGTTAGGGCTTGTAGAGTTAGGGTGTGTAGAGTTAGAAGCTTGGCTCTACATGAGATCTGATAGCTTTTTGACCGTGTGAGACATAGGTGGTCTCGTCGTGGCAACATTTACATGAGAATGTTTTTGGTGGGATTTCACATCTTTTTGTAAGTTGCTTATGAAAATTTTTTTTCTTGTTTTTTTGTTGTGATTTACTAAAAATCCTGAAACAAGTGTTTTATTATTTATAACAAGGAGTCCCTATATCAATTTTCAGACCTCTTGCATCAAAATTTGCGGAAGTCTCATACAAACTTCCATCCCCTACTTTAAGGGGTTGGGGGGTAAAAGTTCCAAGTTTGAGATTTTTTTTTGTTTTGTGCTAGCTTACATATCAAATTTCAGCTTTTTAGGATTTCAGGAAGTACCCTAAGAATTTTCATGATCATTAGTCAGTGACGAAATCGAGGTTTTTTTAGATATCAATAAAATCTAAAGTATAAAAGCCATGCAATTGAAACTTTAGATGTTTAATAAGTCCACTATTGACATCTCAACCCGAAAATTTTGTTTATTTTTGGTATAATCCAAACCCAAGTTATGAGGGTCCAAAAAACGACGAAGCGCTTCGTGAAAAGGTAGGTAGTGCGCTTTGCTTGGCTCGTCTTGGCCCCCGCCAAGACATTTTTAAATCTGGGGCACGGGAGTGCCCCCGCACTCCCGTGCCGTTTAAAAATGTATAAAATAAGGAACTAAATAAATAAACAGTTTATATACTAATAGTTACGTATGTTTTAGTGTATAGGGTGGTGAGGACCCATCTATCAAAACTGCCTGTACCTGTGCGGCAATTATATCAAGATGTTTCCACAACACAGGATAACAAAGAACGCAATGACTTTGTATTTCACGTCCCATGACACAAAAACGTTCCCCCGTGTGAGCGAGTGTAATGTACCGTGAAATAATGACTGATTACCTTAGTGACAGACAATGTACGTGGATACTTAGCTATAGGTACCTGAGACAGTAATCTTGTTGTACAAAAGATGTATGAAATGTACGCGATGGGATTTCCCCAACGGCAAAAATTACGAACCTCAAAATAGTAATTTCATTTTTGAAAATATCTCAGAAATGCCGTTATATTTTGTGTTTAATTTTTAAAAGTAAGGATTTAGACATGTCATCGAGTATTTTAAAGATGATTTGATGAAGACACAACAATGTGGAATTGAGTACATTTGTCCATAGTGCCGTGGGCAATCTCCTATCATGCTTCTAGACCCAGCGGTTTGGGTGTTCGTTGTTACTCAGTGAATTAATGAATTTAATCATTTTATTAAATAGAAGATAGGATTTCAATTAATGATGATATATGGATGTAACAAAATTCGCAAAGCTGTGGGTGGACGCATAACTAGTAAAACATGGATAATTAAGCTAGTATCTTTAACAATGAACGAATTTCTGGAAACCTTCATAATGAATCTGAAAGCAAGCTAGTCTATTGGGAAATTCTCGGAAAAAATCGATGAGCAAACAGCGCATCGATTTTTTCGAAGAATTTAATATTAACACTTTGCGGGACACTAAAGAAGCCAAAATAGAAGTTTTTCAATTAATTAATTGTATTTTGTTTATTGGATCTCCGACAGAAGCTGCACAATTACATGCGTATTTACAAAAACAGGAACAAATACAAGTTTCCGCTTCGAATTATCAGTCAGTCAGTCAGCTTTATTGTTATTAATCTTTAATACGTTAAGTGTCCTTCCTCAACTAAGTTTAGATTCGTGTCTATTATTAACATAGGCATAGGTTCATCGGATTCAGAAACATACTACAGCAACTATTAGAACACTAGATAGGCTTTGACTGCTTTACATAAACACGTTAGGGCTGATAGTTGTCGCCCCCGCCGTCTTACGTCGTCGAGATGGGGGACTCTAATATTATAATAGTTTCCGCGTCAGGTGCCAGAGGATGCATAATTAAATGCTGTAGTCTTAAGACAGGTATTATTATCTTTAGATTGTGGTTTTACAATGTTTTCATGGGTTTTTTTTTTCTCTTTATTTATTAGGGACTTGTAACCATTAACAGGTCATGTCAGCCCCATCATTTCCTTAAACAAGTTACTTACAAAATTTTCTTAAGACTATTAAATATAAATTTATAAATAAGCTTAGCGTTATTGCTTGCAGGGTAAGCCAGAATACATTGAAATTTACCTAAATCTAATGCATTTAATTTTAATTTTTTACATAAATGTTGCCTTTCAAAATCATTGCGAATACAATCTATAAGGAGGTGTTGGGCATCTTCTGGTTTATCACAAACAATACAGTTTGGTGAAAGGGATTTTTTCATTAAAAAGGTAATTTTTTTTAGTGGTACATGTCCTGATCGTATTCTAAAAGCTATTTTAAGTAATTGCCTACCTTCATGGGTTTATAAAGGAATAAGATCTATAATTTCAAGGTGCATCAGCCTGCAGCTAAACCCCTAAAGAACTCAAAATTTTGACGCATCAATCAAAATATGACTTGATTATGACGTACATTTCTATATCAATACAGTTTCAAACGATCCACTTCGCAGTGACATCATTCGTATTCAAAAATCGAACAAACGCTCTCACCGGCAAAGAACAAAAATTCGCGCGCTCAAAAATGGTGAAATATCCCCATACCATTGTCCGGCATCACAATGCCTTTACGACACTGGGTAAATAACGTTTTGAAAAAATGTAAAAAAAGCACCCGCAGTTTGTGGGTAGCGGGTAAACACGTCGACGTACCCCTTATTGAGTTGATCTGGCCATTTGTACAGCCCTCGCCCTTTGCATTTTTGAAAAAAAGAAACTCAGCTTGCGAATTCAATTTCCAATATCCATTTTTGACGTGGCGTGATTAGAACGCAGTTTGGTCGTTAGCGGTGTGTCGGAGATGTCGTTTCCTTCCATTTTGTATCGGTATCGATTCAAAGTGTGAGTTAGTCTGGCTGTCCGTTTTTTATTTGTGGGTAACTCGAGGAGTTTTAACTAACTGTGACTTTTGCATTGAAAGAAGATTCTATGAGGTGTATGCATGTTAACATGCATGCATGCATGTTGCATGTGTTGCATATGACTAATTCGTGTATTTTAATTCGGATACATTTTCAGTGCTGTAAATTTTTGTTAGTGCCTAGTAGCAATTTAAGAAGGCCTTACTTATGTAAGGCCTTCTTAAAATGGCCGGGCAGGGTTTTTGTAGAGCGTTGACAGATAAATGGAGGTAATGGGGGTATCGTGCTACTCAGTAATCGAGTTGTGGAGGTCAGATAGGCAGTCGCTTCATGTAAAATACTGGTATTTACCTGCCTCCGGTTAGACTGAAAAAAGGCAAATTAAATGACAGATAAATGAAACTTGTACCTACATACCATCGCCTTAAAGTGAAAACCTCGGGAATGTAAGTAGCACTTTATGCATTTCGGAGAATCTTATAGTATCGAACAACAGTTCTGGATATAAAAGCGGGTTAAAGTTCCATATTAATTAATAAGAATACAGAACTTCCATTTTTGAAGTCGGTAAAAAAAACATAGAAGACGAAAATTTAACAGCACGCAGTTCTTTCTTCCTCCTGAAAAGTTACTTCTTTTACACTTACGAGGTTTTCACTCTAAGGCGTCGATACATATTAAGCGTGCTGGTACGATGCAGCTTTATTTTGACTTTCGCTACCTACTACTGGTATCCAATTCACTCGGTGCACCCATCCTTAAGCAATTGCCACTACAACACATTACACATTAATCAAAACAAACTATTACATTTATTTGTTCCAATAAGCAGCTCTTAATACATCTCACGAGTGTCTTCCAAGTATTGTAGCAATAATAAATATATCATAGTAAAGTTATCCCCTTGGGATAAATAAAAGGGAAATAAAGCAAATCGCCATCCCGGAAGGGTCCACAAAGAAAAACGATTAATATTAACTGAAATTGTTATGGCCCCCTTAAAGGGGACATTTAATATTATTTTTACTGCTATACGAAAGAGTTTAGTTTGGAATTGAATACTCGTAAAATTTGAAGACGCAATTTTAGTGATTTGTGGTAATTATAATAATTGTTGAAGAAGGCTGATTGCTGTTTTTGTCGCCTATGGCTTGATAATATTTTGGTGAAAAAAAAAACAAATCAGGATTGTTGTATCTGTTATTTCTATTTTCATGAAATAAGAAAAAACTGTGTTATTTTGTAAACAACGAATTCTTGATTTTACATGTAATATTTATTCTAGTCAATCTCTTGCTAAACCTTTATGCTTTTTGTGATACTTATAATATTAATTTTTTAACTTTACTCAAGTTTCTAGTCAGAATAAAAAAAAGCTTAAAAATCACAAACCGGGACTTTTTAATAACAGTTTTAAAAACACCTTAACGAAATATTAAAAAAATTCTCACCTCACTTAATTTTTAAAAACACCTTAGCGAAATATTTAAAAAATCCTCACCTCACTTAATTCTTGAACCTTAACCCTCCAAGGAATAAACTAAAAATCTCAACAAAAAAGCATCTTATTAAGGAGGGACCTTAATGAAATCTCAGCTCATTAATAGAGAAGGCAAAAAGAGTCGTTTTATGAACACGCACGTGATATTAACCCTTAACGAGTCCTGGGACGCCGGTGTTCTTACATTAAAATGTAAACATTGCCCCTTACCCCTTCCCTCAAGTCACTGTAGGGCCGAATCGTCATTTGTCTGTGACATTAAAATCTTAGGCAGACGGGCGGTTGAAATGCGTATAAACGTGTAAAGACTGGAAAAAGAAAGTTCTGCTGATGATGCAATTTTTTGGTTATGTTAGATAATTCTAGCTTTTTTGAATGACGTTTTAAGATTTTAAAAGATAAAATACGTTTTACTCGTTACATTGAAACACGCTATTTTCAAATCTGCTCATTAATCTCAAATACCCGTATCTCATTCTTCAGGCTATTACTAATGACTGCTGAACGATTTTGCTCCCGCAAGTAATTCGATTGTTTTTGGACGATACACGATGACAAATGTAACAACGCTAAACAAAATCTGAATACGATTGCATTTTATTCATTAGGTATATCATGGAAATGGGACTGAAACAACTGGCATAATGTAGGTGTACTACAAGTACACCTGTGCCTTACCCTTTGAGGAAAAGATGCGTGATGATATTTATGAAAGTGTGCGGACATTTATGAAATATATAATACTGGCAACTGATTTCATAATTTTAAAGCCGAGCGTCCAACACGCTCAACAAACGCGCGTCTACCCCTCTTTCATAATAAGAGCGTCTAATCTAAGTGTCGAGTACCTCAGAGCGGTCATCTCTGTCGGGATCACTCCCACGGGTCCCCTAGACCCCAGGAATCCGGATTTATTCCGTCTGAATACCCACTGTCGCAAACGACACCTCTGCGATGCCTGAATGTTTTATGACGTTGCGTGAAGATGCTAGATTAGATTAAATTCAAACGCGTGTAAAGTTGGGAGCTTTGAAAATAAGGGTTTTAGTCAAATTATTAGAAGAGCAGTTATTTAAAGTTTCAGAATTGTAAGTTTATCTTTTCAGAAAATTAGTTACATAATAATATGTTACCACAACATCATTCTTAGATGTTGATTAATATGGATGAATTAGATAACATTCGATAGAAAGATTGTTCGGCTTTCAAAAAGTGTTTTTTTTAAGAGAATATTTTTTCTCATAATAATAGCGGGGATCGTAGCAGCAGGTGGCGATCTGTAGTTTCTGCCAAACCCCATGGAAAGAAAGCGTGAGTAAGTATGTATTTATTTTTTCTCAATTAAAATATAGTCTATAAAGAATTCTTCAATACTCCGTATATTTCTGTCACTATTTTTAAATAAATGGAATAAATTAGTAAAAAAAAAGCATAGAATAAAAAAAAAATACAAAATATTGAATGCACCGTATAAAAACTATTTTGCTTGATTGAAATAGTAACGTATTTCACAAGCGTTTTTGTAAAATGAATAGAATTGATTGGAGCATAGTTTTCAAAACATAGCAACTATGTAAATCTTCTTCTATTATGAATGTAAACTTCACTTAAGAATTTTATCAGTTGCGCAGTAGTGGTAATGAATCTTGTTTACATGCAAACCCGTAGTTTACACGTCTAGACGAAATTGAAATTTACATTCATAAACTTCGCTAGTTTACAACCTAGCCCACTTAACGGGATGGATCCTTAATATTCGGTACACTTTTAATGGAGCTATGATAAAACAACTTAATCATGTCAACTTGACATGACTCCAAAGGAAAATTAATCTATTTGTTTTATCCTTGTTTCCATTTAAAATAATAAGTACCTAAGTAATTCATATACATAATCAGCTTATACGGCTCCCACTGCTGGGACACAAGCCTCCTCTCTGTGAAAGGGAATGGGCCGTAATCCACCACGCGGGCCCAGTGGGGGTTGGTAGATGTCACACGTCTTCGAATTTTTGGTTCTAGGACATGCCGGTTTCCTCACGATGTTTTCCTTCACCGTTTTTGAGAGCAATAGTGATGAAATAAATTAACACAAAGTAAAGCACCTGTCTGGGTCCGAATCCACGGCCTACAACTCATAAGTCGGGTCCGTTACCACTGGGCCACCACTGCTCTCAATTCTCACACAAGCAATTAATAACTAATACCTAATTAATTAATAAAAATAACAAAATGAATTCCTAACTTAACTAAAACTACAAACTAAAATATAGCGTCGAAAATTTCACCCGCATCGCTGGTCGACTGGTAATTTACCCAAGAGACTGGCGGCATTACCACTTTGTATGGCAATGCTTAGCCTCTGGCCAAGGTAAAAGTCAGCCCTTGAGTCAAGGGAAGTGTCAACCAGCCGTTTCGAAATTTTCTTAAAAAGAACATGAGCACTCGGACCTTTTTATCCTTGAATGTATTTGAGTGTAAAAGATTGATTTATTAACTGTACATTCTTCGGAAATTTTGTGAACCCTCGCTCATTCATTGTCTCTCCTAAAACTGAATTAGGTAAATTCACAGTCGTACAAAAAGATAAAAATAGTTTTTATCGTAATTTACGGTTAATTAATTAATTTATTTTTGTAATGTACCATTTTTTAAATGTAATAATCAAGTAGGTATAGAAGATGCTGAAAAAAACACAAATACTTAATGCATTCCAAGATTTCTTCATCCAAATTGAAAATATATCGCAGAAAGTCACGAAACGGAAGTTAAAGAACTTTAGGGTACCGTAGTACCTAAATCAAAATTACGAAGTTCCAATGAGCGGTCTCTAACGACGAAGGAGATGGCCGAATTCTTTAATTATTTAGCTCAAATCGTTGCCAACGATGTCCTTTGACGTTGCTTGCTTTAATTTAGGATTCCTCCCCCAAATTAAAAATATAATGAGATTGAACTGAGCCGGTGTTAATTGGAAAGCGATCTCAGAGGGTGGTATAGACAGGCTGTTGTTGTGATATAGGTACAGATGTATATTGTTGGCAACGAGAGAAAGAAAAGACAAAAAAACCTATGAAATTACAGTAAATTGGGTGTTTTGTATAGTATTCAGTCAGTCATTTTTATGTTATGAATTTATATCTGAATATAATAATAAGCAAGGCCATTATTCCACGTCAAAGTCGGATTAAAAATTAGAAGAAATATAAACCCCCTCTTTACTCCCTTTATAAAACTCCTTCGAGTTACGAAGATGTTTTTTTATATTCGTACCTTAAGTTTTTTTTTTTCAACCCATTGACATATTTGCACGTAGACGCGAAACACGCTGTAAGTGATCGCGCTCATTTGTCAGCGTGAACACAGCGCTGCAGCCGCTGGATTACCGTCATTCTCATCTTATCTTTTTTCTTAAAAAGTTTGGACGAGTTAAGGGGATTACGTTGATGCGTTTCGCAAATATTTTTAGTTGAAGTTGACTATTCATTAATGCCTGAAATAGGTGTCTCACATTTTAAAAAGACAACATCTTTTAACGTAATAAGTAGGTATTAGGTACCAACGTAACTACATTTACTTGATAACATTTACGCAATACCAATAAAGGGTGTTCCTTATGTTAACAACTTACCAGTTTCACACAAGTAGTTTAGCAGTTTTTGTAAAATGAAAGCCTACAAAAGGAAACTTTTGCTACAGAATTTTTCTAGGTTTCCTAGGAAAATTCTCAATTTTCCTTCCAGTAAAAAATCTATAATTAAAAGAATTAAATATTAAATGAATTATGTAAAAGAATCTATAAGTAGAAAAATACTAAATTACTTACAAGTACAGACGCCAGCACGTCAAGTTACTACAAGCTGTCAAATTTCTTTAATAGATTTTCAACTATATCGCTAAAGCATAAGGTTCAAAGTTGATTGGGATAATTTGACAGTTTCGGGTAGCTTAATGTGCTGGCGTCTGTACCTAGCTAGTTCCCTACAGTTAAAACCACGGAAATCAGTATCTGCCTAAAAAAATAAACATTTTTTCCTTAACATTTCTAGTTATTTCCAAAGTAAATACGCAATTTACAGACCAAAAAAACATGCAGTACAAATTAATATGGAAATATGGGCACCGATATCAAATACCTACACATCTATCTATCAAAATTCATCAGCATACGAAACTCCACATTCATATTCATGGCCGCGGTCACAATGACAGTCAACCGGCAAATAAAAACAAATAAAAAACAGTAATAGAATCAGAGAACAAAATCCATCAGGGTGACACGTGTGACGTGGATACATGCGGCCTCTTTCTACAGCGTGCTTACGTAACGACGTGACAACTTTGTCTTAATAAAACATAATGTAATTATTGGGAATGACTTTCTGGTGGGAATAAATTGTGGTGGTCTTTTGATGTCCGACAATTTTTATGGAGAAATTATTGACTATAATATTGTGGCCTCTTTGAACAGCGTGCTTACGTAACGATGTGACAAATTTGTCTTAATAAAAAATAATGTAAGTGTTGGGAATGACTTTGTGGTGGGATTAAATTTGGATGGTCTTTTGACGACCTTGATCTTGATATTTACAGAGAAATTAATTACTAAAGCAAGCGGCCTCTTTGTACATGTACAACGTGCTTACGTAATGAAGTGACAACTTTGTCTTAGTAAAAACATTGAAAGTATTGCCAATGACTTCGTGGTGGGATTAAAATTTGATGGTTTTTTGATGTAAGACAATCTTTATGGAGAAATTAATTACTAAACCAAGCGGCGTCTTTATACAGCGTGCTTACGTAACGACGTGACAACTTTGTCTTAGTAAAATAATGTAGGTATTGTACTAATAAACGCATGTAGCGAGATGGACCAAATTTTATGTACTTGCGTAAATGTTCGTCAGACGACTAACAATAAGAAAAGCTTAGATTCATATTATGTAATATTTCGGCACATAATTCATTTGTGCTTCCTAGAGGTGAAGGTATAAAATAAACTGCGTCTTTGAATGTGACGTAAATTGGTTTGCTTCATCATTATAGTAATTTATTCTTATTTTCCGCAGCTGAAATATGTAAAAAATTAAATTACCTATGATGTAAACCCTATTACACATGATGTAAACCCTAGATAAGACATAATTACATTTTCACTACCAGCCTGTAACTTGTTACGAAAAATAAATAATTTATAACTAAAATACCAGCCTGTAGACAATGTCTCCGGGCACTGCAATATTTTGCTCACCTTTGGGGTCTCCACATTATGCATAACTGATAAGGCCCGATTTTGTATGCATGCGATCCTTAGCCTCAACGCTGCGTGGGTATAATGACGTCACACCCGTGGGAATAGTGAGCAACACAGTTTTTAGCTTATGTTTACTTATATCTTATATGGTTGACGTGTGACGTGCTTACAGGACTATGAATGTACAAAGTTCTGATGCAGTTTTCCATTGTTTGTGCGGTTAGGTATGACCATTATATTATGTTGTGTAACCCACGATTTCCCAACTATTGTCAATTATTCGTGTTAAAATAGTGTAAGAAGCATACAGGATTGGTTATTTGAATAAACAATATGTAAGGACTGGAATGTGTCTTCCAGTTGGTAAAGGTTTTTTTAAATACATAGTACCACTAAGAACTTTTTAGTAAAATCACGGTTATCAACTTAGCTTATAGCGGTCCACTACTGGGCATATGTAGGCCTCCCCTAGGCTTTTTTTTTCAGGATGGGTATTCATTAAATGACCCCTCCCGCTCTGGGTGGAGCGGAAGGGAGTGTTAGACTCTTACTGACTAAAACCCACCCGTGTTCCTTCCTTAGCCCTTTATGTTCCGGGCCAGCGGTAACCCTTTTGGACAATCCCGCTGACCAGCCTCTCCTAGTCTGCACCACAACACCCTGTGCTCCGCCTTCCGCATCCAGCCTGTCTCAGCCACTTACATAAGGTCATCCGTCTTGTTAGGGGGCGTTTCACGAGCGATTAAAAACCTGTCGTTTTTTAATTTAATAAAAATCTGATTGTTTGTTTACTTTCCAGACCGACCACTGAAAAGGAACAAGATGTTATTGATTAAAATCTATGTCCAAAATGCTTTAATGTTTTATAGTACATTTTAATACAATGAAGGTTTAGGTTATTTTTACGCTTAGAGTGATTCTAATAGGATATTTTTAGACACCGCCGTTCGCTAAGCAAAAACTATGAATAAATCGTCCTGCCACGAGATTACGTAAACAAATACTCCTACACGTCTCACAAATATAATTCAAGCAAAAAACAAGAGAGATGGCCACACACGCCAATCACGAAACGAGTTACCCTCCGGATATTCAATTCCTGGACATGTCCGAACTGGAGCGAAACAAATATTTATCAAAACCTGTAAGGAATACATAAAATGACATAAAACATGCCCGGCCGGACGAACAAACAGCACAGTGATGGATTATTGCCAGTGACCGCCTCTATTTCCTATTGGAATAAGGAATTACCATATGCGCCCGGACACGACGCCGGATGCGGGAAAGTAGTGTGGAGAAGGATTTTTGGGAAAAATTCGTCCTTTGAGTCGAGTTCGTTTCTAAATAGTAGGCTGTGACAGTTCAGGGAAAAGCAAGTGTTTCTATTGCGATGTGTTCGATTTATGTAATAAAAATGTCGACCAGTAAGTTAAGTTTAATTCAAAATACAATTGTCTTCAATTAAAGCTACTAAGGCATCGGTAATTTGGTAGTGTTGGAAATTAATATGTTTATAGAACATTTTTGCCCGTAATAATTATTAGGACAATTTTTCTTTATTTTCATTTATTCTAAATTATATAGTTTACAGATTCTTTTCCAATTCCAGTATTAAAAAAAAAGCGCATTCCATCCCTCTCTACCGTTCGTCCGGGCACCGAGGTCGGCGTCACTCCGGCGACCGGAGACCCTTCAAAAAGTTTGATAATAACACCAGCAACGGCGGTAATGTGACAGCCGATACGTCGCCGAGCCGCTGCTGTTTAAATTTCGAACCTTCGAACCGCCATTGTCCGGCAGATGGCAATTTGTTTTCGTTGTATTGCTTTGTATGGGTAAGCCTTTTTTGCAGTACAGAATAAGCATGCAATGGAGCTATTTGAGATTGGCTAGGCTCGATTGCGATTGCAGCTAATAGTATATTTCATTACAAGTGCGGAAAGGTTGTCATTGCAAAGAGTTCCGACCATAGACTAATGGTTCCGACAAATGTCTACCCGAGCCGAGGCGCAGCCGAAGGCGAGGGTTGACAGTCGGAACAAGTTGCAATGACGGTTTCGCACGTGTACTGAACGACTATTTTTAATACAGTTGCGAAAAAATGAAGCAATTTAATAAAATAAAAAAACACAATAAACTCAACTAACTAATGGCGCCAACCATAAAATATAAGCAGAGATTTTATTTTCTTCACTCATTCTGGTAGGCAAAGGGAACTATGCCCATACAGCCAAGTCAGTAAATTTTTTTTATTGATATGAAATGAAAATGAAATTTAATGAGATGAAATGAAATGAAACCTAACCTCACTCATTAAATCAAATCATTAAATCTGATATTGAAACAAATTAGTAGCTTCTTTTTAGAAATATACGTATTTGCATGAATCATAAAAACTTCTATGAATTTTTTTAGTAAAAACTTCATGGTTGGTTTTTCTTTTTAATAGACATTATTTTGACAGTTGGGAAAGAGAACGCACGAGTTCGGGAAAGGTAAAAAAAAAGCACGAGTATGTAATAGCCCACATCCCGAACGCTATACGTCCCTGCAATACGCCACTTTTTGAGCAACTGTATTAAAAATATTATGTCTTAAACTGTTACGTATTCTATTGAAGCTTGTCAACGGTTCCGAAATCTACTACTAGTACACTTCGATGAATGTACTACTAGTAATTGTGTATTTAATGTAGGTGGGTACCACAACATGGCAATAAATGTCTAAGCACAGTTTCAGTTTCCTACAGTCCTTTTAAAATCCAACGATAACAATATTTTGATTTCAAAGATGACATTATTTTGTCTATTTATTTAAACATTTGTGAAGTATACATAAAAGAGCACACAAGATATTATGTCACATCGCAGTCATCATCTTGGCAACCACAAACTAATCAAGGAACTCATTCTTTTATTCTGTTTTTTTACGTATCATCATGAACATAATTCCCACTACCTCAGCACCATTACACCATAACTCGCCATCGTCACATCAAGGAGGGCCTTCCAACACATTAGTCCGCAACCGACACATGTGATCCTGCACGGCACCTCATGAATCTATCATTTATCATCACTGAGCCATAGGAGCTTTGTCATTCCTTCATTTGCTGTATTTTTCTGTTGGTTTCATTTCAAGTGTTGTGTGTTTATGGATTCATTTATCACTTTGTTTGTAAGTAGGTTGGTTTGTGGTTGTGGAGTTGTGGGTAGGTACATGACATTTTGTAGAAGGCCACATATCTGCGATAACGGTGGTGTAGGTGTTGTTTTTACAGAGTGTCAACGTCGTACTGCCGGTCGATTCTATAAAAATCTCACCGTGAAAACTTAGGTGAAGTGAGCGTGGACTGAGCTGTCAATAGTGTCAATTCCTAGCAAAAACAAACTCACTTCACCTAAGTTTTCACGGTGAGATTTTTACAGAATCGACCGGCTGAATCGTAAGATTAAAGTTTTCTGAATTAAGACACGTTAGGTTATGTAGACTCGTTATTAGTTTTTCACCTAACTGACCTAAATAAAATTATTTTGAAATATCCTTCTAAACATTTTTTGACACGTAACTGTCATGAAAAATTTAATTTTAGTGAAATACACATATTTCTTACATAACAAGACGAAAAAACTTCAATTCTTTAAAGTTACCTGTCTAAAGAAAAGTCTTACATTCTAATCTATTTTATTTATTTTGTTTTATTTTACCATTTATGTACACACATATATAAACAGACATAAAAAAAACAGAACAGAAAAATAGGTACAAAGGTGATGCTTATTTTATAAGAAATCTCTTCCAGCATACCTGCGATAGAACAATAAATAGAGAGATGTAGACAGCGTGTGAAAGAGTAAAGGAGACAAAAAATAATACATACAATCTAAAAACAATTCACTTAATAAAACTAAACAAGTAGGTATTATAAGAATATACTTACATACATACAAATAAACATACATACTTCTAAAATAAATATCACTAGAAAGAATGTTAATAAATATTGAAACGTAATCTATCTAAGTATTAGCTACATTTACATTCAAATTCTTATCAAAAAGCCTGGCACACATACAAAACTTAGCAAAATAAAAATGTCTAGACTAACAGGCGCATATCTCAGAAAAGCTAGTTTAATACATTGAAATATTCAATTGCTTGTCCCGCTATCAGATGGCTAATAACTTCGCAACTTGTTCATGTGCTGCCAAAGGAAAATACCTGGGAAATGGCTTTGTTTTCAACTACATGCACTGCATATGCCGGAGACGCTTGTAGACTGGTGTGTACCTACATAATCTTGAAATTTATTCGTTAGATACGCTGCCAAATGTGCGTTAAAGGTTATGGTGGATGCAGAATATTGGAAGGTTAGTAGATACATAGTTTGAAAAACCAGGTAACATTTTCTGTAGGATATATAAACTCGTCCATGTTTTAAAGACTTGCCTATGTGGTCAGTATTGTTTTAAATCGTCAAGATTATTGTTTCAAAATCTTCTTCGGTCAACTATGCTTTGAATCTACATAATAAAAATCTTAAATTAAGAGTTTCTTATAAAGCATAGTGAGCATTAAGGATAGATTTTTGCTAGTCCATCCCCTAAAGGGGTTAAATAGGAAATGAACGTTTGTAAGAAAGTTCGTAATTTTTTTCGATCGGAAATCTTATCACACGGGGCTTGTTACCTAATACTAGGTCAAAATCTTCCATTTGAGATTATTGCTCAATACAACCATTTAATAACCTATAACGCAAAGGTTGAAGTTTATAACATTCAAAACTTTGAAATCGTTCACATCGTAAGCAAAATTATCAGCCCATCACTAATTTCACATCTCAAATACTCCGAATCAACACGACAGAGGAACAGTGATGCGTCGTGACAAGTCAGATGCTAATCAGTCAACCCTTCGGCCGACAAATCGGAAATTAGGGACGCATGAGCGATACAGGGTTAACCCGGACCGACCGGGGTCTTTTTGGCCCCGGAGACCAGCCGTCTTGTTCTTTGAATATTTAACGCGTACAAATGTCCTTTCACATTCGTGGCTTCACCTGCGACTGGTAACAGAGTGGACAACTTTATTTGGGACTAAAACTACAGGGGTTGTTTTTACTTTACTATTTTACTATGAATAAGTGCTGCAAATGAGTTTAGTGAAGTTACACAAAAATTAAAGTAGTTTCTCAGAAATATATTTTGTTTGATTGTTGTATAGAATGCGTAGATAACAGCTAGCTACGGGTCTTTTTAAGACCCTACATTTACTACCCTAACTTAGTGTAGTCACAATAAATTTTCATAGTCAATCATATATACTTCAACTTAATAAATGCTGCTTACTGCGTAAGTGCTCACGTGTCAACGAGAGAGGCTACTGCAAACTGCCGTCACTCGTCGACAGCTGCAGTTCCCTGTGTCGTTGAACGTCTGTCGCTCGTGTGTATGCATACTAACAGACACTGCCGCCGATATAACCAAAATGTGTGTTAGCAGAAATTTTTATACGTTACATTTTAAACAGTTTTCAACTTCGATTTATACTAATATGGTTTACTATATGGTATACTGGTATGAATAAGAGGGGTGTAAAGTTCACTCATCCTCCATAGAAAAAAAAGGATCCTCCGAACAGACGGGTGTCATGCCTGTGATGTCGGGACGTTGTTTAAATACTAGTCGCGCGGTAAACTCTGCTTGCGCGATGCAGGATTTTGCGTGACGTCAGTGTGATGCGTCATGTAGCGTGGTAGATGCCGCCACACAAGTATTTCTCTACCTCGAACTTTCAACACCTACCTAAACATGTCCGTCAATTCTCAACAATCGCCCGTTCCCGCCTGTCTGAACTACCTTAGGTGACGAGTTCGTTGTCGATTACAGGCGGAAAGTACGAAACACTTTGATCGCGTTACCGACCGGTAGACGTATCTCTCTACCTACCGCCGCTTTGAGAGGCATCGACTTGACTTGCTTGCTCAAGGCGAGGCGCTATCGAATACTGTTTGATAATTTGAGCTCTGTTCTGTTGGTAATTGACCGTTTAAATAGAGAGGAGTGCTGGAGTTTGCGTTAGATTTTAATTATGGCTAAGTTTAGATGTATATTCTGTGATTTATTTTGTTGTAAGTTGTACATGTTAAATAATGAGCCTTTGTAAAGAACAGAATACGTGTCGAGTTGTCTACCTATAGACACTTCCATGATTGAGTAACTTGGTACAAAGCGTATATTTATATCGACACTAATAATAAAGCTGAAAAGTATGTTTGTTTCTTTGAACGCGCTAATCTCTGAAACAACCAGTCTGATTTGAAAAATTCTTTACGCATTTGATAACCCAATTCTTGAGGAAGGCTGGCTATTTAACATCACGCCAGGACCCCTAGGAGACGAGCAAAATTATAAAGTCAGAAACGAATAATTAGCGCGTGTAGGTGATGTGATGTAACAAGGTGGGTCGGGGGAACAAGAAATTTCACTTTATAAATTAAATATTATGATTTTTTTAATCTTGCTCATTTCTTACCAAAAATATTTGGTACCTAAAAACCAAAAATGTACAGACACCAGCACATCAAGTTACTACAATCTGTCAAATTTCTTCAACAGATTTTCAACTTTATCGCTAAAATATAAGGTTCAAAGTTGATTGGGAAAATTTGACAGTTTCGGGTAGCTTGATGTGCTAGCGTCTGTACAACCCCACGCATTAAAGCAGGTAGTCACATAACACCAGCCTATAATTCTTCATTAGCACGCATTAGATTATATTCTGCCAATCCTTAAGACACAGCGCAAATTTGCGGACAAGATAATGGCGACACACGCATTTAAATACAGTCATAAATATCCCGCGTCTGTTTGTACGCACAATGTGCATACCTCGGCTAGATGACGGCGACGTCTTAAAATATAGGGACCCTCTCTTAACCCCACCCGAGGTACCTATACTGTAATTAATAAATGACCCACACGGTCTTTAGGACCGTTGGGGATCAGATTAATATGAAATTAGTAGGTAAACTACTGGTGTTACAGCTGGTGGCTATGGTAAACCTGATTTTCCAATTTTATTAGAATTTCGTAACTAAAAGTAACATTGAAAATGGACCATAGAACTTCAGGCTCCTCATTATATCACATAGTAAAGTTTGCCAACGTAGAACAATTACAAGTGATTGATGGTATCATAATTATAATACTATAATTAATCCTTCTGTGTAAACACTAGACTTGTAAGCATTGGAACAGTATCACCATAGTTATTGAATTCATAAGGAACTTTTAAGTTATATTGCTTATCTTTATCGGGCCTTCTAATGGCCACTTCTTTTTATCTGAATTTTAACCAACGATTACCATATCTTAACTTTTAACTCTTTAACAACACCACCACCACCGCCACCGCCACAAACAAAACACCACACATTATCTAAATGGTACATAGCCGGCCTTTCAGACCGCGCAGCGCCCATTAATTACTTAAATTTAATTCATACGAGACCCTACACCACTATTTACATTCAAAAACGTACCCTTACACCCTTACCCGCATCGTAACCCTTGCTAACAAACTTGGAGACCCCAAGACGCTAACTCCTAAGAAGACTTTCTTTGATAGCGCGCTCTACTGATTTTGAATAAAGACCATGTCTCGATAGAGTTCTGATCTGTAATTTTATAGCTTTGAGTCACCCCTAGCTTACGCTCTGAGGATTGTGGCCTATTGATCTGTTCTCGTCTTGTGTTTTTGTTCGGTAAGTACCGCGGAACTAGGGACAAAGCGGGCTGAGACGTGAATTAGGAACTACTGCACTATTGTGGGGTTTAAGTGGAGATAGCATCAGCGATTTTCTTAGTGGAGTTAATTTGATGAACCGTTTTAGTGGTTTCTGACTATGAGTTTGTATGGCATAGTCCGGTTGTCAGATTAATCTGATAAGAAAGTTAATTCATTACCAAACGGGCTGACCAAAATTACTGCATAAATATTAAAGCAAATAATTAAGCTATATCTACTTTTGCTTCAGTAAACACCAGAACATTATTTTTGTTAAGAAATAAGTTTCACTTCATTAAAACACTAAAGCGTGTCTTAACGTCTTGTTAACATTGTTTAATGTATTCTTCCCAAGAACTCAATGATAATCTAATAAATAAGGATCACTGCATAGCCGGCGTAGGATTAGCCTTCACCGCGATACTTATATGAGTGCCCCTTTTATTGCATTAAAACGCGAGAAGGGTTGGCTCACCGTCTCGAGAGTACGAAGAATTTATAAATAAGTTAAGTAAGAGCCCGCCATTCTTCCTCGCCGTCTTACTTTGTTTTATCATATTTAAATTATTAGAGTCAGATGTAGAACGTGTACCTAATTGCTGTACTTTGTTAAGATAATGTACCTTTGGCGCGACTCCACTTTTGTTTTCTTGTTGGTGAACGATATAAATTCCCGGCAGGACGCGGAGGTACGCCCAAAGTTTCGCGTTATGTTTTTGTTCGGACGTTCATTTCTTAAGGAAATAAAATTTGTTATGCAGCCGTTTGGAGGCCGTAGGTGCGTTATAATAACCAAGATTACGCTTAAGTTAAAAGCGGACGGAAATTGTAAATTTTGTGAGGAGTTAGTGTTACTTTTGGCTGTGTGATGAGGAATGATTTGGTAATTAGGACTGTTATGTTTTTATTACTGCCTGCCTCGATAGTGTAGTGGTCGCAACCGCTATTGCTGAGCATGAGGTCCTGGGTTAGATTCCCGGGTCGGGAAAAGTGGTATTGGATTTTTTCACCTGGATTTTTCCCGGAGTCCGGAGTCCCGGATTTGTGCTTGATTGATGGCAAAAGGCTTGTTACTTGGGATTAAAACATAACTGGCGAAATCTGAGTGTTCTATAGGTACACCACTGCCTAACACTTTGCGGAATGCAGGCGTGATGATGTTATACAACGAGTATGTTTTTGTTAGTTTAGTTTGAATTGTCCTGGAAAAAAAATATGATAAGTACTTTAAAGTTTTTGAAGTGAAAACTTATTTAGCGGCGTTGTACACTTTTTTTGTAATGGGTAAAAAATGTTAAACTCGCGTCATGACACGTGACCTTATCGAAAATTCGTAAGACGGATGGCCGTAGCCGGTACCGCGTGTGTTTTGTTTATAAGACGATTCACAAAATACACACGTTATTGTTCAAGTTTTCACTTCTGTCGGCACTCCCGGAGTGCCACTGTTTTTTTTTAATTACATAATACACACCTAAGGTCTTTGAGTTCCCGCGAAAATATATTATTTTGGTTTTTGTGACCTAAATAGACGCACTTCTTCCTTTAGATTATTCTAATGAATACTAAATTCAAATATTTCAATGCAATAAATCATCGAAAATAAATTACGTTCCTGTACACCTTCTTATATATTTCCCCAAACGAGATTTATTTCGACAACCATACACAATTAACCTCAAAAATCATCCCTAGTTCCATATCGAAATCCGAACACGTGCATACAAAATGCCTTAATTTACCAAGAAAACAATATATCTCATCCATATTAGAATATTTTCTATCGTAAATCAAGTTTAAGTGTTATTTCATTTCCTTTCTACGCAGCACACGCGTACTACGAATAAGTAATTGAAATTTTGAAACGAACTTTTGATTTTACGAAATTCACCCTGTACCTTGTGAAATTATTATGAATTTCCTTTAGAAGGGACGACCCGTCTTGTAGGTTCTTTTCATACAAGGGCAAGGAAATGTTTCACATTTTCCGAATTAATGTGTGGGTTTTGGATTTTAATGTTTGAGCTAAAGGAGTAACAGGGTTCGAAGGGCAATGGTTTGATTGTATTTCTGTAGGGTAACGTAGGCTGGAATGTTGATGTAAGTTACTGTGGGTAGGCCAAATTCTTAGAAACAGGAAGATAGCCGTAATAAGCGCAATAAGCGTGGTCACCTACTGGGATACCTTATGATTTGTCTAATGATGGTTTGTTTGTTTGTAATCTTGTCTTGCGTAGTGAAGCCATAGAAGACAAGGTTGGTGTGGGTAGGCCAAATTCTTAGAATCAGGAAGAAAGTTGGTAGTTACTCAGTGGAGACAGTGAACAACGCCTCTAACGTGGTTGATATCTTTTTACTAAGATATAAAAAAAATCCAAACTTACATCTATCATTAAGAGAAACCTATTGCGATAGCGTAAATATCTAAATTCCTATTCCTATTCTAACTTATTACTGTAATTAAATTTTGTAACTTATTAAATGTAAGTATACAAATAAATGTCAGTACTTATGTCTAACTGAATTGATGCACATCATGACAGTAGTTTGTTCAGAATCATTTAATTCTGCAATTTTTAATACACGTAATTTTTTTAACCTAAAAATAATGAAATCTACGTAAATTGGCGAAGTATCTAAGACGCTAGACTCTTACGAGTATACGTGTGCGTAATGTGACCACAATTTTCTCCTACAATCAGTATAGCAATTTTAATAAATAAACAACTTTGTTTACATAATAATAAAAAAACATAATATTCTAATTGTGTATTGGGTGGTGTGCGTCAATTTCAGGACATGTTGTATATAGTTTTATATTGAAATTCTGTTTCTTCGATATATTTTCGAGAACGGTCTTCGTACGACATGTACTCGTACGTTATTTATAAGTAAGTAAATATGAATAGTACTGAAATAAAATAAACTTGTTGGTAATTCTCAGAAGCTTTTAAACCTGAATCTCGTAAACATATTAATAGCGTTTAGTTCTCAAAGAGGAGAAATTTCCTATGGAGACGTATCAATGTCGTGTCTTTCCTGAAACTGCCAATCAGTTGAAAAGTTTGCTTTTGCCTCGCTTCTCGGTAATAATCTAGCTAGAAGCTACAACTTATAAATAATATTTTATGTAAGTATTTCTAGGAATATTTAAACATTATTCAGATAATTTTGCATTATTAAAAGTTAATTCGTTATAGTTGTGAGATGCCAGAATTATGATATTGTTGAGTAAACTTTGGGCACAGTGTATCTTAGGTAACAAGATAATTTTATGGCAACAAAAATATTATTTAAGATTTCAAACTTTTGTATAATGATATGAATTATGTTTTATTTAGGACCGCATACAAATCTAATGTGTAACCTATGTTTTCTGTAAAGGTTGTCTGTAAAAGTCGACCTTATGTAGTGCAAGCTGACAATAAAGTTACTCTAGTTGCATTCAAAAAGTCAAGCTTTAGAATGAATTTTCGAATTTTTGTATTAGGTTTTTATTTGGAAGAACGTCTAATATAGCCGCGTTTATGTAAAGACATTCGCTTGGAATAAACCCAGAAAATATAACGTTGTATGATTTTAACACAATTTAACACGAAACACACACAATACGAAGATATTCTACTCGTTACTCACAACTGTTGCATAAGTAAAACGAACCCATGACCTCTCGAACCGAAAACTCAACACCATATCCTTCAGGCTATCGTCACTCAAACACAAAACATGACTTTCATAGCAACATTTAAACACTTAATAGTTCATAAGCCCAAGATTTCCATTTACAAGTATTATCTATCATTCTCAATGTTACGACTATTGTACCCGAACCGTGATACCCCCAGGCCCGAAGTGACAAGACACTGTCATCTAAACCCTTGCTCAAAATGTTCCTACAATGTTCCAAGTTGTCACAGACTCCTAACAATGTCAGACAACCAATATATTTGTATCAGATTTGCTTTTTACTAAATAACATAGCCCGAAGCCTGATATGTTAACGTCAAGCTGTGTTTGTCAAACTTTTGTGAACTAAAAAGAAAGTAATGTGAAAAGTTTCTCGATTTTTCAGAAAACATGTAGGTTATGTTAGTAATACATCCATAATATTAAGTAACTGTTTTCCGATGTATTTACTTTCTAACTGTGAGTTTCATAATATTATTTGCAAAAAAGGAAACTATTTTTATTCGAATTCTTTGGATACTCAGATAGAAACGACAACTCGGTTCTTAATTAAAATAAACAAATGACAAAGTAAAACAAATCACCTGAACAAACCAACGCTCATCACAAATGCTTAGAATATTCTTAATTCGACTATTAAAACCCGTTACAAGCAGCAAGATGTTGGTAACATCAATAAACAAGGAGCGAACGCGAGCGCGAACGTTCAAAGTTTGGTGCGCGCGGTGAGTGCAGAGGGCCCTTAATGAGGGTTAGAAATTTCGGCACATTGTGGCCCAAACCGCACCCGGTTTCTTAGCTTATTATTAATTCTGTAAGACGTGTCCCCGATGTCCAAGACGTGCGCTGAGATTCGAGACAAAAGTCACAAGGGCGGAAGGGACGGACCCCCTCGCCTCCTCGCCGCCTCGTACGTGTGCCGCGTCGGCAAGTCGCAGGAGTATGGGATTTACAGGTGGTTTTAATAACGGCAGCCACTAATGTCGCGAGATGAATACTTAATGGACGGATCAGCCGAGGATTGAGATGGATTGGAAAAGGGCAGCTTCTGTAATAATAGATGCGGTCGCTGCGTTAGGCTGTCACGTTGATAAGCTGGAGGAACTAATGTTACCTTTGTCTGAACCACTGAACCATACTGAGTTTTCTTTGCAACATTATACTCGAATCGATGCTATAACAAGAGATACTTCAGAAAAGTCATCGACACTTTTGAGCTCGACTATCCTGGTCATATCCATTTCTCCAAGACAATTTAGTTACAAAGTGCAAATCCCTTTAAGATGGCGTTCCCTGACAGGGGGTGCTCTCAAAAACTCGTTAGGAGGTTCGCATTCTGCGGTGGTGGGTCACGTTGCGATGCGCGGCGGCTGCTCCAAGACAAAATGTTACATGGAAACTTTGTAGTCACTGTCGTGTGCCGTGTTTAAGTAAATTTATTGCTATGCTGTGTTCCAGTTATTATAGAGGCTTGTTTTTGTATGTTTCTTTTTGTAGAAAATGGGTATGCTTTCGTGTAAAGTTAACATCTACATTCTAGCAAGATACTCGTACCTCTAGTTAAGGTTCTCTCAATATGTGTGGCTTTCCTCAAAAGACCATCTCAGACATCGATCTACATGGTCTTCATATAACCTCACCAAGATTATGTCTGGACTTTAAAAGAGACTGTGACCTCTGAGTTTGTTTCGACCTTTCTTCTCAGAGTAGTCAGATAGGAAACGTCGACCTCATCTAGTTTAAAAAATATGATTGACGTGTAGTGTTTGTGCAAACCTACTTACAAAAAAAAGTAATTTATCATTTACCTTGAAATCAAATCTTATGGTCGAAAAATTACATTGTTGGATCATTTTTGTGAAAACAGATTTAAAACCCAAAGGTATAACGATAATTTTATTATCACACACTATAATTTGCACTAAAATAAATATTCTAGACTTAAAATAATGATAACTCATGTATACGTGTGTTCCTGTATAAAACTCTCTATTTTTATACAGGAACACACGTATACATGAGTTATGAGGAAGGAATCATAGGGCAAGATTGAAAAATTACCTGCCTGTATACTAAAAATAGGCACTTGATTTTGTCTTGAAAACATATTATACAGTTTTTGGTTTCCAATCCGAGAAAACCTCAACACAAAACAATCAAGCAACTATATTTTTCTGAAATAAGTAGTTTGGCTTACAGGCATACCATTTCTTCGTAAACTGCAGGCCAAATTAAATCACCAGCTATAAACAGCAACAAACCTCTAGCGAGTAGAAAAATTGGCAATCTGTGAACGTTACAGTATCGTGATCGGCAAACGTTAGCGGTGTTTATCGGCAAGTGGCCGCGCGGGAACAATATCGCTCGTTGGATCGCGCGATCCTAATATATTGCAATGTGTGCACTTTATATGGCCCGATGTGTAATTGATTGTGTTTCTTAGAGTTTGTTTTTTTTTGCAAAATACAGAATTGAGAGTTTCAAATAGCGATGTTTGTTTTTAAATGTGAAAGTTAAAAATAACCCTTAATGCATTATATGAGCTCCGTTACAAATATGCTGTACAATAAACTACATTTTATCTATAAAAAATGTAAACTCAACATCGTTTCAAACTTTAGACCATCGTCGAACAAATCCTCAAAAAATTGCAATAATTTTTCTGAAAAATCATTTTACATGCTTGGAAAATTCATATTTATTGATATCATCAACTAGTCTCGGTAAAATATACAAAACATATAAGAAGAAAATGCCAAATCAAACTCAAAGCCTTCTCAAACCTACCCTCTACTAGTCTGCTAGCAATAAATAACAATTAATGTTAAGGTTTCAATCGGCCGGTGCATAGCGGTAGTAAATTATCACGAAGGTGTTACCGGACGAAAGAAATATCGCCGTCAACGCCCGCTGTAATGTTCCGGTCAGTGTTGGGACAGAGGATATCGATAAAAGGTGCTTCGAATGGTTTATGATACAATAAAGATGTTTTATTTATGCGATATCGACAATTCACCGAAATTGATATGACCGATTGTGTTCTCGTAGATCGTCTACGCGGGCTACGCGCCGTAGCAGCGGTCTACGCTTCGTAGCAAGAGCTACGGTGGATGTCGACCTAAAAAAGACTGACATTTTGTAGATTAAAGACAATAATGAGACTCCTATAGAGAAAGTTATAAGCTTCTTCTAAATATATGTAATCGATTGTTCTCTCGTATATCTTCTACGAAGGCTACGTTTCCTCGAACCGGTCTACGCGTCGTAGCAACAGCTGCGTAAAATGTTAAGAGAATGAAAGTAAGGAATTTATTTGCGATTCTAACATCTGACAATATGCCAGAATAGTAATAGTAATAGCCAGTGGAACCTATTTTCTTAAAACAACTGCCCGCGCCTTGCAACAACCAGTGAGTGATCTTTTTGCCGTGTTTAGTCGCTTTGCTCCTCGAGATCTATCGATATTTTCTGCTTATAATGACCTTTACTACATCGCTAAGTGTTTATAACTGTTAGAACAAATCGGTGCGTAAGAGACGGCCCCCGACCGCCCGCCGAGCGCTTAATCACTTAACACTCCCGGATTAACGGGGAATTTATCGACTAAGTATTATGAATACTTATACATTACTTAGTTATAAGTAAGCACGCAATATTTAGTATAAAGATGCTTAATGGCGAGTCAATATTACCACAGAGGCTTACAGCCACAACTTTTTTCTTGAGAGCGTGAGTCCGATGGCAATCCCTCCAAAAAGATGTGATCTTTGTAAAGAACTGCTTTAAACCTCCCGATTTCTATATTGAACCATCAAAGAGCCTCCTATCCGGGCATAAATTACCGTGACCTACTTGGAAAACCTTAAATAGACTTCGTAAAAGTAGGCCGCAGCAAGGACAATCTCAAGAAGTGGGGGTTCATTGAAGGGTCAGACCTTCGGTGTGCATGCGGTGTCTCTCCACATATATTGCTCAGCTGCCTGCCATCTTGCACCGCGTGCCCTGTCACCTGCACACGTGAGGACCTAATGGCTGCGTCAGCGAACGGTATCCGTGTTGCTGAATTTTGGGCAAAAAAAATAATTAAAAAACGATATTTATTTTTTCGTGCTATTTTTGCTATCGGCACGCTAAGAAAAAGAATATTAGTCCTTTTTTTCTTGAATTTATTATAACCAGCAGATTTCTAACGACGGGCTTTCTTTTCTAAGCAATCTAATAACTTTAAATCTACAATTTTACTTAATTACTAGGCTCATAATATAAGTTTAAACATTTTTTAATCACTTTAACCTCTGGAACCCAAGTTAAGATTAAACTCGGAAAATATTGTATACTCATACGCCGCTGATTAATCTTAGAAAGATTATAGTATTTATTAGTTTGAAGTGTAGGTACAGACGCCAGTACATCAAGCTACCCGAAACTGTCAAATTTCCCAATCAACTTTAACATAAGGTTAAAGTTGATTGGGAAATTTGACAGTTAGCGATAAAGATGAAAATCTATTCAAGAAATTTGACAGATTGTAGTAGCTTGATGCGCTGGCGTCTGTACATGGTTTTGGTAAAGGCCGCAAGAATCCGCTGGATACGAGAAGCACCGAACCGGCAGAAGTGGAGGTGCTTGTGGGAGGCTTTTGTTCAGCAGTTTGCGTCTTTCGGCTGAAGTTCTGATGATGATGAACATGGTTGTTTCCAATGTCTTTTCAATCAACTGATAAATTACCATAATTATCATTCTAGCAGGCAGATTCCTGGTCTCAATTTGTATATATTTGCATAACATTAGCTTTCTTATGGTGATGATAATTTAAAGCATAAATGTTGCACAGTCAAATAAGGTCAGAAATGTAATGTGATGTGTGTGTGTAATGTAATGTATGTGATGTGTAATGTGTATGTAATGTAATGTATTAATAATAAAGCTGAAGAGTTTGTTTTTTTGTTTGTTTGAACGCGCTAATCTATGCAACTGTCCGTCAAATTAGAACATTATTTAACATCACGCTAAGAAAAGAAAAAAAAGTCAAAAATAACGGTAATAGGAAACGAATTTTTGACTTTTTTTCCCCACTGGTGGGGATTCGTCGGTAGGGATTCCTGGAATAAACCGATGCGACGGGGTGGGTCGTGGGAACAAGAAATCTCACACGGACAAAGTCGCGGGAGAAGCTAGTTCTAATGAATATTTCTTTTTAAATGGAAAATGTAAAGCAATTTTACACAGAGCCTATTTCACCAACCATCTAAAATCACATTGCAATATCCAAAGGGTAGTAGTAGTAGACACAAGAGAATTCAACCCCTTTAAAGACATTAATTCTTACAAGAAAGAGAACAAGACAAATGGCCGGTCCGGGCCGGTTGCGGGCCGTGAAAGAAAATCCTTTTTATGGGACGTTGGCAACGTGTGGACACGATGGGAACGAAATATGAGTATAGATTGGGCACTTTTTATTTGTGAGGCTCAAGTAATATTTTGAAAAAATTGAACAAAATTTCGTTCAGTATTTAATTTTAATCACTCATGTACAGAAAGACCAAAAACGTTATACTTAAAAAATATACGCGTCGACTTGAGAACCTCCTCTGTTTTTTCGTCGGTTAAAAATAATGGCTTATATTGCATTTGGCGGGAGATTACAAGAGAGAGAGATTATTTATTTTTATTTTATTTATTTTATTTATTAGGGAAAACAAACAGTGACACATTACATTTTGTAGGAAGAAATACAAAAAAGATACGGCCAAATGTGTAACCAACAACATTTTCCACGGAATACATAAAAAATAATAATCTTTACAAACCATGCTATTTTAACTAAAACCTACAAACTACAACAATTTAAGTTAAGTAAAGAAAACATTTCTTGTGTTAAATAGTAAAAAAAAAAAAAGAAAGTAAAAGCAAACAAAACAAAAACTCGGAAGGCATGCAAATATTAATTAAAATTAAAATGACTATTGACTAAGTGCTTTGAGTACAATATTTTTGAATCTACCAGCAGAAAGAGCAAACATATCGATATGATGGAATTTTTTGTTGTAATTATTAGTAAGTCGCCGCAAAGGTGCCCGCATACCTGCGTTACTGCGACATGAGGTAACTGCAAACAGCGGCCGTGCGCGCACCCCGCGACATACTGTCGTTCTAGGAACTATGTAACTTATTTTATTACGGATATCAATACAGTCATAAACATTGCTACACAAATCAAACAAAAATACCGTCTCTAGGAGAGTGCGTCTTGATTTTAGGTCAAGTAATTTATACTTCTTAAGCAAATAATCATAGGATAAATCTATGTGGAAGCAACGGTAATGCATGGCTTTTAAAAATTTTCTTTGAACCTTTTCAATACGTTCTGAATACTTAATGTAAAAGGGATTCCACACAGGCACTGCGTATTCGAGCTGTTATCTGATCAGAGACTTGTACAAATATAAATAAGTAGAGGGGCGCACAAACTCCTTCGCAGATCTCATCACAAAACCGTACATCCGATAGGCATTATTTACAACTTTGTTAATGTGGGCATCAAGGTGAAGTTTATCGTCGAGGAGAATACCAAGATCACGAATAAGGGACACCCTTGATAGTGAAGTATTAGCCAAAGAATATGGGTGCTTGAAAACATTATTATTCTTCGTGAAACTGATACAACAGCATTTAGACAGACTCAGTTGCAATTTATTACGTTTGCAATATTCACTGAAGCGATCCAGATCTTCCTGTAATAATATGCTGTCTTGCAGACTTTTGATGGGCCTATAAATTTTGAGATCGTCAGCATAGAGCAAGACCTTAGAATGTTTAAAACAAGTGTCAATGTCGTTTATAAATAAGATAAATAAAAGGGGTCCCAGAATCGAACCCTGAGGTACACCGGAAGTTACACTAATAGTTGTAGCAGATCTGAAACCGTTCACTACGACCCTTTGAGTTCTGTTCGTGACATATGAAGAGAACCATCGGAGTAAGTCACCACGTATACCGTTAAATGAAATTTTATTCAGAAGCAACTCATGATCAACTTTGTCGAATGCCTTTCGAAAGTCAGTGTAAATGGCATCCACTTGAACACGAGAATCCATATTGTTGAACAGATAATCCACAAATGCCACCAAATTTGTGGTAGTTGATCTTTTCTTTACAAATCCATGTTGTTGTTGAATTATACTGTGATGAAGAACAGGATATACTTTATCGTGGACTAATCTCTCAAATAGTTTCGGCAGGGCTGACATAATGGATATAGGACGATAGTTCTCAACATCCTGCTTAGAGCCTGATTTATATATTGGTGTTATGTTCGCACTCTTCCATACCTCGGGGAAAATTCCTTGTGCCAGTGACTTATTAAACAAAATATGTATAGGAGTGCAAATATGTTTAGCAGTAGCTTTGAGAAACGTGACTGGAAGACCGTCAGGGCCTGGACCCTTAGCTGAGTCTAATGAATTAAGTGCCCTCAGTATCTCATTCGCGCTTAGCTCTATCTTACTGATGAGGGAACTGCGATCAGAATCCCCACTCGAAGAAATACCTCTCATGGAGGATTGTTCATACACTGAATTAAAGAAATCAGAAAAAAAGTTACAAATTTCTTCGGGGTCATTGGTACTATGGTCTTTGTATTTCATGTCAGAAGGTATACCAGAATAAGACTTCCGATTAGCAATGTACGTCCAGAAGTATTTAACATTACTGCGAATGCCGTCCTCAACAGATTCCATGTATTTGGTGTAGCAGGAATTGCATTCAATATGGAATCTAGATCTGTATAGTGAGAACTGTTCATAATCAGAGATATTATGATACACCTTCCATTTAACCCAGGCCTTTAACTTGTTTTTGTAAATATGTATCAGCGATGGTGAAAACCAAAACGGAAATTTTGAAGATTTAGAATTGACGAGTGGAACGTTAGATCTAATTATGCTAAAAATTATATTATAAAACTTATTTACTGCCACATCTACGGAGTTTTCCAACCCAATCTGCTCATTCCAATTAATTTTACTTAATTCCTCATTTATCTTATCGTAATTAGCTTTATAATAGTTGAATTTTTTCAAAGACTTTCGAATCATGTTTGTATGGGGGGGTTTAAACGGTATTAATAAACAGAATGGAGGGTGGTGATTGTCAAGTTGCAGTAAATAGTCCGTGGGGGGGAAAACAGAGCAATCACTGTTACTGATGGCCAGGTCTAATAATTTCCCAGACGGATTGTTGATAGTGTTGTACTGATGAGCATTAAGGAAAGACATAAATACACTAAGATGTCCACTAATCGGAGAGTTGCCACTACAAACTAGCCCCGATACCGATCCATTATTATTATAGGTCCAGTCAATATCAGGTAAGTTGTAATCGCCCAAGAGATAGAACTGCTCTACGTCAGTGTCATCAAGTAAAGGTTGTAGAAGATCAAAATATTGAACATAAATGGATTCCGGTGTTTTAGGAGGTATGTAGGCCGCCCCGACAATTTGGTTCTTCCCTCTAGTCGAGCTGGGAAGTCTAAGGAGGACGTGCTCTATGTCAGTTTCTAGGGCAAACCGAGGAACCATTCTTACAGATCGCAATCCCCTCAATACAGCTACCAGGACGCCACCTCCGTCTTTTTTATTCGTGGCCGTACGGTCTCGATCGCACCTATGTACTACGTAACGAGAATCAATGAACTCACTATCAAATATTTCAGGTGTTAACCAGGTTTCTGTGAGTATTATAATGTCGTAGCAATTTGATAAAATATTCATGTATAAAATGTGCAGTTTAGTGCGGATCCCACGACAATTTTGATAATAAATAACCAAATTATCCGCCATTGAAATATTTAATTTTACAACAAGATATCAAGCCAGCATTGTATGATTCATTAATAAACAACAAATGAGCACAATATTTTAATTTGACCGAATGCAGCAAGACAGAGTTACATGCACGCAAACTATTCTGTAAGAAAAACCTATATACCAACAAAAATGTCCAATACGAAGCAGTGAGACAGTATAAGTAATAACATTTATCGACATAGCTATAATCTAAGAAACAAAGATACAATAAAACCATACATACTAACATATACATAAAGCCACAATAACGCAACAGTTGAGTAGAAATTATGAAGACAGAGTTAACAAATTGCACTCTCGGCAGCTGATAATATATTGATGAATATAATAATATATAAACACAAACAAACGCCTCTTTCCGCACCCTATAAATTAAATAACCAGCGAGAGGGAATAAGCAGTTTAGATATCTTTTGATTGCATATAAACAACACAGGAATAACATTACAAGCCTTAAAGCGCTAAAAACTATTAGAAAAATATACTGAGTGATGACTTTTACGTGGATACGCTCATTCTGCGATCTCAGGAATGGGGGTTGAGGTTGACTGGCCGGGCTTGATCTTAGCAATGTCTTCTGGATATCTAATTGCGAATGATTTTGCTCCCTCTTTTTCACGAACGAGGATGGTTCCGTGCTTGACCCATAAGAACCGGTAATTATTCGCTTTTGCTGCATCGCGACACTCACGAAACAACTTCTTGTTTTTTAAAGTCAGATGTTCGTGCAAATAAATAGGAAAAGATGTACCTGATAAGCCCAGTTTTTCGGTGTTGAGACCCTTAAATAAACGTTGAGCGCTAAGAATATTATCCCGTAATATGCGTGAGGTCAGTTTTACAATAATATTCTTGGGCCTATCATTATCTTGGTGGGCATGTGGAACCCGGTGAATTGATATAATGTCGCTCTGCTTTAAGCTGCAATTTATGGCGGAACCAATATTGATCATAAGTGCAACCAGGTTTTCATTACGCCTTTCGGGGATGTTACAAATTTCGATGTTGCAATTTCGAGCGCTCTGTTCTAAGGAGTCGATTTTAGCAACAAGTTGTGATATCACATGTTTAGATTCAGTGTATTCTTGAATCTGTTTACTAAAGTGACCAACTTTTTTCGAAATATCAGACTGTTCATTATCAGCAAATCGAATCGAGTCCTTCAGACAGTCAATCTCTTGCGTAAGATCATTATATTTAGTCTCTAGTTGAGAAACATTATGTTTTATAACAGATTGCTCGCCACGCAATGATTGAATGTCATTTTTAATTTCCGTTGTGGTCTGTGTAATTGTTGATAGTTCGGCTTTAATAGAAGTTACGCTGTCACATATCTTATTAATGCTGCAATCCAAATCGTGTCGCCATTCATTAAGGGTATTCTTAAATTCCATTGCCAATGTATTAATTGCCTCCGACCATTCCGAAACCGGTTGTTTACGTTTGCGCGTTGACCCACTCGAATCACCGCTTGTTCCAGAAGCTTTGTGTAGGTCAGTATCCGAATGAAACTTGTTATCAGGTGAACCGAGCATTTTATTGAACTCTGATATTTAATATTTTGTTCAATAGAGAAGAAAAAGCCAATTTGCAAATATTCACAAATTACTAAAATTTTTGCAGTTAGCAGGATCCGAACTAGGTCCGCGCCGTGCACAGCTCGTTTGACAAAAAGAGCCCCCGGCCACCACTCGACCAATCGTACTTAGAGAGTTGATACGAAATTAAGGATCTGAACTTAAAGCTCATGTACTTTAACGAAACAATAACTCGTTACTAATGAGTTTCTTTGTTCACAGTGTCGAAGTTTAGACCAAGTACCCACACACAAACACTAATTAGTCAGTAGTATTTCACTGTTTTTGATCGAAATTTAGATGTTTAATTGTTTATTACATGAACACTTTATTGAATTAAGCAACACTGAAGTTAGTAAATTAAACAAGCCACAAAAATTGCCTTATCTTGAGCGTTTTAATAACTTTTTTTAAATTATTGTTGTAGTGGTTGTCACAGAATGTACTTAGAGCAAAGTTCGAACGACGAATGAAGAAGAATGAAGATTACAAACAAAATGTTAGTACTGCTCTGTAAATACTGTAAAAACCTAGGTTCGATTCTCAGATCGGGCTTTATTTTCATCTCTTACATGGGACTGAAAACCAGTTAAAGAAATTAACTGCCACTATGAAAAATAATAACACAGTTACTACATTCATTTCTATTTATTTCAAGAAATATTATATTATACCTAAAGTATGTTAAGTGTAAGTGTAACCTAACCAGAAAAACTTATACCAAAAAACTTTTTGACAAACAAAGACCGACTTCCAATAAAAACACTACTAAGTGAGTCATAACTTTAATTTCGGAAGTCGGTGTCTTTGGATATTTTTTTTAGTTTTGCCACCGACTTCCGAAATTAAAGTTATTTTTCACTTTGTAGTGTTTTTTTGGAAGTCGCCTTTTTTTGTTTAAAAGGTTTCTTTTTAGTGGGTCTGTTTATAATGTATCTAAGTTACAATAGCCTAATGTCAACTTGCCCATCGCCTTTTACAAAATATTGCTTTTCCCGATGCAGGGACGTTAAATGTTTAGGAGTTCTCCTAGTATTCCACCATCAGCATCATTTCACTATTCGCATTGTGATGAGCATAAATTGATTGGCAACCATATTAAAGTAATCGAATCGCTACCCGTGAAATACTTATTATTGAGTAGTTCCGGTGGCGATCTTTGGTCTTCTTTATCAGTTCCACTTCACCAATTGATGGTTTGGAATGGTGGTGTTTTGGTTGGGTTTTTTGATGATGGTTTTGAAAATACCGAAAATCGCTATAGGTGTGCCTATAATATTTGAGGAGTTCCCGCAATTTTTCATAGATTCCATCATCAGAACTGAATTTTGATAAATATGGGATCAATTTGGAAGTATATCCTTTTAAATAAAAAAATAATTTTCCAAATCGGTTTATAAATGACGGCGTACTGACACTGAGGTAACAAACATAAAAAAAATACAACTGAATTGAGAACCTCCTCCTTTTTTTGAAGTCAGTTAAAAATAACGTTTTAGTACCTACCACTCTGTAGCCAAAATAATTCCAATCCTACAAAAACCCTATCCACACTAAACCAACGGAACCCTTTGTAACGACAATCGTGTTTATACGAGGTCATTCGACGATCAAAGCGATAGCCAATAAATAAATAGTGATTTGCTTTCACAATAAATACCGAAAGGTCCCGAATAGTTCCGAAGGTATGCGACAGGGGGCGGTAGGGTCATTCTAACTAACGAGAACTAAGTACGTTTGCTTTGGATCGGAATTCTGTTTACCTCGTTCGACTGTTTGATTGATTTATTTGTTTGTTTTGAAAATTATTGGGTGTATTTTTGAAATGCCGATGGTTGAAGCTAAGTGGAAGCAAACTATATAATAATTAAGCTATGTTGGAGACTTCGATGAGACAACCAAGTGGCTAATCTTTCGTAGGAACAATCTGACAAAGGGTGGCTGGGCAATTGATGCACGGCAAGTGTGGGAGCAATAAGGCGGCAAGAGTGGGAGCGATAAGGCGACAAGTGTAGTACTTACCGAAAGTTGTGGCCTAACTTGAAAGCGGGCTAGTATGGAGGGTAGAAACAAAGGAATACGAAACACTAAGTAGATTGATTGACATCTAAATTGAATAAAACTATTCTCACAAATCACAATGTCATGAATCAGTTATCTTCCAAACAGCTGAAATTGATTCAGGTACATATTTAACGATCGTGAAGCTATATTTTCAAAATCACCATGCTTTGAAAAAGAATTGTTGATTACTGCACGTTATTATTTAAGTAATGGTAGATATTGCTGTGTATCCCTCTGAAATAGAAGATCTGTTGCTACCAAAATAAACTATGCATAAGCTAAACTAAGCACGAATAAATGTCCAAAAGCACAAATAAATATCCATAATATTACAATCAGCACTGTAAACTTACTTTTGATTATATTATAAATTAATATAAAAAAAATATTTTTTTACTTTAATATTTGAAACAGCGCCATCTCGAAATTATTGTAAGAACTACTAGAAGCTCACGCTCCCTTACTTAGGCAACCCTCCGAGGAGGATTGTGCCGTTCAAATACAAGCTAGGTAAAAATGGTTCTGTTTCAAATCTCTCTCGGTGGTCACAATTCGTACTAATCTTTGCAAAGGGGTTTTTTCTTTCTATCGTGATGTTAAATGTCTTTTTTTTGTAGCTAATAAAAAATGTGCCTTTATAGAATATATTAATATTAACTACCTACAATATTAATAATGCTTGTAATGTAATGCTGAGATTTATTACATGTTACGTTGATCCAATTTTCACCGCTAGGGGCGCTTTCCAGAAAAAAGAAAACGAATTAACTATAAAGATAACAAAATAATAACGTTTATTATCATAATTTAAAAATAATTTCAAATACAAAAAGGGGAATATTTTCAATAAAAACTCCTTTCGAAAGAAATGTTTTATTAAAATATTATAATTCGAATTTCCTCTGCTAGAGGCGCCACGGTAACGGGGAACTTTTACGACACGATTACCTACACTGCACACTGGTTGTTTTTCTTAATAATTTATCGTGCTTCCACGAAGTTGGCTCGTTTCGTGCCGGGCAAAATGTACCTATGTGTACCGTTGAGTTCTTCAATTATGAATCTGTTTTGTTTTAGAAAGCGTTTGTTTATCTGAAAAGTCAGTTACGAGTAGGTACTTTCTTTGAATTTCTACAAAGTTAAAGAGATTTATTATACATATGCTCCGTGACGAGTCCATTACTGAAGTACTTAAACAGGGAAATATTGTGTAAGTGGGGTAAAGTCAGGGAAAATAATTGTTTATCAAATTATAAACTCCCAACTCAAATTGCACGTATATTCAAATCACAACTGTCATTCTTTGACAGTTACATGGATTTGCTATACACGGCAAACTGGCGTCGGATGCCAATTTGATTAAAAAAAAATATTTTTTTTTATTTGAAATGTGTTGCTCTTGACTCTAGTCTAGGTCAGAGACGACAGAGACAAAGTCTACGATGGAGTGAGCTCACCCAGAAGAAGCCTGTTCACTCTTACTTTGAGGAGATTCGGGTTGTATGCACTCGGAAACACAAACGCAGGTAGAGAGTTCCACTCTTATGCTGTGCGCATTATAAAGGACATTCATACATTTCCTGGCTGTACCTACCTATTTTATTCCAGATATCGTAAGAAATGCTTAAATTGTAACTGATGTTAAATGTCGTTTAGAGGACACTTATTTCCAATCAGAGTGGGCTACATTTATTTTTTTTGTAGCCATGTAGGTGTAGTATTTGTATAGCACTTAACGATTCTCTTTTGTTTCTGCCAGGTGAGGTAGTCTGCAATATATTTTTAAACAGTTATTGATATTTCATTTGTTATAGACGCGACAAACATACTAAAATGAAGGCGATACATTTTACACTGCGTTCTTCTTTGTATCGCTAAATATCCGACATCACAAGTCTATAAAACCATTCGCAGCTTAGAAACGTTTTCATAAATAGGCATATTTTAATTAGCTTCGCGTTTCCAACTTACATTTTTTGTAAGAAAAGTCTTTAAAATTGTACCAACTTTCATGAAAGGAGGTTATTTCAGATGTTTACATTGTTTACTTATTTATACCACCCGGTGACGAGCGAAGAAACATCAGAATAGAAAGTATAACTTCGAGTGGAAACATAGCTTTTCAAAACATGTTACGTAGGTACTGTGAACCGCACGTCACTAACAATTGAATTACGAAAGTCGCCCTTTCTGCTCCGACATAAAAGCTCTGTCTCGAATTTTTACTGCAGAGAGTCGTTTGGTTGAATGTAAAGCGAAAATCAAAAGTCACCAATTCCTGAAAACCAGATAATTATAGTCATATTATAAACAAAGTCCCCCGCCGCGTCTATCTGTCTGTTTGAACGCGATAAACTCAAAAACTTCTGAACGGATAAATGAAGTGGTTTAGGTGTATGATTCATTAAGGTTTTGTTTATATTGGCTGAAATATGTCGATGATTGTTAAAGATGTCGAAAAAATTAACCGAGCTTACCTGTTGCCGTAGAGCAAATCTAACTAACATTTATTTAAATTACCCAAACGTTTAATTAAAAACAACCGACTTTTTCTAACAACAGTAAAGAAATGTCTCATTCAAATAGCACAATTAATTTCAACCAAAATTAAAATACTAAAAATATATTTTATTTAATAAAAGGTCACGTAAATAAAGTTTTTCTCACAATTTTAGATTAATTTAAGGAAACTTCCAGTCTTTGCTAACAACAAAATAATTTCAACACGGTACTTCGTCATAATTTATTATGTAGTCAACAAAGAGGTTGTTCAGCAACAAACGTAAGTTAACTGAAGGTACCTACGTTGAAAGTTTTACAAGATAATAATACGTGTTTGTAAGAATTTTTTATTGACGGGTAAAAATTCGTACTAATTTATGAACTTTCGGTACTTACAGGTATTTAAAGCAATAATTGGGTTGTACGAAAACCTGACAAAAACTGCTTTACTGATCACTTTATAGCCACTTTTATCACATACAAGGAGGTATTAAAAGTTATCAACATCACAATTTTTTTGGCTCTTATAGCCAAAGAAATCGTGATGTTGATAAAGATCTGGATCTGGCTCTTGTACAGACGCCAGCACATCAAGCTACTACAATCTGTTAAATTTCATTAGCAGATTTTCGACTTTATTGCTAAAGCGTAAGGTTCAAAGTTGATTGGGAAAATTTGACAGTTTCGGGTAGCTTGATGTGCTGGCGTCTGTACCTACAACAGTCGGGGTGTGAAAACTCTGACAGTAGAACGTCGTCGTGCTAAATAAATAATTATTTCTATCGTTTATAGCACGACGACGTTCTACTGTCAGAGTTTTCACACCCCGACTGTTGTAGGTACAGACGCCAGCACATCAAGCTACCCGAAACTGAGATCAGTCTGTGAACGCTCTTAAAATTACGCGAATTGTACCTCAGGTGAATACCTGAGGTACAATTCTCGTAATTTATTTCAACTTCTTGCCGGTCTAAAAATACACTGACCAGTCGGTCCTAAATTAGCCACTGACCTTTATGCATGGTGCGGGGGGGTGCGCCGCGGAGGGAGGGCTGCGCGGGGCATTCGGAAGCTGCAGCAGATGACGGATGCTGTACCCCTGGCGGGACTTGCGTGACATCCTGGGGGAGAGAAGCAATTATCAGCTACTGGAATAAGAAAAAACAAAGTATTTCTGATAGAATAACACCCGGTTTCTGCGGTGCTATTCTGTAAAAATCTCACCGTGAAAACTTAGGTGAAGTGAGCGTGGAGTGAGCTGTCAATAGTGTCAATTCTTAGCGAAAACAAACTCACTTCACCTACGTTTTCACGGTGAGATTTTTACAGAATCGACCGGCTGGAGCAGAATTTATCGATGTGTCAAAATTAAACGCACGTCAAATGATCCGATTAGCATAACCAGCCTTTATCATTGCCCACTGCTGGGACACAGGTCTCCTTTTTCTGAGAGGGAGTGGGCTGGAATCTACCACGCAGGCTCAGTGCAGATTGGAAGATGTCACATGTCTTTGAATTTTTGGTTCTAGAACGTGCCGGGTTTCCACACGATGTTTTGCAACACCGTTTTGAAAGCAGCGGTGATGAAATAAATTACACCTGTCTGGGTTCGAACTTACGACCTACAACTTGTAAGTCGGTGCTGTTACCACTGGGCCACCTCTGCTCTATCCGATTGGCTGTTGATAATTCAATCAACCAATCACAACGGATTACGGGTGCTTGACAATTTGGAAGCTAATTTTTCTGTTGACTTCTATTCCAGAAACTGGGCTACACATATTTTTCTTATACATATTTTTTACTATACCTTTTTTTTACTATACATATTTTTTTCATCTAATCATTCTGATATTTAAATATCTAATGATATGATATCGTTAAGGTTACCTATCGGAAAAGTGTCAACGTACTAATATTAATATAATTTTCCCGCTATGAGGAAAAACTCGACTGTACCGATCCCAAAATATTTGTTCAACGTTGGATTACGTGTTAGCATCAGTGGCCATAGAGCTTGAATTCAAGTGGAACCTCAAGTTAGCCAACAACTTGCTATTATCCCATAACTAGTATACGGTAGACGTAGCGTTGGAATGCCTCCCACAAGGTGGACCTGGTGAAGGCAGCAGAATGCAAGAAGCGCAGAACCAAACGAAATGGCGGTGCTTGGGGGAGATTTATGTCCAGCAGTGAACGTTTTTCGGCTGAAATGATGATGATGATTATTAGTATAAATCTATGTGAACTCTATGTACCGCTCAATAAATATCTCTTTCTCTCATTAATACAAGTAACAAGGTTAATAAAAACGTTATTAACCTTTTACCGCAATCGGGTTTTTTATTAAAAAAATAAAAAACCCGATTGCGATAAAAGACTGAAAAGCTAAAAACAAGTCCATTTTAAATTAAATAAAAGTTGGAAGCAGGCGGGCCTTACTATTTTTATTACATTTTCAAATTAAAATGGGTCCCGCCTGCTTCCAACTTTTATTTAATTTAAAATGGGCTTGTTTTTAGCTTTTCAGTTTTTTAACTTAAGTTTTTTACCGCAGTCGGGTTTTTTATTTTTTTAACCTTTTGACCACCACAGTCATGTATAGATGACAAACCTAAATGTGTCCCGCACGCCACGGTTCGACTACATGTCAGACTTTGACGCCGAGAGTACGTTTTTGATTTTTTGACGTGTGGCGGTCAAAAGGTTAAATTACTTTTTTTATATCGAGCTTTTTAGTTTACAAATGTGAAAGATTTAGCAGACGATTTAGTTCTTGGTACGTGTTTATTACGATTTGTCACTCCGAATAACTTTTAACCATATTAAGTTGAATATATTTTTGTAATCGCCTTTTAAAATCCTTTATTTTAATACCCCACTCAAAAGGTCTTGAGAAAAAAAAAAGAGAAAAGTTTTTTGAAGACATAGGGCCCCAGAAATCGGCCATTTAATTTATTTTTCAATTTTGGAATACCCAGTGTCACTCTCACAACTAAGACGAATCTAACGGCACCTGTCAAGCTGAAATCGATTAATCCGTTTAGGCTAGCGTGCCAAAGAAATATACATACATACACTCGAAAAACATAACCCTCCTTCTGGCGCAGTCAGGTAAAAAGGAAGAAACACGTTGAATTATTGAACATAATATATTATATACGACAAACCATGTTTCAATTGATTACTCCCGCTAAAGCTCTCACAGTACTTAGCGTAAACCAGCGAACTACGAGTGAATCAAGATAATTATTCAATTTTGTACCCTTCAATCACAATCTTCTTGACAAATATAAAACGATTTTGACATCGAGTCTGCCCTAATAAGATACCTACTAGGCAGTCAATGTCGAGTCGGCTGAGGATAGTCTATTGTTAAGACTCACAATTAGATACAGAGCCAACTCGACCGAGTCTATTCAGATTCTCAGAACACACAACACACGATACACTAAAGAACTGTGGTGTACATAGACATTTATTAAGTTATTTGTTGGTTATTTGTATGCCGACGATATAGTGTCTTAGGAATTTAATTACTTTAGCATTAGTGAAAGAAATATTTCGATATTTCAAACATCAGACACGACCTCCTTTTCTTTCATTATTTTTTATTTTACTGGTTGCTTTACTCTTCACTTAGATTTCAGATTTGTGACAAAAATAGATTGGTAGAAAAACTTCTACTAACAAAGCTTTTATTAATATTTACAAAGAAAAAAATAAGCTCAAGATCCACAATAAGAAATTCTAAGTAACTATTATTAATTAACCACAACATCAAAGAAAGAAAAGATTTTATTTTTACTCAACGTTCCACGTTATCTATTTTTCATAGATTACCTCCTGGAAATGTATCGCACCGAACTGATCATAAATAATTGAATTTCGAAGGAAAATGTTAAAGTAATATTTACCTTCATTTATATTCATTAAATACAATAATAAAGTAGGCTACGGATCTATATCGAAGTGTGGAAAGATTCATGTAAAAATGTATCTTAACATCTGCGACATAAAATGAATTTTACAACAACAGCTCTCATCCTATCTACGGACTTCATCTAACTTTTCTGAGCTACTGAAAATTGAATTCAGTTGCTCTATCATTAAGGTTTAGTTTGGCTTTGTGTTAGTTTGGCGAGTAATAAGCATGAGTTGACTTTGACTTAAGTACTTGCTTTCGTAACTATTGTAACGTTATCAATCAGGTAATTTGTGATGTAGAGCTTGTTAACGTGTATACCAAAGAAAGTTAGCGTACTTTATCGAAAACTTATTTTGTTATGACTTTGTTCGGGTGAGCATAGATATTTCAAAACACGACACGAGAAACAATATTCATTTAAGAGGAAAGGCCCAGGGTAGCCCACGATATTCAAATTTTCTTAAGTTTGTTGCAATTTGTAGGTCAGCGTCATAAATGTTGAACAAAATATGATTCGAGACCGTCACACACAAGTAAGTTTTACAGAATTATGATAATTTATTAAAATAATCAATACAACTCTCTAAGTTCATATAACCCTATTTAATAACTATTTCATGAAATATCAATGGGCTACCAGGCGTAAAATTTTTAAAAACAAAAGCATAAAACCTAATTGTGATGGACAGTGAGTAACCTGAAAAAGTCTAATTAATCAGGCGTTAATCGTTTGGGCTAACTTGAAGTAAATTCGAAGTAGGTACTTACTTTGATTAGGTGCCACTACCAATCCGTGATGAATAAGTGGACCCCAAAACAACAGTTTTCTTCAAGATCCAAAATAACATATTGTAAGTACATACATTTATTATTTGAATGAATATAATACATAGCTAATATGGCTGCTCACAAGTATTGTATTGTACCTATTGTGTTGTCGATTTAAAAGGCCGTGAGTTTAAACGATGCGACCTCGTGCCGCTATGCTCCACTCTTAGCATTTACTTGAAAGTAAAATACAAGTTGTTCTCAGAAAATAAAAAAACAGTCAAGTGCGAGTCAGACTCGCGCATCGAGGGTTCCGTACTTTGTAGGTATGTAAATAGTTTATCACGGTTTTTTTAATGTACCTACAAATTTACGGTTTACAGATTTTTTCCTTTACTTGTGCTACACACACAACCTTGTAGCAGAGGAGATAGACGTTTTTGCGTGTACACTGAGTGAATTCACAAGGATAACCATATATGTAATAAGTTTTAGAAAATAAGTTTTTAAGTTTGCTTCACTGTTGCATTGGGTTTTACCTGTAAAAATAGTTGTAAGTGAGGATATAAATAAATAAATAAATAAAAATAAATAAATAAATCTTGCTTCTTGCCAAATTTCATGATTCTAGGTCAACGGAAAGTACCCTATAAATTTTGATTCTCTTGAGAGTGTTGAAATATGTTTTTTGCGGCATAAACGGCCGTATCGTTTACTTAGAAGTTTGGTTTTTTCACAGCTTCAAGGGACTGTAAACCTGAGTTGGTTATGGTTTTAATTTCAACTCGATACCTCCCCGCGTTCCTGAGATAAGGGTCTTGAAAGACAGACGGACGGACGGACGGACTGACAACAGAGTGATCCTATAAGGGTTCCGTTTTTTTCCTTTTGAGGCACGGAACCCTAAAAATTGACGTAGGTACAGTCAGCCCCAAAACAATGTATACACGGACACGTAACCATTTTTTATCTACAACCATTGTTCCATGACATTGGATCCACCGTCCAGGTACAAAACATAGTATTCAATTTATTTTACCAAAACAAGGTAAAAATGTTGTCCCAAAACATCTATAGGTACATCCTATGCCCAAAACACATACACAGTGATAATTTCAGAACAAGGTAAACAAAACCGACAACGTCATACGGCTTATATCGAAGACGTCTTTAACTTCGTTTGATAGAAGAACATTAATTTTATTTTTGTCCTCTTTATTTCATCCATGACGTCAGTGACGTGTCTTTTGTTTTTATATTTCATTTTTACATATTTTTGGGGCTGACTCTAGCTTCCTACTAAAATAAATATCCATTAACCTGCTAAAATGGTAACATTGTAAACTTCGCGGAAAGCCAAATTAGAACTTATGTTATGAAAATATGACATAAATTTTTCTAGGATTTTTCATTTACTTGGAAATGTTCAGCGTCAACTTTCGTGATACAACTCTCAATACCGTACTAAACCAAAAACTTTTCTTGTCCAAAACTTTCCTACACAAAACTTCTCAAAACCAATACAATACTACAGTACGATATTATTATCAAGCTACACTACACTCTACATATAAAAGGTATGTATGTATTCAAAACTTACAAGCTACAGAAGTATCTATATCAACTATTTGTACACAATTATTCAACTCCGACATCCGTGTGAAACTTATCGAATGCTTTCGGCACTAGTAGGTATATCGATATCGGCAACTAGATACTAACTGACTATCGATAAGGTCGGCCAGTACCGAGATGTTGAATTAAAGGGTATCGACTATTGATACAGTTTGTCGATAATTTACTAACTACTATTAAGTGTTCCAGGAATACATGTACATATTTCTAGTTTCTATGTCAGTTCTGTAATCAATAGAATTAACTTTAGAGTTGCTGGTTTGCAAGGAGAGAGTCACGGATCTAATTAAGGCCTGAAAGAAAAACGGTTGGGAAAAATCTTCTACAAGAGAAAGGGTAACTGATATGTGTAGGTACATTTTATGTAAACTTTGACAGTTAGGTGACATTTAATATTTAAATCCCTAATCGAATTTGTTATTATTAGCAAGAGCCGACCTTTCACGGATAGCAACCCCGAACGTCAGCATCGTATGTGCACGTATTACGAAGGAATAAAGTCGCAATTAGCACAACAACGATGTGTAAAAGCAGTTCATAGGCAGCCTGAGGTTTCACGGTTTTCAAACAAAAACAAAACAATGTAGTTGTAATAAACGAACATCCAAGTTTTCAATACTTTTAAAAGTACTTGGAAGTTTCAAGAAAAATAACAAGATTAACGCTTTATAATCCAATCACGAAACTTATACTTGTATTATATTACTTTATGCTCCCATTTTTAGGGTCCCTCTGACCTCATATTATGCAAAATCTAAATTTTACAACCCACTCATGAATTATGAAATAAAATCGAAGCCATACTGTTTACGCTTGCATTATATCGCTAAGTCACGTATGTAAGACAGTTGTGTAGTCAAGACCCATTTATTGTTCAAAGCAAATAAAAAGAAACGGAGCAAAATGTACTAGAACGAGTGAAAACTGACTCGACAGCTCCGAGTAGTTGTACAAAAATAAAACTTAAGTGGAAAATAATAAAGTTCGTTTTCAATTGAGTGTATGAATGGCGGTTGTTACGTTACAAATGGCTCGAATTATTAGGGTTTAATTCAGGAGCTAGTAGTAAATTCTGAATGTGCTTGAATGTATAACATACTATATAATTAAATATGTTGTTACTGTGAGCTTTTAGGTTTCAGGGAAACTTGTATAACTGTTTGTAGTATATTATATAATGTTGTTATATAGTTGTGTGAGTATCCGGCTTAAAGGATTACGACTATCTGTAGCTAAATATAGGTTTGTATTGCTCTGTTTATTTATATCGCAACCGTGACGGCATATACCTTTGTGTCTATATTTAGAGTGCTTGAAGTGCCCGGGGTGGCTGCATTTTATATTTTCGTTGAAGCGTAAAAAAATTAAAAATAAACGCCGTTTAATGGATTGTAAAATAAGGTTAAGCAGGCGAATATTGGAGCCGTAAATCAAATAATGCTTAAATCCAAAAGTACAAGTTTACTCGTTAATACTATAAGTAGGTTTGTAAGAGTACTCGTAATGGAAAACAGACAATGTATTTCCATAAAAGAAAATTAAACGAGAAAATATGCTTTTAGAATGAATCCTTTGTTACTTTGTTACGTAACAGTCAACACAAAAGCATACATGTACATTAACAGAAACACAAATCCTAAACAAATACAATAAGCAAACAAAATACACGTACATAAACCGTGATATATAATAATTATATGAAGCGCTCAAAGCTAATAACGAACTTGGATATCGTCGGCAGATTCAATCGAACAACTGTCAAAACTGTGATTGTCTCCCATCACAGCTAACATCCGACAATCGATCCACACACCTATAAGCACGGCTGCAGACTACGCCATTTTGAAGTGCTTATTTCCATTATAACATTGTACTAACTACACTGAAATGTTCTACAAAAGTTCGCGTTTTGCTTCGTGAAGTCCAGAAGTTTCGACTCAACGGAATACGCCAACTCCCCAATTGGCATTACGCGAAAACAACATTTATTACAAGCGGGTACAGATTGAATTAGCCCGTGGTAGGATTCCGCTTACAACTTTGCGCAAATACGACAAGTTCAAGTTATCTGAAAAGTTATTTAACAAAGTTTCATAGCTTTCTTGGGTTGCGTGCGAGATTGGGCTCTAAGCGTAGGAGATTAAGTTAATTATAGTTTGGAGGTTGTGTAGAACATGGGTCCTTTCGGAACCGAAAGCAATCTGCGTTATCCCATCGAGAGCCGTGACTGTAGAAAGATTTTCCTTCTACAATGGACTGAGACTGGGACCGGTCGCTGAAATGACTTTGTAATAGCGTCCTCAATAAAACGACCCAATATCGTGGGCTTTTTACTTTATTTATGAGATAGTTGGACAAGACCTTCGTTACTAAATAAATGTTTGCGTAAAGCTTATAAGGGAATGTGCGTGTACGAAAATGGATCAATCGCAAATAAGCAAAATAAGTCCTGAATGTTGTTTACAAGCTGTAATACTGTTCTTGGCAGTACATTCATCAATAAACCAAGTTTTGTTGAGAATAACATCGTGGTGTTTCACTTGCGGCTATTGTAGAACGTTGGGAACTGTACCACTATGATTTTATAATCTCTCGAAGTTTTAATGAGCTCAATTTAGTCTTCAAAAACGGATACACGCTTTAGTTTAATATGCTTAGAGTGTATTCAGAGTAAGTAGCGTTAAAATCTAAAGTAAATCGATTGGAAATGTTGTAACTAAATGTCGGTTTAAGAATACATTTATTGATCGATTTTAAATAGATTTAAGTAAAATAACTGAAATATATATAAATTTTAATAAGTAGTATTGGCCCTATTAAACCTCTTGTTAAGGTTAGATCGTCCTAAAATATGATTTTAAAATTCCTTTTCTGAGAAGCTTCATAGCTTGTGCTCGACGTTGGACGATTCCAAGAAAATTAATTGTTTTGATATAATAAGAACATTATTTCTTTGTTGTTTGATTTAAGAGTCATTAGGGAAATTGTATTCGTTTGGCGTTTCCTCTATTAAGACGCTCTGTTTTCTTCCCTATCGTATATTATATAGTCTTTAATCACATCAACGCATGAATAATATATATATTTTCCCGAATAATTATTCATTAAGCCGTTTGTATCACGATACTGACGATAAACATGCCATTTCTAGTTTTAGTCACACACAAAATCACAACATTGCCTCAGTTTCGAATCATTTCCCACTTCATATAAGTAGTTATAGTAACTCGTAAACAGTTTTTGAGCAAAACTTTTCACTGACACAACTTTTCTACCGGCCACATAAACTAGCGAAACAAAGTTTACTACCTATCACCTGTCACTTATTGGAGTGCCTGATCCATAGGCAAGGTCACAACAGAGCTGCGAGCGTCCTCCGCTCTGTTGCCAGAAGTAAACACAAATTACAGGAGCATCCAAGACACGTCAGCCGAGTTACACTTCAAAACAATATCTCAAATGGACACAAACACTCGTATCCAGCCTCCCCACTGTCACAATAACACTAGAACTACACCTCCGAGTTAGAATACGGTCTTTCGTCTTCCAGCATAACCTCAAAACATCTTACTGACACTCCGCGGCCCACAGGAATTAATAAAAAGTTTCTTTATAAAACAAGTGGGTTGTGAGCATGTTCCAAAATGGCGGAACTTTGCGTTAACTTCGGAACGTAGAGCGACGTGAAGTTGTAGGGTGCGCGACTTGTGCCGCCCGCGGTTCAGTTGCGCAGCAAACACTAACTTTTCTCATTGTAAGTCACATATAAAACTTCTAAACACTTCTTTTGGCACACGTTAACACTTGAGTAAGTCACAAAAAGTGATTTGGAACACATGGGTATCTACAAAAGTAGTTTTAATCGCGTTTTTGAACAGTTAAAAAGTGGTATAACCTCGTAGCGCTCCCGTACTGTACCTCGAGCCTCGTAGTCGACAGGGGTTCGGTCGGGGAAAATCAATAACTTACGGCCGACTCTCTCCGCCGCTCTCCGCGTTTAATCATACACTTTGTGAGCAAAACATTAAAACTTGTCCGTTTGTTTGTCGGAGGCGGATCGTTGTTCGCAGTGAAGCGGGGGGTGGAGCGGAGCGAGCGGAGCGATCAGCGGGAGCGGTCGGCGGCGACGGCTCCCGGCTCCCGACTTAGCCACTTCGCGGAGTTTACTTGCGACAAAGTTTTGCGAGGTGTTCTTACAAAGAAGTACGGTTATGTACTGCAATGTGAGGAAGATTGGCGTTTCCCCGCTCCCTGCGCGGACTGCCACAAGTTTGCTGCATTGTTATCACTGGCCAAGTTCAAATTAAAACTTTCTTTACAAGTTTGCAGTTGCCATATTGGAGTTGCGCGGACTCACAAATTACTTTTTTCTATCATGTAGGTAAGTATTTCATGTAGATAAAGAGTTTTCCTCAAACAGTAGGTCAGTGTAACCTCAGTTTTCAAGCATTTGGTGTTCAACAAAACAAATGTTGTTTGGTGACTCACCTAATATTAATGCTTTCTCATTTACATAAGTTTTATGTTGGTAGGGTGATTGTGCAGTATAATGTATGTAAATGTGATAATCACTTTTGAACTGCGGTGGGTGGAACACACCAACATAATACACAACATAAAATATTCAATTAAATATTTTAAGGAACTCTATGAGAAAAAATAAACTGTTTGAGAAAAACTTTTTTTTAAATTGTATCCGTTACCTAATAACAATTAGCGCACAAAATTAATTATCAATTAAAAGCGATACCTTTCAAACACAAGGGGAAAGAAATAAGTCGTTACTTGAGTCAAAAGACCGGACCACTTTAGGAAACACCGACTAGAGTGATTTAATTCCGTAAGTAGTGTAAACAAGTTCTGTCCTTAGATGACACCCGCACCCCCCGACACTCCTTTTATACGTATTATCCATAGAATTGTGAACAAACAAATCTGGCGACCACTATAACTCGACCTTCCGCGACCCCTTCAATGATGTGACAATAAACTCAGTTGACGTGAAGAAATACAAATTCAAAGGTCTTAATAAATTGGATTGTTGAGTTGCCCGATCTGTTGAGCTACTCATCCAGCTTTGGTAGGAGCTCTTCGTAGCACAATTCCCGGGGTGGAGTATTAACAAGTATTTTACGAGATAAATAAGTTAGTTCGAGATACTGTTGATGTTTGTTGCGAATAAGTCGAGCTATATAATTTAGGTTTATAATTTTACCTAAGATGTACGCTTGTGATGGTTGGTTAACGCCAAATCGTTTTCTTTCGGCTTTACGTTTTAGATAATATATTTCTAATGAAGTAAACCTTATCTTTAATGGCTTGATTCGAGTACATAAATCAGGTAGGTAAAGGAAATCTAAAATGTTTTTGTTTGATATAACTTTCTCTCTCCCGCTACTAGCTCTATCTCTCTCGTTTCAGAACCTGCAGTGCGATTCTGTAACCATCTCACCGTGAAAACTTAGGTGAAGTGAGCGTGGAGTGAACAGTCAGTGTCATCTTACCAGATACTAGGGATTGACCAAGCATACATTTACAATCATAATCGAGATTTTAATAATATTTTTTTAGCCTAATCCTATTGATATTTTTATATAATTCAAAGCTAGTATTTTAGTGGTCAAAACATTAATATTTTGTGGGGTTTTACTTACAATAAAATAGCAAAACAGAAGCGCAATCAGAATCTCAATCCTGTTTTTTTTTTCTTTTTTCCCTAGTCTAGTAAGTCCTTATATAGACTGAGGCGCGAGCGCGTCACGTACGAACAGTAAATAAAATTAAAACATTCACGTTTATGACAGCTAGACTGATGAAAATACGCATCGACATTGTTTGGTTATTATGAACAATTGTAGATCGAGTCTAGTAAAGACTGCGACGATGTTCAGCGTTGTTATTAACCCAAATCTATTGAATTAGAAGAGATAACCGAGTGTGTCAAGTCATCGAGTGCTAACGGATGCCTAGCTGACGGACCATAGAATGTAATCCCACGTAGTTTGTGTGGCGTGATCACTTCACCCGATTCACGACACTAAATGTCGTAAATCGGGTGAAGTGAAGGTGAAGTGATAAGATCACGCCGCGCTTGCGCGTTAATCACTGTCATTATCACATTGCAGATTGCGTGATCACTTCACCTTCACTTCACCCGATTCACGACATTTAATGTCGTGAATCGGGTGGAGTGAAGGTGAAGTGATCACGCCGCGCTTGCGCGTTAGTCACTCATTATCACATTAGAGATTTGTTTTTACATATTTAACTTGTAAGGCGTCATGTATAAGAACATTAGGAAAATGCAATACCAACGTCAAATAAGTGCAAATATTTTATCGCTCATCGCGCGCCCGTGTTTGCACTGCATCTCTAGTAACCCTTAAATGAAGAAGTGGTTGGTGTCCTGAAGTGTATGTATGGTCCCTAATAGTGCATAACGTAGTAAGTACACTCCTTTAGAATATAAGTAAGCAGTTTACATCAATGCGCATTGTAACATAAATTCACTAGATATTCATTAAAGTATCAAGCTGGTTGTCTAATTCTAACGACCCTTGAACCCCCAACATTTCATGGCGACCCTGCCTTAGAGTCTGCCAAGGGGCAGATTAAGCAAAGTTTTCGTTGAGCTATTTTATTGTAAGTAAAACCCCACAAAATATTAATGTTTTGACCACTAAAATACTAGCTTTGAATTATATAAAAATATCAATAGGATTAGCATTAAAAAATAATATTAAAATCTCTTTTATGATTGTAAATGTTTGCTTGGTCAATCCCTAGCATCAGTAGGATGACACTGACAGCTCACTCCACGCAAGTATTCACGGTGAGATTTTTACAGAATCGACATGCAGCTATACGAAAATAACTCATACCGTAAGCTTGTCAGCAAGGTTTATATTGAAGGTGACTACCGAACAGGATGCACCAGCCTAATACCTAACCCATTCGTTGCCACGTCAGACACATGTGCTTGACGCTAGCGGAGGTTTGACCTTCAACATTTTAGGACTGGCATCGGCAGTAAAGTGATTAGTATCGCCATTCGTGGCACACATATTGGCGCATTTATTGTATACCTACGTGATCTGCTTGGATAAAAAACAATATGGAGAGATTGTTTTTATTCAAGAAGATCATATTGTATAAATTCATTATTACATAATGGAACTATCGATTTGTTGTGTCCGCTATTGTTTAAAGTTCCGAGAGTTTATAATGATGCAGAGCAATGTATGAACTCAATGAATACCTCGAAAATAAATCATAGTGACTCATCTACTAAGCGAGCGAAAGTGATGCAATTACTTTTGAAACGTAAAAGAAGAGAGATGGCTATAATGTGCGTGCGCTCGGAATAAAACGACGTATGTGCTAAAACGAATTTACTCCTTTTTTAACAAAATACATGAATTAAATTTAAAACTACTTTGAGTAAACTTTGATATGATAATTCTCTATGTTTTAAAGTTAATTCCATTGAATAAATCTTAAGCATTACGCCGTGATGTCGAAAAAAGTAAAAAAATAGATATAACTTTGCATTTTTTGGTATCAAGAAAAAGTCATTGAATTGTGTATTCCTTTTACGTGATCCTAGACCAAAGAGTCAAAAAACATATACCTACCAAATGTTAAATCCCTATTCCATATACTTAAAAAATTACACGAAATAGAAAAACCACATTTAATGAAATATTGTTTCGTCATTTTCTACAATATATAAAGGTCGGGAGGATATTGACATTACTGAATTTACTGGAACAGTTTATATTATTGAGAAAAGTGGCTTTGTATTGGTTTTGTTAATAAAAATGTAACTTCTTATGCTAGGTAGATATATGTTTATCCAGCATAAGAAGTTAGATTTTTATTATCATCTACCTATTCTGTGTGTGTATGTTCTGTGTTTTGTATTCCTTTTTTTCTAAATCCTACTTCAGGCACTGGCTCTCACAATGAAACTGAAACATAAGACCATTGTGAGAGAAAATAAATAAACTTATTATTCGTTCAAAGACAAAAGTGTCCATTACCGTACTTAGGTACTTAATAAAACAAATTCTGAAAACAGAACATACATAAGTTTTTCAATCAATCGTACTTAAGCACTCAAAACATAGAAAAACAACTTTTTTTTTGGTAAGTTATAACAAAAGTAAACTTACTTTAATAGTAGGTACTTTTTAAAATCAAACCACTAACAGAAACATCTAACTTTCGAAGGCATTACTTACTAATCAATCACAAATTATCATATAAACAAAACTAAAATTACAGATTATTCTGTATATTATAGTCTACTGCAGGCCTATTCTTACGGTTGCTGTCGAGTAATCTGTGTAACCCCGGCCCTTCCTCCCCCAGTTACTCCGCGCTCTATGATACCTGAAGCGTTGAAAATTTTCCGTTAGCTCGCACAGAGCTCTAATAATAGTAATATATGAAATCTGTAGTACCTACCTAGTAACTATATTGACTGAGCGACAGAAATAAATTTCTGCCTTTTTCTTAGATCTTTCTCAGGTTGGTACATTTAAATCTTATAAAAAGAATATGGGGAAGCTTTTTCCCAGCAGTGGGAAAGTGAACAAAAACAAAACATTTATTCGATCCTTCTCTACCAAAACACGTTTAAGGAAACCAGCCCAAATAATCTTGCTATTCTGCCTATAGATGTCAAAATTAAATAGCTAATCCCTGCATGAAATCACTAATAAAAAATATTAGCTTTAACAGTGTGCCCCCATAGTAACAATGAAGCAAAAAACAAAACGTTTCTAAACATACAACACAGATCAACAAACACACGTAGCGTACGTATAAACAGTTCAACTCTTAAAACATCTAGGGTGTTAACCCTGCGCCCACCGCCGAGTTACCGTGGTAACCCACTGCCTTCAAGTAATTCATAGCGCGTGGGATGATAAGTACTGAAGCCTTTACTGCAATTTATAGCTCAACCAACGCGCTAATAATAATAATATATTGTAAACTCTGCAGTAATTGGGGATTGTGCTCCATATGGACTTTATACTCCTTGTTGTAGCATCATGCTGAGATAGGAGCCTTTTGGCCTCGTATAGGACGTTCTGTTTCATTTTTCTTTTGTTACTTTTTTTATATACATAATAACTTGGTTTTTTATTTTGCTGTATTTAGTTTAGTTTGTGATCTTCCTGTACGAGTCGCAATAAATACTTTTTCTTTCTTTCTTTCTTGAAAAACCGGCCAAGAGCGAGTCGGATTCATGCACCGAGGGTTCTGTACCATCATGTGTTTAATTTTTCATCGGCAAGGCCTATATTCGTCAGAGAATTTTAACACTGCACTGCGGTGTAGAATATTGCAGTTTTATGTCAGCGCCATGTCTTGACTGATAGTGGAACTAATTTAACTTTCGTTGATGATTTATGAAAGAGTGTCCTATTTAGAGACTGTTTTATTTTTCCTGTAATCTATTCACTACACTTCTATCACATAGAATAATTTCAGATTTTACTCTTTGCAAACTTCGGCGATAAGGGCGGTATTTTTTTTTACTTTTTTCATCAAAAGTCGAAAACTACGAAGCCTAATGTTTGAGAATGTGTAAACTGCGTTATTTCATATGATACCCCACATGCCCTAGTAGCCCCATTTCGAATTTTTCCTTTCAGTCCCTGTTGCAAAAAATATACATTTACCTATTTTTATTTCTTTCTTATTTCTAAAATAGTTGGACAAAGGTCGTCTAAAACTATTCTAAATTTCAAATTGATAGCATTGGTAGTTCTTGAGATATCTAGCTCAAAAGAGCTGGAAGTTATGGGCAGAAGGTTTTTTTTTTTGTTCCAGGGGTGGAAAATCCTCATGGATGTCCGCCGACTGACTAAAAAAAAACCACCCCGGTGTTCCATCTCACACCTACGCCGGGGGTCGCGGGAACGTACGATCCTTCCGCAACCCCCGACTGATGCCGGCCCGCCACTGCGGGCCTCGTCTGGTGGGGAGAAGCCTTGGCCTAACAGTTGGATGATGCAAGTTAACAAGGAGTATGGCGCCAAACAAGTAGCCGAATTCTGGGCCGAGTCCATTTAGATTGCTATAGACACGCTAAGAAGAAGTAACTCCTTGAATGATTTCCATTTTAAGAGAAAATAGGGAATTGTTTAATCTGTTATTCTTTTAATGTGACAAAGAGATGCAATTATACAGTATGAATAGCGCCATCCTTTTTTGCATCCTTTTCTCAACGGCCCTAGTACTTAAACCACTTGTACCTTGTTCAGTTCTAAGAAAAATACCTACATACAAAGTTACGGAATATTAATTACTACTTAACTACTTACATAATGAGCTTATAGTGTTCCCACTGCTGGGACACAGGCCTCCTCTCGGTGAGAGGGAGTGGGCCGTAGTCCACCAGCGGGTCCAGCGCGGATTGGTAGATGTCATATTTCTTAGATTTTATGGTTCTAGGAGATTTATGCCGATTTCCTCACGATGTTTTCCTTCACCGTTTTTGAGAGCACTTGTGATGAAATAAATAACACAAAGTAAAGCGCCCGCCTGCACCCTTATTGCGTAACGCACAATCAATCTCAATCTGAATCATTTTGAAGGATATTGTTAATCCATTGCTTCATATGTTCGAAAAATTTGTCTACTCTACAAAGTAAATAACGCAATGAATGTTGTTGAACTGTCAAAATGAAACGCATTGCTACTGATAGTCAGTTACGCAATTACCCCGCTGGGTTCGAAACCCGTAAGTCGGGGCCGTTACCACTGGGTCACCACTGCTCACAACTGCTGCTTAAGGGGGAAGCGATGGTCAGCGGGATTGTCCGAAAGGGTTACCGCTGGCCCGGAACATAAAGGGCTAAGGAAGGAACACGGGTGGGTTTTAGTCAGTAAGAGTCTGACACTCCCTTCCGCTCCACCCAGCGCGGGAGGGGTCATTTGATGACTTCCCATCCTGAAAAAAAAAAATGGTGAAGCGCTAGGGTAGTCCACGAAATTCAAATTTTCTTACGTTTTTTGCAATTTGCTGGTCAGCATTAAGTTGTACGTTGATTAATATATGAATCGCGGCCGTAAGAAATATGTGTTTACAGAATTATAATTATTAAAGTCATCAATACAACTGTCTAAGACCATGTAAGTCCAAAGAATGATGATTTCATGAAACAGTTATTCTTTGGACTTACGTGGTCTTAGAGAGTTGTTTTGATGACTTTAATGATTGTAATTCTGTAAACACATATTTCTTACGGCCGCGATTCATATATTAATCAATGTACAACTTAATACTGACCAGCAAATTCCAAAACACCTAAAAAAAATTGAATTTTGCGGGCTACCCTGGCGCTTTCGCCTTAAGGGGGAAGCGCTAAGGTAGCCTGCGAAATTCAAATTTTCTTACGTTTTTTGCAATGTTCTGGTCAGTATTAAGTTGTACGTTGATTAATATATGATTCGCGGCCGTAACAAATATGTATTTACAGAATTATAATCATTAAAGTCATCAATACAACTCTCTAAGACCAAGTAATCCCACAGAATGACTATTTCATGAAATCTTGACTTTTTGGGATTATACTAACCTAACAAGTTGTATTACTAAGTCTGCTGTCACATGAAATTTTCTGGTTAGCGTAACGCACACTGTTATTAATAGTCTTCCACCATCGAGTTACCATAGTAACTCACTGTCTTCAGGTGATTCATAGCGCGTGGGATGACAAGTACTGAAGCCTTGTAATATTCCGTCAACTCTCTCAGATTGCTTCCAATTCAATAGAAGACTAATTTAATTTGTGAGGTATTCGATTCGAGGCAAATATCTAATTCCAAATTATTCAAAGTCTGTGAGTTTGATCATTGCGTAAGGCGGATCACACCCTGCATCGCGCCACGCGACGGGGCGCAGATATCGCGCAATCGCGCGTGATATTTTACATACAAATTCAATAAAAACGCGTTTCCCTGCGGGGAATTCGGCCCCGTTTCCCGCGCCCGTCGCGTGGCACGTGTGTGATCCGCCTTAGATCTGAATCAAGTCGATTAGCTAGAAATTACGTCAAATATTTTGAATCTTTATTGGAATAGAAGAAAAATTACATTACTTTTTTCCAAAAGAGGTAGGTATTCTTTGATTTGCGCTTGATCAACTCTATTTTAAAATATTTTGAATACACACTAACTTCAATAAAAACATCCCCTGCTTAATCTCACGTAGGTCATTTTAAATTAGAAGGTCCGTAATACAATCTCGGCGCTGCTCCTGCGGCTGCTGAGATCTTCAAGCGGCGCAAATAGGTACTGTCACCGTAAGGTTACAGTACCCATAAGGGTAACTCCCTCTCACTGACAGAAGGCCTGTGTCGCTGCAGTGGGAACCTTATAGACTGATTATATTGTTATCGGTAAATACAGTTTTGAGCCGTTTGGCGTCGAAACGCTGAGGTCATGGGGCCCGATTGCGCGTCTCCCTTTTCACGAAAATTTCTCGCCAACTAGTCGACACTTCACGTGACCAGGGCCGGCTCGATCGCTGGTCTAGTTAGTCATTTAATTTAGTACCTACCTAGTGATTTACACTAGTTAGTTACATTATATATTGCGTATAATCATTTTAATGTATACGAAATAAACGTTAATGTCAGGCATATCTAATTAAACTAAAAACATAATTCATTCCAACTACTACAAACAAGACAAAAATAACTTCAAACTAAATAGAGCTAGAATTTCTTGCTATCACTAATCGTAGCTAAAAGGCCAAATGTAGTATTTATTAATGATCGACTCGCAAATAGACCTCGCCATTCGCCGTTGCATTAATAAATAGAAACCAGAGAGAAACGGTCGACAACTAATTGTAGCCATTTCTAGCAGAGTACCTACCTAGTGATATTTATTAGGTATATTATTACCTTCTACTTATTTTGAACACACCAGAACATGTAATAAATGGGCTGAAAGAACAAATTCTATTTTAAATTAGGAATTAGTTTAAAACAGTTGCCTCTCACAGAGAGGAGACCAGTGTCCCAGCAGTGGGGACATTACATGCTGATTATGTTTAAACTTGGAACACTTAACAATAAATAAAAATGGCTGACACTACAACTATAGGTACAGACGCCAGCATATCAAGCTACTACAATGTGTCAAATGTCTGTAATAGATTTTCAACTTTATCGCTAAAGCTTAAGGTTCAAAGTTGATTAGGAAATTTTGACAGTTTCGGGTAGCTTGATGTGCTGGCGTCTGTACATCCTGAGTGACCCCACTTATAGTCGAGTAGCTATAAAATAAATTACATTATCTTCATAATATTTTCTATTTATAAATGAAAGCAGAGGAAAATCTCGGTACTTGGAGTAATAGTTTTAATTCCAAGACTTCCTTTGTTTTACCTCTACTCTAGTTTACTCTACTAGGAAGTGATATGTAACAGCAGTCTCTTGGATTATTTTCTGTTTTAATATTCCTATGTTTATATTTCCTGATAGAACGAGCATTTCTTGAGTCAGCGCTGAAAACTGTCTGAAGTGGTAACTGTTTCTATGACTACCTATATCATCACATCAAGCTACTACAATCTGTCAAATTTCTGTAATAGATTTTCAACTTTATCGCTAAAGCTTAAGGTTCAAAGTTGATTGGGAAAATTTGACAGTTTCGGGTAGCTTGATGTGCTGGCGTCTGTACATCTAGTAGTCCAGCTTCTACTCGTAGGTATATTAAATAATTACTAGTCTAACGGCTAATTCTTCCAACGTTATCGCCAGATAGATTTATCCGAGGAATAATTTTGAATTTTTGACAGTTCTTTCATGCAAAATCTGTCAGATGTCAATTTTATTCAACGAATAAAAAATATCTATCTATTGAAAAATTAGCCCTTAGAGCCGAGTTTTCAATCTTGAGATAACTTTTGCCTGAGGGATGAAAATTGCGGTTTGATTGTTTTTACATCGATATTATGTCAAACTTAACTTATCTGAAGATTGAAAAAATGACTTTTATTTAAATATTAACCTCATTCGAAATTGGACCAAAATAATAGTAGATAGGTACTTTAACATTTCTAATGACAATATTTTCTTCATTTACATTGTTCTTATTGAGCTACTCTTTCGCTTGACCTTGTCGAGTCAAGTAAAACTTTCTCAACGTGTGTGCCAAATGCTAAGTAAATTGAATAGACTTCGTATATTATTTTCGCGGTCAAATAATAGGTTATAATTATTGCAATCTGTTGGGAATATTCTATTAAATTTAACATATAACTGAAACAAAATAATAAGTCTACTCTTATATGTATTAAATTAGCTAGCGGAACTCCGCAGACGTAATAATTACAAGCTTCCAAAAGATTAAAAAAAAAAGAATTTTTTTTTGGTCCACGACAGCAAGCAGTACTTGAGGTAACTCCAACCTGAAAAGTCATGCTACCTCGACGGAATGGCAGTAGGAAGGTAATTGCAAACTATGCTGCACCTCCTATCCTGCCCTCTGTGTTCCAATACATGCAGTCAAAGTGACCTCTGTGCTGCCACCGATGACGGCGTGGAAGTGGCGAAGTTTTCACACCAACAAGATCTGAAATATAGTACTTAAGTTATAAGTAAATGCCTAAATCACAGCGGTCATTTTCCTATGATCAGGCTGGTATTGAAACTCGAAACCAAAGGGGCAATTCTCGAACATTCACAATCTGATCTCATCTCAAACTGTCGAAAAATACATCTTATTTCCCTACATTTTTGACATATTTGTTTGTTGCCGAGATGAGGCTTTTTTTTTGCGACTAGATTTTGAACGTTTTAAATTACGAGAATAGGCCTTCTGATCTCAATGTCAATCTGTCAAAAATACCTGTGATTTCTCTACATTCTTGACAAGTTTTTGATTGAGTGAATGTGTCCTAATGTTCAGGAAAAGACGATTATCGATTACCGAAAATTACACGTACTATTTCAATTTCAAAGAAGATGTCTTTATTGCTCTTCAGAATTCATAAAGTTAATCAATAAAGTTCTAACGACAAAACCTTTCCACATCTTTTTCTTAATAAAACATAATATCCGACAAAATAGAAACTATTTATTTCAGTGGAGAGCTCTCCAGCAATAGATATTTTGTCCCGATCTCAGGAAGCGTGTATCGGGTAGTCGGGAAATATTGCGTTTATTTCTCTACTGCTGTTCAAGATGGCTCCTGCTGGAAAATAAATGTTAAAATCTGGTCGGTGCATTTCGTGTCGAGCATAAAACTAGTATTGGGTACTAATGTTTGAATATCATTAGAGTGTAGGAATAGGCAGTGAGTCAACTCTTTTTTTATTTTTTTTATTATTGATAGGACCCGCTCTTGACCTCAATCACGCCTGATGGAAAGCGATGGATGAGGTCTATGATGGAACGAGCGTGCCCAGAAGATGACTAAGGCACTCGAACTCCCACGCATCGACGAAACACAGCAGGCTGCTTGACGCCGGACTCCGGTGGGTGGCTCTTTTTTCATAGCGAATGATTTGGATTGACGACCTCAAACTTTGTGCTCCATTGCTTTTATTTTCGCATGTCAGTTTTTTTTTAATTCTTAGAAGTGGGAGCAATGACAAGGTTAACCATCAGCTCCAACCTCATCAGGCAGATTATTAACAACTTTTTCAGTGGTTCATCAAGTACCTATAATTATTTTGCTTGCAATTACAGACAATCTAAACATCTTAATTAGCATTGTTTCTCCCGTAAGCATACCAAGTGCTCAAACAAGAACTGCCTAGAAATTGTCACCGTAGAAGTTTTTGACTGCACCATCACTTTCGTTTACCCCTAAAATAATTGTTTGTCTATTTTATTTGGGTTTCCCCTTAGATATACTCACCTATAGTTAGTGAGCACCGACTTTTGCCCTTCTTTTTTCCATAGCTACTGTTTTCCAACCTGTTGCGCACTCTAGGTCGAGGTCAGTTATAGAAGTCACGCCAGTATTGAAGCTTATATCTGTAGGCTTAAGGCTATATATAGTTACGAAATGTTTATGTATTTGTCCTTGCCCAGATTTGTACTCCGTTTATGACGCGCAAAAACGCGTCGTAGGCTCGCTCCTATTACAAGAGACCTATCTAGTGAAATGTGGGTGTTACTATAAGTGCAGCTGTGCCTAACCCTTTGTGGAATACAGGCGTGATATTATGTGCTATGTGTTACGTCCTTAGTAAGTTACTTTTCGGCTGCGACCGCAGCGACTTACGAGTGGCGGTCGTAAGTTCGAACGCAGACAGGCGTTTTACATGTACATTATTTCATCACCACTGCTCTGACAACGCTGAAGGGAAACATCGTGAGGAAACCGGCTTCCAAAAATCGAAGATATGTGACATCTACCGACCCGCGCTGGGCCCGCGTGGTGGATTACGGCCCACTCCCTTTCTCCGAGAGACGGCCTTTGTCCCAGCAGTCGGAACATTATAGGTTATATACACATAGGCATTATAGGTTATATGCCACACTCAATGTCTGACATAAAGCATCTTAGTAACGCGTCACATTGCTGGTACTCCTAAATACACCAAGAACTCTTATTATTGACAGGGATACTTAGACTATCATAGCATATTCACCATTCCGACATACATATCATAAATAAATATTATGAAATAAAGTCGTTTTTCGCGCCTGCGTGACCACGTTGTCCTTCTAAATTACGTAACGGATTTTGATGCGGTTTTCGCTATAATTTCGTAATTTATTCCAGAAGATTTATGTGTAATATTAAACTTACACAAAATAAAGAAATCTTAATTTTTGTAAAGTCGTAAGAACCGTGTGAAGGCTCGTACACACAGGCGCGACGCGACACGCGACACAAAGGCACCGCAAGTCGCGCAACGAGCGGTGCCTTTGTGTCGCGCGCGATTCGTGTCGCGCGTCGCGCCTGTTTGCAGGAGCCTTTAAGCGTGTTTTGCTAGTAAACAACCCGCTAACATAACCTAAGTGATGATTATGTATGTAGTAATCAATATTTTGACCATCAAGCTTGTTGTTTATGAACAAAACTCACATGGCTTGCTGGATGACATAGTGAATAACATCCCCATCTCAGTATTTATTCACTTTTCATATTACATCTTCGTTCAATTCCCAGAACAGTATTAAATTACTCAAATCATATTTTTTTATTTACACACTGTAAAACAGATACGACATGAATATCATCATCTGCCTAGCCTTTTTCCAACTACATATGTTGGGGTCGGCTTCCAGTCTAACCGGATGCAGCTGAGTACCAGTAATTTACATGGAGCGACTGCCTAACTGACCTCCACAACCCAGTTACTGGGTAATACCGGTAATACGATACCCCTTGGTAAGATTGGTTGTCAGACTTTCGGGCTTCTGACGACCCGTATATAACGACTGTCAAAGATCCACGAATGACGGCTGGGACCAACGGCTTAACGTGCTTTCCGAGGCACGGAGGGGTCTCGGTATGTATAGATGGTCACCCATCCATAGACCAACCGCGGCAAGCGTAGCTTAACCTGATCGATCGGCCTGTGCGGCTGTTATTATTTAGCCATGGGCCCCTCACGATACGACATAAATATATAATTTTATGTACAGCAGTGCGATTCTGTAACCATCTCACCGTGAAAACTTAGGTGAAGTGAGCGTGGAGTGAGCTGTCAATAGTGTCAATTCCTAGCAAAAACAAACTCACTTCACCTAAGTTTTCACGGTGAGATTTTTACAGAATCGACCGGCTGAGTACAAAGGTACTGCTTATTTCTTTACAAATTCTCGTCATCAGTTTCTCGGATGTATATGTATATTTGCTGTTTCCATTGAAAAGGAATCAATATCTAGTCAGCTCGTCTGATGTCCAATAACAAACATTCAGAAAGAATATTTTCCCCACTTTGGCGAAGTTTGCATTATATTATAGGACCTGTCAAACGCAGTTTTTACCATTTTTTTAAATAGTCAAATCAAATCCTACAAATTGACTTATCAGTTCCGTTTTCAGTTCGTCTTGTAACTTTTTATCCCTTTTTGAAGTGAAAACTTCTTTAGCGGCGCTGTGTACTTTTTTTGGAATGGGTAAAAACTTCTAAATTCGCGTCAGGTCACGTGACCCTGATCGTAAGATTCGTAAGACGTAAAACGAAAGACGCGCGTTGTTGAGGACAGCGCCATCTATGCACATCGGGAAGAACTACGAGGGCCTCGCGTACTAACTACGTAGTTCATCCAACAACGACGAGATGGCGCTGAACCACGGATATATAACTGACGACGAGCTCCATGGGCTTGCTTCTCTTACCACTGCCGCGACCAACACCACGAACTGAAGTCTATCCTGTGTGCTTATTTGTAAATCTGAATAAATTCCTTTCACGAGAAGAATAAACCAGTCACTTTGGTCAACATACCTGATTTGCAAAAAACCCTATAAAATAAGGAACACACCTTAACACGCGTGTTTTGTTTATAAGACGATTCACAAAATACACTCGTAATTGTTCAAGTTTTCACTTCTGTCGGCACTACCGGAGTGCCAGTTTTTTTTTTTTTTTTTCAGGATGGGAAATCATCAAATGACTCCTCCCGCTCTGGGTGGAGCGGAAAGTGTCAGACTCTTACTGACTAAAACCCACCCGTGTTCCTTCCTTCGCCCTTTATGTTCCGGGCCAGCGGTAACCCTTTCGGACAATCCCGCTGACCCGGCAGGCTTCGGCCCTGACGGGCCCCTTCACTTGATGCTGACATCTCTTTGAGGCGCGCGTGGAACACGTACGCGCCGTCCGGCACGGGCCTGGTCCTGATCGGACGGTGAGCTACCCATTACTCTCCGCCCGCAGGCCCGCGCCTACGGTGGCCGGGAGTCGTCGCGCGGCTCCCGACGCCCGGAGCGTCTCCCGCGGCGGCTGGGACGGGAGGCTCTCTCCCTCAACCGTCCCGCTGCCTCCTTCGCTAGCATGACTGCTTCGCAGAAGGAGGCGACTGCCCCCCACTCCCTCTCGCCCCGGACCATGGCTTGAACCAGGCCCGGACGCGAGAGGTCGCCGCCGCTGCCGATCGCCTCTACGAGGACACGGCGGTGCTCCGCCCAAGCGGGGCAGACCTCCACCGTGTGCTCCACCGTGTCCTCTGGGCGATCCTGGCAATGGTGGCAACGCCCGGGGCGTTTCCTCCCGCCTGATTATGTGCAGGAACCTCCCAAAACTTCCGTGTCCGGTGAGGACCTGCGTCAGGCGGTAGGTGAGGGCGCCATGACGCCTCTCTAGCCACTCCTCAAAGAGGGGTCTTACCGCCGCTATCGTGGCGTGCCCTGCGCTGGGTTGCGACAGTCGCTCTTTCCATGCCGCCATGAGATCGCGCCGGAGGTCCGTCCGCTCCGCCGCGATTTGCTGCGGAAGCGGAGTTTCCCCCCGGCGTAGTGCCTCCGCGCGCCACTCATACAGGCGCGCGAGGACTATCGCCTCCAGATCCCATGGCGGAACTTTTTATCCCTCACAGAGTATTCTAGATTATTTTTATTCATAAATATACAAGCACGCGTTTACCATCGGAACAACTAAAATCACATTTAAAGTGCGTCTTCCAGTGGTACCTAAAACTGACCTTGAACTGGCCTAGCGTAGTACGGACCTGCAATAAAATATGAGGCCAGCTTAAAAGTACTGGTAAGCGACGCGTTCTTTACTTGTGCTTCTCAAGTGTACTTCCACGCTGAGAATGTGTGTGTAAGCGCAGGAGCTCTCGGTACCATCCGCGACAATAGCGAAGTCGGAATTGTGTGTGTGTGCGAAGTGTGTGTTATGTGCTACTCGTTTTCACGCATATATTTTCAGCGTGTTTGTACACTTGGTAAAAGTAAAGCGCGTGTCGTTTCTTGAGATAAAAATATTGTACCATTGAAGTGCAACAAAACAATAAAATTCACTTTAACATTTTTCATTGAATTGAATTATTTATTAACACGTTTCTGCTCTCCCTCGTCCCCCGTCTGCCCCCATACCTATTTATTTGTGACAACTGACAATCTTAACCCTTTCACTGACCGTGTTAAAATATTTAACGTAATTTAAATTATATTCTTAAAATGTTAATTCATTATGCATCGCAGGGGTTGGGACTTGGACCCAGCGGAAATAGAATCCATTTGAAAATATTTTATTTTTGGAAAATGTACCTCATTAATACGTCTAGGAAATGACGTAAAAAAGCGTCTGGCTTTTTTTGTAATGACCTTTTTATTTTTTGTTATTGACCGTTTTATTTCGATATGGTTTTCAAAGGTTATGGTAAAAATACAAATAGAATATTGCTTGTGTGGGCAACGAATAGAAAGCGGTGTAACGAGAACCCTGCGCGTGGGGTTGTTACAAATGTAACGTGATATTTTCAGCGGGTTTGGATGTTCCCACGGGTTCATAAATTACAATATTTTGTAACAAAAATATTGTAGTATAAGTCTACAATACGTATCAACCCAGCCTATTGCAGTTCACTGTTGGAAATAGGCCTCTCCCAGGCTTCGTCAGAACACCCTGTTCTCCGCCTTCCGCATCCAGTCCGTCTTAGCCACCTTCTTTAGGTCCTACGGGCGTCCCACACTACGCTTGCCGATACGCGATCTCCACTCCAGGAGTAGTCGTTCACGGGTTCATAAATTACAATTTTTTTTCTTAACTTTGCCCCAAATTAAGAATTTCTCCTGTATTGTGGGTGCGTTTACAAACATTTAAAGTCACATACACAAACAGCCAGGACCCAGAACAACTATTTTGTAACAAAAAAATTTTTAGTATAAGTCTATAATATCAGTGGAAAATAATAAGTAGATATACTTCTAGTCAGCTAAATAGTCGACTGGTCAACCTATAATTTTTCATTTATTTATCACTAGCTCTTGTCCGCGCTTCGGCCGCTTGGATATGGAAATTACGCCACGGGAACATACTACCGGGATAAACAGTATATCATGTGTTAATCCAGGTTATATTGCGCGGGCCTGCGGGCGGAGAGTAATGGGTAGCTCACCGTCCGATCAGGACCCAATGATGGATGATTTTTTTCAGGATGTATTCCCAACGTGAAAAAAAAATCCAGGTTATACTGTGTGCCCAATTTTATTCAAATCTGTTCTGTCTTTTTATCGTGATTGAGTAGCAAATATCCAAACTTTCACATTTATAATATTAGTAGAAAGTCTCGTCTCGCGGTCTTTGTAAAGAATCCCTCATTACAAACGCCGTAGTACAATATTCAAACTCGTATAAGACGTACCTACAAAGACACCAGACACTAAGCAAACTCGCTGATCGGAATATTTCAGCCATATTGAATGTATATAGACGAGACAGTACAATTCTACGAAGATGAACTCTCGTCTCATATTCCCTGTCTCTTGTCCCGTATATTTCATTTTGGTCTAACACGTTTTTCTAGGAACGTATTGAATGCCGAGGAATGCTTTAAAAGTTACCTAGGTCTATTTTTCATATGAGTTTGGGTTTGCGAAATCTCAAACTAGCTGCTTATTTCAAAGGTACTTAGGTAGATTTTGTTAACTTGCTGATTATGATTGAATGGCGTGCAATAGGAGAGTCCTATGTCCAATAGTGAACTGCTGTTGGCTGATAATAAATATTTTTCTATATTGCACATAAAAAATTGATACAAAAAAAAATATGAGACCCTGGCTCCAGAGCTAGGTTAGAGTACCTGTAGTTTAAGAGCCAGTGATTCTTCCATTTAGGTTACAATTAAGCAAGTTTTGTGTAGTAAAAGGTGATAAAATTACATTACTTAAGTTTAATACTAAACATTTAATTTAAGCACTAAAAATAGAATTAAAATTAAAGGAAGTTAAATCATCTCCTTCCATCTTGGAAGGAGTGGAGGGAGGCCCACGAGTAGGAAGCGTATGATAGTAAAACAAAAATCTCATTAAATCAAAATAATCATGATAATGATGTCTTGTAACATCCTCAGTAAACCCCACTTTTTCAAAAACTCGATGTAATGTGCCATTAATATTTACAGCCGGGCACTGTTAATGGTTTTTAATAATATTCATTGTACTATGTTGTTTTATGCAGCGCGACAAGCGTGCTTCCTTTTATTGGAAAAGCGATTTAATATGAAAGCATCCTAGCTCTGGTGCTTATTCTTTTCTTTCACTTAGCTTTAGACGTTTTCAGACATTGTTAATCGTTAGGTATTGTTGTTGTTTATTGGTATCGTTTGTTTGAGCTGTTTATTTTAGAGCAAAATCATAAGTCGATAAGGTTTTTTATTAAGACATATTTACTTAGCTTGAGTAATTGATATTTAATGAAATAGTAATTCAATAGGGTTATATGACCTTAGAGGGTTGAACTGATGATTTTAATGATTATAATTTTGTATATACATAGTTGTTACGGTCGCGAATCATATTTTGTTCGACATACAACCTGACACTGTCGGATTGCATAGAAAAGAAAGAGAAGCACGATGACACAACGCTGGTAATTTATTGCAAAATATTTATTATATTGTTTGGACGAAAAAATTTAAACACTAGTATTTTAGTATGTCGCTTGTAGAATAATCTGACAAAAATTCAGAATGATTGTATGTATATTAGTATGGTTTATATTGTAAAAAGAAAGTTTTTAGAGGTATCTTTATGATTTTTTTCCATCGTATCAAATTAGTTATACTATTATGTTTTCAGCACACTATCTACCTAGCATAATATCCTGAAGAATATTATATATTTTTCTGATTTTGTTTACTGTAGTCGATCATGTACTTTTGTCGTTTCTAAAACTTGTGTTTTTTGTGTTTAAGTCCTGTAAGCCCCTTAAGCTATGCCGATGATCTTCAACAGTTGTTACGGGTAGTCAAAAGCCCATAAGTTGACAACCATCCTTACCAAGGGGTATCGTATTACCCCGTTACTGGGTTGCGGAAGTCAAATAGGCAGTTCCTCCATGTAAAACTGGCATTCACCTGCATCCGGTTAGACTGGAAGTCGACCCCAACATAGTTGGGAAAAGGCTAGGCAGATTTTTTTTTTCAGCATGGCAAATCATCAAATGACCCCTCTCGCTCTGGGTGGAGTGGAAAGGAGTGTCAGACTCTTACTGACTAATACCCACCCGTGTTCCTTCCTTAGCCCTTTATGTTCCGGGCCAGCGGTAACCCTTTCGGACAATCCCGCTGACCCGGCAGGCTTCGGCCCTGACGGGCCCCTTCTGCTGATGCTGACATCTCTTTGAGGCGCGCGTGGAACACGTACGCGCCGTCCGGCACGGGCCTGGTCCTCATCGGACGGTGAGCTACCCATTACTCTCCGCCCGCAGGCCCGCGCCTACGGTGGCCGGGAGTCGTCGCGCGGCTCCCGACGCCCGGAGCGTCTTCCGCGGCGGCTGGGACGGGAGGCTCTCTCCCTCAGCCGTCCCGCCGCCTCCTTCGCTAGCATGACTGCTTCGCAGAAGGAGGCGACTGCCCCCCACTCCCTCTCGCCCCGGACCATAGCTTGAACCAGGCCCGGACGCGAGAGGTCGCCGCCGCTGCCGATCGCCTCAACGCTAGGCAGATTATATTGATGATTTATTTAAAACTATAGCCAGAATTGACAATAACCCATCTAATGTACTTAATTGGAACAAGTAGGTTTTCGTTCCAAAGTTTTTTAACAAAATTTGCAGTGCCAACAAAATTCAGGCATAGGTACATCCTACCGACACAATAAAATTCAGGCCTCAATACAGACCAATACTATTTACTATTGTATTTTCCTCAATGTCACAATAAATACGGTTTGTTCAAGAGCACATGACGTAAATAAATTGAGGACGATTGGTCCTTCGGTCCGGAGTGCTTGTCTGAGTACCCCGAAGCTTAGTCCCACATAAAACCTTTTTTTGTTAGTTTATCTATCCTGATAAGTTTTGACAATAAGTCTTGAAGTTTGTAAATAATGTTAGTTTATTTGAACAGTTTTCTGGAATACAATCAGGACCTACCTAGAAAACGTTAAAAATTCATAAGTACTTCGAAAAAATTCGTAAATTCTGCAAGAGCCTTTTAACGTGATCTCGCTCGCAGTTAAGAAGCATATACAAAGCGGCAGGAACATTTTTGGGGGATTTTTAACAGGTATTAAAAAAAAAATGCTGTTCCGTACATTTTGAGTGCACGGGTTGTACTTTTACAGGAAACAGCTGACTTTTTTTCGCATAACCGACGAAAAATTTCAACGCAGAGAGGTCCAGAATCATGTCGATGCCGCGTCCCTGCCACCCTAAACACCAGCTATATCCAGCTCTATGTGAACTTCATGACGACCTGCCTAGATAATGAGGCATGAGAGAAGACAACCAGACAGTTTCACATGTCCTATATAGAAAGGTCGTATATACCTACTGATTACATTCAATACACCTACCATTCCATCCACCAACATATTCAATTCTACATCAATCTATCAAAATCACGAAAACCATCCTACTTAACATCAAACTTCGTCCATGTGCAAATATGTTCGGAGCGAGTGTATTAAGGTGTTTATCGTAGGTACCTATTCGTCGCAGTCCGTCGGAATCTATTAAGAGGATTACGAGATGCAGCCAGGAAGACGAGGGTCGTATCCACGTCTCGTATGAGTTATGACTGCCTGTTACACCGCGGCGCAACGTCTGCGTGAATTACGTGATTTAAGAGGTTCGACGATTGGAACAAGTTTTGGGGGAATGATTTTTGCGATTGAGAGTTTTAAGTTAGTCGTAAGTCGTGCTGTAGTGGGGAAAATTACTATATCTTTGTTGTTTTTGTGTGCTCGAAGATAACATAAATAATTCATTAATTTATGTTGTAGCTACCACCATGTGGGTCCCAGAAAACGTCCGGCGACATAAAGGCAGACCCAGAAGATGGTGGGATGAGCTTGACGCCTACAGACAGGATTGGTCCACACTAGCTCAAGACAGAGAGGAGTGAAAAGAGGAAAGGGCCATTAACCTGCAGTGGGATAAAATAGGCTGAAAATAAAATAAATGATAATAATATGTTTGTAGTCCGGCAAACAAATTGTATTTGTTTGTAAGTCATCAATTAAGAGACACAATTTATCAAAATTGTTAAACTGCAATATTTAGTAGTCTGTAAGGGGTATTCCTCGAAACGCACCAACTTTGAAACGCACCAAATGTATTCCTCGAAAAAAAATAAAAATATTATAATGTTATTCTTCGAAATGCATCAATGATGAAACATAGAGAAGAGCATGAAGGATTCGTATTAAATTACATCCATAGACTTTTCATTTGGTGAGTTTGAAAGTTGGTGCGTTTCGAGAAATACCCCGTCTGTAAAATTGATTACAGACCATCGCTACATCGATTCTTACTAAGTCACAAATAATGTTCCATTTTAGGTTCCGTTGTAAACGCAGCCTTCCCTAATCCGCCTTCAGCTAAATTATTTATGCATTTAAAAGGATTTACTCTTAATATGAGGTGTAGCCGCGCGGTCACGACTCTCCGACGCGCACTGAAAAGCTAATGAGACACATCATAATTAATAATTATTCAAGAGTTAAGTTCCCGCGACATGATTGAGACGCGAAGCTATTTGCTTACGTGTTTGATATTTTAGGGGTAGTCCTTCAACCTTGCTATACTGGCTAATATTTAAATACCGGCCATGTGCGAGGGTTCCGCACCACCGTAAAATATTTAAAACTACATATTAATACACTGGTTGACACTTCCCATGGTCCAAGTGTAAAAGCCAACCCTTGGACCACGGGAAGTGTCAACCCTTGACCAGAGGCTAAGCATTGCCATACAACGTGGTAATGCCGCCAATCTCTTGGGTACATTACCAGTCGACAGCGATGCGAAGGAATATTTTGACGCAATATTTTAGTTTTTTAATAGTAAATTAAAATAAAATGATAAATGATTTTATTTTTGTAAGTAGGTTTGTACAAAACCGTCAAACCGTGTCTGTTTGTTTGTGTTTTTTTTTGGTTACATTAGGTTATTATATTTTTATTTTAATAATTTGTAGTTTATCTAATATTCGAAGTTTGTACTTACATAGTGTGTTAAATAAAAGGACTAAAGTTGTAATTGTCACACGACATATTAAAAAAAAAATACGTTTCTTGTATGTATGTAGACTCTTTCATTTTAAACTTTATTTTATTTTGGCTATTTGTTGTTATATAGAAATACACATTGTGAATATTTCAACTGTCTACCTATTACGGTTCATGAGATACAGCCCGTTGACAGACAGATGGACGGACAGCGCAGGCTTAGTAATAGGGTTCCGTTGGCACCCTTTGGGTACGGAACCCTAAAAATTACATTTCGTTTAGGTAGTTCGTAGCGACACGGAAAAACAAACACATAGGTACCTAATTAATTAACTACTGTGTACCTACTGTCTTAATTTATACTAAAAATGTACCAAACGAAATAAAGCCGGTATAAACCAAATCAAACAACAGATTAATTTCTATCTAATTATCCGCAAACATCGTTAGCTCATCTTCCCAAAATAATCCAATAACAGAATATGAAAACAAAAGGAAAGCCCTCAATCAAGGAATAATGAGTCACTAGATTAGATAAAACGTTGTTCGAAGTAAACTCGGCGAGACAAGAAATAATAAATCTTTCGGTACCAATTATACGTATGATTGTACCTAAGGAACCCGCGGTGTCGGTCGGCCACTGGATGAGAATGGCCCTACTGGGAAATAGAGACAATTGGGGTGAATCTCAACCGGTTATGGAGAATCAGAATGCATTGGATGGGTCGAAGGCTGAATCGATTTACGTTAGATTTGTTGGGTGGTGTGTTTATTTCTAAGGCTTTTGTGTTTATTTTCTACTTGTTTGTTTAGTCTAGGTTCTTATTTATTCTATTTTATTACATTTAGCTGTTGTACGACGAATTTAATTATTGACATAATACCTTCTATTAGGTATAAATCAGAAATTAGTATTCTACTAATTAGTATACTACTTGTGGTAATACTATCAAAATACATTTTCTTTCCATACATAATAATATACTTAAAATACCTTCAAAATCATCAAAAACCACTAGATAGCCTTCAACCATTTTTTTGCCCAAGATGCGGTTACAAAATACTTATCCCGGTACAAAAATAAGCTCGCCACGTACCTGCTACGATCCGGGGACGTGACGACTAAGATGTACCTTATAACTTTTAAGTTATTCGTCAGTGCCAAGCCCCCGAGGCTTTGAAACTTGGCTAAGTCGCGGTCGCGCACCGCATCAAAAATACGCCGGTTACAAAGTACACCGGTCACAAAATAAGACGGTTGCAAAATAATTACGCCCTTTGCAAAATGCGGAATGTCTTAATCTAATAAGAAGTGATTCCGCATTCGCTTGAGGTTGGACCGCGGTCGGCTAAATGAGTTAAAATCTTGCTAAGAGTCTGTGATGTTTGTTGTGGTTAAATTTTTTACTTTGTTTCGTACAAGGAAAGTTGGAGATTCCCATTTAATAAATTGTTGTAATAAATTTTTTATAAAATGCATTTATGTATGTTAAGAACTAACATTCACACCTTGTGTGCGTGAACAATGTATATGTGTGTTTTTTATTTATGTGTAATTTGTAATAAATTGTTTTTATTTAGATACTTATGTTTTCCTCCAGGATCGATTAATAAAATCATAATAATCGTATCCGAAATTTATATTATTTGATCAGAAACATCAGGACAATTTTCACCCCATTCTTCCAAATATAAAAATAAACAGGCGTTTGCTTAAACATACATACATGATAATGAAAACAGACTTTACAAACGCAGAAATACAACAAGCTCCAAATAATCACGTTTCACAAAACACACTGTCAGATAGGCTTTTAGAATGGCTTCAATCAATGACACCTCGGTAGGAGGCGAGGCAATTTGTTAACGGCGTACTGAAAGGTGTGTGCCAACTTTATAATTGGTGGCGGCGGCAATATGACCATTGTAAAAGAACAATGAATCGTCGAAGGTGTGAGAGACAAAGTATTTGTGGAGTGATATTTAATTGGGTCGGTTTTATAATAGAATGTAGGTGAATATGGAAGTGTATATTTTGGTTATCTAGGCTCGTATTGTATAAAATTAAAAAAGGTCATTCATAAATAGACATTGCTCTCTTAGGTAAAACATTTAATTGAGGACGAAATAAAATATTGTTGTTGTCATACATTAATTCAGTGCATTGGTAAAGACCGCGACTTACTAGTTGTAGGTCTTAGGCTCGAACCCAGACAGGCGATTTACTTTGTGTAAATTATTTCATCACCACTGCTCTCAAAACGGTGAAGGAAAACATCGTGATTAAACCGGCATGTTCAAAAATTCGAAGACTTGTGACATCTACAGACCCGTACTGGACCCGCGTGGCAGATTATAGCCCACTCCCTCTCGAAAAGAGGAGGCCTGTGTCCCAGCAGTGGGAACATTATAGACTGATTATGTTATGAAATCCATTCATGGATTAAAAAGATATTTTTTTTGTTCTTTTCCCCAAATTTGGATGATCTTGTTTTGTTTGAGGGCGTTTACCTACAAACGGAACAAAAACTTCTGTAGGCTGAACAAATATTCGGTTTAAAAACTATGTTTAATTAACTAATTTAATAAGGAAATTATAAAGTTCTGTCTTAGTAATTTCCTACTTTAGCTGCATCAATAAATTAGCAAAACTCACTAAAAGGCAAGCTTTAGAGCTAACTCAACACCGGAAGCTTTAAGATAAATTAATTATGCCTTAAATACTTGCAGAGAAAAGTTAATAATTCTGAGTAAGTTTGCAATATCTATCTCTACTTCAGTACTTAGGTACTACATTGAAATATATATTTATTGGTTGCACCTACGCTAAGGTAGCCCGCGAAATTCAAATTTTCTTACGTTTTTTGCAATTTGCTGGTCAGTATTAAATTGTACGTCGATCAAAATATGATTCGCGTCCGTAACAAATATGTATTTACAGAAATATAATCATTAAAGTCATCAACACAACTCTCTAAGACCACGTAAGTCCAAAGAATGTTGATTTCATGAAACAGTTATTCTTTGGACTTACGTGGTCTTAGAGAGTTGTGTTGATGACTTTAGTGATTATAATTCTGTAAATACATATTTGTTACGGCCGCGAATCATACATTAATCAACTTACAACTTAATACTGACCAGCAAATTGCAAAAAACCTAAAAAAAATTGAATTTCGCGGGCAACCCTGGCGCTTTCGCCTCAATAGTCTGAACAAGGTTTTAGGTTGTAGATAGGCAGCCGCTTCATGTAAAATATTTGTATTCAGCTGCATCCGGTTAGACTGGAAGCCGACCCCAACATATTTGGGAAAAGGCTAGGCAGATGATGAGGCTGAAGAAGGTTTTTATGGAAAGGAAAATTGAAAAAGTTTCCCGGAAAATGTTCAAATTCGGGAAAAACAGATCGTCCTTTTTCTATAGGTTTTTCGTATGAATGATTGTGTAGGATAGGACAAAGTCTGCCTGTCAGCCAGTTATATTATAAAAGGTACTTTATAATGGTAAGGTCTACTAGAAAAGTAAAGGATTCTTTCAGTTCCACAGTTTATTTATAACGCATAAAACTTGCTAATATTTTCGTGTTATGGGATGATCTGGGCATAGTTTTAAGGGGTTTACATGACCTAAAGCACGGTCACTGTCGGACTGCATCGTAAAGAAAGAGAAGCGCGATAACAAAACGCTGGTAATTTATTGCAAAATATGAAGCAATTATTTAATTACAAAAAATCTATTGTTTAGACAAAAAAATTAAAACACTACTATTTTAGTATGTTGCTTGTAGAATAATCTGACAAAAAAATCAGAATGATTGTATGTATATTAGTATGTTTTTATTGTAAAAAAATAGTTTTTAGAGTATCTTCATGATTTTTTACTATCGTATCAAATTAGTTGTAGTATATTTCCAACACACTATCTACCTAGCATATATCCTGAAGACTATCATATATTTTTCTGATTTTGTATACTGTAGTCGATCTTTTACTATTATTGTTTCTAAAACTTGCGTTTTTCGTGTTTGGGTCCTGTAAGCCCCTTAATATCGGCAAAGGCTCCTTTATCACGTTCCTTTCAATGTACCTAATCAATCTCCAAAATCTAACCTTTATAGCTAATTTTCAGGAAAGAAAAAAACAAGTTTTAAAACATAAAATGATAAGGTTTCCATCACAATTAGATAGTATAGTGTCTTAAGATAGAATTTTGAAAACATTTGAAACCGTGAAACTATAAAACTCAGTTTCCACTGAAACAGTCTATTAAGAAGTTAAAATATGATTTCATGACCTAGTTCTGTAATTCAATACTTTTCAATAGCGTCTATTTAAGTTGGCAACTTGAAGACTTAGTAAATACACTTTCAAAAGAAATGTCTCGATTAACTTTTCCGAGCACTCTGTAATGGTGGGGCGATTTGTTTGTGTTAAATGAATGGATTTAGACCATCTCAATGTTTCCCTGCCATACAACGTGGCAATGTTGCCAGCCTTTTGGGCACTTTTCCTATTGACAGCGATGCGAACGAATTTTTTGATGCCCATTGATTATTTCCCTTCCTTTTCAATTATCGACGCTTTAGAGTGAAAACTTCGTAAGTGTAAAAGAAGTAACTTTTCAGGAGGAAGAAAGAACTGCGTGCTGTAAAATTTTTGTACGGCGTATTTTATGTTTTTTTAACGATTTCAAAAAAGGAGGTTCTGTATTCTTACTAATAAATAAGGAAATTTAACCCGCTTTAATATACAGAACTGTTCGATACTATAAGATTGTCTGAAATGCATAAAATGCCACTTACATTGCCGAGGTTTTCACTCTAAGGCGACGATATCTACTTTTACATATTATTATTATTATTTTGAGACTGTTAGCTTTTTAAATTAAATAAATATAAATAAAGGTTCTGATATGAAAAATTAAAATTAGAAAGAAAGCAAAATAGGTTTTGTGCACGTTTTGAACTTCACAGAATAATTTAAACAGTTAACTTTTTAAATTATTATTGTTATAGAGTAACATCTAAGCTGAAAATACCACTATGATATTAATGGTATTTTCAGCTTAGATGTTACTCTATATTTTTTACCGAAATTATATTGTATAATTATGTGTCTTTAAATAAAATACTTAAGTATGTGGTCTACCACTATACGTACGTTTAATATTATATTTCACCATCTGCCTAACCTTTTCTCAACTATGTTAGGGTCGGCTTCCAGTCTAACCGGATGCAGCTGAATATTTTACATGGAGCAACTACCCATCTGACATCCACAAACCAGTTACTGGGTAATCCGATGCCCTTGGTAAGACTGGTTGTCAGGCTTCCGGCTTCTGTCAAACGACTGTCAAAAATCTACTAATGACAGCCAGGACCAACGGCTTAACGTGCTTTCGGAAGCACGGAGGCCCATCCATAGACATACCGCAGCAAGCGTAGCTTAACCTGATCGATCGACTCTTGCAGCTGTTATTACTTAGCCACGAGCCCCCCGATTAAAATTATCTTTAATTCACCTTATTTGAAAATTATCCTCCTCAGCTACCTAATTTTTTTTTGCAAAGTAAAAATATAATATCCAGAGATTCATGTCTCGACTGTTTTGTTTTGCTTTCCCGTAGCCTTGGGGTTTACTTGCTGTAGAAGGGGAAGGGGGACACTTGCTTACGGTACGATTGTTCCTTGATAAGCCAATTTCTTTTTTTCAGGTGAGTAGCTTTGTAAAATACCCTCATTCAGATGAATTTTTGTATACCTAGATAAATTTACTGTTGCTCGTAACAATAGGTGCATAGATTACGGCGGTGGAGAGCTTGTTTTAAAATACGAGAAAATATTGAAATATACCACGATTGGTGTATGCATGACGACATATCAAGTTATACATTTCCAGTATAAGCTGACTTTGCATTCTATGAAACGCCTAGACAATACGAGGTCAGCTAAAATTAAAAATGTCGGTATAGCTTGATATTATGTCGTATGTGTGTAGTTGTGTACGTTACATAAAATGGGTTCACTAAACATGAAAAACCTTTATTTCTGCCTGAAGCTATATCAATTCAAATTCTTAAAAAAAGTAAACCTACCACCATGCGTTTTCCTATAAAAAACACCACAGTTTACAACACCACGACAAATAACACACGACAAAAAAAAACTTAGGGATCTTAAAACATAATAAGCGTAAAAGAAATCATAATAAATCCGGCCCAAATAAATGAACTAATCAGGGTGGAGAGGGCAACTCCGCTCACCCAATAAAAACAACACTTGAATGTCAGTAAAAAAAAAACTCATTTTCCTTTATTGCATTGAGCCTAATTTGAATTGAGTGCTATGCAGTTATGATTCAAGAGAGCGGATAATTTTAAGTAACTGTGGACTGCAGATGTAAACAAGGTTGGGTGGTAAGCGTAGTAAGGTATAGATAGGTATGTCATTAGGTAAGGTTGTAGCGGGCCCAGATATATTTGTGTTTATAGTCGACATGGTGTTTATAGAGACTGTGGAACACTGGTGTACACCTGAAAGCCAATTCTTCTAATATATAAGGTTCAAAATATAGTCGCGGTCTCATCTAGGCGACAAACAAATGTCAATAACTTGTGAAACATGTAGGGAAATTAGAGGTATTTTTGACAGATTGAGACTGACATCAGACTGTGCCTGTGTGTGTCTCTGTGCCTATGACTGTGTGTGTGTATGTGTGTGTGTGACTGTGCTGTGTGTGTGTGTGTGTGTGGCTGTGACTCTCAGGATTTCGAAGAGCGTCGGTTTCGGCCATTTTGTATGAAGACGTAATACTTACTGCTTACTTTATTATACTGTGATATTGGTAGGCTAAAACTAGATGTTACCTAGGTACTTTATGTGTATGAAATTTATTTGCCGGAAGCAAATAAAACAAAAAAAACCTGAAAATATTTTGAATTGCATGTCGAAGTTGAAATAATGTGATGTGTTGAACCCGTTTCCAAAGGTCGAGAACCAGCTACTTCAACAGCCTTAATTTTCATAGAAATCAAATCATGTAGGTAGTTAAAAGAATTCATTAATAATATCATATCAGTTTAATTACAGACAAATAATTGTATACTACATAAATGAATAGACGGTAATCCTCACCAACTCTCTGACTATTAAATCCACAAAGATACCTAGTACACCTTCAGGCGAGACTGGAGTCTTTATGAGTTAATTTATGTTTATTGAGATAAGACGTTATGCACAAGGAATAACGGTTTAAAATAATGGCTCTAAATTGCTCCGTGAACAGAGTGAAATTGTGGAGGGATGCAGTAAATTATCCGGTTTCTTTTAAGTAGCTTTATTTATAAGATCACAAACACGTAGATTATATCGAGGTATTATAACTAACTATGAAAAAAGGAGAATTTTTTGTTTAGATTTTATTTCATTAAAAGGAAATGCGGGTGCTATTTTTTCCATAGAAACGCTCTCGGATGTTTTTTTTTGTGGTTAATGACCATAAAGAAATGATTTTTTACAGAATAATAAATATTAACTACTTGTATGTCCCTGTTTTCCTTTTTGGTGATACATTATTTTTATAAGCACTGGAACCCTCAAAAATGCTCAAAATTGCCGCTGTCACCGTGAAAACTTAGGTGAAGTTTTTTTTTCATGTACAGCTCACTTCACCTAAGTTATCAAGGTGATGTTTTTACAGAATCGACCGGCAGGTAACTTTTTCCCAAAATATTAATAGTCCCAATTAATATGACGTTTTATCAACGAGAACAACAACTTAGTAATCTAGATTTAGACCTATTTAGATACTCTGATGATGATCGTATAAAAAGATACAGATAGCGTTAATTATAAGTGAGCACCTACACTTTTTACTTAATTTTAACTTGATGGAGTTTCTTAAGCGCTTTAAAGGCTTCGCCAACGTTTTTTTCAGCAAAAAGTTAAGGTTTATCCGGCTGTGATGAAACTTAACACAAGCACTTTTTTAATTAGAGACGAATAAATAAAGATTTCTGAGAAAAGATTTTTATGAACAAGTGTTACGATTGCCTTTTGTTTAAATTTAAAGAAAAGAAAAGATTCGTAGGTAATTGATGATTTTAGACTTTGATTTGATTGAAGTAAGATTGAGTTTTGGATAACATTAAGGATTGGCGTGGGTGTGACTTCGGGCTTTCTAGAAAAGTAAGGAAGGACGTAAGCAAAACTTGTTTTTCCTGTAATTTTCCTACAATAACAAAGCTTTCCCTTCGCAGCAAAGCGTTAAATACACATAATAATAACATTGCACGCTTGATATAGAGAACAATAGAACATTCTGGTATAAAACTGAGTACCTCTTACTTAAGTAGACTTCGATTTACAGAAGATTTTTAGAAGGCACAATCAAAGACATAGTTTTATTAAAAGATTGTAAGATCCTTTCATCACAAATATAACTGCCAAACATTTATTATAATATCTCCACGCCACGCAATCACTGTCCATTCCAAGGTTGCTTGGAAGAGATCGCAGAAAGCGATAAGGCTGCCCATTTTAAGTTTTGTAGTATTAAATGCTTTTTTTTGTTTCTGGTGTACAATGAAGTTTAGATTAATAAAAAGAGGTCTACGCTAAATGTTTTCCAGAGAGCTTTCGAACGGAGTATTCTGGGTATTAAACTTGTGGACCAGGTTAAGAATACAAGAACCCATTCCATCACTAAAATAACTGATGTCACTCGGAAAGCTGATTAAATGGATACAATGGACACACCTGCCGCATGTCAGACGATCAATGGGTCAAACATATGACCCAGTGGGTCCTGTTTAATGGCACTTGACATCGCGGCAGGCCCAGGTGGAGATGACGGGATAAGCTGGATTCCTTTCATAATGATTGGTCCTTGGCAGCTCTGGGCAGATAAATGTGGAAAGGACAATAACAAGAGCAATGGGACATTAACGACTAATAACAAAAAAATAGAAAAAAGTGGCAATCCGGAAGTGTCGACAGAAGTGAAATCTTGAACAATTACGTGTATTTTTTAATCGTCTTATAAACAAAACATGCGCGGTGTCGGTTACGGTAAGTGTCGCGAGTTCAATGGTTTTTTCCCATCTCAAAAAATGCGGCTAAAAAGTTTTCACTTTTAAAACAATTTTAGTACCAACACAAATGATACAAGGCACTGCATACCTCACTGTCCAAAAATACCAGCACTACTTCGCAAAACATTAAACAGTCCTAACTTAACTCAAATAATTAAAACTATGTTTAACAAACTTTAAAAACTCAAAAGTAATCAAAGATAAAGGAACAGCGATAGAAACGCGAAATAACCAAAGTTTCTTCAATCTTTCGGCGAGGAATTTAATTAACATTCCGGGGTGAGAGTGGCGATGCTGGACACATCGGGCGGGTCCTAATTGCGGCCTGTCACTTCCAGCGCCTGGTCACCCTACTCTAGCGTTACCACTGTCAAAACATTGCGCTAGGATTTAAAGTGAAACTTTTTGTTGGTTCGTCGAATGCAAGCTTTGTAACACCTATTCTGAGTGTTTTCGATGTTGTTAGTTTGTTTAAATTGCAATGAATTACAGGGAAATTATTTGTGTAAATAAATTAATCACCACTTCTCTCAAAACGGTGAAGGAAAACGAAGGTCCTAGAACCAAAAATTTTAAGACATGTGACATCTACCTACTCGCACTGGGCCCGCCTGGTAGATTATAGCCCCCCCCTCCCCCCCGCTTGAAGAGAGGAGGCCTGGGCCCCAGGAGTGGGAACATGATCGGCTGATTATGTTACACTACAGGCAAATAAATACTTTAAAATACTTCCCATCACCCACTATACTTATCCTACGCTTTCAATGAACGTTTTTTGGAAAAATAGGTACCGTTTGAAAGAGTAAGCAAGTATAAAAAATACATAGGTAATGCCCTCAAAGAAGAGCTTTAAAATCCTTATTAAACAAAAAGTAGACCTATCTTTCTACATAATTAGCTTGGCAAATGGCGCACGAGCTTTGTTTTATGTAATTAGGATATCTTTATATAAAAATCCAGACAAAAGGTGAAAATTGTAGGTCAACCACCCGAAATCTTATAATCCTGTTCCTTTTTTCGTCTTACCTAACTGGTATATTTAGTATATACTATGTTTAGTTTATATTATTGTATTCTGTATGCAGGTATATTATTAAGTTAAATTCATTGATTTCAGAATAATAATTTGTCCATAATTATAGTTACAAAGGTCTTAAAACCATGTTAGTCAAAACTAGAATCAAAATCAAATCACTCATCTCCCTAGCGCTGCAGACTCTGGCTTCTCAGAGATCATCATATCATAATGGTGTTCCTCAAGGCTCAATTTTGGGACCTACTCTCTTCTTGATATATGTTAACAGCCTCTGTAACTTATCCATCCCATACTGTAGCATATATACTTACGCGGACGATACGGCTTTGCTCGTGCAGGGTCTGGAATGGACAGAGGTTCGGAAGCGAGCAGAGTTTGCGCTGAGCATCGTGGTGTCGTGGTTGGGAGCTAATATTCTTACATTAAACATAGATAAAACTAAATGTAGTGTAGGTACTTAGAGATAAGTTGATGTATATAAGCGGGACGATTTGTAAACATCATCAGTCGAGAATAAACCGTGTGAAGAATCAGTTGTTTCGTTGTGGCACCCCCCCCCGCGCTAGAACATTACACTAAATATATCCCGTTTTCAATTAGATCTTGTACGCAGCCAGAAGACTCATTTGTTGTCAGAGCCCATACTTGTGATGAACAGTTAGACCAATGCCTCTGTCCTCCCCTAGTCAGAACAACACAAGTCAGGTACCTCGGTATCATAATAGACAACCTGATGTCCTGGAAAGTGCAAATTGATGGAGCGTCCGGCAGAGTGAGGAAACTCATAGCTATTTTTAAGAGTCTGAGACATAGTGCAGACTTAGGTACACTTCGGATGGTCTACTTCTCACTCTGTCAGTCAATACTCTCATTTGGGATAACAACTTGGGGAGGTGCTCCAAAAACTTGTTTCCTTAAACTGGAAAGAGCGCAACGAGCTGTACTCAAGGTCATGACTTTTAAACATTTCCGGTATAGTACCATACAATTTTATAAAGACTGTAAAGTTATGACTGTTAGACAGCTCTTTGTGCTCAATACCATCTTGCGTAGGCACGGTTCTCTGAAATGCAGTACTGGTCGTCTGGCAAATATGAGATCAAAATATGTCTGTCCTATAGAACGTTACAAAACTAAATTAGCCGAAAGACACTTTCGAGTATTAGGTAGTCGAATTTATAATACAGTAAACAAACAATGCGATATTTATGACTTAAATAAATTCGAATGTAAAAAGAAAGTGAATCAATGGCTCACAACTCTTACCTACGAGGAGACTGAAAAGTTACTTGGAAAGCTTTTCTAAAAGGTTTCTGCTTTTTCAAACAACTCTAACATATTACAAGCGCATATATCACACACACGACATACACATGACACATACAGTCATACACTTACACTTTACACCACAAACCTCACCTAATTTCACACTAGAGAGAGGCTATAGATTTTTATTTATCATTTATATTTAATATTTTCTTTCGTTTGTTTTATAACTTTGTTTTCTTTTTGTACTCAATTTGATAGCTACTTACCCATTGTAACTCCGTACTAGTTTTGTATAAATTGAAAAATGTATTAACAGAGAGTCCTGGCACCCATAACACAAGTTTAATCTTAGCTTGGGTGCCAGTGGAGTAATCAGTAATTTATGCAATTTTAAAAGAATATTCTCATTGTCATAGAATTAACTTATTGCCACAGGCAAATTGTAAAATTGGAAATAAAGTTATTATTATTATTATTATTATTAATGCTAGCAAGAGTTAGTTCAGTAATATCTTTTTCTGCTCTTTTGTGCTAGGAAATAGAACACTATTATCAGACAAGGACTTAAAAAAAAAAAGTCCTAAAATACACATCATAATTATGATGCCCGTAAACATAATCATGTAGCATACACAGCGGTCATAAAAACGCAGATAATTCCCGCTGGATCATAAAAATGCGGATACAAGGCTTTTAAAAAGTAGTAAAAACTCTCAGACATAATCCGGTAACAGTTGGCAGGTGAAGTCGGATCGATAGCCGCTTGCTGCCTTATTAAAATAATTAAGAAACTTTTGCCCGTTCTCAATATTTAAATATCTTGAAACTTGTTTTTAAATATCTTTTGAAGACTGACTTTTATTGTCTAGGTATGAAACATCTTGAATGAGAAGAATTTCTGAGAAATCTATTTTCTTCTGGGAATCTTCAGGAGAAAAGATTTCATTGGAATACTGTAAGAAGCTTTTACTTACCATTTTTCGAATTTCTCGAAACATTGTAAATGGTTCTAAGTAGGTACGGTACCCAAGATATTGTTGGTAATACGAGTACCTTGGGTACTACCGTACTAAGAACTACTTACTTACAATGGTGGTACCTATATAAGTACTTTAGAGAAAAGGAAAAATGCCTCTGGTAGAAAATGTTTATTTTAGCGACACAAATAATATTGAATGTTTTTTTTTTCTTTTTTGGCAACTGAGCCGGTGTCGACTTTTTTGACAGCATCATATTGAATGTTAAACACTGAATTCTTTGCACTGCCATTATCAAATCTATTACATTTCCTACATTTTAAAAACTCAAGATTTTATTTCTCACTAGCCGACACGGCGAACTTCGTACCGCTTCAGAACCATCAAAAAAGGCGTTATTCTGCTATTCGGGGTAGAGACAAATCCAACAAATTAAAGATCATAAAAATCGGTCCGGCCGTTCTTGAGTTATAAATGGTGTAACTAACCCGACTTTGTTTTATTTATATAGATAGAAGATAAATCAGATAAGAACTTAATTAACCGTTCACTTAAAATGAGATAAAGGTGCTTACATCTAAATAATATTCTATTTGAATGTGGGGCGTTGCCGACGTTACAGGGTACATACAATGTTTTTTAAATACTATCACACTTCTTTCAATCCTCCGGTAAATCATTAAACATTTTTTTGTAATGTCGTAGCATCATGCTGAGATAGGAGCCTTTTGGCCTCGTATAGGACTTTGTTTTTAAATATAACTTGAATTTTTATTTTGCTGTGTTTAGTTTAGTTTGTGATCTTCCTGTACGATCGTCGCAATAAATACTTTTTCTTTCTTTCTTTAAACAGTTGTGCTCCTTCAACCAATATTAAATACTAAAAAATACATAAATACTTATCTTATTTAGTTGTAGGTTTCAACCTACCTTTAATAACCGTCCTTCGCTATGCAATAACTATAAAAAAGACGAAAGACCTTTCCGCCTTCAGTTCAGAAAATTAAACAGAATTGGAAAACAGGGCGCATCTGTGATTTATGACCAAATTCATCATACCCATCAGTTAAAACGCAACCATCTCCTCTACAAAACACAAAGATACAGTCATGATCTACAATTTTATATCTCTTTGCCCCTAAGTGTTGGACAGATGCGCGTTCTATGTTCACCGTAAAAAACATATTATCTCCTCCCGCCCTTTGCCAGGGTTTATTAAGCAGTCGTTAACGAACACAGGGGACGGTAGGTTACCTATTATGAGCGAGAGATACTGTTGCTCTGTTTATGTAAAAGGAGAAATTGAACCGAGTGACACTATGAAGGCCCAACCTAGAAACACTGAAACAAAACAAAAAACGAACACGACGACGACGACGACAACGACGATGTAGAAAACGTGAAACAATGTGTGTATATTGTATTGTGTTAGTATTTATTGTTGTAAATCTATGTTTTTAGTGATTGAAATGACAGTGTAGATGTATATTGTAGTAGTTCCTACTACTTTTGCATTTATAATACCTATTATATACTTATATAATAGGTATTATAAATGCAAAAGTAAGTTTGTTTGTTTATTTGTTACATTTTCACACCTAAACCACTGAACCGATCATCCTGAAATTTTACATATACGTTGTCAGGTGTACAGAAACGGACATAGAGTACCTTTCATCCCGAAAAAAAGTGCTGTTCCGAGGAAAACAAAAATAACGTTATTATAATAATAGATGGCGCCACGTGTCTTTCGAACGGACCGATACTTATGCGGGTGAAACCGCGGGGCGCTACTAGTATACGCTTTTAGACTTTTTACAAGGTATTAGGTAAACACCTACCATCTACCTACCTAAATGGTTAGAATTTTGTTTGTTGAGTTTTTTGTGCTTTATAAACGTGGAGATTAAGTTCTCTAACGCATCATAACATCACGCTTGTAATCCCCGAAGGGTTAGGCAGACGTGTATCTACTTATAGTAAGTAGGTACACTTACATTTCGCCAGTTAGAGATTAACTACCGTGCATTCGCGATTTATTTGCCAAAAATGTAAACAAATATGAATAAATGGAAAAATTACTTTAATTCCTACACAATAAAGTTCAGTTTACGCTACAACTTCAAATATTTTTATAACTTTGTCAATAGTGCTAGTTATTTTGAAATCAACTTAATTATCATTTTAATAAAGTCGATATTTGTTTAACTTGAAATAGGATAGGGGTGTGCAGCACTGCGCATTTTTACTTTGGAGTTTTTTTTTTTGGAACGATGGTCTTTAACGGAGCTTGCGGTAGGAGTCAACTTGGAAAACTCGTACCGTAACGAAAAGCAATAAGCGACTTTTTTACACATAATACAAGGAGACAGAGAGAGAGAGAGAGAGAGATATAGTTTTTTATGGTTTTCGAGGATGCTGATGCCAATAGTCAGGTCAACATGAAAATCCAAGATGGCGGCTGCAAAAATTTTCAAATTTGCATCATGTCGTCGGGTGTCGTCGTTTTCATGGTTTTCGGGGGTGTTGAAGCCGATAATGAGGCCATAACATGATTTCCTTTATATTTCTAAAGTAAGCTATTTAAACCATCCTTCGTGTCCCCAGCTGGGTGGCACGAATCGTTGCATTGAGTTTAATTATATTTGATTTGCGGACGTTTGACCTTAAGAAGAAATTGCACTATATTTACTTAAGCCTGAAAGTAGCTCAAGGCTTTTGAACAAACTGAAACATAGGTAAAACAAAAAACAAGTAAAATTCTCGAATACACAAAACTGCATTATAGTTCATCTGCCTAGCCTTTTCCCAACTATGTTGGGGTCATCTTCCAGTCGAATACCAGTATTTTACATGGAGCGTTTTGTTTTTCCAGGTCCAGGCAAATGATTAAAGTATCGCGTAAAAGGATACTTAAAATTTTGTCGTAAATTAAAAGAAAATTGTTTTCACAAATTATTAAATGCATATCTCGGTAATATAAGACAGTATTATAACGTTAAATTTAAACGTCTTGGTCTTAAGGACATTTGGTGTAAAACGTCGTCTACTGAAAGGATCTGAGTTGAATGGGCTGATATCAATACCAAACCAGTTAGACGATCATTGCCCATTTTATTGCGTAAATAGGTTTTAACCCTTTTTAAAGTTGAAAACGATCTTTCGACGCTTGCAGTAGATACAGGGAGAGACACTAACAGTTTTAATAGTGTGTGTATATGTGGATAAAATACAGCATCATACTTAGCCAACACTTCTATTGCTTCTCTCTCGATTGAAGTTTGATCAGCATTTTTCATTTTCACTGTACTTACTACTGAGGGATTTATTTTATGGGTTGCATCTATTTTTGGGAGGGGTCCGGACCCCTTGGACCCCCCCCCCCCTGGGTACGTCTTTGCGATTGCCTATCTGACCTCCACAACCCAGTTACTGGGTAATACGATACCCCTTTGGTGAGACTGGTTGTCAGACTTCCGAGCTTCTGACTACCCGTAACAACTGTCAAAGTTCCACGAATGACAGCCGGGACCAACGGCTTAACGTGCTTTCCGAGGCACGGAGGGGTCTTGGACTCTATGTAAAGATGGCGATTGAAATTACCGCGTTTCTCAGAAAAAAAAATAGAAATGCCTATAAAATATTGTGTAAAAAGCACATTAACGTTGTTTGTTTGTATAAAACTCAGCTTACTTCTATTAACTTTACTTCTGATTTTTCCAGCATTTGGCGGTGTGCCCGCATGATGGGCGATTTCCGTTTAATGGTGTTCCAGATTTTCACTTAGTTTTCATTAACAAAGGCTATCGTCAGTTTTTTACGTAACTTTGAAAGTATTATTCTGAGTAGGTAAGTAGTTTAAGGACACTTTAGTTTTTAAGAGCGCCTGAATTTCATGAGCGTGGGAGGTAAGTAGGTAGGTATGGACTGAACTGGAAGACTCGACACGGATACTCGACAGGCTTTTGATAAACACTGATTGACATGGCTTATGTGGATAAATCCACAGATTTATCCGCGTATTGGAAGACGTAGCGTCAGAAGGCCTCCCACAAGGTGGGCCGATGACCTTGTGAAGGCTGCAGGAATCCGCTGGATGGGGGAAGCACAGAACCGTTCGAAGCGGAGGTGCTTTAGGGGGGGGCTATGTCCAGCAGTGGACGTCTTTGGGCTGAAATGTTGATGTGGATAAATCTATACTTGAATGCTGATTTGCTACGAAGAAGTAATCTGTAGGTACCTAGATCTACTTACCTATTAAATCCTGTTCAAAATCGTCATTAGTCTTCCGACCAATAAACATAACGTAGCATTTTATATCACGTTAAGTAGGTATTCGAAGGTTTTCAAACAGGATAGGTATGATTTTTTTAAAAATTACCTATCTACGAGTATGGTACCTACTCAATTTTCAATGTTTTCAAATCAAAACGCAGAAAGGTTTCTAACTATTACCTACACTGTCAAATACGTGACGAAAACTAAAATGAGCATGACTGTGGACAGTGGGGCATTTGGTCGCACAATACCTAATGAAAAAACTTTGTGACTGCTATAACCAAGTGCTGAACGTGTTTGTAGCGAATACGTTGCGATGTTGCAAACACGACATCGTTGCAACAGCTTCCCACTTCAATATGACAAAAGTTTTATGTTGCATCGTTAGAGGGTGCGCAATTTGTAGAAGATTTATCATAAATTACATTACACACATATAAACAAAAAAGGACAACGGAACAAAGAAATGCGTAGCGTCAAAGGTGATGCTTACTTCTAAAGAAATCTTTTTCAGAATATGTAAAGTATTAGGTATATAACTAAGTATCTCCTATGATGATTGTAACAAAAAAAAGTCGTTCCGGAGTAGGGAATTAAGGCACGGAATTATGAACATGGACATGGGTGATTGAAGCGCTTCACTTCTAAATAGTTTTCACTCAAGTTAGTTCTTAAACCAAAGCATGCTCACAAAAAAAAAATCTTCCGCCGCCGTGGCAGAAGAATTTATTTAGTTTTGTAAGGTCGATTTAATAACTAACTAATTACCAGACAATACCCACTAACAATATCAGACAATGCTACTTACCCATCACTATTTTCCTAAGGAATACTATTATTTCCAGCCAGCCAAAATTCTACGAAAGGGTTTATTCCTACCACATTTTAAAATCAGAACTAAGTATCTAATGATAGAGGACAAACGATTAACTCAGTTAACCCTATAATTTGCTTTATTAATAGGTACACTCGACAACTTTCGTATTCCGACGCATACACGTAGTGTCTACATTTAAGTTCACGAACAATAATTATCGACAACAGTTCACTCCTTAATAATTACAACTTCGAACTAATATTGCCACACGAAAATCAACCTTATGATAAGAAGGATAGAGTCGATACAATTCAGGTTTAATTAATGCTGATCGTCACATGGGAAAAGACCGAAAACCATTTAGCTTGTATTTAATATACATGAGCAAATTTCTCGATGATTGCTGGGTACGAACCGTGATTTGGAAACTCCCGTGAGAATTATACATACGGTTTAATGTCGTCTGACTGTTTCTAGTACGTATAACTTTTAATTAGGAATGTCTATACCCAAGTAACACAAAATCGATATAATGGAAAAAGTGATGACCAGAAAATTTCTTCTAGCTTCGTTATAGAATTTGAAGGGTTTTAGCAATGTCTTGCTTCTGTATAACAGCATTTCATTAACTTTGTAGTTCCTAAAGCTATATAATCCTCTTTTTCAATCTTTTGTGCAGCTAAAGGTTTTATTTTAGATATAATTTATGTCTCTATACAGCTTCTAATACAGCCGTAAGCATTATACAAAAGTGTAGGCCGTATGTAAGCATTAATTACGGCTTAGGCTATTAAAAAGCATTTTCAAATTCTTTAAAACTGCTCTATGTTTTATAACGACCTTTCGCATGGGTCACAACTGTTTAACGGTGTACATTGGTGCTGTTTTAATGCCAGCTCTTTAAAAGCATTTCATCATAATATTTTATAGCCTTTATCTATACAAACGTATAATGAAAAGAATTTTAACAAGCAATAAGTCGTATACCGGCCATCCGCATGCCTAAAGTTTTTAATTATGTTTACGCCATTTCGCTTTTTGTCTCGATAATATATAAAATTTTATTTTATGGTAAATAGTCCTTTAGAAAGGACTTCAACCTATGGTATTGACCGGCCGGTACAAGACAGGTATCATAATGACTAAAACTAAAGATTTCTTCGTAAGAGCATAATTTTTTTTACAATTCCACATATTTTTATAATATTTTTGTAATAAATAGCTCTTTAATTTGAAGGCGCATGAATTATTTGATTTAAATATATACATACTTTCACAGTAAACTGATACTCGCAACCTTAATTCACTCATAGAGAACAAAAACAAGAGTTTAATTACTTACCTTGTAGCACTTATATTTTTTGTTGAAAGTATCACACATGCACCATTTTCTTTTTACACAAGATTTATTAATAATAACAGAAATTAAAAATAATATTTGAAAATGTTTTTATTTTGCCTTTGTAATGGTACAAGCTGTATAAGAGCCGCATTTAACATATGCGCACTGCTTTAACCTGTTTTCACTGCCCATTATAATGCGTTTATCATTCCGGTAGACAACCAATATAATGCTGCTAAAATGCCATTCTAACACTAAAGTCTGTATAATTTGGGGCCCAAATTAGCATTACAAGAGCTGTATAGTAGTTTATAATGCCTATATGTAGACTTCTTATAAAGCTATAATAATATGCTAATTCTGTTATCCATCGATTATAAAGCTATTTTGTGCTACTTGGGTAATTATTGGGATTGATAGAAAGTTGTATTTCTGATAGTAAATAGCGCATAGGTTTAAGCTGGGGTCTGTTTATGACAAACGTAGCAAAGTGCTACGGTTTCGTAGGCCTGCTACGCGTAATAGCATTCGTAGAGGCACAAAATAGATTATGTTTTAGTACTAGGAATGTTTGTAGTTGCAAGTATTTTTGACTGTTAACGATCATAATAATTACATATGGTTGTCATGGTGTCTAGGAACAACATGACAGGAGTAAGTAAATACTGACTTTAAAACCAACACAACATAATAATTTATTTGTATTAGAAATAAGTGACTACGTTTATGTGCTACGCTTTCGTAGGCGTGCTAGTACGCATTGTAGCTTCGTAGAGGCACTAAGTAATTTTGCTACAATGTAGTTGCAAGTTTTGTTCGAGATTTGTTGAGGTGCATCCAGACAGTTTTTTTTTTATATGTAGGTACGGTTGCCTCAGGCTGAGGCATCTAACATATAAAAAAAATAATTTGCGGCGCATACCTCGAACTTTCTAGCGTATTAACGATTTCATTCGTAACTAAACTAAAATGTACGTATAGTAAAACTAAAGTATTAAGTCGTTTACCATACCTACCAACCTATTATGATTATGATTCAATAGACTCCAATATGTATAACAGACAGACACACCAAGTACCTATTCCATTCAAAATTCACCTATAAACCATCAACCCTTCACGTAATTGCACAATCACAAGGTTCGCAAGTATTTCACATGTAGCAGAGTCGAAGTTAGTGCAAGATTAGTGCCGCGTGCTTCGGTCTAAGTCCTAATTGTGCATAATAATAGTCGGGACAAAGGTGTATGGGGAAGTTGCGTGAAGCGGCTGTGCGGTCGCTTGCACATAGGTAGGTAGTGGTGGGATGCGAGAACAATTTGCGGCCTCGCTGAGTTATGTCGCCTTTTGCTGATACCTACGTCTTGCTCTTGCATTAGTTTGAAGTTTAGATAGGTAGGTATGGGGAACGTAATTTGAATTGAGCTAAGATTGATGTAGTTTTGTACTCTGGAAGTGCTGATGTTATTGGGTAGGTATGTACAGTACCCGGCGGTAAATTTTGCACATCGACCTTTGGAAAGAGACAATCGGCTAATTTCGGCTCCGTAGATCGTTATCTCTGTCGCACGAAATACAAACAGTCCGGTATCTATTAGGAGCTATTAAAACAATTATGATTTGCTTCTTTTGATAATTATTTTTATTCTTTGTATAAAATACACCAATCACCTAAGGTCGATGTGCAATATTTATCGCCGGGTACTGTAAAGGTTTTTAGCGACGTCGCAATGTTTATAGTTATGATATCTAATCGTAGGTACACATGTGAAATGTTACATATAACATCATCATCATCATCATCAGCCTATAAAATTCCCACTGCTGGGACACAGGCCTCCTCTCAGTGAGAGGGAGTGGGCCGTAATCCACCACGCGGGCCCAGTGCGGGTTGGTGGATGTCACGTCTTGGAATTTTTGGTTCTAAGACATGCTGGTTTCCTCACGATGTTTTCCTTCACCGTTTTGAGAGCAGTGGTAGAAGAAATAATTTACACAAAGTAGGCACTTTACTTTGGGTTCGAACCTACGACCTACAACACGTAAGTCGTGTCCATTACCACTCGGCCACCACTGCTCACATATAACATGGCGTCCAAATATATGCAATATAACACGAAATGTAACACACACCTTGAATCAAATTCGTCATGTTGTTACATTTTTTGTAGCACTGCATATTCTATTTTGACAGCTTGTTCGTTTTAACGCATGTTACACGTACGTTTCACATAATATGTGTACCCACCAAATCCCGTCTGTATCTGGGTAACTGAATAGCAATCATCGTTTTATTACTGAGGTTGTTCTATGGTGTGTAGCCTGATGTAGCATGCTTCCCTTTTCCACTTCAGACGTAGCGTACGCTTGTATTTCTTGCATAACTTGTTTACTCCTTTAAGTTTTGGTATGGTGTTTGGTCCATTGGTCCAATGTGAATGATACTATTGTTATTCGTTTACACGTTAAGGATGTGCCCGATGTGGTAGTTTCAGTTTTATTCTGAATGTAAACGAAGTAAAAGCAGTATGTAAGAATCCTAGCAGGTTGCAGTTTTTGCCTACGTCCATGGGAAGATGGCGTGAGTCTATGTAATGTCTATTCAAACTATGTTCTTCAAGTTAAACAAATCAACTTCCATAAACTCATATTTGTTTACATTTTTGGCAAATAAATAGCGAATGCATATTATTTACGCAAGAATTCTGGGCTAGTGTGACCATAAAATATGGTCCCACGGATGTCATGGGGCCGTATTTTGATCAGCTTAGTGTCCTTCAGACTTCAATGTATTAAAGGTTTTCAGTGTGTATAAAGGTCCTGTCGGAAGAGCGGTGAATGCTTACGCGAATCTCGCACCACTGGAAATAGGCCGAGGTGGAACACCGTGGTGGTTTTAGCCGGTAAGAGTCCGGCATGCCCCTCTGTCACCCCCACGATGAAGGAAGTCCATGAGGAATTCCACCGCGCACCAAAAAAAAGTGTGTATTAAGGTTTGTTCATGAAATAAAAAACATTATTTTAATTAAGTTTAGTTTATTATCCATACAGAAATGGACACAAATTGTGACACTTTACGAATGTCTCCATATTAGAGTCGATACAAAAACATCGGTAAAGTAGGTTAAAATATCAAATAGAAAAAAATATATAAGAGGATCCTAAGTGGACAATCAAGTAAATTATTATAAATCTTATACTTATTAAATGATTATATTATTCTAAGATACATTCTTCTAACGGTTTAGTGCTTCTCTAGTTTTCCGTATATCATAGGAGTGCAAATAGCCGATATTATTGGTAAAACTATAGTAAAACGTACTTCATCTAAGTACCACTCATAAAATAATTGAAATGATAAAAACATGCATACATTCATATCAGAAAAGTTTAGCTATTAGTCCACGTGAATCGAAATACATAAAATTTTGTTATGCTTAATCTCACTACTTAATCTACTCGTCAGAGAATATCACATTCTCGTCAACAAATACTAAACTTAGCCTACAATAAAAAAATCGTACTCATGGCTACCTTCGTTCTACAGTCCTAAAATTTGGCCTTGGTTAGAAGGGCAGGATAAAAAAAATGGCAGTCAAACATTAAAATTAAACTTCGAATACCATGACTCACTCAATCAAACAGTCTTATTCATCATTTAAATAATGATTCATACAAAATTGTAACAAAATAATTAAAAATTATAAACTCGATCATTCTTAAATAAAGCCAATACTTTAAATGCGCATTACTAATTCAATTACAAGTACTAAGAAATACGATTTTAAAGCCTATAAAAAATCTTAATCTTATAGTTAGAGTACCCTATTTTCCGATTAAACGCATTTTATACGTGTGCGTATAAAACAGCGATATAACCAATGCAGGGTTTCTTTTCCGAATAATTTGATGTTTAAACATAAACAAAGTATAAAATAAAACATTTGTCGTGTATAATTTCGCAATCATTGTTGTTTTTATAGCACCAATGTAAATAAACCCGAGTTTCGGTTGTAATGATTTCTGCTAGGTATCGTTTCAAGCTTTGTATTGCATTTCTTAGCTGCTCTTCATCACAGATTTTAATAACATTGTAGTTGCGTCAATTAATCATTGATTTTGAACATTATTGCATAGGCATCATATTGATAAAATGTCGTCATTTGTCTCCAAATTAGACTAAGACAAACTTAGCGTAACTTGGAAACTTTACACGACTAAAACACTGGTAAATTATACGTAAGTATAATTCATGAACCCTTATTACATGAAGTTCTTTGAAGGGAAATGTTATGTTATGTTAACTGAATATATCACTTTACAAAGATGATATTGATATAATTGCGATGTATATTGAATTTTCCATTTACGTATATCATTATTTTAAAATAGGTAGAACTGACACAACACTAACAAAAACACACTACATATACCTTAAGTAAATTGAACTGAATTCCTCATAAAATATGTCAACGCTTAGCTACAAAAGGGCGTTGAACCTAGAGGTCGGTGTCGTACCAAGCGGCGACGTTGTTGTTGTCATGCGGGGGCTCAGGGAACGCCAGATCAGCTGACGCGGCGCCCGCGCCTTCGTTCTCACCTATATCCATGTCCATGCCGAAACCGCTGCCGATTTCTAATCCCTGCATTGAGTCTATCGGTATCTGATCGTAGCCTGCGAAATAGAAAGACGCTTAAGATGTGTTTTTATGTTTAAGGGGCTTACATGACCTAAAGCGCGGTCACTGTCGGACTGCATAGAAAAGAAAGAGAAGCGCGATGATACAACGCTGGTAATTTAATGCAAAATATGAAGCAATTATTTAATTAAAAAACTCTATTGTTTGGACTAAAAAACTAAAACACTAGTGTTTTAGTATGTTGCTTGTAGAATAATCTGTTAAAAAATCAGAATGATTGTATGTATATTAGTATGGTTTTTATTGTAAAAAGAAAGTTTTTAGAGGTATCTTGTATCTTATCTGATTTTTTTTTTCTATCGTATCAAATATTTTTCTGATTTTGTTTACTGTAGTCGATCATATAATATACTTTTATTATTGTTTCTAAAACTTGCGTTTCTTGCGTCTAGGTCCTGTAAGCCCCTTAAGGTTGAGAGACATTGGTATTTAGTTTGAGCATCGGGGGCACACGGTATGGATGTTAATGCATGGAAGCAGATATTGTTTTCACAAATAACACTTAACAATATATAAACCTCGCAACGTGATTAGAGCTGTGAAACTAAGTAGTAAGGTTGAAAGTAAAAGGGCACCACTACGCAGCATCAATATATAATATAAGGTATAGGAACATGGATTGAACTGCTCAGGTCTGATTGCGAGGATTGTATTACAATAATAATAAGCTGCTGTCATTCTGTTTTCGCAATGTTAATAAGGTGGAGGCGATAGAAGTATGTATAATATTATCCTCCGTCACCACAGATATAGATAGACCTAGATAACGCAAGTATCTGTATGAAAACCAAGCGTGCCATTTTTTGACTACCTACTATGACGTCACAAGCACTATTTAGTTATGGGAAAATCAAATCGATTCAAAGACGCCGCCGCGTGCGGCACCCGTCTCGCCCCACCTCCGGGGACTAGCGCCAGCACTCACGCTCGGGCGAGCGTGAGCGCTGGCGCTAGTCCCCGGTCCGTAGTCCTGAGTATCGCTGACTGGGTAGTCAGCAATACTCAGGACTGAGCGCGAAAGTGGCGGCTTACGATTTTTGTACGTAAGCTGGTGAGATTTTTGGCACGCGAAGTAGTTGCTCTTGCGTTATCGAGGTGTATCTATATCTGTGTCCGTCACCTTTTCAGTGATTTGGTTTATTTGACTAACATTGGAATTAGAAATATTGGATAAAAAAAAATAGGATCAACTAATTAAAAATGTTTTTGCTAGGTTACTCACTCGTATGGGACCTAGCATAATTAAAGCAAAAACATGAACTACAAGATAATATTGCCATATATCCTTTCCTAAAGGGAAATCCTTACCTGCCAGGTATGAACCATACACAGATTAAATATTAATAATGTGACATGCCGATAGCAATTAATGGAAACCACAAATCCTGTTACATCACAAGAGACCAATATATAAAAATATAAATAAAAGGTTAACACGAAAACAATAGAAATAATATTCCCATCACCTGTGTTTAGTGATAAATAGGTCCCGGGTTAAGCTGCGTGTAAAGAAGAGAGAAAATCGTATTTATACAGACACCTTAATATTCTTATGATAGGAACATAGTATAGTGCTATCCAAATATACAATCGTGAGGACTCGACAAGCATTTTTGTATGGAACATGTTTACAGGAGAAAGTGAGAGCAAAAATACTTCTCAAGTAGTTTTCAGATACTACATAACCTTACTGTATGGTGTGAAATGTTTTTACATAAATACTTGTCTATAAGAGCTGTATACTTTCAAAATTAGTTCAACTATCTAATTCCTGTTTTCATGGCTAGACAGACACTAAAAAACTACTAGTCTATATACTATACTCTAAAAGTGAACTTAGAATACAACAAAATATGGGATGACTGAATGAACCAATAGAGAAGTTTTTTTTTTTCAAGAATGGCTTGGAACGAGATATAATGCATTTTTCTATGAAAGAAATGCGAATTTCAAAGTTAATGCAAGATTCTGTCAATTACGTAGCCAGAGAAGACACAAAACTTAAATTAATTATGACTTGGACGCAAATGTGTTTCAAAATAGTTTACAAAGACCCAATTTATCATACAGAAGAACATGTCTGCAAGTGCAAAAGGTGTACTAGCCACTAAAAACAAAACTAGTGAGGTTTTGTAACATCATTTTCTACGTATTTCTAAGTGTTAGTCGACCAAACTTCTACAAATGCATTCCCAACTTACCTTGCTGATGAAACGATGGTCGTGTGCCATACAGCCCCTCATAGCCTTGCTCAGGCCCGAGCATATCCTAGTGAAGGGAGTTCGGATCAAAATTAAATAAAGTAAGGAGTCAAATTAAAAGGGGGAAGCTACATTCACAAGTACACACAAATACGACATAGGCGTCAAATTGGTACACTGAGATAAAAAATTTTTTCTAATCCATCAAGTACACCCCAAAACATTGATTTTACAGTTACTGTAAACATACTGATTCGCAAATAATAACTATAGGGGTTTATTTGTAAATGTTGCGTAAAGTTTAGAGGCCTACACACATTGTAAACATTAATTATTACCTAACTTTGAGCAGCATTTAAATAAACCCTTAATTACACAATAATTAGCCTAACAACAACAAAAAAAATTAAATCTCTAAGCACATCATTCTTTTACTAAATATTTTTGGCACCAAAAAAAAAACCAAAATTAATCTTTCATATTCCGAATCTCGATCTACACAGCAATCATACGTACTTTGATTTAAAAAAATCCTTACCTGAAGATCAGGCTGCATGGCCAGATCATTGGGCCACATCTGATGATCATCGCGGAACAGAGAGTTGGTCAGCTCCATGGAGAGTCTCTTCTTGTAGTCATGAGGCTTGTCTTCGGACATACGGAATAGTACCGCTGCTGCATAAGTCGCTACGCCTGGAAAGAAGAGAAGCAAAATAATGTTATGATAATACGCCAACAATTCTCTCAGTAAACAATACAATGTGAACAATAGATGCAAGATTGCAGGCAGCTAACTATGTATAATTCGGATGACTACTTATATAGACACTAACAGCATGATTTAGATCTACGTGCAAGTAATGATATGAAGAGTTGTTCCGATGATAAACTAGGGTAATTTACTCAATCTGTCTAGCCTTTTCCCAATTATGTTGCGGTTGGCTTCCAGTCTAACCGGATGGAGCTGAATACCAGTATTTTACATGGAGCGACTCCCTATCTGACACCCACAACCCAGGTACTGGGTAACACAATACCACTTGGAAAGACTGGTTGTCAGACTTTTGGGCTTCTACGGACGACTCCTAACAACTATCAAAGATCCAAGAATGACAGCCAAAGGCTTTACGATCTTTTCGAGGCACGGAGGGCCTCGGTATGTAAAGATGGTCACCCATGAACGGCACGACCGTGGCCAGCGTAGCTTAACCTGATCTACACGTGCGGCTGTTATAAGTAGATACAAGCCCCTCTTAAACTAGGGTACTTTACTGACCGAGATAATGAAAACGAAATCACGACAATCATGCTTAATTACTTGGGTTATTTTAGTAACGTAATTTATTGATTTGACAAATTAAACGAATTTTATATTATTTTCATAGGGGTTGCATTACTATGATTCAACATGCGATTACATGCGCATGCCTTATCAAGATAGATGGTGAATTGATGATGCATTATCATTACAAAATATTTTTTATTTCAAACACCACAAAGACTACCAAAACCCAACTCTACACGAAAACACGAGTGGAGCGATAGACATTTTTTTAAACGCTGACCTGATTTGGTCGTTCAACTCGACGCTTTGACTGACCGAATCAGAACAACATGTAAATGTCTGTCTATATTGCCCTAAGAAATATAATTACTTGAGTAGCAACCTTCGTTTCGTGAATGCAGTAGTTCTGTAAGCGGAGCCGTGGCGCCTTCGGCTTCTATCATCTCGGCTCCTTCCTTCTCGACAGCCAGTTCGCAAAGCACTCCTGCAGCCACGCGCTGAAAGAATTTGTAAGTAAATTTAAGTATTTTTATATATTCGTCAATCATATTGACGCGATGGTGGCCAAAGCGACAAAAATGTCGGGTTTTGTTAAGAGAACTTGCTCGGAATTTCGGTCCATATCGACACTAAAAGTGCTTTACTACACCCTTGTCAGAAGCATACTGGACTATGCATCTCCAGTTTGGAATCCCATATATCGTGTCCATACTAACAGGATTGAACGTATACAGAAGGCCTTCACCAGGTACTTACGCTTTAGAAGCCCTAGTTGCCCTCATGACGCTAATTATTCCCAAAGGCTTAATCATTTCAATATGTCACCACTAGAACAACGTAGAAGCACTTCTGATCAGCTCTTGTTTTACAAAATCATACATAACCTGGCGGATGTACCTGAGTTATTATCAGAAATTAATATAGCTGTTCCTAGGCGTACCGTAACTAGATCTCTACGCAAAATAAATACCTTTGCACCATCCTCATCTAGAACCAACCTTGGTCTCAATGCCCCCTTGAATCGATTAATGGCTAATTATAATAAAATAGATATCTCCAACAATATTGATATATTCACAGACTCATTTTTCCAATTTCGCAGAAAACTTATAACTATTAGCGACGATTCATAATTTCATAACTTTGTTTACTATTTCATTTTTCATTTTTTTTGTTTTTTGCCGCAAATGCCTGCCAATTTTGAATTGTTGTCTTGTTGCACTCATTATCGCGTTCTACTGTTTTGAAATTTTAATATCAATTTTACTGTTTTTACTGTTTATTTTTCTATTTTTTTAATCTTAATATTTTAATTGTACCTAATTCTAATTCAAACGATAATTTTGATTTTATTTAAGAAGTCATTATTTTTTTATGTAAGTGCTGTGTACGCCTGTAAGTGACTAATTCACCATAACACAATGGATATGTTATTAATTTATTATGTCATTATTTCTAGTGGATAAGTCGTTGGTGTACCTATTAAATAAAATAAAATTTTATTTCTTCTATTGATGTTTTTCAACTACAAGAGAAACGTTTTGAGTTAACTTATTTGTTACACATCACAGAAGTGATACACTGTGAGTACAATAATTTAATCAAAAACAGGATATATTTTCCTATAGGCAGACTTTCCAACAAAGAACTTTGATATATGGAATGGGGTCGAATATGGGATTTAATGTTCAGAAGATGATTTTCCGTGGCAATAAGCTTTGCTTGACGTCTTATCTTTAGACATAATCATAAGTGTTTCATGTAAAATCTATGCCAAGACAAGATAGTTCAGTATGCAACAAGTGTATTAGGTCCCATACATAAGTACTTTGAAGGCGTACCTGGATGTTCTCAATCTCATTAAACAGCAGCTGCACGAAGATCGGAATGACGTTCTGTTGACGTATAAGCTGCCTGTTCACGCTCTCCCTGGCTAGAATATGCAAAGCTCCCACTGCGCCTTCCACAATCTCTTCCATACGCACTCCATCGGCGTAGGCTCCACCCGCCGCGCCTCCACCCGATGAACTGCGTTGCTGGAAAGTTTAGGTCAAATGTAAGAACTTGAAAGTTTTGATTAGATCGAGTTTTGTGTTGAGATTTTGGGTAAAATGTGTGCAATTGCAAATGGAGCTGCATGTCGCTAGAATGATCCCGTCTTCTAGGCACATCAGCCCTTATGTATTTTGCTCTAAAACGTTTTTAAGACGGCAATTTTGCACTGGTGTGTGGACACAACACTCACCCTCTGCGTGTCGTTGAAGGCGCGCATGAGCAGGCGCACGAGGTGGTGCACGGCGCCGTGCTCGCGCAGCGGCGCGTAGTTGGCGGGGCACAGCGCCAGGTTGCGCACCAGCCCCACCACCGCCTTCACCAGCGGCCAGCGCGACGGCGGCTGCAGCAGCTTCACGATCACCTGCGGGCACGGCACTCGTTAGCGACGACGTTTATGCTAATAAACACTGGGAGGAAACCAAGTATGTAATTTGTTCAAATTTATGCATTTTGCAAGAGTTATTGGGTTTTTCTATGTTGAATGTTTCAGTAGCCTGGAGGTTTGTGCTCAGTTGATGGGAATAGGTCCGCCCCCTATTACATGGGATAAGAACACCTCTGCCCAAACCTTCAGGAAATACAGATGTATATCTTATGTTACAATATATCTTATGTTACATATCTATATATATATGGATACTATCTTATGTTACAAACTTGTAACTCAATACTGTACCCGGTGATAAATAGTACACATCGACCTTTGGAAAGAAACAATCGGCTAATTTCGGCTTCGTAGAGCGTTATCTCTGTCGCACGAAATACAAACAGTCCGGTATCTATTAGGAGCTGTTAAAACAATTATGATTTGCTTCTTTTGATAATTATTTTTATTCTTTGTATAAAATACAAAAAAAAAAGGTAAAGGTCGATGTGCAATATTTATCGCCGGATACTGTACTCCCTAATTCTACATACCGGCAATCCATAGTGCAGCCGCACCGCGTTCTGCGCCATCTCGCTCTCGACGTGGCGCGAGGTGAGGTGCCGCAGCGCGCACACGGCGGGCTCGGTGATCTCCTCGCGGTCGCCCGCCGACACCACCGTGCGCACCAGCGCGTCCACGCCGCCCGCCTGGCACACTGTCACCTAGAGAGCAAATGTATGTTACAATATTCTGCAAGAGTACAAATGTCGTTGTCGCTCGTAAGTCGTTGAGCTCCGTAAGTTCTAAGCTACACGATTACTGACAAATGCGGGCGTTGACTTCTCTCTGACTTTCCTCAAACACTAATGACTACATGGTAACATACTGACGGGACATATTGACGTGTAAAAGTTTTTATAAACCTACTTACAGCAATATTATGTTAAAGACGATAGACGACGTTACGACCTGTTCCGATTTGTTTGCTTACATCAGGGTCTCTTAATCTTTCATAATCTCTATTAAGTGTGTATCGGTTTTTTGAAATGAAAACTTCTTTAGGCGCATTGGGCATTGAGATGGGACAAAACTATTAAACTCGCGCCACTGTTACCGTAACCGACACCGTTTCGGATGTGATCAGCTGTCCTCGGTTTTAATGTAGGTAATACGGGTTGGTGTCCGCAACTCCACGTCAATCGCGTATTATGCGTACGGTTTTAATGTATATCCGATATATCAGTGAGCGATGGCAAAGTATTCTGTTTGTGTTTTGTTTTCACTTCTGTCGGCACTCCTGGAGTGTTTTTGCGTTATGTTACGAAATAGCTCATGGTGATCAAAGAAGTCTAACTGCAAAGTAACATGGATAAGTAAACATCAACAGTGTAACATACTTTACACAGCAGAGCATTATTTTTGTATATTCTTAACTATCTTAGTAAAGCTGAAGTAGATCCAATAAATTATGTCACTTATTGACAAAGATTTCTGTTTGTACCTTTTCCATTACTTAATCTAAAAGGGAATTGCATCAGCTTTTGACCTTAACATAATTCGCTTTTGATAAATTACTATCCTTTGTATCCACAAGATTAATTGTGACAGTGGACATCATCAAACGGGTCCACAGTGTTATTTTTGTGCCTACACTGGTAGACGAATGAAAAAGAAGATAATAATGATGAGGATTACCTTATTGCGTTGGTTGTTGCATGTCAAGTTGGACAGGATACCAGCAGCGCAAGTAACGATGTTGACGTCAGTAGAGGCGAGAACTTGCACGAGGCTTTGCAGCAGAGCTTCCAGGCCCTCCACCTCATGAGAAATTAAAATAAAATCATTATAAAGTTCACATAAATTTACCGTTATACTGTCCAGGTAAAAACTTGAACAAAAGCTCAGTACTTTATTGCCAATTGAATTTAAAACTGAGAGTTCCAATACTATAAATATAAGTCATAACATAGAAACCATAATTTTGTAATACCTTAGTTGCTGCATCGGACAGATTCCTCAAAGTCCAGAGACAGTTCTGCACGAGGCGACCGCTGGGGTTGCCGAGGTGCATGGCCAGGGCTTGCATGCCGCCGGCCTCGACGATTGCAGGCTTGTTGCTGGAGCAAACTGACAGAACCTGGGGAATAAGTTGGTATTACATTAACAGTGTGGTGAAAAACCAAGGATCATCATTATTATGTCTCTCAGTTGGTTACACAAAAGAAGATCTATCTGGATAGTTTATATAGATATAAAATACTTCAAAGCTAACAACATACTGCAGGGTTTTATAATAAATTGTCCTCTGTTGAGTTTTTTTTAGTTTAATCACAACCCCTTATATTTTGTTTCTTATTATTATATCTTAGTATTATAATGTGCTTACCTTCAGAACCCTGGAGGTAGTCCACAGCAACTTTTCGTAGTCGTACGAGCGCATAATGCGGACCAATTCGATAGGTCCTTGGGAAGCCAGAATGATCAACTTCGACTCTTGGTTTCCATAGGCCAAAATCTGTAGGCAATCAGTCACAATCGCCAGGAACTTCACATTGTTTCTCTGGAGTAGAGCCACCATTTTCTGAAGACCTCCAGCAAGACGTACAGCCATCTTGGATCCGTCCTGATGTAGGAGCAAGTTATGCAGAGTCGTGATGGCGTAGAAGAGGACAGACTCAACTGGTGAGCTTAGAAGCTTCACCAAAGCAGGGATTCCACCACTCTTGAAGATGGCAAGTAGACCTTGACGGTGGTGAGATAAGTTGTGCAAGGTTCCCACAGCCCCCTTGGTAGTCTCCAGGTCATTGGAGTTGGAAATGGCGCGCACTAAAGCAGCGACCATTTGAGGTGAGTTCATGATGGCATGGCGAGAAGCCTCCTTCTTGGAGAGCTGGTGAACCATCATGGCAGCTTGAGAGACTACCACTTGATCCTCGTCATTCAGTAGCTTGATCAACTCTGGTATAGCCCTGGAATGAAGATGTATGGTCAAATAATGCTACCTTTTTGAGTCAATATATGATTCGAATTTAAATATACTATCACAGATGAACATGACTGGCTGTGTGGGCTAAGTCCACTTTTTAAGACAATGGTATTGATCAATCATTATTTCTTTATTTTCTGTGAACCTTAGTAACTAGCATGCTTTAACAACAGAGTTTAACTGTAATCCAATTTGACTGCTTACCATTTTTTTAATCATGTTTTGGACTGTCTCATTGGTGTAGTGATTCAAAGTGACTACTGAGCATGGAGTTTAGGTTTTATTTCTCATATTGGGCATGTGTTAATTAACTTTTCCACTAGGAATTTCTGAGCTGCATCTAAACTCCACATTGTGGATTTCATCATCGTCATCATTTCAAACGATCTTATGGTATGGAATGACCCCATAAGGTACCTGCCCTTTAAGACGCGGGTTGTTGTGTAATTCAACTTTTTATCAAAATGAGAGCTTAGTTTACCTGGTGGCTAGATCAGCATCATCCTGATAGTTGATGAGGTTGACGACAGCATGCTTGAGCATCTGCGACGGCTCGGCAAGGCGCTGCACGGCCGTTGGCTGGGCAGGATCGAGTTGAGTGGAAGGGATCTCAATGCCTTCCTCCAGGGTCTCAGGGAACATGGCAGCCCGGACACGCTGGGAGCGCGTCTGGGATAGCTGTTGGTTCATGTCTAAGAGAAAGAAGGGTTTTAGCTAATAAAATCAGCAAAATGATTGAACAGTTCTTTCTATGTCTTGATACAAAGTAATTATAAGACAAATCTAGAAAATGTATGAACAAAAACTTGTATCTTAATTTGTTGGAAAGTCCAGCCTGAGCCTAAGGTAAAGTGTAAGCTATAGAATTTGGTATGTAACAGAGAATAACAATTTTAAATATTTTTTACATCCTGTTGTAAAATAAATAAATTAAAATAATAGAAATACATGCAATATTGTTATCATAAATCTAACGAGTCATTAGTAACATGTCCCATGTAACAAATTAATCATTCAATTAATATGAGAACTTGACTCCTTTGACTATCATATTTTGAAATTAAGTGATGAGCTAAATATTTAATAAAAAAGTGTGTCATTATCTAACTTACCATCAACTTGCTCCTGGGTAAAACCCTGAGCGAATCCCTGATCCAGGTCAAACATGAGCTGGTCTCCCTCCATCTCGTCATCTTCCTTGCCCGTAAGTGATGGGACCTATGAAGGAAAGATAACTTATAATATTCCAGAAGCTTTGCCTATACAGAGAAACAAGTCCTATTATATTCCAAGTTTTTATGGAAGAAATCCTACCGCATAAGAATAAAAATTAAAAACATAACACTCCTTTTTCTTGGCAGTCATGTAAAAATCTTTCAACTTTGAATGAAGAAAATTATGTCAATTTGATGAATGTCTTTCTATTCTTTGTCCTTACATGACAAGATGTAAGTTGAACTTAGAAATGAGGGTAAATGTCAACCACATACCACTTACAAATATTAGGTGCTCTACCACAAAGAATTTTGTCATTTTTTGTCCCTCCAATAGTGTAGTCAGTCTGTCAATGATGGTATCCACAACCAATTAATAGAAGGAATACCTTCTTATTAATCCATTTTTATTATGAACGCAGTAAACAAGTTTATTTTAACAGTAGGAATTTTAAAACATAACTTGAAATTGTTTTGTTTTAATCAATATTAACTGTTTTTTTATTAGAAGTCTGTAGATGTTTTAAATGTTCTGAAGAGTAAAACACAGAGAGAATATTATAATCATGATTGTCCCTACAGTTCTCATACTTTCAGCTAAAATAATCAACAAATGAGATGAGTCTAGCCTAGTGAATCTTTTCACTAGGAACACAGAACATATCAAGCTATACATTTCCAGTTTTAGCTGATCTCACATTGTATGGGCTTCTCTTACAATGAGAAGTCAGCTTATACTGGAAATGTATAGCTTGGTATGTAATTGTGCATACCAACATAGAGCAGTGGTGGCCCAGTGGCATCGGCCGCGACTTACGAGTTGTAGGTCATAGGTTTGAACCGAGACAGGCATTTTATTTTGTGTAAATCATCACCACTGCTCTCAAAGCGGTGAAGGAAAACATTGTGAAGAAACCGTCATGTCCTAGAACCAAAAATTCAAAGACTTGTGACATCTACCAACCCACACTTGGCCCGTGTGGTGGCATTACTGCCCACTCCCTCTCACATATATGAGGCCTGTGTCCCAGCAGTGGGAACTTTATAGGCTGATTATGATGATGATGACATAGACAAAATTAAATATTATTGTCTCAATACTATCATTTATTTCATTCCCCAATGAATCCATACATTGTTTAGACTGCCTGGTTTATCTTTTGTCGACTATAAATAATCATACCCAAACTTAAGAGGTGTATTGAACATACCTGAGTAGCAGCCCCGGAGTTGATGCCAGAGTCAACCAGGTAGGAGTTCTGCTGCCACATGAGGGTCTGCTGCTCCTTGCTGGGTGCCATTGGCACATCAGAGCCTGCATAGTTGCTGTGAGACACTGGAAAAACAAAAGCCAATGTTTGTAGCTACGCTTTCAAGTTTAGCCAGCTAGGAACACAATGTCTTGAACTAAGATTTTTCTTTTTCAGAAAATTAACTAAGTAATTGGAAATTTTACTAACACCCCAAGTAACACAAAATCGATATAATGGAAAAAGTGATGACCAGAAACTTTCTTCTAGCTTCGTTATAGAATTTGAAGGGTTTTAGCAATGTCTTGCTTCTGTATAACAGCATTTTATTAACTTTGTAGTTCCTAAAGCTATATAATCCTCTTTTTCAATCTTTTGTGCAGCTAAAGGTTTTATTTTAGATATAATTTATGTCTCTATACAGCTTCTAATACAGCTGTAAGCATTATACAAAAGTGTAGGCCGTATGTTAGCATTAATTATGGCTTAGGCTATTAAAAAGCATTTTAAAATTCTTTAAAACTGCTCTATGTTTTATAACGACCTTTCGCATGGGTCACAACTGTTTAAAGGTATACATTGGTGCTGTTTTAATGCCAGCTTTTTAAAAGCATTTCATCATAATATTATATAGCCTTTATCTATACAAACGTATAATGACAAGAATTTTAACAAGCAATAAGTCGTATACCGGCCATCCGCATGCCTAAAGTTTTTAATTATGCTTACGCCATTTTGCTTTTTGTCTCGATAATATTTAAAATTTAATTTTATGGTAAATAGTAGGGATGCATCCGATGCCGATACCGATACCGATATATCGGCGATACTTCAGGTTTGCCGATATATCGGTATCGGCGATATTTTTATGGCCGATTCAACGATACTTTTCAAATTTCGCGCTTTAAAAATGTAATGTAAACGCGACCGCTTTGGCCTCGCACTCGCACATCTATCCCATTTCGTTAGGTTGAATGAATGTTGTTGCGCGTAGTATTTTTCCATGCAAATAAGATTAAGAATTACATATCGTAATTGTTTGTGTATTGTATGTCATTTATATAACTAGTCGTTTGAGTCAAATAAATAAATAGTAGTCATATCAACTTCAAAACACAAAAGTGCTATATGGCATCACTTTGAAATTTCGACAATGGGCATTGTTCATATTTTTTTAAATGTTGTAAGTGAAAAACCATTTCGAGGAATAGCGTTACTGATCATTACGGACTAATTAATTTTGAAAAATATTCATATGTTATTGATATTTTTGATAAAATACGATTGACCTTCTTTGCCCTTCAAATTACGTACGACTTTGGCCGTACAGTTTTGTATCGTTGCCTCAGAAAATAAAAAGTAAGAGGCAAGTATTGTCTACAATCTGTCAAATGTCAAATTATTGTAAATATGTCAAAAATGTAAACATTCTTGTTTATATCTCATTATTACATTACATACATTATTTCAACACTCGACAATATTTAATATACTGGAAGAGTTATGGAATACAGGAAGTGCTTTGTTCCAACTTACAGCAATAATAGTAATAATGTCGCCGCATGCGTTATTATTCTATTTTTAAGTCGCCGCGTCGATTGTTCTAGTGACGATAGAGAGTAGTATATTCCTTGGAGGACACTTACACATAAAAAAACCATTTATAAATAAATACGCTAAGCTAGGATTCGATTATTTAAGACGTCTATTCGGCCTCTTGACATTTTGACAGATGTGACATTGTTGACGTTGTGTTGACAGATTAAAATTTTTAATTACCTATGTACTAGTAAGGCAACGGCACTTAATCTTTATGCCACTGGATGACGTCACCTACCTTAAAAACTTAAAATAATTAAATAATTTTTATTAAAATAACTATTGAGCCAATCATCAAAATATTCAAATTAGTTTCTCAAAATGCTCTAAATTTACAAAAAATAAAATAAAATATAATGGTTAGAAATTTTGGACAATCCCCATTGATAATTCCATAAAAATCTTATAAATGTTAATTTTGATTACTAAAACTACTACCCCACCCACCCTACTACCCCCCCCCCCCCTACCCCTGTACTACCCTACTCCCTTTACTTTTGATTTTTGATTTTGATTAATTAATTGTGTTTTATTTAATCTACCTTCCTTTTTGAATTCAGTAAGCGTATCGGTATCGGTATCGGTATCGCCGATATTTTTATAAGAGTATCGGTATCGGTATCGTATCGGCAAAAAGGCGTATCGAGGCATCCCTAGTAAATAGTCCTTTAGAAAGGACTTCAACCTATGGTATTGACCGGCCGGTACAATACAGGTATCATAATGACTAAAACTAAAGATTTCTTCGTAAGAGCATAATTTTTTTTACAATTCCACATATTTTTATAATATTTTTGTAATAAATAGCTCTTTAATTTGAAGGCGCATGAAATATTTGATTCAAATATATACATACTTTCACAGTAAACTGATACTCGCAACCTTAATTCACTCATAGAGAACAAAAACAAAGAGTTTAATTACTTACCTTGTAGCACTTATATTTTTTTGTTGAAAGTATCCATGTTCTTTTTACACAAGATTTATTAATAATAACAGAAATTAAAAATAACATTTGAAAATGTTTTTATTTTGCCTTTGTAATGGTACAAGCTGTATAGGAGCCGCATTTAACATATGCGCACTGCTTTAACCTGTTTTGACAGCCCATTATAATGCGTTTATCATTCCGGTAGACAACCAATATAATGCTGCTAAAATGCCATTCTAACACTTAAGTCTGTATAATTTGGGGCCCAAATTAGCATTACAAGAGCTGTATAGTGGTTTATAATGCCTATATGTAACTTCTTATAAAGCTATAATAATATGCTAATTCTGTTATCCATCGATTATAAAGCTATTTTGTGCTACTTGGGACAGAGATTGAACATGGAATGCAATAGATTAAGAAATTATTTTAGGAATTCAACCAACATTGCATGGAGTATGTAAGAGGTACTTAGATAATTAGAACTAGCTAAGTAATCATAATAAACACATGAAATAACCAAGGTGATTTAAAGTGGTACTACTATCCTATGCAGTTATAAATTTTTATTTGATAATATTGTCGAAACTACTGTCAATACCTTTGATATGAGTCACATCACAGTCACAACGATCTGAAAGTACCTACCTAACTATAATCAGTATCTAGAACACTTCTCTATTTTATCTACTCCTGCATACTTATTGATTCATAAAATAATGAATACTAAACAATGTTTGACTTACTCGTGCGGCTCTGGGACGATGGTATCTGATAGCTCATGGTTCAGAGGATGCAACAATGCACCCTGCGCCTGTAAAAAAAAACACCATTATTTTTAACGATCACTACGCGGCCATAACTATCGATCTAAGGTTTTTGAGTAAACAAATAGATTGGGTTCTTTTATTCACATAAACACTTCTATCTGCACCATGTTTCATGCGTTCAACGGCTCTAGGAAACGTATAATAAAACAAAACAAACAAGTACTCCATGAACTAAATACCAATACCACACCCGACCCCATAAAATGTTTGGTATTCGATTGATTGTTACACTTAGATTGAATTCATTCTATTGCTAACTAATGTGTCGCGCATAATACTTGCCTTGACTACTGTAAGCTGTTAGAGATTAATACAATTAATTTACACTAATATTCTGATAAAATGATGCACAATGAACCCACGACCGTCACAAAATTGACATGACAATATGGCGGCCATGCAATCGTAACTTTTCGTTTATTATCGGGTGTTCTCGTAGAGATCGGTAGATGAGTTAGCTATATTGCTATCTCGTTTTATCTTGTTAAGCCTGCGTAAGTTTATCTTTTTCTTTCATCAAAGCAACAGTTCACAACAGTAGTAGTACCAACTGAACGATAAACTGGCCCACGTTTTGTTTTACGCAAAAACCTTGTAGAAATGGCATAGCACTATTTACTCCAATAAAACATTTTAATAAAATAATTCACTTTGAAAATCTATCCAAAATTGGCAGTGATAATCAATGATATTCCAGAATACTTCCAAACATATTTATCGAAGATTCGTGATGTACGTATTCATATATTTTTCTGGGATTAAAGCAAGCGGTACCGTCTCCACAGGGATAGTTTTGTAACAACCACCGTAGGTAACATAAAAATATCAGTGAAATAACCGATATTATTTATTTTGTTTATAGAGTACAGTACATCTCAGAATACGGCAATGTTTGATATTTGTGGTAGGTAATAGGTGCTTTTTCAAAATAGAGCAGACACAAGTCATAAAAAATCGAGGTTTAAAAATTTTCCTAGGTCTATTATTCTAATCTGTTACAACTTCGACTGGTTGGCTTAGTTAGACCGAAGTTTGGCCATGGCGACCATCTCAGCAGCGGGCGTGCAGCCTTCAGCGTGGGAGATAATAAAGTGCACAAGTGTGTGCGCACACACAGGTGCACACTCTCTTCTCTCACTCTCTTAATCCGATGGAGAGAGATAAGGCGCAGGGCTAAAACGGCTTAACGTGCTTTCCGAGGCACGGGGAGTATCCACAGCGCCAACATTCAAACTCCGGGCTGTTACTGAGAAATTCCCAATGGAAAAACCCAATCACACTTTACCCGACCTGGGAAACGAATCCACGAACCCACGCTCAGCAGTCGCGCTTGCGACCACGAAACCAACGGGGCAGTTACAGTAGTCTATAGTACTAAAGATGGCCTACACCGTGCCATAGTGTAGCCGTACTTTGCACACGGAACCAAAGAGTACCTTATAATAATAAATACGAGAGCATGGAACCCAAAAAATATTATTGACGGATGACTTCACTGGCTGCTGTCTATTTTCATTTTGCTTTGATTTACAACATTGATTCTATAAAATATCAGAAGAAATAGTACTTGAAAAGGATATCTACGCATGATCTGAGATAATTACTGAATTTATTAAGTACACGCATTTGTGCAAACATGAAACTACACGGCGTTTCAACCTACAGTTGCAGATCAACTTACAGCCGCTTTAATGTTTCTGAAAGCGTCTCAGACATCAGGGTCTTCGTCCGTGAGTTTAAGGAACGAGTAATACATTGCCTGAAACGCGAAGAAGAGCACGGTAGAACTCCGTTTAGGTCATTTGCTGAAAAGAAGCTCAGTGTTCCTGAAATAGCTTGGTTACAAGATAACACTGAAAGATTCCTTAAAGATACTGCTAATGAAACTTTAGTGCAGCAACATTATTTGGCTGAATGTGGCTTTATCTGTTCTATGATTTATACACCTGACGGAGAAGCTATCATCCTGGGACATTCCTCTGGCTTGATTCAGGTAAGTGGGAAACTCTGAGTGGATAACCTACCCAGCCTCTATTGTCTTGTAGGGCTGCCAGTAACAGAAGAAGCAATTAGAGTCATTGGTGGTAAAAGGACGCTGTGGCCAAAAGTACGAGTACCTAGTGCTTTATTCAATGAAGGAAGGGCGGGGACGCTGATTCCTCGAGAACCTGTGCGCATGGGGCCGCCCTATTGTCTCATAAGACAAAAAGCGGAGCTTGTAGCGTCTGCGATTTAAGGTGCAAAAAATTGGAATCACCATAAGATTCCGTAGTTCATCTCTACTGGGAAAAATTTGTGAAAGTGGAGTATTCGCACTTCTAAAGCTAGCGTCGTCGCCTTGAGTGTATGTAGTTGGCTGCGAGCGCGACTACTGAGCCTGAGTTTCTGGGTTCGACGTCGATAAAATTGTTATTGTTTATTTTTGAGTCAGAATTCGTGCAAGTTGCCCTCAAATAACATAGGTTTTATACAATTGACTGGCAAAATATGGTCGAATCTTTACCAACACCTACTGGAAACGCAGGCCTGGTGTTATTTTACGCAGGTAACTAGGTACATATATGGTTATCATCACTAGTCTATGAAAGTTTATCTATGACTATGTTTATGCGGCGTAGATAGGTAGGAACCTACAACACAAAACTTTCAACTTGCCAATAAACAGGTTGGTCACGCCAAAATGCCAGACCCTGAACTAAAAGAGGTTCTTCAGGAATACGCAAATAATATCAAAGAATATTTTCGCAATGAATCACACCCGAAAACATGGTATCCGATGTTCTATCGCGAGAAATCTAAAGAAAGGTTTTACCCATGGAAAGAATGGGTAAAAGAGAACAATGACAAGTACTTGAAAAACACACCTAACAAAATATTGCAACACAGATGGTACTGTTCTGAGAAGGGTGCTATAACTTCAATGCAGTTTGCACCAAATGGATATCATGTTATTGTTGGCCATGCCTCAGGCAGCATTGAGGTGAGCGGTACCTATCTACCTAATTGTTATAGCTCCTCAAACACGACTGAAGCTCCTTAGTTATTAGAATGAAGAAAAGCATACGGATGATATTGTAAGCTAATCTAAAATAACAACCTCTCATAGGAACCCAAAATTCCTGCCTTTTAATGTGCGGCAAACGAACTGAAACAACGATGAGCATGAAAAGCTCAAACATTTTGTCTAATTACAGTAGTCCAATTTGATTCTCTTTGAATAGGAAGAGGCACTTTCAGACAAAAGATTTCTAAATTATTCAAATTGAGTCAGCCCGTTTTCACTCGTTGCAGGATTTTCAACTTTCGGCGCTAAGCGGAGCGTTGAATATATCCAACATAGCAATATACAGCGCGCTTTTATCTAGGTATCCATTTATGTGTCGCTTGGTGTTAGAAAGCGGGCCATAGGTCGCGCCTGTATGAGTGGCGCGCGGAGTCACTACGCCGGGGGAAACTCCGCTTCCGCAGCAAATTGCGGCGGAGCGGACGGACCTCCGGCGCGATCTCATGGCGGCATGGAAAGAGCGACTGTCGCAACCCAGCGCAGGGCACGCCACGATAGCGGCGGTAAGACCCCTCTTCGAGGAGTGGCTAGAGAGGCGTCAAGGCGCCCTCACCTACCGCCTGACGCATGGTGCTCACCAGACACGGAAGTTTCGGGAGGTTCCTGCACATCATCAGGCGGGAGGAAACGCCCGGGTGTCACTATTGCCAGGATCGCCCAGAGGACACGGTGGAGCATACGGTGGAGGTCTGCCTCGCTTGGGCGGAGCACCGCCGTGTCCTCGTAGAGGCGATCGGCAGCGGCGGTAACCTCTCGCGTCCGGCCCTGATTCAAGCCATGGTCCGGGGCGAGAGGGAGTGGGGGCAGTCGCCTCCTTCTGCGAAGCAGTCATGCTAGCGAAGGAGGTGGCGGGACGGCTGAGGGAGAGAGCCTCCCGTCCCAGCCGCCGCGGGAGACGGGAGCCGCGCGACGACTCCCGGCCACCGTAGGCGCGGGCCTGCGGGCGGAGAGTAATGGGTAACTCACCGTCCGATCAGGACCAGGCCCATGCCGGACGGCGCGTACGTGTTCCACGAGCGCCTCAAAGAGATGTCAGCATCAAGGGAAGGGGCCCGTTAGGGCCGAAGCCTGCCGGGTCAGCGGGATTGTCCGAAAGCGTTACCGCTGGCCCGGAACATAAAGGGCTAAGGAAGGAAAACGGGTGGGTTTTAGTCAGCAAGAGTCTGACACTCCCTTCCGCTCCACCCAGAGCGGGAGGGGTCATTTGATGATTTCCCATCCTGAAAAAAAAAAGCGGGCCATAGGTGGCGATTTTTGGTATAAGTATTTTTGAGTACTGGGGGCCTAAAAAGGCCACTTTGGCGAATCACAAAAGGATAACGTTATGAATCAAAATATGGCGAAGACAGTCCGTGTTTTTCTTTTTTTCGCTGCACTACGTAGGTATAATCAAAGAGATAGGGATTGGATTTGGATTGGACTGATTAGTGTTTTAGCACAGACAAAAAAAAAATCGAAAATTTTTTCATCAATGGGATTTGATTCGATTATATTAACAGTTAACTGTCCATTACGATTCATAATGTTATCCTTTTATGATTCGCCAAAGTGGCCTTTTTAGGCCCCCCAGCCTAAAACATAATCTCTGGAATTCCAGATGCGGCACGGCAGTACAGGCACGGTGCTGTGCACGTTACGAAACATTCAGTTCCCGCCGAAACCCGTGCACGCTCTGGAGTACAGCCCAACTGAACCGAATATCTGTTACGCGGCCTGCATGGACGGAGCCGTGTATCGAATCGAGATCCCACACGTATGTGAAATCCGCATCTATCCGAATCTATTAATAGCACCAACTAAAACTATGGGTATTGAATACAAGCTCCTGTTTAATTGGAGGGTAGGTATGCTTCGCTTTGGTTGACTTCTACGTTGTCAGGGGAAATTTGGAATTGGAATCCTTAATTATAAGTCAGTGGCAGATCCAGGATTATCGTTGGGAGGAGCTTGACCCGCTGGTGGGAAACACTAAAAAAGGCGCGCGAATTCAAAATTCCTCACGTAAACAAAACATCATAAAGAAATTCAAAACTTGAAAACATAATGAGTAGGTACTTATTAAGATAAGGATGATTATGACCATTGTAGCTTAGGAAATGCTTGCAAAAAGTTTAATTAGAATAACATCAAGTTTACTTTAAGATTTGTCATGTGGAAGAACCCAGACGCTTTTTTGGTTGGGGCTTGAGCCCCTTAGCCCCCCCACCCTTGGATCCGCCATTTTTATGGGTACATTTACACGATACTCTATAAAGCTGCATATCTATAAATCCGACTTAACGTAAATGTTGAGCTATATCTTCCTGCAGAACACCAAAATATGGAATCATCCAAATTGTTTTCTTTTACGCATCGCATCACCCTTTGTTTGGTTTAGGTACACTAACACCTATGCTTATCTCAGCGGTACAGAGAAGACCATTCATTTTTTTTCATCGGGGTAGGTAGGTACCTGTGAAATTCAATATTCGTATATTGTTCTCTTTCAAGCAAAATTCCTGAGTGGATTCAATTCATCAAATAGAATTATTTATCGGGGCACAAAAGCGCGTGTATTCATTTCCGTTGTTGCGATTGCGATGTAGAAAATAACAACAGGGAATAACGAAGATTAAAATGTTATCCTCCGTTCCCATTGGTATTAAGCGGCCTAGTGGTTTGTGTAGGTAGATAGCCTTTCACCAGAAATTGTTCCTGCGAGGCTTTGAAACAAGCGATGCGATGAATTGCTACATTTGCTGCCTCAGGTCATCATGGTACGGTTGGATGGGTTAATTTGTTACCTACTTGTCTAAGGTATTTTGGTACCTTTGCGTGAAGGTACCTAACTTAGCCGTGGACTATATTTACTCTTACCTAATTATTGGGGGTTGAACGACATTGGTCACGTCTGATATTCGTCAAATCAGTAATTCGTCTTTGATATTGGTCAAGCAATAACGAATGATACAATAATAATATGATATAATAACTATCTGGTGTATTGTGTGCTCTTAGTCTGTGCTAAATAAATGTTTTTTCTTTCTTTCTTACAAAATAAGAAATCTTTGTTCGGAGCTTGTCGTGTGCTGCTCCGAATGACCTTTCCGAGTCGAAATGGAGAAAATATGGCAGCACTTTTTGTACGTCAAAATGACATAGAATAGTATAGAATACTCTTTATTATTCAAATTCAAATTCAAATTTATTTATTTTAGGACAACTGAAAATCCAAAGGTTAGTAGGTATACAAAAACTTAAAAAACTATTGTTAGTTCATGCATTTACAAAAAGACAATCACATACATACAAAATAAATGAATACCCCTGCGCTGCGACATCCCACCCCGTCAAGATAACCAATAGGGAGATACCTCCCTATAGACCACCAGACGAACGAAATGCCTCAACACAGGGGCACGTACATCCTCAGCTATAGTTTTCAAGATGCTGTTGTGACTCCCCCGCACCCTCCTCATAAGTGATGCGACTTTTTTCCGAATGACGGCATGAAAACCGTCAGTCTGAGTTTGCGCGAACATCCCGGAGGCACTGCAGAAACGAGGAAGTCCCAACATCATCCTGAAAATGTCATTGTACTGGACGCGCAGAGTGTTTAGGGATTTTTTTGTATGACTAACCCATAGACCACCCGTGTACATGCCCTGACAATATGCTTTAAATAGCGTGATCTTGACTTGTTCCGTACAACGGGCGAATCTACGGGCTAGCATGTTGCCAGGGACTGACAGAGCCCTGCGCTCCCTCTCTATGTCGACATCATCTTTAAGGTCGTCGGTAAGGTAATGTCCAAGGTACTTGAACTGTGCCACCCTATCTAAACAGTTACCATTCAAAGTAACGGGTGGAACGGTTTCAGGACACTTACCGGCGGCCTTAAAGACCATGTACTGACTTTTCTTTACATTGTAAATAAGTCCATGCGCCTCGGCATATGCTTCACAGACTTTCAGCATCTCTCCGAGCGCCCCAGCAGTGGGACTCAGCAGCACCATGTCATCCGCGTAGCTGATATTATTAACACTAATACCACCCACCCGGCATCCAACACGCATGCTGCTGAGCTCCACTATGAGGTCATTTACATACAGGCTGAAAAGCTTTGGAGATGTTAACCCCCCCTGCCTCACGCCGCACTCCAGCCTGTACGACTCGGAGAGAGTGCCTGACCATTTGACACAGTTCGTCTGGTTCTTGTACCAATATTTAAAAATATTTAACATCACCACCGGTATACCACTGTCCTCCAGCTTCCCCCAAAGCACTTCGTACGACACGAGGTCAAAGGCCTTGGAGAGATCCAGGAAACAGGCATACACCGGCGTCTTTCGATCAGTATAGTACTGGACAGTGTGCTTGAGACTTAAGATTGCGCTCTCAGTAGATAGTCCGGGCCGAAACCAAAACTGCGCATCGTGCAGTTTTAGATACTTTTGCAAGCAAGAATCAAACAGACTGTCCAGCACCTTTGCTATCACGGTTGCGAGGGAGATCGGGCGGTAGTTCTCCTTATCAGAGATGTCACCTGTCCTGTTCTTCACTATGGGCACCACTGTGGTTTTCATTAGGTCAGCTGGAAGGTACGCATGACTGATGCACATAGAAAATAACAGAGACAGGACTCTCGGGAGGTGCACTCCAGCATATTTCAGGTGTTCGACGCTGAGCCCGTCATGCCCAGGAGATTTGCCCTTTGTCATTTTTTTAATAAGAGCACTAATTTGGCTTGCTGGGAAACGCAAAAGAGGGTCCTCTCCCCGGCTGCAGGGCCGATCGGCGACCGAACTCTAAAATGGTGACTAAACATATTTGCGATCTCGTTCGGATCGCTTAGGCCGCTCACACTCGTTGGGAGGCCAGGCCTAACATCCAACTTTTTTGTAGCTTTCCAAAACTGGGAAAAATTTTTAGTAGCTCGACACTTCGCTATCACATCCATTTTTAGTTGATCTTGGTTTTTTCGACACCACTTTAGCCTGCCTTTAAAAATGTTACGAGATTCGCGCATTTGCTCGTATACTATGCCCACCGATGGTCGATTATGAAAAACCCACGCCTTATACTTAAGCCTGGCATCCCAATGAGCTTCCCTTACATGTTTGTTCCAGCCACACAGTACCTTTTTTCGACATTTAACATTATTTCTACCCTTGGTTAGGATAGCCCCCCTTTTTAAGACCTGTACAATTTGGTCATATAATGAGTCTACTATTAATTTGTGGGCACTAAGGTTACATGTCCCGTGGCTACAGTCAATGAACTCTGAAGGAAAATCGATGCATCGCAAACCTTCCTGACATAAGTCATGATATTCACTGATCTGTGATTCATCTCTCTCTCCCCAGAGCACTGAATTTCTAGGCATATCAGAGTTACATAGCTTTGGCCTAACCGTATCTAGATCGCATTCAATATATATGGGAAGATGGTCGGACACATATACGTCCTCTAATATACCAACATTTGTATTTGTATTATTTTATGTACACCATATTAAATTACAGACATATATATAGAAACTATACAAAGGGTGAACATAAGATAGTCCCTCAAAACGCCCGCCCTGAGTGCGTTTATTGAAAATAAGTAGGAAGGTACTTATCTAAACTAATATCATAAAGAGCTTTTTTTTTGTTTGTAGATATGTAGGGTGTAGTCTCTGGAATTACCAGTCAGATTTGAAAAAGAATACTTTTTGCATTTGATAGCCCAAGGCTATGGGCTATTTAACATCACTTTACGACCTCTATAAGCCGAGCAAAAAGAACAGAAAGAACGCTAAGGGAAAACGAAGTGATAGCGCGGGCAGGCGATGCAATGCGATGAGGTGGGTCGGGGAACAAGAAATTTCACGCAGACGAAATCGCGGGCAGAAGCTAGAACTTGTTAATAAACTTAATATGCAACGCATTACAAGACTTACCGAGTGGATAGATTTAAATACCAATCGTCAACGCAACATCGCTAGCTTGCTTCAAAGCTCCGTCTCAAGGGCAGACCTACATAAATCAACTCAAATTGGCTGTCGACTCTACCGATTAACATTGTCCATTTATTTGTGAAGATAGACACGTCCGTGACAGAACCTCCAGGGTTTTGCATCAGAGCTGACCCGATGCTGGATAGTCTGAACATGCAGTATTATGGAAGCCCTGGGATCTCGTCGTATGCTACGCCGTTTATAACACGTTAGTTTTACTTCAAGTTAATTAAGTATTTAAACTTTAAGATGTAGTCAGTAGAAACATAGTAGTATATGTACAGCAGTGGATCTATAGATCTTTGTGGGCTGATTAATAAGAAGACCACAATGAGGTAGTGGTTATCACAACTCGAAAAGAGCGCACGGTGTGCCAAATACAAAAGGAATGGAATTAGGATTGTAGCATGAAGAATTCGTTCTTGTTGTTTTACTAATAAACGTTGTATAGCGTCTGTATAGTTACACAACGCTTTGTCTTCTTCTTTCGAAAGTCAAATCGCTAATGACTGAAAGAGAGAAATCGGTGTGTAAGTATTCTTCTGATATTTAATACGTTTATTAGTAAGAGGGTTAATGTGAAGTGATGTCATATATGATTTCATTCACCCTTTATGTAAATATAAAAGCTGCACTTCAAACCCGGTACCTACTTAGCGCTTTTTGTCTGAATTTTACTAAAGCCACTAAATTAGTTCATGTCTATTGTCTACACACTAGAAGCACGCTAGAAGCCTCGGAAGATCATGTCTCGATGTTTCAGTAAAAGCCCAAAATGACGGTAGAAACGTATTCGGCTAACTGACAGTATTAGTTAATCCATGGGTACTGTAAGGCTCTAGAGTCTACTCAAATTAGCAATGCAGCTGGGCGCCGGTCGGTTGGACATTCAAATGCAATTAATGCTGTCAAACAGAATCAACGAATGTTGTAGCTTTTAGCATAGTCACGTTAATTGATAGATCATTAAGCTTAGTATGTACTGCTATTGTTATATAATTAGTCTTTAGCAGTACACTGCTGGTTATAAAGGCTGGCCAAAAGAGCTATAAGTAAAAACAATCAAGGGATGTTGTTGGGATGAGGCATTTGGTGATTGCAAATAAATTAACTTTTGCAACCTGTTCCAGAGGTGCTTAATGTTGGTAACACAGAGATTTTAAGCCATTATTGATAGTTTCAGTCGCTTCATGTAAAATTCTGGGGTTCAGTTAAGTACATACCGTTAGACTGGAAGCTTACCCCAATATAGTTTGGAAAAGGCAAGGCAGATGATGAATCTTATTTGTTCCTCATGTTATAATATGCTAAAGACATATTTTGTAACAATATGTGCCTTCTTTAAAGTAAAAGAGCTGTTATTTTTTTTATAGAACGTTTTGCGGCACTTTCATTGGGTATAATGTCGGACTCAACGAAAATGGCCGTCGGCTATGGAGACACATCAATCAGGGTCTACGACATGGAAACACAGGAGGTGCGTTGTTCAAATTTATTGTTTATTGTTGTTTGTTTTTTTTTTGTTTATTGTTTTTTTTTATTTATTTATTTTTGTTGTTTTTTTATTTATTTAATTTATTTATTAAATTATTTTTTTTTATTTATTTTTTGTTTATTTATACAACCCGAATCTCTTCAAAGTAAGAGTGAACAGGCTTTTTCTGGGTAAGCTCACTCCATCGTAGACTTTATCTGTGTCATCTCTGACCTAGATTAGAGTCAAGAGCAAACCCATTTCGAATAAAAAAAAAAACACTGGCACTCCGGTAGTGCCGACAGAAGTGAAAACTTGAACAATTACGAGTGTATTTTGTGAATCGTCTTATAAACAAAACACGCGTGTTAAGGTGTGTTCCTTATTTTATAGGGTTTTTTGCAAATCAGGTATGATGACCAAAGTGACTGGTTTATTCTTCTCGTGAAAGGAATTTATTCAGATTTACAACGCCATCTCGTCGTTGTTGGATGAACTACGTAGTTAGTACGCGAGGCCCTCGTAGTTCTTCCCGATGTGCATAGATGGCGCTGTCCTCAACAACGCGCGTCTTACGTTTTACGTCTTACGTCTTACGAATTTTCGATCAGGGTCACGTGACCTGACGCGAATTTAGAAGTTTTTACCCATTCCAAAAAAAGTACACAGCGCCGCTAAAGAAGTTTTCACTACAAAAAAAAAATAATGGATAGAAAAATAGATAAGTAAACCATTTTATTTAGTGCAGAAATAGCACAACACACAAAAGCACAATGAAATGATATAGCAAATTACATGAGTTTAAGAAAAAGATATTTTTTGAAGAAATAAATTCCGACGTGACTCTATGATTATTATACACTTTAAAGCAAATAACGATCATACAAAGTCCGGTGTGCGTATCGAGGTTGCACGAAATGGGAGTCCAGCTCAGCATGTGTCAGATAGGAAATAGGTATACATGCCTACCTACCTGACGCTGACATTCTGCTGGATCCCTGCAATGACATACGGATCTCGAGCAGACGATATAAATACGCGAATTATTTATGTTAATACATGTTACACAGGTATTCCTGAAAACTGTGTAAAACGCAGTCAGATGCTATTGAGTTAGATAGTAATTATATTGGTATTTTAACGCAGTTGTCATTTTAAATATAGGGCCAAGAGTAAATCCTTTTTTATACCCATCTATTATGCATAATACATTACGTATGCAAATTGCATTTTTAAACCCTCATTTCTCAAACACTCACAACATATTTCAAACAAAAAAAAAAACAAATGATAAACCTGTTTTTTTAGTAAGATTTTATTTAAGTTTTTCTTTGTAAAATATACCTAGCATTAAGTAAAGAAAGCATTAAAGCATTAGGTACTGAAATATACTGAATATGCATAATCCAATACATTAACAACATATAAGTCTTGTGAAGCGATTTAAACATTTTCTTTTGTAGGTATGTTTTAGTAAATTTATGTTCATTGGATATTACGTTATTACGTTTTGAGGCATTTATTTACTTTCTCTGCAAAGAAAAACGATCAGAAAGCGAAAAGCGGCCGTTCGTATTTTTATTGTTATTTGAGAAAATTAAAATATTATTTTTTTTTATTTATTTACGTCTTTAAGCCTTTTGGTAATCTTTTTTTTTGTATTTGAGAAGCCTCCATTTTTATATTGTTTTGCGAAAAGGAAATTGAAATTGTAAGTTACAATAGGTAGGTAAGTTTTCCACATACATGCACCAATAATTAGGTTCGAAGTAGGTACTAGTAGGTTTCTTTTTTTTTTTAATCTACGTACTATGTGTTCAAAATGCCTACTGCAATATATTTTTTAAACTAAATAGTACAATATCACTTTTGAAGTTCGCTTATTATTAATTTATGGGTGCTGGTTGCGTGATTCATCTGTACCTAAATATTAAGCATTGCGCAATTGTTTGTTAAAAAGAAAAAATATATACCTATATATAGGTAATTACTTGTTTCACACGTGAATTTATTACCTAGCAACAGCCTGGAAGATTCTCAAAGGCATTCATCAAGTTCTAAGTAGGGTACCTACCCGACTAAATCGCTGCGTAGGTACCTAGGTACTTTGAAATATACAGGGTGGCAGGGACAACGACGCGCAAACTGTAACCAATATATTCAGCACATGATTCTAGATAACCGACGAAACATTTCTAAGCTTAGCATAGGCATAATCCGTCAGTTATCAAAAAAAATATCTGCTGTTTCCTACAAAAGTACCTACTATACCTACGCGGTCAAAAAGTATGGAACAGTACATTTTTATTTATTTATTTTATTTTATTATTATTCTTATATATAAAATTCTCGTGTCACAATGTTAGTTACCATACTCCTCCGAAACGGCTTGACCGATTCTTATGAAATTTTATGTGCATATCGGGTAGGTCTGAGAATCGGCTACTATCTATTTTTTTCTATCAAACTAAAAAAAATTCCTAGAAATAATCTATATGGCAAAGCAACGTTTGCTGGGTCAGCTAGTTATAATATATTATGTTAACACAGTAAATGGATACAGATAAAATTGAGTATAAGGTACTGTTTATTTCTTAAGAAATTTCTTCCAGCAGACCTGCGAAAGGAGAAATGAAAAACAAATGTAGACAACAAATACAACATGTGTGTGGTGTGCGTGAGAACAAGAAGAAAAAGAAAACCACGGAAACGTTTGTAATACTTAACCGACAACAAATTTCAACGTAAGGTTGTTCAGAATCATGTATTGAATCCATTTACCATGGATTCAATACATGATTCTGCGATTTTTCATGAGTTTGCGAGTCGATGTCCGTGCCACCCTATATAAACCATAGTTAGGTACTACAACAACTTTATGGATTGACCGATAACGAATTCCACAAATTGAAGTTTATCTTTCAAACAATGGGTAGATACCTACCGTCTGTCTCTCGCGCGTCTATCTAGTGGGCGAACTGTAGACGAGATAGATATTGTGTTACAGTACAGCCATAACATAATAAGGTTTATCTTACAAATTGTTAGAAACCCAAAGCTTATAATTACAGGGTTTTATGTGATATAGAGCCTTAATAATTTAGTTCAACACGACCAGAGACGCACTTGAAACTCTCAAAACTCTACTACTTATTGAATAGTATTGACGTCTATACGACGTGAAAACTAAACTTTGGCATAGGCCTGTGAGCACTAGTGGCCTTGTGGAAAAAGTCGCAATTTACGAGTTGAACCGTAACAGGCGCTTTCTCATCAACATTTCAGCCGAAGGACGTCCACTGCTGGAGATAGGCCTCCCCCAAGCACCTTCAGTTCGACCATTTTGTGCTTCTCGCATCCAACGATTTCCTGCGGCCTTCACAAGGTCGTCAGTCCACCTTGTGGGAGGCCTACCAACACTATCTCTTCCGGTACGCGGTCGCCACTCCAGAACCTTTCGGCCCCATTGGCCATCTGTTCCGCGAGCAATGTGCCCTGCCCACTGCCACTTAAGATGGGCAATTCTTCGGGCTATGTCAGTTACCTTGGTTCTCCTGCGGATCTCCTCATTCCTGATTCGATCGCGCAGGGAAACTCCAAGCATAGCCCTCTCTATTGCCCTTTGGGTGACTGTCGGCCTTCTAATAAGGCCCATTGTGAGTAACAACGTTTCAGTGCCATAATGTCATCACTGGCAACACACTCTGATCAAAGACTTTCGTTTTGCTTTGTGTAAATGATTACATCACAACTGTTTTCAAAAAAAAAAAAAGCACCGTGAGGAAACCGGCATGTCATGGAACCAAAAATTCGACGGCACGAGACATGTACCAACACGCACTGGGCCCGCGTGGAGGATTATGGCCCACTCCCTCTCACAGAAATAGGCCTGTGTCCCAGCAGTGGGACCATTATAGGCTGATTATGGAATGCCTGTGCCAGATTTATGTTGCGTGGTAAAGCGTGTTACAAGTCTGTTACTTTCGTTACGGCTTTGCTTTGCATAAAATGTAACCAGTAAAAGGTTACGGCTTAATCTCGTTTGAGTGTGGTAATAAAACTGATATTTCTGCATTGGATTTCTTAGACTACTTTGATGTCCCTGACATTAAAATTCAGGTCGGATATTTTAAATGTTATTGGAAAGATGAATCGTTGAACTGCGTCGAAATGGAAAAATGTGTGATATCGAACCTTAATAACCTTTTTAATAGGTGCCACACATGATTCATACGAATGAGAAGTTGTCAAGCTTTCCGTACCGTGCTCATGCCACGATTCAGACTTCCCTCTGGTCCTTTGATATTGTTTTAGGAACTGGCTGGCTGTATATAAAAAGTGCGTCAATCTATTTACCTCCGCAGCAGGCTCAAACCTTAGACGGGCAGCAATGTGAGACCAAAATAATAACTTGATCCAATTTGCTGGACAAACATATTAGGTATCCCTCATTTAATAAGAATAGGAATTGTAGTGAGAAGGAATTATAGTCAAGGCGATGTGATATAATTATGGGGACTGCAGGACCTAAACGCAATAAACGCAAGTTTTATAATGCCTAAAAGTATGTGTTCGACTACAGTAAACAAAATCAGAAAAATATATGATATTCTTCAGGATAATATATGCTAACTTGATACGATAGACAAAAATCATCAATATACCTCTAAAAACTTTCTTTTTACAATAAAAACCATACTAATATATAGGTACATACAATCATTCGGATTTTTTGTACGAAAACACTAGTGTATTAATTTTTTAGTCCAAACAGAATTTTTGTAAATAGATAATTGCTTCATATTTTGCAATAAATTACCAGCGTTGTGTCATCGCGCTTCTCTTTCTTTTCTATGCAGTCCGACAGTGACCGCGCTTTAGGTCATGTAGTCCCCTTAATATTTACGATCCACCCCTGCTTCGGACGGTTACGTCAGTTACGACTTAACATACATCGAGATTTCTTATTATATGCAAATTTAATAATATCAACGTATTATACACATGAACTTTTTCGAAATAAATAATTGTCTGAAAAACCGCATCAAAATCCGTTGCAGAGTTTAGAAGAATAACGCACACACACAGATAGACACGAAAAGCGACTTTAATTTATAATAAGTAGGTATTTAAGTAGATTGAGTTTGTTTCATTGGATTTGGGTGATTTGTGGCTAAGTAGTAACAGCCGCACGGCTCGATCGATCAGGTTAAGCTACGCTTGCCGCGGTAGGTCCGTGGATGGAAACCCCTCCGTGACTTGGAAAGTACGTTAAGCCGTTAGTCCTGGCTGTCATTCGTGGATCTTTGACAGTCATTATGGGTCGTCAGAAACCCGAAAGTCTGACAACCAGTCTTACCAAGGTGTATCGTATTACCCAGTAATTGGGTAGTGGAGGTCAGATAGGCAGTCGCTCCATGTAAAATACTGTTATTCAGCTGCATTTGGTTAGACTGGAAGCCGACCCAAAAGGCTAAACACATGATGATGATGAGGTATTTATGTTGATTAATTTCGTCTCTCTGTTTCTCATTGCAGTCTGTACTAACATACAAAGTGCACAAGTTGCGGCTGCAGTTTATACCGAAGAAACTGCAGAGGATGCACTTTGGGCAGGTGGTCGCGTTGAGGACTCATCCGCAGAATCCGTTCATGTTCGCCAGTGGGGCCTGGGATAAGACCCTTAGGGTGAGTAGAATATCTTCTGTTTTAACACTATATTTGAGTATAAGATTTAGTCAATGATCCACCTAAGGACCAGGCCCGGGTCGACGGCGCGTTGTGTTCCACGCGCGCCTCAGAGAGATGTCAGCACTAACTGACGGGGACCGCTAGGGCCGATGCCTGCCAGGGTCGCAGGTTGTTCAAAAGAGATACGTGGCCCCTGGCACAGGCAACTGAATGAACACGGGTGGGTTTTAGTCAGTAAAAGTCTGACACGCCCTCCAGCTCCACCGAGAGCGGTTGTTTGATAATTTCCCAACCAAAAAAAAAGGAATAAAGGAAGTGAATGATTTTCTAGCTCTCCTGCAAATACTATCCTTAGGTACTTGTACAAGCAGAGTTAGAAAAACTACAAAATATCCAACAATGAATTAATTAATGGAAACTGTTGATAACTGATCGCAATTTTACTTGATCTGACTGATTGAGACTTGATTATTGATGCCTTATTACCAAGACCTTTGGGCCGATATCGATAAAATTTATTTCTCCCAACACTGATTAGGACACTTTGATTCCTGTCACTGTCACACAACTGTCAAATGAGACGCGAAAGTCAAACCACGTGCTAAGTGACGTTTACAGATTACGCCTTAGTTCTCAAGATTTTCTGGAAAACTGAGTCAGTAAAGATATTAGAGTATCTAGTATCTCAGTACTCAGTTTTTAAGAAAATCTATCTACGTAGATAGTCATAATAATGGGTAATATAGTTGTAGATAGTTTTAATTATAATGACCTCCTAATACCCCTGTAACCAATTAGAACAATTTCTATCACTTTGACAAAAACTTGGTTTACCTTAAAATCACGTACAGACGCCAGCACATCAAGCTACCCGAAACTGTCAAATTTTCTCAATCAACTTTGAACGTTATGCTCTAGCGATAAAGTTGAAAATCTATTAAAGAAATCTGACAGATCGTGGTAGGTTGATGTGCTGGCGTCAGTACATACATTTGTAAGATTGGAGCTTTTATGAATAAATTAATATGAAATTGTGAGCAAATATAATACCTTTGAGCAAATAACGATCTATACTAACAATAATGCTGAAGAGTTTGTTTGTTTGACCGCGCTAATCTCTGGCAATAACAGTCGGATATAAAAAAATATTTTTGCACTTGATAGCCCAATTCTTGAGAAAGGCTATTTAACATCACGTTTGGACCAAAAAGCTGAGCAAAAAGAGAAAGGACGCTAAGCGTGAACGAAGTAATAGCGCGGCCAGGCGATACGGACGAAGTCGCTGGCAGAAGCTAGACTAGCATAAACATTAAACTATAGTGGTTAAATACGGACCGAAATATTTACAAGCTTATAAGTATGAAACAGATTTCGACTCTCAACTTTTTTTACACACGAGCAAACAGTTGTTCAAAAAACAAAATTGTTCACATAGTAGCAATGAAACTAACTTTGTTATGAGGTACAACAAAAAATAACAATACAGACGTAGTTAACTTTGATACTATGGGTGCAATTTGACCGCAGAATGTTTAACCCCGACGCCCACTGTTTAGACCTCGACGAAGGTGAAAAGAGAACTCTGGTCGTGAAAAATATAGAGCTACTATAGTTTGGTCGTCACGCCTATTAACTGCGAACAAAGTGTTGTTATGCTCCGTTTGAGCTCAACAAATTAGTATTATTTTGGTTATTTTCCCTAAACATGTAGTAGAATTGTTTATTTGTTGCTGTTTTATTTTAATACTTACGTATTTTTTGTTCACTTCGCGATTTAATTAATATTTTGAGTACAGTTTGTTAAAACTTATGTGTATAGTTACTTAAACTTAAATGATGGTGACTGTAAGTGAGCTTTCTAGGTAGTTCGGAATATGCTTACAGCCCGATTCAAACTTTATGGCGGCTCGGAACATGAGGCGAGTCGGTGCGCAGTAACAACAGTCACGTGTCAGCGGGGGTGAGGGGTGCGGTAAGCGCAGCGAGTAGCACACTTCAGACCGCCATAAAGTTTGAATCGGGCTGTAGGTACTAAGCGTGATGAACAACAGGCAATACCTAATGCCTCGTTTACGGGGGGGTCTCTGACCAGGCTTGCATAAATAGGTACGACACTCAACCTTTACTGAAAAGTGCTTAGTTGGCATGCTTTGTAAGTAAATATCGCCATATATGTCATACAGACAGGTAGCTCCACCACTCCAATAAACAGTTTAGGTGATAGTTTTTTAATACCCCCACGCTCGCTGTCGTCGTCCTATAAATGCACGAATCCGCTCTCGGCGAGTACTCATGACCTATGCCTGCGTAGTCTTTGCACACGCAAAGCCCCACCACATCCATAGGATGCAGACCCTCCAGAACCGTTTCCTCCGAAAGGCTACGGGAGCCCCTTGGTTCGTTCGAAATGAGATCCTCCATGTCGATCTCAAAATCCCCACTATCCACCAATTCATGAAGCGCCTTTCCAAGCACTTCTTCGACTCCGCCCCCAACCATCGAAACCCGCTGGTTGTCGAGGCCGCCAGATATACTCCCTCCCAAATCAGTAAACTCCGCCGTCCAAGGCACGTTCTCACCGACCCAGATGACCCTATAACCGTCCTCCAAGAGAGCAGTAGGGCAACCAGCACGCTTAGGAAAAACAGATACAAGAAACCGACATACCGGCCTCGCCGACGAGGTCCCTCGCGACGTCCCCAAGTAAATTCCCCCCACCGACCCTTGCTCGATGTAGTGCCAGCCCGCGCCGCAGCTGAGCCAGTAGATTTAAATTCCCGACTCTGACCTCTGAGTTTGTTTCGGCATTTCTTCTCAGAGTAGTCAATTAGGAAATGCCGGCCCCATCGTTCGTTAAATAATCAAAATTAGATCCAGCCTGTCCCAACTTGCTGCCCTCCCCCCAGCGACGCCCTAAGCCGAGGCTCGTACCCCACAGGGGGTGCCCTTAGCGTGTAGTCGCTTAGTTTATTTAGTTAGTTTTAAGCCCCTGGCTGGGGGCTTTGAGTTTTCTCAAGGCAGCCGCAGGATTGTCCGGTTAAGTAGTCACGACCTCTCAAGGTCAACTACGAGATGCCATATTCTAAAAAAAAAAAAAAAAAAATCGGCGAGTACGTGGGGCGAGTAACTTACTGGAACCTAGTAAACACGTGCTGAATTAAACATGGCGGACAACGACCGCGGACAGACTCAAAGCATCTCTGTCGAGATTAAAATATTTCTCTCGGCGGTTAACTGCTCAAATTATTTATTAAGCGCGCTTTAACAGACGGTACAGTATTGTTCGCAGGTTATTATGGAATATTCTATTCATTCTTCGATATTATTGCTTTGGGGCTTTGATGTTGGTAGTTTTATATTCAGACTTGCTCTCAACCGTAGTTGTGTAAGAAATAACGAAGACGCAGGCAGACGGTTCTCGTTTAGAATGTAGGTATAAGAGCCGATTATTTGTATTGAGGTTACCCAAAGATGTGAGTGTCTTATTCAATAAAATTATCCGCCTATTAATTTTCTGAATAAATATAAAAATTTACTTTTATTTTCGGTACAGTATTAATTTTTATCTCGATATAAACACGCTGTGAATGTGCATCTAGTGACGGGGTTCGTCAGGGCCGAAGTCTGCCGGGTCAGCGGGATTGTCCGAAAGGGTTTCCTTCCGCTCCACCCAGAGCGGAAAGGGTCATTTGATGATTAACCATCCTCAAAAAAAAAAAAAAAGTGTGTAAGCGCTCTTTCGGTACTGTCCAAGATAATGGCGAGTCGGAAGTGTGTGCGTGAGTGTGTTATGTGCTGACGCTACTCGTTTTCATACTCACATTCACAGCATGACTTGGTAACCACAAGTAAAGCGTGCGTCACTTCGTGAGATAAAAATACTATACTATGTCTATACATTTTGATTCGAAGACCTAATTCAAATTCAGAGAAACAATGAAATGAAAATCAATGAGTTGAAGAAAAGTAATAACGTTTTCAATTAAAATTAATGATTACTACCCCATTTTGATTCCATTTACGGTGCTGGATATTCATTTTAATCCTAAATGGGTTTGGACGTTACTAAGTTACTAGATAATTGATGATATTCATTGGATACGTACCTATGACTTATATGGTATTTATATCGATACCGGAAATTTCAATTGTCGTAAAGGACATTTTGCCGAAAATGAGTTATATACATATTTGGAATCAGCGTCGCGAGCTCTATCGATTGGTATATTTGAAATATTTCTATCTTTAAAAAAAAGCCCTTTACGACCTGGGTTTTCAACAGCTCTAGCTCGATTTTTTATACTATTTGGGATGTATCGTAAAAATAATTTTCAATAGGGAGCGTAAAGTCATGTTTTAATTATTTATGAGGTCGTAATGTATTTTTTGCATTGAACTTGTTATACGACATTATAAACAATATCGATACCAGAAATTTCAATGGTCGTAAAGGATATTTTGAAATTTCAATTGTCGTAAAGGACATTTTTCAGATTAGCCAAGGTACACACGCCAGCACATCAAGTACTACAATCTGTCAAATTTCTTTAATAGATTTTCAACTTTATCGCTAAAGCATAAGGTTCAAAGTTGATTGGGAAAATTTGACCGTTTCGGGTAGCTTGATGTGCTGGCGTCTGTACATACATCTTTTATGGGGTACTGTGTTAAATGTTACAATAAAATAACTTGATATATTGAAATTAAATTAAAGAAAATTTTAAACTCACACTAAACGTACACTTTGTAAACAAGCATACTATAAATTAGAAGATTATTTTCCAAGATAAGAACGCTTGGAAACATGCTGGTCCTGCTCCATAGGACGATCTAAAGTCTAGACAAAATCAAACGGGTTGCTAATTTAATTGTAAATTTATTCTTTTTTTTATTTAAATTGATTTACATTCTGTAACTACTTGACTTATTACTTGTAATTTTTATTTTATTTTATTTAAATGAAAAATGCACGCATATGGCAAGCATAGAAAAGAGAACATGTCATGCAGAGAAGTATAGTGATGAAGATAAAGCATACGCAAAAGCTTTCATCCGAAGCCTTCCAGCCGTTCCTTCGCATTATTGTCGTAAAAAGAGTTCATGTCCATATTTACCTCAAGAATTTAAATATGCTACAAATTTATTTAGGATTTATCTCAAACATTGCCAAAATAATTCAAAATTACACCTAAGTGAAAAAGTTTTTATAGGAGTATTTAGATCTACCGTCTTTAGGAACTGTTAAAGACATTCTTCCTGAAACTGACGAGGAAGACGATATCGACGCAATGATCTCTATGATTTTACATTTAAAATGTTTAAATAATGGAACACGGTTATTCTTATTTTATTATTATAAAAGACCACTATGTTTTGAAAAAAATATTTAGTGTTTATGTTTAATTACTAATAATTTTAAAAGACTGAAGTTACTTGTCATTTAATTATACTTTATAATATCAATTGTTTGAGTTTTCAGTTCTGGTGGGCTAAATTTGTTATTATTTTTGGTTATTTTAATTATATCTATACTTAGTATTATAAAGCTGAAGAGTTTGTTTGTTTGTTTGGTTGAACGCGCTAATCTCTAGAACTACCAGTCGGATTTGAAAAATTCTTTTTGCATTTAATAGCCCAATTCTCGAGGAAGGCTATAGGCTACTTAACATCACGCTAGGACCCTTAAGAGCCGAGCAAAAACCAAAAAAGTCAGAAAAAAGGTAAACGAATTAAAAGCGCAGGCAGACGATGCGACGGGGTGGGTCGGGGGAACAAGAAATTTCACGCGGACGATGTCGCGGGCAGGAGCTAGTTTTAAGTATAAGACTGTTTTGATCAATATTCTTTGAGTTTCATTAATAATTATTAAAAAAAACTAGTTAGTAGATTAGTTTATTAGCTGATTATTCAAAAAATTTAGTTGTTTTTCAGCATCGCAACGATTACTTGTGATTTAAATAAAAAAATAGCATCACATTTTGTTTAAATTTTGAGTTCATATTAGAATAACATTTTTGTTACTTTTTTTTATAAAATATTTTGATTAATAAATAAAAAATAATAAAAAACCTTTTATTTCACCTAGTTTTACTACCTATTGTAGGTATTTCTTAACTAGATCTTTAGTTTTTTGTTCCTTTTACCCCCTTAGTTTCTGATTTAATTGACTTATACTACCCATTAATGATCAAGATTAGTCCTTTACGACTCATCTGACTTTACTATAACCAATTTTTCGTGGCTGTAAAGTACTTAAGTTCTATTTTTGTGGGCTGTAAAGGACTCTCATTTTCGTCAATAGTTAAGTTTGGTTTATTTTGTTAATTTAAAGCGATAGAACACGAAAAAATAGTTGGGGTTTCTTTTGATATCATGAATATTGTACTTTGTTTGAAAAAGATATTAGTTAAAAACAAATTTTTTTTTTGTTTTTTGTCTCTACTGAAAAGTCGTGTTTTGTCCTTTACGACAATTGAAATTTCCGGTATCGATATAATAAATTTTTATAGACATTTATAGATCGGATCGTGTTAATGTTAGGATCGCGTAAAAGCTCTGAGTGTTCTGATCGTGTGATAGATTCTCATGGAGTTCATGACAGGCATCGATTTCATTACTTACCTACTCAAGTACCTAATTTTTAAAGAGATTGGACAGAAGGAGGAGTAGAAAACGTGTTGCGCCGACCCCAGGTAACATAAAACGAAAGCAGGAAGCTGATGATGATGATGATGAAGATGAGATAATTATAGTGAAAGGAATCGAGTAAGATTTTGGCCGCGTCAAGTAAACGTCTCTGTTATTAAGAAACTTTAGAATTACTTATAATAAAGCTTAAGAATTTGTTTGGTTTTTTTTGTTTGTTTGATCGCGCTCAGTGATTTCTGAAACTACCACTTTTTTTTTTCAGGTTGTGAAATCATTACATGACCCCTCCCACTCTGGGTGGAGCGGAAGGGAGAGTCAGACTCTTACTGACTAAAACCCACCCGTGTTCCTTCCTTAGCCCTTTATATTCCAGGCCAGTGGTAACCCTTTCGGACAATCCCGCTGACCCGGCAGTCTTCGGCCCTGACCACTTGCACTTGCAGTCGGTTTTTGTCAAATTCTTTTGCATTTGTTAGCCTAATTCTTGAGGAAGACTAGGCTATTTAACACCACGCTAGGATCAAAAAGAACAAAGTCACAAAGAACTGTTACAGTTCCCCAATGCTAAGGGAAACCCTTAGTGATCAATTATATTTGATTGCATAGGTTTCCCAGAAATTGTCACGTTATCATATAACGGCAGCATTGCCTCACACTCCCGCGGAGAGTCAGTCTCGTCCCGATCGCCGAATCTTTACCATCTCTTAATATCGCCGTGTCTGCCAGTTTCAACTTAGTGAACCCAAAAATTGTTACAAGGTCAAACCCACTAATTAAACCATTTATTCCAGTATATTTAAAGTGTCTTTTTTTAAAACAAGGTTTATCTGACCTCGCGTAACAGAACGCTTAGTGAAACGAAGTTATAGGGCGGGCAGGCGATGCGATGCGACGGGGTGGGTCGGGGAAACATGAAATTTCATGCAGACGAACTTGCGGGCAGAAGCTAAAAATTTATAAAAGTTTTTAACGTTACGAATAAGAAAATATATAGCTAGTTATGTGTGATGTAACTTTCTGCGTTAGTTCTAACATAATGTTTTTAAGACTCAATTGAGAAAATGGTAATGAGGAAAACGTAGGAACTTTTCTTAAGTTAGTGGGCGTTGCAATAGACTCGGAATAAACTGCTATCCTTTGTGTAGTTCTAAGAGTAGCGAGTACTTAAAAAAAAATGGTTTATTATTTTAACAAGTAAACTTTAAGAATTTGTGATTGGAGCCTCCATTTTAAAGAAGGTTTACTCGAATTTTGACATATGTGATCAAACAAAATAGAATAAATGTGTTTTAAGCAACAAGATCAAAGATCAGAAAAGATCTTATTGATTGTCAAAAAATGGGATACCTATCGAGCGACAATAACGATCGTCAAAAATCGAGTAGGTATATTCTGTAGACATTTTTATAAAATTTTCCCACGCGACCTTTGTTACCTCTATATTCCTTAAAAGATTTTAAAGTTAAAGGAATCCTCAACATTATTTTGTTACAATAATATTTACCTTTTAATACAAACTCATTCATAAAATTACGTTTCTTTATTAGTTTTTTAAGTGCAATTCCCTGTTTCCTTTAATAAAACTTCACCTTTTAATACTGTTTTTCAGTCATGCAATAAAAGTATTTTCTTATATAAAGAAATAAACAACGTTCCAGCTTTTTTCTTGCCCCATTGTTCTCATTTTTCCCCTTTATAGCGACTGCTAGTTTCCCTTGTTTATAAATAAAACGATGGATGGACTTTGTGAAAGACGATATGGTTAGAAAAGGGCCACTACCATGATAACAACTAAGGCTGCGTTTCCACCGTAGATGAGCCAGGATGGGTAGCGAGGGATGTGTGTGAAACCAACCAATAACATCGCTTAATTTTTATAGCTTGAACTAAGTTAGCGTTTGTATTACAGTACATGATTCGCGTTAAGAATGCAGTGAGTCATCATTGTCTCAATAGTGAATAAAATATGATATTAATGATTTAATATTGATTTTAACAGTTTCCCTGTCCCATGAGTCATTATGATTCATGTTGATTGTTTAACTATTGTGTCTATTTTATGGACAGTTAAGTTGTTAAACTTTTAAGTGTATTTTTATAAATTCATTAAACTTAATCTTTTAAAATATAATTTGTTTGAATTTAACACCACTGTGAATACACCTTTATCTTGCATTTGCATTGATGACTCACTGCATTCTTAACACGAACGAACTATAGTTGGTTTTACACACATCCCTCGCTACGCATCCACGCTCATCTCTGGTGGAAACGCAGGCTAATAGAGAAGTATGGAAGAAAAAGACATGTTGCGCCGACACCAAATAAATTAGGATAAAGGCACCTACAAACAGGCGCGACACGCGATATAATCGCGCGCGACACAAAGGCACCGCTCGTTGCGCCACTTGCGGTGCCTTTGTGTCGCGTGTCGTGTCGCGCCTGTTTGAAGGAGCCTTAAGGCCACGAGAATGATGATGATGAAATAAAACCTACATAACTAAGGACCGCCTCGTTCGCAAGTGGGACTGCTGCTGCTGCTATGCTGCCGTACTTACAATAAGTGCAATAACTCGGATTTTGGGTTTTAAAAACCCGGATCGGATTTTGGGATTTTTGGGCTTATTGTAAATACGGCAGTATGGGGTTCGGGGCTCAATTCCTATGTCGGGAAAAGTGTTATTTATTTATTTATATATATTTTATTGTACACCAGAAAATACATAACAAAAAAATACGATTATGAATACAAAACATACAATGGGCGGCCTTATCGCTTTCTGCGATCTCTTCCAGGCAACCTTGGAATTGACAGTAATTGCGTGGATATAAAAAATAGGGTTATCAGTGGTGCAACATAATAGACTTTAATAGATACATATAATGCTGTATAATATATACATAAATAAATACATTGTATACTAAATATACATATAACCAACGAAAATAAATGATGACTATAGATTATTGCAGCTACGAAAACAAGTGTTATTGGTTTTTTTTGGGTGCGCCAAAGTTCACCTAAATTTTCAACTCCGATAATTGGAAATCCGAAAATATTCTTCCTAACATTTTTCAACCTAACAATCACAATTCCTAACTACTCTGTCTATAATGTTCATAATTCCGAAGCATTCAACTTCCTAATGTCAGTAGCAATAAACATCTATTATACTTTTATTTCTTTTCCTATATTTTCTCAACATAACCATCTTTTACACTATTATTCAAAGTCATATCTTTTTTGTTTAGATTTCTTTTTATTCATAATAATCAGTATTATATCTAAGGCTAAAAGTGTCTTGGTGTTTTTTGTCTCCGACAACCGTTTGTCGTAAAAACGATGTGGAAGGGATCCATAGGTTAGGTTAGGTTAGAACAGTGACCAACTACGCGCGAGCCGAGCGAGCGAAGCGAGCGGTGCCGCGGCAGCGGCCGGCGAGCGCTACCTCGAAATTGGTCGCGAAATTTTTCTAAGTATTTTTTTCATAGTGCCCCCAAGACGACACTCTGACCTGAATTTCATTAATTTAAGACAAAAATCACTTGGTAAATGTTTCTTTCTGAGTATGAGTGAAAATATTATGGTAATTATGTTTAGGGATAAAAGCGTTATGATAAAAAACAGTAGGAGTTTAAATATATTTACAGTAACGATATTATTAATTACAATTTTCGGAAACATGACTGTTATGAACATCGCCGGTAGCACTACAAATAGTATGAATGAAAACTTTAGGATGAAACATTTTAGGAAGAGTGATCATTTGGATTACAAATCGTTAGGAAGAACAATTTCGGGTAAAGAACTTTAGGTGAGCCAATATGGACCCGTTTTTTTTCATTAGTTATTTCTCAGTAGCACTCTGGAGTCTGGATTACTGCCCTTGGCAATAGGCTCCCCTGATACCTATAATAGAATTAATAATAACTAGTTCTCCTCTCCTCCTCCTCATCCAATCTTCCGCCTCAGAGAAGTTATCGTCAGGTTATTCCAAACTTTTCAATATGAACATTTTGCAATATTTTCAGATCTGGGACGTGAGATGCCAGGTTGGCTGCGTCGTGACATTTGAAGGCGTTGACATTTGCAGCGATTCGATTGACCTCAACGTACGTAAATTTTATTTAAACTAGCTGCGTCTCGTCACCCGCATAAGTCTCGATTCCATGGGAATATCGGGGATGAAAAGTACCTATTCTATGTCCTGACTCCTGATACAAGTCATGATCTACCTACACATGTAACAATATTTCATCCAAATCCATTCAGTCGATTTAGCTATTCACAACCATTCGTCAGGTTGTCAAATCGAAAATGACACATTTTCAATTAGCATTTGCCTTGCCCCCGACAGCACAAAGCTGTCGGAAGAATGGCGGTCGTCTATTTGATTTTAACTGACAACATTTTCGGGGTTTGGATTTGTGAACAGCTTTTAGATGACTCTTTTGATAACTTTGATTGATGTTCGATTCCACACGGAATCGTATCGAACGGTTGTGAATAGCTATTCTGGTTTATTTTTCATTCCTTACATAACCTATACATCCACTCGTATACCTGGTCCTCAAATAGAAAATGAGGCAGGGTTCACACAACCACAGTTTTTCAGAAATAAGTTCATTTTTTCATGGGGGACGTCACAACCCAAGCCTGAATCCCGGTTCTGCAACACCAAGCACGATTTTAAAAGTATCAACACTGTAGGTGTGCACTTTCAATGTTTATCTTGGACATATCTGATAGCCAAGGAAAATATCCGGAAAAATCTGAACATAGATAAAGATCCGAAAATTTAATTCGTGATCAATGACCGTTTGTATTCCCATTACATTCTGGAATTATATTCATTTATTTATTGCGTTCCATAAAGTATTTTAGACTAGCTGTTGCCCGCGACTTAATCTGCGATCCAATATAAAAAGTATCATGTATTTTATGTCCTTCTCCTGGTCATGGTCTACCCATGGGCCAAATTACCTAAATCCGTTCAGTCGTTTTAGCGTGAAAGCGTACCAAACAAACGAAACTCGCTTTTGCATGTATAACATTAGTTAGGAAGTTATCATATAGATTACAAAAGGCTTCTATGTACAGACGCCAACACATCAAGCTACCCGAAACTGTCAAATTTTCCCAATCAACTTTGATGCCTTATGCTTTAGCGATAAAGTTGAATTGGTATTCGGTATTGGTATCGGTATTTGTCTGTCCTTCCCCTTTTTAAATCCATCCTAAGGTTGTCTTTAAAAGATCGCTCTTAGCGATAAGACCGCCCATTGTGTCACCCTTTGTACAGTTTCTATATTTATGTCTGTAATTTATATGGTGTACATAATAAAGAGTATTCTATTCTATTAAAGAAATTTGACAGATTGTAGTAGCTTGATATGCTAGCGTCTGTACTAATTATACAATACAAATAAATCATATTGGAGTGTCTGTTTGTAATGCCAAAATAACAGCTTTTTACAAAACGCATATTATGAAGTTATATACGGTAAGTAGGTACTTCAAACCATTTTTTTTTAATATTTTGTCTGTCTGTCTGAAACGGCTAAACCGATTATGACGGAACGATTTTCTTTAGTAACGTTGGCTATTTTTATGTTAGAAATAGAAAGAAAATCCAAGTTAGTTTTTAATAAGATACCTACCCATACTAATTTTTAGCAAGGAACTTCGAACACATTTTGTCTAATATTGATGTTACGAGGCTTGTGGCTAAAGTAAAATCCCCCGAATCTCTTCAAAGTAAGAGTGAACAGGCTTCTTCTGGGTGAGCTCACTCCATCGTAGACTTTGTCTCTGACATCTCTGACCTAGACTAGAGTCAAGAGCAAACCCATTTCAAATATAAAAAAAAGCCGCTCGTCGATCGATCAGGTTAAGCTACGCTTGTTGCAGCGGTTGGTCCGTGGATGGGTGACCATCTTCACATACCTGACCCCTCCTAGAAAGCACGTTAAGCCGTTGGTCCCGGCTGTCATTCGTGGATCTTTGACAGTCCTTACGGGTCGTCAGTAGCCCGAAAGTCTGACAACCAGTCTTACTAAGGGGTATCGTATTACCAGTAACTAGGTTGTGGAGACCAGGTAAGCAGTCGCTCCATTGAAATACTGGTATTCAGCTGCATTCGGTTAGACTGGAAGCCAACCCCAACATAGTTGGGAAACGACTTGGCAGATGATGATTGATGTTACGAGGCATGTTTTTAATTCACGTTAGATACCCGAAAAGTTAAGTCCACATGCTGGAGATCTCCCATCCTCGTATTTACATATCCTAGCGGAACCCTAAACTTTAGTTTTGTTACATTTTGGGTGTTCGTTTATATATTATATAATCACCATTTTTATGCACTTGTTGTTCGTAATATTATTCCCAAGTTTTCGGGTTCTCGTTAAATAGGTAAGTATGTGAACCAAAACAAGATGGCGTATTTTTGTGAATTTCCTTATAAGCAACCCAACATACATTAAAACGAGGAGGAGTATCTCGTATCCAACATTTTTGCTAAGGAAATTCTCGCAGTTAAAATGATGACGAAATTATTTTTCGTCAAGTCAAACTCCTACAATATTTTTCAGTAAGTATTTAGTATTTTTTTTTCTTAATCGCTTTTTATTATGTTAACATTTTAAAACAAAATTTTCTTTGTGCACTTGTGCAGAATATAATTATGCAAATCACGTTCACTTTAATACATACGCATTTATGTAATCTTCAAACTAAGTGCTAGATTTAATAAACCTCGTATAATGTTTTTCAACGTCAACCACATGAAATAATTTAGGTACGTGAAACAATTTAGAACTCAAAATGTTTTAAAACACTAATTTGAGAAAAGAAAAACTGTTTTTGTCGTCATAATTTTATTTAGGACCACTAAAGATCGCTTAAGTGGTTGTATATACATAATGCAAGCCTCATGCATGATGAGCTTTGGCATTGCTGTGAAACATTTAACATTCCATGTTTGTTATTGCTAAGAGATCTGCCCAAACAATCTATCCCTTTTGCATACGTAATTTGGGATTAAATCGCTTTGTCTGATAGACGTGAGCTATCATTCTGTGAGCCGTGCTTTTGGGCAGTATTTCAAGTAATTACTTTGTGATCCGTTAAGTACTTAGTTATTCCCTTTTCGTCTATTCATCAATTATTTTCCACTTCATATAAGCACACTGTAAATTATACCCGAACATACATTAAAAAAAATAGAAACATCCGAATTGAGAACCTCCTCCTTTTTAGAAGTCGGTTAAAAAACTCCATAAACACTGACAAGCACTTAAGTGTTTTCTATCTTCACATCTTTTTCATTTCCAATAATTTCAGGAGCAATTCCATAGCGTTTCTTCAATACACCACTTTTCCTTACCTTCCCTTGGTAATAATAGCCAATTTGTTTTTCCTTTTTGCCATAAAAATTGTTCATCTAATCATAAAATGACTTCATTCCATTCGAAAATGGTTCGAAGTAATTTTTCTGACATAACCTAGGTACAAAATTATTGTTGGTCCTTACTTTGAATATAATGTTTTTTTTTTCCTGTTAAGACCTTACCTCAGTTAGATTTCAGTAAAACCTTACAACATTTTCCACATTCTTTTGAAGACATCAAAATAATATGGTCCTAAATTATCTCACACAAAACTCCAGGTTGTAGGTAGCAATACAGGTCGCTTTAATTAAAAACTCTCGCTTTGTCGTAGCGCAAGTTCGCGGTGTTTCATCTACAGCTTAGCCGTTGCCTGGTACAGGCAACCGCGAGTATATGTCAAGAGTTGTACTCTGACAACGCGTTTATTTCTTAGCGCTAAGGGCAGTTTCGTTGTTTGAGTGTTACCTTGGAAGAGCGTTTGACTGTACCTCGTTATGAAGTTTGATGCTCCTGCGTAGTTGTTCTTTGCTTTGAAGAATATTATAATCGCACGGCTCTCGATATTTTTAGTTTGTAAAGCGGTATTACTTTGTGGTCTGGGTACTGATATTGGTTTGTTGTACCTAAGCACTTTTAGGTGCTCTTTTAATTTTTTTTGAGATCTAAATAACTGGTTACCTTATCTAAGTATATGGTTGCAGTAGATACGTTATTACCTGGGAGGAAAATAATTTATAGCGATATTTTTAGGAATTCAGTACCTTAAAAGGATAAACCGGAATCGTTATAGGTTGTCCGGTCGTTCGTCTATTAGTCTGCTAAGACCCTTTTTCTCAGGAACGCGTAGAGGTATCAAGTTTTAATATGGTTTTGTACAAATAAATAACTGTATGTTTTCGTGAATGAGTAATTCTATTAATTTGTCAATGCCAACCTATTTAGATACACGTGTGCCCTTGGAAAGTTTTCACATTAACAATACGTTTTTACTAAGTTTTATGGGTAGGTACCCTTTTGTGCAGAAGTTGAGTGATTACCGGGAAATTGTTAGAATGGAAATACAAACTTATTGTTGTACATAATAGGACATTTTTGACCTTGCGTGATAAGCGGCTTATATCCTATTAACTTCTACCCACGAATTCGTCGGCGTGCTTTTCTTTTTCCCCGACTCACCCCGTCGCATCTTGCCCGCGCTGTTATTTAGTTTTCATTTAGCGTTGTTTCTGTCCTTTTTTTTGTTTTTGCTCGGCTTCGAAGTGTCTTAGCATGATGTTAAGAGAGAATTGGGCTTTCAAATGCAAAAAGAATTTTTCAAATTGAAACAAACTCTTTAGCTTTAAAATACATAAAGGCTCCTACAAATAGGCGCGAAACGCGATATAATCGCGCGCGACACAGCACCGGTAGTTGCGCGTCTTGCGATGCCTTTGTGTCGCGTGCGATTTTATCGCGTGTCGCGCCTGTTTGAAGGAGCCTTAAGTCTCTTATTCATTTTTAAATACAATTTAAATTAACAATTTTGCTTTTATCTATCATCATCATAAAGAGATGTGATATTCTCCGCTTGAATTCATCAATTTGATTAAATTCAATCAAAAGTACAAAAATAACAACAGTGTTAAGGCTCCTACAAACAGGCGCGACACGCGATATAATCGCGCGTGATCATAGGCACCGCTCGTTGCGCATCTTGCGGTGCCTTTGTGTAGCGCTCGATTTTATCGCGTGTCGCGCCTGTTTGAAGGAGCCTTTATGTGTTTAGATCTGTCTAGTTAAAAAAAAAAACATACCTAACATCAGACCCGACCGTTTTGGAAAGGACCGGACTGAAAACCATTCAATCTATTTGATGTTAGGACACTGATTGAATGGGATGTCTATGTTTTGACATTTGACAGACAGGAAAGCAGTCGTACAACACGACAGGTGGAGGACACATTTTGTTCCTACTTTGGATTATTAGAAGTATTTTAGAGACCTGTAGTGTGTGTGTATAGTGTTTGTGGCCTGTAGTGTACAGTACTCGGCGATAAATATTGCACATCGACCTTTACCTTTTTTGTATTTTATACAAAGAATAAAAATAATTATCAAAAGAAGCAAATCATAATTGTTTTAACAGCTCCTAATAGATACCGGACTGTTTGTATTTCGTGCGACAGAGATAACGCTCTACGAAGCCGAAATTAGCCGACTGTCTCTTTCCAAAGGTCAATGTGCAATATTTATCGCCGGGTACTGTAGTGTGTTATTACACGTTGTCACTAATTCTAAACTAGCTGACTCGACGAACTTCGTTCCGCCTCAGAATCAATAACTGTTGTGTTAACTTATTAATAAAAAGCCGTTCCATACTAAATACATGAGAAACAAATGTCTTAATTTTTTTTTTGTGAATGTTTCCCATGTTTTAATAGTTATTCTGCTATTTGGGGCGGAGACAAATCCAACAAATCAAAGATTATCAAAATCAGTCCAGCCGTTCTTGACTTATAAATGGTGTAACAAACCCGACTTTGTTTTATAGAAGACGAAGATTCATCATCATCATCTGGCTAGCCTTTCCCAACTATGTGGGGGGCGGGCTCCAGGAGAAGAAGATTGTCATTAGTAAATTGTTCATTCGCCATTTTTTCTGTACGCAAAATACGTGCATTGACGTGGAGTTGCGGACACCAGTCCGTTTTACCTAGTACCTAGTAAATTGTTCTAACGATGCTTGCGGGGTAATTGCGTGACACATTATCAGTACCAATCGGTTTAATTTTGACAGTTTAACAACATTCATTGCGTTATTTACGTTGTTGTGCAGACACACTCTCGAACATATTAAGCAATGGATTAGCAATGTCCTTCAAAATGATTCAGATTGAGACTGATATTGTATTACGCAGTTAGGATTCAGGTCTTTTTGTGTGTTTACTGAAGGACCATAAAGCTCCTTACTAATGTTCATTGTCATCATCAACAGTCCGACTTCATGCATGGGCCTCTCTTTTCTTGTACCAATCTCCATGCTCCTCCTCATCCAGGTTCTATCCGCGATGGCAACAATATCGTCCGCCGATCGTCGAACGTCGCACATCGTCGTGTGTCATCGTCGTGTCGTCTGGACGACCGACACATTGTCTTCCAGTCCTTGGATGCCACTCGGTCACTGCCTCACTCCGCCTGCCATCACTGCGCCTTGTCAGGTGTCCTGCCCAAGTCCATTTGAGTTCCATAACTCGTTTTCCGATATCGAAAATCTTCGCACGCCTCGGGTCTTGACGTTTTGGTCTCGGTCTATAAGCCTTATGCCAAGCATGGAACGCTTCATGGCTCTTTGTGCAACTCTTACTCTGTACATAGACTCCTGTCTGAGCGTCCACGTCTCAGCACCGTACGTAATGGTGCGCAGAAAACACCGGTTATAGAGGCGGGACTTCAAAAATTGAGGAGTTTTGGCTAATTTCAGAATATCGTCCAATTTGGATTGCTCTGTTTGTCAACGCTCTTTGCCAAATAAAAGAATATGGCCAAGATAATAATGTTACCTATAAGTAGATAAATATATACCTATAAATAGAAAACATGGCATAAAAGAGAAACAACACTATCTCTCGATTTATTTGTTAGACCAATACTCAATAACTCAAGTCACCATAGGTTTATGTTAGCATGTTTAGTGTCGGCAACACATGAAAAAGTCTATTATCAACGAAAATATAAATTATAATACAAAATTTGTTAGTACCAGCCCCGCCCTCCCCTACTCGTAGATGCATAAAAAACTAAGATGAAATTCGAGTTCAAGTTTAACTTTAGGTAGCCAACTGTTATAATACCTCCACTTACGCCATCTTAGACCGGATAAACTCAAAACTCAAACTCAAAGCATTTATTTCAATTAAACCATTTACAGGCACTTTTGAATTGTCAAGAAGTCGGTCAGTCAGAAAATATGAAGCTAGTTGCCCATTCCAAAGCGTAGGTACCTATGGAGAAGAACGGGCAAGAAACTCCATGGACACTCTTTTTAAATGATATTTTACAGAAATATTAGTTACATCATTACTTTTGATTTTAAAATTATATAATGTGAGAACGATGTAAAAAAATTAAGAAAAACGTAAGTGTTAAAAGCGTCCAGAGTGCAACAAATAGTACTTAACAAACTACAATCCAAAAATAAATTAATTAAAAATAAGCCGAGGCAGCTAAGTGATGACCAGCCCCAACTGACGGCGCCCGTTCACGAACATGACGCATAAATCAGCACCATTTAGCTCAACCATTTTGAAGGGAGCTAAATGATCTAACACACACGCCACCGTCAGCGAGACATTTGAGTGAGCATGACATACTATCAGCTGCCAAGGCACATTCGAGTCAATGAAAGACATATTATTACCCGGTAAATGGTAGCTATAGGGTACATAGAACTCACATCTGTGCTATGCAGTTATACAATACAAAGGAAATTGATTTTATACATTGCAAAGATAGTCTTACAATCTTCAGCAGCTCCAACAGTATTTTCATGTGTTAATCAATTAGTTGTGGTTGTGGAGCAGGACCAGCATTGAGCCAGGCATTTTTGTCAGCGATATAATCCCCTAACTTATAATATGCCTGACTGCATAGTGTGCGTTTTATACAAGACTTGAATTTTGTCTCATTCAGTTGAAGAATGTGGGGAGGTATTTTATTATAACATTTTAAACAGTACCCCATAAAAGATGAATCTACTTTAGCCAGTCTGAAACCTGGTTGAACTAATAGGTCCCTATTTCTAGTACTATAATTATGTCTTTCACCTCTTTTACTAAAAAGATGTAAATTTTTCCTTACATACATGATGTTTTCATAGATATATTGACAAGGCACCGTCATGATGTTAATTTCCTTAAACCGTTCCCTTAGAGAATCGCGCCTGCGGAGATTATATATGGCTCTGATAGCTCTTTTCTGCAGAATAAAAATAGAATCGATGTCTGCAGCCCGTCCCCAAAGTAAAATACCGTAAGACATGATGCTATGAAAGTAACTAAAATAGACTAGTCTCGCGGTATCTACATCAGTAAATTGACGGATTTTTCTGACAGCATAAGCTGCTGAACTTAGCCGTCCTGCAAGAGATGTTAAATGAGGACCCCATTGTAGCCTTGAGTCGAGCGTGATCCCTAGGAAAACAGTTTTATCGACGAATTCTAGTTTCTCTTGATTCAATATTATCTCACAATCACTACCCTTGACATTTGGTAAAGAAAATCTTATGCACTTAGTTTTTTTTCCATTTAATACTAAATTATTAGCAGTGAACCAATTTTGGACCTGCAGTAGGGCGTTATTTACGTCGTCAAAATTTGTAGCATGTCTATTTACCTTAAAAATTAAGGAAGTGTCATCAGCAAATAACACCATTTGTGGTTGATTTTTTAATAAATGGAGTAGATCATTAATATACACTAAAAAGAGGAAAGGACCCAATATCGAGCCTTGTGGCACACCAATTTTTACTACTAAACCAAGTGAATTGACACCATTTATTTGAACTTGTTGTTGTCTATCATTTAAATAAGAACTAACTAAACTGAGCGCAAGTTTTCCAAGTCCATAATGCTCAAGTTTCAAAAGCAAGGTTTCGTGATCTACGCAGTCAAATGCCTTGGAGAGGTCACAAAAGATTCCTATGGCGTCTTGGGCCTCTTCCCACGCGTTAAAAATGTGTTTTAATAAAGTTACACCGGCGTCGGTCGTACAACGTCCTTTGGTGAAACCATACTGTTGATCGTGTAGGATTTTATTCATGTTAAAATGATTAAGCATTTGATTAAGCATTATCTTTTCAAACACTTTGCTGAAAACCGGCAAAACGGATACGGGTCTATAATTATTGGTGTCCTTACTGTCCCCGGATTTGTAAAGTGGTATTACCTTACTGTATTTCATTAAATCGGGGAAGACTCCTTGATCCACACACGAATTAAATACTAAGGCTAAGTAGGGCGCTATAGTCTCAATTATGGAGGTACAGACCTTAATGGACATTCCCCAAAGATCTTCGGTCAATTTGATCTTAATTTGCTTAAAAGCCTTAATTACTGTTATGGGGTTAATATGCCTAAAGTTAAATTCAATCGGGCAGGCTGAAACGTTCGCCCTTACTAAATCAAAAGCGAGCGCGGGCGAGGAATTTAAGGTTTCAGTTGTTTTGAGTGGGATACTAGTAAAGAAATTTACAAATTCTTGAGCCACTTCTTTGCTATCGCAAATGAGACCGCTTGACGTCTGCAGTGTGTACTCAGAATTATGCTTCTTATTCCTGTTCGTTTCATTATTTATAATTTTCCAAACGGTCTTTATTTTATTGTCTGCTGATTTTACCTTGTTGCTAATGTATAAGGCTTTAGCAGCCTTACAAGCGTTCTTAAAAGTTCTAGAGTAAGTAGCAACATACTTATTAAAAGTTTCCGTGTTAATATAAGGCTTAAGGCCATACAGCTCGAAAAGTCTTTCCCTACTTTTTCTGAGTCCTTTAGTTGCCCAGTCACAAAATAAAAACTTAGGGCTGATACTTTTTGTGTTCTTCTTAAAAGAATTATTGAACTCGGTTTGGACTAACGAAAAGAATTCATTATACAAAATATTAACATTGTTCACTGTAAGGTTCTGATTACAAAATTTACAAATTAAATTGCTATTAAATTTATTTAAATTAACTGATGTTATTGGTCTGGATTGAATCTGCACTTTTTGTATTGGCATGTTGGACTCAAAAGTTACAGTTTGACCACTGTGATCAGAAGGGAGATAATTAACAACGGCTTTATCTAAATAGTCGCAGCAACAAAAAACATTATCAATACATGTAGCAGTATTCGTAGTTGTTCGGGTTGGTTCTGCAAACACATTTGACAAATTGAACGATTTAAACAAATTTAATAATCTACTGGTATTTAAATTATTTTCTAAAATATTAATATTAAAGTCACCACAGATAATTATTGACCTATTACTTGTTGCTAGTTTTGCCAAAACATCTTCCATTACTGACTCAAATATAGAATAGTTTTGATAATTTGGGGGTCTGTAAACGCACACTATAACATGCTTATCTAGCTCAACACAAGAGAGTTCAATGCTATGTTCAACTGATAGTTCAACTATGTCTTTACGAGGTTTGAATTTAATAAAACTTTTAATTAGGATTAGTGAACCACCACGCAGCATTGAATTTCGATTAAAACAACTGGCCACACTATAATTGTCATAGTTAATTAACATTTCAGAATCTTTTAACCAATGCTCAGTTATACAAATAATGTCAAACATTGTTTTTTCTAAAAACAACTCAATTTCCAATTGTTTGGAAGAAAAACCTTGAATATTTTGATGAAATAATTTCAAGGATTTCCTCTTAGCCCCTATTCTAGAGTTTACTATTTTATTGCTAGAAAATACCTTATTGTTATTAAGTGTAACTATACTGTTAGTGGTACCTTCTGTTGTCTTACAAACTAGTTTAAATTATCTGAGCTAACCACCTTAACATTAGTAGGTACTATTACTAATTGTGGTGCTAATTATAGATGACTTCGACATACTAATTATGTCTGGGTTAATAATAAGTGCTAATAGCCTAGCTATTTGACGTCTAAAACTAATGGGCAGATACACAGTATCCCTAGTCGACCTTAACTTATCAACAAAAATGTTGGTATCAAAAAATATAAACTTGTCACTATAGTGACAAACTATGAAATGCATGTAATTATTTAACATGTGAATGTAGTTGTTTTGTCTGTTTGACAAGTGCTTAAAATATGGAAAAGCACACAAAATTATTTTCTTACAATTTAACTTCAATAGGTTGGTGACACTATCAGTGATATCATCTTTTTTAACGTTTAAACTATTACCTATAAGTATAGTAATGGTGGCATTAGGATCATATTCATTTCTAGTTATTGAAGACATTATTTGTTTGTAGGAAGTCTGAGGCATGCAAAAGTTTTGAGAAGAATGACACAGGTTGTTGCTAAGTAATTTACCCAATCCTTTTCCAAAACTATCCGAAAACATAATGGAGCAGTTACAAACCTTACTACTACAAGGGAGAGAACTAGCTTCTGTCTGCACTACTTGTAATGGACCTTGTTCAATATCAGGTACATCTTGATGTGAAATAGAGACCTGAGCCCTTCCTGACTGGGACGGGTCCTCCGTTGCCTCAGTTTGGAGAGTGCCAAGATTGGACTTGCTTTGCAATGAACAATGAGGGCTGCTGCGAGTCAGCGGGTCCACTCTGTCTGCATTGGAGTTGCACATGTCCACTAACTCATTCGCCGCAAGGATATGCTCCTGAATTTGTTTTTCAGACCGCACATACTTAGTATAAAGTGAATGTATGGTCTCTTCAAGTAACTGAATTTCAGACTGTAAGCGTTGAGTGTCAATCTCATAAATGTTCTTACTGTCTTCTAATTTAATTTGATAGTTATTTAATTTATTTATGAGAAAAACACGTTCTTTTCTTAGTTTAATATTATTGGAACTGTGTTTTTGTTGATTCCTATATTTATTGCATTTATTTATGATTTTATTTAACTTTGCATATTTTTTAATTTTATTTTGACTAACTTTATAACTACTAATATTATGTTTCAAAAAGGAATCCTCAGTAAGGTCTATTGTTATTAAGGAGTTGCAATTAGTGTTTAATAATTCATTATACAAGTTATTGGATTCCTTAGCCTGAGTACATTCTTTTAGTTTCTGTAATTTATTGATGCGAAGATTTGCATGAATTAATTCTTCTTCTAGGTCCCTAACCCTACATAAAGCCTCCTCATATATATTACTGCAGTTGTTGAAACCATCCGTGACCACCCGCAGCTTGTCCCGTTCATCAACAACATCCAGGTATTGTTGATGTAGGTCTACTAGCTCTTGTTTTAAGCTAGTGTTTTTGAAAACGACCTTCTCGATTTCCTTCTCACTATCATCTATTTCCTGTAACAGCTGTTGACATTTGCTGTTTGAAGCCTTAAGATCTTCAGTGGTCGTTCTCAATTTAAGCTCCAACTCCTGACCAGCAGCCTTACGGGTCATCACAGGCATGGTTTCAGGAATAAGTACTGAAAGTAGAATATAAGGAACGGTGAGAACTAATAAAAAAGACAAATAAAAAGGAAAGCTAGAAATGAAAGGAAAAATGGGAGAACTTAGTTTTGTTTAATAGAGAAATGAGGTAGGTTGCTGAATCTAATAGAAATTAGACCAGATTAAATCAACTAAGTATAAAGTTACATTGATTCTATTGTAATAATGATTATACTTTTCCTTATGTGGGTAGGATGTCTAGATTAAAAAGTTTTTTTCAAAAATCTAGTTTTACAAAACAGATAACAATGCAATAAACGATAATTAATGTTCTTGTTGTTGTGCATTCAAATATTGTACCTACTATGGATCAATATATTACGATAATTCACTACTTTAGTTTCGTTAGCTTAAATAAATATGTAGGTACATAAACAAAGCGGCATAGACCCGCTGCAAAAAACCAAATCCACCAAGAAAAGTGTGTTTAGGATTCAATGAAGGCGTGTTACAGAGTCTAAGAGACGACTGTGTGGTAATTAAATAATAAAAGTAACAATACTCCCCGTTTTAAATCCGTGGGTCGAACATCAGGTGTTCGTAATAGGTTACCGGTAACGGTGGGCAACCAAACACTGCGTTTTGCTACGAATATTTGCAGGAAAACAATAATCCTGAGTATTTATGCACTTATTTTACATCTAGTTATATTAAATCGCCTTAATTACACTTAAAAATAATTAAAATTAATTTTAAAATACGGAACGAAATTTTGACATATCACTGAGACAGTGTTGCCAGACCAAAAAAATAAAATATCTTCACCCATAGCCCCAAGTTATCCCATATCTGATATTATGTAACTTATGTTATCTACTTCCAGCGCTCACTTCTTTGTAAATCCAGGAAAGTGTGCAATACAAAAATGTAACATGCGAAATTTTTATCTCAATACCGGAGGGGAAAGACTTACACGTTTGGGGTTGGCGTTTAGAGTTTACGTGTGTGGTGGTTAACGGTCATATCTACTCAGTACTCACACATACATAGGTAGCTAACACGTGTATTGTTTAGCTAAACGTTAAGGGTGAATTATGTTTAACAGAATTCCATTCGGCGGATACAAGCAAACTTTTGATTCATTGAAATGGATTTCCCAGTGGTTTGGAAACATATTATACAGACCCAAGTAATATCAATTTGAGACATGACATTACAGGTATAATACTTTTATTGATAAAATCTGGGTATCACAGGTCATCAAAAAATAATTTGGGGACCGTAATACATCGTCCGATTGAGCAAGTGTGGCCAAGTGGTATCGAACGTGACTTAAGAGTTGATGTGAGTGAACTTAGCAGATCATTGTCCAGTAGATCAAAAATAAAAATGAGTTCTTTTCGCATGCAGCTGAGTTCTACAGTTCCTGATACTTTTTAGAAATAGTTCTGGCGTTTTTACCTGAAAAAAGTAAATTTTCATAATGATCTGCCAACTTCCCGTAGCAGATCATTTTGCAGTAGATAAAAAACAAATGCGAGTTCTACTCGCATGCGACAGTTCTATAGTTCCTGATACTTTTTAGAAATAGTTCTGGTGTTTTTACATTAAAAAAGTCAATTGACAAAATTATCTGCCAACTTCCCGTAGTTGTAGGTCGTGAGCTCGAACCCAAACAGACACTTTGTGTATTTAATATCATCATTTCTCTCAAAACAGTGAAGGAAAACATCGTGTACAAAGCATGTCCTATAACTAAAAAAATCGAAAACGTGACATCCACCAACACGCACTGGGCTCGCGTGGTGGATTATGAGCCACTCCCTCGCACATAGAGAACGCGTGTGTCCCAGCAGTGGGAACTTTCGTCTATGGTTAACTGTCATACGAGAGGCATTTACATACCGAACCTACCTGAGAGCATGTCCTAGAACCAAAAATTCGAAGGTATGTGACATCTACCAACCCGCACTGGGCCCACATGGTGGATTGCGGCTCACTCCCTCTCAAAAAAGAGCTGCGGTGATACTCTGTAAAAATCTCACCGTGAAAACTTAGGTGAAGTGAGCGTGGAGTGAGCTGTCAATAGTGTCAATTCCTAACAAAAACAAACTCACTTTACCTAAGTTTTCACGGTGAGATTTTTACAGAATCGACCGGCTGATTATGTTACCTACCAGAAAAAGAAATTTGTTGATAGTGTTCTGATAACATTAGATGAGATGCTGCATATGAAAAGAGAGGCCCATGCTCAGTAGTGGATGAAGTCGGGCTACGGATGATGATGGTGATGAAGTGTCTTTGTGCTTTTTTCGAGAACAAATATATTTAAATCGTATCCTTTACACAGAGAGAGCAGTGTATAGCTGGGAGCTGGTCTCCGACTTCAGGTCTAAGTGTGTGGGATCTCACAGCGAGAAAGTTGCAGAACTTCATCAGGGTTCAGAATCGAAGACCAGATGTTGATGGCGAGTATGTCTACGCGTGCCGGTACTGGCGTTCTACAGATGTTCGTATATTTTTGTTAATTATTACCTTCTTTATCTAAAACGTCGTTTACACGATGCAGGTGTCTTCCCTGTGTCATACACTAAAATTGAAGCAACAAATGACTTGTATCGTCTAAACAATGTTTAGACGGAGCGGAGCAACTTCTTTGTTGGTTCAACTTATGGCCTTAGACCAAATAAAAAACCATATGGTAGGTATGCATATACCACAGGTAATTAATCGCTTCGTTTAAATAAGGATTTAGGCTCAATAATCACCTCCATGCTAAACATCATGCAAACTCTTCAGTACCTGTGCTTTTTAAAGGTCAGTAATGTAACGTAACGTAACTTGACGGGTGTGTCGTGTGTGTAACGTGTAATGTGTGTGTGTGGAGTTCGTGTGAATACACAAACATTTATAAAGGGAACATCTTACTCGATCCGTTCAAGTAGTTACCTGCTCCCAATATCATAGCTTCTAATGACTTCTAAGTTCCGAAAAAAGTATATAAGTGAGACTATCCATTTGTTTTCAGAATATATGAAATATGTTACCGATAGATTTTAAACTAAAATATAGTGTGTGCCATTAACAAGTTTGAAAAGAAATAAAGCTTCCAACGCTGCAACAGTGAAATGTTGTCAAAATCGTTTCAGTGCACAGCGCATATTCGAATATACAGAATTCCTTTTACTGTACGTATTCGCTGATTCGACAACATATCTGAACGGAGGTATTACGGTGAAACGAACACAATTTCTGTGAAAATAATTGCTCTGGATCTATATTTGATTCTGGCAGTTTTTGTACAGCCATATATAAGTAATGAAAATATTTATAACCTAAACGTTTTTTTTTGTTGGTACACAGAATACGGTGTACTGCGATGGTCTTTAGAAGAGACATTCTTTATTCTATTTTTTGAATAGTGACTTTTCGTTTACTTAGAGATGAATTTACCAAAGTCAGATATATTTTATCCGTGTAATAAAATTGACGTCTGACAGTTTTGAGTTGTAATATGGAATAACTGTTGTGACTGTCTGTCACTTACTCCCATTTACAAAATATTATATTCATTTTGAAATCGGCCTATGGTTCAGGCTGCTTAGAAGCACATATTATGTAAATTCTCTTTTCAATGGAAAATAATTTTGGAAAAGTATTGGCGGACAGTTCGACGAATGCAATAATTTAACAAATTCTAAAGAAACTAGTGAAATATCCGATTTCTAATCTTAACAAACAATAATAGTTACACATCTGGTTGCCGTAACTTGAGCCGGGGTAAAACCCAAAACGGACCCTTGAAACAAATGAGAAATTGTACAAAAACGGCAATAAACCGATTCTGCGAAAGTATGGTAATTTGAACTGAGCGTGGTGATTTTACTATGTGAGAGATTGAGCGTGGTGATTTTAGTATGTGAGAGATGATAACGAAACCGTAAGGGCAGTCGGCTTGGAACCACTTTAGGATACGGACTTTCTAGTCCAGGCTAGTTAAGTTAGGAGATTTATTGAATAACAAGAGGCCATGTCCGAGTGGGCTGTCGCGGGATAGTGAGTATTGTTATTAAGTTAAAATATACATAATTGGGTTGAAGCGCGGATTAGACTAATCTAGTATTTAAAGTAGTGTGTTTGTGTTTGTTGGTGAGACTGGGTGCGTCTTTTGTTATAATAATTATCCTAGGCGGATAGAGTTATTAAAGTTATTACTTATAACTAATCAGACAGTTCTCTGTCAGTCTGTGTTTTTGTTGAGTTTGTTGGGTCACTTCTTCTCCCCAGTTCAAACATTAGGAAGTGGTAAAGGGTGGGTGCTTTGGGGCTGTCTATAGACATTCAAGAGAGTTGATCCAGGACTGTACCTATTAATTAATAATTCTTGATTCTCTACTCTATTATCTAGTAAATTCGGTCGGTGGGTCGTCTTAGGGGCGGAATTACTATAATCCTATAATAATATTATTATTTCTACTAGCTTCTGCCCGCTACTTCGTCCGCGTGAAATTTCACCCTCTCCTCATTCACTCTCTTAGGGGTGGAATTTCGAAAACACTTTCTTAGTGGATACCTACTCTTCACAAAGTAAACACCCTCCAAATTTCATGTCTTTAACGCCAGCGGTTTAGGCTGTGCGTTGATATAATATCAGTCAGTCTGGACTTTAAATTTTATATACATATATAGATTACTATAGTCCGCGCGGAACTAGTTGGCCGCGCCTTAGGTATGTGAGCAGTGGGACGGAGGGGCGGGGGCGGTTTGTCATTACTCAGTACGTGCGTTGCGAACAATAGGCAACCCCGCTGCCCTCACCCCCGTCCCCACCCAAGGCGCGGCCAATAGTTGCGCGCGGACTAGTACTATAATTCTTGAACTTTGTATTCTTTGCCCCCAAAGAATAATAGTGCTTTGTCCAAAACATTCTTGAGTTTCAAATTTCAACTCGAATCTAGTAATTCTTGAATGTTGTATTCTTTATTTCAGACCATTTCGGTCAGACTGACATGAACACAAATGTCATGTGTCTTGCAGATATGCTTGTTGTACAAAGGGTGAACTTCCAGGGGTTCGGGTGACCACATCTATCTCATATCCAGTACAAGAACTGATAGGGACCATGTCGCCTTAAGAGCATGATGCCGACGTAATGCTGCTGGAACTAGCCGCCCTTTCGTCAATTTTATCAGTTCGAGAGAACAGCTAGGGGCCATGTCTCCAAAAGAGCATGATACCGACGCAATGCCGCTGATGCCGCAATGCAATGCCGCTTGCGTCACTATATGGAAGTGTTACTCTGATTACTCCGGGTGTAGATGTGAAGTATCGTGTGAGTAATGATAATGATCCAATACATCACGCGGACGGCGGGGCGTGTTTCTTCACCCTTAGGGTACCGATAATAATATAAAATTTTATACATAATTAGGAAAAACGAAAACGTTATTAGCCTAGGGTAATTTAGGAACAGTCATACTGTCAAAATTTTAAAAATTATTCTCAGTATAAGACTTATTCTAGGTACAAAAGTTTGTCAAATTTGCCCTTAATAGGCTTTTTTGTAAATAGTTGTGTACTTGAGTATTCAGTGTCAACAGTTTTCCATTGTTTGAATTTATAATTTGCTATAATTTTGTAACTATTTTTCCACATAGAATAGTAAAAAATGTGCTACTTTCAAGATTAGATGAGCGCTTCGTTTTTACTCGTAAAACTCTGAACAGATTTACCGAATAAATGAATGACGAGCAATTTCATGAAACCAGCTGCTTGTTATACCTACACATCCAAGTTATCTGAACCGAAAAAACGGTGTGCACAAAAAATTCAATGAATAAAAAAGCTCTATCCGTTTTAGCGATATTTTCCGGAATACCCTAGATATTTTTTTTGTTCGCATACAATTTTCCGGACAGTTTATCTAGTGAGATTTTCCACCCGGTTATGAACTAGTGGTTCAAATCTAGTTTAACTTTCGCTGAAATAACCCGAATGTCACGACGTCGCGTTGGCTTTGTCACTTCAGTTCGCTATCATTTTAGATTGTGGCTAAACTTCCATCGTGGAAGCTGAAATGTGTTGCAGAATTACTAAAGAGTACTAAAATAGAACTAAACGTGTTTTATCAAAACAATGACAATATCAAAGACATATTTATGAGCAAAACATCGATCTAGTTAAAAGTTATTGAAGTATATCTAAGCTAACAGTCTATTGTTTTATATTTTAGCTTAAAACAAAATCGACTTGTAAAGGAAAAAAAAAAAAAAAAGTCATCCAACCTTATCCGTACAAGTAAATTTCCTTACAAAACTCTTGTTTGGTAAGAAAATACAATTACCGCAGAATAAACCTCGGATTTTGGGCTTGCCAGCCTGTCAGATAAACTTGACATTTGTCGGTAGGTACCGTTGTTACATCGATCTTACAAAAAGTCGTTCGGAAGAGATTTTTTTTGTACTTTTGATACTGTGTAGGCTTTTTGTCCCAAATTGTATCCAGTAATGGTCACGATCTTTGGTCATGGTCTCGTGGTTGCAATCGCGACGGCTGAGTGTGGGATCCTGGGTTCATTTCCCTGGTCGAGCAAAGTGTTATTGGGTTTTTCCGCAGTTTGAAAGTTGGTGGTGTGATATCCCCGTGTCTCGGAAAGAATGTTAAACTGTTGTTCCTGTGCCTGATGTGATTGCAGAGCTCCAATCGCGTGAGATTGCGTGCCGTCCCATCGGACTATGAGAGTGCACTTGTGCACTTGTGCACTTGTGTCGGCGCATACACTTGTGCTCTATAATATCACCCGCGCCGACGGCTAGTCTCCGTTGAGATTGTCCGCCATGACCGAAATACGTCTGTAGGACTATTAGCCAGTGGTAACCTTTGACTCAATCCATCCATCGTTTCATTGGTCTTCTTCTATTAGTAAAGCCTCAAATTTAAGTAATAAGTAATTAATAATTTATAGTATTTTAATGTGTCAGTGCCATCTCACAGCTTCAAACTTCATTTTAAACAAATTACCTACCTTTACTTTTTTTTTTACTGTATTTCTATAGTACCCGGCGATAAATATTGCACATCGACGTTTGGAAAGAGACAATCGGCTAATTTCGGCTTCGTAGAGCGTTATCTCTGTCGCACGAAATACAAACAGCCCGGTATCTATTAGGAGCTGTTAAAACAATTATGATTTGCTTCTTTTGATAATTATTTTTATTCTTTGTATAAAATACAAAAAGGTAAAAGTCGATGTGTAATATTTATCGCCGGATACTGTACAGTAGGTTCCTAAATTATATCAGTTTTTTGATGTGGTTCATTGTACAGTGAGCGAAGGTAATGTTTTCTTACATATCACGTATAAGGTGGGTTTCAGGTAGCGTTGCCCTCAGATAAAGTCGACTCATGTCGGGGATTTCATGTAATTTACTGTCGTATTTAACATTAGTAGGTTCAGTGCTCTGCCTTGTTTTACAAGAAAAACAGTGAAAGAAAGAAAAATGCATGTATTGGCATTACGGCAAAATAAATACACAAACTATAAAAACAGAAAACAATTATTATATATGGCCAAACGGGCTTTTTTTTCAAGATTGGCAATCATCAAAAGACCCCTCCCGCTATGGGTGGAGCGGAAGGGAGTGTCAGACTCTTACTGACTAAAACCCACCCGTGTTCATTCCTTAGCCCTTTATGTTCCGGGCCAGCGGTATAACCCTTTCGGACAATCCCGCTGACCACCAAAAGGACCACAGCTCAGCATAATGTCAGATGACAACATAACACAACATGTTTATCAGAACTATGTTAGTGTAGCAGAATGACATTGTAGGTAAAGTATGGGAACTACTTTTTTATCAAATGTACTACCAAATTATATCTTAGACCAAATATAAAACCAAGACAGAGGGCTGTCAACAGTAAAGTGAAGCCGGTTTCGTAAACATGTGTGCATATAGTGAGGTGTAGTTTGATTGTAAATGGTTGTTAACGTGGACGTGTAAGCATGTAAGCACAGAGCGGAGGTGTACTTTTTGCATGCTTCACTGTATTGTTCGCAGCGCTATGTCTTGACTTTTAATTTGGTCTGAGGCTGTCATTCTGTGATAGTTTAATGAAACGGCTATAACACGGTGAATTGACGTGGTTTGTCAATTTAATAAACAATTAATTTCTCGGACTATAGATACAATAACAATCTTACAACCCATTGACGCATTCAATTCCCATAGAAAGATGACTGTGTAGGCTTCATTTCAGAGCAATCAATCTTCAATAGTGTTCTAATATACAGGCCCATTTGCTAAGTGTTATTTTCGTCATGGCTAACAGAACAATAATGAACATGGCGGAACTAGCAGAGTAAACATCCTTGGATTAAATATATCTTAATCCGGAAGAAATATATTTGATATAATGGTGGTGGATCGATCAGAGCGGCCGCGGCGCGCAATGATTGTTGACATAACCGTCCCACATGATGAGAAGAGAACCTCGTGAAAGTTCGTTCGCGATTTATTTGCCAAAAATTTTAACAATACGAGTTTATGGTAAAATAACTTTATATCCTACACAATAAAGTTCAGTTTACGCTACAACTTCAAACATTTTTATAACTTTTTCACTAGTGCTAGTCACTCTGAAATCAACTTAATTACCGTTGAAATAAAGTTGATATTTGTTTAACTTGAAATAATATTAATTTGAAACATAAGTTTGAATAAACTTTATGTCCAGCAGTGGACTGCTGTAAGCTGATGATGATGATGGCATAAACTCAAATATTTTTCCATGGGGGTAGGCAGAAACTACAGAATGCCACGACTACGATCTGGTCATACATGCACGCCGGTTGTAAGTTTATTATAGTAATAGGTTTTGGTAAAGTTAAAGTCAAACTCAAAGCATTTATTTCAATTAAACCATAGAGTAAAGTAAAAGTAAAAAAAAAGTAAAGTAAAGCTGTTTTAATACGTCCTAATTTTGTTATGAAAGTCAAACATAATATTTAAAGTAATAACTTCGAACCCAATTTCTTTCTGGGTTCGTTTGAACTGATTTGCTGCAAATCAAATAAGTTTAGTTTATGAACACCTGTGAGTTACCGATTGGATCGAGAATTTCTTGACTAATGAAATTATATGGCTGCGCTTTTAAATTTACTTACTGATTTTCCACTCGGTCAAGTTACTTTTCAGCCACCCAGTCTGGAGTAATGTTCCGGTATTTCAAAATTAAGGTTAGTAAAATGAATGAAGATGAATAAATCTTAGTAAAAGTAATTTAGGTCGTTAAGGTCATATGAAGCAAATAGTTGTTGCTGAGTAAAAACTGTTCGTAATCGAAAGCAAAGATTAATATTAAGAAGTACGAAATAATCAAATTGTGTTATAATAACAGTATTTTTCAAAGCAAAAGCTTCTATGTTGAAGTATATTATACTATACATTATACAGATCAATACTAAGAAGTAATTAATTCATATTGAAATCATGGCTCATTGAATATCAGTCGCATTGAATAATTTACATTTAATATACGACTATCAAAACGATAAATCAAAGCTTATATTACCCACCCAATTACAGACCTTTAATTGTATTCATAATTTACAACAGCTACTAACAGCAATTCTATTCTCGCTACAATATAGAGCCTCCTGGTAACCTTCCTTCAATAATTAACAAATTAATATTGTTACAGTACAACCGTAAAGGTAAGTACGCCGTCATAGGAGGAAGTGGAACTAACTGCCTGGAAGTGATCAACCTCCACAACAGGTACATCACCTGTTCGTATCCAACCACGGGCACCATCTTAGCAGTCACCAGCCACCAGGAGCGCATAGCCTACGGAGGCACTTCGAGCGCATTCAACATCGTCTCCTTCTATGACCCTAAATATCAAAAGGATAAGTATAACTTGGGCGAAGCCGACTACGATTACTCAAGACCTACGATGGGTGTCATCACCTTATTCCACGACGATGAGAGCATGTTCTCGTCTGTAGACCCTGTCGATATAGACGCGCCAGGCACCCCAAAGACAACAGAACGTGTAGGCTTTAAAGAAGAAGATGGAGAGAGTAGGATAACACAGGACGCATCAAAACAAAGTAGCATAAAACAGGGTACACCGAAACAAAGTAACATAAAACAGGATACATCAAAACAGGGTAATGTAAAATAATGACTGATTTTATATCCGTTTTTAATTTGTAACTCTATACATACCTACTATCTATAATCTATATCTTCTATAAATAGTATAAAAAGTCACTTTTCGTGTCTGTTTGTGTGATCACTTAGATCTTCATAACTACACTCTGTTAACCGTTTTTTGACAGCTGCTTTAGAACGTAAATATTCCAGATTACGTAATAGTTAATTTTAAAATGCGTAATAAAATAAATATATAAACTGCCTTATCTAATAAGATAAGGCAATTAATATAATAATTCAATAGAATTATCTTATTAATGACTTCTTGCAGACATTAAAATAGGTACTGTACCTACGTGTATCAGTTTTGACAAAAAAAATATACATATTACATGACATTTTATTGTACTAAGTGACGGGATCGAATGTATTTGCATCAAATGAATAAATCGAAAATAATCATTTTATGTTATAACCGCTGGCTTGCTTTCGATTGCAAAAAAACCGTCGAACTTTGCTCATGACATTTGACATTAAACACTCGGCGCAGCCGCCCCTCATTAAAACTTGATTTACAATCGATCCGAGAGACCTAGCGTAATTTTGTTTATTGTTTTGTGTAGACAAAAGGATAACGAAAAAAGTAAGGTTTGTTATTTTGACAAAAGTTGTGTGTACAATATTTTATAAGAGGCTAAAGTTAAGGTCGAGCATATTTTGCCGGTTTCAGTCGAATAACGTGAAATTGTGAAAAAAATTGCGCGATAGGTATATAGTTTTTCATCATTTTTATAAACTAGACTAGTTATTTGTACTATTGAACAAGAAACAATAACGATTGTGGTAAAAAATCTGCATTAAAAAAATAACACACAGAGCACAAAGAAACACAAAATGTCGGCCTCAAACTTCACATAATAATTGTCAAAAAAAATTGGTCGGGCCATGTTGCAAACTTGCGTCTAAATGTTAAACAATCTATTATTCTATGGATTAAAGGCGTTTTGAAAGGACTTTACAGTCTATAAAATAGAGTTTAGAGTCGTTTGGTAAAAAATATTTTTTGGCAACGATCGTTGCCAAGAGCAAAGTTCGAGTTTTGGTTTTGGAAACGAGCGTTGCCAGAAGCAAGTTAGCGGTTATGTAAATCAGTATAGAAAACCCTTGCATCCATTCAAATATCAATAAAAATTTGAATTATTTGCCAGGATACGGATTTTCCACCACAAGCAAGATGTTAATGTATTATTTCGATTATAAAACTTTGATAAAATGTTATGAATATATTTAATAACGTTGTGTAGTAAATTCCATATTTATATGTATACATAATATACACTACAACACAATTGATACGGCAAACCAGTGCATACTTTATTTTTATGATGATATCCGCTATAAAACTTGAAAATTGAAATTAAAGCGGCTAATTTATATATTTTTGTGTATTTAATAATAATATACACAGGCATAGAAAACGCACCATTTTATATTCTACAGCAACTAATCGATAATTGATACTTCATACAAATTAAAGTGGAATTATCGAAATGTGTGTTATAACGTTTCTGCAATCACAAGTTCCATCTGTCAAAAAACGGATAACCTAGTGGACAGAGTGTACACAATGGATTTTGATACAGTATTCAACATCATTTAGAGCATTTATTTATTCCGGAATGTTTATGTGTGTAATATTTAACTTAGATGTAGAAACTTCCATTTTTCGACGTGTTGTCATTGCACCCGTGCGAAGCAGGAGCGGGTCGCTAGTGTATTTATAATATTTCTCTTTAATAATAGCTTTGATTACACCCTTTTGTTTTATTAATGAACAGCCTTAATTAAATAACCTATTCTCTAAAAAGCTTTCAGCTTACCATATGCAGTAAGTATGACAGATGTAAATGATGATAGCTCAAATTACATCGGCACGCGAACGGCCCATCACCCAAACAGTACCTAATACGTTTCAATTTCGTTAAAGAGATACTCGTGTCCATTTGACATCGCCGTCGTTGCCAGTTCAACGTATCGTCGTCATTGCAATGATAATTTGGAAAGCTTGTTTCAACCGAATTGGACCGCAACTGCAATAACCATAAAACCCATTCAAATACGTGTCGAAATTCAACGGCGCTAAATTGAAAATCCTGAAAACAATTGCATAAGTTTCCACAACAGAAAAACGGGGCTCGGCCAACATTGAAAAAATTAGAGTCGGCATTGCGAATTCAGCTGAGACTACAATGGCGAACAAGTTGCAATAGAATTTAAATAAAGAAGCGTTCCCTAACAGCGCGAACTCGTGTGCGGGGCGTTGGTGAACTTTCAACTTTTACCCGCTTATGTAGCGGGAACGTACCCACGTCTCCCTGCCCGTCCCGTGCCGGGGTGGGGGGCGCTTTTCCGTACTTGGACCGAATATTTACAGCGCAACCTAAATATAGCGTGCCGCTGCTCAGCTGGCACGGGTGGGGGGAGTTGGAGGGTAAACATTCCCCCTGCCCCCTTCGGTAGCTCGACGGTATAGAAGGCCATTCGACCGCCGGCTCCGGAGGTGAGCGGGCGGACATCTCCTATATAATGCAGAGGTCGTCGCGACCATGACCGTTTGGAGTCAGGAGGTTGTCGTTCGCTATGGCAGTAAAGTCTTTCTCAAGGCTATGGTGTAAGAATTGACGTGACAGAGTTGTATGAAGGGATGCATTTACAATTAAAGGCTAATAAGAATTTGATGGTAATGAATCTAGAACACGCTTACCTAGTAAACTATTTGCGTGACGTATTCGTAAGTTTCATGAGTAACTAAATGAGCCCGAATCCATATTTATATCTATCGGTAGGTATATATAGATAGACTATATAGTAGAAACCATTCAAAACACTATTGAATAGGTCCGCAAATATCGTAGTAACTCTATAATGGTAACGAATAGAATTCTGTAAGCCAGACCAGTAATTAGTACGTTTCTAGTGACAAACGTATAAGAAGTATAAGACCATTTGGAATGTTGTAGGCGAGTGTAGTTTGAATAGAATATACATATACTATGTTTCGTCATTGTGGGCTATAAATTTATAATAGACGGGACATTATGCCTTATCCCTACATTATGTCCACCAGTCACCAGTCTGTTATCTTATATCACAATATAAGGAGATGATTATGGAAATATTCCATAATGGTCGAGTATGACTAATTGCTAACTTTGTTCTTATATATATCCAGTAGTCTGTAGACATAAGCTTTCCGTATGAACATAGTTTCGTTCAAGCTTTAGGCTCTTTATACATAGGTACACGTTTTTCTTGCCGTGAAAAAGGACGGTTTATTCGCCGTGTGCAGGAGTGGTCGTCAGTGTATGGATCACTATGGAGCTTGATGACGGACACGTTTTTGAAGTGAAAACTTCTTTAGCGGCGCTGTGTACTTTTTTTGGAATGGGTAAAACCTTCTAAATTCGCGTCAGGTCACGTGACCCTGATCGAAAATTCGTAAGACGTAAAACGTAAGACAGCGCCATCTATGCACATCGGGAAGAACTACGAGGGCCTCGCGTACTAACTACGTAGTTCATCCAACAACGACGAGCGCGTTGTTGAGGACAGCGCCATCTATGCACATCGGGAAGAACTACGAGGGCCTCGCGTACTAACTACGTAGGCCTCGCGTACTAACTACGTAGTTCATCCAACAACGACGAGATGGCGCTGAACCACGGATATATAACTGACGACGAGCAAATCTGAATAAATTCCTTTCACGAGAAGAATAAACCAGTCACTTTGGTCATCATACCTGATTTGCAAAAAACCCTATAAAATAAGGAACACACCTTAACACGCGTGTTTTGTTTATAAGACGATTCACAAAATACACTCGTAATTGTTCAAGTTTTCACTTCTGTCGGCACTATTTTCTACGGAGCGGTTTATACGCTGTACCGTAAAGAAACTGTGCCGTGTACAGTCTTACTAAAATGTTTATTCTCTTAAAAACTCACTTGAATTTATCAAAATAACGTTATCTAAACTCAGTTGCCCAGATACTCAGGTACCTTGAAGATGTAAATCCTTCCTTAAACTAATTTAGTTTACAAATCGGCAAAGTTAGGGGAGATTTACTAATCAGCTTGCATTTTTCACGTGGGTTAGCTTAACAAATGTTTTATTCAGAGTAATCTTGCACCGATAGAAGATTTGAGCCTGACAAAATATCTGAAAGTTTTTGTGAACAGAACTTTCGTTTATTATTTACCCAGATTTATTTTTAATTCGCAAAGCCTATATAGTTGTTTTGATGATGTAATGAGGGCTTTATGTAATGTACGGGCGATATATACATGTATCATTTTTGTGGCGTTTTTTGTTTTTGCGAGTTTGGAACGACGCCATTAGTTATCTCACGCTCGCGGCCGCTTTTTTTGTTAAATTCGATTCTGTTACGTCCAAAGGTACATTTTTTAAAGGTCAGGCTTAATTTTACAACCAAAAAACCTAAGTGCCCCATATTTTAATGGTCTTTATAAGAGCCCAGATATAAAATTAATGGGCGTCATTAAAGTGTCCTGTTAATTAATTTTACTCAATTTCCTTTGATAGCCGTCGTGTCTTTAAAATTTTTATAAAAAGCAAACCGTAGACAAAAGAAGATCGCGGTGAGGCACGACGCGGGAGAACAATAGGCTCTATGAATAAAGAGCTTCAGGATGAAATTAAAATAAAGCCGAATTTGCATTACGAAACTAGTTGCGCAATATTAGTTTCATAACGTTAGTAGAATATAATAGGTGGGGTCCATGGCTAAATAATAACAGCCGCACGGATCGATCGATCAGGTTAAGCTACGCTTGCCGCGGTTGGTCTGTGGATGGGTGACCATCTCTACATACCGAGATCTCTCCGTGCCTCGGAAAGCACATTAAGCCGTCCGGCTGTCATACGTGGATCTTTGACAGTTGTTACGGGTAGTCAGAAACCCGAAAGTCTGACAACCAGTCTTACCAAGGCGTATCGTATTACCCAGTAAATGGGTTGTGGAGGTCAGATAGGCAGTCGTTCCATGTAAAATACTGGTATTCAGCTGCATCCAGTTAGACTGGAAGCCGACCCCAACATAGTTGGGAAAAGGCTAGGCAGATGATGAACGTTAGTAGAATAGAATATTTTTTATTATGTACACCATAAATATTACAGAACATAAATGTAGAAATTTTACAAGGCGTGACACTATGGTCTTATCTCAAATAGCAATCTTTTAAGTACAGCCTGTGGATGGATTTAGAGAGAAAGGAGAGAATAATAAGGTTATGCCTGAATTACATTTTGTCAACGATTGCAACATACTAAAACAGGAAATTAAAAACCTCGAGTCACATAAAAACCTCAAATTACAGTGTTTTATAGAATGACGTACGACTTTCCATTGTCGGCACAATAAAAAGATTCATTACTCGCTTCGCTGACGAGCTAACCACTTCAACCTCGTTCGCTCAATTTAATCTGGAAGCCCAATATTTATTACTAACCGTTATTCTCTAATTTCATCCAAGAAAATAAATTATAAACGTGCGGCTGGAACTCAACACGTTATGACGTCAATAAGAGCGAACGATTCGCGGAATTAAAAAGTGCTGAGAACACAAACTTGTCGGATTTGGAGATTCGGGCGTAGTGGCGTAGCGGGGCGAGGGCGGCGTAGCGGGGCGTAGCGGGACGTAGCACGGGCGTCGTAGCTGCATCGATCCGCGGGCCGTGACCTTGACCCGACCGCGTTCCCGGATGTGCCAGCACTTGCCTAGTTGCGCCATTGTCGCTTTATTCAGCTTCTGCTGGCTTTTATTAGCCTGGGTTTTATTTCCCTTTCCACATATTAGCTTTGAGAAATGTAGGTGCGTCTAGACAAGTTTTGTATTTTTCTTGTAAACATTATGGATTCCAATTCAGTTTCAAGGTTTCTTTTTTGTTCCAGTTTGCTTACATTTGATTTACAGTGTGAATATTTGATATTTCGTGTCCTTAAATCTTACCCAATTTTTATTACGGCTCCTGATTCTTTCTTCTTTTCATATTGTTTCGTTTTTCTTTATGTTTCATGAATATCTGAGTTCTATATTTACGAAGGCGTAAAATATTTTTGAATAATAGCCTGGTTTGTGACTACTTTTTAAGGTAGAAAATGTCCTTATTTTTAGAAGTACGATCTATTTAATGAATTATTTATTTGCTGAATGTAAATTTCAAATTATGAATTAATAGCTACATAACTAATTCTTTGGAAGACTTCATTTCCGAGCCTTCTTATGCAAAATGTTCTTGAAAAATGAGGATAGCAAAAAGAAATGGTATTCTTTTAATATCATATTAGCATTTATATTGAAGTCCATTAATAGAACTTAATTACAATTTATTTACAATATTTACTACAGGAAACGGTTATTAAAGTTTGTAATAAAATCGTCAAAGGGGCTGAAGTAGACTTTTTATTATAGTTTTGTTGTTTACACCTGAGTGGCTCTGGATTCCGAGTCTTAATGTTTGCGCTGAAAAATATACTGAAAGCAAAAATCTAATAAAATATGAATTGAGAGAGAAAATGATTATCTAGTAAAATATTAGAAACCGATTTACTCTAAGCAGATTAATGTAATGAATCTGATTCAGAATCACTGTTGTCTTCCAAGATAAGGCATCATAAATTCATAATCTATAGTATGAATACCTACCTAGACAGAATGAAATAACTGTGATAAACTATTTTTTTGGGGTTAGGTTCCATATTAAATTAACCATTGTCGTTTATTGTTACCTCAAACTTCGAAAGACTCTTTGTCTGTAATCAAACACGATTCTTCTTCTTTTAATCATTTGAAATCATCGTTACGATGAAGAAAAAAAGGAAGAAAAAGATTCACACTTGAAAATCAAGAATAGATCACACTAAAACAATACACAGTCCTACCAACAATTACAGACATAACAGCCCACCGGGGCGTTTGCCATCCACACGGAGTTCTAAACAAAATTATGCAGATACATGCAATCTGGTCGCTAGGACGGTGGCCAGCGCATAACAATGTATGCTAATCAAAAGATAGCTCGCATGATTTAAGTGCACAACTGTGTTTTCGCTTTAGTTAAGGCCTTGAATTTAGACTGAATTTTTGGCGAGCAAGCCCAATATTGGAGCACTGTGCTATTGCTTTTATAGCGTCGACAAGGTTGCCAATGTTAGATTTGTAGATTATTTTACGAGTGCACAGATGCAAGATCGGAATATTCATCTGTGGGTCAATTTTAATGGATCATTTCAGCTTGAATATCATATTAAAGGATACTTTCAGGAGATAAAGTGACTTACACCTGATAAAATGTGGGTGCTATAAACATCTGCCAATTTCTTCGGTAGAAAAAGAATGACATACCATGTTGTGTATAGAGATAGATTCGTATTTTTAATGTTACTGGTACTTTAACATTCATTTAATAATAATTGTTATTTCTTGCAAAGACGTTAAGCTGTTGTACACGAGCACAACAACACACACTATACATTCAGAGATAAAGGAATACGAACAATTATTTCTACGAATTAACAGGTGTTAATTCGTAGAAATAATTGTTCGTATTCCTTAATCTCTGTAAATTATTAATTTGGTCGGGTTTTGCGGTCGTTTGGAAACTAGCTTTATAAAATATTCGCTTTATAATCTTTATAGATTAAATTGCGCGAACGAATCCGTAATCAAAAGGAATTGAATTGAATTATACTTGACAGGAAATGGTAGCTTTGTAGTTTATTTCTGTTTTTCATTAATTCCTTTATTAATTTTCTTTGTTCTATTCTTCTGTATTCTGCAATTTACATGGAACAAAGAGAAAAGAGAAAATTTTTACAAAGAGATTTTTGTTCATATATTCTATTTTTGAGCGGATGATCAAAGGAACATTGTAATAGTTTTTCAACTCGTTTTTTTGTTTTTTTTTTTGCTCATCCAAAACTAGTTTTATTGTGAGTATGTACATACAGGAAAAAATAATAACAGCCGCACAGGTCGATCGATCTGGTTAAGTTACGCTTGCCACGGTTGGTCTGTGGATGGGTGACCATCTTTACATACCGGGATTCCTCTGAGCCTCGGAAAGCACGTTAAGCCGTTGGTCCCGGCTGCCATTCGTGGATCTTTGACAGTCTTTACGGGTAGTCAGAAGCCCGAAAGTCTGACAGCCTGTCTTACCAAGGTTGCCTGGAAGAGATCGCAGAAAGCGATAAGGCCGCCCATTGTATGTTTTGTATTCATAATTGTATTTTTTTGTTATGTATTTTCTGGTGTACAATAAAGTATATAAAATAAATAAATACCAAGGGGTATCGTATTACCCAATAACTGGGTTGTGGAGGTCAGATAGGCAGTCGCTCCATGTAAAATACTGGTATTCAGCTGTATACGGTTAGACATGAAGCCGACCCCAACATAGTTGGGAAAAGGCTAGGCAGATAGCCTACGATTCTAGACTGACTATTTTATACGCTTGCCCCCCCCCCCATTGCGTGTAAAATTTTTCGTAGGTTATCAATAAACATATTTTGTGCATGAATGGTTAAATTGTTTTCCCGTATAGGTGTCTCCGTATAGGCTAGATGGGTGAAGGCAGGTGAAGCAGAACCTTAACGGAATGGTTGCCGAGAAACGGTAGAAGGAGCGTTGGCAGAATAATAGCCAGGTGGGTGGACGACCTTCAGAAAATCGCGGAGAAGACCTGGATAAGACTCGCACGGACCAGGAAAGCGTGGCACAAAAGGTAGGAGGACTATACTCAGCAGTGGGTGGAACAAGGCTGCTGTATGATGATGATGGTGATGATATAGGGTTGCTTGGGTAACGATAACGAACGAAACAAATAAAAATAAACGTCATGTCGACAGTACACAAGTGTTATGTGTACTAATTTGGTATTATTGGAAAGACCAGACCTAAAAAATAAACCAGCCATTTCCTATTTAGGTATAGCTTTCACTAGCACCCCAGCTTCGTACGGGTGTAATTTTTATTTCGAATTTTCGAAATTATTTGGTGCAGGCATTCAAGAGTTAAGCGCGTACAATGCGTGCCACGAAAGATGAGACTTAACCCCGCCTCCCCCGCTCTCCGCCGCCCCTATGACGTCCGGTCCCGTCCCGCACTCAGACCTCATACCGCTAAAGATACCTAAAATCGTGTACTGCGCATGTCAAACCACGCGGTGTGTCAAATCTCATCTTTCGTGGCACGCATTGTACAGACATTTTGGTGGCTTTGTTTTATACTAGTATGTAAGGATAATGATTAAGTAAGAAACTAATCCCAACTTAATCTTTAACTTAGAAAACCCTTGTGAACTATTCTGTTATCAGAGGAAGCAGATATAAGAAAAATACAGCTGCACACATTATATAATCAAGATAATTATGTAAATTACGTACAAAAACTAATTCCGACTCAAGTTTTACTTCGAACACCCAAAAAATAATCTCAGTACCTTATTGAATCACGAATAAACTTCAGCAAAACATTTTTATTGACAAAGCCGTAAATACGAGATCCTTCTAAAAATATTGATGTAAGTCGATGGCCCAAAAATTATTCGTAATTTTATTATCGTCGTAATACCATTGCCTATCTAGGATAACTCCCGGGTTTATTTCGTACATAAATAGAAGATATTTTGGGTTCAAATGGTCTTCATAAATTGTGTTTGATTGTAGTTACAGAAATTACGCGTTGAATTTTAATGTGGGTATTTTCATGTATTATGCTTTTGTTCATGTATGTTGTCAGGATAGGGTTGATTACTGCATGAGGGTCGGAAGTGGTAGGGTTGGTTTTGTTTAGGGAAGAAACGAATATTTTTTACATAATAGAGAGCTCAAATAGTGTAGTATAGTGTAGTGTGTATCAAATAGTAATCTTAGCACTAAAATAGTAGCAAAGTAAATCATGAGCGGGGAAAACCAGGGTGTTAATAAGCTTGAGGAATATTTCACTCTTCATTCACTGGACCGTGGCTTTTTCAAGCATTTTCGACCGTGCCATTTCTAGTTCGATCAGACAACGATCGACCTATTTAGTAAATAATTTTATAAACAGAAGCTGCAATAACGATACGATTTTAAAAAGCTCAACTAATGTCTTTATGTTTCTCACTTTGTTGATTTAAAGCACCAATTTTCTTTCGATCTTCCATCAAAGGTCTTGAGTTTACCACGACGTCGCAAAGCAATAATAAGGGATTTACAGATCGTCATGGTACATATGTAATGAGGGGTGCATGGGGATCTTAAACGGGTTTACTCTCTCCCTTAGCGAATTGGTTTAACACATGTTCAAATTAATTAAGTAGGTAGGTGAAAATATGTACGGACGCCAGCACATCAACCTACCACAATCTCTCAGATTTCTTTAATAGATTTTCAACTTTATCGCTGAAGCTTAAAGCTCAAAGTTGATTGGGAAAATCTGACAGATTGTGGTAGGTTGATGTGCTGGCGTCTGTATAGACGCCAGCACATCAAGCTACTCCAAAATGTCAACTTTCTTTAATAGATTTTCAACTTTATTGCTAAAGCATAAGGTTTAAGGTTGATTAGGAAAATCTGACAGTTTCGGGTACCTTGAGGTGCTGGCGTCTGTACCTACCGTGATGAGTCTGTTATATAAAATTAAACGAAAGCTGATGATGCCTGCACTTTGCAACAAACAGCAATTCTCGAAATTTTAAGAACTTTCACTGTCTGATCTCAGTCTTAATCTGTCAAAAATAACACTATTCTATTCTATTTTTCTCTATGGCAATAGTGCCGATGTCGACAATTCTGCCAATGTCAAATGTGCTATGAGAAAACGTGGGGGAGACAAAATAATAAAAATTAAGACTAGAATTCTACATCCAATACTATTTCCATAGTAAATAATTGAATTCAATGTGAACTTGTTAAAAAAAAAACCGGCCAAGTGCGAGTCGGACTCGCGCACCGAGGGTTCCGTACAAACAGTTGCGGTTGCGGTTGCGTTTGCGGGTTGCGTGTAGTTGCGAGTTTCAAAATATGCGGTATCAATGGTTGTACTTTTGCGTTTTGCGTTTTTGCGTTGACTTAGAATTTTTTTTTTCACGGGTTAAAGGCAATTAGATCTAAGTATTTGATATGAATTTCAACTTGATAGCTCTACGCGTTCATGAGGAAAAAAGTAATAAGTTTATATTTATTAAAAAATAAATATATATTTTGTAATGTAACTAAAAATTTAAGGTTTTCGGAATTTTTCCTTTATGTGTGCTATAAAACGTTGCTTCATGCCAAATTTCAAGATTCTAGGTCGACTGGAAGTACCCTTTAGGTTTTGATTCCCTTGCGAGTACTTGCGAGTTTCAAAATATGCAGCTTAAATTGCTGTTTCTTTTGATTGCGTTGACATAGAAGTTTGATTTTGTTACAGCTTAAAGGTATTATAGACCTGAGTATTTGGTATGAATTTCAATTTAATACCTCTACGCGTTTATGAGGAAATGGGTAATAAGTTTAAAATTATTAAAAAAAATATATTATGTGATGTAACTAAAAATTTATGGTTTTCGTAATTTTTCCTTTATCTATGCTATAAGACGTTGCTTCGTACCAAATTTCAAGATTCTGAGTTCACGGGAAGCACCCTGTAGGTTTTGATTCCCTTGCAAGTGTCGAAAATTTGCGGCATAAACGGCTGTATCTTTTGATTGCGTTGGCTTAGAAGTTTGATTTTTTCACAGCTTCAAGGGACAGTAGACCTGAGTAATTGATATAAATTTCAGCTTCATACCTCCACGCGTTCCTGAGAAAAAGGGTCTTGACAGACGGACAACAAAGTGATCCTATAAGGGTTCCGTTTTTTCCTTTTGAGGTACGGAACCCTAAAAAACAGCATGTGTGCAATTCACACGTGGTAGAAGTGAAGTGAACCTTCAAAAATACTGTATAATGCTTCTTATCTCATTTTCTCCCACGTTAAGGCGAAAGCGCCAGGGTAGCCCGCGAAATATTTTTTCTTTTAGGTTTTTTGCAATTTGCTTGTCAGTATTAAGTTGTACGTTGATTAATAATGATTCGCGGCTGTAACAAATATGTATTTACAGAATTATAATCATTAAAGTCATCAACACAACTCTCTAAGACCACGTAAGTCCAAAGAATAACTGTTTCATAAAATCATCATTCTTTGGAGTTACGTGGTCTTAGAGAGTTGTGTTGATGATATCCATCCATCCATCCATCCATCCATCCATCCATCCTCATCTTCATCATCATCACAAATTAGTAGCATAGAATTAAATGTGATGTCATATGTAATAATAAAAAACAAAAACACTGTATAATGATTCCTATCTCATTTTCTCCCACGTTAAATCTTATATGTCTCTTTTTACTGTTGCTTTTTCGTTTCATAAAATTTCAAATCACAACGATGCTAAAGAAGTTTTCACTTCAAAAAATAACACTCATTTCCCTAAATTTTTGACAAGTTTTTGACATTGATTGTCGCTAATTTTGAGCGTTTTTAATTATGGGAAGTAGCCTTCAGATAGCTACAAAAAAAGTTCATGTTATATCAAACTGGGTAGATTTTTTTTTTGTGATAATAACATTATATTATTATGTAAGATTCACTAAGAACTGTGACCGATTATAGCTGAAACAATTTGTACTGCTGAAGTGGTAACCCCTCATCTCCTATTGCACGTTCTGGTGAGTAGTTTTTTTTCTACTAACGTACTTCTACAATTCAACATAATTAATTGCCTTTAAATGAGCTTCTATGAATGAAGTCATTTTCAACTTCAAATATCTTTATTTACCATCGGAAAAATGAACAAAATGCATTTATTTTAAGTTATATAAACTCATTCTAATTGAGGAACTTTATGCGGCTATTGATTCACCTTTCAAAGCTTACATAAACTTAGCATACAATAATCATAGGTACATGCAGACGATTATGAAAATTATTTAGTTAGTTATAATTTACTGATTGCAAGGTATAACAAAAATTATTTGAGTAATTTGCTGATCGCACTGTGTACGTATGCGTGCCCGTGCTCGTGCCGTGTGTGTGTAACCGTGCGACCAATCAATGATCGAGTGAAGTAAAGTACTTCATAGTAGCTTGTGCAATCAGCTAACGCTTTATATTGACTAATGTTTTTACCACCCGGGCATGATCTGTCATCGTTTAGATAGTACCGAAACAAGAGAGTATTAAAATTAACATCTTACTAACGATACTTATATTATGCGAAAATGCGGAAGTAACTCTGTTTGCCTGTTACGGCTAAACGGATTACGTTGAAATTTGGCACATCACCTTCGTTAGGACATACGATACTTTTATCCCGGTAGTACGTTTCCGTAAGATAATTTTCGACCTCCATACGGACGGAGCCGCGAACAAAAGCTACTTCTAAATAATCATTTAATGAAAGTCTGTTCTTGACGTTACCATAATAAATACAAAAAAAAAACTTTTCAAGTGCACCGCAAAGTTCGTTGTTTTGTTATTTAACTTATTATCTTAACGTGACTGTGGTATAAGTTTTTACTGGCTGCTGACTGTTTGTGGCAGTATAATAAACGTTTGTGCTCAAAATGGCGGTGTTGTTATTTTAGTTTTGCTTTTAACCGTCACTGTTTTTTGTTTGGGGACATGAGTCAGGTGTTTTTATAATTGTGTGGTTGTTTTTTTGTTAATTTGATGAGAATACTGATCGTGACCTGCGAAATTGTTAATATTTTTTTTTTAATAAACCTTGCCCCACACTAGGAATTACTCCTGTATCGTGGGTGCGTTTAAAAAAATTTATATTCACATACACAAACAGCCAGACCCGGAACAGCTACCTGTAGGCACTATAAATATTTGTTCCGTGCGGGAATCGAACCCGCGACACGCAGCGCAGCAGTCGATAGCTCAGCCACTGCGCCAACCGTGTCGTCAAATATTGTTTTGACTATTGTCTTCAAAGTAGAATCACATTTTGCCAGTTATTTTTAAGTCTTATGTAATAGGGGCTTGCCTGTTGTCATCAAAAAACATCGGGTAACTACAAGACAAGATACTGGTAAAAGCCAATAACACAATGGCCCGACCCCAGTACCCCATACTCAGCAGTCACCCTTGCAACCACTAAACCAACAAAGCACTCAATAAGTTACGTAGGTGCTTGCGCCACGCTACGTGAAACGAGCTACGAGGACTCTACGGCGTAGCCTCGTACACTGAGTTGACTTGATTCGTAAACTGAGTGGATTTTGATGAGTTAATGTTTCAATCAGTGTATAAAATTGTATTAAAAACTGCTTGCACTTTCCTATTACCTAAAATATAATACCTAGATGGACAACAAATTTACTCACATACAAACGTAGCCGGTGATATTTATAAAACCCTTCCTCTTTAAGTCCCGAAGTTGGGTAAAAAGGAAGAAACATTTTAAAGATTCATATCCAAAAGTCAAGTCTGTCAGTCTCAAGGGGCTTACCCTCTTGGCTTCGTTTAAATATAAAATACATTACAGCGTATTCAAGTTCGGGAATTGACGGGTGAACTTGAACTATCAGTTTAGGGGGAAAATTCAAGGCTTCAAGGTTTCAAGGTGATAACTTAGCCTCAAGTCGTCATGGCCTTTTCATTCTATTGATAGGCCTTGATTATTCGTTGAAAATAATTTAGATATTCATTGAACGTACCCAAGAATAATTACCAATGCGTTAAGTGAATTTATAATTTAATTTGGAAGAGATAAAACAGATAAAAAAGCGCTTTCATTTCACCTTTGGCTCCAGGCACTCGAATTAATTGTCATGAACCTGTTTATATAATAGACTTGCTAAGGAAATTAAAAGTATACCTACAACGAAAAACATTTAAGCGCGCACATCACCTTAATTAAAAACACGTCCGAACAAAATCAAGTGATCAAATATGAACGAAGGCAGACTGTTAACGAAATTAATTATAACCATGTCCCTTGTTATTACCGTACGGTGAAGGTACACAGAACCGCAACATTTTCACTCCATGTACTTACGGTTAGCCGGAAGGCCACGGAAATTACCTTCGAACCCACCCAAGCACTGATCGTGCCCCGCTTAATGTATTTTAAATGAACGAATCAATTATGTATATAGGTACTGGAAACCGTGTCATGTGAAAATGAAAGGGGAAAAGTCTATAAACAATTTATGACGCAATAAAATTGTTGTGACGTAGCCTGTTTGTGGATAGAGGTATTTATTAAGGAAAGTTTAACTTTTATCTATTTGGTATGTTAAAGCTCCTATTTATTTTCTGATGCTAAGCCTTTGTTCTACTCAGACGTTTCAGGTAGTGAGCAACCCTTTTTTCCAATTTACGAATAACAAGTTACATTTGCCAAACTTTCTGGAACACCTACCTACATAAATCCGTTAGTATTCGGCGCACGCACGAGTGGTGTAAGCTCTTTCGACGTATCTTTTTCGACGAATGTAGGCCAATTCTGCTTTTCGTATCTCAATAGGAGAAAATAAGACGGTTTTGTATGAATGAATTTTGGCAAGAATTTTATTGTGGATTTCGCCTCGCGTCCTTTATACGTAGTGGCACATTATGCGAGTTTGAAAGCTGCGACTTTAAACCAACTTTAGCGTAGGTATGTGCTGCATACATTAGGGGGTTTACACACGGTGTAAGTTATGTAAGCCATGTGGGAAGTATGTTGAATAAACGTGAGCGGAATGCAGATAGGAGCCTAAACGGATCAAATTGAAACATAGGGACTAACCTTTTAAATAAACGTATTTTACCTTTAGATACCCACGCATATCTGTTCCCTGCATATTTCATAATAATATTATCATTTTTTGTATTAAACATAACTGTTTTCGGAAACGCTTCCGCTTTAGGTTGGGTCTTGAATGAAGCCAGTGAAAGGTTACATGTTCATCTTGAAAACATTTGTAATCACTTTTAATGGCTAGTTTATAGGGCAAAGGAAGCCATATTTACTTTCTAAACACGTCAACAATGTAGTTAATAGCATATTCTAGTGGCGTGTTTAACGTGTCGTGACACCTGTGTCTCGCTTCACAATTCCTGATTAGAAACATTTGAAACACCTCACACCTCCGTGTCAATGTTGCTCGAACACGCGAGCTCTTCCTAAGTACTTGGATTAAACTGTCTTCAGAGATACCTACATAATTTCAATGCTGACACGTCATGTGTTTTGTAATAAACTATTACACAGCAATGTTAACGACCAAATAATAATTACATTACATTTAAACACCCGTACATAAAATACGGAGAGTAATAATTAGTGCCTTATGAGGTGTAGGGCGTGGGTTCGAACTTCGATCTCAATCCTGCGCTTTACTTTATGTAAATTCTTTCATCACCACTGCTCTCAAAACGGTGAAGGAAAACATCGTAAGGAAACCGGCATGTCCGTGTCCCAGCGGTGGGAATGTTTTAGGCTACTTAGGCTTACGCAAAATACGCTCTTGGACGTGGATTTGCAGACACCCCAGCCCGTTATACAATAAATTTAAACACAAGTACAATTTAAAAAAATACCTAAATCCCAGCAAGCATTGCGAATCATACCTACAAATGCACCGTATTTGACTAGCAAAAAGTCCACTTCCCTCGATTTGTTTACGCTAGCAAATGACATGCATTTTACTCTACAGCAAAATCAGAACTCTCCAGCAAAAACACAGGACTACTTAACTTTTCCCGCATTCCACGATGAGAGCGCAAATTTTACTTGTTTACGTAACTCAAAAAAATGTGTCGCTCTAAACGAGTTTGGCCACAAAGTTGCGCTACGAAAGTAGACACGTTGACAAATTTAGTGTACATCACTAAAGGCTGCTGTTCATGGACGTTTGGGCGAGTGCCAACTGTGTTTATTCCATTAAACAATTCGTGCGTGTAATAAACATCGCCTGGGATGTATTTACATGATAATTTACCCTATTTTGACCTAAATAGCAAGACAAACATGACTAACCTTATTTTAGTTTAAGGATATTGGGTAAACTGGCTTCCTTCCGTCCCCATCTCCTCCGAATGATAGCACGATGGTTCGTTTATTTATTTTTCTTCGGTGCTTTTTCTATAACGTTATTTTGTTATGAAAGCAGCGCTAGAAAATATAAAGCTTAATGAAAATAAGATGCTGCGGTGCTATTCTGTAAAAATCTCACCGTGAAAACTTAGGTGAAGTGAACGTGCAGTGAGCTGTCAATAGTGTCAATTCCTAGCAAAAACAAACTCACTTCACCTAAGTTTTTACAGAATCGACCGGCTGTTTGTCTGAGGTTGTTTTGTTTTGAAGACTAGGAGACTATAGTAGCAATGTTATAAAGTGTACCGTTTGTGAGTGTGGCTATGATTTTTGTATAGTGTTTTGATAAATAGCTAGATGCGGCTTCGAAGGCAATGTGGCACACGTTATGAAATAGGTTTGCACGATGCTAGCATGAATTCTATCATAATATTGATCGCGTAACTATATCTACGTAACTTTTCAGAGAACGCTGTACTTATTGCAATAATTCTTGCTAAAATGTATAAAATAACAGTGAATTTGTTACTGTTAGCCTGCATCATCCCACTAGTGGGCAAAGGCGTCTCCCCGTGACTTCCAGCTCTTCAGTACAAACACATAGTACAGCAAATCTATGTTTGTTTATTACGTTTGATATAAATACACCTACTACTAAAAACTGCTAAAGAAGAAAAAGATGCGTTTAGTGGGGAAAGAATGAGTATTTTTTAATTTCTAAGATTTTATAACATGGCTCTCAATATCTACTTTAGTACCTATTATTCTTAACTGGACACATAATCTTAAATGTCTATTTATCTTAAGATTTCAACGTCGCGAATGTTGAAGACTATCGATTTTGTCCCCTTCGGGAGTCCAATGTTATCTCGTGTAGAAACTCAGGGTAATAAATGAAAGATTTCAAAAGGGTCCTTTTATTTCTTTTCGATTTAGGCTGGGTTTTTCTACATCAAATTGAAATAACAGCTACTCGGGGAAAATCTTTCATAGTTTCTTACCAGTTTTAAACTTAGTAATGGACTAGTTAGGGGCTCTATTTACGCATGATGTTTTCACTATCTAAACATCTTTTCTTCAATAAAGACCATATTAAAACATCGTCGGAATTATACCGTTGCAATACAACGGGAAAATGTTTTCAAGTAGCAACATCAAGAATAGAGCGAGCATTTTAATGTGATATTATGGCTTCTACGAGGGACTATTGTGTAAAGTTCTCCTTATTAAAGCGAATGAATTTCCACTTAATAACTTACCAATAATTATAAAAAGCGCTTAACTTTCATAAACATCTACACTTTCGCTGTCATTATCATAATTTTCTTCCCATTGACATCTTATTTGGAAGCCAAATAGTTCAAACACTTCGTTGCCTTTACGATATTAAGTCAGTAAATCGGGAGGCCAAACAACGTCCTTTTATAAAACACCACCGATCAATTCAGAAAACACATTGCTTACAAAGCCGGGATATTTGTTCAATATTTCAGCCGTAGGAAGTTTCCGCCTTCACAATTATATTTTGTTCAGCACGGAGAGCTCCCAATCGATTTGCCTACACGGACACATTTGGAACAGTGCCAAGTGTTATTGCATCGAATTCGGGTTGGAATCGTACGCCACGATTGCAAACACGTTATGAAACTGTAGGAAACCTACGTGTTTTACGGTCTTGGTCTAATTTGTAACTGTGATAGGGAGTCAAATTGTCTATTGAATGTGTCTGCTTCAACGCCAGGTTGCTATTTTATCTTAATTTTGTACTTAAACTGCTTGAGGCTTGAACCAGGGACGGCTTTAGACGGCGTCTAAGACAATATTTGAACAGATATTATTTAGACAAACATTATCCAGTTTGTATTTACTGAGGAACTTTTCCCATACAAGGGCTATGGGAAAAAGAATGACTATTAGTCTTTCTGTCATTTCAAACAACAAACGACAAACGTCAAACAACAAAAATCTAACTGCAGATGCTAGCAGTAAAACGTTTGTTGTTCTTACTTAGAAATGTTACTTAGATGTTTCCGATTATATTCTTCCAGAATGATTAAACATTTTCTATGTAAGTATAATCTCAAAAACAAAACATTAAAACCGTTCCCAATTACTCTAAGTCTAGACCTAAACCGAAACTAGGACAGAAATCTTGCTTTTACGACACTTAGCTATACACACAACAAGATTAATGGTTGCTTATAATGCTTATCCTACTTACAAGTTATTTTATCTTTGTCCTATCAACAAAAGAACAAAGAAAACTAATCCCGGATTGAATAGAAGTAATATTTTGCATGAATCACTATTGACTTGTAAAAGATCGTGGAAATAAATTGGCTTCTTTAGTTTTGTGTTAAGCTCCTAATGGTATCGATTGTCTTGTTACATTTGTAGATAAAGTTATGATAAACTTTGTCAATGTTTTGTTCTTCTTTAGCTGTATTAAGTTATGGTGATCCGTCTTCACAAGGAGTATAGTATTCCCCAGATACAGGGTTGTGCAGTTCAGATAGGCAGTCACTTGCTACATCCGGTTAGACTGGAACTCCACTTCAACATAGTTGGGGAAAGACTAGGCAGATGAAGACAATTAAGTTACAATCCTGCCCGGTATATTTTTAACCGACTTCAAAAAAGGAGGAGTTTATCAATTCGGATGTATAAACATCCGAATTGATAAACTTGAGGGAGTTATGCCCGAACATACATAAAAAATATAGGTATATAAATACCTATATTTTTTATGTATGTTCGGGCATAACTCCCTCATGTAGGTATAGACGGATTTGCAAAATTTTTTTGTTCGAACGAGGTTTATTCCGAAATGGTCCCATTTAAATTTCGTAAAGATCTGATGAGGAGTTTCGGAGACAGACCACGGAACTCTTCAATAAATGCCAGCAAATCAAACGCGTTTGCTGCTATAGCTTAAGTATGCATTGTTTACGCAATCACACTACATAAAATCACGCCTGTACCCTTTAAAGGGGTAGGCAGATGTGTTCAATAGCTTCGTGTCACTGATATTCTCATAGCAAGTAGTGATAAATGAATTTGTTTGGGGTAGGTAGGTACAACTAAAAAGTGAAAAATAAAAACTTTTATACAAAAAAAACTTCAAAAAAAATACACTACAAAGTAATAAATAACTTTAATTTCGAAAGTCGGTGTCAAAAAACGAAAATACAGAACCAACGACACCGACTTTCGAAATTAAAGTTATTTTTTACTTTGTAGTGTTTTTTTTTTGAAAGTCGGTTGTTTTTTTTTTGTAAAAAAGTTTTGTTATATCCAAACTTTTTTAGTTTAGTAGAATACCTTTTGTGACATTTTGGAACTTTTGAGGCACTGTGACTTGAATTTGAACGTTTTTTAGTAACGAGAATTAGCCATCAGATCAGTGTCGTTGACACCGACTTTCGAAATTAAAGTTATTTTTTACTTTGTAGATCCAAACTTTTTTAGTTTAGTAGAATACTTATTATGACATTTTGGAACTTTAAGGCACTGTGACTTGAATTTGAACATTTTTTAGTAACGAGAATTAGCCATCAGATCTATGCTTCCATGTGTTGACTAGCGACGTATTGCTGCTTTAAGCTAAGCTTGCCAAAGTCTACTGTTGATCATAATATGCCGCTATCCAGTTGCCACAAAAGACTATCAAAAGAAAAGTTGCTTTTAATTATTTCATTCATTCAGTCTATCGCACGTTCAAATAGCTTTTTGCGCGCTAAATAATTAAAATCCGGGAGAAAACACTTCTTTCTTTCAAAATTGTTGCAACATACCACCCGTGTCTGTTGATTTTCCTAATCTATCGTTGTATCTTTTATAAACTAGCTTCCATATTTTCTGACTGACCGACTTCTTGACAATTCAAAAGTGCCTGTAAATGGTTTAATTGAAATAAATTGCTTTGCGTTTGAGTTTGAAACAGTGGTTTGATGATTGAAAGAATTGTGTTTACTAATATTAATGTCGTAGGATCTTTCTACGCTTGTATAAACCAAGACTCTGTATGTATATTACCAGCAATTGTATAAGAAAATACTGTATACTGTACTGTAAATATGTGGTCCTACCACATGGTACTTATAATACTCCTATAGCCATATATGCCATTCAAAAAGTAAATTGTTCTTAACCTAAAACGAGCTACGCAGCTCGAAGGACCAAGAATAAACTCAAGCACCTAATCCTGGTCTTTTTAAATTCTAAACACTAAGCAAAAGCCTATTTGACAAAGTCTTAAGTCTGCATTAAACTTCAAGTACGAATTTTCTTTGTGAACAAAAGCATAAGGGTGCTCGTATCTAAGTAGAATTCATGAGAGCACTTATGTTTTAAGCACCTACCCTGCATTGGCATTCATTGAATATCATCGTACCCGATAGTTTTGTCTAAACTAGCTTTTATATACCGCTTCGTTGGCAAGAATTCGATATCTTTTGTGTGTTTTGAAATTAATAAGTACACTTTAACTTGTTTGTGAATATATTTTTCTATAACTTGGCTATCCTTCAATCTGAGGCACGGGAATATCACACCGCCAACTTCCGAACTCCGGGGTGTTACTAAGATATTCCTAATGGAAAAACCCAATAACATGTCGCTATGCTTTGTTAAACCGTTGGTCCTGCGCCTGATGACTTTCCGGTCGTGTCGGATTGCCGTCCCATCAATTTTAATACATCGATGCTTCGGCTAGTGGATTGAATTGTTGTTCGGAGAATGATTTTATTAATTAATTGATTGGGAGGCTTATATTCAACAGAGGATATATAAAGACTCATAATCTGCCTAGCCTATTCCCAACTATGTTGAGGTCGGCTTCCAGTCTAACCGGATGCAGTTAAATACCAGTATTTTACATGGAGCGACTGCCTATCTGACCTCCACAACCCACTTAATGGGTAATACAATATCCCTTAGTAAGACTAGTTGTCAGACTTTCGGGCTTCTGACGACTCGTACCGACTGTCAAAGATCTACGAATGACAGCCGGGACCAACGACTTAACGTGCTTTCCGGGGCACAGGATATTTATAGACTGGTATTAATTTTTTGATGAAGTTATTAAAAGCATCTATGAGTAGGAATTTACTTTACATGTCTATCTTCTTAATTATATTGTTTGTCATCATCATCCACAGCCCGACTTCATTCATTGCTGTGCATAGATCTTTTTGTTTGTTTCCGTGGTGGAAAATCCTCATGGCTGTGCATAGACCTGCCTTTACTTGTGCACACAATACCAAGCCAATTCCAAGAAACCAACCAACCACCAACCAACCATTAACACCAATTTCCAAATACTTCTACACAGTCTTGTGAAGAATATAGTCCAATAAAAACGAGTCTTAGGTTCTTTTTATTATAAGTAGTTAGCAGGTACTTTAATCTATATGAACACTTCATCTTATACTGACTACAATTACCGCTAAGCTCAAAAAACTGAAAATACAAAAACAAATTTCGCAAGCAATATTTTATGGTTTCCTGGTTTCCTCACCATAACTTTTAAACTTTGCTTCGAGTTTTTTTTAACTCGTGTAAGAATTATTTCTATTATTAACACAAGTCGCGAATAGGCGAACTCTTGGCTATAAGACTGTATTTTCGCACTGCAAGGCACCTCCTAGATGCCCTGAGCGTTGGGAATCAATAGCCGATTCCCGGCCACCGTAGGCGCGGGCTTGCGGACGGCAAGAAATGGGCAGCTCGCCGTCCTGTAAGGACCAGGCCCGGGTCGACGGCGCGTTGTGTTCCACGCGCGCCTCAGTGAGATGTCAGCACTAACTGACGGGGTCCGCTAGGGCCGCTGCCTGCCATAGTCGCGGGTTGTTCGAAAGAGATTCCGTGGCCCAGGGGCCACGGAATCTCTTTCGTATTCCTTCAGTTGCCCGTGCCAGGGCACGGGCAACTGAAGGAATACGGGTGGGTATTAGTCAGTAAAAGTGTGACAAGCTCCGCCCGAAGCGGGAGATGTTATTTGATAATTTCGCACAAAAAAAGGCAAAGACCTCCTCATTCTCCTTCCACCCTCCTCTCTATCTTCAGCCACTAAGGACCAGAAAAGAAATAAAAAGATATTCTCTTTAATAATTATTGTCGTTAACTGCGTCGTGGGTCTAAAGGTTGCGGTACTGCTGAGTATGAGGTCCCGGGTTCCATTCCCGAGTTGAGCAAAGTAGTATAGGGTTTCTCCATCTGGAATTTCTCAGTAAGAGTTCGGAGCCGGGATTTGTGCTCGGTTTACGGCAATCGGTTTGCCTCCTATTACTTACATGGGACTTAAACATAACTGCCAAAATATTGGTGTACAGATTTGAAATATTGGTGTTTGAATTTGACAGTTTCGAAACCCGAAACCGAAACCCGAAACTGTCAAATTTTCCCAATCAACTTTGAACCTTATGCTTTAGCGATAAAGTTGAAAATCTATTAAAGAAATTTGACAGATTGTAGTAGCTCGATGTGGTGGCGTCTGTACCAAAAGTAGACCTCTGCCTAACCCTTTATAATAATAATAATAATCATTTTATTTCAGAATTAAACATCCATAATTTGTTAGTAAAACTTAACCGTAAACTCTGTTAGTAAACATGCAGGTTGGACAAATAATGGACGAGCGGGCAATCAAATTTCCCTGCAATGACATTCAGGAGACTGTTTGAGCTGCCCCGGACCCTTTGCAGCAGCGACGCGCCACGCTTACGTCTGAACGCTGCGAAGCCATCAATGTGCGCATCTGCAAACATAAACATGTTATGTCATTTTATGTTATATCTTTTATGAGTCGGTTTTTTCTACAAAATATTCTACCCTAGAAAATAGTTCTTCTCGACAAAGACCCAACAACGTTACCAATCAGCCTTGCAATAAGAAAGTCGCGGCTGGTGTGTGAACAACGATTAATGCAGGGGCCGACACTGTAGCGCAATCAGGGCACTAGTTGGCGGCCAGCCAGCAACTGACAAACCTAGATGGAGTCGAGATAACGTAAGAGAAATAACTTAGGACGTGAGGTTGCAGACTGACGCCGGAAATGCTTCTTTTTTTGGGTATCTTTGCAGTGCAAAATATACCTGCCAAGTTTTAATACTGTACTAAGTTACAACAGTGGCTTCGTGGCTAAATGATAACAGCCGCACGGGTCGATTAAAGGTTAAGCTACACTTGCCGCGGTCGATTTGTGGATGGGTGACATTCCTTTACATATGGAGACCTCTTCGTACCTGTGACAGCACCCTAAACTGTTGGTCCCGGCTGTCATTCATAGATATTTGACAGTTGTTACGGGTACTCAGAAACCCAAAAGTCTGACAACCAATCTTACCAAAGGGTACCTTATTACCCAGTAAATTAAGGATGGCAAACCTAGCAAAAATATATCATGAGTGTGCTTAATGACGTAAACTCACAGATTCGAATTAACAGATTCCTAGACAAAAAGTTTTTAAATATGTATGTTACTTCCGCCTCAAAATTGCGACTTGCAATGTGTTGTGTGCTTCCTTCGCGTGGCAGTTGTAAGAGACCACAACTTAGTTAAAAAAAACCCATGTTACTCGCTGATAATGTAACTTTATATTGGTGAAAGAATTTTTAAAATCGGTTAAGTGTTTTTCGAGTTTATCCAAACAAAAATACAAAAAAATCTAATCTTTTCTCTTTATTTTATATATTCTATAATAGTTTTTTTTCAAAAGACGAACGTTTTGCAAAAACACTTATTCATAACAGCCAATAAAATCAGTTTCCTATTCATTTTCTGTTTATTGTAGTAAGGATGAATTTTCAGTTATTTTGTAAAATGCATGTCGAATTAGCTACCTAACCCTTTTTTAAATTAGAATTATTAGGTATTCAGTACCTAACATACAACGGCCTCCTAATAAACAAATTTACCGCAATCCAAATTTAAAAAAGGGTTAGTTAGTACCAAATAAAACAACCTAAAAAATCTCTTTGAAGTACATAATTCTTTGTCCTTCAATATTTACATACCTGGGAGTACAACATGTATCAAAAGAGGAATTCCCATATAACAGAGGGGAGTAAGTTTCCGGCGTTACGAGGGCTGTATTTACCGTATAATGGTCACATCTATCACATCCCTTTCTGTATACGGAACCCGGTAATTTTCCAGCCCCTTTACCTTAAAACATGTGTTCCATTGGCCCATTCTTGTTTGACAATTTTATGGGTTTTGAGTGTTACATGAAGTTTATGTGAGCAGCGATGGCCCAGTGGTAAAGGCCGCGACTTACGAGTTGTTCAGTCGTAGGTTCGAACCCAGATAAGCGCTCTTTGTCTAAGTTATTACATCACCACTACTCTCAAAACGGTGATGGAAAACATCGTGAGGAAATCTTAGGATGTCTGCTTGCATTCAAAACGCCTTAGGAGCGGCGACAACGACGCAGCCGCAGGGAAGAGAGCTTTTGCCGCCGCTGCCGGCGTATATCATCGCGATGATAGTTATAGTTAACTAGCTAATTTCACCCTCTCCCAAGAGGGTGAAATTTCACGCGGACGAAGTCGCGAGCGGAAGCTATCCTACCTACTAAGAAATGAAATTCCAAAAGGACACGAAATTCCACCCCTAGGTAGGTGGTGGTTATATTTGCAAAAGTAAGTTTGTTATCTTTTCTCACCTAAACCACTGAACCGATCATCCTGAACTTTTGCATTACGTTGTCAGGTATACAGAAACGGACATAGGGTACCTTTCATCCCGAAATAAAGTGCTGTTCCCTGTTCCCGAGGAAAACAACAATAACGTTATTATGATAATAAATGGCGCCACGTGTCCTTCGAATCAAAAACAGGACAACGTCTGTCGGGTCAGGTAGTAGGGTAGTTTTATATAAATAGATATCGTAATTGCCAACTCGTCTTGAGCAAGCAAGGTAATTAATGCTCGTGCCTTATCTGTATGCAAAGAGGCCTTTGCTCTGCAGTGGGACAAAAAAAAAACAGTGGCACTCCGGGAGTGCCGACAGAAGTGAAAACAAAACACAAACAGAATACTTTGCCATCACTCACTGACATATCGGACATACATTAAAACCGAGCACATCCCGAGGATAACCGAACACATCCGAAGCGGGTATTTTTGTAATCGTTTTCGTAAACAAAACACGCGCGGTGCCGCTTACGGTAATAGTGGCGCGAGTTCAATTGTTTTTTCCCATCTCAAAAAATGCCCAACGCGCCTAAAGAAGTATTCACTTGAATAATAGGCCGGTTTTATTATTATGTAAAATGACTTATGTTCATCAACCTTGACGAAACAAAGAATGTGATCGAAAGTCCGTGTTTATAGTAACCAGGCTTTCTTGCAGTGTTACAAAGTGGATTTTTGGCTCAGCTCCAAGTGTTACGGTTCTATCCACCAATTCTACACCCGCTCCTATGTGTACACTTAATTTTAAGTTTTAATTAACTAAGTTTCTTACTAAAAGGACTTTTAGCAATTTTTTAGAAATTGTTAATAAGATAAGAAGGTGTGGTTGCAAGTAAAATAAAATGTGTTTAATATAACGTAACATCACGCCTGTAACCCCTGAAGGGTTAGGCAGGGTGTCCTGTGAAACTCCCCACGAGCTTCACGGTATCGGGAAGAATAAAATCAAACTATGGTTTATCTCGTAGGTATCTTCAATAATTATTTCTATAAAATCTTACGTATTTTTACAACTTAAGAGGAAATGCGGGTGGTCTTTTCTCCATAGAAACGCTCTCGCCTGTTTTCTTTCTGTTCAATGACCATGAAGCAATGATTTTTTACAGAATAATAAATATTAACTAATTGTATGTCCCTATGTTTTCCTTTTTGATGATACATTATTGTTTGTAAGCATTAGAACCCTGCAAAAACACTCAAAGTTGCCGATTTAAACCGCTGTCAAATGAGGCCTAGTGTACAAATTTGACAACTTCTAATGAAATAAGAAAAACATAGAGACTCAGTATATATCCTTCTTATTCAGTTATTAAATTGGTCTAATATTGGAGCAGAAATAGACGAGAGACAATTCTCGAATTATGACTTTTTACTTAGGCTGTTTCAAAAGTTTCTCAGACCGCATTTCCTCTTAATATTTTTGCTTGTCAGCCTAATCTGCCGCCTTATCTCTTCTCATAACACAAACAGAATAGTTTGCCATCATTCACTGACACATCTGATATACATTAAAACCGAGTACATCCCGAGGATAGCCGAACACATCCGAATGTAGCGCGGTGTCGGTAAAAGTGTCGTGAGTTCAATAGTTTTTCCCATCTCAAAAAATTACCAACGCGCCTAAAGAATTTTCACTTCAAAAATCCAATATCACTTTGACCGTCCCGGGTATCAAACCCAGTAGGACCTCATGCATAGCAGTAGCGTTTGGAACCATTTGACCAACGAGGCAGTGGGTAATATATTATGTAAGACAACTAAGTGAAAAGGTGTTGTCTTTTATTAGATTAAGTAGTACCTATGATGGCTTCTTGCAGCTGCTCAATGAAGTAGAGGTTACGTTGTTTGGATAAAATATTGAGGCTATTTTAATGCCCTGTTGTTGTTATTTTAAAGTAAAAACTTCTTTAGGATCGTTAAGCGATCTTTGGTAGGGTAAATATTATGGGATCGCGTCGCCAACAGTCATGCTTATGAAAACATTATATCCGTAACTATACCTACAGGGTTATTAAAAAAAACTAACAACCTCGCAGGGCTATATTAATAGTAACAATATAAACAACAACTTTTACTCTATGACTTTTTACAAAACTTAATAAATTTACCAAAAATAATGTCAAGTTTTTGTTATAATCCAGTGCGCTAACCCTTGTGGAAAGAGTTGAAGTTCGTCCCACTATTTCATTCTGGGCCTGCCGCGTTGTCGTTTGCTACTGTTTGGGACCCATTGTGTGGTTACTTTAGCCCATAGCTCCTCCGGCATGCGACAGATGTGACCAGCTCAGTTCCATTTAAGCTTGGCAGCCGTGTGACCTACATCGGCAATTAGAGTTTTAGAACGCAGTATCGAGTTCCTTATATTATCAGTAAGTAAGAGAAAGAAGAAGGATAAGAAAAAGAAGAAGAATAAAGAGGAAGAAGAGAATGAAGAGGCATAAGTAGAAGGAAGGAAGGGAGGCCTTTACCCTGCAGTGAGACAGAAATGGCTGATAATAAATAATAATAATAATTGTTATAATAATACATTTTAGATCTGTAGTAAGTACCGCCCCTGCATTTGCAACTCACTGTTTGTTTACTCATCTCTAGTGCTTTATTTTTGTACCGCGTGGAGATTTTCACATTTAGAGCGATCAATTTAAATATATTCAATTATATTATGAAAAAAAATGATGAAAATTTAAAAGTCATAAAACAAAAGTTGTTATTTATGATGTGAGTATCATATTCCTTCGGAGTTGTTAGTGTTTTACAAATAACCCTGTATAGATTTAAGTTTTCACTTCTGTCGGCGGTAGGTATGACTACTCACGTTTTCCTTTTCTTTATTTATTTTTAGTGTCAACCTAACTGTTAGGTCTCAGACCATACAGTGAGCCACGGTCACATGGCATACTGTGATTCTTTTTCGTTTTTTTTTTAAAGTGCGTAAAAATATAAACGAAATAGATGTAGGTACAAAAACTGGATCAGACCGGAATGAGAAAATTTATAGTGTATAAGACAGAGATTAAAACAAAAGAATAACTAGCAGGGAATCGAGGGGGGGTTCAGGGAACCAGGCCGGAATAACTCCATTATAATATAGCTACACTGATGTTAAAACACAATAACAGTAAACAGGTAACATTATTATTCAAATTACAGTATTAAAACAATAATTGTTTAAGGGGCTTACAGGACCTAAACACAAAACATGCCAGTTTTAGAAACAATCGAAGGTTAAGATTGACTACAGTAAACAAAATCAGAAAAATATATGATATTCTTCAGAATATGTGCTAGGTACATAGCGTGTTGAAAACATAATACAACTAATTTGATATGCAAGAAAAAAATCATGAAGATACCTCTAAAAACTTTCTTTTTACAATAAAAACCATACTAATAGTCATACAATCATTTTGATTTTTTATCAGTTTTCTACAAGCAACATACTAAAATACTAGTGTTTTAATTTTTTTGTCCAAACAATAGATTTTTGGTAATTAAAAAATTTCTTCATATTTTGCAATAAATTACCAGCGTTGTGTCATCGCGCTTACTTTCTTTTCTATACATTCCGACAGTGACCGCGCTTTAGGTCACGTAAGCCCCTTAAGGACCCTGAAGGGTTGAGGTCACTGCCCTTGATCCATGTTTCTGACAGTCTAATCCTTTGGTCAGCGACTCAGTCCGCCTCCCCAACTGTTTGTTTAGGACTCCCTTTATTAATTAACTAAATGACGATCAACATCACGCCTGTAATCCTTGAAGGGATTGCAGAAGTAGAGGTGTAGGTACAGACGCCAGCACATCAAACTACCCGAAACTGTCAAATTTTCCCAATTAACTTTGAACCTTATGCTTTAGCGATAAAGTTGAAAATCTATTAAAGAAATTTGACAGATTTTAGTAGCTTGATGTGCTGGCGTCTGTACCTGAAGTAACATTCACATTTCACCAGCTATAAATAAGTCCCATATAATAGGGAGCGCGCTTGCCATCAACTGAGCACTCCTTCCGACTCCAGGCTACTACTGAGAAATTCCAGAATGAAAAGCCCAATAACATTTTGCCGGACATGGGAATCGGACGCAGGTCCTCATGTTTAGCGGTAGCGCTTGGGACCACGAGATCAACGAGGCATCCTGGATATCTGTAAAAAAAAATATAAAACACAAGATACAGTACCCGGCGATAAATATTGCACATCGACCTTTACCTTTTTTGTATTTCATACAAAGAATAAAAATAATTATCATAAGAAGCAAATCATAATTGTTTTAACAGCTCCTAATAGATACCGGACTGTTTGTATTTCGTGCGACAGAGATATCGCTCTACGAAGCCGAAATTAGGCGATTGTCTCTTTCCAAAGGTCGATGTGCAATATTTATCGCCGGGTACTGTACACGCAGACGAAGAAGCGAACGACAACTGGTATTTTAATAAACTGAATAAGTTTATGAACTCAACAACGCCACCTACTTTTATTTCGCGGAAATGTTAATTGACATATTGAAATACACTGCATAATCAGCCTGTAATGGGAAACATATTACTGATGGGACACAGGCCTCCTCTCTGTGAAAGGGAGTAGGCTGTAATCTACCACCTGAGCCCAGTGCAAGTTGGTAGATGTCACATGTCTTCGAATTTTTGTTTCTAGGACATGCCGGTTTCCTCACGATGTTTTCCTTCATCGTTTTGAGAGCAGTGGTGATGAAATTATTTACAAAAAGTAAACCGCCTGACTGGGCTCGAACCTACGATCTACAACTCGTAAGTCAGGGTCTTTACCACTGGGCCACCACTGCTCTTTAAGGAGGACACTGAACGAGACACAATAGATGTTTTATTGTTATTACGCCGAGGAGCGTTAAGTGCCCGCAAAGTGTTAACTAAACATTTCGACAACTTTGTTACAGACTTCAAATAATGGAACCTCCCCAGAATATTCAATTACCGTTCTACTTCCACCTCAAAGAACCTACTTGATGATGTTTACTTGTACACAATCAGCCGCGACCCAGTTGCTAATTTCAATCTAACATCCACAAAGTCGTAAAGTACCTATAATAAAAGCTAGAGTTCGGAAATTGACAAAAATATGATTCTAGACAAGAAATCCACTTATTACCACTTTATTGAATTTCCCGACATTTCACCTCGCGGAGAAAATGGCAACGGAAAATCTTTTCCTCCCCTGTAACGATATTATTCACATAGAAAAGGTTTTTTGGGGAGAATTGACTTAACACGAAACTTATATAGCTACGGAACCTCCAGGATGCGGTATCATATCAAAGACTGAATCTAATTGCACAGATCCTTGTGATAAGAAAATTATATTTCAATAAAATTGTATTTTAGATGTTTTCTTCCATTGATGATCTTCGTGCTGACCCGGGATTATAAAGAACCTTTAACCTTTCATGTACGTATATTAGTTGCATTACCTATAAATTCGGGTGACCACTAAAAATCAGCGCTGTACTGTGGGTCAGCATTAAGGCTCCTACAAACAGACGCGACACGCGATATAATCGTGCGCGACACAAACGCACCGCTCGTTGCGCGACTTGCGGTGCCTTTGTGTCGCGTGTCGTGTCGCGACTGTTTGAAGGAGCCTTTAGCATCATGCTGAGTGGAAGCCTTCTTGCCACAGTCACGGAGTACAGCTGCCGACTATTTTGTTGTTTTTTATTCGAGTGATCTTATCTTATTGTATGCACGTGTTTCTATGACAAATAAATCTTCTTTATTTCTATAATCTAAAGGAAATAGTAAAGTACGATAAGTCATGGATACTTACTTATGTTCGCGATGGGTGATGATAAAGACCACACTCAGCGATTAGGTTCGCGATTCTAAGGACCAAAAATTAACAGAGCATTTTGATTACAAAATGGACGATGTTGAGCCAATACAAAACCTACCCACTTAATGTAAGGTCCACTTTACAAAAATCAATAAAACGAAGTGGGTACAATACCTTTAATAAATTAAGAAAGCCGGACCTTTAGAGCCTTTAAAAAGTTCAATTGACTTTACAATAGTAATTATATTTTGTTTGAAGTAAAACAACCTTGGCTCCCTTTTAGGACCCAATTTCAGGGGCCCACAAAAAGAACTTCCTTGGGTCAAATTTTTTCATTGTTTCCTCAATTATTAATATAAAACTTCGTTAAAAGTAATTGCTTTTAGCCACTCTCATCGTAATTTAAGTTTGTCATTTGGAAATATTCCGTCCGAAACGTTTCGTTTTCTTCAGTTACTGATGAAGAGATTTATAATCATACGTTCTAGAAAACGGAATATTTGTAGATGTTATAATGGCAAGGTTTAAGTACCCACTTCTTAACAATCAGGTTGCATGTATTTGACCAGTAGTAAGATATTGTCAGGTTCTATAAAGCTACATAATCAGCATATCCCACTGCTGGAACCCATTTTTGGTTCTAGGACATACCGGTTTCCTCACGATGTTTTCATTTACCGTTTTGAGTGCAGTGGTGATGAAATAATTTACACAAAACAAAGCGCCTGTCTAGTTTCGAACCCACGACCGCAACCGTACCACTGGGTCACCACTGACTCAAACTATAAAGCTGCTACTGTAAGAAATAAAGACACATTTTTTAATACAATAAATAAACCAATTAACACTTATCATTCTTTATTCTATGAATAGATATAGTGAGACGCAAAAAAAAAACATTAGCGCCATTCCAATCGAGTAAAATGTGAAAATGAAAATGATACGAAGTAGAAGTCGTTATTTAATTAATACATTCCTCGGGCCACACACACGAGATATTTTCAATTCATTAACACCTTTTTATTTTCAAGAGATTTATATGTGTGTGCTTACATACCTACAGCCCTTACTCATTTGAATATTCGAAGTAGAAAGTATCATAATTATGTAAGTGATTACGTATTCTCAAAAAATAGGCCGACTGCCATAAGCATTCAGGAAACATTTTTTTGTATTAATTCCCCGAAATTCATCACTGGGAACACTTTGTACCAAACAAAGGATAAAATAGGTACGTACGCAAGTGAAATAACTAGGACGAGATTACGAAGTACAAAAGCATTTTCCTCAAACGCACACAATTCCGGAACAATAGCTAAGATAAATGGGGAGGCTCCCAACACGCCCGAGCTCCCAAGCTCCCAAGTTTCCTTGTTTTTCCTCAGTTTCGCCCACCTGGGCAGCGGTCCGCAAACTTAATATTTATGACGTCACAGATAAAGGTATCAATGGCTAATCGATTGCTGATGACTACAATAGATTCTTATTTACGATGGATAATGGAATTCTGTATGTTTTGCATTGGAAATTATAGGATTCAGGCTTGTTTCTTCGGTTTAAGAGATGATTTTGTAAATGATTGGTGTGTAATGGAAAAAAAAAGAAAAAAGACCGCTATCCTTTTAGAGGGAAGTATAATTATATGAGATCAATAAACAAGGGAGGCAGAAACTGGCATTCTCAAGAAGTTGGCAGGATCATCACAACGGTAAAATTTTCTCATTGTTTGTCTTATTTCTTTTTAGTAAGTATATTCATGTATTTATGTATATTTAATTGTGCTTATATTTATATATAATTAGAAATATATTATATTCATAGTTTTAATAGGTTTATGCGTATATTTATATTTAAAATATTTATTCCTCAATGTTCATGATTGCACCTACCACTGTTTGTCTCTGCATCACCAAAAGGCTGACTGGTAGAAAAATAATGTTTATGGCATTAAGTCCGCCTCCGTACATATTTTATGTGCTTGAAGTATTAAATAAATGAATAAACTACAGAACAACACCTGCTACAATATTACTACTTTTGGTTCGTTCATTTCTTTTTATGATTTAGGCGCAGAATGCCCACTTCTCAAAATGGCAACCGAGTCACTAATGGACTAATTCTCAAAATGGCTAATTCTATAAATGACTAATTACCAGGGGGCCTGAAAAGGTCACTTTGGCAGAATCATAACAGGATAACATTATGAATCATAATATGGCGAAGACAGACCATGTTTTTATTTTTTTCGTTGCATTACGTAGGTATAATCAAAGAGATTGGGATTGGATTTGGATTGGATTGATAGGTATTTTAGACAGACAAAAAAAAATAGCTGAAAAGTCCTTCACCAATGGGATTTGATACGATTAACTTAACATTAAACTGTCCATTATGATTCATAATGTTATCCTGATATGATTCTGCCTAAGTGGCCTTTTTAGGCCTCCTGTTATAATGTAAAATGATTCTCTTTCGGTCTAGTAGTAGTGCCTAGTATCTCAAGTTTTAGGTCGGTTACCAAAATGGCGTCTCATTTTTTTACAATCCATTAATCCCCTTTTCATTAATCTTAAAGTTATCTCTATGTACTTGCCGATGTTAATATTTTATAAATTTTTATTAATTTCCTAAATGATATTTAGTTTTCACAATTTTTACTTAAATTTTATTCTTAGCAATTTGACCAATGTTATCAATGTCAAAGAATAAACAATTTTACCTTTACGAATTTTATAATTTGTAATCAGCATTTCATAAATTTTTATTCAATTCAAACTCAAAACATTTATTTCAATTAAAACATTTACAACCACTTTTGAATTGTCAAGAAGTCAGTCAGTCAGAAAATATGAAGCTAGTTGCCCATTCCTTAGCGTAGTAGGTACCTATGGAGAAGAACGGGCAAGAAACTCCATGGACACTCTTTTAAATAATATTTTTACAAATATATTAGTTACATCATTAATGTTGAATTTATAATTATTACATGTAAGAACGATGTAAAAAAGAAAGACTTACACGTTAAAACAACTAAAAGTTTATGATATTGTTATTTTGTATTTATAATAATATAACTTATATGGCGATTCTCTGAAATAAATAATAATAATAAAAGCGTCCAGAGTACAGCAAATAGAACAACAATCCAAAAATAAAATAATTAAAAATAAGCTGAGGCAGCTAAGTGATGACCAGCCCCAACTGACGGACCCCGTTCACGAACATGACGCATGGATCAGCACCATTTAGCTCAACCATTTTGAAGGGAGCTCCATGATCCAACACACATGCCGCCCTTAGCTTGACATTTGAGTGAGCATGAAATACTATCAGCCGCCAGGGCACATTCAAGTCAATGAAGGAGATGTCTTAGCGCTACCATTTACCGTGTAATATGTTACCCGGTAAATGGTAGCGCTATAGTACATAGAACTCACATCTGTGCTATGCAATTATATTGTTAGATACGCAGGGTATGATAATGAGACGCAAATGCAGGTTGTATGTAGTGTCTTTATTTCCAAAAGCCGGTTCCTTATATATCAAACTGTAGCAAAAATCAATACATAGTGGGTACATTTTAAAATTTGTTTGAACAAAATATTTGGTAAATACCCTACTTGCTTATTTTATATGTGAGGGTGATATTCCGCTACAATATAATACAAAAGAAATTGACTTTATATAATCCAAAGATAGTCTTACAACCTTCAGCAGCCCCAATAGTATTTTCAAGTGTTAATCAATTAGTTGTGGAGCAGGACCAGCATTGAGTCAGGCATTTTTATCAGCGACTAATCCCTACTTATAATATGCCTGCCTATATAATGTGCGATTTATACAAGACTTGAATTTTAAATGTTGTTGAGTAAATGTTGCACTGTTATTTTACCTACTTTAGAAAATGTATAATCAGTTTGTAATAAGTAGTCAATTGTTGGTGAACCTAATAAAATACATCTATAAAACACTTATTTAGGCTATCAGCTAGATAAAATTTGTAGAAAACAAAGCAAGAAATATATTGCAACAACAGCAAAGAAGATTTACGATGTATAGCACTCCACATTTTCCTCCTGTAAGCCATAATCTATAGCAGCCACAAAGAAAAGCGCTGAGCTGTGATTCCCAGTGTTTCGGGGAAACTAGACTTGCTTCGAACCTGCCTAGAATTTAATCAGGATGAAGTAAAGGGGCTAAGGCAAGGCGGATTTATTTACTATGTGAAGCAAAAGTAATACTCAACAGCTATAATTCTATGGTACTAAATTAAATGTGAGGAAAAAGACTGTGATTTTTTACATAGCAGTTTGGCGAAAATTTAAGATATATCTGATATGGAAATAATTTAAGTAGTCATTTATATGAATAATATTTCTTTTGCTTTACTTCACGTTCAGCTGTGTCTAAGCTACAAAGCTTACACGTGGGGTATGCCGATAAAATAATATCATTAAACATGCTGAATTCACGTTTTGTCGTTCTTTACAGCAGCTTTTTTGTTTTGTCGTCCTCTGTTGGCGATCCAATAAATAAATTATTTTTGGATTGTAGTTTGTTAAGTACTATTTGTTGTACTCTGGACGCTTTTAACCCGTACGTCTTTCTTAACTTTTTACATCGTTCTCACATTATATAATTTTAAAATTAAAAGTAATGATGTAACTAATATTTTTGTAAAATATCATTTAAAAAGAGTGTCCATGGAGTTTCTTGCCCGTTCTTCTCCATAAGTACCTATGCTTTGGAATGGGCAACTAGCTTCATATTTTCTGACTGACCGACTTCTTGACAATTCAAATGTGCCTGTAAATGGTTTAATTGAAATAAATGCTTTGAGTTTGAGTTTGAAATAAATAAATAAATGAATAAAACATATACACATTGTTGCTTTATTATATTATTAATTTTTAGCCTATGCTATTCCACTGCGGACACGACTTACAAGTTGTACGTCGCAAGTTCGAACCGAGACAGGCGTTTTACTTTGTGTAAATTATTTCATCACCACTGCTCTCAAAACGGTGAAGGAAAACAACGTGAGGAAACCGGCATGTCCTAGAACCAAAAATTCGAAGACATGTGACATACACCAACCCGTACTGGGCCCGCGTGGTGGATTACGGCCCACTCCCTCTCACTGAGAGGAGGCCTGTGTCCCTGCAGTAGGAACATTATAGACTGATTATGATGCTCCCACTGCAACGCCTCCCTCTCTTCTTACCACTCCACTTTGTTTTGACAACCTGTCTATAGGCGTCAAGCTCGTCCGCCATATTCTCCTGGGCCTGCCTCGATGTCACCGGACGTTTTCTGGAATCCATATTTGGTCCATGAATCATTCGACATACGGCAAACATGTCCGGTCCAGTCCCACTTAAGCTTAATTTATTTTTGGGTGAAGTCTAACGAATAGTTTAACTATTTATATCTAAGAGTTAAAGGGATAAAAGCTACACGTTAGACACCTACATTTTCTTTTTGTTTTATTAGACCAGGCGTAGCAAAGAAGTTAAAAGTTCTTGAAAGTGGGTAGGTAATTAAAACTTTTATGTAACGATGCGAAAAAAAGACTATAACTAAGAACTGCAGCGCAGTTGTTACGCAATCCAATTACTATTTCAATAAATAATAATTCAGTCATGTCAAATGCCCATGTAACACCCACTCTCAAAAAGATCGGAGACGCTACACTCGAAGTCGTGGACGAGTATGTTTAGGTAGGACAAACTGTGCAGTTAGGCAGGTCTAACTACGAGAAAGAGGTCAATCGTCGAATCCGACTCGGCTGGGCAGCGTTCGGGAAGCTATGCAATATCTTCTCGTCCCACATACCGCAGTGTCTCAAGACGAAAGTCTTTAATCAGTGCATGTTGCCAGTGATGACTTATGGCACTGAAACGTGGTCGCTCACAATGGGCCTTATAAGAGGGCTAAAAGTCACCCAAAGGGAAATGGAGAGGGCTATGCTTGGAGTTTCCCTGCGTGATCGAATCAGGAATGAGGAGATCCGCAGGAGAACCAAGGTAACTGACATAGCCCGAAGAATTGCCAAACTTATGTGGCAGTGGGCAGGCCACATTGCTCGCAGAACAGATGGCCGATGGGGCCGAAAGGTTCTAGAATGGCGACCGCGTTAGAAGGCCTCCCACAAGGTGGTCCGACGACCTTGTGAAGGCCGCAGGAACCCGTTGGATGCGAGAAGCACAGAACCAGTCGAAGTGGAGGTGCTTGGGGGAGGCCTATGTCCAGCAGTGGACGTCTTTCGGCTGAAATGATGATAATGATGAATAATTCAGCAATTTCAAGGTTGAGGTTTTCAACGAAATGAACATTTTTAATTAAGTAAGTAAGTCTTCCCTTAATATTGAATTGACAGAACAATTTTGTATTAAAAGCATAATTAAAGCCGACACGACGGCTCTCTTGATGAAAAGTGGTTGCAAATCTGCTAACCTTTGAAATGAAATGTAGAAACTCGTGCGACAATTTTCTCACTATATTATTGTGTGTATGAATTAAATCCATCTTTCATTTGTTGTGCTCCACATTGGTCCATTACTTGCGAAGTATTAAGTTAATCTAATGTTTTTATCTTTTACTAAGATGATAATATTAATTATTGAATGAACACAATTAATCGTTAATTAATTGTTCTTCGACACTTTTAATCAGGTCATTAAATAAATTACTGAACAAAAGCCAACACATAATTCATTACCAGTAATTATAAAGTAGTTAAAGAACTAGGAGCTATAACTTAAAAACTCGCAACAAACAGGCAAACTTGTCTCCAAACTCGGGCAAAGTCGGGCGAAGTTTAGCGCAATGATTTCCACTGTAACACGATTTATTTGTTTGCCTGTAACGCTGCGTAATACGAAAAGTGGGACGCATTTACTGAGCAAAAGAGAGTAAACTCCTTAAAGACATCTAATTAAAAGCGAGAGACGCAAAATTAACGAGTGTCCCGGATATTCTACGTTGCTCTTTTGCGTAACTGAACCAAGGATTATGTTTTGTCGGGTATGGTCGATAGATTAAGTAGATTATTATGTTTTTAAATGAATAACCGATCTGTAAGAAAATTATAGATCTGGGCGTCTCATAGAATTTTTGTAACGAAGTTCCTTATCGTACCTACGTTATACTCTGTACAATTATCGAAAGAGAGCTAGAAAAAAAAAAAAAATTTTTCACCGTTACATTTTTGATATGTAACAAAAGTGTCGTGACAGTCAAAATGTTACACTTTTTTGTTAATGTTTAGCCAAGTGTGGAAAAAACGAAAGGATCTTCGTTCCAACTAGGTGTCCCGCGACACTTCTCTACTGTTTTTTTCATACTTTTCACAAGAATGATTAATTCAGAGCTAACGATCAGATGTGTAATTTAAAAGCGTCACATTATCTTGAATGCAGTTCGTAATAGATTCGTACTCGTCGGCTAGTAAAATATTAAACAAAACAAAGGTTTGATAGGTATATTGTGTCTAAACGTCGAAAAATCTTTTTGCAGAACTACAATGACGTGGTTCCATTCAACCACATGCCAATATGTGTTACATGAAAACAAAAACAAAACATGAAAAAGCAAACACCTTTTCACGTACAAAATAATAGAACTCACATTTTATATGTTGGTAATCCAAATTTATGTTAACAAAAACAAAGCACTGCACAGCAATTTCATGTCAAACAGTTTATAATGGAGCTTTATCGTGCCAAAATGTATAGCAAAATTCAAACGGTATCAATTTTAACGTCGAACTATGTCACAAATTCTCGATCGCAAATATTCTGGTTATTTGGTCCTATCGCCATTTCGAACCTGATCGGAAGACGTAATGTGGCATCCCGATAATTTGTAAGTAAAATTCCTGGTTTGGTGTCAGTTATTTGTATTGTGTTTATTACAATGTAATACGAAGAGCAATACATATTAAGTTAACTATGCAGTAAGAAATTCTATTGTAGGGAATCCCTTGATATATTTTTACTAAAGGAATAATGTCTCAAACATGTTCCATTTTAATAAACTTCGCTAAAGACGTGTTAAACCATATCACACACATTAATGCAACCTTTGAGACGGGTGGATATGAAGAGAATTTAATCCGACGTACCAGGAGAGTAGAGTTACAAGAAGCTGGAGAAACCTCGGCTGTTCCTAATTAGTGCGAACCGTGGCTCGCTTGTTAACCTAGTTAGAAACGCCGCCGGCGACCGCTCAACATCCACAGTTTCTTTCAAATACTTTTTTATTTAATGAATAGGTACCCCAGCTATGTTCCCTGTAACTTTCCGAAAATATTCTCTTGGAAAATTTATACAATTTACGGGAAGATTTTCTTCCATGGCGTGTTTTAATAACGCGTTGTTCAAGTTTGGTCCTTTGATACCCACGCGTGCGTGATAACGTTATTTTTATCATTGTAGATAATTGGCTTCGATCCACGCCTGACCTAAACTTCAATTCCCATTTGGTCATATTAAAGTTTTTCAATATATCAATGTCTTTTTTTATCCTCTAAGTGTTTTTGCTCTCAGTGGAGATGGTTATCTACGACCTAGACAAGGTGTTTTAATTCCAAATAAATCAACAGTAACTGAATTTTTGCTGTAAAAAGAACAAACATTCTGTAGAAGACTAATGAAATCTGTAAAGCCTTTTCGGTGTAGGATGAATTCGTGTACAAAATAAGTAACATATATGCGGCATCCGCGATGTGAAATGGGTTAAAACTGTCGCACGAATTTTGTTGACATACATTTTACTTCGTTGAAATAAATTACGTTAGTCGTTAATTTATTCTCGTGGGTTAAATATTATGTTACGTTCATCTCTTTTACTTACCGTTGGTTTTTTTATGCACATTTTTTTCGCACATCGAATTAATTCCTGGAACATCCTGTCTTTGTATCGACGCCGCCGCCGCTGCAAAAGGGGGTAACTTTTTTATAAAAGTGGAAGTTGACACGGAATTGAATAATGTTGTTCCGCATAAATTAACATCGGAGGCGTGGCGTAAAGGAAAATTCTTTAATGAAATGACGGAGAAAAATCTCGGTATTTCGCTTAGTGAAAATTTATAAGGCTGGGGCGGGCAAAACACGTTATTGTTATTTGTTATCTTCGCTATTTCAGAATCTATTGGAAAAAAAAACAAAGAGAATTTGAAGGCTACGTCAATTCGTATAAAGGATATCGTCTAGAATCCGCTCACAACAATTTTGCCGTCTCACGAAATAAACATAAATTTGTGCCACATGAAAATTCCAGTACATAAGAAATCTATATCTTCTATTATAAATAAAACAAAGTCAGTTAGTTACACCATTTATAACTCAAGAACGACTGGACCGATTTTTATGATCTTTGAATTGTTGAATTTGCTTCCGCCTCGAATAGCAGAATAGCTATTAAAGCATGGAAAATATTCATGAGAAAATCGTAATGAAGATAATTTCAAGGCGGTACGAAATTTGCCGCCGTCAGCTAGTTATAAATATAACAAACTTCTGCTAAGTAATTTTATTTCAAACCCAAGGTTTTGTAGTACCTGCACGTAGTCTGTCCTCATAATCGTTCATTAGTCGAGGTGGGGCTTATCTTAGCCACAGATCAAAATGCTGAAGACCAATGCTTTACAGTTTTTATACCTAGGTATCACCGTATTTAAAAACACATTTAGGTAACAGGCAGGTGACTAACTTTTAATGCGCTTTAAATGTGTTGAAATCGTAAAATCCACCGGCGACATCGACTTTAATATCAGCGAGAGGTACTTTTATATGACTTTTAAATTCTAACCCATAATGTTATCTTTTTGCATGGATATTTTGAAACACATTATGATTAGGACGTCTGCTTAAAAAGTCAGGGAAAATAAATGTTTATTTATTTATTTTACTAGCTTCTACCCGCGACTTCGTGCGCGTGAAATTTTTTGTGTCCCTTGACCCACTCCGTCGCATCGCATCGCCTGCCCATGCAATATTCGTTTCCACTTAGCATTCTTTCTGACTTTTATTATTTTTGCTCGGCTCCTAAGGGCCCTAGCGTGATGTAAAATAGCCTTACTCAAAAATTGGGCTATAAAATCCATACATTTTTTGTATCGACAAAAATTCATTGAATCGTGTATTCCTTTTCAAAAAACAAATTATACCGAAATGTAAAATCCCTATTTTACTTAACAAGTTACACAATAGAAAAACCGCATTTTTTTTCAATGTATCATTTTAAATGGCCCGTTACTTCGAATCACAACTGTCTTTCCTTGACGTTTGTATGAAATCGCTATAACACGGTAACGCGTATGCATTGTATGTTGATTCAGTAATAAAACTGTACTGTGATGCAGGATGCTACACAATTACTATTATTTAGCTACGTAAAGTGTATCCTGAACGTCTACCAACCTATGTGTACCAGTCTGGCGGACTATATTATATTATCCTATATTTTGCTATAGCTCGTAAATGATACTCATATAGAATAAAATAAATAATTTTATTCCTGTAAGGGCGAATTCCACCAAATGTTTACACCTAGTATAAGTCTTATCCTTAGAAACAAATTTGAATTTTTAACAGTTTTTCCATACTAGAACTCTTAGGGCTGATTCTTACATCGCCAGATAACTTTTATTTGAGAAATACAATTGACGTTTTTGTATGGAATAACTGTCAAAATTTCAAAATTATTCCTCGAATAAAGTTTTCAGATGATGAAAATTAGCCCTTAGACGTCAATTTTATTCTACGGATAAAAGATATCGGACTTTGGTCAAATCAGCCCCTAGCTGTTTTGTACAAGCACTTTTACACGTCCTTCATATCATAAATACTAGATGAGGTTGGCGATTCCCATCTGACTACTCTGAGAAGAAAGGCCGAAACATACTCAGAGATCACAGCCTCTTTTAAAGTCCAGACATAATCTTGGTCAGGTCATGTGAAGACCATGTAGATAAGTGTCTGAAACGGTTTCTGGAAGATAAAACCACACAGATTGAGTGGGCATGTCCAATCAGTACACGCATTTGTCAATCATGCATCTCAACTCAAAACTTAAGGAGCTCAACGATTCGAAGAGCAACACCAAAGAAAGGACATTTGGGTAGGCCGCATAAATTACTGAAACTACCAGACCATGAAAAAAACTAATTAAGAAAAAAAAAGAACTTTTACAACGCCCCAGTTAAAGAAATAATTATACAAACAAATAATTATATTGTAGTTATAATACTTTAATCCTGAATTCAATTAATAAAGTACTTATTACTCAAGGAAACCCCTTACAAAGTCACCCCATAGAAAAAAAACAAAGACCGTGTCGCCTTAATTTGAAAATATCAATTTCTTCGAAAGCTTTTGAGGAAAATCCTTTAAAACAACTTTTACGAGACCCCATTATTACCTTTCCTTTTAATTTATTTTCTTTGTGGCAACCCACTTTTTCTGTAGCAATAACGTCTTCCTTCTCTACATTGATACGGGAGTCGTGGGTATACAAACCTTATAAACTAACGTGAATGGCGTGTATACAATAAATCCTATGGGAATCCTCGTTTGAGAGTATAAGAAAAGATCTAGAGTAGGTACTCTTTCAACGAAAGCATTAGTAGGTACTACTCGTAATGCTTTCGTAGAAATCGACGCAGATTTTTGTTAGAAAAAAGAGTAGGAGGTATGTTTTTATACATGGTGTAATGGTTATAACTTTTACGATGGGACCAACCCAGAATTTAAACCCTTAGTAAAAGTTTTTCATAGTGATCAGTTTAATACCGCACCCGAATAGAGGTCTATTCGGGCTTGGTATTATTTTCTAATTGAAATAGTTTATAACTTTGCATTATTATGTTACAATATATTTCTCTAGAACAGTTTTGTGAAGTAATGATAGTCTGACTAACAGACATCACGCAACCAAAAAACAAATGAATAAAAAAAAAGTCAGTATACAATAAGTTGCCAAAAAGTATCACAGACCTACACAAAATGAACCAATTCAAATTATGTTTGCACGCATTCTTAGTTGCAAAATGTTACTATTCAATTAATGATTATTTACATATCTCTTGCTCTGTAAGTACACCCTTACACCCCTGAATGCCGGGGTGTATGACTATCATTACAGCATAGGTTTTGGAATTTGAAAAAAGAACTGTCATACTCATACTGCACGAAGAATATTTTTAAAAAGTTAATTTTTTTTTTCTCGGTATCGATTAATTACTCGAATCGGAATCTAGACAATTTATTTTATAAAGATTTTATTTTAAATATGGAACTATTTGTTTCCACATCGTATGTTAGATGGAATCGATTTAAAAATCAAACTGGCCAGCAAGATTTGACGCGCTTGCGTGCGTGAAAAAAAAAAGGCAGTCTACTAGTAGGCGCGAAAGCATCGCGAAAATAATTAATTTTCTTGTTTGAATTCTTTTTCAAAAGTTTTAAACATGTCTAGTGACGAAGACATAGATCTAACGCCCGATTTTATTAAAGAAAGGGCAAAAACAGTTATCGAAAATATATTACCGCCGAACTCGAAAGAAAGATATGTAAAGGCATACGACGAATTTATGAAATGGCGGTCAGAAAAAAAAGTGAAATCTCTTTCTGAAAGTGTTTTTATATCATATTTTGATGAATTATCTAAGAGGCTACAACCTTCCAGTTTATGGTGCTTTTATTCCATGCTAAAATCTACAATGATGACAAAACATGACGTGAATTTGAAAGATTTTTCTAAACTTACTGCTTTCTTGAAAAGGTAGTCTGACGGCTTTAAAAGCAAGAAATCGAAGGTATTTACTGCAGAAGAAGTACAGAAATTCTTAAATGAAGCTCCGGATGAAATTTATTTAGCAATAAAGGTACCTACGTATTTACTTGCCCTTTTTAATAAGTTACCAAAATATTTCACAAAAATACTATGCGAATTTGGTGCCTTTAATACAACTTATGTCTTTTTTACAGGTTGTTCTAATTTTTGGGATATCGGGAGCCTGCAGAACCGTGGAATTGACAAACTTGACAATAGAAAATGTAGAAAAACATAACAAATTACTACTCATAAAACTGCCTAACACGAAAACTAAAATTGACCGGTCATTTGTTGTGCATGAAGAATTTGCAAATTATGTTGAAAAATATCAAGCTCTTCGGCCTGAAAACGTGGATACAAATCGTTTTTTTCTTAATTACAGTAAAGGAAAATGCCACAGACAAGTAATAGGAAAAAACAAATTTACAGGCATGCCAAAGCAAATAGCCACATATTTAAAACTGAGTAACGTAGAGTTATACACCGGGCATTGCTTTCGCAGAACATCAGCGACTCTATTGGCTGATTCGGGAGCCAACCTCACTCTGTTAAAAAGGCACGGCGGCTGGAAGTCCAGCAAAGTGGCCGAAGGTTATATCGAAGATTCGATGGCAAACAAAAGCAAAATTACTTCTAAAATAACAGAAAATATAAACTTAAAATCACCACGTCAAAGCACATCATCTGAGCCATTTTTTAATGAAGAAAATAGTACCAGTCAACTGCCGCCATTTACGATGCAAGAACCTCAAGTCACTCAAACTCAAGTCTTATCATCACAAACTCATATTCAAACTATAAATATACCTAAAAAGAACGTGACCATATCTCTTACAAATTGTAATAATTTTACTGTTAATTTTAATTAAATACACATTTTTTTCTTCTTAATAAATGTTCATTGAAACCTGCTGTCTTGTTGTTTACTTACCTCACAATCGATATGTAAAGCAGAGTATTTATCTCGGGCGTAAGCATCAATTGCATACTCGGGTTAATTAGCGCCTTCGCTTCGCTCAGGCGCCAAAAACCTCGTATGCAATTGATGTCATACAGCCCTTGTTTAATAATCTACTATTAAATGAAAGATGAGTCGGTTTTATATGAAATAGCACCACAACTATTATTGAAATTATGATCTGACTTGCGTAGGTAAAATAATTTGACATTTTTTTAATTTAACATTTCTATTTTTTGTTTTTTAAACTCAATTTAAAATTTATTCAGTATATTTAATGTTGCTATTAGTACCTAATATATTAATTTGCACACCTCATAGGTTATAATACAATGTACAGACGCTAGCTCATCAAGCTACCACAATCTGTCAAATTTCTTTAATAGATTTTCAACTCTATCGCAAAGGCAACAGGTTCAAAGTTGATTGGGATAATTTGACAGTTACGGGTAGCTTGATGTACTGGCGTCTGTACCTTTTATACCTGGAACACCTTTTTAACATGTATTATGCAAATAAGTAGTACCAACGATTTCTCAGGAGTGTCTTCCAACATGTAGGTATGTACATTGTACAGCTGTTCTGTTATATTTGTGATCGTTAGTAGCGTGTGTGGCATGTACTTCTGTTTATATTTGAATTTGCAAGGAGTTGAGAGTCTGTATGTGTGTTGTGAACGCTGTGTCGTCTTGTTCCTGTTATACCTATTCGTACTGATTCTAAGAATTACGTACATTCATCGAGTAATTCTTGTTTTTTTCGTTACAAAATTTTATTTTTGTTCAATGAAGGTTATGTCTTTATTCAGGTAGTACCTACCTGGGTAAAGATACTACGCTTCAAATATAATAATGGTTTCAGGAAAACCTTTACTTAACCAATCCCTTTGTTGTGTAAATGTAAATAAAAACACCATCCATTCATTTTTTCGGATAGGAGGACCAATATTTTGCGCACGAAATCTGTCCCATTACCCATTGTGTACAGAAGCAATAAAAATAATTTTCACTCACAATATCCGCTGTCTCCTACAGTTTGCGCGGCATCTAGGGATGCGGATGCGGGCGTAGGCGGCCGCTACATCGATCGCGACCCCTGACATTAAATGAAAGACAGGCCGCTCGTTGAGGGACGACCGTAAGCCCCGTTCATACCGTGTGCCAATGCAAAGTACTACAGACAAGATAAAGAAAATGTACCCTTTAAAAGGGGAGCCATATTTTATTTCAGATAAAGAACGCAATAAGAAAGGAATTTTAACATTGAAACAAAAAACATTGTCCCTGAAATATACGAAACGACATAACAGAAGTGTTTATTGTCATCCATAAAACGGTAACGTATAAAACGAGATACATTCCAAGCCTTAGGAACGCAAACGTTCAAATGTAACCATCAGTCAAGCTGCGTATAAACCTTCAACGTCGGCAGTATTATCTGCTATAATACGGGAGCTGCCAGCCCTGCAAATGTAGGGCACTCACACATCCGCGATGACGCACACGCGCGTGGTCTACGTCACTGAGACTACGCAGTCCGGGCTACCTGGCCCGATCGCGGAGCACACAACATCGTGTCTACGTCACAATACCCTACTTATATTAAACTCGGCAGCTTAATGTTCTGCGCTCCTGATTCAGGGGTGTGCGTAAAGGAATTTATAGCTTTTCACGCTATTGAGTAGAGCTTTAATAAACCTTTTATGGGACTTTTACATTGGCGTTCAGGCAGGTCAAGTTTATTGATTTAGTTGGACGTTTTGCTTAAAGGTGCACGCGAAATGTCACGCGAATCTGTTGGTTGATTTTGGTGAGTGATAGTGCTTAGCTAGATGTTTAGCTGCAGACGTTTCAAATTGTTTGTTTGGGAGTGCTTTGAGACTATTGGATACTTTCCAGTACTCGAGATTTAAAATACGGGAGTTTGGCACGTTTTCTCTTATATTGTATATACTACTGGAAGAGATGTTTCCGAGTCTACAACAATTACTACTCATTGTAAACAACCCTATTTTTTACATTTCTTGTTAAAAAATAAAAAGTAATTTTCCGTGAAAAGTAGGCTATCAACAAGGAGATGAAATCTACTCTACGGCGATGTTTAGTGGAATTTGTCGAAAAAGGATATTATGAGATTATGAAAGTATTAGGTAAGTTTTGTGGCTTATAGGTCCAACTCCATTTTTTTTGGGTTACCTTGAAATACCGATGCAGGAATCTGCGATATATCAATTTGATCAAGATGTGACGAGGTTTTTAACTGAAGAAATTCACTTTCTTTTGTTTCATCATCTGTTTGATCCAGCCATCAATCGAACGGAGTTCCTTCACTTCACTTGTGTTTTCAAGTTTACACGGTGATATTTTACAGCATAGACCCGCTGGTTTCTAAATACAAATCTTTTGAATTTTCTATTAGATACCTACCTAATTATAATTCGTCGTGGTAAGCCGGAGTTTCAAATTGTGTACCGAGGACTAAAAACCATCAGAAAAATTTCAAAGCACAATATTATAGCTGTTATAAATTATAATACACTGCTACTTCTATGGGCCATACTCACACATAATGTCGATAATATCATCACAATATGTATGGGAAAGGAGGTCCTATACCGCAGTCAACCTTCATTAATATTAAATAGGCTTTACGAGTACCCCCGCAATCAATTCCCTTAGCGAATCCGTTGACAAACTGACCAGAATATTTATATGTCCGTCTTATTTAGTCTCTAATAAAGTTTCATATAACTCCTTTGTTGTTTCATAAAGTAGATAGCGGTGCGTGGTCGATTAGGTCCGCAATGTTTCGGCGACGATTCTGTGGCACAACAAAAACTAGTCTTTGTTTTTGAGATCGTGTTTAGTTATGGGTCGTAGAAATACTTTGAATGTCTTGGGGTGTTTTGTGTTCGGGCAGAAGACACGGCCTCTGGGGATGTAGAATGGTACATCTGGCGTTTTATGAGCGAAAGTGTTTGGACTGTAACGTAAGTAAACTCACATAATCAGCCTATGTTCCCACTGCTGGCACACAGACCTGCGCTCTGTGAGAGGGAGTGGGCCGTAATCCACCACGCCGGCCCAGTGCGGGTTGGTAGATGTCACATGTCTTCGAATTTTTGGTTCTAGGACATGCCGGTTTCCTTACGATGTTTTCCTTCCACGTTTTGAGAGCAGTGGTGATGAAATAATTTACACAAAGTAAAGCCCCTGCAGTCTGGGTTCGAACCTATGATCTGCAACTCGTAAGTCGCGGCCGATACCACGGGGCAACCAGCCCTCTTAGGGCCTGTGCACACCATATTTTTTAAACGCACAGTTGACGCGCGTTTATAAACGTGCGTCGACGGCGCAATTTTATCCTACAGAAGGTCTACAGGCTGCGTCTGACTCGCGTGTGTATCGCGCCTGTATCGCTACAAACGCGCATTGACGGCGCGTTTAAAAAACTTGGCACAGGCCCTTAAAGTAAGTAAACTCGTAAATACTCAATTAACATTAAAGTAAAAATTAAATTAAAGTCTTGACTACAAAAACCTCAAAATCGTTTCCTTTGTGAAAATTATCTTCCAGTTTGCTTAATGTTTATACACACGAGCGACATGCGTCTACGGCAGAGGCAACTACAGCCGTAGACGTGTCGACGGCGGGCGTCGACGAGTGTCGATGGCTGGCGTCAACGCGTGTCAGCAGAAGCCGTTGACCGCCGACACGTCAACGGCTTCTGCTGCCATCGACAACACGCCGCTCGTATATTTGAGTACATAATGGAAAGTGTCTAGCAGAGTTGGCACTGCGATACTTGCGATAACATAAATTATCTATATTATTCACAGAAAACACGTTTCAGTCGTCAGACATTTTATTATGAACTGTTGTCATGCCTACATACAAAATCACTGTGACTGATTATATACCATGAAGGTATCAACCTCCAACAGTACACAAATACACAGTACCCAAATACATGAGCGGCAAGCTTCGTCGACGTCTGCCGTCGACGCTCGTCGACGTCTGCTGTCGACGCTCATCGACGGGTAAAATTGCCTCTACCGTTGACGTGTATGCACACTAAGCATATTTATACTTACACAATTTTCGTGTAAACAGTGCGGTGAAAATGCATAATTAGGTAGATAAAGAAAAACACCATATTATTATACTCGTTTTATAAGCTGCTTACCAAGAGGCGCTAAGGCTGTCAGAGGGTATGGATTACTGTAATTGAAATAATAGACAGAGAACGGTTTAACATTAGTAATATGTAATATTAATAATAATTTAATATAATTTGTTTATTTCCACTATACAATAGTCCACTACATAATGTCAATAGGTATAAAGGAAGTTACAGTACCCGGCGATAAATATTGCACATCGACCTTTACCTTTTTTTTGAATTTTATACAAAAAATAAAAATAATTATCAAAAGAAGCAAATCATAATTGTTTTAATAGCTCCTAATAGATACCGGATTGTTTGTATTTCGTGCGACAGAGATAACGCTCTACGAAGCCGAAATTAGCCGATTGTCTCTTTCCAAAGGTCGATGTGCAATATTTATCGCCGGGTACTGTAGATGTATTGCCTTATACTTACCTACTTTTTGTACTGAAACGCCTCGTCTGCTAGCCAGCCTTCACCTATGGTGGATAACAAACTAAAACGCGCTATGCGACGGGGCACAGATAAAGCGCGTGATTTTTTACATACAGGTTCAATAAAAACGCGGGGAATTTGGCTTTATCCCCCGCGCCCCGTCGCGTGGCGCGTTGTAGTGTGTGATCCGCCTATAACGACTTTCTTAGCCTTTTCCCAACTATGTTGGGGTCGGCTTTCAGTCTTACGGGTTGCAGCTGAATATCAGTATTTTACATGGAGCGACTATCTGACCTCCGCAATTTAGTTACTTACTGGGTAACTAGCTTGTGGTAACAGTAGCAAGCAATCATACCAAGAGCTATCGCCCCTTGGTATGACTGCTTGACAAACTTTTGGGCTTCTGTCCTAACTGTTCTGACTGTCAAAGATCCATGAATGACAGCCGGGACCAACGGCTTGACGTGCTCTTCGAGGCACGGACGGGTCTCGATACGTAATGTATTGTCAGCCATCCGCAAACCGACCGAAGTTTATCTTAACCTTCGATAGACACGTGTGGCTGCCATTTAGCCACTAGCCCCTCCGTCACAGTACCTTTTCTTTAGCAACTACTCCACCTGGCAAGCATGGTAGACATTTAGCAAAAAAAAAATCGCAAATGTATTAAAAACAAGCCGATTTTTTAAATATTTTTTTATTTTGTTTGTTTGTTAACTTGGACGTGCTGTGGACTGAATAAAAGCTCTCTCATCAAATCATATACATATTTATAATTATAGGCGAGGACGCTGACACAATAAACACAAGTTTAATCTTACTTTGGGTGCCAGAGTTCATGAAAATCACTCCTTCCCTTAGTTGCAACGCTGCATAGTGTTTAGATAAGTGTTTTGGTACAACTGAAGTTAATAAAGATTTTTTTGAAGTGAAAACTTCTCTAGCGGCGTTGTACACTTTTTTGTAATGGGTAAAAAATGTTAAACTCGCGTCAGGACACGTGAACTGATCGAAAATTCGTAAGACGGATGGCCGTAGCCGGTACCGCGCGTGTTTTGTTTATAAGACGATTCACAAAATACACACGTAATTGTTCAAGTTTTCACTTCTGTCGGCACTCCCGGAGTGCCACTGTTTTTTTTTCATGTGTGCTTAATTTACACGCAGAAGATTTCCAGGAATAAATTAATATCAAAATACAAAGCATCGTATCGGACACAGGAATGTTATAAAACTTAATGGAGGGTTTCTGTGAGCTGTAATAACGCAAAATTCGCTGAAATGCAATTCAGTGATTGCTTTTCAATAATAACGTTGTTTGCGGTTAATGATTAAATTCACTGGTTATTGAAATAATGTTTTTGGGCGGTACTTCAATGAAATAATTAGTAGTATTTTCATTTTTTCCCACTTTATGTATTTTTTGATTGGACTTGTAAGGATTTTTTTTGTAAAATACGACTTTAACTTCATTAAAATGCAATCGATTTTTATGTGACACTAAACTGCTTTTTGTTTCTTACGTCGCGTCGTAACGACAATTACAGTAACTTTCACATTCCTGCAATCTGCAAGGCACTAACATCTGGTAGACAAGAACTGCCAATTTTCCTGATTAAATTTTTTCAGGTGATAACAAAACGTGTTTCCATTTTTATGGTTCCATACCCAAGGGGTAACAATGGGATCCTATTAAAGTCTCCACTATCCCTTCATCCATTCGTCTGTCTGTCCGTCGGTCCGTCTAACCGTCCGTCCATCGGTCTGTCTCTCAGCGGACTGTATCTTATGAACCGTAATTGGTAGATAGTTGAAATTTTCTATTATCGCTCTAAAAACAAATAATAAAAGTATAAATTGGAGAGGGCCGTCATACAAGATACAGTACCCGGCGATAAATATTGCACATCGACCTTTGGAAAGAGACAATCGGCTAATTTCGGCTTCGAAGAGCGTTATCTCTATCGTACTAAATACAAACAGTCCGGTATCTATTAGGAGCTGTTAAAACAATTATGATTTGCTTCTTTTGATAATTCTTTGTATAAAATACAAAAAAGGTAAAGGTCGACGTGCAATATTTATCGCCGGGTATTGTACGTGTTTTTTTCGCCGTTTTTTTGCTTTGTGGTACGGAACCTTGCCTGTGCGAGGCCGACTCGCACTAGGCCGCTCTTTTGTTCTTAACTCGAGTACCTTTAACACTGTTAAACATCCTTCAAACTATACAAAAAAAGGTAAAGGTCGACGTGCAATATTTATCGCCGGGTATTGTACGTGTTTTTTTCGCCGTTTTTTTGCTTTGTGGTACGGAACTTTGCCTGTGCGAGGTCGACTCGCACTAGGCCGCTCTTTTGCTCTTAACTCGAGTACCTTTAACACTGTTAAACATCCTTCAAACTTTAGGATGATTTTCGCCAATTGTTTATTACGTATTGAAATGCAGCAATTGTTCAAGAGGCGAACACGCCAAAATGCAGCAATTGTTCAAGAGACGAACATTACCTACCCGAATTATTAATTGAAACAGAATGCTTTGACATGTGTCAATTATGTCATGGTATGTTTCCCAATCAGATCAACAATGCCACAGAAACCTTATACATTCCATTGTTTCCGAATCTGTATTGGAACATTTAATTTAGTACCTATTAATTCTCATTGCGATGAAATATTTTACAAAACACGTCAAACATTTTTTTATCAAGGGACATTTCGTGGAAATTGGATATTTTACTATCTATTTTGGAATTTTGTGCAAGAATAATACATTTGTATTGGATGGAAATAAATACTAGGTACTTTGATTTTAATGTCTGTTATAAACAAAGAACATACATGGTGGTAGGGAGATCGCGCAATATGTTATGCAACGCTATGGATTCAGTAGATGATTCTAGACCTCCTTAACATTTATCGTAAGTTTTTTGAAGTGAAAACTTCTTTAGCGGCGCTGTGTACTTTTTTTGGAATGGGTAAAAACTTCTAAACTCGCGTCAGGTCACGTGACCCTGATCGAAAATTCGTAAGACGTAAAACGTAAGACGCGCGTTGTTGAGGACAGCGCCATCTATGCACATCGGGAAGAACTACGAGGGCCTCGCGTACTAACTACGTAGTTCATCCAACAACGACGAGATGGCGCTGAACCACGGATATATAACTGACGACGAGCTCCATGCGAGCGGCTTGCTTCTCTTACCACTGCCGCGACCAACACCACGAACTGAAGTCTATCCTGTGTGCTTATTTGTAAATCTGAATAAATTCCTTTCACGAGAAGAATAAACCAGTCACTTTGGTCATCATACCTGATTTGCAAAAAACCCTATAAAATAAGGAACACACCTTAACACGCGTGTTTTGTTTATAAGACGATTCACAAAATACACTCGTAATTGTTCAAGTTTTCACTTCTGTCGGCACTACCGGAGTGCCAGTGTTTTTTTTTTAAACTGGCCAAGTGCGAGTCGGACTCGCACACGAAGGGTTCCGTTCCACAAGGCAAAAACGCCAGAAAAACAAATTTGTTATATGGGAGCCCCCCATAAATATTTATTTTATTCTGGTTTTAGTATTTGTTGTTATAGCGGCAACACAAATACATCATCTGTGAAAATTTCAACTGTCTAGCTATCACGGTTTATGAGATACAGCCTGGTGACAGACAGAAAGACAGACGGACAGTGGAGTCTTAGTAATAGGGTCCCGTTTTTACCCTTTGGGTACGGAACCCTAAAAATAAGTTTAATAATAAAAAAGTAATTTAAAAAAATAAATCGACTTCACAAAAAAATGAATTCAAAATTATGAAATAATTTTAATTTCGGAAGTCAGTGTCTTGGGGGTCTGTATTTTAGTTTTAATTTTTTGCCACCGACTTCCGAAATTAAAGTTATTTCATAATTTTGAGTTAATTTCTTTTTGAAGTCGAATATTTTTTTAAATTACTTTTTTACTTCGTAATTTTTAGTATTAAGTAAAAACTGGAATGCGTATTTGTTTGTAATAAGTAGATAATAGTTTTGTTGTAAATATTGCATACCATTATTTATTTACCAGTATTTGAATACCAGCACCGCGATTCCGTAAAAATCTCACCGTGAAAACTTAGGTGAAGTGAGTTTGTTTTTGCTAGGAATTGACACTATTGACAGCTCACTCCACGCTCACTTCACCTAAGTTTTCACGGTGAGATTTTTACAGAATAGCACCGCAGGATTCCAAGCATGATGTTAAGTTAAAATAGAGATTAAAAAAGTATTTAACTACTAATAATCTCACTTTTGCGAGAAAGAGAGAGACTTAACTTATTAGACATACCTACATACATACGATTGTTTCCACACCATCCCTAGAAGATGGATTAAAAATCAACCTAACGGAAAACAAAGTACAGACGCCAGCACATCAAGCTACCCGAAACTGTCAAATTTTCCCAATCAACTTTGAACTTTATGCATTAGCGATAAAGTTGAAAATCTATTAAAGAATTTTGACAGATTGTAGTAGCTTGATTTGCTAGCGTCTGTACACCAATTTACCTATAGATGCTACTACCAGGTACAACGCCATACGTCATTAGTAATAAATGTGTAAATAATACAATAGTATATAAAATCGATACAGCTCTTAGTACGGGTCAGGATAGCTCCGTAAAGTGCAAAGGTAAATGCAGCGCTGGTTCTATTAATAGCTCGCCCGGGAAAGCCGCTACTCCCGGCTCCCGATTTATATACAAATCGTATGAGAGTTTTGTGAAAGAAAACAAATGAATTATAATTAGTTTCCGATTAGAAATGTATATTTTGCATTAGTAATTTTATATTCTGTGGTAGTTTTAGAAACATTTTGCGGGTAGCTTTCTGATTAAGTGATCTTGGTAAACCGGGTCCTCTACATAGGAACCTACTATGCTTTGGAATAGACACCTAGCTTCAATCTTTCTGAATCACCGACTCCTTTGACAATTCAAAAGTGCCTGTGAATAGTTTCATTGAAATAAATGCTTCGAGTTTGAGTTTGATAAGATGAAGTTGTCTGTCTATAGATATGGCACAGCAAAGAGCACCAATGCGTGGCCATTCAATGAGATAAAACTAAAATGTCTTAGGGCTCATTTTTCAATAGACAAATTATTTTTATTCGTGGAATAAAATTGACGTCTGACAGATTTTGTATGGAAGAACTGTCAAAAATTCTAAATTATTCCTCCGATAAATTTATATGGTGTTGGAAAAGTCAGCCCTTAATATGACTGTTATTATACTGGCACCATATTTTTCTCATTTAATCACTGAACATTTTAACGTATTCTTAATTTATAACTTTGGATGCTATTCATTTCATTCCAACTAGTTTTAAACACAATGCAAAAATATTGCAACAACAAAGAACTCTAAATAACAAAAGAGTTTTTCACAAAATGAAACAGGTAAAACTATTCTTTGTTAGGTAACACAAAAACAAAGAGCCAGTACCAAAATAACAAAAAAAAAATTGTAAAGCGTATCCAATTTTGAATTTCTGCGAAAGGTCAGATGCGTCCCAGGGCGTTCCAATTTGCGAAACAGGCTAGCTTGCTTCCCAGTGAGAGCTATCTATCTCACTCGTCAGGTCCCGGGCAAACCGGGATACCTAGTGCTCAATGCATAACAGTTGGCGAAACCAGTGCGAACGATATTCAACTTTATTGCTTTAACAATAAATGCAACTAGGGAGGAATTTTCCATGCATGCCTGACCTGTTGCGTCCCCCGTCATCGTATCGGAATCAAATCGATATTACGTGGGATACGTCGGGGTAAATTGCAAACGTCATGTGACTAGCTATGCACATATCGATATAGAGTTAACTGTGAAATATGAATATTATTTATTTATTTATCAAAATTTCCCTACCACTACCTATTACTGTTCGGGGTAGGTCTGGGATGACCTAGTAACAAAAACTGGGCTGGCTAAGCATTCAGACTGATTTATCGTAAGAGGTAATATATTTTCATGAACTTGAGAGTGGGTGATATATCTTTTAGATGAGTTAGCCCATTTTTCGATAAAGGAATCCTAATGAATCGTCGGCGAGCGTGGCAGCTACGTATAAAATACTCACAGAATAATTTAATTGTTTAGTAGCATTTAAGTTGTACATTAAGGTTATTCATTAGTATAAGAAGCTTTACTTAATTAATTTAAATAGTCATTTGTTTAAACTTTTTGTTTGTGCTTAATGCGAGACGTCACGTTAATCGCCTTTTGTTTTAAAATTCTATTTATTTTTGTGACTGAATTGGGAATTAGATCATTAATTTACCTAAACTTTTGCCATTTGGGTATATCATTTGGGTATTTGGGTTCATTTGGTTTGTGTATATCATGATAAGATGAAATCGGAGGCTCCTTAATAGGTAGAGAGATAGGATAGGTAGGTAGGTAGAAAGCTTCCCAAAAGAACATAATTAGGTATACAATGTTTACATAAGTAAACTGTGTTGTCAGATTGAGATGTTTTCAAAACATAATCTATCTATATACTCGTATATGAAATTCAAAGTCCTGACTGACTGATATATCAACGCACAGCCTAAACCGCTAATCCTAGAAACATGAAATTTGGAGGGTATGTTCTTTGTGAAAAGTAGGTATCCACTAACAAAGGGTTTTTCGAAATTCTACCCCTAATGTTACGGCTACACTACCTTACCGTCTACCGGGTTGTTACCGCAATAATTATGGCATTAAATTACCGTTTAAATTACTGCGTGAAGTGGTATGGTTACACTAGAGTTTACCTAGATATGTCTACCGAGCTATTGTCTACCGTCATTTGCCATATTGATTGGCATTGTAAAATTATGACCATAAATCGTGGTTACACCTAGGCGTTATTGAAGTTATGGCAATAATGATTGGCATATCACAGTAGTGTGGCCCGGCCATAAGAGGGTGAATGGAGAGAGGGCGAAATTTCACGCGTACGAAATCGCGGGCAGAAGCTAGTTTTATATAAAAATCGGGTTATTCCGATTATCCACCCCAAAAGTCCACCCTAAGGTGGATACGCGGAAACGCATGTCTGAGAATCCACCCTAGGCCTAGTTGGATAAACGAAATTTATAGGCATAGGGAGGATTCTCGGATATGCGTTTCCGCGTATCCACCCTAGTGTATAAACGGAATAACCGTAAAAATCAATTATTGTATCTTCTTACATATAATATCAATTGCCGTACATTATTCTCGCAAAAACTCGAAAATGGCTCGACCGATTGTGATGAAACTTTGATAAATAATTGTTGAATGCGCACCGGAGAAGGTTTCTAACAAAACAAAATAAGAAAAAGGGATTGCAACGGCTGTACCTGGTAAGAAATACATTCAAAGCATGTTGTCTTTCCTACAGTACATTAATAGATAGATATACTCTATACAATGCACACAGAACAAGTGCAGCATAAGTATTAAAGAAAAAAACTCGCTATAAAGAAGAAACACACTTAATGGTTTTAAAGAGCATATTGAACTCCCCATGTAACATGTTGCTTCAGAACAATTCGAACACCACTCAGTTCTCGTCCGAAGATAAATAAAATATTCGCTCTCAACTAATTTGCAGTAAACTACGCACGCCATTGTCATCTTTAATAAACGGATATAACGTCGATAATGGCGTGTAATTGTATAATAAATTATTCGTTATTTTGTTACGTTGAGCTTCGTGAATGGTTTCAGTTTCCTGCGGTTAAAGGATTTCTTATTTTCCTATATAGTTTCGATATTTTATGATGGAATCACAGAATATAGTTAACAATAGCTTGTTTTGCGTAGAAATAATATGATTAAAGCTTTTATTTGTTACTCTGTTGCAATTGAATTTTAATAAAGAGAGCTATTATTTTAAAACTACAGTTTTCAGGCATGTTTCACCATCTCTGCATAAAATCCGGTTTTCTTTATTATCTGTCAGTTTACTTTATACAGTTTACTATCTACCAGATATTTTTTAATTTATCTGGTAGATAATGTCTTGCTCGGTAACAGGCCCTTCTTTAGTTGTATTTTCATTGTTGGAGACATTTTTTTTAGTTCAAACCTTTTTGATATCTAGTCGTATTACTCATTCATCTTTCCTGGATCATTGCATTATTATTTAGTACAATATTATTAGCACATATTATTTCCTTTGTTTCAGTTCTACACATGTTGCTAGCGTTCTATTTCACTATTTCAATATTGTTGTTTCACTGTTTCAATATTGTTGTTTAGATTTAACTAGGTAGGTAGGTATATATGTAGGTGTATTGATTTGAAGTGGTAATTATTGTGTTGGAGGTAGTTTTCAATTTCAAAGGTAGTTAACTTAGCATGTTGAAAGAATAATGCGATAGTATATTTCACCATAACATTAACCAAAAGTCTAACAGAAATCTGTAACCCCCTAACTACTCCAAAACTCCTCATCACGCGAACACTTTCCACTAATAATAAAAGCACTGATACTCGTGTGTGAACTCATATGGTGCCCATAAACTATTCGGTCATACAGCTTCCTGGTTCAATGTTAATAATCAGATTATTCCAGAAGTTTGACGCTGCGTACAGGCAGCGTAGCAAGCAGTGCTACGATCGTAGCGCGGATTCCCGCTACGCGTTTATGCTACGCTGACTAACAAATTACCTACAATATTTATTCGAATTTTTCCATTCCCATGAAAAGTTTCCTTTCACACCCATTGTTTTCGCTCAGTCTTCAAAGAATCTAACTTTTATGTTCCAATAAAAATACTAAACTCAACTTTTACTGAATATATTTTATTCCTCAATTTTGGAAATAGCAATTTCCACTGTTCTGTCTGTCCCTGAATCACCTTTGGGTGATTAAAACCTTTGGGTGGTTGACTGGTAGAAAATGCTTATGTCATTAAACCTACCTCTGTACACTTGTGTGCTTGAAGTATGACATAAATAAATGTACGACATTATATAAAACATCTATTGGTTTTTTGCACTTAAAAGCAGCAAAGAAATGTTACGTAATCCAAGTAACATAAGAATGATCAGTCTATAATGTTCCCACTACTGGAACACAAGCCTCCTCTCTGTGAGAGGGAGTGGTCCGTAATCCACCACGCGGGCCCAGTGCGGGTAGGTAGATGTCACATGTCTTCGAATTTTTGGTTCTAGAACATGCCCGTTTCCTCACGATGTTTTCCTTCAGCGTTTCGAGAGCAGTGGTGATGTAATAATGTACACAAAGTACCTACAGAGTTTCTCAGGGTTCGAACCTGCAACTTTCCACCAGTGCTACGGAAATCCATGTATTTATTCGCCCCACAAATCAATCAAGTAACTTTAAACATGACAGGTATTGTTTATATACTTAGTAAAGCGTTTGTAAAGTTCATATTATTAAACTTAGTCAGTTAATAGTATTATCAATATATGCCATCGTAACACATTGTGAACCACCGATCGATATTGTATCGAGTTTACATTAAGTGCTTATTTATACACACGAGCGACAAGCGGCAACAGCTGAGGCAACTGTAGCCGTCAACATCTGGGAATCTTGCAAACCCTTTTTCAAAAAGTTCAAGATACTAACCTTTCCATGTCTTTACATCTTTGAATGCGCTAAATTTGTTAGAATGCACCCAGACTTATTTAAGAAACACCATGAAATATCTTCAAAAAGCACTAGGCACAGGAATAGAATAGTTTTGCCCATAATTCCAAGGACAGCGCTATACAGTAAAAACAGTTATGCAATGTGTGTGCGTATATTTAATGCTATACCTGACAGTATTAAAATCTTGCCCACGTATAAGTTTGCCAAGTGTCTTAAAGTATGGTTAAGGGAAAAGAATTTCTACTCAGTGACTGACCTATTTAATAAGAAGTTGGAAAATTAATATTACCATTATCATTTACCCTCTGACATTATTAATAATTTGGAAATTTATCTAATGACATTACGTACTATTAAATTTGAATTTTAATGAATTAGGACCCTAAAAATAATTATAAACCCAAATGTTTACATGTCACATTATTATGACAAAGTGTTATGGATCTAGATTATGATTTATGTTAAGACCGAAATTGTACCAATGCTTTATTGCGAATAAATTTGATTTGATTTGATTTGAACAACATGCTCAAATCAAATCAATATAGTTATAATAAAATTTGAGCATCGAACTCAAATACATGAGCGACACGTTTTTCGTTGACGCGTGTCGCTCGTGTGCATGCACACTTAAAGAAAAACGTTGTTTCCTGTTAATATAATTATGATCATAATGATAATAAGATTGTTAAGTTTAAACATCAAACCGAAAATTGAAAGCTCTCATCATACTTAATTAAATTACGTTCAATGATTAGCACAACACGTATACGCAATTTACACAATGTTTTCACAGAATGGAGAGGAGTTCGTGTTGCTTGTATTTTTAAATAATTTAATTTCGGATCCTTCACGTGTAACTAATTTGCACGTCTTGTGTAGAATAAAAAAACCGATCAAGAGCGAGTCAACTCGCGCACGGAAGGTTCCGTACCATGATGTTTTTAATTTTTTATCGGCGAGGCCTATATTTGTCAGAGAATTTTAACACTGTGCACTGTGGTGGAGAATATTAAAGTTTTATGTCAGCGCCATCTCCTGAACGACTTATGTAACTTTTGTTGATAATTTCTAAAAGAGTGTGCTATTTAGAGACTTTGTTTTATTTTTCCTGTAATCTTTACATAAACTTCTATCATATAGAACTATTTCAGATTTTTCTTTTTGCAAACTTCAGAGCTAAGGGGGGTACCGGTATTTTTTTACATTTTTCATCAAAATTCGAAAACTATGCGGCCTAAAAAAAAATGTTCGAGAATGTGCAAACTGCGCTTTTTCATATGATACCCCACATGCCCTAGTAGTCTCACTTCGAATTTTTCAGACCCCTTTTCAGTCCCTGTTGCAAAAAATATACATGTAATGTTATTTCTTTATTTTTTGAAAAATAGTTGGGCAAATGTCATCTAAAATTATTCCAAATTTCAAGTTGATAGCATTACTAGTTTCTGAGATATCCAGCTGTGACAGAAAAATAGACAGACTGAGTCTCACCATAAGGGTTCTGTTTTACCATTTTGGTATGGAACCCTAAAAATAGAATACTCTTTATTATGTACACCATATAAATTACAGTTAAAAATGTAGACATTTTACTTAGGGTGACACAGTGGGCGGCCTTTTCGGTAAGAGCGATCTTTTAAACACAACCATTGGATTGATTAATTTATGTGTGACTGAAATGTTATTCACTCAGGGGGCCTAAAAAGGCCTCTTCGGACTCTACAGTATAGCAGTAGTCTTCTATTGTGCGAATATCCCTAATGGATGCCTTCCATCTCAAAAAGTCTGAGTATATTAATAGAAGGCATAATTTTCCTTACAAAACTCTGCACCAATATATCTTCATTATGATCCAACTTCAATTTTAATCCGCGTTCGACTCTCAGACAGTGACAGGCCATCATAACGCTAATCTTTTACCAACTCCAGTATTTTACGTTCCGTAATTTGGCAGTTTAATTACAGTAATAAATACAGACTGAATATATTTTGAAAAGTTGAGCTATAAAGTGAATCCACGATTAAGAGATTTAACTGCCCAGGAATTTTCATAGAATGAGTGAAATGAACGATTGTGAACTTTAATTACGTACGTTTTCTATTTATAAGTACCCTTTATCTTGGGTGTCACGTGAGTATTTATAGTAATATTAGGTTTCAAAGACAAACTACGAAAATTGGACGAACATTGGTCTATGTCTCATGTAACGTGTATTAAAATAAAACCACATTTCGGGGGCTACATTGAAGAAATCATTTTATATGTTAAGTATGCTTAAAACACTTGTTACAAAAATATGATATTTTACTTTCCTTGTAATGGTAAAAAATGCTCACGGTGTTATTTCCCATATGAAAACAGTACTTTAATTTTCTGGCCAGCACTTAAAATTTTTGGATACCAAATGAATGATGTCCTTTGTTCAGCCGTTAAAATGTGAAAGCGTACCTAACAAAAAAACTTTTTTTCGTTGTTATAATAATATAAGTTAGGATTAAGAGGTTCAATAGAAATTTTACTTTTACTGTCACAGCAGTTTCTTGTTTTGTTGTGAATAGAACCAATTTTATTGATTTTTCTAACGTGTTATTATTATTTCGACTTCACTACATTACACCGGTTTTCACTTCGTCTTATAAATTATAAACACAAAAACAACACAGACTATAAAACTGTAGGCTAATGTATGACTGAATAATATATAGGGAACACTGTCACAGATTACTAAATAGTTATGACACTGTGAAGAAAGACATAGAAGATCCATTTAATTTGTGAAGCCTAAAAGGATTGTGATAACGTTTGCAGGGCCAACATGGCCAGAGATCGCACAAGACAGGGGGATTTGGAAGAAAAAGGGGGATGCTTTTGCCCAGTAGTGGGAAACACAAAAAAACCGGTTAAGTGCGAGTCGGACTCTCGCACCGAGGGTTCCTTACAAAAGGTATGTAAGTAGTTTATCACGGTTTTTTTTATGTAACTATAAATTTAGGGTTTTCGGATTTTTTCCTTTACTTTTGCTACATGACCTTGCTTCTTGCCAAATTTTATGATTCTAGTCAACGGAGTACCCTATAAATTTTGATTCCCTTGAGAGTGTCGAAATATACGTTTATTGCGGCATAAAGGGCCATATCTATATTTACGTTAACTAAAAAATTTGATTTTTTCACAGTTTCAAGGGACTGTAGACTGGAGTGTATGGTTTTAATTTCAACTCGATACCTCCACGCGTTCCCGAGATAAAAGGTCTTGACAGACAGACAGACGGACAACAAAGTGATCCCATAAGAGTTCCGTTTTCTCCTTTTGAGGTACGGAACCCTAAGAAGAATTGTAAATCTTATCCCTCACAATATCTAGGTACACCGAAATTGGGTGCAAGAAACAATCCGACTTCTGTTAAGAAAGGTAATGAGCATCTTTCTTTTGTTTTCCAAAGCTAGTGATGATAACCAAAATCATTGTTGTTGCTGCGATGTAGAAAAGTCTCAAAACAAATGGAGAGCATGTTTGCGACTTTTTGATATGAACACAACCATAAACTCAAACTCAAAACTCTCAAACTCAAAGCATTTATTTCAATTAAACTTTTACCTTACCTTTAACAGGCACTTTTAAATTGTCAAGAAGTAGGTCAGTCAGAAAATATGAAGCTAGTTGCCCATTCCAAAGCGAAGGTACCTATGGAGAAGAACGGGCAAGAAACTCCATGGACACTCTTTCAAATTATATTTTTACAAAAATATTAGTAACATCATTAATATGAATTTATAATTATATGTGAAAACGATGTAAAAAAGACGTATGGGTTAATAGCGTCCAGAGTACATAAACGTCACCATTTTTCTTCCAAGCCTGGTGATTAAGGAAACCTATGTGGAAGGTAAGCAAGCCACGGTCATATTACTAAACAAGGTTTATCTATACTTAGACCTAAGTTTCAACTACCCAGTGATTTTTGAATTTCGAACTATATTCCTACAAAGTCAAGTTTTTATTTTAATTACCAAAACTGACGTGGAATCTACAAGTAAGTGCAAGTGGACAATTTTGTGTGATGATCTTTACCCTGCTCGGAATAAAGATCAAAATACAATAACTGGCTCGAATTTTGTGCTTGGACTTAAATCAGATATCGTTTTGCAGCGTATAATAATACTCGTAAATGCTTTAAGCTACATTTTCCTCAAAGAGCGGTGGCCGTCATTATTATACGGCCGGCATGAAAATCTGTAGTTTTCACGAGTATTTGACATAGAGATGTCAAAAACCGCTCTGTATTTGGGCAGCCGTTTATGCGCGACCGTTCATCGCTTTGATTATACCTGAGGGGCAAATCTCGAAGCAGTCATGCTAGCGAAGGAGGCGGCGGGACGGCTGAGGGTGAGAGCCTCCAGTCCCAGCCGCCGCGGGAGACGCTCCGGGCGTCGGGAGCCGCGCGACGACTCCCGGCCACGGTAGGCGGGCCTGCGGGCGGAGAGTAATGGGTAGCTCACCGTCCGATCAGGACCAGGCCCGTGCCGGACGGCGCGTACGTGTTCCACGCGCGCCTCAAAGGGATGTCAGCTTTAAACGAAGGGGCCCGTCAGGGCCGAAGTCTGCCGGGTCAGCGGGATTGTCCGAAAGGGTTACCGCTGGCCCGGAACATAAAGTGCTAAGGAAGGAACACGGGTGGGTTTTAGTCAGTAAGAGTCTGACACTCCCTTCCGCTCCACCCAGAGCGGGAGGGGTCATTTGATTGATTTCCCATCCTGAAAAAAAAGGGGGAATTCTCGTAATGTTAAGAACGTTCACAGGCTGGTCTCGGTCTCATTCTGTTTCCCTACATTTTGACAAGTTTTTGATATTCGTTTATCGCTGGGATGAGACTGTCACAAAATTTTGAACGTTTGAAATTGCGAGAATAGGGAATATGCATGAATTTTTTTCATGGCATTTATTAACAAAATATGAAAATACCGTAGTAGAGATGACAAAAAGTGAAATTAAAATTAAAATCGGCCAAGAAACACGGCCGATATGAGCATTTAAAACTATTGATTACACACCAATTAGACAGAGAGATCCGACATAGACTGTGACGTCACATGTCACTACGGCCATAAATTATAAACTTCGTCTTAAATTTCGTTTTGCGAGAAAGAGATAGAAACAAAACTTCGATGGCTCATATCTTTTTTAATTTCATAGTTATCCGAAAAACAGTTTTACTAAACTGTTTATTACATGAATAAGGATTAATTTTTTAAATAAAAAAAATCATGCATATTCCCTATTATCGTTCAGTCTTCTGCCTGTAAAGCTGTGGTTACTGGTACTTCTGAATCTATTTCTTTATTTAGTTACTAGCTGCGCCACACGGTTTCACTCGCAAAAGTGTCGAACCCGTGGGAATATCGGGATAAAAAGTAGCCTATATGTTAATCCAGGGTGTCAGGGTGTCGGCTGGCCAATTTTGATAAAATTTTGTATGGAGGTACCATACAAAATTTTATCAAAATTTGTCCAGCCGTTTATGCGTGAAGAAGTAACAAACATATAAACACACACACATGCACACACTCACAAAATTTCGTATTTATAATATTAGTGTGATTAATATTATTTTTTGCCGTCAAGTCTAGACTCAAAAGACGATACTAATGTTGATGTTGATCAGAAGTTTATCTAATACCATCGACTAAGAAAAGTTTCAGAGAGACTTATGCTGATATGATATGTAATATATGTTGACGGAGTCTGATAGCAGAAATTAATGTCCATAAGTTACTAGGAGACTTGAAGGGTGGATCTGTATGTTTGTAACTAAAATTAGAGATGTTAATTGTTTATGTATAAGACATCAAAGTTAATATTGATACTTTTACATGATAAGCTGATATTGGTCAAGAAAAGTATTACCTAAAAGGTTTGTAATGCCTACCTACTGCGAGAAAGGTTTAATTTAGTTGTACCTAGGTTGCTAGATACAAAGCAAAAAACAGGCCAAGTACCATAAGGCAAAAAACGCCGAAAAAACACATTTATTGTATTTACCTTTAATTTTTGTTACTCTATTTTATTTTTATTATTTGTTGTTTTAGCAGCAATATACACACGGTTCATGAAAAGCAGCGGACGGAGAGCATAGGCTTAGTAATAGGGTTTCGTTGGCACTCTTTGGGTTTCCGTACTCAAAGAGTCTCTAAAAAACGAACAAGAGTATAATAATACAACCTGTGATGACCCAGAGAAGACTTCATTGAAATCATAAATCCTTTGGTCATTTGTACAGTCAGGAAAATTAGTTGTTAAAGCAAATTGACACTCTATGTCAATTTGCCGAGTCATTTCAAACAGCAACTGTCAAAAAATGACAGTTGTGATTTGAATATACGTCCTATCCAAGTTGGTAGTTTTGCTAAATAATGATTTTTTTGATGATGGGAAATCATCAAATGACCCCCCTCCCGCTATGGGTGGAGCGGAAGGAAGTGTCAGACTCTTACTAACTAATCCCACCCCACTCGTGTTCCTTCCTGAGCCCTTTATGTTCCAGGCTAGCGGTAACCCTTTCGGACAATCCCGCTGACCCGGCAGGCTTCGGCCCTGACGGGCTCCTTCGGTTGATGCTGACATCTCTTTGAGGCACGCGTGGAACACGTACGCGCCGTCCGGCACGGGCCTGGTCCTGATCGGACGGTGAGCTACCCATTACTCTCCGCCCGCAGGCCCGCGCCTACGGAGCCGCGCGACGACTCCCGACGCCCGGAGCATCTCCCGCGGCGGCTGGGACGGGAGGCTCTCACCCTCAGCCGTCCCGCCACCTCCTTCGCTAGCATGACTTTCCCTGGCCAGATTTTCCCTGGCCTTCAATCGACATCGACCATTCAGGATGCTTATATACCTAGCATAAAAATAGTTTTCAGCTGACAACCTAATGATGTTGAAAGATAAGAAGTAGTATTACGAAAACATACCATTTGTAAGTATGTCTACGAGTTGTCAGTTTTTATAGGCATACTAATAGTGTCTACGACCCCAATAATATAAGAAGGCAAAGTAAACTAGACAAGTACATAATAGCACTTGTACCTTTATAGACCACTTAGTGTATTCTTATAAATGGGAACTTTATTATTTAAGTTGTCATATTACTCTTATTTACAGATTGGGCGTATTTTCGCCGTTTTTTGGACACTCGCACGATCACCTTAAAGTGCTCCCTCACTTGGAGCATTCGCTAGCGATGTAACGTTACAGAGTCGAGCATTACATCAATGAGGGAGGAGAACCGAGCATAACAGTGCGCAATCTGTAATGTTACAGATTTGAGCATTACATTGGTGAGGGAAAAAACCAAGCATTACAGTGCGCAATTTGATGACACAATGGTTGATTCTTTGTAAAATATCGATCGTCTGACATTATGGAATCAGCTAAATGCTCAAAATCGAATCTAATGTTACATTACAGGCAAATGCTCATCAGTCAGGGAGGCAGTATTGTAAAGTAATGCTCAAAATCGAATCTGAAATGTTACATTACAGGCGAACGCTCGTCAGTCAGGGAGGCATTATTGTAAAGTAATGCTCAAAATCGAATCTGAAATGTTACATTACAGGCGAACGCTCCAGGTGGGGAGCACCTTTACGAAAACATTGATCTTTTGCACCTTGCCACATTAGACTCGTTACTTGTTAATGGTAAGGAATGTCCAGACAGAGCGAGGCAGTGCTTCATAGACCTAACGACAAGGGAAAACATGAGAAATGTGGCATACAAAGCACGAGGCCGGTAGTCATTAGTGGGTGGAACAAAAAATGGAAATCTCAAAAAAATAAATGAAATGGAAATGGAAATTTCAAAGTTAGGATAGCTAATCATCATAATGACAATAATGATGATGATGATTAGCTATCCTAACTTTGAAATTTCCCAATAAGTAATTACCATTTCTATTGCAGGCAACGGCCAACCCTTGTCAGCCCTTGCCAGCCCTTGCCAGCCCTTGCTAACGGTTTCGTGTCCAGAAAAACTGGAGCCCCAACAAGGCTGATAAAATACTGGTGATAAAAATTTATGAAGGAGACAAGTCGCAAATTAGAATGGTTAGTCACGCATGTGACGCTTGTCTCAGTTTGAGACATCTGACATATAAATGAAAGCATTGCGTAATCCACAAATGCAATTGCGCAATCGCATGCCGCACTGCTTGTACGCACCTTTGCATTTTTGACGTTTCCATTTTCATCGTATACGTAATATTTCTTCGTTTCTAAGGTTTTTTTGTGTCGACACTTGGCGCGCTTATGTAATACGTCGTACATAAAAATTTCTTACGAGCGAAAAAGTCCTTAGAAGCTCGAAAAGACGTGAGCTGCGACAAATAGTGAAGATACCTCGTGTGACCATGCTTGATTACGCACTTTCACTTGTAATCAAACGCAAAGGTACACACGTATCATACGTACATGCAAAAACACAGGGTTATTCGTGCCAAAAACTCAGCTCAATCTATAAAGGTTCTTATACAGATGATAATGTATCTGGATAATAAAATAAAGATGTGTGTCAAACGTAAGCACTTTATTCATCGTTGGCTTTTAGTCCAAAGTGCGATGACACTATAAATTTCGATATGGACTTATGTCCATATCGAAATTATATTATTATGTTATTATTATTATGTTGTGTGGTATTTTGGTAGTGAATTATAAAATTCGGAATCACGACTAGAATATTAATATGGACAAGACTAGGTTTATTTGTGAAATACATATTAATATAACAAAGAGCGATACTTTTTAAGCTGAAATAAGTAAAGTTCCAGATAGCAAGCAAAATAACAGAGCAAAATAATTATATTTTAAGACCAGCCATTTTCATGAACAAGACTATCTTTAAGGCTTTATTTAAACAAATAATCGACTACAAAAACAAATTAACCGAACCACCAGCAACCAGTAAATAAAATCTACAATGAAAAATTCTTCAGGATTATTTTGGTCCACTTTACATAAACCCAAACGCTTACATTATAAGCTTCTTTAATGCCGCTTAATATTTATGAACCATTTTCTTCTGACTAATGGTGCGTTGTTTTGTTGATAATATTTAATTTATTGCTTAAATTAACCGTCAGGAATACGAAATTAAAGGTGCTTTGGAACACGTGCCTGAATTATTGCAAGGCTAAAATTATCCCGGCTTCTTAAATTATTTACACGTGGAAGAAGAATTCTCGCGATTCTCGGTAAGACTTGAATATGAAAGAATGGCGGGATAAAGAAAAAATGTTTCTCGGAACATTGTGTTATTTCTACATAAGAGGATCTCGTTCTTATCAAATGTTTGGCAAAATGTAGCTTAACTGCCACCTAACTGCCACCCGGGGGAGAAATTATAGACATTGTATGTTACGCAGCTGGTTTTGCGATCTAACAGTTTAACTACTGAGATTACATGAAACCTACGCAAGTTATAAAGACCCACATAAAGTTCAAGAAGACTATCTGGATATGGTCCCTAGTTTTTGGCTACAAAAACATTAACGAGGAGAAATGGACCACGTGTTAGCACTTGCTTAGATCTTCTGGCTTACGTCCATCTGAAATCACCTTTTCTAACACCACTAAAATGTCACGTAACTTCACCCATTCCTACATTTTAGTGTCGTCTAAAGGCTAGCAGCGCACATTTTGGGGTAGCCGCACTGCAACTCAAAATCCATTTACGTCACTTTCATACATTTTGTATAAACCAACGTTATACTACACGGGGACCGCACCGCGTTGTTTTGTATGGGGATGATCGCGTCCCAAATAGAATTTTATCAAGTTAATGGTATTTCCTACATACTTTAAATATTGATCTACGACCACAAATCTGTTAGATTCTGAGCCTGTTTGGCCTACGCAAATCTCCTGCAGATCTGATGGCGTCGTGTTGAGCTAGACTAGCTCGCTCCCTAAAATAGGGTTGAGCTAGACGACTGATGCATGCATGCCGTCTGTTGGGGCAGGTCAACTCGGTGGGTCCAGGACAGACTGGGGGACGTCTGTCACCCCCAACACATCAGGACCCGAGTTAGCGGCGCGTAGTGTTCCACGCGAGCCCCTCCCATGGCGGATACAGACATTGCGAGGCATGCGCAGCGCACGACGCACATCGCATGATTCGCAATATGAAGACGTTCAAATTCGTGGTGTGGCATGTGTGCCTCACCACCTCGCAATGTCTGTATCCGCCTTTAGACGTCTCGGGGGGAGTCAAACACCTCACTCCCCCCCCCTGACCCGAGGAGGCCCGTAGTGGCGGGTCGGCACCAGTCGGAGCTTGCAGAAAGACCGTACGTTCAAGCGACCGCGACCCCCGGAGTAGGTGTGAAATGGAACACCGGGGTGGTTTTTAGGCAGTAAGAGTCTGACAGACCCCTCCGACCGCCTCCAACGACGGAGGACATCCATGAGGATTTTCTAAAAAAAGTCAACTCAGTCTTTTCCAGACATGAGCAACGGCCTGCTGCATCTGTGATCTGCACCACACCATCAGCTGCTGCTTTCTGCATCTGCATTTGCATCTGTACCTATACTAGGCACTTTCTCAACTTATTTCGCGACTGAATCTTCACTCACTTTACCTTCTAACTCGAAAAGATTTGAACAAAAGGTTTAAAGATACATAAAACTTTCATCATGAGACACTGTCATCAGGTACGTAACGGATCTCGATTCTAATCAGCAGCCAAACTTAGTTTAATCCTTCATCCAAGTTTTCTGACAAGGGACATCCGAAGCAATTTCCAATAAGGACAGTTTGGCTTGAGGATAAGACTTGTGTCAAATCTTTTTTGTTTCTGCTCAGTCATGTGTAAGCTTTGAGGATTCTTTCTTTACATTCAGCGCTATTTTAAGTGTAATGCCGGTTTTTAATCGTTGGGATTGGTGGGAAAACGGAGCATTTATCTCTTGTGAATTGCACGAATCTGAGAGATAAAAGGTTCTTCACGCACGGAATCTGTTACAACTGCTACAAAAGTAATAATCTAATCTTCGTATACACGTTATTCAGCTATAGGAAACAGGCTAAGAAAGTAAGTCTTTTTCTCGAGGACTTTCATCCCCCAATGATTTAATAATAAATAATAATAACATTTATTCAAAAATATAAGGATTAACGTTAAATACAGTTTTTCTTAAATCTATGTCAAGTTCATCCATGATTTGTGCCTGGTTTCAGGCTTCTTTCCTGTGTTTCAGGCGATTGGAGGTAACATTAATGAGGAGGATTTAATGTGACTAAAGGAATCTAAAGGAACGAAGGAGAGCAGTGGTGGCTCAGTGATAACGGACACGACTTATGAGTTGTAGGACATAGGTTCGAACCCAGACAGGCGCTTTACTTTGTGTAAATTATTTCATCACCACTGCTCTCAAAACGGTGAAGAAAAGCATCGTGAGGAAACCGGCATGTCCTAGAACCAAAAATGCGAAGAGATGTGACATCCACCAACCCGCACTGGGCCCGCGTGGTGAATTACGACCTACTCCCTCTCACTGAGAGGCCTGTGTCCCTTGTTCCTCCCTATTATAGGCTGATTATGATGAAAGGATACAATTTATAGGCTCTTGAGTACAAATCTCAAAATTATACCAAATTAAAAGCGAACGACCCTGCTTACAATATGACCTCTTAGCCCTTCATTACGAAATGAAGCCGACGCCAGACGAAAACGTGACAGTACATAATCCACATTCCCCCAAGTTATGTTCAACATAACCAACACAAATGTGGGTTATGAATCCTGCTTTTACGACAGTTTTGGTACACTCGTCCTCGTGGTTTCTGCCAATAAATAACATCTGGTGCGCGCGAAACTTTGCAAATGCCGAAACCGAAAACAATTTTATGTCGGTGCGGGATGGATATTGATTATCGCTCTGTGTGTACGTTTTTTACTGACCTACTAGTTTGTTAGATATAAGGTATAGGATATAAGGTCTTGTTGTTTAAAGATTTATTGACTTTGTAGAGAGGCTGCGGTGCAGTTCTTCTAGCTAGTTAAACCATTGCACGGATTTCGGTAAAATGTTGATAGATAGATAGATAAACCATTTATTTGGCACACACAAGAAGACAACACAACACACAAAAGTACAATATTAGATGTTAACCAAATTGCCCACATGATTATAAAACAAGGTGCCGATAAAGAAACAAAAAGTATGACGAATACTTAAAATAAAATAATAACGAAACATACACAGTGCGGTGTGTGTCTCAAGATGGCAGTGAGGTAGATTGCATCCCGGGAAAGGACAAAGGATAGTTTTTATCCCGATATTCTCACGGTATCGAAACTTATGCGGGTGAAACCGTGGGGCACTGCTAGTTAAAAATAAGCCGAAACACCCAATAATACTTTGACCCGGGAATCGAACCCAGGATCTCATGCTTAGCAGTAGTGCTAGCGACCACTAGCAGACCAACGGGGCAGAAGTAGGTTAAATATTTAATTAATGTGCGTTAAGAGTGCAAAGTTCCTCTGGGAAATTCAGCCTTTGTGATAAATTAATAGATAACTTGGCAAGCGTCTCATCGAAGTATTCTAGGTTTTTCCTTGTAATAAAATACGGTACCTAGATTTATTAAAAAACTACAGATAGCAAACTACAGTGCGTGCCACGTAAGAAGAGACTTGACCCCGCCTCCCCCGCCTCTTTCTGCCGCCCGTATGACGTCCGGTCCCGTCCCGCACTCAGACCTCATACCGGTAAAGATACCTAAAATCATGTTCTGCGCATGTCAGACCACGTGGTGTGTCAAGTCTCTTCTTACGTGGCACGCACTGTACGTCTAGTTTGCTATCTATAAATAAATTTAAACCAATATAAATACTGGTATTCAGCTGCATCCGGTCAGACTGGAAGCCGACCCCAAAATAGTTGGGAAAAGGCTTGGCAGATGATGATGATGTAGTTTGGTATCTGTTCATTTAAGAGCGTTTACGACATACGGCATTTCATACAAACTTTCAAGCTCTTGTTTTTCGAAATGCATGAACCGATTTTAATGAAACTTCATACGCATAAGCAGGATACAAAGGTCTAAAAAGTTACTTAAGAACATTTTCGAAATGTCTTATTTAAAAAAAGATAACTGGAAATCTCTGTTTCCATGGAAAATTTAAAATCGGTTTAATTTGGCTGTAACACTATTTTTCGAAAATGTAGTTATGTAACTTTTTTGATCTTTGTATATTGCTTATGCGTGTGAAGTTTTATTAAAATCGGTTTATTCATTTCGAAAAACAAGGGCTTGAAAGTTTGTATGAAATGCCGTACGGAGTAAACGCTCTTAAAGTAAAACCTTATGAATATTTAACGACGTTGATCTTATAGTCTAGACGAAAATTAATATAGGTTAAAAAATGTAATTTACTAGGCTACAGAGGAAATTTCATCATTTCTGTGGTCCTTTTAAATTGTTCGAAGATCGCTTCAAGCGTTCAACGCCTGAATATTCCAAGATGCAGGCTTGCCTAGTTTGGCGTCAATGTCATTTGTAATTTTTTTGGCAATAATGTTTTAATCATCATTTTTTATTAGGATTCCGTACCCAAAGGGTAAAAACGGGACCCTATTGCTAAGACTCCATTGTCCGTCTGTCCGTCTGTCACAAGGCTTGTATCTCAAGAACCGTGATAGTTAGACAGTTGAAATTTTCACAGATGATGTATTTCTATTGCCGGTATAACAACAAATACTAAAAACAGAATAAAATAAATATTTAATTGGGGGGGGGGGGGGGGGGGCTCCCATACAACAAACGTGCTTTTTTCGGCATTTTTGCCTTGTGCTACGGAACCCTTCGTGTGCTAGTCCGACTCGCACATGACCAGTTTTTATTTACCTATGTCCTGCTTGACTCGAAAGGATTTCACAAAAGAAGTCTGTGCTCAGATCAATGTTATAAGTACGTAGGTAATACTTGCATTAAACTTAATAAAATTTTGTTTCAAATGTGAAAAGGCAAGATTTCAACAAAAGAACCTAATTAAAAAAACATTCTCAAGTGATTCAATTACATAATGTACGCGTCACTTCAAAAATTACTTTCTTCAATCACGGCCAATTTTCTTTTCGTCATAAGCCCCAAAACCAAATAAGGGTACAGTCACCAAAAGAGATAAGTAGCCAGGGTCGTCGGACAGAGTTGAAGTTTAATATGAAACCGCTGGATGTTTTCAAATGAAAATTAATTTGATAAATGAACTGATTGTAGTCTATTAATTAAATTAGATTTTATTCGAAAATATCCATCGGTTTCTTACCAAAGTTCAACTATATGCAACGACCCTGCAGGGTAATTACGTAACACGCTACCAGTAGCTATGCGTTTCATTTTGACAGTTCAACAACATTCATTGCGTTATTTACGTTGTTGAGCAGACACATTTTTCGAACTTATGAAGCAATGGATTAACAATGTCCTTCAAAAAGATTCAGATTGAGACTGATAGTGTGTCACGCAATTACGGTACTGCGGTGCTATTCTGTAAAAATCTCACCGTGATAACTTAGGTGAAGTGAGCGTGGAGTGAGCTGTCAATAGCGAAAAACGTTTATAGAGGGTGATATTCTCTTAGCATGTATATTTCCTTTTTTTTGTTTGTTTTTTTTTTCTTTTTTTATTCCTGTTTGTATCAATCACGTTTTAAATTAAATTGTATTATTTTTCTTTTTGTACGCTATACCAGTAAAGCGTTTTAATAACTGGTTGCTTTAAAAATATAAATAATTTGTCATAATACTTTTTGATGAATAATAATTGTATGCTGCACCGTGCGACGTCATCACGTCGGCGCCGGCTGTCGCTGAAAACCAGCGCTGGGGCTCTGTCTTGCATAGGGCCGCAGCATAATGCTGAGCGATAGCCGTTTTGCGTGGATGTGACACATGTCAACCTTTTTTTATTGTTTTTTTTTTTTGTTTTGTTCTTTTTTACGTCATGTTTACCGTAAATAAACGTATTTTCTTTCTTTATTTCTTTCAATAGTGTCAATTTCTAGCAAAAACAAACTCACTAAGTTTTCACGGTGAGATTTTTACAGAATCGACCGGCAGGTTACATATCTCCTTTGGTGACCGTACATAAATATCATTACACATCACAAGAATTTCAGTAATCAACATTCCCTCGTTGGTCTAGTGGTCGCAAGCGTTAGGCACTGCTGAGCATGAGGTCCTGGGTTTGATTCCAGGCTCGGCTAAAGCTTTTTCCATCTGGAATTTCTCAATGGCAGCCCGGTGTGCCCGATTGATGACAATAGGCTCGCTTCTAGTACAGACGCCAGCACATCAAGTTACTACAATATGTCAAATTTCTTTAATAGATTTTCAACTTTATCGCTAAAGCATAAGGTTCAAAGTTGATTGGGAAAATTTGACAGTTTCGGGTAGCTTGATGTGCTGGCGTCTGTACATGGGACTTAAAAACAAACACACACAAAAAAAAAACAACAAACAAACAATATTTCACAAACTTGTGAAATATGGGTGAACTATAGGTACACCACTGATTTCTGCCTAACCTTTCGAGGTATACAGTCGTGGGGTTGTGTTATGTAACATTTCTGTCTACCCCAAAACAAGAACAAAGCTTCGTGTAAAACACGAGCTAAACAAAACTGCCTGCTAATGTAAGAAATTCTTTACAACAAAATTGTTTTTACTATAGGTAATAATAAATTATCAGGGCCACAAAGCGCTATTTGGGCTTTAATATAACTTTATTAAACCCTAAACGCCTCGAGGTTTTTGCCTCGTAGGCACCTGTTTATAGACATGTTTTATATTCTTAATGAATGGTGGATAATGTTTTGGAAAGTTGGTCTCGAGCATCGTTTTTGTTACTTGAGGGTTTTAATGAAAAACTAACGATAATTAAATAGCCTGAATGTTACATATATAAGACTTTTCAGCTCAGGTGTTCATAAGTCACCGCATAAAAAAAGAGTTTTTTTGGGTCCGCAGGTATTGCAATTTGACTTTCGAAAATCTGTTTTTTTATTTTGTGTGTAACTTCACATTCGTGTTGGGTATGTATCAAACTCTTAACATGATAAAACAAAAAGAAACTGATTTTCTAAACTCATACTTGAAATGACTAGTAGGTAAGTAGTTGCATTCGTTGACCCCAAAAATTCGTTCAGTCATGTACCCATTACATCTGCGAAGGTTTGCTAGCTAGTTTAGGTTGACGCTGTGTAATAATGGTTATGGATAAAAAAATTGTCAGGTACACTACGCACATCTTCTATTTTGTCTTATATTGGCACGAACTAAGCAGGTATAATAATTAGGAATAGTTTCGTAAGTATGATAAACATTTTAGGTAATCAGAAAGATGATAATATAGGGGTTCATTGTCCAGGATGTGTTGTAGCTACAGTACCCAGCGATAAATATTGCACATCGACCTTTTCACACAAAACCATTTTATACAAAGAATAAAAATAATTATCAAAAGAAGCAAATCATAATTGTTTTAACAGCTCCTAATAGATACCGGACTGTTTGTATTTCGTGCGACAGAGATAACGCTCTACGAAGCCGAAATTAGCCGATTGTCTCTTTCCAAAGGTCGATGTGCAATATTTATCGCCGGGTACTGTACGTACTTACCAGTGGCGAGACTGGAATTTTCGTAACTCGGTGAATCGGTGCATAGTATTTAATAATGCCATCCGGGCGAAGACTTCCTTACTAAATTACTCAAGAGGGATGGACCAGGGTAGCCAGCGAAATTCAAATTTTCTTACGTTATTTCCAATTTGCAGATCGGTGTCAGGTTGTATATTGAACAAAATATGATTCGTTCGCGAGAGCATATCGCGAGAACTATGTATTTACAGAATTATAATCATTAACATCATCAATACAAGACTCTAAGTTTATATAATCCTATTAAACGACTATTTCATGAAATATCAATCAATAGGCTTAATGAATTTCGGGGGCTATAAAGCGCTGGGGTCTATATTCAGCTGCATCCGGTTAGACTAGAAGCCGACCCCAAAATAGTTGGGAAAATCTAGGCAGATTGATTTTTAGGGGCTATATAGCGCATCCCTCTTAAGTAGAGTGGTTTTTCCAAACGGTAGCCGGTAAGAATGGAGTCGTATGAAGCCCTCGCCTCTGGTACAGACGCCAGCACTTAAGCTACCCGAAACTGTCAAATTTTCCCAATCAACTTTGAACCTTATTCTTAAATCAAGTAAAGAAATTCGACAGATTGTAGTAGCTTGATGTGCTGGCGTCTGTACATGTATTTCAGTACCGCCACTCACGAGGCCTTTGATAATTTGGTATGTTTCATGTCATTCCATTTCAGAACATTTCTAAGTACTGCAGACCTTTTCAGTCAAAGCTCCAAGTTCGTAATGACTTTGCTTAGCCAAGGAATTACTTACGCTCACATTGGTTCTTAGATTATGTTTTGGAACAGCTGTTCCTGAGCTTAACCTCTGTACCTATTTTTAGAAGCTTCACAAATACGCCCACGGAAGTTAAGGAAGCATGAGCCACCCACGCTCTTAGAAAGGCAATTCAATTTTCTTGCACGGTAGGATAACGCAGGGCTTGTGGCTTTTAGCTAAGTAATTACAGCCGCACGCTTCGAGCGATCAGGTTAAGCTACACTAGGTGCGGTTGGTCCGTGGATGGGTGACCATCTTTACATACCGTGACCCCTCCGTGCCTTGGAAAGCACGTAAAGCTGTTACGGGTAGTCAGAAGCCCGAAAGTCTGACAACCGGTCTTACCAAGGGATATCGTATATGATCGTATCTAGGTTAGATAGGCAGTCGCTCCATGTACAATACTGTTATTCAGCTGCATCTGGTTAGACTGGAAGCCGACCCCAAAATAGTTGGGAAAAGGCAGATGATGGTAGGATAACGCAATAGGTACTACTCTAAGATAAATTCTCGAATAAAAGGCTATTATAACCGTTACTAAAAAAAACATAACCTTTCTGCTGCAATACAAACTATTAAGAAGCTTATCTTACTAACCGGATCAGTTTCTTGAAAATGTTAGCGTACTTGACGAGCCCTTATATCACGCGGAAGGCGTCATACAAAATTGAGCTATATGCTTCTTGTGTTATGATTGAAAATTGATTGATTCAAGGTAAGCCGTTTTCGCTTAGGAATATTTACGTGAACGAAACATCGATGAGGTTAAATTAGGGTGAATGTAGGTCAAGGCAGGGTTTAGGCTCGGGAAAGTTGAATAACGTTGGAGCGTAAAGGTTAAATTTGTTACCGTGCTCCCATTAACGGAAATCTAATTGTGTGGAATTCCGTATTAGGTACAATTGATAGGTTTTTTCGTAGGGGGATTTACGAGTACATGGTTGTGGTGGGAGTAACGCATATGTATTAAGATTGATGTTTCAAATCAAGGTTCGTTTAGTTGAATTTTGGCCTTTAGTAGTTGCTTTTGCGTATTGTGGAGTCTTAAGAATCTCAAAGCGATAGCCGGATGGGTTTCTAAATAAGATTGCAAAAAGTTTAAATAAAAAAAATTTAAAAAAACGAAGTGAAAAGGCTCTTGCAAACAGGCGCGACGTGCGACGCGAATCGCGCGCGGCACAAAGGCACCGCTCGTTGCGCGACTTGCGGTGCCTTTGTGTCGCGCGCGATTTTATCGTGTGTCGCACCTGTTTGAAGGATTTTTGAGTGAATTATTGCAAGAGTGGGTGAATAATCATACACATAACATGGTGGAGGTGCACCTAGAACATCCACCGTTGCCAGTTTTGTTTGAGTCCAACGTACCTAACAGGGGGCAAGCCTATTGCTAACTACAAGGCACAAATCCAGACTTTACTCAGAAATTCGAGATGGAAAAACCCAATAACACTTTGCTCGATCCGAGAATCAAACCCAGGACACCGGAGGACGCTAGCGACCTCTAGACCACCGAGGCAGTAAATTATAAAGAAAAACACATAACCCCCCTTTTGGGCTTTGGCGCAGTCGGGTAAAAAACCTCTAGTGTAGGATTATGAAAAGGTAGAATTAATAAAAACAAACTGAAATGTCTTAGTACCGTGTGCTTAGCAGGTACATACAAGTTAGGTAAAAAAACTTATGAATTTAGTTACCTACCTAAGTTTTAACCGTACCGACGTGTAAGTTTTATACGAGTAGGTATGTAAGTACTTTTTACAGCTGATATTACAAAACTTGCTACAGAAAATAAGTTTATGCCTCTCGACCTTTTTTTTATTATTTCCTAAGTTTTTCAAAACTCTCATTAAGCTTAAGCAGAAAGTAAGTAACGAGTAGAAATTAAGTTTTACTCAAGATAATTAGATATGAGGCGGCTTTTTTTCATTTTTCATGCCCTAACTAAAAGAACTTTACTCAAAGAAGAAAATTTTACTTCTGAATACATATTATATTAGGGACGTAAAAAGTGATTTAGGCAGAGGTTTTTACACCCCGCCTGTTAAGGGGGAAGCGCTAAGGTAGCCCGCGAAATTCAAATTTTCTTACGTTTTTTGCAATTTGCTGGTCAGTATTAAGCTGTGCATCTATCAAAATGTGATTCGCGGCCGTAACAAATATGTATTTACAGAATTATAATCATTAAAGGTCATCAACACAACTCTCTAAGACCACGTAACTCCGAAGAATGACGATTTCATGAAACAGTTATTCTTTGGAGTTACGTGGTCTTATAGAGTTGTGTTGATGACTTTAATGATTATAATTCTGTAAATACATATTTGTTACGGCCGCGAATCATATATTAATCAACGTACAACTTAATACTGACCAGCAAATTGCAAAAAACCTAAAAAAAATAATAATTTCGCGAGCTACCCTGGCGCTTTCGCCTTAAATAGTCCGTAACCTGGGCTGCTACTAAGTAATGAAAGACTCAAAAACAGTTGGTCCTGACCAGAGGGACCAACAATTCACAACCATTCGACAGGCTATCGTATCGAAAATGACACATTTCGATAAACTGATTCGCCGTGCCCCCGGCAACAAACAGCTGTCGAAAGAATAGCGGTCATCTGTTTGATTTAAACTGACAACATTTTCGGGTTTTGGACTTGTGAACAGCATTTAGAGGACTCCTAGGGTAACATTGATTGATGTTCGATACGGTACCTATGGAAGCGTATCGAGTGGTTGTGAATATGGTCCGGGAGCCACCAATCCTGAAAGCTCCGTGATCACGGATTCTAATATTTTTAATAAAAAATAAAAGTTAACGTTTAGACGAACAAGATTTGCTTGGTCGGCGTGGATTTGATTGGCCGGAAATATTTTAATTAAATTATTTATTATTAAATTTCCATAATTTTTTTTCCGTCATCACGGATTTTGATCAATCTTATATAGAATTTTGTGTGAAATTATGTTCAACAAGAAAAAATCCGGCCGACCAATGATTTTTAGCCGGAAAGGTCACGCATACCTATTTGAATGGTGTGATAAGGGGTAAAATTTATCCATTATCACGGAAACCTTTTTCTTTTTTTTTAATTCACGTGTTTTAATGTCGCATTTATAATTATCTTGGTATGCGTGCTTACAAACTGCCGAAAGTATCGCGCATACCAAATTTTATTGTGTGAGTGAGGATTATACTGTTATAGATTTCACTTACTGGATGACATTTCTTTTAGGGTCTTTCTTCTACCTCTGGTCTCTTCCTTAAGTTTTTAACTATTTATTATACTAATTAATATGGAAAAGAGGAAAAACAGGATTTTTTTTATTTGGGTTGATTATATAATAAATGAAGGTTGATACAGAAAATATGTTCAATTCAAGTTTATTAATCAATAATCATCTACATCATTATCATCAAAATTATCATTCCTCTCTTCTTCTGATTCTTCGCTTTCTTCCTCATTCTGTTGGCAACTTAATATTTCCTCAACCTTTAACGGTGGCGATGGGCCAATGTACCACAATGGTTCGAGTTTACTGGATTCATTTACTTGCCATCCACATTCTGTTGGATCGTATAATGTACAAATAGGTTCAGTAGCATTTTGCCACATTGCGTTTACAAAAATGGTGCGTAATATTTTTTGCGTTCAAGTTTTCCAGCATGGTGGAATATTATTTGAATTGAAATTTATCATACCTTTGTAAAATTTTTCTTTGTCGGTTGTACTTGCAAAAAATTTCAAGAATAATTCAAATCTTGCAATATAAACATCATTATTTTTTACGTTATACATTTCATTTGTAAATCTTTGAACTAAATCTGTCTTTTCTTTATCATTTATGTCTTCCGGATTTGTTAAATGCTCGAACATGTTCTGATATTTTTCATTTTCTAACAGGAGGTTGTAGGCTTTAATTTTTCTTTTACGAACAAAAGCTGCTGTATAATCACAACCTGTAAAAGCATGGAAGCCCGGTAGAGCTCGACAGACTGATGAAACTAATATTGCAAGATTTGAATTATTCTTAAAATTTTTTGCAAGTACAACCGACAAAGAAAAATTTTACAAAGGTAAATGATAAATTTCAATTCAAATAATATTCCACCATGCTGGAAAACTTTAACGCAAAAAATATTACGCACCATTTTTGTAAACGCAATGTGGCAAAATGCTACCTGACCTATTTGTACATTATACGATCCAACAGAATGTGGATGACAAGTAAATGAATCCAGTAAACTCGAACCATTGTGGTACATTGGCCCATCGCCACCGTTAAAGGTTGAGGAAATATTAAGTTGCCAACAGAATGAGGAAGAAAGCGAAGAATCAGAAGAAGAGAGGAATGATAATTTTGATGATAATGATGTAGATGATTATTGATTAATAAACTTGAATTGAACATATTTTCTGTATCAACCTTCATTTATTATATAATCAACCCAAATAAAAAAAATCCTGTTTTTCCTCTTTTCCATATTAATTAGTATAATAAATAGTTAAAAACTTAAGGAAGAGACCAGAGGTAGAAGAAAGACCCTAAAAGAAATGTCTTCCAGTAAGTGAAATCTATAACAGTATAATCCTCACTCACACAATAAAATTTGGTATGCGCGATACTTTCGGCAGTTTGTAAGCACGCATACCAAGATAATTATAAATGCGACATTAAAACACGTGAATTAAAAAAAAAGAAAAAGGTTTCCGTGATAATGGATAAATTTTACCCCTTATCACACCATTCAAATAGGTATGCGTGACCTTTCCGGCTAAAAATCATTGGTCGGCCGGATTTTTTCTTGTTGAACATAATTTCACACAAAATTCTATATAAGATTGATCAAAATCCGTGATGACGGAAAAAAAATTATGGAAATTTAATAATAAATAATTTAATTAAAATATTTCCGGCCAATCAAATCCACGCCGACCAAGCAAATCTTGTTCGTCTAAACGTTAACTTTTATTTTTTATTAAAAATATTAGAATCCGTGATCACGGAGCTTTCAGGATTGGTGGCTCCCCGCCTAATAGCTAATGCTGAGATACCTGAGGTCGCAATCGCGCTTGCGACCACCAGACCAAATATGCAGTTTTTTTCATTTATGATGTCAGAAAAGAAAAATTCAATCAATCGATCTACCTAGTCTTTTCCCAATTATGTTGGGGTCAGCTTGCAGTCTAACCGGATGCAGCCGAATACCAGTGTTTTATATGGAGTGACTGCCTTTCTGACCTCCACAACCTAGTTACTGGGTTACACGATTTCAAATAAGAACAAACAACGTAATATTACGGTAAAATAACCTATCATTCTGTTGAAATGGAACATCAAAAGATGCTGACAAAGATTGTCGGAAAATCTCAATTGTGCCAGTATGGGAACTTCGCCCTAAGGAATTGCTTTCCGAGTTTGCCGACCCATAAAGCTAACTAAATAAAGTTTCATACATTGAGATGAAGGGCTGCTTGAAATATATAGGTATGTCGCAGCAGTACAGCAGTATGCCGTAGATTAAGAAACTTCTAATATTTGTTGTAAAATGGCGGTAATGAGGTCATTCCATCTCTCTGTCGGTTGTCACTGTCAAGTAATGTCATTTTTAATAAGGAAGTGTCATTGTTTTGACAAGTGCAAGTGAGCGAGGTGGGCATTGTATCCTCGCAACATCCATCCTATTCCATCGCGGATATTCGTGATTGCTGTGATTTTAAAAGTTCGTGAAATAATTAAGGATGATCAACGCTATCTGTTGGTGGTATTATTAACTGTTTTTCTGAAGGTGCAAGAGGAGGAAAGCTTGCCCGAGGGTAGCATTCCTGTTTCCTGTCCGTCATATACAACTGTGTTTTGTTAATGATACTTTTTAGGCTAAATAAATTATGGATGGTGTGAAGGATGATTTAGGTATACCTAGAAAGGGGGTCACTACCAATATGACAACAAATAGAAGAAATATGGAAGAAAAAGACATGTTTTCCGACCTCAAGTAAATTGGTATAAGGACTCGAGAATGATGGTGATTTTTAGGTAAAATATTTTAAGGATAATAATAGGTACTACTTTTTAACCTTTGACCTTGTTAACGTAGGCGATTGAAACTGGAGAAGACGTAATGTTTGAGAAAAGTCTTTTTAAATTGGCTAGTCTTTAAAATAAATAGAAAGAAACACTGTACTATATTTTGTAAAATACTCTTATTTATACACTTTAGACGGTGGTTGGGACAGACTGGATGCGGAGGGCGGAGGACCGGGTGTTATTGCGCAGCCTGGGCGACGCCTATGTCCAGCGGTAGACTGCGATAGGCTAATTTAATTTATAGCCTCATTTATATCAAACTTATTTCAAGAATAAGTCTTCAGTTTTAGAACACGCAGCCTCCACTCAACGCCATAACCGAACAACAATGCCGCTTATAACTAACTTATGATGTAATCTTTAACCCAGCACTTACCGGGTTATGACCGAGGGGAATAAGTTTATTTTGATTCAATTTCCAGCAGTCCCAGCAGTGGGACGAGTGTCACAGGAATTTTCAGAATGCATTCAGTTGCAGACCTCTTTAATATATACTGCATAGTGCAGCAACGTACCACATCATGAGTGTTCCCAGATATTTGTAAGAATGTTAGCCGCGGGGCCCGTTGTATTAGCATTTTTATTACTTCGTCGAGCACCAGTATCAGCCCTAAAGCGAAGTTTCGTAATAACTGTTAACACTGAACAAAAGTAGAGCAGACGAAAGTTTTCTTGATGTGAACGTTCGCTACAATTGTCTCATTCAAATCTTGAAGATCTTTCCTTTAATGTTTTCTGTATGGAGTCTTATGATTACGTTTTGGATGGTTATTCTGATTATAATTATTATGGGAACTGGTTTTGTTGTTGGTAGCTGTGGTTGTTTTAGAAGCAATGAGGAGATATTGTGGTTTCGCTTATCCTTTTGGTCATTAGATAGAGGGTCTATCTAATGAAAATAAAGCGAGCTGGAATCATTTGAAGTTTGTCACAGTTGTCCTTGTAATATTTCGCTGTTTTATGTCTTCAACGAGCTTGAATTGTGTAAATATACCTACTTATATATGTATGTTACATCAACTACGTAATTTAGAACAGTTTACTCTTTTAGAAGTAGTCACGTACTAAGTATATCTGTTCTAACCAGATGAACTTTATGTTATCTTAACATTGCTCATTTATGTATGCTCATTGATCATTTATGTAGATCACTGTATATGATAGTATAGAGGTATGAGAAACAGGGTGTAAAGTTCACTCATACTCTATAGAAAAGGGAGGATCCTTCGACCAGACGGGTGTTGTGTCTGGCGGGCAACTGCCCGTTGATTCATGTCGGGCCGTTGTATCTATGCTAGTTGCGTGGTAAACTCTGCTTGCGCGATGCAGGATTTGCGTGACGTCAGTATGACGCGTTGTTTGCATGTGGCGTTGTTGATACCGCTACAATAGTATTACTAAATGACATCTCCCATAACCCGTTACTTCAAAAGTTCTTTCTAGTTTTACATTTTGCACGAGCCAAAACAAAAGCATATCTACAACACATAGGGTATGAATTTCTTTTTTTGAGAAAGCTTCTTCGAAATTAAAAAGACGTTTAACAAAAAAAGCTGATTTCTCACAATTAGCAGTTTGAGGCTGAGAGGTGGGTTTCCAACAAAACTTAAAATGTTCGATATCTCCAAATTAATCCATTTTGGACCCCAAGTTATCGAAGCTAAAAATGTTGCAAATTCGCTCTACCCATTTTAAGGAATTCACCCAAATTCCAATAAACTTCGTAACGTTAGTAACGTCAGTAATGTTCATAAATCTAAAAAGAATCGGTCCAGTTAACATCGCTACTAATGATTTATCTATCCCCTTAGATCGTCCTACATTCTGCAGATTCCAATTAGATCAAATATTGTCATTTGCAGTACCTACAGCAACATGTAAATCTTATGAAAATAATTGATGATAAATAAAAAAATATACGCTTTGACTTGAGAACCTCCTCTGTTTTTTCGTCGGTTAAAAGTGGAAATTATAGACAATTCACTTCAGAAAGTAATTTTATAAGAGGACTGGATGTTAACAGTAGGTCCCGTACCTATCAAAGATTAATCTTCACTATGAAGTTTCTTTTATCTCAATCTTCTGGTTGGTTTACATATCAAAGTTTTATTAATGTAATTAATACCATTGCCAAGCTTTCTTACTTAGTTTTCAGGCACTTTACGAATTAAAATCTGAATCCTGAATATCGAATAATTCATTATTATTAACACAGCGCTTAAAAGCTCCATGTCATTAACATTTAATTCATAAATCACTAATTGCACTTCTTTATTCAGAAACGGAGCGGTTTATTATGTATAAAATAAATCTATCAACTGCAAAGTATATCATGCTATATCAAATCGTGGACGATCTTTTACCTGACCTTTAAAAACAATAAAACTTCCATCCCTTCAGGCGTGCCTACTTACTGAGCTAGGTATTTCTAGTTCGGGGTATTGCTATCCTATTTTACCTTGAAAATACGTATTTTATTTATTTATCTTGCCTAGGGGCAAGATAAATAGTTTACAACACAAAGATATTTACAATACAAAGGCTCTAGATTTCTGCATAATTTATCTGTAATAAAGTTTCCACGAACTGAATTCTATCGTGTATTTTTAACTTTTCTAAACTGATATTTCATTGCCTGTCGACGCTGTAACAACAGTTACATAAAACCTTTTTAATTAAAAACGTAGTCATGAAGAATCACAACACCATCCGCAAGATGCAAAACAATCTCCAATGCTCTATTTCTGCAATACCGCTATTGAAAAGATTGATGGTAGCGCGCAATGGAATGTAAAGCAAAATTAAAGACATCGTTTTTCATTGTCGTCCCAGTCATTCTTTTGCGTCACAGGAGTTCTTAAAGCATGTTTTTTAAGTATAAAATGTGTAGGACTTAAAGGAAAACATATACAGAACTTGGCTAAAGATGAAAAGTCTTGTAATATTTATCCAATATATATGGCATAAATTTGTTCTAGGCCTGAACAGTTTACTTGGGACTATAGAGGTATGAAGAACAGGGTGTAAAGTTCACTCATACTCTATAGAAAAGGGAGGATCCTCCGACCAGACGGGTGTTGTGTCTGGCGGGCAACTGCCCGATGATTCATGTCGGGCCGTTGTATCTATGCTTGTTGCGCGGTAAACTCTGCTTGCGCGATGCAGGATTTTGCGTGACGTCAGTATGACGCGTTGTAGATATCGCTACATCACTCCCCCCGGAAACCGGAGGTCGATAGTGGGCTGAGTCTTGTATCTTGAGATGCTTGCCAGGTCAGATGAGGTTCCAGTGCGTCGGAGCCAGTTGCCGCATAGTTCACGGTGAGTCGGAACTTTCTGCAAAGATGTCTCCAGTGAGTCGGGGTGGTGCTGTATTATGCTCCAGTGCGTCGGATGTGGTACTGCGCCGGGTTGAGGCTGACTGCTGGAGTCGACCAAAAGAGGGTTTAAGAGCTCTTCTTTTTGACCGACCGAAAGTGCAGTGTGCTGTGCCAAGGTTGCTGATGAGGCTGAGGGTGATGACCAAGTATGCGCGTTCGCTGCTTGCTGGTGGTCAGGATATCCGTTGAAGCCGTGGGTGCTGGCTGGCTAGGTGACTCGCCGCTAAAGCTTGCAGGAGTGATGATGAGGACGTCACGCTGAAGTATTTGCACGAAGGCTGTGCTGACTTTCATACTCAGGGTCACCAGTATAGAGTGTGCGGAATTCGTGACCGCGTGGGGCAAGTGATACACTGAAGTCAGTTGTAAATAGGTAACGATTAATTTATTACGATATCAAGTAACTAAAGCTAGCAGTTACACTTGACACGAAAAAGTAAAATTAAATAAGGTTACATGAATGGTAAAACTACTAGAAACACGAAGCTCGCCGTAAACTATTACGGCGAGCTTCGGCGAGTAAAATATGATCGGGGGTCAGAGAGGACCTCGCACGATCGTAGTTCAGCACAGACTGAAGCTCAGAACCAAAACTCTACCACATCACTAAACAAAGGACGCGGCAAATCCACATCTGCCTTTTAAAAGTATAATAAAACACGAGAAATGCAGATGGGTACAATACAAGACAACTGAAAATAACAGAACAATGAACCTTAATTATAATGAACCTTAACTATAAATAGCAAATGGGTACAATACAAGATAACTAAACATAATAGAACAATGAACCTTAAAAGTAAAGAATCATGAAAGACAATAGTACCTATAACTTAAATCGCTTGCAGATGTTCAACGTGGGAAAAACACAAAAATGAAACTTTCTAAAAATTATTACAATAAGTTCCTCTATAAAAATATTACATTCTTAAAACTATGCAAGGGATGGGTACGTAAGACACAGTCCCTACAAGAGGTATGAGGAACAGGGTGTAAAGTTCACTCATACCTACAGAAAAGGGAGGATCGTCCGACCAGACGGGTGTCATGTCTGGCGGGCAACTGCCCTATGATTCATGTCGGGTCATTGTATCTATGCTAGTTGCACGGTAAACTCTGCTTACGAGATGCAGGATTTTGCGTGACGTCAGTATGACGCGTTGTTCTCACGTGGCGTTGTTGATAACGCTACAGTACCCTTCAAGCCTAGAATCAATTAATGCCATTTAGATTCTAGGTCAAGATTTCCGATAATCGTGGAAAAATAGATGGTGTATGATTGTTTGTGATTTCAGTAGTATTGAGTTTATGTAGGACACAATTTAGTGTTTATGTGTTTATTTATTATACAAGAAAAAGCAGTCTATTGTTACAGGTTTATCGTAAAAGATTTCACAAATAAGAAGCAGAATAGGAGTCACTTTAACGGTACCTTTTGTCTATTACGACATAAAGGGTTGAATTATTGGGAATTTGGTTTCTTCAATAATTACTTTAATGAACTTTTGGAAATTTTGTTTATTTTAAATTATAGAGGACACAAAAAATACATCGGCCGCTCGCGCGGTTGACAAGTTGCGAAGTGACGTTGGTAGTTTAAAGTTTTTCTTCTCACACCGCCACAGAAATCGCGCCTTGCCATTTCGTTAAGGCAATGTGATTTATCGCCCACGCTGCTAGTTAACAGACAGCAGGTGAGCCTGAACATCCTCCCACCCGTTGAAAGGCTTGTCTTTCAACCGTAAATCTTCAGCAGTGGGTAGCGGGCACAGCTTGATAACAGGCCGACGTAGAACACCTCTAGTCGTTTTCAAGTCAGCCACTCTCGAAATTCCATCCAGACCAGGAAATAATCTAATAACTCGTCCAAGGCGCCAACACAATGGCGGTACATGATCTTCATGGATAAGCACGAGGTCTCCAATATGTAGGGATCTTGAGTTCGTCTTCCACTTCAACCGTTGTTGTAGCTCGTGTATACCTATATTCACGCTGCCAGCGTGACCAGAAATGCTGATGAATCTGTTGCAGTCGAGCATATCGTTTCAGGTGACTTTCTTTCAGGTTTTCCAAGCTAGGTTCAGGCAGTGCCATCAGTGGTCTTCCAATGAGAAAGTGCCCTGGAGACAAAGGAAGGTAGTCATCAGGAGAGGAGGACAAAGGACACAAGGGGCGACTGTTTAAAACGGCCTCCACTTGTGCGAAAAGTGTAGATATTTCTTCAAAGGTAAGATGGGTATTTCCCATAACTCTTTTTATATGGAATTTTGCAGATTTGACTCCGGCTTCCCAGATGCCGCCAAAATGAGGAGCGTGAGCAGGTGAGAATACAAATTTTATATTTTCTTGAGTTGCAAATTCAGATAAGTCCCTATTATGTAATTTAAGAAAAGCCCCTATATCTTTAGCAGCAGCTACAAAGTTACCCCCGTTATCACAAAATATTTCATTGGGTTTGCCACGTCGGGCAATAAATCTGCGTAATGTCATTATAAATGCGTCCTTGGTAAGGTCACAGACCGCTTCCAAATGAACACACTTATATCGCAAGCACACAAATATGCAAAGGTAACATTTGCTCACCCTTGCACCCTTGCCCTTACGATTAATTATGTAAAAAGGTCCAGCAAAATCTATGCCTACTGAATTGAATGGGAAGTCTGCGCCCACACGTTGTGATGGCAAATCACCCATTTTAGGACAAAGAGTTTGGCCTCGGACACGACAACATCGCACACAATTGTGAACTGTGCGCCGAGCTAACCTTCTGCCATTTAGCGGCCATACTGATTCCCTTATCAGTGATAACAGCAACTGCGGGCCAGCATGCAGGTGTCGCAAATGTTCTCTTTCAAATAAAAGTTTAGTCAAATGATGGGACGAATCAAGTAGTATGGGATGTTTTTTATCAAAACTATAAGGTGAAGAACTTATTCGTCCTCCAACTCTAATCAAATTGTTATCGTCTAAAAAAGGTGACAAACATAGTAATTTAGATTTAACATTTAAAGGTACGTTTTTAGATAACGCCTTGTATTCAATAGGAAAACATTTATTCTGAGCAACACGGCATAGATAATGAAATGAGTCATCTAACTCATTAGCGCTGAGAGGCAAAACCTGTTTGTTATCAATATTACGAATGTTAAAACAAAATCTTTTTACCCATGCGACTATTCTGATAAGTTTGTTTAGTTTGCTATATTTTTCAATATCTATTATAGGTTGCAGTATGTCAGTGTTAAGGTAAGTATTTATTTTATTTTGATCAATTAAGGTGTTATTAGGTGTAACGAATGAATTTTGTATTTTATGAGTTTTTGTTTCAGATGCTGATTGCTTTGCTTGCGTCGCCGGCGGCAAAGTTGAGACGAGCGGAGCAGTTGGGACGGTCGTGGGTGAGTATTTGGTTTTATTTGTAATTTTAAATTTAGTTTTGGATTTAGATGTATTTTTAGTTTCAGGTATATCATCGATATCAATGCAATTTAGTTTTGGCCAATCGTTTTCACTATTAATTAAATAATTTGGACCTGACCACCATAGGCTATTATTTATTATTTGACTGGCATTTATACCCCTAGAAATGAGATCGGCTGGGTTCAAGTCCGTGGGAACATATCGCCATGAGGATGCGTCAGTGAGCTCGGTTATTTCAACCACTCTATTCGCGACAAATGTTTTGAGTTTGGTCGGATCACCTATGAGCCATGCGAGCACAACGCTTGAATCGCACCAATGAACGATTCGTGACGGCTTGTAACGAATAGACTCAAGGACACCTTTGCATAGTTTAGCAGCCAGCAACGCAGCACAAAGTTCCAATCGCGGTATGGTCATAGGGTTTATACGAGCTACCTTAGATTTGGCTGCTAATAGTCGTACCGTAAAATTACGATTATTTTCCGTGCTTCTCATGTACACACAAGCTCCGTATGCCTTCTGTGAAGCGTCACTGAAAGAATGAAGTTCTATCATTTTTGGTGAGTCGCACAACACTCTTCTAGGTATTTGTAAATTCAATAAACATTTCAAATTACTCGCAAATTCTAACCACCTTTCCTCTATTTCTTGAGGGATAGGTTGGTCCCAGTCCACTTTTTGTTGCCATAAATTTTGTAGTATCATTTTTGCTGTAATTATACACGGACTTAACAGACCTAATGGATCGAATATCTTAAATGCATTTGATAATATACGTCTTTTTGTTATATTATCATGATTGAAAGATAGTTGTATAGGAAAATTTAGATTATCAGTTTTTGGCTCCCACCCTAAACCCAGCGTGCTTGACGCTTCACTTATAGTTAATTTGTCTTGAGTGTTTAGAGATGAATTTTTGAATAGATTTTTAGAATTAGTTTTATATTTGCGTAAATTAAAACAGGCTGACTTTAGAGCGGAGGATATGGAATTTTGAATGTAATTTAATTGTTTTTCATCATCACAACCAGTGATTAAGTCGTCAACATAAAAGTCATGTTGTATTATGTTTTTTATGGTTTCATCCCCACACTCCTCGCCTGCCTGCCATAGACAGCGAGTGCTTAAATAGCTCGCACTTGTGGTGCCATAAGTAAGAGTATTCATTTGCATCGTTCTGATAGGCAAGGACTCATCTTCTCTCCATAGAATTAATTGCAAGTTTCTACAGGATTCATCCACTCTCACTTGTCTGTACATTTTTTCAATATCACCAGTTATTAAATATTTATATTGACGTGCTCTTATGAGTATGGAGAAGAGAGAATCCTGTATGTTTGGGCCCACCATCAGAATGTCGTTGACAGATATACCCGAGGAGGTGGGGACGGACCCATCAAAAACGACACGGACCTTGGTTGATTCGCTATTATCCTTAAATACAGCATGGTGGCATAAGAAGTATGAGGGAAATTGTTTACCTTTAGGTGCTAAAGACATATGTCCTAGCTCTTCGTATTCTTTCATAAAATCAACGTATTGTGCCTTTAGTGTAGGATTTTTCCTAAAACGTAATTCTAAATTAAGCAATCTTTTTTTTGCAATATTATAAGATTCACCCAAGTTGCTTGGAGAACTATTTAGAGGTAATTTAACATTAAATCGTCCATCACTCAAACGGACCGTATTTTTCAAAAAATGCTTTTCACAAGCCCTTTCCCTGAGAATGGGTTTGTTTGGGAGTTCTTCAATCTCCCAGAATTTGGTAAGTAATTTATCAATACAAGACTCTTGAATCTTGTTATTTTTTGTAATTATGCTATTGTTGCAATATATGCTATTCAAATTATTTTTATTTATCGGACCGGCTATTAACCAGCCAAATTTGGAATTTCGTAACTTTATATTGTCTGGGCCTAGAGAAATTTGTTCATTTCCCAGGATATCCCAGAAAAGATCACATCCAATCAAGATATCAACTGGAGAGGGTTCATTAAAACTAGGATCGGCTAATTTTATGTGTTTAGGTAATTTGAATTTAATGTTAACCGGGCTTTTCGGTAAATAACCAGTTAACTCATTCATGACGAGCATGTTACAAGTAACATCAAACTGTTTGTAAATAGATTGCACTTTAACAGTGCAGCTTTCCTCTACTCTATTAGACAAGTGATTTCCTATACCTATAATATTAATACTAGGTATTGGAATGGAATTAAGTGAAAGTTTATCGCTTAACGATTTTGTAATAAAACTGCTCTGGCTACCACAATCGAGCAATGCGCGCACTGTTTCATATTTATTGTTATTAGGATTATGAACCTCAATTAAGGCAGTGGATAAGAAAACATGATTGAATTGATATTCCGATGAGCTAACGTATACAGATTCCGATTCTAAACAGTTAACGTTTATAGATTCTGATTCTGAATGTGCATGATTATTATTAACTGACTGCTTAGAGTTATGCAGAAGACGATTATGTCTTTGTTTACAATCAGGACATGGTCCAAATCCACAAGCCTTTGCTGGATGACCCTGTTTAAGACAATTAGAACAAAGTTTATATTTATTTACATCTGCCCATTTTTCTTGTATAGTTTTGTTTTTAAAGCTAGGACACTCATATATTTTATGATTTTGACCGCAAATTATACATATAAATGAACTTGAAGTGTCGCTTTTAGTAGCTGTCGCTGCCTTAATAAAGATTTTTTGATATTTATCTTGTTTGTTGTGGTGAGTATTTTGTGCTTGTGAACCTTTTTGGTGGCTGTTATCTGTTTTATTCCTATCTAAAGCATCAAGCACATCAGCGCGATCTATTAAAACTTGCTTAAAGTTTTCTAAGGTTGGAATTTTGTCACCAAGCTGGTTCCTAACTTCCTCCCATTTTAGAAGTGTATTATGGTCTAATTTTGAGGTTAAATTAAATATGACACACATGTCCCAATTATCTGTGGGCATTCCTAAACTAGATAATGCTCTCAAGTTTTTTGTGACATGATCAACTAAAAATCGTAATGACCCTACAGTTTCCTTGCTAAATGAACGTGTGTTAAACAATGAATTCATGTGATAATCAATCAGAAGTCTTTTATTATCGTAACGAGCACACAATAACTTCCAAGCTTCCTTATAATTTTCAGATGATACTTCAAGATTAGAAATTATACGTGACGCGTCTCCTTCCAGGTAAGATATTAAATAATGAAATTTGTGTATCGGCGAGAGTTGCTTATTACGATCAACTAAGCTCAAAAAAGAGTCTCTAAACTCGAGCCACTTAAAATATGCACCGTCAAACTTAGCAATTTGTATGCGTGGCAACCTGATACCAGAGTCACGAGATTCGAATCGGGATTCATGACAGTCATGACTGCATGATTGCACACAGCTGTCCAACAAACCTTTTGCAATGGCAAGCCCACTCACCATATCATTTTCAATTTTGTCCCGCTCCTCAATCTCTAATGCCAGGCTCTCACTATTTAAGACTTCAATCTGACTTTGCAACTCATCAAACTTAGCTGATAATTGTTCGAATCTACCAAGTTTAATCTTTAATTCAGCAATATCCTTATTTGACAATGAGTCCAAAGACGTCAATATATCCAAAAAGTTTTTAAACTTGGTAATTTGACCTTTAATTGAGCTACGCCTGACAGTCAATTCACGTAATTTCTTTACATAGACTTCTTGCGACATATTTATTTTTTATTTACACCTTATTTAAGCAAAATATGTTAAGTATAATTGACTAGCAAGCAGACTCAACCACGTATCAGTGTAAAAATATAATTTAGTAAGTTATATAAAGAATCTCACGCCCCTCAATTCGACGTCACCCGCCGACCGGGAAACCGGATTCACACTGCCAAGCACGGAACGCAAGCTCTGCTGATACCAATGGTGCTAGCGTGATGTTACGAGGTATCTGAAAAATTTGACGAACAATGTTAAAAACTGATTAGGAACTATTTTCCTAGAATGACATGAGAAATACACGATGTAGGTAGATGAAAAAATGGAAAAAATATATATTTTAAAATGGTATTTTCGGACGATTATTTGGATAAATTGCATGAAAACTTGCTGATATGGAATGTTACTGATGACCTTTAATGAAATACGCCGATATTATAGTGAATTAAGTGTAGTACAAATAAGTTTTATCAAGTAAAACTTTGATCCCGTATGACCCTTCAATAATAGGTAAAAATTAATTGAAATTATTGCACAAGTGGAAGGCACGTTTTAGTTAGGATAGCTGATGGTATGATTTGGAAAATAGATAGGAAGGTATGAATGAGGAAGGAAGGGCACTTAACTTATGGTGATCCGCTTCACATGAATCTTCTGCAACTGCTTTTTCTTCAGTAGGTACACCTGTGTCGATACTTTAGCTGCATCGAATGCTTAGGCTTCAGGAAGTTCTTGGTTTCAGCTTCACGACGGGAACTCGGCCTTTTGTGGTCTCGATGATCACGCCGCGTCGACGAACCAATTATTGAAATTTAGATTTTTGTGTCCTGTCACGGTCGCCAATTTTTATGTCTATTACGACATAAAGGGTTGAATTATTGGGAATTTGGTTTCTTCAATAATTACTTTAATGAACTTTTGGAAATTTTGTTTATTTTAAATTATAGAGGACACAAAAAATACATCGGCCGCTCGCGCGGTTGACAAGTTGCGAAGTGACGTTGGTACTTTAAAGTTTTTCTTCTCACACCGCCACAGCAATCGCGCCTTGCCATTTCGTTAAGGCAATGTGATTTATCGCCCACGCTGCTAGTTAACAGGCAGTAGGTGAGCCTGAACACCTTTAACTACACAATCAGTGACATGTTGATACTTTGTCCACTTTCTTAAATAAACAGTGCCCAAAATAAACAACACACACCACACTCAATGTTCACTCGCTCACACACAAGCACGTAAACATACATCTAACTATAACTTCCAAATACATTTGCTATTCCGTAGTTCCGCATAAAAACATCGTCCCACGTTACTCTACGATATCTTTCTTATACTTAGACCTGCTTGTGCCCGTGCCAAGACCCAAGTCCCCGTGTGCCGAATTCGGGTCAAGGATCAAAGGACCAAGTTATTCCCAATATACGAAATCGTCTGTACTCGAGACTTGGCGGTGAAATTGGGACGAATTCGTCACAATCGCGGCTGGAATACTACCATTTCAGACGCCTAAGAGAATTTTTAAGAACAAGTATTTCTAGCCGTTTTCAGTCTGCAGACGGTAAATTTATTTGCAGGATAAAAAATAATGGCTGCTCTTACTTTTCGTAAAAGGAGCGAATTGTTGAGTTACTTTGTTCAATGTCGGTGATAAGAAGTTGTTATTATGTAAATACAAAATTAAATTGAAATGTGCTATATTATTATGTAGGTTCAATATCAAATTATATTATTGGGAATATTTAAAGTGTATTTTAAGTAAGTATACTGTTCAGCCCACGCAATTTCTCTCATCATTTTCTCGATAAATGGCATGAGTTTAAGATGAGTTCGGTCTTTGATAACTTTGTTGAATAGAGAATTTGTATACGGTCCTACGGAACAATTAACCTTTTTTTAAGGAAAATATATATTTGTTTCAGACTGGCCATCACTGCCTTCACAGATAGTATTTGTAATATTCAAAAGTGTTTTCCGAATTCGCGACATACTTGTTTATATAACAAGTCATCTTGTTATATCAAAAAAGTGTTCTCATTTTGTGGGATATAATGCAAAATAGGTCATTGTATGTTTAAATAAAAAACAACCGACTTCCAAAAAAAAACACTACAAAGTGAAAAATAACTTTAATTTCGGAAGTCGGTGTCGTTGGTTCTGTATTTTCGTTTGTTGTTCGTTGTTATAATGTTTTTATTTTTCACTTTTTAGTTGTACCTACCTACCCCAAACGAATTCATATATCACTACTTGCTATGTGAATATCAATGACAGAAAGCTATGGAACACATCTGCCTAACCCTTTAAAGGGTACAGGCGTGATATTATGTTGTGTGATTGCGTAAACAATGCATACATATGCTATAGCAGCAACAGCGGTTGATTTGCTGGCAGTTAGAGTTCCGTTGTCTGTCTCCGAAACTCATCATCAGATCTTTACGAAATTGAAATGGGACCACTTCGGAATAAAGCCCATTCGAACAACAAATCCGTCTATTTACGATGGAGTTATGCCCGAGCATACATAAAAAAAATAGTAACATCCGAATTAAGAACCTTCTCCTTTATAGCAGTCGGTTAAAAAAAAACAAGCAGGTAGGTATGTATCACGTTAAAAAAGGAGTTTTAATATAGTCCGAGTATTGTGGGTACGTATATTTTACCCATTGTACAGCAAGTTATACCTTATCTGTGTCGTTTTAGACGTTTTGGTGGACGCGCCGCACCCCAGGGGGTGTTCGACGTAACTTTTAATAGACATTCTCCGAAAATATTACGAAAGTCTTGCGAAATATTTTTCATTTTTCTCTTTATTGTTTTTATCAAAGTAATTATTACGTGTAACAATTGCCGAGAGCTCCGTAAAAAGTACCAGTTTGGAGTTTTTTCTTGGAGCTATGGGTAAACAAGATCCCGAGCCGGATTCTTCAGTAGATTTCGTTTTTTTTTTTAAACTTGTTAAGTCTGCAGTTCCGGGCCGTTCTGGGAAATAAATAACAATGATTTACTAAGAGGAGGAAAATAAAATTTAAGGTGAATCCTGTTATGAAGTTTGTAGTCAACAATGTTAAAAAGTTTAGAGTCTGTAAAGGATTAAGACTGAACATTTAGTACTTTGTTTTAACTCCCACATAACGCTATGTTGTTTATTTAGAGACTCAATTATTTATATAAAATAAACGCTCGCCCTGCTCATATTATTACTATTGGGATTAGGTACCTCATATTATGTTTTTTTTTTGGCAGATGAAAATGGAAACGACGGAAGGGTACGTCCTCGAAGGAGATATAGGTGACCTTATTGGTGACATTCTATAGAAAGATCATGTGCGTAGAACTCGTAACCGGCGTCCATGTGTGACCAGATGTATAAACGTAAACGGAGCGAAAGCGAGGATCATAGCAGCTGGTGTTCGATAGTTTCTGCCTACCCCCATTGAAATAAGGTGAGGTTATGTATGTATCTGTGTGTATGTGATTATTAAATGTTAGCCATTTACGTAAGATTCATAACACACATGTCTCATTCTTGTAGCAGGAAAATATACGAACATTACATTTAAAATGGAACACACAGTATATTAAGAAGAAAAATTCATCCTTTTTGTCTAACAATAACACAGAATAACAAGCAAAATATGAATGTATGTAAGCTACGCATACATTATACGGTGAATAATAATGTTATTATATGTTGGTTATAAAAGATAATACATTAAGTTTTTTTGTTCAAAAGCCGGCTATAAATCAGCAAACATCGTAAGTAATGTAATAAAACTCACATTTATGTAGTTTTTTCTATTATATATACCAAGTTTATATGTATAACGCGGTTTATTAAAACCTTGCGAATAATGTGTGTTGTTAGTTGGGCTATGAATAAAACAATTAAAAAAATCACTGAACTTGTCTACTTAACTGTGTAAGAAAAAAAATGCGTTTATTGTCATTACAGCAAAATAAATACACCTTAAAACTGTAAACACAGAAAACAAAGTTAATAATACCAAAAGGGCCTCAGCATGTCAGATGTACAGACGTCAGCACATCAAGCTACCCGAAACTGTCAAATTTTCCCAATCAACTTTGAACCTTATGCTTTAGCGATAAAGTTGAAAATCTATTAAAGAAATTTGACAGATTGTAGTAACTGGATGTGCTTGGCGTCTGTACCACCTGACGCTGATTTCCAGCTGAACCCCACTTTCAGCCGCAACAGCCTTATGAAAATTTTGTAGCGTAGTAAGTACATATTTTCATACCTACTTACGACGCACTATTATACAGATATATACATAGGAAGAATTGCAGTGGATAGCATAAAGCTATACAAACTTATTGTGTAAGGGAAGTACATTTTGAATTTGAAAGAAATAGGAGTACGATATATTGTTATCCTTTTATGATTCTGCCAAAGTGGCTTTTTTAGGCCCCCTGTTGTAAAGTAGGCCACACACGTAACAATATACTTGCGCTAATTTTGACTTGCACAAGTAAGTTTTCACGTGGTGTGTTACACTATCTGAGCCATTTGTGGTCACAACGGTGTCATGCATACTTATGCAAATTTGAACTAGTAGTATCATAGAAATGTAAAAACAGGAGAAGTGGCAAGGGGGCGTGTCTGTGTCCACGCGAGATCGTCGCGTCTCGTCGTAAACATTCTATGGTATTTTATTTTAAGTTTTCAGACTATGTTCATCACGTTTACAAGCAATAATTGATAGCCCGTGAACCTAAATTAATTGATAAATCGGATCCTATTACCAAAAACGGATCGTTTTCCAATCATACCCATATGCTATGCCTGACTGACCCTTTGATATGATCCTGTAGAAATAATATTATGAGATGACCAGTTCATTAATTGCGTAACACACTTTCAATTACAATCCAAGGATTCTTAAGGAAATTCTTAATACATAGCTTTATAGGTTTGAAAAATTCGTCTGCTCAACAACTTAGACAACGTAATGAATGTAGCTATCAAAATGGAAGGAATTGCGATCAAATTATTGTCACATTGTATATGTGTTATCGAACTACCCCACAGGTTTTATAGACAAAGAATTTATTAAACTTACGAAAGTATTAAATAACTAAGAACAGCCAGCAAAGCAGGAGTCTGACATTTACAAGACTTATTCTACGCAGGCTAGTTTAAGTCTTGTAAATGTCAGATTCCTAAGAAGAGAGCCCGTGAAAGAAGCCCGTGGCTAAATAATAACAACTGCATCCGGTAAGACTGGAAGCCGACCTCAACATAGTTGGAAAAAGGCTAGGCAGACGACGACGGTTCTACGCACGCTAGTTTTAAATGTCTGTCAGTTTAAAACAACTCCTTTTAAAACTAAAATGTTAAAGTCTGAATACTCCGTGCTTTCCCTACAAATTGTGGCCTTAAATAGTGACTTAGGAGCAAGTTTAAGACGACAGGGGCGCTTCAGGTAGACACCGCAAGCAAACTTAACCCGCCAACCGCCGGTGGGGGGTAATAGACGATCTTTAGAGAGCTTGCGATCCCGCAAATTGCCTTTTGTTAATGTAACTGAGAGTTAACTGGCACAAGATACGCTTGGGCGGAGTTTTCTTTTGTGAAGTAATTAGACATTTCGAGTAGGTTAAAGTAGTGAGTGGATAAGGTTTGAGTTTCATATTTATAATCTAAAGGAAACTTTAATTTTAGAACGTAAAGATAAGTCATCTTATAAGAAAAAGTTAATTAAATAAAATGATTTATGCGTTCTTATTTTGCTATCACAGATATTTAGGGCAAAAATCCACTCTCAAAGAAAATTGTAACCACACCTGCTGATCTATTCTGCAAAACTCTCACTGTGAAAACCTTGGGAACCTTGGGAATTCCAAGTGATGCTAGGGATTGATAATATAGACAGCTCATGTCACCTAAATTTTCAGTGAATTTTTTACAGAAAAAAGCGGCTCTTACGTTTTCAAAGGTTTTTGTCAAAGTCGAAACCGTCTCAGGTAGGTATTTGTGCATCCGATCCTGTGTTTCCATCGAATGCATTAATTTGGTAAACGAAAATGTAATAATTATATTCATCAGGCAGAATACTTCGTGTTCCAACTAGCTACCGAATAACAGGCAAGGTATCATCTCTGTATCTAAATATATACAGGTATATGTAAATTGGCTAGCTAAACTCTTCAGACGCGATTGGTGTCAAAATCTAAATGCGCATCATTGGAGTTTACACAAAAAACATATTTTTAATCTGATATTTCAAGTAACTACAATAACGATGATTCCACAAAGATATCAATAATATTAATAAACTTTTTGTTTTGTCATGTTTAGATAGGTAACCATCGCGTTGCGGAGTTTATCTAGTTAATTTAATTCACCCCATAGATTTACGTCGCTGTGTAGACTGTGCACCGACTGCCAATAAATTTACGTTATTAGACCGTTGTCAAAATCTTTTATATGTGTTATCTGAAATAATTGTTTTGTGTTTTTGGTTCCTTATATATTATATTTTGAGAAAAAAAGACTCATTTTGTTATAGGAATAAGTTTGACTGTTTTTAATACCTAAAAATGTAAGCTAAGTAGATTTGGACTGAAAAGTGCCATAATTTATTATTTTTATAATTTCTATAATTTTTAAAGTAAAAGTTTATTATATAAGTACGTTATTTTGTTACTAAATCCCATAACTTTAATATTCAATCAGGTTTATAGCGATCTTATATCAAACTCCCCAAAAATAATGTGTGTGCATATAGGAGCCTGTGAGACTCCACGTCCACAGTAGTGTTATGAAAAAATGACGTCCATACTTAAAGGTTAACAATCGAGCCAGAAACGTACCTAAATCGATTACTTACTACGGAGAGCGAACTCTTTCAAGTTACTCCAGTATTATTTATAATGGAAGTAGGTAGTAGTTGGTCGCAAAATTACGAAGGAAAACGCGTTTTAATAGAGTATTTAAAATAACCAACTGTTCCTTTCAAAGCTTAACGCAATATATTGTATGAAGTAACTGGAATTCTGAAAGTAGGAAAAAATTACGTAAATTGATGTTGAGGTAACGATTTTCTTATGTGAACATGCTTTGAACCCATTAACAGGAAATTAAAGCATTTTTTTAATGTTGAAATATGTATGAGGCTTTCTGAATAAAACAGCCCAAAGGCTGTCGATGACCTCCAGACAAAGACATTATACCCTTACCAACAAGCTTCCCGTAAACATCATGATAGATCCACTCTTTGAAATAAGAAAATAAAAAGAACAACATGAAAAAAAACAATCGACTTCTAAAAACACTACATAATGAAAAATAACTCTTTGTGCTTGTTCTGGAAGTAAGTGGTTTTTTTTTTTGTAAATAAGTTTTTTTCCCTTTTTAGTTGTCATACCTGCCCCACACAATTCGTATACCACTAGGTACTTGCTATGTAAACAACGGTGACAGGAAGTTTTATAATATTATCATCATCAACATACACAAAGTGGATTTAATACATACTATTATTGAAACTAACTCAAAAACTACCAAAGTGAACTTAATAAAGTTCATAATGTGACCACCGCGAGCTTCGTCTACAAAATGAAAAAAGGGTATTCAAACTCGGCCCACAATTTTATTGATGAAAATACTTAAAAAAGTACATACAGACTAACATAATGACCTCCTTCTTTCTTCAAAGTCGGTTAAATAGAAATCGCTACACAAACTCCATTTTCAATCTCTATGGAAAATGGACATCAAACAGCAAATCCTATTACGTGTCCATTAACAAGGACTAAGCACCATCCTCACGCCACGTAAGTGGGTTAACGATAATCTGCCGACTAAAACTAAGGTCTACTCGAATCCTTGTTGCCAATCGATGGTATTACCACATAAACGAATATGAACTTTAATACAGTAAAATTTAAGTTGATTTTAGAATTACTACTACTATTAGAACTAGAAATAGTCATAAAAATATTTGAAGTTGTAGCGAAAACTTAACTTTATGTGCAGGAAGTAAAGTTGTTTTTCCAAAAACATTTATTTGTTTACATGTTCGGAAACTAAATCGCGAACGAAGTGTACGTATCTACACTACACCTAAATTGCTTAATTCACCATCCGAGGAGACTGGACATAATGACGCTTTTAAGTACTTAGTGACGTTAGGCGTACTAAAATCAGTGGGTAGCCTGCGAAAAAAGTCATTAGGCTTACCTAATGCTTATATGTAATGTTTGGCAGCTGTGGTAGATCGATAAAGTCGAATATGACATTACATGAAAATTCACTTATGGAGTTACGCATTTTTAACACGCTTTTTTAATAAGTATGGTAAGGTGAAGCCATCGAGAAACACGGCGAAGCACTTGCTGTATCGCTTGATATCTCGAAGGCCTTTGACAGGATCTGGCACGCCGGTCTACTCAGCAAGCTTCCTGCTTATGGCATCCCAGCTGATTTTTGTAGCTGGATATCAGACTTCCTTAGTGAGCGGTCGATCAGAGTAGTCGTTGACGGCTGCTCCTCTGACCTTATGGCTATTGACGCCGGAGTTCCTCAGGGGTCTGTTCTCTCTGCAACTGCAATGACCTACTTCAGCCTGGTATTGTTGGGTACGCGGATGACAGTACTGTTTCAGAGAGATACTTGTCCAGCACAAGGGCCAGCGGGGCCGAAGTTCGTTTCTTGAGAGAGGCCATGGTGGAGCGGACAGATTTGACCTTAAGCCTTGTCTCCCAGTGAGGTGATGACAATTTGGTTTCTTTTAACGCCATCAAAACAAGCTTTTTTAATAAGTATTTTCTGCCAATGTGAATACAAATGTTGATGTTATTATAAGGGGGCTCTACGACTGACGGTATAACGAAACTTAGGTTCGTGCCACATTCTGGTTAGTCCCTCCTCTACAAAATCACAGGTCAATTTTCATCGGCAATAACATTATTCAACCAGTCCAGTATTACCACATTAGCTGCACGGTTCATTTGTTTACGGAGATGACTCCTTGCAATCATCAGCGATAACATTAATCAACGCAATCGAAACAAGTCCCAAACTTTATTTAACGTTATTTCAGACATAATCTAGACTATAATATTATGGCAAACAGAATCCAGTAAACAAAACAACAGACTAAAGATTATCTAGGAAACATCTTCAACTTACATAATAAAAGAAAACAATTTATTCATTCACTTTGGTTGCTCAACGCACCGAGAGCGCCTGGAGGAGCTATTGGACTATGAAATATCTTTTAAAAGGAGGTCTACCACTATGTCTCAAACAGAGAATTATGGACATGTGTATTCTCCCCATTCTCAAATATGGTGCTCAAACCTGGTCCTTGACACTTCAGCGGAAGTCCAAGTTCGAGGTTTGCCAACGAGCCATGGAGCACAGTATCGTGGGGGTTCGAATTTCTGGCCGTATAAGGAACACAATACTGCGCGCCAAAACTAAGATAACAGACGTTACCCAGAAAGCCGCTAAACTTAAGTGGGTCTGGGCCGGACATGTCTGCCGCATGTCAGATGATATTTGGGCTAAAAGAACCACCGATTGGGTCTCACTAAACGCACGACGCCATCGCGGCAAGCCGAGACGAAAATGGCAGGGCGAGCTTGACTCCTACCGAAAGGACTGGCAAAAGACAGAATTGTGTGGAAAAGGGAGAGGGAATCCTTTGTCCTGCAGTGGGACACTAGGAAGAAAGAAAGAAAGAAAGAAAAAGTATACACTACACACACTACAGGCTAGTTAGTTATTTATACACTTACAGACTACGCACAGCCTAAACCACTGAGTCTATCAGCGGGATTGTCCGAAAGGGTTACCGCTGGCCCGGAACATAAAGGGCTAAGGAAGGAACACGGGTGGGTTTTAGTCAGTAAGAGTCTGACACTCCCTTTCGCTCCACCCAGAGCGGGAGAGGTCATTGGATGATTACCCATCCTGAAAAAAAAGGCTAGTTAGTTATTTATACACTGGGTCCGGAAGCATGAAATTTTGCGCAAAACTTCCTTATATTATTATAATGAAGGTGAGCACAGAGGAAAAATTTCAAAAATTCATACCCTAAAGGGGTAAAATAAGAGATGATAGTTTTTATTGAATTTATAAAAAAACTTGACTGATTGGTGCCTGACTTGTGACTAAGTAATAACAGGTTAAGCTACGCTTGCTGTTATTGGTTCGTAGACGAGTGACCATTTATACATACTAAGACCCCTCCGTGTCTCGGAAAGCACGTTAAACCGTTGGTCCCGGCTGTCATTCGTGGATCTTTAACAGTCGTTACGGATCGTCAGAAGCCCGAAAGTCTGACAACCAGTCTTACCAAGGGGTATTGTAATACCCAGTCACTGGGTTGTGGAGGACAAATAGGCAGTCTCTCCATGTAAAATACTGGTATTCAGCTGGACCGGCTAGACTAGAAGTCGACCCCAACATAGTTGGGAGAAGGCTGGGCAGATGATGAGTTTTTATAGAATATTGTCACTTTTGACGAATACCATCACAGGCGCACGACTTAGGTTTCAATATATTGAAAGAAAGAAAGAAAAAGTATTGCAGTGTGTGCGTGTGTGTGTGTGTGTTGTTGTGTGTGTTGTGTGTTGTATTGTAGTATTGCTACATAATTATTATGAACGAGTGGCATCTCAAAACACGCCTCAGCAATAACCTAGCGATACATCTAAATCCCAAAGGCAACGCAAGCGAAACCGTTCGGACGAGCAAGCGAAGTAATAACATATGATTTATGTTTCGAATGTAAATGCATCACCTTGTAGGTATGTGTTGCTCAATGGCCGACGCTAACTGACGCTGTTTGATGGTGTTTAATGTGCATGAAATATGCTTAGATATCTGTTAATATCAAATTATTTACTAATTACCTTTAGCCCACGGCTTCGCTCGCGTGGATGTCGGAAAATATCCCACGGGCATGCACTATCGGGATTAAAATTACCTTATGTAAAATAATTCAGGTAAACAATTTATTTCGTAATATCTTCAACAATAACCATTATATTTCAGCCAATTTACACAAAACCGTAATGAATTATAGGTACGTCTAAACCTTCCTTATGAATCACTCCGTCCATTGCTGAAAATCGTATGAAAATCCGTTCAGTTTTTTTTGTGTTCATCGCGTTCAGGCAGACAGGCAGACGCAGCGGGAAGTCTTTGTTTTATAATATAACATAGTAGTTCCCCGCGGTTTCACCCGCATAAGTGTCGATTTCGTAGGAATATCGGGATGAAAAGTATCCTATGTCCTTTCTCGGGACTCAAACTATCTCTATACCAAATTTCATCTAAATCGATTCAGCGATTTAACCGTGAAGAGGTAACAGAGAGACAGACACACCATCGAATTTATAATATTAGTATGGATGTTAGTGATGAAGAGAAGTAGGTAAGTGACGATTTTACCATTGAAGCCATTTTTTATAATTGGAGCTCCATTTTTAATAATATTATTAGTCTTTAAAAATTATAAGTACGCTGTTATTTTTTAAAGACTAATAATATTATTACAAATGTAGGAGCTTCAATTATATTATTCATAACATTTATTGACAAATGATGTAAACTATTCATTCTGTACATATATTTTAAATTGTCATGTAATTGTTGAGATATCTACCGTTCAACTCTTTGGTCCTTAGATCCGCGAATCGGTTATTCAGTTTTTGTTAAACTCCACGATGTGTTGTTATTTTGAAGGGTCATTGGCGAGTGCTGTACCTCGCCAAGTTATTTGACCAGATTTCCTAGCTCATCGTCATCTGCCTAGCCTTTTCCCAACTCTGTTGGGGTTGGCTTCCAGTCTAACCGGATGCCAGTATTTTACATGGAGCGACTGCCTATCTGACCTCCACAACCCAGTTACTGGGTAATACGATACCCTTGGTAAGAGTGGTTTTCAGACTTTCGGCCTTCTGACGACACGTAACGACTGTCAAAGATCCACGAATGACAGCCGAGACCAACGGTTTAACTTCGCTTGCCGTGGTTGATCCGTGGATAGATGACCATCTTCATACATATACTAAGACCCATCCGTGCCTCGGAAAGCACGTTAACCTTTAATCGACCCGTGCGATTAATCGACCCGTGCGGCTGTCATTAGGTACTTAGCCACAAGCCCCACAAGTTCTTCCTACCTAAATATCGGAAAAAGTTATGAAATAACTCAACGTAGTATTTGGAGCAAAACTGCCCTAAAATGAATTGGCGCAATCGTAACTTACTGAAAAAAATCAAGGCTGAAAACTTATAAAACCGAGGTTGTTGAATGTGTAATAACAAGTGTAATATTTACCGTGGCCTGGCCAGGGTAAATACCTACAGTTTTATTTTTATGTAACCTGCGTTAGTTCGAACGAATCATTTATTACTTTGTGTAAACCAAAAAACAAAGAGGGACCACAAATAAAATTGTGAAAACTGAATGTGTTTTTTGATAAAAGCATAATATCGATTAAGTAATATTTTTCCTAAAATACAACTTTATTTTTTAATATTTTTACTTTGATGGAAATGCAAAACACACATCATTACTAAAGGCTTCTTAAAATTTTCTTTTGACAAATATTAAATACGAACTTCAAAGACATCAAGTAGAATAAACAGAAATTAATTGCAGCTAAATTAATCGTACACATAATTACGACTTTAACAAGCAACTGTTTATTATACAGGCTTAATATATTTTGACAGCCGCACGGGTCGATCGATCAGGTCCAGCTACATTTGCCATGGTCGGTCCGTGGATGGGTGCCATACCGAAACCCCTCCGTGCCTCAAAAAGATAGATAGATAGATAGATAAAACGTTTATTTAGTGCAACAAGAGTGCAAAAAAGCACGTTAAGCCGTTGGTCCCGGCTGTCATTTTCGGATCTTTGACAATTGTTACATCAGAAGCCCGAAAGTCTGACAACCAGTCTTACAAGGGGTATTGTGTTACCCAGTAACTGGGTTGTGGAGGTCAGATAGGCAGTGGCTCCATGTAAAATACTGGTATTCGGCTGCATCCTGTTAGACTGGAAGCCGACCCCAACTTATTAGGGAAAAGGTTTGGTAGATTGTTTTGATTGATCAATAGATATATTTTTCAAACCACCTGCTCGAAAATGTCAAATTATATGTCAAGCAACCTTAACCTAAAGTGAGTCATTAGTGGCCGGGGGCACAGCCGGTCAATAATGTTGTACTGGATTTCATTATGACCCGCTGGTCAATAATGTGATCGAATTTGGAATCTCACACGCTCAGCTAAATTGGCAGTATAGTACTAACAAACACCCTTTGGTGCCAGAAAAAGGAAAGCTATTCTTGATACCTTTACTACGCGTGGATGATATTTTCGATTTCCTACAAAATCATAACGACTGCTAGTTCTAAATATGTTATTCTTACTGTTTGTTTATTTAATAAAAACTTTGTTTTTCGTACTATGACTATTATTTTCTCACGGTAGGTGTAAAAAGTAGAGTATCCTCCTCTGGGCTAAAGGTGTGTTTGCCTTGGGCTAGCTTGAATCCCTCGCTGCATTCAGGATTCTTGTATTCGCTTCGCTCGTGAGTTAAACTCTTAATTCCCTCGCTAAGCTCGGGAGTTAAATCCCGAATCCTTCATTGCGCTCGAGATTCAATATGACGCCCGTGACATAAGACACAACTTTAGCCCCTCGGTGCATAATCTACTATTAATTTTTTGCGATGTATGCCAAACGTGCCGTAGGTTAATAACATCATTGGTATTGCGATCGCTAATCTATACGATATTTTAGGCCTGCACCCAAATTACATTACATACTACCTATCATAATCTGAATCATTTTAAAGGAAATCGTTAAACCATTGCTTCTTATGTTCGAAAAATTTGTATGCTCAACAACGTAAATAACGCAATGAATGTTGTTGAACTGTCAAAATAAAAGCCATTCCTACTACTTACTGATAATGTGTTACGCAATTACCCCACAGCAGGTGGATTGTATGATTGGTGATACCTTTAATAACCATTATCGACTGGGGCTTCCTTATTATTAATTTCCGAAGTTTATACGGTTCTATCAATGTTAATATTAGGTACTAGCTTGATATTGCGCCCCGCGGTTTTACCTGCATAAGTTTTGATCCCGTGGAATATCGGGATAAAAACATAAAATCGAATCAAAATAAAATCTTATGCCCAAATTTCATCCAAATCAGCCCGTCGATTCTGTAAAAATCTCACCGTGAAAACTTAGGTGAAGTGAGTTTGTTTTTGCTAGTAATTGACACTATTGACAGCTCACTCCACGCTCACTTCACCTAAGTTTTCACGGTGAGATGGTTACAGAATCGCACTGCTGTTCAGGCGTTTTAGCGTGAAAGCGTAACAAACAAAGATACAAAAACTCAAATCTTTTCTCTTTATACACGTAATATTAGTTTAAATAAGTAAAGATGCATATGGTAACAGTTTGGAAGTGACAGCGACTGCGCTGTCACTTCAAACTGTTACCATAGATATCTTTACTTAAATTGCCCTTCCTGAGTAGTAAGGGCAGTTTACACTCACACAGTACACTTTACACGATGCTGTTGGATAGGTTCTCACCAATCATACAGTGTGAGCTCACCAACAGTAGATTTTAAGTTTACATTCCAAAAAAAAAATCGCACGACGAAAAATCGCATCTCTGCGCGCCATCTCATATTTGCTAACAGATATTTTCTATCACTCGTGCTCAGGTGTTTGAAGATAATTGCATTGCTTTGAACCCGCCGACTTAACTTACCTACTAATTACTGGAGCCTAACTCACTTAACTGTAACTGTTGTTAACAGAGCTAAGCTCAGCTTATTCGCTTCGTGATAAACAAACTTATTCATCCGTTAGACATCAGAGTTGTTTGTTTGATTAATTTTTAATTTAATTTAAAGGGATTATAGCTTAGATTTTCTAGTCCTTTTTCCATCACTTTATTTGGTCCTATGAACTTAAATCTTGATTGCTACAGTTTACTTACAATGAGGGTTTTCTGAAGTAACGTTCGCCAGGTGGCAGCACTGACACGTCAGGTCCAGACATCTGTCAAAGAGCCTATAATGTCGGGTCGGCGGACTAAAGCACATAAGTCAAAAACATGCTTTATTTTTTCTTTGTACCAAAATTATTAATTTACATCAATACATCGGCAGACTAAAGCACATAAGTCATATTCGCTTGTTCGGGCTTGAATCTAAGTGGCGTCCTTTTTCAACCTCTTGAATCGCATTAATCTTGCGGCGTTATAAAAAACATAAGTTGAGTTATGTTAAAAGGAACACTTGAAGCTCTCGGACTTCATGGACACAGAAAGTGACTTATGTTATTAGGAACGTCAAGTGCGTCGTGTTATCTCGATTTTTAATTCGAGGGTAGGTACTCAAATTATAATTTATTGCTTACAAAAAACTGAAGTGGTAACTGTAGTGTTTTGGGTCACACTAGTCGAGTTAGTTTTGCTCTGATTTGTTAACAGAACAGTTGTGGTGTGTGTCATTTTATTTAAAAATATTCCCAATTACTATGGATTGTCAGCGAGGAAAGAAATTAGTTGAGATGGTGATGAGGAGAAACACAAATGTTGAAGGTAAGTTTGCCATGTGTTTGATTTAAATCAGAAAGTAATATATTTATCTTTCATTGTAGTTTTAACAGAAATCATCAGTGATTTGTTCATTTTAGCATCAATCATAAATAAATGATTAAAATAATAATTTTTTTAGCCTCTATAGTATGTTTTTATTTTTAGATGAACGAAATGAACAACAATCTACAGGGACAATAGCGGAAGAAGAACCAATGCCTTCCACATCATCAGGCCACACTGGCGTCATGTTTATTAATCGAGAAATGGATTTCTCAAGTGATGATTCTGTTCTGGATCCACATTTCGAACTCCCTGAAACAGCAGTAGATTCGTCGACATCCACCGATACTGACCGAAGAGCCGACACGCCACATGAGGTCGAAACATCTCCAAAAAAAGTATTCGCATTACGAAACAAGAAAAGAAAATAAAACGCAACACAGGTCAATCATATAAAACATTAAAAGGTAAAGTTGTTTCCAGCAGAACAATGAAAGAGCTAGGGACGTGTCGAATGAAATGCAAAGAGCGTATATCATTGAACGATAGACAAGCTATTTTCAAAGAATATTGGCAAATGGGAACATATCTCAAGAGAACAACTTATATGGCATCTTTAATTTAAATACACGTCAAGGCCACTCAAAGACAACGCACACTAGATCCTGACCAACAAAAGAATCGCATGAAAACATACAAATATTTTTTATTAATTCACGGGAAGCGTGAACCCATTTGTCGGGGATGCCTTTTAAAGACGTTAGGCGAAAGCGATAATTTTATAAAAACAGTTGCCACGAAAAAACGGTCGTCGATAGGTGGCACTCAAACAAATGATAACCGTGGGAAGAGTATACCCAAACATAAGATTTCTGATGAAAAAAGACAAGAAATTAAGGAACATATTTTATCATTTCCATCCTATGAGAGCCATTACACAAGAAAAACTACATCAAAAAAGTACTTGCCTTCTCATCTCACTATTACGAAAATGTATGATTTATTTTGTGAAAACCGCGACAGTCCACCTTCAGTAAAAATTTATAGTCAAGAATTCCACAAATTAGGATTATCGTTCAAAAAGCCCCGTGCCGACACATGTTATACTTGTGATAAATTCAAGATGCAAATTCAACTATGTCAGGAAGATCAGGTGAAAACTGAACTAATTGCCCAACATGAACATCACAAGACTGCCGCAGATCAAGCATACGAAATGAAAAAATGTGATACTCAAGTAAATAAAAGTGACAGTACTGTGCAAGTTTACACATTTGACTTACAACAGTGTTTACCCACTCCAGCCCTCAGCTCTTCTGTAGCTTTCTACAAACGCCAGTTGTGGACGTTCAACCTGACTGTCCATGACAACAAAACTGGAAAAGCTGTGTGTTACATATGGTATGAAACCATAGCTGCTAGAGGAGCTAATCAAATAGCATCATGTCTTTTCAAACATCTCCAAACATACGTACCTGAGAATACAAGACATGTAATATTTTATTCTGATACTTGTGGCGGTCAGAACCGAAATTCTCATGTCAGTTCAATGTTGACTTGGGCTTTGCAGAAATTAGACATAGATGTCATAGACCACAAGTTCATGGTTCCGGGTCATAGCCACTTGGAAGTGGACACGGATCATAGCATCATTGAAAAAAAGAAAAAGAAAACGGATTTTCAGATTTATCACCCGCATGATTGGATTCAACTCATCAGATCGAGCAGTAAAAAATTTGAAGTTGTCGAAATGCGCAGTTCCGACTTTTTAGATTTTTCTTCATTGTTAAAGGGTCCATTAGTATTAAGAAACAAAGATGTAGAAGGGCGACAATTTAAATGGCTCGATAAAAAGTGGTTGCGCTATGATTCTGAATTTGGCGTAATCTCCTACAAAGACACATTGGACACTGAATGTAATTTTTACAAATTTAACTTGAAACGTCGAGTTTCTGCCATACCTGACACTATTCCTGTTATATCGGTACAGCCCTTACCGATATCAAAAGAAAAGAAAGATGATCTGATTTCTTTACTCTCCTTAATACCCGACGTTTTTCATAGATTTTATTTAGATTTGCCTTCTGTGAACAATGTACGTAATACTGACCCTGATATTTTAGATAGTGAAGAAGATGAATAAATAGTTGAATATAAATTATAAATATAGGCTAATATATAAATGATGTATGCTAAATTAATTTTACGTTCATAGAAGTAACTTTTGAATGTCAACTAAAACATAGTTTATAATTATTTTTACTGTTCTCATACACTTAAGTCACAAGTACCTACTAGGTACACAGTGTTCTTTCTAACATAAGTCACTAAAATCGCTTTTTATTATATTTTTATCAAATTATATTTACGTGCATGTTAGTATTAATTAAAAACATCTCAATATTCCAATAAAGTTGAATTTATAGTTTAACGCTATTTTTTTATACAGTTTTTAGTTGTTCCTGAAAAGTTTCACTTCTGGACTTATGTTTTTTAGTCTGCCAGCCCTAGATATTTTCTTTAGTCATGACTGAATGATGAACGAATGAATGAATCGAATGATGAACGTCATCATATATTTTATATTGGAAGATCTCTTGTCACAGTGGTGCCAACTGGTGTCGTAAATTTTCACGAAAACCCTCATTAAATTGGCTCAACCAGTGGGGTGATTGTGTAAAACACTGTCAGTAGTAATGGGTTTCATTTTGACAATTCAACAACATTCATTGCGTTCTTTATGTTGTTGAACAGTCACATTTTGTGAACATATCAAGCAATGGATTAGCAATATCCTTCAAAATGATTCAGTCTAAGATTGAATGTGTGTTACGCAATAAGGGCTCAGTTGATGATATTATGAATAATTTTTCATCTGAATTTTCTGCAACTTCTGTAATAACAATGGCTAAACCAGCGGAACTGTTTGATGGCCTGTGATAGTTTGCAAATTTTAAATATGTATTATGGCTTATCCATGCGATCAGTTTATACTCTGATTTTAATTCTAGACCAAAATGACAGCTGCGATCGACGTTTTCTTTTTGTGTTGACAGTGCTTATTACAAAAACACAGTTGACAGTGCTTATTAAAGTCAGAGTGTAGTTCAAGTGGTATATCAGTATTGCGGCTCTAACGCTAAATTGCGACAACTACAATTCCTTACATTTAGCAGTCAATATTAACAGACACTCATAAAGACGTGCAAACATCACAACCATAGATATATTAGATACACCTAGATAACACAAGAGCAACTATTTCGCGTGCCAAAAATCGCACCATCTTACGTTCAAAAATCGTAAGCCGCCATTTTCGCGCTCAGTCCTGTGTATTGCTGGCTGGGGAAGCGAGAGCGAGAGCGCAAGCTTGTGACGTCATAGTAGGTAGTCAAAAAATGGCACGCTTGGTTTTCACACAGTTCGTGATACTTGCATTATCTAGGTCTATCTATATCTGTGGTCACAACATATATTACAGTGCCGCCATTATAACTTTAGGTCATCAAAATCAACCTACAATGTTCCCACTGCTGGGAAATAGACCTCTTCTCTGTTAGAGAGAGTGAGCTATGATCTACCACGCTTGCCAAGTGCGGGTTGGTAGATGTCACATGTCTTCGAATTTTTGGTTCTAAGACATCCTCACTGTGTTTTTCTTCACCGTTTTGAGAGCAGGTAACTTTATGTATACAATACCAATTCTTTAAACTTCTGAAATCTTCAACTGTCATAATATAAAAGACAATAGTAAGATAATGGCCGCCGAGCTGAACAGCTTGCGTGACGGTTAAGGAGCTAAGAAAATTGAGCTAATACAATACTATACAAAAAAAAAAAACCGTTCTATTATTCCAACTTTAGGGCAGGCTCCCTTCCCTCTTTCCACCTTTCCCAGTCTACTGCGATTGTGGGTTCTTTACTCCTTACTTGTTGTATTCAAAACTTGACCAATTGTTAGGGCAAGAGCCGACAGCACACAAAGGAATTGACCTATCCAGAGACAAAGTCCCCTGGTAAGTTACAGTGACAATGTTCGACCTTTGCGAACAACTAGATAAGGGAACACTAACGTTTATTGGGAAACTGGGTTCTTAATTACAATGTTGCTTGGTAGGACGCCGGCTTGGAGTAAATTATGAACGTTACGGAGCGTGTATTATATAATCACTGTCTTGTGTTGTAAGATGTATGTCCTAGCCAGCTGAGGGATATAAGTAATACATTTCATGAAAGCATCTTTATTGGTTTTAAGATGCAACCCAACTTAGTTGTATTCATCATCTGACTAGCCTTTTCCCAACTATATTGGGGTTAGATTGCAGCCTAACCGGATGCAGCTGAATACCAGTGTTTTACATGGAGCGACTGTCAATCTGAACTCTACAACCGAGTTGGGTAATACGGGACTGGGTGTCAGACTTTCGGGATTCTGACGACCCGTAGCGACTGTCAAAGATTCATGAATGACAGCTGGGACTAACGGCGTTACGTGCTTTCCGAGACACGGAGGGGTCTTGATATGTAAAGATGGTCACCCAACCACGGTACAACCGTGGCAAGCGTGTCTTGACCTGATCGATCGGACCGTGCGGCTGTTTTCTGACTTAGTTGTATTGAGCAAAAATATACTTCAGTAACCAGATTTGCACGGGTCTATAACAACTTATTACGTGAAAATTAAAGCCTTTGTTTAGCAATAAATTTCTGGCAGGCAATAAGTCGATTTGATGGATTACTTACTACTTGAACAGACGAGTATTTCTCTTTCATTCTAAAAGGAGTCAGTGGAATATTTATTTAATTACTATTACCTAGTAATAAATAGTTAATTTTTAATTAATTTATTGAGAAGAGAATGCGTGCGCTCGCGATAGATGGAAGGAGCGGATCGAAGCCTTTGCTCAGATCCACAGACTAGTAAAAAAAGTTACTCTCCCAGTTTTATTTTAAACAAAAAACCTTACACAACGTAGTAATAAAATCACGCCATGAATCGTCATACTTTCCCACCTTCACTACATTATCCACTGAAAAACAGAACACTAAGGTCAGCTATCAGATTTAGGTCACGCTGTGATTCCTAGGTTATGTGAATCACGCCCAAATCTATACAAATATACATGCATATTCACATGTATGTGTTTAATCAGAGCAGTAATAGTTCCTACGTACTGCACATTGCGGTTTATTGACAGAGTAACTAGTTACTACCTCTTGTGTATGGAGCGATGGTAGCTGAATTGTTGTTTACTTCGGCCATTGTTTGGTATTACCAGTAAACAAAGGCTCTATCGCAATTCATTGGAAATATAAACCAACCCCTATGTTGTGAAGGATTGTCTGCAGGTTTGCGGCTTTTTGGTTTCTCTTTATCTATTTGTTTTTAATACACTAATAGGTACTTTCCCTAATCCATTTGTTCGATGAATGAATGATCTCTTTTGATAGAATATACGTTATTACCTGGTAGTGTTTTTTTTTTTAATATTATTTTGTTGTTTATTTTCGGTGTTTTATGATTAAAAGATAGATTATTAAGTATAGGTTTATATATTTTAATAATTCAATGGCTTACACTTTAACACTTACATGATGACTGACATAAAAACCGGAGTGGTCCATAGACCAGCCCCATCATAGATAATATAAATTGGTACCATAAATATTCTAATATTCTAATTATAATATTCTAGAACAATACGCAGCAAAATGCGTCTTCCGGCTACTAGGCATATACAAAGGACCAATAAGATTCTGAAACTTACGACAAGAAACTTATCTCTACGCATTGCTCCTCGACAAAGATAGCAGATGCTTTGGGCGAAAATGGGTGGAACAATGATCAGTCTAAGTAGTTGGTAGTGAGTGAAGCATCAACACCAGTACTCGATTATTCTCGCTTCAGTCGTCATCATCAAGCTTAAAAAGCTACGTATTCTAAAAAAGCCTCCGCCAAGATGGACATTGCCCGCACAACCTGGTTAGCGGACTCACTCACCATTCCTGCTTATATTTAAACCACAATACAAGATTCTATCGTCTAGTTCCACCCAACAACAGAACAGAAGATATATTGGTTTCTTATAACAGGAATTTCTTTTTTTGGCATAATCTAAGTAGTGTGACCTTGAATACTAAAGCCATTTCACGCTTACTAGGTATTTAATGTTCCCACACAACGCGATATTTTGGGCTAACACAAAGATCCATTATTCCTTACATTTTCCTTGATCATTCATTTTCTTTTACTCGGAAAATAAACGGCTTTTTTGCTCTTAAGGCTCCGCTATGTATCTTGTGCTTACATAAATAGAACTAGCTACAAAATTATATATAATCTTATTAGATGAGGACATAAAATTACTTAGTAAATTACTTGGCTTTACTTAAAGTTATTACGTTTTATTTTTATTTATATAACAGTTGTTTGGTCCTTGTGAGCTGACTAAATATACGAGTATGGTACCTACCGAGAACAACGCACTGAGTTGTAAAGGTTGGAGCTCACTATACCAAGCCGCATCAAACTCGGCACATGCTTCCACCGAATACCTATTGCATTTGGGACACCAAGGCGCTTTGAACACAATTATTTTCTGTGTAATGCAACAGTAGTGGATGTAGTACCTACACAAACCAAATGTTACTTTCTCAGTACCTACAACTTAATACAAGGAAGCTCAAACTCAAACTCAAAGCATTTATTTCAATTAAACCTTGTAGAGGCACTTTTAAATTGTCAAAATTAAATAGTCTGTCAGTTAGTCAGAAAGTTGAAGCTAGTTGCCCATTCCAAAACGTAGATCTCTATGGAGAAGAACGGGCAAGAAACTCCATGGACACTCTTTTAAATCAAGATTTTATAAATTCCTGGGTAAATTATTCTTGTTGCTTCTATATGTGAGAACAGTGTAAAAAAAAGACACAAATGAAGAAACAATTCAAAATACATATACCTAAGATTAAAATAAGCCCAGTTAAGAGATGACCAGTCTCAACCGAAGGCGCCCGTTTACGAACATGACAAGTGGAGCAGCACCATCCAGCTCAATCAATTTGTAGGGAACCGAATGATCCAACACACGCGCCACCATCAGTGAGACTTTTAAGTGAGTATGACACGTTCTCAACTGCCATGCTCTTTGAACTCAACATCAAAAAATCATAGGTATACATGGTTCTTACATATACAAAATTTAAAAAAAATTCTTCTTAATTGTACAAAATTAGTTTGCAATTTATTTAAGCTGCTATCCCAATTCAATTCCTGTTACTTCATCGGAAAAGGGAAAGAAAGTTAGGCCTGATTATTTAGGTGCGGTCAAGATGCGGTCCAAAATAATGTAGCCTTATTACCTTGACATACCTACATGAATGTTTACGGTACAGCTAGCAAAAGGTGGTACCGAAACTTTAATATAAAATCAATTACCTACCTATTTGACCGTGTACCTATCAGTTACATTAAAGTAATATGTCATATGTGTGGGTGGGCCACATGTTATTTGATACAGAAAACCGCTTACCCAAATTCGGAATATCATATTCAAGAAAAATTACCTTTCCGAATTCAATTTAGAAAACGTATTAATATCAAAACAGTAAAATATCTATTCGGTTTCAGCTTTACTAGAAATATTATTTACAAATACTTCGAAAGAAAAAAAGGAGCCTTTGTTCGAAAAAGGGCCGCAAAATAAAGCATCCTTATTGCCTAAGTTTATGTTCAGCCGCCATTACTGTGATGTATTTGGGCATTTAAGATAGAATAGGGGTATTGGGGGTACATCTTTCAAGGTTTAATACGGCCAGTGTGGAGAGGTTCTTGAATAGAGGTGCGTATTTTTAGCTGGGTGACCTATTTTCAGCTGGCGGATGCTTCCCGGGCCGAGCTGCCGTTCTATTGACCCACATATACGCAAGCTCTGACGTCAGAGGCTGTTATTACGTCACAAGCCAGCTCTTTGTGCCCGGCCGATGTATGCCGATGATGTGTCGCGGGTTATGTTGAATGTTCAACTATTTAATTTATGATGCGGATTAGGATGTTATTGTTGTTGCGTTTTGTTGTTGAGTCATTCGAAAAAGAACTTTATTTTGAGAGGTATTAGTCACAGATTTACATTGGCATGGTGGAAATGCAACAACAATGATATCAGAATGTGTTTCAGCAGAAGCCTTATTACAAAATAATAGGTACTGACCGCATTAGGCTTAAAGCTAGTCAAATGATTTGTTATATCAAGTACTTACAAAAAAAAAAAACAATATAATGTTAACTAATCTAAAAAGAAAACATGTCTAAAGTTAAAGGGCTGATAAACAAACACATAAAGTTGATTAAAGTCGAAACATTATAAAAGGCCTTATCTTTTTCAGTTCTATTTCAATAAAGAGGTAACAAGTCAAATACAATCTTCGCCGAAAATAATATCCTGTAATGGATACAAAGCCAATTACTGTCAATTTGGAGATATTTGAGATGAGTTTGTTTTTTCGGTTAATAAATTACTTTTTAACATAACACATGTATTACTACAATTGGGTAGGCAGAGAAAACTCTGCCTGTGAGGTCACAACAAAGATGACGATTTGTGGCTTCAGTATAAAAATACTGAAGCCACAAATCGTCATCTTCGTTATGACCTGAATCAGCAACTTAGAAATTGTTAATAGAAAACCCAACCCAAACACTGTCCGATCCTAGAATTAAACGAGAGACCTAAGCAAACCATGACCATTCTTTTCTCACATAAAATTTCATTCCGTTAACTATTATTTTACCTCTGACAGCAGCAACCTTATTGTGACGAGAATAAAGATCACAATGATTTTGACAGACTTGTCAGTAGCAGCAAACCAAATGCAACTTCATTAGAATGAGAATAAAGATCATTGTCATTTGGACAGTGATGCATAACCACAGGTAAAATATAAGGACGAAGGACGAATGTGAAAGGACTGGTACGTACCTACATATTTTTTTTTTCGAACCAAAATAACAAATGAAGAATGAGTTTGATTACTGTTTCTTTAAATTAGGAGTTTGGCATACAAGCATTGTTTTCATAGTTTGTTGTTGTAGTAAGCTAAAATCGATAGCAATACACTGTAGACTAAGTAACATAGATGAAACAGCAGTACCCAGTTCGATTACGTAGTTCGAATAGTGCAGAGAACTATCAATTATTTAGAATCGACCCATTGTTGACGCCCCCGCCCCCTCCTATGAGGTGCTAGAGGCATCCAAAGCTTTATGTCCACAGAACAGGCAGTGGCTAATGCGCTGATAGCATAAAATAATAGATAACCAATATTCTCCTCCGATCCTTATTGCGATCAACTATGCATTTTCCAAATACTGGAATTTAGCTGCATTCGTTTAGACTGGAAGCCGAACCCAACATATCTGGGAAAAAGGCTAGCTATATGATGAATGCATGTAGGCACGAAGCATGGTGAATCAGGAAAATTCCGTATGACTGTTTAAGAAGCTGGCGTTGAACAGCGACAAAGGTTTTTAGCTACATCAAAAGTCAGTAATGGACTTGCTTGCACCAGAGAAACGATGCCTAGCATAAGCATAAGTATAATCAGCGTATGATATTCCCACTGCTGCCTCTGCCACTGCCTCTCACCGTGGACATAGGTCCACGGTGAGAGGGTGTGGGCCATTATCTACCACGCGGGCCTTGTGCGTGTTGGTAGATGTCACATGTCTTCTAGGACATGCCGGTGTCCTTACTTCGTTTTCCATCAGAGTTTTAAGGGCAGTGGTGAAGAAATAATTTACACAAAGTAAAGCGCCTGTCAGTGTTCGAACCTAACACCTTCAAGCCGTAAGTCGCGGTCGTTACCAATAGACCACCACTGCTAAATGATGATTCCTAAACTAAAACTGATATTGAATCAAACCAAAGTATTCTCAAAAACACCTAATAGTAAGACACAACTTGCCGCGCTTGACTCGGTGGAACGCAGAGCTAAGAGGCTCATTGTCGACGTAGAACTGGTGGATGCCAAGCTTCACAGCTTGGCTCATCACCGCAAGGTTGCCTGTTTATCGGTCTTCTACAGATTGTACTTCGGTGAGTGTGCCCAAGAACTACCCCCCTACCTGCGTCTGTTTCCGAGCGCATTCAACCCGAATTTCTTCAAAGTAAGAGTGAACAGGCTTCTTCTGGGTAAGCTCATTCCATCGTAGACTTTGTCTCTGCCACCTCTGACCTAGACTAGAGTCAAGAGCAAACCCATTTCAAATATATAAAAAAACACATTCTTGAAATTCAGTGATGCCCTTACCCCAAAAAAAATGAATTTTACTTCCCCTAGGTTTGTATAGTGGTTAAGAGGGATGGCTTCCCCTAAGGATACACTTTGTTCCCCCGTCGAGTTATCAACAAAACCAAACAAACCAACCTTCGCTATTGTTTGACAAACTCCTCTAAAAGGACATCAATAGTTCAAAATGCAATAACATCAAGCAAATAAGATTTTACAAAGGCAAAGTGAGGGATCCTCCAATCAGAACACAGCATCCACAGGGGAGATTTAAATCGTGTTCATTTGCATCCGATGTTTGTTGATTTTAGAGCCAATAAATTGTGTTTACATATTTAGGCGATTAAATTCGTTTGTGTTTGATTTAGAAGGTTCTAGATGGGTGTTAGAATATTAAAGTAATCAAGATAACATGTGTGTGGGTAGGTATGTTGTGTTGATATGTCTCTGTGATAGTCAAATAACACACATATTATGTAATGAGCCGTAGTTACTATTATCTTTTCTAAATGTTATGTTATAACTTATAAGCCTCGTTGGTCTAATAGTCGCAAACGCTACCGCTGAGCATGTGGGTCTGGGTTCAATTTCCGGGCTGGGTAAAGTATTAATAGGTTTTTCCATCAGGAATTTTTAAACAACTGGCGAAATGGGGTATACTATAGATTACATCTCTGCGACTTCTCTAAGACTTCGGAGATTACAGGCGTGATGTTGTGTTATAAGCCTGTTGTAAGACTGAAATTAATGCCGATCAAGCTGTTTAGATTTCGAATTATTCACACTTCATTACTTCACATCTTTCCTCAACGGAATATTCTGCCAATAAATACATTCTAATCCAATCACGGCTTTCCCTTTGAATATAAAAGTACACAGAGAACATAATAGAGGAAATTAAACATTCCCAGTGAATGCCAGCTTTCTATTCCAATACAAATCATTTGAAACATCGGTTCTGCACTCTGTTTTATATTTTCTTGTTTTCTCTATTCACTCGGAAATCCATTAGTTGGTCGGAGAAAAAAAACGAGTGATTCCAGTTCGAATGTAGTTTTCAGCTCATCGGAGATTTTTCTGCCAAGTCGCCCTTTACGTGGACACAGACTAATGAATTTTGTATGTGTTCTTTATTTGTTTAGGTTTTATCTAGAAGTAGAATTGGTTTAATGGTCTTGTGGTTTTAGGACCTAGGTCAGGCAAGGTTTACAAAAAAATCTTCTTTAAAAATAATCTAAAGCAGATTATTTTTAAAGAAGATTTTTTGTAATCGTTATATTTTCAATAATAATATAAAATAATGATTTATTTTAGGTATATAACACCCATTGCTAACATAAATTATTAGAAAAAAAATAATCAATTGCAAAAAAAAAAAACAATCAATGCCCTGTAATCAATGCACTGCTATATTTTTACATTATCTTTTAATGCCATTAACTAAAAAGTTAAAGTCTATAGCAAACAGAATCTATAATAGTCTTTATCAAAAGATTTTTAATACTAAAACAACTTTTGTTACCTTCTCCGTAATTGCTATTGCGATCATTAAATTGACATTTACTTAAAAACTGCAACATCTTACCAAACTATGTCACATTCAATTTTCACAAAAGCATCGTACATGTGTCACTTTTCATTTAAAGTTGAACATATTGGAATTTTCTTGTAAAACTATCGTTGCGTGTATCGAATAATAAAATATTATATCGAAAAATAATGAATTGACATTTGAAGGGCACTGTGACAATAGTGTATCGAAATGGATGAAAAATCACGTGTGACTTGTAATTATTTCTAAGTATTTTTATTTAACATGAAACATCTTTGCCAGACTTTTTCTAATCAAAAGAAAATGAGTCTCATTTGCAACCCAATTTTGATCCTCCTCCATCAATGAAAATAAATTGTTCATTTCAAAGCTTTGAAGATACAGACTACCACTCTAAATCTTACCGAATGGATATAAAAAAGGAAATTGCATATAGTCTATGCACCTACTTTGCGGTTGGAGTAAAAAATGAGACGATAGCTCGGACTTTTTAAATGGGTCACATAATATTAGATGTTTTTGAAGACGACTTAAAAATATACAACAAAATATCATTAAAGTTTTCTTAACGAATAATACATCCATGCTAATATTATAAATTCGAAAATAACTCTGTCTGTCTGTCTGTATGTTACCTTTTCACGCCTAAACCACTGAACGGATTTCGATAAAATTTGGCAGAGAGATAGATTGCATCCCAGGGAAGGACATAGGATAGTTTTTATTGACATACCTGGCGGGCGAAGCCGCGGGCGAAAGCTAGTTATAAATATTTATGAATTCTCTGCCCTAATACACTACTCTAGGTTATGATCGTCCAGCCGATATGGCTTTACTTGTATTAAAGATAAGTGCCGCGAAGACATCTCGACCCGTTACATAAAACTACTGCAGATTACTTCCAAGCTTATATACTGTCATACTTTTATGTTATTAGCCCATAAGATATTCTAGAGCGTCGTATCGTAATACTCATATACCATCTTAGTAGCTTTAGTGATTTTATTATGGGATGTTAGAACATATTTTGCGATTTTTACTCCCTTGTATAATAGCGTTTTCATCAGAAGCACACAGCTCAAAACACATAACACAACCACCTATACCACACAACTCACAACAACAACAACACAACACAACACAAACTGCAACTGACCTCAGACCAAACTAATCATTTTTCAATAAACCAATCAACGTTATGTTCCACAGTAAACAGTTATGTCTTAGTACCTATTTCAGAGTCAACAATAGTCCAATTTGACTTATGACATTCAATAGAATGTAGCCAATTCACTCCCTAGAGTTTCTAGTTGTATATAAGTTTCCTTACAATTCAGACTCCAAGCAATAGAATGCAGTATCAGGCAATACCAACAGGTGCAACCTTATTGCAAATGTTATAGAAGACAGTGAAGTAACATTAGTTTCTGAATGGTATTACTTTCTAAGCAATAAGTATGTAACAGAACAAAATGTCAATTTTACATGTTCTCCTTTTATTAAGGGTTGCATTAAAGTATCTTTCACGTACACCGTTTCTGTAACTGCCCGTGATATCACAGCGGGCCCTATCAGAATACCAGCGCTGCGATATTAATTTTTTAAATGTCGCAGCATCATGCTGAGATAGAGATAGCCTTTTGGCCTCGTATAGGACTTTCTGTTTCATTTTCCTTTTGTTACTTTTTTATATAACTTGGATTTTTATTTTGCTGTGTTTAGGTTTAGTTTGTGATATTCCTGTAAGAGTCGCAATAAATACTTTTTCTTTCTTTCTTTCTTTACACGACGGTAAATTGTATTTGATTACAGTTTGTGGATATTCTGCTAATAAAGACTCATGTCAAACTCAAACCATTTATTTCAATTAAACCATTTACAGGCACTTTTGAATTGTCAAGAAGTCAGTCAGTCAGAAAATATGAAGCTAGTTGCCCATTCCAAAGCGTAGGTACCTATGGAGAAGAACGGGCAAGAAACTCCATGGACACTCTTTTTAAATGATATTTTACAAAAATATTAGTTACATCATTACTTTTGATTTTACAATTATATAATGTGAGAACGATGTAAAAAATTAAAAAACCGGTCAAGAGCGTGTCGGGCCACGCTCAGTGTAGGGTTCCGTAGTTTCCCGTCCGTCACAATAAGTGTTCCCACTTATGAGTGGTATCCATTATGTTCGCGCTCCAGCAGCGCTCCGCGCTCCTGCAACTGCTCCCGGTAGTGGGTACGTGTGCGAACACGGAGCGTGCAACATTGCACGCTCCGCGGCAGGCGCTCCGACTCGTGACGGTTTTTAGCGCGAACACAAAAGGATACGTTCAGGATAATAAAATATATAAACGAAATTTAAAAAAATGCTTGCATAGGTATACGATTATACTACAAACTTAGTCCAGAAATTATTTTGTACAATTTTTGTCTTTTTTTGTACAAAAACTGTTATTTCCATCAAGTTCAAAATAATTTTCCTAGAAAGTTCTTATAGAGTTCTACTTTTCAGAATTTTTTCATATTTTTTAAACTTATGGTTCAAAAGTTAGAGGGGGGGGGACACATTGTTTTTTACTTTTGGAGCGATTATTTCCGAAATTATTGACATTATCAAAAAATTATTTTAGTAAACCCCTATTAATTTTTAAATACCTTTCCAACAATATATCACACGTTAGGGTTGAAATTAAAAAAAAAATCACTTCCCACTTTACATATAGGGGGGCTACCCTAATAAAACATTTTTTTCCAATTTTTATTTTACCACTTTGTCGGCGGGATTGATATACATATTGGTACCAAATTTCAGCTTTCTAGTGCTAACGGTCACAGAGATTAAGCGAGGACGGACAGACGGACAGACAGACATGGCGAAACTATAAGGGTTCCTAGTTGACTACGGAACCCTAAAAAGACGTACGTGTTAAATCGTCCGAGTACAACAAATAGAACTTAACAAACTACAATCCAAAAATAAATTAATTAAAAATAAGCCGAGGCAGCTAAGTGATGACCAGCCCCAACTGACGGCGCCCGTTCCCGAACATCACGCATAAATCAGCACCATTCAGCTCAACTATTTTGAAGGGAGCTAAATGATCCAACACACACGCCACCGTCAGCGAGACATGTCTTGTAGGAACAATATTTTAATTCTTCATCTTCATATCGCTGGCACGTCTTTATTCAGATCTTGTTGGCCCAAAGCGTCGCCAGTTCTATGACGACGTCGACGACGTTGGGACACAGAGGGCAGGATAGAAGGTGGAACATAGTTTGCGGCATAGCTCTACGAAGGGGGATTGGGAGATGTCAAAGTTTGTATGGAAGAGTTTTAGCGCGCGGTCCGATTAAAGGCTCCTGCAAACAGGCGCGACGCGCGATTTTATCACGTGTCGTGCCTGTTTGAAGGAGCCTTAACTTGAAACTCAGTATTTATACTTAAGAACAAAAATAAAGAATAACGTGTATCAGGGTTTGTCGAAAATCTACCCCTGACGGGGCAAAAAGTGGTAATTAGATTTTTAAGGTGATTTTAGTGAGTGGCTTGATGAAGTCCAAAACAATGGTATAAATAAATTTGAACTTGAAACTTGGTACAAATACACAACTAAGTAAATTATAAAGTTCGTAATTTTTTGAAATTCTAAACTAACCCAAAGGGAGATTGGGAGTGTCAAAATTAGTATGGAAGCATTTTAATGCGCGGTACAATAAATTAACTCAAAACTCAGTTCCTATGTAAGATCAAAATAAAATATAATAAAGTGGTTCAGGGTTTTTCGAAAATCTATCCCTAACAGGGTGAAGAGGGCTAGTCAATTTCACAGGGGAGAATTTTATTAAGTGGCTTGATTAACTGGAAAATTGGTACCTATAAATAATCTTTAAGTCAAGTTATAGAAACATTCCACACGATTTTTCAAAATTCCACACCTAAGGGAATAGAAAGAGGGGATACAGTTTATATGAAAAATCTTATTCATTTGGTTAATAAACTTTTTGGCAATATTTGGCTCAGTAAATAATAAAGATTGTCACTTTTAGTTTAAAAAAACCCCTCACAGAGGATTTAGGGGGTAACAAAGTTGATAGGTTAGAAAAATATGTAACCCGCTGTCGGATTAACTCGAAACTCGGTACTACTAAAACAAAAAGTAAAAATGGTATATGTTTTAGGGTTTTTCAAAAATTGAATCCTACCAAGGTGGAAAAGGGTAATAAAGTTTAAGGGGTGGATTCTACTGCTTGCTTCCATTAACTCGAAAATGGGTATGGGTCTTTGAGTCAAGTTATGAACACATCTCAAGCGATTTTTCAAAATTCCACCCATGCGGCCCCTGCAATTCCATCTGATCCCTTTGATCTATAATCTTAAAAATTGGCCCGAATACTTGTTTATATCTAAATAAATGATAAAGATCATAAACATAAATTTTCGAAATTTTAATAGGAAAGTACGAATTTCACGTGGAAGAAGCCGCGGGCAGAAGCTGGTGTGTTATAAAAATGAATATAGAGTGATTCGGGATAGCGTTCATTCGGGATAAAGTGATTCGGGATTTCGACTTTCGGCCTAACGTATACGGGTCGACGTAGTTCCTTTAAGATGAGATGAGTGACAAACATTAAATTCTAAATGGCCCTTCCAAATATTATTTGAATGAACGCCTTTTCATATCTTTAAATTACTTTCAACTCAAACATCAAGTTAGTGGTAGTTTTCCTGAGATTTTCACAAACAAATGACCCAAATTCAATCCACATTTTTCTTTTATTATAATGAAAAGATTAGAAACAGGCGGCATCTTTATTACCGGTTACGTTATAACAAAGTCCTTTATTTAGCCGATTTCTTAAGCTTCAGTTTAAAATTCTATAAGTGCTTTCTTTTGTTCGTTTACGAAGAGAAAATCTACTTCGGCTTTAATTGAAAATAAACTTTATTTTGATAAAGATAACGTGCATTTTCAATTCCATATTTTTTAGGGTACCATAAACGTTCAGTGATTATTTTTAAATGGTCTATTTAATAGGCCCCTTTTTGACTCAACTCCCAATAAATTATTTTAGATTGGCAATCTTTAGACCCAAAAAACAATTATTGTACGTAGCTCCACGTAGTTCTAATTTACCGAGCCTTAGGTACAGACGCCAGCACATCAAGCTACCCGAAACTGTAAAATTTTCCCACTCAACTTTGAACCTTATGCTATAGCGATAAAGTTGAAAATCTATTAAAGAAATTTGACAGATTGTAGTAGCTTGATGTACTGGCGTCTGTACTACTTGTTTTGCCTACACTTAAATAGGTACTTGAAAAAAAGTAAATAGCACTTAAGTGTACTTAAACGTTTTGTTGGAAGAAAGCTATTTTATTATACCTACCTTTAATTAAAAACCAATTTAGTAACAGTACTCTCCAGAACAGACAGCTACCTTATCTATATATTCTTTACAAATAAATATTCTATATAAATAAAACAAAGTTGGGTTAGTTACACCATTTAGAACTCATGAACGCCTGGACCGATTTTTATGATCTTTGATTGTTGGATTTATCTCCGCCCCGAATAGCAGAATAACTATTAAAACACGGGACAAGTTCACGAATAAAATAATAATCAAGATAATTAATTTCTCATACATTCGTTCTTATTGATTCTGCGGCGGCACAAAGTTCGCCGGGTCAGCCAGTTGTCCATAAAAATATACAACCATTATGAGAACTACCATTTCTGCACAAAATAAAAACATGCCTTCTCCAAAATAAAAATAAAATATTCAGTTAAAGAATATTTTTCTTTTAAGGGTAATACATATTAAATTTATTTCGTTTTATAATAAAAAGGTTGTAACTGTTGTGTTTTATTTTTTTATATATTATATTATATTTTATATTAGAATATAAATGTATATTCATGTCTATACCGAGTCTAAGCGTTTTGTATTGTTTATTATAGTATAAGTCGTATACTTAATAACTTAGGTTTTAAATATACCCACGTGTAATATTGCAAATATTCGTATACCGAATTTAGCGGCGAATTTGTCCTGAACATAACTGTACTAACCAACTTTGTACCTACCATATCCGACGAATAAATGTCCATGCTATAAAACTTCAATCCTATTCATCAAGACTACTGTTTTATTCAATAACACAAACTTCATTAAAATATTTATTAAGGTCGAACGCAGCGGTAGTTTGTAATTTGAATCGAGTACCAACCTAGATTGAAGTGCTTTTGTTCCAAGAACATCAAAGTTTCTGTAAATCAAAGTTTGTTATCATCGGTCTCCTAGTGCTAATTTCACCGATGAAACTGAACGCGATCAGCACACAACTGCGTTCAAGAGCTGTCAGTCTCAATATTTCACAACAATCATGACACTGACAGCTCTTGAACGCAGTTTAGATGTGCCGACCGCGTTCAGTTACATCGATTAAATTCGCCCTTATATTGATGACCCCTGACCTTTTCCACTCGCAAGTTACTTCGTAAGACCAAGCACGAACGCGCAGAGAAAACGTAACGTAAGATTTTAAAACTGAAAATATTCGTTTCGCACATAATTTTAAGTTTTAACAGTTTCCCTGTCCCATGAGTCATATTATGATTCATGTTGATTGTTTAACTATTGTGTCTACTTTATGGACAGTTAAGTTGTTAAGTATTTACTAGCTATTGCCCGCGCCTTCGGCCGCGTTGATGTTGGACAATCCCACGGGAACATACTACCGACATTTGCAGAACCCTATGTGTTAATCCATGTTATAAACTGTGTGCCAATTTTTATCCAATGTTTATGCACGCTAGTCGAAGTCGGCATGATTTTTTCCGACATCTTCAACAATAATCGTCATATTGCAGCCAATTTACACTAAACCTTAATGAATCACCTGAACCTTCTTCATTTATCACTCCGTCTACCTGCTAAGAACTGTTTGAAAATCCGTTCGGCAGTTTTTGAGTTTATCGCGTTCAGACAGACAGACAGACAGAAGAGGCGAGGAGATTTTGTTTACAAAATAAAAAACATTCAACATCAAAAAAAGAGACTGCAAAGTGAAAGATAACTTTAATTTCGGAAGTCGGTGTCGTTGGGTTCGTATTTTCGTTGTTTGCCGCCGACTTCCGAAATTGAAGTTATTTTTCACTTTGCAGTCTTTTTTGGAAGTCGGTTATTTTTTTTTTTAAGGTTTTATTTTTCATTTTTAAGTTATAGGTACTTACCCTACACAAATTCGTATTATTATAACATCATCAATATAAACTAAGTGGCAAAAATACGTATTAGTGAAGCTAACTCAAAAACTTCCCAAGGATTTTTTAAATCGATTAACAGTTTCCGGAGATATCGCGTAACATACATATAAAAGAAATACAGTCGAATTGAGAACCTCCTCCTTTTTGAAGTCGGTTAATTATGTAAAGATACGGCACTTATAGCCACAATGTATCCCATGTCAATTCCACTAAGCCACCACTGAAAAGTCGTAGGAAAGCAAACGACGCAATTTCGTTTACTTGAATTTTTACCAGTAATTTTGGTTTAAAAACCTATACTGAACTACTGAACCGATTTTGATGAAATTTCTATAGGACCAATCGGCTTATAAATAAAGGAGTTCTGACGTAAAAAACATTAAAAAAAAATATTTAACCGAATTTATAACCTCCTCCTTCGTTTGAAGTCGATAAAAAAAATGTGACGTAGTTTTTAGACTTTATTTATAGCTATAGCATAATAAGCCTGTAATGTTTCCCACTGCTGGGACACGGGCCTGCTCTCTGTGAGAGGGGGATTTATAGCTATGGGTTGATACCAATTGTGCCTGTCGCAGAAATTTAAACCAAAATGCTATCATCATTATCATTTCAGGCGAAAAACGTCCACTGCTGAACACAGACCTTCCCCAAAATGCTATAGGGTATTTATATTTTCGATTCAGAATCGTTCGAATGAATGTAACTATTACTTCGCGCGTTTGTGTTAAGCCCTCAGATTGTTTCAGGAATCCAATAGTCATTAATAAATTTTCACCGCGAAACCACTTTGTGAATTGATTAATTGGAAATTGTTTGGGCTTCGAGATTTACCCATTAAGTGTCGGGAATTATTGATAGTGAATTTCTGTACCCTGATTTAGCACAAAGACCTGTGTTATTATTGGGTATGGGTATTATAAACTGGACTGGTTTTTGACCGGTAAAAGGTCTTGACATATTTTTGGCGAAGCCTTTGTTCCTTCGAAAGACGAGATGTTATATCTAAATATAAAGGATTTTGAAATAGAAGATATTAATCTGACTATGGGCGCTAAGCACTTCAAAGAAAATGTTTTTAATAGATAGTTCGTCATCATAAGTCATCATCTGCCTAGCCTTTTTGCCAACTATGTTGAGGTCGGCTTCCAGTCTAACCGGATGCAGTTGAATACCAGTAGTTTACATGGAGCGACTGCCTATCTGACCTCCACAACTCAGTTACTGCGTAATACGGGTAAGTAATAGATGATATAACAACAAAATCTCTAATATTTACAATATATAACAACGGAACCTATAATTTTATTTAATATAGCGATTAGTTAATATAATGAACGATTGATATAATTTTAAAATAACTAATTTTCATAAGCATAACATACATTAAATATAAAATCGTTTGACATACCACTCAAAAGATATAAAACTTATTTGGTCTAATTAAACAATAACTTTGTATTTTGTTTAAGAAATATTTAAAAGTATTTTTTCTTTGTTTTATTCTTTGTAAGTTCTATCGTAGTTATAGGTAATAGTCACCTAAGTAGATATTAAACATAACTAGTAACTAATTACCACCTGCGCTAAGATAGGTCGACGGAGCCCCGCTTCGCGGGGCTCCTATTTCTGGGTGGTTTAAAAAAAAATAACCACGAAGGCTAAGGCGGGAGCTCCGCTCCGCTTCGCTCCCGCCTTAGCCTTCTAACCTAACCTATCCGAGTCGGGGTACTCTGAGTCGGGGTGTTAACCATAATGACGTTTTTATATACATATATTAAACGTTAGATCTAATGATTTTCGATTAAATAAACAATATACATATTAAACGTTAGACCAAATGATTTTCGATTACATAAACGTTATATCAAACAACGTTATACTAATTAAGTTTTAGAATAAATAAATGTTATATGTAAAGAAATTATATCAACAGTTGGTATATCTCACGTTGATTATATCTTATGAACGATAATAAAATGAAATTAGACCAAATGAGTTTATACGTTATGAGACGCACCCGCGTAATACGATACCCCTTTGTAAAACTCTTTGTCAGAATTTCGGGCTTTTGACTACCCGTAACGACTACTAAAGATCTACAAATGACAGCTAGGACCAACGTTTTAATGTGCTTTCCGATGCACGGAGGGGTCTCAATGTGCAATAGTTGGTCACCCACCCACGGATTGACCTTCTCAGCTCAGCTCAGATCGATCACTGCTACTGTAGATAGATAATGAAAACAAAAATCATCTTTCACAGTGTGAATCAATTTAACGCAACAATCAGAGCAATGCCACTATGTTACTACACTACACCTATAGTTTATTGCACAAACCATATTCAATTCCCACTCAATCAAAATCGAAACCCAAATCGCAACGTAGGTACCTACATAACACATTTAGGTAAGTACTATCACTAAAGCAAAACTTTTGTTTATTTTTATCGTATGTTTGGAAACAATCTTATCAGCTACAGACTTGGAACACGTATCTTCATATGTACCTACTAGCTGTCAGCTTCGTCTCGTATTCCAATTTTGAAAACAAATAAAACTGGCTGATCTATACGATGGTGGATGTGAAATGTGTCTGAGTACACAAGACTACACTTCGAGCTATCCATATCCAGTTTTCGCTGACCTCTCATTTTACGGAAAATCTATACAGAAATGTGTGGTCGTATTTAAGGATATGGTACAGACAATCAATCCGAACAACTTTCTCCATGGGACCTATCTCATCATCATATCAGCCGAACGACGTCCACTGCTGGAACTAGGCCTCCCCTAAGCATCGCCACTTCGGCCGGCCTTCTTTGTTTCCCGCACCCAGCGAATTCCTGCCAGCCTTCACAAGGACTTCGGTCCTCCTTGTGGGAGGCCTTCCAACGCTATGTCTTCCGATACGCGGTCGCCAACTCGCCAGTCCAGAACCTTTTGGTCCCACCGTCCGATACAAAACTTCAATACCTTTTCAACCCGAATGTAGGGGACAGCTTTTTAGCTGTATGTAATGCGAGTTCAGTATATACTGGAATGTATAGTTCCATGTCTCGTTGTGCATACAGTTGATGTATCCAGACTTGGTTGTCTAATCTTTACACATCTGTTATATGGTGCGATGGAGCTTTCTCTAGGAATAGTTTGGGAGACAATAAAATTGGTACGAAGTGTTGACTGTAATTGAGATTGTCTCAAGGATGGAATTAATCAGAAGTTCAGAACTTGGCTGATATTTGTAGCTTTATATGAAATGAATGCTTGAGGTCTATTCCCTAAGCACGAGTTCCGTAATTTCGGAAATTACGGGCGTTGCGTACTCCGTGTCACTTACGGACATATGATTAGTTAAAGGCCTGAACTAAAAAGCGGCCAAGTGCGAGTCGGACTCGCGTACCGAGGGTTCCGTACAAGGAATGATGGGCATTTTTGTATGGAGCCTGGCCTTATGACCAATAGAGTTCTAATGCATGTCAACTTATCGCTTATAACCGGCAATTACTTGGTATGTAAAAATGTTGGTACTTATGTAAAAATGGTCACCCATCCAGGGACCAACCGCGGCCAGCACAGTTTAACCTGAGCGATCGACGCGTGCGGCTGTTATTACTGAGCCCTAAGCCCCCTCAATCTTATGAGTCGATAACTAATATTATTGAGAACTACAGTGAACATTAGCGTCATAAACTAATACGTTTACATGGTAGGTACTTGCCGGTATTTCATAGCCTTCTGCTCATAATGAAAATTGTTGCTTATAATAAGCTTACATTTGATGTATATGTGGTTTTAAATGGACTTAATGGGCCAAAACGCCCATCATTCTTTGTACGTATGTAAATAGTTTTAAAATTATTTTTTTTATAATGTAACTACCAATTTACGTTTTTCGAATTTTTTTGTTTACTTGTCCTATATGATATTGCTTCTTGCCAAATTTCATGATTCTAGGTCAACGGGAAGTACCCTATGGGTTTTTATTTCGGAACATAAACGCCCGTATCTTTTGATCGCGATGACTTAGAAGTTTGATTTTTTCACTGCTTCAAGGTAGTGCAGTCTTGAGTATTTGATATTAATTTCAACTCGATAACTCCATGCGTTTCTGAGAAAAAGGGCATTGACTGACAGACGGACAACGAAGTGATCTTATAACGGTTCCGTTTTTCTTTTAAGATACGGAACCCTAAAATGGATTGCGGTAAAGGAACAAATAAATCTAAGATTTATCTGTGAACGATAAGATCATCATCATCCACGGGTGAGTATAGTCCTTTTCCTTTTTGTGCCATGCTTCCCTGGTCCGTGCGAGTCTCATCCAGGTCTTCCTGCGATCCTTTGTAGGTCGTCCACCCACCTGACTATTAGTCTGCCAACGCTCTTACTACTGTATCTCGGTAACCATTCCACTACGGCTCTGCTTCACCGGCTATAAAATACTCAGGCTATAATCCCACTGCTGGAACACAGGCCTCCCTCAGTGATAGGGAGGGAGTGGGCCGTCACCCACCACGCGGGCCCAGTTCGGGTTGGTATATGTCACACGTCTTCGATGTTTTAGTTTGGGGACATGCCGGTTTCCTCACGATGTTATCCTTCATTGTTTTGAGAGCAGTGGTGATGAAATAATTTACTCAAAGTAAAGCGCTTGTCTGGGTTCGAACCTACGAACTACAACTAGTAAGTCGCGACTGTTTCCACTGGGCCACCACTGCTCCTCACCTGCTATAACGATACGATAATTCATAGAAAGTAAGTTTGTTTGTTACCTTTTCACACCTAAACCACTGAATCCATCATCCTGAAATTTTGCATATACGTTGCCAGGTGCACAGAAACGGACATAGGGTACCTTTCATCCCGAAAAAAAGTGCTGTTCCCGAGGAAAACAACAATAACGTTATTATTATAATAGATGGCGCCACGTGTCTTTCGAACAGAACTAAGGGGGCGCTGCTAGTACCAGATAAATGGAGTTTATGATACAATACATAGGTATCGAAAACTCCAAAATTCCTCAATATCCAGTACAAAAGATTTAAACCCTTTCTCAATAAGGATCGAACTGGCCACAAAAGCGATAGGGACACATAACAATAGACGTAGAAACTGCCACAGAGGATTAGCTTTACCAATATACTTGCGGTCACACCGAACAGTGGTGTCGGCTATCAATAAATTAAATCTTGCGACCTGTACCTATTATGCTGCCTTTCCAACAGGGATGTGCGAGGAAACGTAGCGAGGGATGTGTTTGTGAAGAACCAATAGAATCACTTCATTTAACTAGCCTTGCTCGGCGCAGTTCTAGTGGAAACGTCTCGGCGGAGCGAGGTTATTGAATGTTCAAAACAAGTGCTAGGTCTGTGTTGCGAGGGATGTGTGCGAGAGATGTGTTACGAAGGATGTGTGGCGCGCGCGCTCTGCTCCCACCACACCTCACCCCGCTCGCATCTAAGAGAAACCGCTACACATTTCATTGCACACTGTTTCGAGCTTAATAACGCATCCTGGTACTACACATACTACACACTCACACGAGGTACTACACACTCACACCGTTTCACAGCCTCGCTACGCATCCTCGCACCACCCAGCTACCTAGCACATCTCTGGTGGAAAGGCAGCCTTAGGCCCGGACTCCACTGAAGCGGAGCTGGGCGGAGCGGAGCGGAGACCTACAGGAATCGACCAAACACAATGGTTGAAATCCTCATCACGTCACTCGTCTCGTCTGTGATTGGTTGATTCCTGCACGTCTCCGCTTCGCTCCGCTTGAGTGAAATCCGGGCCTTAAGCCTGAAAATAGACACCATAGTACTTTGAAGTAAAATAGATACAATAATATACCTGGTGTTTAATAGGATTCAAGAAATAATAACATTGAATCTCGTTAAGGTCCCGGACTCTCGGCTGTCATTTGTAGATCTGTGACAGTCGTTCATCATCATCATCAACGTCACTGGCAGCCTTGTACCACCCTCTGCTGATTTTAGGCTTCCTCCCTTTTGTGCCTGCCTTCCCTGGGCTGTGCAAGTCTCATCCAGGTCATCTAGGGTTCAAGAAACTTGTATTATATAGTAGTAGTGTAGCGGTATCTACAACGCCACATGCAAACAACGCGTCATACTGACGTCACGCAAATCCTGCATCGCGCAAGCAGAGTTTACCGCGCAACTAGCATAGATACAACGGCCCGACACGAATCAACGGGCAGTTGCCCACCAGACACAACACCCGTCTGGTCGGAGGATCCTCCCTTTTCTATGGAGGATGAGTGAACTTTACACCCTGTTCCTCATACCTCTATAGTAGAAACAAGAACCTTGTATCATTGTATCTGGACTTCTAACGCCATCTAAATGTTCATAACATCATCAGATCGGAGGTGTACCTTACCACATCTTTCTCCAGTTATGTTGAAGTCTCACGTAAAAGGGGCGTGCCTATTGACACGAGTAATGCATCAAAAAAAAAATGTAGTCATTCTGCAAGTAGTCCCACGTTTTTTTTTTGTATGGAACTTTAAGCTTTATCAACGTTTGGTACAGTTAGCAAGACAAGATATAACAATACTGTTTTAAGAATTTTAATTTTTTACTTTTTCGTAATTGTTAATTATTGTCTTTAGAACTGTTGATTAATATCTTTATGATGATTGTTTATTATTTAATAATTTAAGGTTTATTATTATTAAACCTACATGTATGAATGTTCATTATTACCTCGTGTGTTAATTGGTGTCAAATTGAGTGATGATTTAATCTTTTCTGTTTAAGTGACAATTTTTATTGGAGGGGCCCGTGGCTAAATAATAACAGCCCCACAGATCGATCGATCAGGTTAAGCTACGCTTGCCGAGGTTGGTCTGTGGATGGGTAACCATCTTTACATACCACGGATATGGTCCCAGCTATCGTTCCTGGATGTTTGACAGTCTTTACGGGTAGTCAAAAGCCCGAAAGTGTGACAACCAGTCTTACCAAGGGCTATCTATTACCCAGTAACTGGGTTGTGGAGGTCAGATAGGCAGTCGCTCCATGTAAAATACTGGTATTCAGCTGCATCCGGTTAGACTGGAAGCCGACCCCAGGCTAGGCAAATGATGATGATGTGACAATGTTGTGATGATTAAATACATATTTTGTAACAACTTCTTTTTTTTCATTATTTCCACACACACACATTACTACACACCACGTCCCACGTTACTATCAAAAGTAGAAAAGGTACAATCAGTAGCAAAAGGCTACTGATTGTACCTTTTCTACTTTTGATAGTAACGTGGGACGACTTGCAGAATGAGAATATAATATATTTTGATTTTCTGCAAGTCGTCCGAAATGGGCAGTACGCATGTAGGACAAGTTGATGAATTACTCAGAAATAGCGCTTGCGAACACTTAACCAACTAGGCAACGCCTTAAAGAAAATTTTCCTTTGTCATTATTTGTAGTTAGTTTAACTTAGTAGGTAATTTATTATAACCTATTAATAGATTTAGAGATAAAGCGTTTCCGTTTGATTTAATTTGGTTTCATCTTTAAGTTTTTCTAATCTTGAGTACCTATTATACCCAAACAAACAAATTGTTTAATAAAAAGTTTTTGTATTTCATTCAATTTTGTCAACTGCTTACTACAGAGAATTCTATAGCGTCATCTTTGACCTATATTCCCCCTCAATGAAGTACCTATTCGTGACTGTAGCCATTTAGTTTTTAATTCAGGTCGGCTGCTAACCTTGAACTTGTCACGTCTGCTTGACTAACCTTTTTCGACATTTCATTCATTTCACGTTTTGATATAGTTCGCGTCAATCTTCATGGCGACTGTGAAGTGCGTATCTCACTGCGCAGTACCCCACCCCTCACCCCCGCTGACCCATGAATTTGATATTGCGCAGTGACTCGCCTGATGTTCAGAGCATAGAATTTGAAACGGGCTATACCTACTGCAAGTACACTTTTATAATTTCTAACGTGACAATATTATTGTGGACGTCCACGGCATCACGATAGCACAGGGAAGTAAAATGTATGGTGGTGGTGGTGTAATGTGTGTATTGTATGGTCGTGTTACAAATTATAAGCGCACATGGACTCCTTCTTTTGTTTTGACATAGGAACAAAAACACATCACTCAAGTGGCCGCGATTGCATATAACTTGATTATAAACCTTATCACTCAAACATAATGTTTATTATCGTATATCGTGTATTTGCTACTTTGAACGAAAATAAAACAAAAACAGCAGCAGCAGTACCTTTGTACTGAACCCCCTTTTAATAAACGTACTACATCAGATGAACAGTTGCACATCGATTTCTCTCTTTCAGTCGTCAGTAATTTGACTTTCGAAAGAAGAAGACAAAGCGTTGTGTAACTGTACAGACGCCATACGACGTTTGTTAGTAAGGAGGTAAGTTTGAAAAACTATATTGCCCAATAACACCATAACATTATATGTGGTCTTATTTTTCCAGCCGTTTTTGTTGCGCTCATTGGAAATCTAATAGGTACTAATGTGGATCGAAGTATGACATACCTAATTGTCATTATTTGATCAATGTTGCTACTTACCTACATAGTCAAAATGATCTCAACAGTTGAACAATCATTAATTAACACACATGCTTATTATTTAAGACGTAATGTTGCCCACACGCATGAATTTCCATAATGACAGCACATAATGTGTCATAATAAAAGTTTATCTCTCTCTTGGCGATAGTATTAGTGAAAATTACAAAATATATAAAACGTTAGACTTGCCCTCATTTTCTTATGTAGCACGAGAAGTATCAATACTGAGAAAAGTGAGCTCACACATTCCTTATATGGCTTTACATGCGACATTGCGTTTGCCAGAGTTGACAAAATGAAACAAAAACACGACCATCTTTTAACGCGAATCTAAAGATTTAATCTTTTAAAGTTACAAAGTAAATCCTATGGATAAACAAAAAATATTATATGCTTTTGAAGTCAATGGAATCCGTGTAGCAGAAAACGCTACAAATACAAGTTTCATATTTGAATACACTTCAACAGACAGATCGGAGATTGTAGAGAACATCATTACTTTCTCAACATTTGATCCTGAATAGGTACTTCTTAAGACCTAAATATAATTATTTTGGATTGCCAGTTACCTACAGCAAGAGTATGTACTCCAGACTGGGAAGGCGATTATTATTTTTAATGATTATGACAAGTTAACGAGACAATTTTAGGGTTCCGTACCAAAATGGTAAAAAGGAGTCCTTATGGTGAGACTCAGTCTGTCTGTCTGTCACAGTTGGATATCTCAAAAACTACTAATGCTATACACTTGAAATTTAGAATAGTTTTATATTCTAAATTTCAAGTTGCACATTTTTTGCAACAGGGACTGAAAAGGGGCCCGGAAATTTCGAAGTGGGGCTACTAGGGCATGTGGGTTATCATATGAAAGAGCGCAGTATGCACATTACCAAAAATTTTCAGGTGTTCCACAAGGATCGATTTTAGGACCACTTCTATTTATTTTGTTCATTAACAACATAGGCAAATGTTTCCAAAATTCAAAATTTCTTTTATATGCAGATGACTTAAAAATATTTAGGCCTATTAAAAACACTAGCGATTGTCTTGCTTTGCAAAGTGACTTAAATAGACTGTCTGAATACTGTACGTGTAATAAATTAAAACTTAGCGTGCCTAAATGTTGTTACTTGAGCATCACCAAAAACAAAAACATCTACAGATACCAGTACTCTATAAATGATGTCGCTTTAAATAGAGTTACCATGGTTCACGATCTGGGTGTCATTTTTGATGACAAGCTTCATCTTAATGTACACATTAATACAATTGTTAACAAGGCCTGGCGCATATACGGATTTGTTATGCGGTCATCCACCGAATTTGTGCGCCCTCAGACGTACCTTTATCTATACAAGACCTTAATTAGATCTCAAATAGAGTATGCAGTTGCGGTGTGGAATCCCCTATATGTTAAATATTCTAACTGCCTAGAAATGGTACAAAAGAAATTTTGAAGAACTATGACTTACAGGTGCTTTCACTCTTCTGCGTCTTATGTCGATTTACTGGGGAAATATAATCTTTTAAGCCTTACTGGCCGGCGGTTGTTTCTGGGGACTGTGCTCCTGTACGACCTCTGCAGAAACACGTACAACTGTTCTGATATTTGCAACAGAATTTGTTACCTAGTTCCCAGAAGAATACATTTACGTGCAGTGCGTAAACAACCGTTGTTTGCAGTGAGAGCGTGTCGAACAAATGCTGGTGTTCGAGCTCCGTTGCGACGTCTTGTTGACAATTATAATAAACACTTTCTTGGCATCGATTTATTCTGTGCAACACGTGTAAAATTCCGAAACTTGACTCACGAGGCAATCAAACAATTAGACATCTTGTCCTTTAATTCTTAGATTATTGTAGGTAAATATGTGTCATAATCAGTGCACTTACTTTTAATTATTCAAAAGTTTATAATAACTGTTTTATTTTCATTTATATGTTTGGTACCTTTAACTTCTCTTTGAAGCGTGTTATTAATATTTTACTTGTATTCTGTGAATAACGCTGCTGATTACATAATTGTTAATTTTAAGTTTTCTCTTTCAGAAATCATCAACAAAAGTCACATTAATTCCACTATCGGTCAAGAGATGGCGCTGACATTAAGCTTTAATATCCTAGCGCAGTGCACAGTATTAAAATTCTCTGATGAATATAATAGGCCTCGCCGATGAAAATTTAAAAACATGGTGGTACGGAACCCTCGGTGCGCGAATCCGGCTCGCTCTTGCCCGGTTCTTTCTGAAGTTAGTAGCAAGATTCTCGTTATTTTTTTGATTAAATTTTCTGCTCATTTTTAATATGGCCCTATTTTCTTCATCATGTAATTCATATTGTACGTTTCTTTTTTAATAATATTAATCGAATAAGTGTTTCTTATTCTGTGATTAAGCAAAACACTTGGCTGGATTTGATGACGGCAGGTGGAGCAAAACCCTAACGAAATGGTTGCCGAGAAACGGCAGACCATCTTCTGTAGGTCGTCCACCCGGACGACTTTTAACCGACTTCTAAAAAGGAGGAGGTTCTCAATTCGGATGTTTCTTTTTTTTTGATCGAAAGGGCTTTATTCCGAAATGGTCCCATTTAAATTTCGTAAAGATCTGATGATGAGTTTCGAAGACAGACGACGGAACTCTTTAATAAATGCCAGCAAATCAACCACGATTGCTGCTATAGCATAGGTATGTATGCATTGTTTACGCAATCACACAACCCAACATCACGCCTGTACCCTTTAAAGGGTTAGGCAGATGTGTTCAATAGCTTTCTGTCACTGATATTCACATAGCAAATAGTGATACATATATGAATTTGTTTGGGGTAGGTAGGTACAACTAAAAAGTGAAAAATAAAAACTTTTTTCAAAAAAAAAAATACCAACCGACTTCCAAAAAAAAACACAACAATAAAATAGTGAATAATAACTTTAATTTCGTGTCAAAAACGAAATTACAGAACCAACGAAACCGACTTCCGAAATTAAAGTTATTTTGCACTTTGTAGTGTTTTTTTTTTGTTTAATATTAAGAAGCTCGATCATAAATGACCAGCTTATGTCGTTCCCACAGCTGGGACACAGGCCTCCTCTCTGTGGGAAGGAATGGGCCGTAATCAACCACGCAAGTCCAGTGCTGGTTCGTACTGTTGGTAGATGTCACATGTCTTCGAATGTTTCTTAATAAATAGGAAATGGGAATGGGAGGGGATTGTGGTTACGTATTAAGTTAACAGCTGCACGGGTCAATAGATCAGGTTAAGCTACGCTTGCCGCCATTGATATCCGACTTGCCGCGGTTGGCCCGTGGATGGGTGATCATCTTTACATAACATTCCCTCAGTGCCTCGGAAAGCACGTTAAGTATCCTACCGTTGGTCCCGGCTGTCATTCGTAGATCTTTGACAGGCGTTACGGGTCGTCAGAAGCCCAAAAGTCTGACAACCAGTCTTATCAAGGGGTATCGTATTACCCAATAACTGGGTTGTGCAGGTCAGATAGGCAGTCGCTCCTTGTAAAATACAGGTATTCAGCTGCATCCGGTTTGACTGGAAGCTGACCCCAACATAGTTGGGAAAAGGCGACGCAGATGATGCTTAGCTTACTTTAGAGAAACACATGCTAATTTAGCAGTGGTGGCCCAGTGGTAATGATACCGACTTACGGTCGAAAGTGGGGTCGTAAGTTCGATCCCAGGCAGGCGCTTTGTTTTGTATAATTTATTTCATCACAACTACTCTCTAAACTGTGAAGGAAAACATCGTGAGGAAACCGGCATGTCCTAAGCAGTCGCTCCATGTATTTTACATGGAGCGACTGCTTAGGACATGCAATATTTATCGCCGGGTACTGTATTTTACAGTACCCGGCGATAAATATTGCACATCGACCTTTACCTTTTTTTGTATTTAATACAAAGAATAAAAATAATTGTCAAAAGAAGCAAATCATAATTGTTTTAACAGCTCCTAATAGATACCGGACTGTTTGTATTTCGTGCGACAGAGATAACGCTCTACGAAGCCGAAATTAGCCGATTGTCTCTTTCCAAAGGCCGATGTGCAATATTTATCGCCGGGTACTGTACAGGTATTCAGCTGCATCCGGTTAGACTGGAAGCCGACCCCAACATAAGTAGTTGGGAGAAGGCAGGCAGATTTTTTTAAAATAATTTTTACATAACTACAAGCGCAGTAACAAACAGACAGACAGACAAACATTGAATTCCGAAATATTATGAAGAATATTAAAGAGTAGCTAAAACAAATGTTATTTTTCAACGACTAGGTATATAAAATTAAATTCAAATATATTCCAATAAAGTTTTTAATCAAAACGTATTTGTTATTAAGGTTTGATTATTTATTCAGTTTATTCAGTCTAGTCAGTGTTGTTTCAGTTTCAATATTTCGTATGCAAACGATCCGTAGGTAGCGATATCCGACATACTGCAGCCAAACCGTTTTATTAGTTTCACTTTAGTTATTGACGCGAAAAATCTACAAAGGAAAATATTGAAGCTTTTGATTTAGGATCGCGTGATTCGGTTCTAGTTAGACTGTTGAACGAATTTGGATATTGATTGTGTTTTAACGTAATTTAGGACGGAACGGTAGACGATGTTTTCATAAAATGTGAATTTAGTGAAGGTAGAAGCTACAAATTATGGATAGTAGAGATATTCTATTTCACGAAGTCCGTTCGGCTTTGATTGTAGTAGTGACGTATCCCGACAAGCGCGCTCCCACAGCGGCTGTCCCTTGCTGGCTATTTCAGCGTATGTGTACCGTTTTACTTCACCCATTGTTGAGTCTCTGTTGATCACAATGTGCATGTGCACGCTTGACAACATTCATAGCCAAACGGACTTCGTTACATAGAACATCTGTAGTAGTATTGAGTGAGCATTGCTCTGAAAACGGTGAAGGAAAATATCGTAACGAAACCGGCATGTCCTAGAACCAAAAAAATCGAAGATATATGACATCCACTAAGCCCGCACTAGGCCCGCGTGGTAAATTGTTGGCCCACTCCCTCTCACAGGTCTGTATCCCAGTAGTGGGCACATTATAGACGGATTATAAATATAAGTAGTATTGAGTGAGATTGGAGCTCACTGTGAAAGACTCCGTCTAGCGGGCTAATTGCGTAATACACCAAAAATTGCAATGGCTTTAAATGTGATAATTCGACAACATTCATTGCGTTATTTACGTTGTCTAGCACACGTATTTTTCAAGCATATGAAGCAATGGATTAAGAATTTCATTCAAAACCCTTCTAATTGGGAAAAAAGTGTGCTAAGCAATTTAGGGGTGCTGGAAAGAATTACCACCGCAACCATTGCCGAAAAACATTGTTGTGTTTAACTGAAGAGTTTGTGAGCAGACCCAGTAGTAACGGTCGCGATTTACAAGTTGTAGGCTGTAAGATCGAATACTGACAGGCGCTTTATTTCGTGTAAATTATTTTATCACTACTGCTCCCGAAACGGTGAAGGAAAAATATCGCGAGGAAGCGACCTGTCACCTCACGACATTCTCAAAATGTATACAAAACGAACAATTCTTGTGTTGTTCTTGTTGTATTGTTTGTAACGCACCCACAATACCTACAGATTTTCCTGGTGTGGGGCAATGTTTAAACAAAAAAAAAATCTTTAATGAAAATCTGCAAAAATAAAGGGAAAAGGTACCGGAGGAAATTAACAGCAGTTAACTTCAGTTAGTTATGTGATTTTTGTTTTATCGACTTCTTTTACAGATTCTGTTTCGTTTTACGTATTTCCGATTACTTTAATGGCCCATTAAATAGTGCGCATTTATTTTTACTACAGATTGTATTTTAGTAGGTACAGACGCCAGCACATCAAGCTACCCGAAACTGTCAAATTTTCCCATTTAACTTTGAACCTTATAAATGATAAATGATAAATGATTTTATTTTTGTAAGTAGGTTTGTACAAACACTTTTACACGTCAATCATATTTTTTAAACTAGATGAGGTCGGCGTTTCCTATCTGACTACTCTGAGAAGAAAGGCCGAAACAAACTCAGAGGTCATAGTCTCTTTTAAAGTCCAGACATAATCTTGGTCAGGTTATATGAAGACCATGTAGGTCGATGTCTGAGATGGTCTTTTGAGGAAAGAACCACACAGATTGAGAGGACCTGTCCAGTCAGTGCACGCATTTGTCAGAAATCGTGCAGCTCAACTCAAGACTTAAGGAGCTCAACGATCCGACGAACAATACCAAAGAAAGGACATTTGGGTAGGCCACAAAAATTACTCAAACTGCCAGACCATGGAGAGAATAATAAAAAATATAAAATGAATAAAATAAATGACCCACATCGTCTTCATATTCACAAAAATTAAAATAATGTAATACTTTACAAGTAAGCAAATGTCATTGTTTTAAAAAAAATATATTAATGTCAATATGTATATTATATAAAAAAAAAACAACAAAAGAACAACAAAAACACTCAAAATGCATAAATTGGAAGCAGCTCAATCCCAAGCCTTTTTATCCTCAATATAATCTTTAACAGTATAAAAAGCTTTCTTGCACAACTTACGTTTAATTAATAATTTAAATTTATTAAGGCTAAGATCATGAACGTGGCTTGGTAGTTTATTATAAAAGCGTATACATTGGCATCTGAACGAGCCACCTATTTTCTTGAGCCTTGTTGCAGGTACAACAAATTTGTGTTTGTTTCTAGTATTTATATTATGGATATCACTGTATTTTTTGAACAATTTTATATTTTTATGTTTTTATGTTTTATTGTATACCTTAGCGATAAAGTTGAAAATCTATAAAAAAAAATTGACAGATTCTAGTAGCTCGATGTGCTGGCGTCTGTACTTGAATGGTTATTTTAGTATTAAATTATTACATGACATACTAGTTTATAGGTTAACGTATTAAGTCTGTACACATTACATAATTATGTCCATTAAATTCTTAAAGCTTATAAAAAGTACTTTATATTTTTTCTGGTAGAAATCGATACTTTACCAAATCAGGTGAATTTTCACCGACAGGTACAAAAGGAGCTATAAAAGGAGCATCGTACCTAAAAGGCTGTAATACTTAGGTACATACCTAAGTTTCGTTGGATAAAGGAATGTGGGTATTGATGGTAATGTATTTTATTTTGTTGGGTGAATTGTTGTGATAAGATTAAATGAATGCAGTAATATAATAAATGTGTAAATATATTAATAAGTTATTGGTATGATGGTATATGATGGATTGGATGGTTTAGTATCCTATTTATGCATCCTCCTCCTTCTATATTATAAATGCAAAAGTGAGTTGGTTTGTTTGTGTGTCGCTTTTACACTAAAACGGCTGAACAGATTTGGATAAAATTTACCACATGGGTAGCCGATGTCCTAACCCAGGTCATGGCTGGGTTAGGACATTGGTTAATTTTCTACCTGGATTGCAAACGTTGTAGATGTTTTGTTGAATAATTAATTACTAGGTTTAAGCCTACAATCCAAATAATTGAAGTTGTGCTGCACACATAACTACAAGTAGGTCTGTATAACATGAAACAGCCGTACGTCTGAACCGATTATTTTTTTTATTTTTTTTTATTTGAATTGGGTTTGCTCTTGACTCTAGTCTAGGTCAGAGGATGACTGAGACAAAGTCTACGATGGAGTGAGCTCACCCAGAAGAAGCCTGTTCACTCTTACTTTGAAGAGATTCGGGTTGTATGCACTCGGAAACACAAACGCAGGTAGAGAGTTCCACTCTTTTGCTGTGCGCATTATAAAGGACATTTGAAAACGCTTAGAAAATGCTTTGAAAATTAATATCCTTAGGGCGACCCCAAATATCAGAGGTCACCAAGTGGTTCCCTAAGCGCCATTAACGAACAATTTGTTCGTTGATGGCATTTAGGGAACTATATGGTCTTGAGTTAAGGGTGATGATACACAAACGCGATCGACGTCCCATAGATGTCATTTGGTCAGTATTGTTGGGGTTATAGCGTTGGGTGATCCTTGATGAAGACTCGAAAAACACATGGATCAGGTTCATCTTCAATCGATTTATTGGCGAATGAGAAAGACAACGGTCAAAATGGCGCTGTCGTAGCTAGTGCCCAAAACACCCTAATAATACAAGGCGTGAAGTGGTTTTATTTTATTTTTGTGATAAAGACTCGTTGTTATTGACCGAAATACTCCGAAAGATCTTAAAATTAGAAGATTGTGACTTAAGGCTTTTCATTAAGTATTTTTTTTATTAAAAAGAACTCGAGTTGAATGTCGAAAACATTTTGATGAATGTGATTACGACGAAAGGTTTTTTAAGATTTTTATATGAAACCTTGGCGTAGGTACTTCGGTCCGCCATTTTGTTTTTTTTTTCAAAATGGCGGCCACGCATGAAACCTATAGATATAAATCGATAGGTGACATCAATGTAAACATAAACCATAATATGGCCAAACCACGTAATTACTTCCGAGATATTAACGTTCAAAGTTGATCTTGTGACATCAATATTTTTAGAATTAGCGTAGATACTTATATCTTGTTGCATAGATGTTTGATTATGTTAAACATTCAGAATGATTATTTGTATGATTTAATAATATGGATAGCCAATGTGTGAGTAGTTGACAAGTCAATCGATGATTGATCTATCCACAAAAAGGTCGATCGATCCTAGATAAACCTTTACTCTAAAAGCGATGATGACTGATCATTCGTCGACATAGAACGTCGCGATTGATCGACGTCAAACGTCTTGTTGTGCTAATGCCCTAAGGGTAACGTAATAAGGTTTGTAAGGGGAATTATCTGGAGGTTCATCTTTTTTCCATGAGTACCTACGTCCTTCTAACCTACGAACGTTTCCATAAACGAAAGTTCTTCAAACCATGTTCAATTTACCGACGGGTATTGGAACGCGAGATTGTAATAAAATATTTACGTTCATAAGAGTTTCTGGGAATAGGAAGGTAGAAAAGTTCTTTATTTATCTTTACTAAAGAAATAAGTTATGTGCGAAGGTTACTCTGGGTACGCACTTTTCAATATGAACTCCCATTTCCCGCAGGCAGAAACTATGAACATGCTGCGATCTTTACATTTTCCTGTGGAAATTGTGTCCTTTCTTTTAGTACAACCCCAAATTCAGGGGTTTATCTTATCAATAGAAAAACTAATTGTGTCTCATTAGTGACAGTTGAGCTATAGGTAAACGATGATTAAAGGCTCCTGCAAACAGGCGCGACGCGCGACGCCAATCGCGCGCGACACAAAGGCACCGTTCGTTGCGCGACTTGCGGTGCCTTTGTGTCGCGCGCGATTTTATCGCGAGTCGCGTCTGTTTGAAGGAGCCTTTAAACGTCAAAAATATATGGTTATAGGTACAGGCACTAATCGCTACTTAACTTCAAGCAACCTTTATGAATAAAGTGATCAATGCACAAAAATCACCAACCTGATGATACTTTTTTCTGTAAATTGGTTAAAAAAAACTCATTTCACGTCAAAAATAACTTATGTTTTAAAACTATATCGGATTTATTACAAAACAAGGTTTATCCTTAGAGACAATTTTAAACCAACGAGCCATTTTTTAATTTGGAACAATAATCCAACAAAGTTAAAGTTCTTATTACAAAAACTGACGTTAAAGCCGAGTTTAAGTTGATAATTTTGCATTAAGAACTTTATGCTTGTCGGAAAAAAGTTCAAAATACAGTAACTGGCTCGAAGGTTTAGACTAGATCTAAAGTTATGTAGAAATCGTTTTGTAATAAGACGGGATGAGTTTGGTGTTTCCTATCTGACTACTATGAGAAGAAAGACCGAAAGAAACTCAGAGATCACACTCTCTTTTGTCAATGTCTGTGATTATATTCGTCCTTTTCATTTCACTTCAACAAAACTATCAAACGAGTAGCATGTTTGTTTTTAATCTAAAATTTCACCGATACAATCGTCCTAGCTCAGTCAGCAAACGTTAAAAAGCCGAACGTGGCATTGCATATCCATAGTACTTAATGATATTTTCATGTAACGACCAATCACCTGAGAGGTATGTACTATAAATTTTATAACAACCACAATAACACTCGTCGGTATAAAATATTGCTGATATAAAAATGTGGCGTAAAGTGAAAACGTATTACTAAGCAGTTACAAAGATGTATCTGCATGCATCAGTCTTATTTTTGTTTTAAACTCCTAAAGATGGAATTGAAATAGAGGCTGTAAAAATTGTGGAACATTAATAAATAAGACACATAGAAAATAATTAAACGTTTCATGTTCTGCGTTCTTGCATATTATCATCGTTAATTCAGCTGTTTGACGATCACAGAAGGACAAAGACTTTCCCCATTGATTTCCACAACGATTTCTGGGTCACTCCTCTCGCAATCATTGTTCTTGCATACAGCAATTATCAGAAACGTGTAGTCCAGACCAGACAGACATTACGATGTTGGTCCCATGGAGAAAGTTGTTCAGTTTAATGGTCCTAAAGGGGATTGAAGATTTTTATATGGAGCCTGGCATACCTACAATGACCGCCATTTTGTTTTTTTTTTTCAAAATGGCGGCCACGCATTAATCCTATATATATGTTTGCATTGATGTCAGCTATCGATTTATATAGGTATCCCGCGTGGCCGCCATTTAGAAAAAAAAAATGTCGGACAGTAGGTATGCCACAGACATTGCAACACACCTTTCTGATACATGCTGTGGTGTATGTGTGCTGTCAATAGAAACTAGTTGCACAACAGGAATGCCAATAAATTCCAATCTGTGACATCGAAGCAGATTGAACAGATATTTCAGCATTTCATTGGAAAGGTCCGTTTTTGTCTGACGCATGATGACAAACTGTAGGCCCTAATGGCACAGAACTGGAGCTCTGAGAAAGTGAGGTGGGGTCGCGGCAGACCACGTAGGAGATGGTGGGACGAGCTGGATAGATTCCGTCAAACCTGGAAGGAGGACGCGCGGGCACGCGAAAAATGGAAGGATTGAAGGGGACAGCGTAGGCCAGTAAAAAAAAAAATTGGAAAGGGGAGCAATTAATGTCTCAGGCAGCTACCATTCCCATTGATAGTTCTAGGAAAATATCATTTAAATTGACATAGGTACATAGAACGCAATACGCTTGATCGCACACTGTCCGTGCGAGCTCGAATATCGTATCCATATTTTAGTTTCGAGCTGTAAATTTAGAAACTAGGCTACGTTTTCTGGAAAATAAGGGACATAAATTACCTACTGAAATTACCGCGTCGATTATAGTGACGTCAGTATGTTGAGTTTGATGAATATGGTAATAAATGTTAATTTATAATACCGGGTGATTATTTAGAGGCGGAGAACTTAGAGAAACTTTATTTGACAGATGATTTTATGCATTAATGTTTGAATATAATTTCGGGCTTGTGGTCGCCGCGACTGACACGAAGGCCTAATTTACTGAAAGCTATATTTTTTCATTAGTTTAATTTTCTGAAAGAAACATTTGACGAACGACTAATTTCAAGAATGATAAAATCATCGTTCGTGCGACTTGACGCCTTTACATTATTTTCTCTGGGGATAGGTAATGCCACATGTCTACGCCGATAAACCAACAACTTTGAGCATTTGGATATTAACATTCAGAGTCTCTTTGAAGGATAAAATCAGGAATTAAATTATCCGGAAAAAACCGGAGTTACCGACATAGCTTGCAGAGTAAGCAAACTGAAGTGGCTGTGGGTTGGCCGTGTTTGTTGAAGGACCGAATGGCCGGTGGAGTAGACGAGTCGTGGAGTGTAGAACATTTGATGTATTGTTGCCGAAATACAGTCTGCAAAGAGTGTATGAAAATTTCACCTCCAGATTACGCCATGTACGCGCCAGCTGCATCGGCAACACGCCCGAATTCATATTCAAACAATTATGTCATAAAACATACATGACATTAAAAACACTGTTTTATTTCAATTTACACTTCTCCGCCTCCAAAAAAACACACTTTATATATCCTAAAGTTTAAAACGTAAAAATAAACACACGATCATGTTTTTATCCATAGACCGAACTAACTAGACCCACGTCAAAATAAATGCTAGATCAGGGCCAGATCTACTGCCAAGCATTGATAAGGATGGAAGGTCACGCTACCAAATATCACTCAGACACTTATTCCTGACATTCAAAACCCTCCCCAGAAGTAACTTAATATTTAATACATTACCAAAAATGAAATTCCGCTACGATCCTATAAAAGCTATTGTTAAAGAAAGCTTTTACTAAGAGTCCAGCAAAAACTCCTGTAACATTTAAAAAGAAATAGCGAGTTCTCGAGAACGAAGGTATGAATTTTAAAAGGAACCAAATTGAAATAGAGTTTCTGCCATGTTGAATTGAATCGGTCTTAGGGCCCGATCACACGTACCATAAGCACTTCACACCGCAACGACGAAATGTGGGTAGTGGTTACGTATTAATAGTGTCGCTGCTACTTCTTGCAGTTGCGTTGTCGCTAGTAGTTGCGGTTTGGTTGCGTTGTTGCTAGTGTTTGCAGACAGATCGACTCCGGTTGTGAGTGTCGTCACGTCCACACAACGTTGTGGTTGCATTGAGGCTGCGCGACGTCGCCTTGATGTGGTCGGTATCGCCCACACGGTTGATTTTGACAGCCAAATGTGTAGTCCGTGTCAATGTACTATTTATTTTTATACAAATAAGCTCCCGTCCACGAGTTGTCGCTGTGGTGTAGTTGTGGTTGTGGTGTGGTTCTGGTACGTGTGATCGGGCCCTAACACTTAAGTCTTTCATTTGCTGTGTGATGTTGAGTTACAATCTGTAGGGATGTTTATTCCAATCGTAATTCTATGGAAATCTTGGTATTTTTTACAAACATGTGGTGGGTGGGAGGAGATCGATAGTGGATTCTGTGTTTTGTTTGGTAGCGTTTTCCAATCTGTGCTGTTTTATTTTCTGAAAGGGTTATAAGCACTGGGTTTTAGTTCAATTTTTCAACGTCAATAATAGTATAGGAATTAGTGGCCAAAAGTCAGGCAGTTTCACTAAATTCTTTTTCTAATAAAAAGTGTGTAAAGACGCCAGCACATCAAGCTACCCGAAACTGTAAAATTTTCCCAATCAACACTGAACCTTACGCTTTAGCGATAAAGTTGAAAATCTATTAAAGAAATTTGACAGATTGTAGTAGCTTGATGTGCTGGCGTCTGTACCTACACAAAAAACAGACTTTTACATCATAAATAGCCTATAAAGTTCCCACTGCTGGGACGCAGGCCTCCTCTCTGTGAGAGGGAGTGGTCCATAATCCACCACGCGGACCATAATCCACCACGCGAGCCCAGTGCGGGTGTCAGATGTCTTCGAATGTGTGGTTCTAGGACATGCTGGTGTCCTCACGATGTTTTCCTTCATCGTTTTGAGAGAAGTGTTGATGAAAATAAATTACATAAATTAATTTGCCTGGCTGTGTCGAGCCCACCGCCTAATACGAAACGTAAGTTCGGGGACTTATTTTCCTGAAATAGTCAATTTTGCGTATTGCCGGACACGAACATTTGATAACGTTGAACTCGAAACAACTGAGCCTGATTTTTCTATTGCCATATATTTTGTTTTTATCTAAATGACACATGTTCTATTAGCCTTGTGTTCTTAGAGATATCCTTAGGGGGCTAGATTTCCATAGTTACTCACTGTACAAATGAACACCCATTCAAAATTCTCTGAATAAACATCCCACTGCTGAAACTCAGAAAGGCACACACGTTCGGGTCAGCACATTTGATTTGGCAGTTATTGTTCAAACAATAAACCGAAGAGCCGGCAAGAAACTCCACGGTTACTCTTGACTAAAAAAAAAATTAAAAGCAAAAAAAAAAGGTTCTTTCTGTAGGTGTAGTAATCACGGGTTCAGTGCGGTTTGGTGGACGTCACGTAGGTACTTTGTTTTTCTAGAACAAACCTGTTTTCCTCACGGTGCTTTCTTTGACTGTTGCAAAAACAAGTTGCATGTTATTGCACGAAAGGCTGCGCTCGAACCCACGACTTGAGACTCGTAAATTAATTCTACTACTGGGACGCCTCTTACCTATTAAGAATGTATGCTAACGTATATTGAGAAGACTTTATACAGAAAGAACCTTATAGAAAACCCACGATCCAATGCCACCTAATTTAATATTAAAGGACTGCGCCTATCAGCCGGTGAAAGGCGTCCTCGATACTGCGGAGTACAGACGCTAGCACATCAAGCTACTCCAATCTGTCAAATTTCTTTAATAGATTTTCAACTTTATCGCTAAAGCGTAAGGTTCAAAGTTGATTGGAAAAATTTTACAGTGTCGGGTAGCTTGACGTGCTGGCGTCTGTACAAAAAAGATCCGCGATAACTCCGCCACTGACAGACGACGCCCACTTAGGTACTTTCAACCTACTTCTGTTAACATGAAAATAGCAGGAATACTTACTATCAAAGAGAAAATAAGACTACCTTTGATAAAAACTTTTTAACAAAAAATAAAACCGACCTCCAAAAAAAACACTACAAAGTGAAAAATAACTAACTTAGGAAGTCGGTGTCTTTGGATTTGTATTTTAGTTTTTTGCCACCGACTTCCGAAATTAAAATTATTTTCCACTTTGTAGGTACTTAGTGTTTTTTATTGGAAGTCGGTTTTATTTTTTGTTAAAAAGCTTTTATGTCTCGCTTTTTAGTGGGTCTGCTTGTAAGTTATATAATTATCTAAGTTACAATAGCCTAGTGTCAACTTGGCCTTTTACAAAATATTGCTTTTCCCGATGCAGGGATGTTAATTGTCGAGGTCCACCATCAGCTCCATTTCACCATTCGCATTGTGTCGAACATTATAAATGGCTTGGCAACCATATTAAGTAATCGAATCGCAACCCGTGAAATACTTATTTATTATTGAGTAGTTCCGGTGCCCATCTGTGGTCTTCATCATCAGTTTCACTACACCAAATGGTGCTTTCCAAGAGCAAATGCACAAGTTACTATAAAAAATACCCAAATCGCTATAGATGTGCCTATAATATTTGAAGAGTTCCTTCGATTTCGCCAGGATCCAGGACAATGGTGGTCTCATTGTCATTGAAAGTATATCCTTTTAAGTAGAAAAATAATTTTGCAAATCAGCTTATTAAATAAATAACGGAGTTCTGAGGTAACACACATTAAAAAAAAAACATTCAACCGAATTGATAACCTCCTCCTTTTTTTGAAGTCGGTTAAAAATCGTAAATCAAGAACCTGAAAAGTTTCGGGTAATCTAACAGAAAATTTCATGAAATATAATGTAATCCATTTTTTTGTGTTGTTTAAAATGTAATTTTGTTAGTTTTAAATGCTCCTTCTTAACGGACTTCAAAAAGGTTCTCAATTCGACCGTATGTCGTTTTTTTTTGTATGTTTGTTACGCGACATCTCCGGTAATTGTAAATAGATTTTTTAAAAAAATTAATGGATATTTATAAGGGTGGTGTATAAATGCTTATTAACTTTGGATTTTAGTTAGCTTCAATAATACGTATTTTTGCCACTTATTTTATATTGATAATGTAATAATGACTTCCTGTCACTGATATTTACAAAACAAGTAGTGTTATACAAATTGTGTGGGGTAAGTACAACTTAAAAGTGCAAAAAAAAGTTTACAAAAAAAAAAACAACCGACTTCTAAAAATGACACTACAAAGTAAAAAATAGCTTTTAATTCAAAAGTCGGTGGCTAACAATGAAAATGCGAACCCAACGACACCGACTTCCGAAATTAAAGTTATTTTTCACTTTGTAGTGTATTTTTTGAAAGCTGTTTTTTTTTGTAATTATTTAAATCTCAAATCTCAAATCTCAAATCGTTTATTTGCAATCCATAATGTAATTACAGGTGGTAGGTAAATAAAAATCTAGAATCAATTACGGACCCTGTCGGGCACAGCAAATTTTTTAAGGAAGTAGAGAGAGGAAGAGCGCTTTATTAATTTTCCTTGCTAATTAGTTAGAATTATTTTATATCTTATTATTACCTATATTTTTATATTTCCATTCATTCACTTTTCTATTAGATTTTATATGCAGGTCTATCTATTAATTTGTTATTTATTTAACTTGTTCATTTTTATTAGTGTAATACCTATAGTTATTAAGTATTATGCTATAATTGATTTTTGTTGTTTTACTTATTAAAATATATCTGTTATTCATAATTATGTATTATTATTAAATATTGAATTTATCCATTAGAATTATTTTATATCCTACTATCTATGTATTTATATATCCATTCATTTACTTATTATTTAATATATTATATGCAGGACTGCAGGTCTATCTATTCATTTATTATTTATTTAATTATATTTAATATTGCTTATTTCTTTACTTGCTTAAAAATTGTTCATTATTATTAATGTAATATGTATAAATATTAAGTATTATAGTATAATATGTTTTTTTTTATCTTTTATGTATTATTGTTATTGAATTTATCCGTTAGATATTCTTGTACTGTGTAATAACTTTTTTTAATTAAGAATTGCTTTAGTTTATTTAAAAATAAACTGGTTTTATTTTGTTGTTTTATGTCTTCTGGTAATTTATTATATATTTTTATTGACATTGAATATGGACTAGATGAATGTAGCTTAAGGCGGGAGGGGGGCAAATTTAGTCTATTTTGATGTCGCAACGAATAATTTGTTTGTAAGTCTCCCCGTGTGCTGTAAGAATCTGGATATTTACGGACTAGTTTACATAATTCTAAGATATAAATACCAACTAAGGTGAGAATCTTGTGTTTCTGAAAGTAAGGCTTGCAACTATCAACTATTTACTGTTTGTATTTCCTGTACATAATCAGCCTATAATGTTCCCACTGCTGGAACACAGGCCGCCTCTCTTCAAGAGGGAGTGGGCTGTACAATGCGCGGCACGAAACATGAGACTTGACCCCGCCTCCCCCGCTCTTTCCGCCGCCCCTATGACGTCCGGTCCCGTCCCGCACTCAGACCTCATACCGCTAAAGATACCTAAAATGGTGTACTGCGCAAGTTAAACCACGTGCCATGGTGTGTCAAGTCTCATCTTTCGTGGCATGCATTGTAATCTACCACTCGAGCCCAGTGCGGGTTGATAGATGTCACATGTTTTTCGAATTGTTGGTTCTAGGACATGTCACAAGACACATTTCTTCAAGGCGTATGGTAATCTTCACTTTATTTGGGCTGATTGTATCGAAGCGATCTCTGTAACATTTGTTGGAAGGCTTAACATATCCACGCAATAAACGCCTCAGCCAATCAATGTTTACGGTAATTCGGGAAAAAATCACCACACACGGAATCATAATACACGGAAAATTAAATGCATTATTTTTAATGATATATATTAATTTTACTAATAATAAGTTAGCCAATAAAAACGAAAAATAACACAATAGATATCTCTAAAATCTACTAGCTAACAAACTCGAAGAGATTTTATAAGATAACAATTATAATGAAAAATAACCCAATTTTCGTCTGTAAAATCTACTAGGAAGCAAAGTAGTCACTCAAGGAGGTATTACGCTTTCTGCAACACGAAAGAAGATTACCTAGTCAAGGTAGATTTTATACACATTTGGCTTGAAAGAATGATGTTGTCTCTAAAATCTAACTAGGAAGCAAGGCACCCGACGAGGTGTTATGCTTTCTGCAGCAAGAAAGACTATTACCTAGTCAAGGTATAGGATTTTAAACCATTTGACTTGAATTAATGATGTATTGTCTCTAAAATCTACTAGGAAGCAAGGCACCCGAGGAGGTGTTATGCTTTCTGCAATAAGAAAGAAGATTACCTAGTCAAGGTAGATTTTATACACATTTGACTTCAATTAATGATGTATTGTCTCTAAAATCTACTAGGAAGCAAGGCACCCGAGGAGGTGTTATGCTTTCTGCAGCAAGAAAGACGATTACCTAGTCAAGGTAGATTCCAAAAACAGTGACTTGAATGAATGATGTATTGTTGTCCTCCCTATGAACGTCCACAAGGTTATCTAACTCGTGATCCCAGAGGAATGCGACGGCATTATTGTAGCATTGAGCTCTCTTCTGCGCTATAGTTACAACGGAGATGATTCGGTAGCGATCGAAGTTCATATTCTTGACCGTTCGCATTACTTCATCAGCTATGAGCATTGTTTTTCCTGGAGAATCCTGTGGGCAGCAGTAATAGATACACACGACGACATATCAAGCTATACATCTCCAGTTTTAGCTGACCTCGCATTGTTTAGGCTTTTCGTACAGTGAGAAGTCAGCTTATGGAATGGTTAAATGTATAGTTTGATCTGTAGGCGTGCGTATAAAGTTAAAATGAGTGAATTAACAAATATAACGTATTTTATTGCGATCAATGCCTCAAGTGTTATTTTAAGCTATAAAAGATTATTTGCCTCTTTTCGCGTAGGTACCAGCATTCATTGCTGGACTTAACGCTTCCGGCAAGTGCTTGTTAGTTTTTATTTTTGGTTCGCGTCCTTAACTCTATATTACTTTAAAGCAGGGCCTGGAACCAGTACCAAAAGTACGGGTTCTGAACCGGTACTTAGCGGCTCTAACCATTTCATTTGATACTGGTTCCAGACGGGTACCAGATCAAGACGAGCACCGCTACTTGACCTAACAAGTACAAGTAGTACGTCTAATAGTACAGGCACTACGTCTGGTACCGGTACTATTGTGGTAAGTACCGGTATCTTACAAAGGCCAATAGTACCGGTTCCCAAAAATATCGATATGTGAAGCCCTGCTTTAAAGTTGTCATGTTAGTTTAACATCGGCTCTAAATAATATTAGGAAGATATTCTTCTAATTTGCAACAATGCTTCAATGGTGCTTGTAGCACAATGCTTCAAAAATGTGGAACACAAGTGTAGAACTCAGAAGTAGGCACTCAATTATAATTGCTACCTCCTACTTCTGTTAATACATTTTTTGCAAATGTGTTTGGCGCCTTCTTATAAATAAAATAATATGTGCGTCAACTTGGGATAAGTTACAGTTTTACGCAAATAATATATAGCATCCGATTAACTTTGTTATAGGACTTAAAAAGTATCTGAAATAATATGTATTTGATAGGGTTCCGAAGCCAAAGGGTGACTTATTAATAAGACGCCTCTGTTCGTCCGTCCGCCTGTCACAGGGCTGGTTCTTTTAACCGTAATAGGTAGGTAGATACTTGAAACGTTCACAAATAGTACAGACGCCAGCACATCAAGCTACTACAATCTGTCGAATTTCTTCAAAAGATTTTCAACTTTATCGCTACAACACAAGGTTCAAGGTTGATTGGGAAATTTTGACAGTTTCGGGTAGCTTGATGTACTGGCGTCTGTACAATGTTCGCTATTATCATCATCATCATTTCACCACTGTTGGACATAAGCCACCCCAAGCACCTCAATGGCCGTTATAACAACAAATTATAAAACAAAAAAAAAATGAAAGGGAAAGGACTGCAAATTTAAAAACGGTGATGCGAATCCTTCACGTGTGATGCTGACTCGCACTTGGCCGCTTTTTTCAGTACTTACCGTAATACTATACTTAGTATCGGCGTAGAACGCATCCAGTATAGCGTTGATAGCCTTCGTTACTTTAGCTACGTGAAACTTGACTCGCGGTTCCAATTGGAATGTTGGCAGATATACTAGTGGGGGCCGTTTAAACTCCAACCCGAGCTGCAGAAATACATCGAGATAACTGGAGACATCATCTGGAATAGTTTCTTTTATAGTCCGCGCGGAACTAGTTGGCCGCTGAGGTGGGGACAGGGGTGAGGCGGCGGGTTGCAACGCACGTACAATGCGTGCCACGAAAGATGAGACTTGACCCCGCCTCCCCCGCTCTTTCCGCCGCCCCTATGACGTCCGGTCCCGTCCCGCACTCAGACCTCATACCGCTAAAGATACCTAAAATCGTGTTCTACGCAAGTCAAACCACGTGGTGTGTCAAGTCTCATCTTTCGTGGCACGCATTGTAAGTAATGCGCCCCCGCCCTTCCGTCCCACCGCTCACATACCTAAGGCGCGGCCAACTAGTTCCGCGCGGTCTATAGCACTCATGCGTGAGCAACTGTATTAGACTACTATAACAGGCTGCAGTTGCTCCCTACGCCCTTGATCAGCACGCTAATTGCGTACCACACTATCAATCACAAACTGAATCAATTTGAAGGATATTGCTAATCCATTGCTTCTTAAGTTCAAAAAATGTGTCTGCTGAACAACGTAAATAACGCAATGAATGTTGTTGAACTGTCAAAATTAAAGGCTGTTAGTGTTGTTGTTGTTGCTGTTAGTGTTCATGTTGTTGCTGTTGCTGTTAGTGTTCTACGCAACTACCCCGCAGTTTTCATTGGTCCTGTAGTACCGATGTGAGTTTTTTCATATTATGTACTCTCTAAGTTTGTCAAAGACATTACTGACATAGTTAAAGGAAAACTTAGTGAAAAAATCTGGACCTGTAATTAATAAAATCGCCAATCCGCCTTGAGCTGGCAATAGCAGCAGCAGAAGAGGCCTTACATCTGCAGTAGAACAATAACAGGCTGGTTGAACCCCCAACAGTTAACTTGAGACTTCGCTCAGATGACCTTAGCGCGTGGTACTGAGGCGTCGATGGCGAAAGCAGTAGCACAGCGTGGTCGGGAGGGGTTTTCGGGTCTCAAATTAACTATTGCGGGTTGTATTTTTATTTTTAAGGTAATGAATGCTAAATGCTTTATTAAAGGAGTTCAGCTCATTCCGCCATCTCCGTTTGGGCCTGGCGTGATATCATGATCTGCCTACCCTTTTCCCAACTATGTTGGGGTCAGCTTCTAGTCTAACCGGATGCAGCTGAATAGCAGTATTTTACACGGAGCGACTGCCTATCTGACCTTCTCAACCCAGATAGGATATAGTTAGCCATTTTAAGCGGGACCCACTGTAGTTTGGCCCATTGATCGTCTGACAGGCGGCAGATGATCTTGATCATACCTTCTCACTTTTGGCAGCTCTGGCACAAGAGAGGTGAAAAGAGAGTAGGGAGGCTTTTGCCCAGCAATGGCTCATTAATGGCTAATAATAGTAATGAAGTAGTCTGCATTCGCGATTTATTTGCCAAAAATGTAAACAAAATGAGTTTAAGGAAAAATAACCTTAAATCCTACACCATAAAGTTCAGTTTACGCTACAACTTTAAATATTTTTATAAATTTTTCAATAGTGCTAGTCATTCTGAAATCAACTGAATTACCATTAAAATAAAGTTGATATTTGTTTAACTTGAAATCAATGATATTATAATTAAAAACACTTATAATATAATTTGAATAACAAGTTTGAATAGACTTTAGCCAACCTGTGAACTCCGTCGTCGTGTTTGCCCTCCAATGCCGCTAACACCAGAGAAGCCATAAGACTGTTTCCTGACTTTCACTCGACTGAGAGACTTTCTTCCAAAACCACTTATAGACTTTCCCGCGGAGGGAGAAGCTGTCACAGACAGGTCCATGGCTACCCTACTCTTACTCTTCAATCTCCCTTCACTTGTATCCATTTTTGTTGCTAAAAATATTATTATAAGTAGATATATTAAGAATTATTTATTTTACCAGCTTGTTTAACGTCGAAGCTGACAGTAGGGTACTCTTTTGCTGTCATAGAATGTCAATATTATTCTTCGAATTTTATTTTAAAGTATTCCGAAAACTGTGAGTATGTATCAGGTTATAATTTACCACCTTATTGGTATTGATGGATCAAAAGTTTCAAGTAAAGGTCGATTTAGACTAAACGAGCGAAAGCACATTCTATCTTCCACTCCACCAAATTATTTTTGTGTAAATAGGGACAGAAAATTCCTTTGTTCGTCCATCCCTATTAAAATGTCAAGAATATCAACAAAAGAATGGTCTAGCTCTTCTTCTGGTTCTATGTTCGTTTGGTCTAAACCCCCCTTTACATGCAGTGATTCGATTGATTGATTGATAGTAGCAAAGTCCTCCTCATCAGGGCAAATCATCATCAACATTATATCGCTCTTATACCAATTTATTTGGTGTTGGCGCAGCAAGTCTTCTTCCACACTTCTCTATTAGTCAGGGCCGTCTTAACCATATTGGGATCAGGGGTGCGAAAATCAACCTGCGCCCCAATTTTTGTTTTATTTAATTACCTACTCTACAATAAAATTAGGTACATTTACAAACAACAAATTTGATTTTTCGGCTTTAAAATCGACAATCTTTTTATGATATCGTCTGTTTTGTAATCAACTTTCAATTCGATAGGTAGGTATACCTACTTTAGCCAAATTTGTCAATATATCTTGACTTGAATCATAGTTAATCGTAAGTAGTTTTTTATTCATTTCAATTTCGAGAAGGTTTACGCATGGTACGTGTAGGTTTAAGGATTGGTTTGCGCTCCCTAAGACCCTGCGCCCGGGTGCCACGTACCCCTTGCACCCCCGGGTAAAGACGGCCCTGCTGTTAGTCATCATGTCTGCTGAGATTACGAATGTTAGAGAAGAAGAGAAACAAGACAAACCTTTAGCATATTTTTTTTGTAGTTTGCAGTCCCAAAAAAAAAATAATTTATCACTCAGTCCAGTGCTGGACATAAGCCTCATCCAGGCTACGCCACAACACCCTGTCCTCCACCTTCCACATACAGTCTGTCCCAGCTACTTTCTTAAGATTTGTATTACCTATTTGTAATTGTATATTCGAACTAGCTTCTGCCCGCGACTTCGTCCGCGTGAAATTTCTTGTTACTCCGACCCACCCCGTCGCATCGTATCGCCTGCCCGCGCTATTACTTCGTTTTTGCTTAGCGTTCTTTCTGACTTATTTTCTTTTTGCTCGTCTTCTAAATATCATAGCGTGATGTTAAATAGCCTATAGCCTTCCTCAAGAATTGGGCTATCAAATTCAAAAAGAATTTTTCAAATCCGACTAGTAGTTCCAGAGATTAGCGCGTTCAACCAAACTAAGAAACAAACTCTTCAGCTTTATAATATTAGTATAGAATCCAAAAGTATATAAAAGGCTCACTTAATGCCGTAATAAAGTTAATAATAAGTTTTGATAACAAAGGTTTTACATTTTGCCGATATAATAACACCAATTTCTTATCAAACGTTAATAATACATTTACAACTCGCATACCTAGTAAGTATTCATTTTTTCGTTTTTTGTTCGAATGCTTGAATAATTTATTCATGAATTTCTTCATTCGTATGTACAGTCACGCTATAAATATAAAACACTCTCATTTATCTACTAGTACAATTGAGTACAGTTAAAAAAAAAAACATATGAATAAAACGTAGCAGAAAGGAATGTCACTATAAAAAAACTTGTAAAAATAAAACTGACAAATTCATAGGTTGCCGTTGCGTACGAAAAAATACGCTGTGAAAAATTTTTGTTCACACGTTGACAAAGAGGTTTTTCGGGTAAAAGCCGTGGACCTACACATAAAGAGTGCGACCTCTTTTTTTGGAATGTGGGCCTCTTTGTATTCCACCCTCGCTTTTTGTTAGGCCACATACAAACACTGCTTGTTACCTGGAATGGTCGTGTCGAAAGAAGCTTCACTTGTTTTTTTTTTTGTATATTTTCCGCTTTAACAAGAAATACTTGAGTAGGTACTATACTACTCTCCCACGTTGGAGGAGTACGATCTATATAGTTTCGAAAATGATAGTTGACTGGCTTTTTTTAAAGACTCCTTCAAACAGGCGCGACACGCGATAAAATCGCGCGCGACACAAAGGCACCGCAAGTCGCGCAACGAGCGGTGCCTTTGTGTCGCGCATGATTATATCACGTGTCGCGCCTGTTTGTAGGAGCCTTAAGGCAATCGATAAATTGTTTTATTTCTTTATGTAGGTTTGTACAAACACTGATAAATAGCCATCAGTCGGACTCGCACACGAAGGGTTCCGTAACACAAGGCAAAAACGCCGAAAATAAACACGTTTGTTGTATGGGGGCCCCCATAAATATTTATTTTATTCTGTTTTTATTAGTATTTGTTGTTATAGCGGCAACAGAAATACATCATCTGGGAAAATTTCACGGTTCATGAGATACAGCCTGGTGACAGCCAGACAGACGGACAGTGGAATCTTAGTAATAGAGTCCCGTTTTTACCCTTTGGATACGAACCCTAAAAACTAGATGAGGTCGTCGTTTGCTATCAGACTACTCTGAGAAGAGAGGCCAAAACAAACGCAGAGCTCTCTTTTAAAGTCCAGACATAATCTTGGTCAGACCATGTGAAGACCATGTAGATGTCTGAAATGGTATTTTGAGGAAAAAATCACACAAATCAAGTGGACCTGTGCAGTCAGTGCACGCATTTGTCAATTATTATCGTAATAAAGCTGGAGATATGAATGTACTTATCAAAAACCTATAAAACCCGATCATTAAATAAGGCTGGTAATTTAAGTTTGAATGTTTAAAAATAAAAACGGTCTCTATTTAAACGAAATAATAACCCGAACGTCGACCTTCCATCAGAAAAATACAGCATAAAGCATTGAAATGCGACTTGCATTCAGTGTATAGTACTAGTAGATGCAGCGATAGTGGGTCCTACGTCAACGGTACAGCTCCCTTATAGGTCAGTTAAACGTTTGTTCACCCCAAACTAAGTGGTACGGGGTGGGACCGAGATGTGACCGATACTGGGGATTCAGGGACTTTACTCAAAAGTGACTTTTTGTTCTTAAATTAGAAAAGACGAGGGCAAGACGGATTAATTCATAGATACGTCGTGAAGAAAAATGTCTGTCGTTTAGAGAGAAGTTTCGAACTGAGATTTTTTTTAGGATGTTAAGGTTTTATGAGTGTGTTTTGTGGTTAACTCCATAAGTTTGTGGCCAACTCCCATCTAAGATAGGATCGTGGGTACTACTTCTGATAACTCTAACTCAAACTTAAAGCATTTATTTCAATTAAACCATTTACAGGCACTTTTGAATTGTCAAGAAGTCGGTCAGTCAGAAAATATGAAGCTAGTTGCCCATTCCAAAGCGTAGGTACCTATGGAGAAGAACAGGCAAGAAACTCCATGGACACTCTTTTGAAATTATATATTACAAAAATATTAGTTACATCATTACTTTTGATTTTAAAATTATATAATGTAAGAACGATGTAAAAAATTAAGAAAGACGTGCGCGTTAAAAGCGTCCAGAGTACAATCTTTTTTGTAGTAGTATCAGTCTATAATGTTCCCACTACTGGAACACCGGCCTCCTCCCTTCGAGAGGGAGTGGGCTGTAATCCACCACGCGGGCCCAGTGCGGGTTGGTAGATGTCACATGTCTTCGAATTTTTGGTTCTAGGACATGCCGGTTCTCTCACGATGTTTTCCTTCACCGTTTTGAGAGCAGTGGTGCTGAAATTGTTTACACAAAGTAAAGCGTCTGCTTGGTTTGGAACCTACGACCTACAACTCGTAAGTCGGGGCCGTTACCACTGGGCCACCACAGTAAGTAGGTTTTTGTAAAATCGACCATAAAAAAAACATAAGCTACCTGAAATTATCAACTTTGAACCTTATTCTTTAGCGATAAAATTGAAAATATATTAAAGAAATTTGACAGATTGTAATAGCTTGATGTGCTGGCGTTTGTACCAAATTTACATGACACTTTACGTTAAAAACGCTAAGCTAAAAATAGAATAGGTAGCTTTTCCTCCGGCTAATAGTTTCGAATATACAACAAGATAAAGTGGTCGTTGGAAACTAGAGCCAGACAAGTACCAACTACTGTGAGTTTTTCGTAGAAAAACAGCGGTACTTTTAGCAGATTATTATTAGAAGGTATACCGAAATAGTTTTGGCACTAGGTATTAACAGTTATTATAATGTACAAAAGAACCATTTCAAGTAGCTGTAGGAAAATCGTAAATTAATGATGGCTGTTTTTAACCCTTGCATATCAGTTTTTATAAGAGTTCCGTACCCAAAGTGTGTCAACGGGAATCTATTACTAAGGCTCCGCTGTCCATCCGTCCGTCTGTCTGTCACAGAGTGTGTACTACTATGACCGCTATAACAACCAATAATAAGAATAAAATCAAGTTAAAAATTAAATGGGATCCCCTTTCATTTTTGACTTGATTTTATTTTTATTACAACGCAAATTACGTGTTTGTAATAAAAGTGCTTTACAAAAATTTTGTATACGGCACGTATTATACAGACGCCAGCATATCAAGCTACCCGAAACTGTAAAATTTTCCCAATCAACTTTGAACCTTATTCTTTAGCGATAAAGTTGAAAATTTATTAAAGAAATTTGACAGATTGTAGTAGCTTGATGTGCTGGCGTCTGTACGGTGGTACGGACCCCATCGTAAGCTAGTCCAACTCGCACTTGGCCGGTTTTTTTGTGGATCTGATCATTATTTTAATCAAATATTACAAACAAGATATTAATTTTATAATTACGAAGTTAAAGATAAATACATAAGGATGACAACGCCTGAAAGTTTAAGTAAGAAAAGTCAATTAAAACATTTCTCCTCACACAAACTAAACTCACACATACTTTCTACTTCTAAATTAGTCGTATATCTCACATTAAGATCACTCACATAAAAATGTACCTTTGTAAGGTATATTTTTATAACAAAGCAAATCTATGCACTGACGTAAGGGTGCTTTGCCCGAGGGCCAGTGACCCACGACTAAAGAACTATTCACATTCGAAGACCGAATATAAACAGTTAAATATTGTGTCAGAATCTTCTTAGCAACGCCTCATTAAATCAAGGCCTCCTCTCTGCGAGATCGAGTGGGCCGTAATCCACCACGCGGGCCCAGTGCGGCTTGGTAGATGTCACATGTCTTTAAATTTTTGGTTGTAGGACATGCCGGTCTCCTCACATATTCGCAGTACGTACCTATGTAGATTCTCCAAATATCTTACCTACCCACCTTTTGTTTCTACGATCTAGGGCGAAAATTAGTATTTTATACGCGTACCTTGATTACAAACGGTGCCTACAAAGCGAGCAAGGCTCACAAATATTAAACGTCTATAAATCGGAAAACAAAATCACAGTTACTAGGAAAAATATTTTACAGGATCCCCAAAGGTATCGGATTATATTTTAAAGGCTTTGCAGAAAGTATTTCGTCGTTTTGCGGAAATTGGAGCTGTTGAAATTTGAACGAGGGGAAGGAAAATACTCGCAAGTTGGGGGTATTTGGTATAATATGACATGAAAGCCAATGGTCTGGTATTTGTTCGTGTAAAAAGGCGGAATACACAGCCAGAGCAGATCATAATCAGCCTCTAATTTTCTAACTGCTGGGACACAGACCTCGTCTCTTCGAGCGCGAGTGGGATGTTTTATAGTATTCGAGCCCAAGAATTCATGGTCTGTAGTAGCGCTTGCCAGCACTAGACTAACGAAGCCGTTACATTAACATTGCATTAAATTGTAAATAATAAATTCCCAGCTCTCAAACGCTCCTATAAATCTTCTTTACGCCAACACTACATAATGTAAAGGGGCTCTAAGTGCATTGAGCCCGCATCGGACATTGTTATACAGTGTTATGTAAACTATGCTTAGATACATACTAAGTTGGTTGTGTGACCATCCTTTACAGTTGCTTTGATTTGAAAGCGAATGCTGTCCGTTTTCGTTGAATATTTTCAGGGCTGCAGAGATGTTTTGCTTGAGTTTTGAAGGAGAATTTTAAGTGAAATTTAGGTGGAATGTTGCCAGAAGAACATACAAACATCGACACCTCATTGGTATTATAGTTTGTTCTACTAAAGAACGTCAATTTTTGGATTCATTTCTTAGGTCAAGCCAAAAGTGTTTTTAACAGTTTTATTTTACAAAAAGTACTAGATAAAATCTCGAGATTTCTTAATTATAATAATACTAGCTTCCGCCCGCGGCTTCGCCCGCGAGGTATGACGATAAAATCTATCCTATGTCCTTCCCTAGTTTAGAAGAACTTTAATTTATAAGGTAGGTATCTCTCTCAGCTGAACAATTTAAAATGCTGGAAATTTCTATAAAAGGTAGGTAGGTAAGTACTGGCGAGAAACATTTCTAACAAAATTGGATTTAATTACTGAAAAATTACGTAAGCAGCCACCCTATGATGACGTCAAAGGGGAAGTGATACCAACATAACACACCGACCAAAAGTGGTCGTTTCGCGTCATGATCACCCAAATCCCGAGTAATAACTGCTTATGTTTCCGTCCTTTATGAAAATATCTCCCCTCTCTCCCTCCGGCGCCGTAATAAAAATAATCATACACATTTATACCCTCCCCATTTATGTGATTAAGAGTTCTGGTGGAACTATGACAATGTTTTCATAGAATAAACAACAACAATAAAAGGAGCAAATAGAATGGTTCTTACCTTCCCTTTTACTAAAACAAGTAACAATAAGAACTTTTTTCACGCGGATCATACGATTAAATTAAGTACTAACCAACCCCCACTGGGCCCATGTGGTAGATTACAGCTCAGCCCACTCCCTGTCGAAGAAAGGAGGCCTGTGCCCCAGGAGTGGGAACAGCAGGCTGGTTATGCTTACAAAGCCACTCATCATCATCATCCGAAAGACGTCTAATGCTGGAGGTCCATTCTGTAAGCTCGAAATCCGTAGTATCGGCCGATATTACGGACGATTCCTACTCCATATCACCTACGGATCAAGATTAGTTTGGGGCCCGACCTAAGAATGAATGACATCACAATTTGACAATGAGGGTTTTTGTGAAAATTTACGACACCAGTTGGCACCATTGTGACAAGAGGTCTTCCAATATAAAATATATGATGACGTTCATCATTCGATTCATTCATTCGTTCATCATTCAGTCATGACTAAAGAAAATATAGGCTCTTTGACAGATGCCTGGACCTGACGTGTCAGTGCTGACACCTAGCGAACGTCATTTCAGAAAACCCTCATTGTTCCTACTCCCATTGTGTTATTTCCCGTCCAAAAAAATGGTAGGGGGGCCACTCAAAAGTTTCGAACTATTCTTTAACGGGCCCGTATCTTCGTTGATGGACTTGGAGAGTAGGCCCACTAAACAATACTGGACATAGACCTCCCCAAGAATCGTCACTCCGTTCGGTTCTGTGCTCCTCGTATTCAGCGGATTACTGCGGTCTTCATCGGTCCACCTCGTGGGAGGCTTTCCAACGATATGTTTTCCGGCCAGTACGATTCCCTTTTATACAGGGAAAGACATCTTATTCATGTTAGTACTGGCAACACTTGCAACATGTCGGTTTCGCGCCAGTATAAAATGTTTCTAGGCTCCAATTTCTCCTTTATTTGACCTGATAAATCACATACAAAGTTTTACTATTTGTCTTTGTTCATCACAGTAACTAAAATACGACTTGATCAAGCAACTGGAAACTGTCGCGTAGGTTTCTGTGAAAGATTTTCAAAATGGTTGACTTTCTTGTTCTCTCGACCAACCCGATTAACCCATCGCATTGCATCACCTGCCCGCACAATTGCTTCGTTTTCGCTTTGCGTTCTTTCTGTTATTTTTTTCTCTTTTTGCTCGTCTCCTAAGGGCCCCTAAGGTCTTAGCGTGATGTTAAAAAATTTGGCTATCAAATGCAAAAATATTTTTTTTCAATTCGGACTGGTAGTATATTAGCAGTTTCATACAAAAAACAAACAAACTTTAACTTTATTATTAGTAGTTTATATATACCTTTCAAACTTTTATTAATATTTCACAAAAACTTCTATTCCCCTGTGTTCACAATTTCCATTCGTCAAAGTTGAAATATTTTCACAAAGCAAAAGCGTATTCTTGTAAATTACGCTTGTAGATACAATTTCCATATAAAATATAACAAAAGACGAGTCTAAATATGTTCCCTGATGGCCAATGTTCGGACCAACGTTGGTGTATTGTTACTACCAACACGTGTTACAGTCGCTACTTTTAGGGTAGAGATGTTTAAAATAATAGATAATTCTAATTTGAATTGATTCAGTTCAATTCTAAAACGAAGGTACCTACAGACGGGCGCAAGTCAAGCTACCCGAAACTGTCAAATATTCCCAATCCACTTTGAACCTTATGCTTTAGCGATAAATTTGAAAATCTATTAAAGAAATTTGACATATTGTAGTAGTGTAGTGATGTGCTGGCGACTGTACATTACGATAAGTCTGACTTAAAATTAGCGTTCAAACGTAGCGAGGGTTCTTTACGCCGTGTAGTAATATACTACATAAGTCACACATATCGTATACTATTTTATGGCTCGTGTGACCTAGCCCGCACTGAAGTCACGCTTTTCTGTCTAAAAATGGACGGACTGTCACAAAAAAGCGTGAATAACATGCGGGTTTAGAAAATTTGTTTCAGCACGCCCCATTGAAAGCGTCACTTTCTTAACAAAATATACAATTAATTTGTGTACTACTACTAGCTACCTAGCCGGTAAATATCAAAATTCAAAGCGTTTGAAATCCTTGCGATACGAAAAAATAATGATGACATAAATTAAGAGTCAAAAGTACCTAACACTCACTCAATATCTTAACTTAATAGATTATTGAGACAATTCAGTCTTCCATGTTTATTAACCCCGCTCGTAAAACATGGATGAAGGTACAGTGCAGCTGTTAAGAAGGCCAATTCTTAAATTTAAAACGTTCAAAATCTAGTCGCAGTCTCATCTCAGCGACAAAGAAATGTCAAAAACTTGTCAAAATGTAGGGAAATTTGAAGTATTTTTTGACAGATTGAGACTGAGATCAGACTGTGAACGTTGTTAAAATTAGTAGAATTGCCCCTAAGGAAGCTGGAGGCCGTCGCTCATTTAACGCACAGCACATCTATTTTGTGAAAATTTCACCGTGAAAGCAGGTGAAGTGAGCTTGAATTGAGTTGTCAATCCACCTGATGCTAGAGTATTGACAGTATTGGCATCTCACTTTAAGCTCACTTCACCTAAGTTTTCACTGTGAGTTTTTTAACAGAATAGCACTGCTGTTACTAGCTGTGCTGCTAACTTAAATGCACTTTACTAAGAAATTAGTTAGAATTCAGGAGGGAAAGAAAGAAAACGTTTATTTGGCACAATACCAAAAACAAGGAACGCGTTTAATTAAGGCTCTTACACACAGGCGCGACGCGACACGCGACACAAAGGCACCGCAAGTCGCGCAACGAGCGGTGCCTTTGTGTCGCGCGTGATTCGCGTCGCGCGTCGCGCCTGTTTGCAGGAGCCTTTAAATTAAAACCTGACATAAAATTGAAATAATCTATAATAAAGAAGACGATGTAAGTTAAATGTGGATAGTGGATATACCTGTCAATATCCTTGGATAAAGCTGGTTAATAATTTTATCCTAATAAGTAGGTAGGCTAGATTCTGATTATAGAATAGATTATACTGGTATTCAGCTGCATCACGTTAGACTGGAAGCCAATACCAACATAGTTGGGAAAAGGCTGAGCAGATGATGATGATGTAGGTAAGACAGTTTCTTTTGCCACCAATCGGGTCGGTTCTAGTCATATATTTTTAAGCTATAATCGATCTATTTCGATATTAGGTATATCAGACTAGTTTTTGCCCGAGGTTTCGCCCGCGTGGATGACGGAAAAATTTCCACGGGAACGTACAATCGGGATTAAAAGATCCTATGTGTTAATCCATGTTACAAACTATCTGTGTAGCAAATTTCATATATTAAATTCTTTCGGCTGCTTTTTCCTGATTGAGTAACAATCATTCAAACTTTCATATTTATAATATTAATAGGATGTGTGTGAGAAAAAAACCAAGCTCTCCATTCTTTATTAATTTTTAAAACTGTTACATCCATTGAGAAGCAAATTATCGAATATAAGTAAGGATTACCGTCGATGGGAATTGCTTTCATCATAATCGCTGCGACATCTTGTTCACGTTTTATTACTAGAGTTGTAAGTAATCGATATTTGAAATTTACAATCGAATGAAACTGACGATTATTATTATTCGAATGCGAAACGGATTTTTTGTAACGATTATTACGATCGGAATCAGAGTTTTGATCGAAGTATCGGTGTAAAATTGCATTTATGGCGCGTGATCTGGTTGTCATAAAAAAAATGCGTAGGTTCAGTAAAAAAATAAATGTGTAGGTTCAGTATAAAAATGTGTAGGTTCAGTAAAAAAATGTTTAGGACTTGTTTAATTTGACGATTGCGACAGTTAAAATTGCTACACCTACAAGCTTCATATACATATTTTTATATGAATTCCATAATGTAATGTTTCCAGAATGCCCATTCAATGTAGTCGCAATCCTCAGCTACAATCAATGTCAAAAACTTGTCAAAAATGTAGGGAAATTAGAGGTATTTGTGACAGAGACATCAGACTGTTAACGTTCTTCAAAATACGAGAATTGCCCCTCTGGTGTTACAATGGCTTAAAGCTAAGGTACAAGGCGTGCCACGTAAGAAGAGACTTGACCCCGCCTCCCCCGCCTCTTTCCGCCGCCCCTATGACGTCCGGTCCCGACCCCCACTCAGACCTCATACCGCTAAAGATAGTTAAAATCGTGTACAGTGCGTGCCACGTAAGAAGAGACTTGACACACCACGTGGTTTGACATGCGCAGTACACGATTTTAGGTGTCTTTAGCGGTATGAGGTGTGCGGGACGAAACCGGACGTCATAGGGGCGGCGGAAAGAGAGGGGGAGGCGGGGTCAAGTCTCTTCTTACGTGGCACGCACTGTACTGCGCATGTCAAACCACGTGGTGTGTCAAGTCTCTTCTTACGTGGCACGCATTGTATGTTCAGCTTCAAATAGTAGCTATTCAGTAATGGCTGACTATACCAACATTGGTACAAAACTGGAGTCAACGAAACAGACTCCAAACGTGCTCGCTTTCAGTACCAAGCTCCTTGCAATTTAGTTAAAATTACTATACAAGTTAAAACACCGGCTCTGTGATCCGTCTAAATAAGTACTCACGACTTAACTTATGTATTGTCTACCTGTGACTGAACTAAAATAAACGAGGGAGCTTTGAAAATTACAGACTAAGTATAGTTTATTACTCCCAGCAAATTGGACGAGTCAGTGTTGAAACAACTTGCAGGTGAAGTTACGTTAAAGAAATTATAAGTTTTGTGGGATGCAAAATTATGTTTATGATTTTTACTAAGAAATGGGTGTTACTGGAACCCGCAACGTTTGATCAGCTTTTGATTAGAAATTCAACTTCGTCGCTCAAACCATTAATTTCGAATATGCACTAGAAAGAGTTAAATCCTCATTTGAAATAAGGTTAGACATTTAAATAATAGTACATTATGATATAAGTGCGGTAAGTTGAAAATTACAGCCGAGGCGATATTGCTTGCCCGAGCCGTAGGCGAGGGCTAAAAGAAAGCAGAGGCTGTAATTTTCAAAGCGCACGTATGTCATACGACGTTTTATAACATATTTGCGAGGAAATAAATAAAATTCGGACTGAACTTGCATATTTGCTTGTTTTCCATATGATGAAATTTTGATACGCTTGTAAGTATCTATCGGTCGATTTTTCGGGCAAGAGGCTTAGAGTAGCCTTTTTCGCTGCCTCTGAGACTTCTGGCGGTGTGGAATTAATAAATTCATCATTACTTGACGAAATTTTCAAATAAAAAAAGTACAGCGAAAAGAAAAATCGCGCGGAATAATTTTTACTTCATAACAGATAAGCGTTGCGCGCGCGTTCGCGCTTTTTTTTCACAAAACAGCCCGTATTATTAATAAAGTAATAGTATATTATGATATAAGTGCGGTAAGTTGAAAATTACAGCCGAGGCGATATTGCTTGCCCGAGCCGTAGGCGAGGGCTAAAAGAAAGCAGAGGCTGTAATTTTCAAAGCGCACGTATGTCATACGACGTTTTATAACATATTTGCGAGGAAATAAATAAAACTCTGACTGAACTTGCATATTTGCTTGTTTTCCATATGATGAAATTTTGATACGCTTGTAAGTATCTATTGGTCGATTTTTCGAGCGAGGCTTAGAGTAGCCTTTTTCGCTGCCTCTGAGACTTCTGGCGGTGTGGAATTAATAAATTCATCATTACTTGACGACATTTTCAAATAAAAAAAGTACAGCGAAAAGAAAAAGCGCGCGGAATAATGTTTACTTCTTAACAGATAAGCGATGCGCACGCGTTCGCGCTTTTTTTTTTCAGGCATAGGCACAAAACAGCCAGTATTATTAATAAAGTAAATTATTTTTTTTTTGTTACAGATATTAATGGTTGTAATTTATTGTCAAAATTAATTAAATTAAAGAATTAAATGTTTATTTATTATATTTTATCTCCCAAAGTTAATTTTATTCATAAAATGTTGACATCTTTTCTGAAATAAAAACTCTTTGCTAAGATTTAAAAAAGTACCGTTCGTTTTGACGGAGCATCTTGATAAACCGTGCGATTTACTTTACATTACCGCACAAGTGCGTAATGAGATACATTACGATATTGAAATTGGTGAAATAAGAGACCCTTTACGAGCAAATATGTTATAAATTAATATTTTTGTTTTTGTTACAGATATTAATGGTTGTAATTTATTGTCAAAATTAATTGAATTAAAGAATTAAATGTTTATTTATTATATTTTATCTCCCAAAGTTAATTTTATTCATAAAATGTTGACTACTTTTCTGATATAAAAACTCTTTGCTAAGATTTAAAAAAGTACCGTTCGTTTTGACGGAGAATCTTGATAAACCGTGCGATTTACATTACATTACCGCACTAGTGCGTAATGAGATACATTACGATATTGAAATTGGTGAAATAAGAGGCCCTTTACGAGCAAATATGTTATAAACCTTTTTTACAGTCCGTTTAACCGATTTTGACGACTTCTATACCGTAGGCGTAAGGATGGCATTAAAAACAAAAAAGTGGTTACAATTCCAACTGTTTCAGTTCAAAATGTGCAACGCAGGGGGTGTTTTTTGAATTTTGGCCGGTTATTAAAAAAAATAGCGGTTCCATATATTTTGACCGCGTAAGTATTGAACTTTGAAAAATTCTTGGTTAGGGGGTCTTATCATGTGCTGAATTAGTGGTTTCAGTTTGAGATGTCGGATGCACCCGGTATATTATGACGAATAAAAAAAAAACTCAATTTCGAACAAAAAGGAGCCAAAAATAATAAAACAATCATTTTTCAAAAATTGTTGTCTTGTATTAAGGACCGGTTTTTCAATAATCAAATAACTTTTATCTGAGGAATAAAGGCTCCTTCAAACAGGCGCGACACGAGATAAAATTGCGCGCGACACAAAGGCACCGCAAGTCGCGCAACGAGCGTGCCTTTGTATCGAGCGCGATTATATCGCGTGTCGCGCTTGTTTGTAGGAGCCTTAAATATTGTGGTTTGACAACTTCTGTATAGAAAATATGTGAGATTTATTCAAGTAAGATAAAAGTTATTTGACTATTGAAAAATTAGCCCTAAGTCTAGTTAGTTATACAGCTTACGTGTTTAACAGCAATTGTGCCTGAAATTACATAAAGTTTTACCTCTATGTAACTAATTTAGTTTGGGTCAAACTAAGTTACAGGTCACATTCCAATTAAGCCTATTAAGAGACAAAACAATTTATTTAAAGGACGTGGTTCACATTCAAGTGACTTATCTGTCTCTACTTTAAATTAAAACGAATAAATTGTTTTGTTTTAATTACAGAGGAGGCTAGTTAGCGTTTTAAAGATGTTATTGGGTGAATAAATCACTCTTTCCAAAAAGTGGGGTTTCAGCCGAAAGACGTCCACTGCTGGACATAGGCCTCCCCCAAGCACCTCTACTTCGACCGGTTCTGTGCTTCTCGCATCCAATGGGTTCCTGCGGCCTTCACAAGGTCGTCGGACCACCTTGTGGGAGACCTTCTAACGCTACGTCTTCCGGTACGCGGTCGTCACTCTAGAACCTTTCGGCCCCATCGGCCATCTGTACTGCGAGCAATGTGCCCTGCCCACTGCCACTTAAGTTTGGCAATTCTTCGGGCTATGTCGGTTACCTTGGTTCTCCTGCGGATCTCCTCATTCCTGATTTGATCACGCAGGGAAACTCCAACCATAGCCCTCTCCATTGCCCTTTGGGTGACTTTTAGCCTTCTTATAAGGCCCATTGTGAGCGACCACGTTTCAGTGCCATAAGTCATCACTGGCAACACGCACTGGTCAAAGACTTTCGTCTTGAGACACTGCGTTCGGGAAGCTACGCAATATCTTCTCGTCCCACAGGACGAGAAGATATTGCGTAGCTTCCCGAACGCTGCCCAGCCGAGTTGGATTCAACGATTGACCTCTTTCTCGAAGTTAGACCTACCTAACTGGACAGTTTGTCCTAGGTAAACATACTCGTCCACGACTTCGAGTGTAACGTCTCCGATCTTTATGAGAGTGAGTATTACATGAGCATTTGACATAACCTTCGTTTTGTCGATGTTCATTTTAAGACCCACTCTTTCGGAGGCTCTACTGAGGTCATCGAGCATTGTACTGAAGTCCTCCATAGTTTCAGCTATAACTATGATATCGTCGGCAAACCGAAGGTGAGTTGTGTACTCGCCATTGATGTTAATGCCAGCCCCTTTCCAGTCCAGAATCTTGAAGACATCCTCCAGTGCAGCGGTGAACAGTTTCGGAGAGATAACGTCTCCCTGTCTCACACCTCGCTGCAGAAGGTTTGGAGGTCTGATTCTGGAGTCGGACTGACATAGTGGCGAATTATGTAAGGTTGTTTTTTTTTTAGTGACACGGCCGCATATTGTGTCAACCTATGTAATATTAGCCAACTCAAAAAAAATATATAATATAAATTACCCTATGTACCTACATAATAAAGAGTATTCTAATCTTGATACTTTCGCCTCTTGGTCTATTTTTCTGTCTGTGACATCATTCCTCTGAAACGGATAAGTTGATTTAATTTCGATTGTTTTTGTTTGAGAAAGAGTAAAATTTTTTACAGTAAATACCTACGTCCTTCTCACTGGTTCATTGATTTGTTTTTTTATTAATATAAATCCTTTGGCTTTGGGTCTAGAAAAGGATGCTTGGAAGGATTTGGGGGGATGCCTTTGCTCAGCAGAGGGGACAGAAAAACTAACTTAAAAAAACTTTTAACTAAGTTCAAAATCCGCTAGCACGTATAGCCGTGATCACGAAGCATACAAATTGGACACGTAACTTTATAATCTATCAAGAACGATCCAGCTCTGCATATTCATACTGTACAGAAACAAAATCAGTAAAAATATATGCATAACCACTAAAGATTAAGTAAGTACATTCGTCTAGCGTTGTATGGCAAGGCAACATACAGAGAAAAACAGAAGATGCAACAAAGAGAGTTTCTGTAGGGTAACAGTATCAACGACTTGAAGAAATAGAAAATTATTGAAAATTTGATTTGTAAAGTACCTATTTTGGTAAGAACTGATGCCCTGTGACTGGTGATACCTATTGTGTGCATCTAACAAAATTAAAGATTTAAAAAAAATCTGCAGTTTCGGATATTTGAGGTTCGTGCTCCGAGGTAACAGCTTATACTCGTACCAATACTTACAATTTCGCTCTCGGAGGTGGGGTGCTAATGGCTGCAACACAGCTTATAAACTAATGTAGCTGTTAACGAACACAAAAAAATTATGAACCTGTTTTTTGTTCCAATAAAATATTGGAAAAATACATAAAACTTTTCATTAGTAACCTAAAATCATCGTCGTTAATTATGGATTCGATGTACTGTTGTTGTGTGAATATAGCTACAGTTATTTGCATACATATGGGTTATAAATTATTCATTCCTAGTAGAACTTCTATGCTTTTTCTGTTGCACGGTTCCATGAAAAGTAAAGCTATGACGTAGTCAAGTTCAGTGGTAACGTCGATGCACTCCGCAACTGCAGTAGTGGGTGCATTCAACTGCACAACTTATGTTTTACTTGAAGCTCCGTCAACGCTCGCTTTTATGAATTTATTTATTTATTTATTACATTTTGTTTTTGTTGCAGATAATAATGAAGGAATTTATCGTACAAAGCAAAATTGTAATATGTAAGAAATGTATCGAGAGGCCGAAGAATTACCAAACGTAAGTGGCAGTGGGCAGGGCACATTGCTCGCAGTACAGATGGCCGATGGGGCCGAAAGGTTCTCGAGTGGCAACCGCGTACCGGAAGATGTAGCGTTGGAAGGCCTCTCACAAGGTGGTCCGACGACCTTTTGAAGGCTGCAGGAATCCGTTGGATGCGAGAAGCACAGAACCGGTCAAAGTGGAGGTGCTTGGGGGAGGCCTATGTCCAGCAGTGGACGTCTTTCGTCTGAAATGATGATGATGATGTATCGAGAGGCGATGTTTTTGCCCACCTTATGGGAAAAAGGAGTAAGTTTACAGAATTCTGAGTCATAGTTACCTAGATTCTGTAGCCTGTAATTTAATTATTGGTTTCTACAATCTTTGTCCATGTCTACTTATAGGATTAATTATTTTTATTTTAAGTGGCCTTTTACAGTCCACTAGCGCCGCCAATCGAAAAAATGTCATAACTCGTAAATAGAATCAAAAATACAAAATGTGGTCTATTATTACTGTAGAAAAGGCAATAACGTAATTTTATAACACATTGTCAACACTTGAAATATAGCTGTTTAGCTAAATCGTGCATTTTAACAAAAACGGCCGTTTATGTTTTGAATGCACGATTTAGCTAAACAGCTATATTTCAAGTGTTGATAAGGTGTTGATAAGTGTTGATAAGGTGATTACGTTATTGCCTTTTCCACAGTAATAATAGAACATATTTTGTATTTTTGATTCTATTTACGAGTTATGACATTTTTTCGATTGGCGGCGCTAGTGGACTGTAAGAGGCCTCTTAAGTCAAACTCAAATCGTATCTACATTAAGTTTAACAAGAAAAAAAAGAAGAGAATCTAGTTCATATCTTTCGCTGATAAACCATATTCACTGCATATTTTCCTTTTCTTGATCCAAGATATCTTTTACTAGTATCTATCACATTTTGGCAACGTAGTTCAACAAAATGTCGGAGAAAACAGATTGCCGTAAAAGCATGCTATCAGTGTAGATACAGCTGATATCCATTCCCCTGACACGATCCCTTAATCCTCTCTTACGGACATCCCAAGGAGGTTAGGGATATTTCTATGTGAAAGTCTAGACGAAGAACGTTACGTTATATTGTTTCTATCTATAGGTAAATAGTTTTTTTAGAATAGGGCACTGTCTTTTATGTTTCTTGTAGGGTGGTGGGAAAAGGATGAAAAACTGGGGCTCAGCATTCTCTAAATAACAGCAAAGATAAAATGGCAGGATTGATTCCAGTCAAGCAAGAGATTAGTACAATATCGAAAAAAAAATTAAGTACTGAATTTAAAGAGTATCTAACCGTGGATTTTCTTGTCTCTGCTGCTCTACCAATTGGAACCATGCACCTACCTTCTGACGTTTCGTAAGTGCCCATGTAGATTTATGTAAAATAAAAATATATATTTTGATTGTACACATCATTAGAAGAACTCAGTTCAATAGTGAATATCTGAATTGACTTATAAGTATCTATTAATATCTACTTACCTAATAAAAAAAACATTCACTCACATCACTCACTGACAGACAACGTATAGCCTTCTTTCCTTCTATAACCAAAGTGAGCACTAAAAAGGATTTTAGAAAATTTATCCCTCAAGGATTAAACAGGTGGTGAAAGTTTGTATGGTCGTTCGCATTCTTGCCAATTCAAAAGTGCCTGTACAAGGTTTAATTGAAATAAATGCTTTGAGTTTGAGTTCATCAACACAGTCTAATATTATCTGTATTTAGCAACGGATAAACTAGTATTCACCTGATCCGTGCAAATACAACATTTGTTTGTGGTACCGTGCTCAGTAATTAATCTGGGATTTATATGCAACGTTAACAATTTGCTGCTTTTGTCTGTATAATACATAGGTCGTGTAGCTCATTCATCTGAAATGTTAGAATTCGTTAATATGAAAGCTGAAAATGTTGAAGCTAGATAGGGAATCAAGACAGATTGTAGTTAGCCTGTGAATGGTCAATTGGATTTATTTATAAATACATCGAGACCTCTTGGAAAGCCCAGGTCGTGAGATATCAGAATTTTCCAATAATTGGGTTACAGGCGGACGATATTCTGTCAAGTTGTTTGGCTAGGATGCGAGCAATTCTGCAGGTAACAGCTATCGCTGTAGGTATATCATAGAAGCAACGAATTTAAACCAGAAAAGGATCATGAAGCTGATCATCATGAACATTTCTTACAATTGAACTCGTAAAATGGTAAAAAAAACAGCAGTTTTATACATTTATGTTCACATAAATTAAAGAAGAGCTGTTTTTTTTGGTATTCGTAAAAGTTATTCATAATTATAAGTTCAATGAACTATTTTAGGGTTTTCAGTTATTTCTATTACACTTTGTAGGTACAAAATCTACAGTTGACTTATCTGTAATAATTCAAACGGACTATAACCATTAGAATCTCTAAAGCTATCGCTATATCCAGCATTTAGCTCAAATCTGACGTCTCAAAGGCGGGCGCAACCGCAGGTAGCTACTAGTATATAGTATATTATCTGTGCACTGTGATTATAAACTTAGTTTTCGTAACATGGCAGAGATTTATACAGATGTTAGAACATAGTGATTGCATGTGTTGCAATACATTGCTGAAGTAGATCAAAATATTATATCATTTACTACTTCCACCTACTTGTGAACTTTATTTGTGATCTTAAAGGTAATGTCCTGTATCCTTATTGCGTAACAAATAACCAATTACAATCTGAATGATTTTGAAGGATATTTATAATCCATTGCTTCATATGTTCGAAAAAATTATCTGCTCATCAGCGTAAATAACGCAATGAATGCTTTTCAACTGTCAAACTGAAACCCATTGCTACTAATCGTCTGTCAGGCCATCGGTAAACTTATTCGTCGTAAGAATGCCTACATTAAATGGTAGCCGCCTTTATCAAATGGTAGGTCTCAAAGTTTTGTTAGCATTTGTTTATCTTCTAAAACTGAACTTGATGACCAGTCAAATGATTAGAGTTTCAACGTGCTACTCTCTTTTAATAATTAAAATTGGCTTCCAAGATTTTTTTACATTGTTAGTTAGTTACAAGTGAAGCTAATAAAAGCGTGTTAAAAAGTTGAAGATCAAATAAAATCCAAAACAATCTGTGCGACTATCAAAAAGGTATAACTGAAAAATCTTCTCAGTTGGTTGGTCACAAAACTTTTTTTATGAATAACCTCTCAAACAACTTAGACTGAAAGGTCGCTGAACATGAAAGATCCTGACGAATTTATTTTAGCACTAATGAACATTCATACCTGAGGAAAGGTTGAATAATATATAAGTTACGGAGTAGATTTAACCCCCTCTGGGGTTGTAACTCAGTGCTCAACGTACGTAACGTCAGTATTCGGACGAAAGCTCACGAATAATATATCGGTATTAGATTCGTAGCGCGTTTTGTGGACATTTGTCATTATTATTTATTTTTATTTTCACAGTTCATCGTAAAATCGTATTGGATTTAGTGCAGTTGGAGGTTGTTTGTACTGCGCTGTTGTTGGATTAGTGTTTGTTTTGTAGAGGGATGTTGTTGAGTAACTTAGGGCGGATTTCGCCAATGAAACTGAACGCGATCAGCACATCTAAAACATGTTCAAGAGCTGTCATCATTGTTGTGGAATATTGACACTGACAGCTCTTAAAAGCAGTTGGCATTTAGGTGTAGTCGAGACTTTTATACATTCGTTTTATGTGCGCATAAACAGGTGCCCCTTCTTCCCACACTCTCATAGTTTGATGCGATGGCTCGCAATCCGACACAATCGGAGACAGATCAGGCGTAGGACCAACGGCTTATCGTCCTTTCGGAGGCACGGGGGTATCACACCGCCAACTTCCAAACTCCGGGCTGTTCCTAATGGAAAAACCCACTAACACTTTGCCCACGCTCAGCAGTCGAGCTTGCAACCAAGAAAGAAAGAAAGAAAATACATTTATTTAGCACAGACTAAGAGACACACAATAAACCACGGGACCAACGGGGCAGAAGCGGTGAAGGTTATAGGCATACCTACTTAGTATAATATTAATTGACAGGCAGCGACGCGCCGGGTACCAGCTAGTCGCATGTCGAATAAAGGCTCCTACAAACAGGCGCGACACGTGATAAAAATCGCGTGCGACGCAAAGGCACCGCAACGAGCGGTGCCTTTGTGTCGCGCGCGATCATATGGCATGTCACGCGCGATTATATGGCATGTCGCGCCCGTTTTTAGGAGCTTTTCTATTTTTTTTTTTGAGGTTTGGAAACCATCAAATGTCCCCTCCCGCTCTGGGTGGGGCGGAAGAGAGTGTCAGACTCTTACTGACTAAAACCCACCCATGTTCCTTCCTTAGCCCTTTATGTTCCGGGCCAGCGGTAACCCTTTCGGACAATTCTGCTGACCCGGCAGGCTTCGGCCCTAACGGGCCCCTTCAATTTGATGCTGACATCTCTTTGAGGCGCGCGTGGAACACGTACGCGCCGTCTGGCACGGGCCTGGACCTGATCGGACGGTGAGCTATCCATTGCTTTCCGTCCGCAGGCCCGCGCCTACGGTGGTCGGGAGTCGTCACGCGGCTCCTTTAGGAGCTTTAGAGCTTTAGGAGCCTTAAGATTCATTTTATTTATACTTAATTACTCACAATCGATTGATTTTATAAAAATAACACCGTGAATAGCTGAAGTGACCTGTCTTTCCACCTGATGCTTCGATGGAACCCGCTCACTTCACCTAAATTTTCACAGTAAGTTTATTACAGAATAGATCGGCAGTTTGTTTTGATTGAAAAAGAAACGATTAACAAAGAAATAACATTTTGCATGCCCTCATACATTTTGTACGAGGCAGTTTAAAAAATAGGGCCTTGTGGCTACGTATTAACAGCCACACGGGTCGATCGATCAGGTTAAGCCTCGCTTGCCGCGGTTGGTCCGTGGATGGGTGACCATCTTTACATACCAAGACCCCTCCGTGCCTAGGAAAGCACGTTAAGCCGTTGGTCCCGGCTTTCATTCGTGGATCTTTGACAGTCGTTACGGGTCGTCAGAAGCCCGAAAGTCTGACAACCAGTCTTACCAAGGGATTTCGTATTACCCAGTAACTAGATAGGCAATCGCTCCATGTAAAATAGTGGTACTCAGCTGCATCCGGTTAGACTGGAAGTCGACCCCAACATAGTTGCGAAAAGGCTATGCTAATGATGATGACTTTAAAAAACAAGGATCTAAAAGAAATCCACAAATTTTACCATTTATACCAATCAGGCAATACATCTCAGGTAAAGACCAGTGCTGGTAACTATCTCAGAGCTGCTGAGCGCTTTATAGACAAGTTAACAGTGCACCAACCCTAGGATACTATACCTAGCTTTTATGAGATATGGTTGGTAGTAAGTTCCACTTGGATCCAAATATAAAGCGCTGTTTCGAGCGAATTCTGTTTGGATCTTCTCACTTTTTAATAATTTATTGTTAAGAAGAACGAAAGTACCTGCAGTTTAATGCTTTCGTCCGATGAAGTCACTGTCACCCACGTTTAGCAGGAGACGTTTATGGACGGGGGACATTTAAGGAATATGAGCGATGGGCGATTTGGAACCACACACTACAACGCGCCACGCGTTGAGGCGCTGATAATGCACCCTCGCGCCTAATTTTTTACATACAAATTCAAGAAAAAAAACGGGGATTTGGCTCCGTTTTCCGCGCCCCTAGCGTGGCGCGTTTGTGTGTGTGTTCCCCTTTAGGTAATTTTGACTAGGTAAAATGTTTTTTTTTTTTTCCTAACTGTCATATAAATAAATCAGTTCAAAAAGATACGTAGGAATCGAAACATTATACGTCATCGACACACGTTCAAATAATAAGGTTTTACAAAACAAACAAGTCTTTTTAATTCAAAATAATATGTATTTAAATACATGAATTGTGTGAAACAGTTTGACTTGGAACAAAAATCAACAGTTTGCTAATGAAGTGATTATTTTAGCGGCGCAGTCGCACGTTTGACGTCATAACATCATAATTTACATAGGAATTGCTATCGATATAGTGTGATGTAGGTAAGTCGTGCATAATATGTAAATTTTAGTGCGTTTGTTGTTAGCCAGATGGGTATAATATTTGTGTTGTGATGGTTGCCAACATAATACGTCACTCTTTTGTAAGGTTTTAATAGCAAGATGTCTTATGTAATTCGATGGGCTTCATAGTCATAATTTTAGAAAATTGCTTGACTACCTGGCTATTCTCAGGTATTATTTTAGCCCCGAATGGACTTTAATGTTAGGTAAGGCATTCACGATCGACGCAAAACATTTAGAAAGTCATTGCAATGTAACTCTTATCTCGGTAAGGTAAGATATAAATTAGAATGATTGCCTAGAGTTTCATCAAATTCGCGGCAATCATTCTAATTTATACTTTATTACAATGAGATAAGAGTAACATTATACTGACTTACTATAGGTTTTTCGTCATTCAAATTTGATCGCGAATGTCGGACTCTAAGAGCAGAAAGGCCAGAACCTAATTTAAAGATTTTTCTCGGAACAATAACAAAGGTCGTAATATCAAGTCCAAAGTGCAACAAATCAGCGGGACTAGAAGACTCGGGAGCTCGCGCAGACAGCTCAAGATCCGTTAGTTTTTAGATTGGATGGCTGCCCTGTGACCACTCGTTACGTAATTAGTTAGCACTACTATGTTTCTTGATCATTCAGATCTTGTTTAATTTTTTTTGTAAAAAAGGTGGAAGCTACAAGCTGGATTTGGGAGACAAGATGTTTATAAAAGGTACGCAACATGATGGCTGTCTTGAATAAACTAAATTTGGAAACAGTCACTCTACAACGCACACTCTAATAAGTTCATAAGACTGACAAAAACTAACACGGTATTAAGACCGAGATTATTAGTGTGTATTTGACTCATAAAAGTTAAATTAAACCCGGCTTTGAAAAGACTGATTAATTCTCTGACGAACGAAATCTGAAAAACACATTTGTTTCAAGTTTTCATTAGGAAACAAAAAATACGATTAACTAAAGCTACATATATATTCACGACCTATATAACAACCTATAAATACATACAACATAATCGCCTACACACGATACAATAAACCGTAATCACCGAAAAGAACGGTCGCTATTCATCATCAAGATCTCCCACATTCGGGTCACAGTTTATCACGACGCTCGCGCGCCAAACTCACCCAAATCACCCATATTGGTAACATATGACCACTATTAAAGTACTGAGGTAGCTAATAGGGTATTACGAGATCGGGAAAATACGGTAATTGGGGCTTATTCGGGCGATGTGTCGAGTAGTTACGGGTTCTTTTGTCTGGTGTGGGGTGTGTTAATCTTATATTATTTTTGCGATGTTCATTTGGCTTTTGATTATTTTGTTGAGCTACTATGAGAGTAGGAGATATGGCGATAAGACCATACATTATCAGACTATAATTTTCCCACTGCTGAGACACAGGCCTCCGCTCGGTGAGAAGGAGTGAACCGTTATCCACCACGCGGGCCCAGTGCGGGTTGGTGTCTTCGAATTTTTGGTTCTAGGACATGCCGGTTTTCTCACGATGTTGTCACTGTCTTGAGAGCAATTGTGATGAAATAATTTACACAATGTAAACCGCCTAGTCAGGCGGTTTACATTGTGTAAATTATTTCATCACAATTGCGGTTACGTCTTATGAGTTGTAGGTCGTAGGTTCGAACTAAGTCTAGTTCGAACCTACGACCTACAACTCATAAGACGTAACCGTTACCACTGCACACTGGGCCACCGCAGATCAGAGACGACTGACTTTTACCTAACTGTTAGGTGTTTATGCTTGTGTCTGTACCTAACCCAAACTAAATTCAATCTACCCTTACTTACCTACAGTTTCCTAATAACACCCTAGTTGATACATACTACGTCGCAAGCACAAGAGCTATAATTATAATTACTCCGTCCGTTAGTTTGTATAATGCTCGGCTATTTGCTTCCAATTTAATTAGTGGCTAAGCTCTGCCGTTCATTAATTACAACTTGCAGCTTCCTCTGATAATAGTGATGGAGTTAGGAATTGCACACATCGGCTTACAGTTACACGTGTGTGGCATATTAGCGTTCGACGATATTGTTTCATGTCATGAAATTAGTGCATCATCAATTGATCATGTAGGTACTACTCCGCTGACAAGCAGTATCGAATTGCGTAAGACGCTTACAGCCACAATCTGAATCATTTTGAAGGATATTGTAAATCCATTGCCTCATTTGTTTGAAAAATTTGTCTGCTCAGTAACGTAAATAACGCAATGAATGTTGTTGAACTGTCAAAATGAAACCCATTGCTACAGATAGAGTGTAACGCAATGACCATGCTGGTTCCTTTAATACACTGCCGGTCGATTCTGTAAAAATCTCACCATGAAAACTTAGGTGTGAGTTTGTTTTTGCTAGGAATTGACACTATTGACAGCTCACTCCACGCTCACTTCACCTAAGTTTTCACGGTGAGATTTTTACAGAATAACACCGCTAAAATTGTATGTAAAATTGTTGAATTGTCGGATTGATGCCTGTCCGATAGTATTTAAAAAAAGAAGTCCTCAAAGGTCCCTACGGAGCATGCTCCCAGCTCATCACAAGCAGTTTCAGGAGCAAATGATTTGAATAGATTTTGTTATTTTGTTTAATTAATCACAACAGCCAACAGCTGTCGTGAAGTTTGACAATAGATTAATTTCCGAACTCAGAACTTTCATGACCTTCAAAGTCTTGCATAAAACCTACTTAGAAGATAGAAAAAGATGACTTCCAGATAATAATAAAAGCTACGTCTCTATTGGAGTCGAACCCTTATTTCGATAAAACA